>OX344722.1:126847372-128294038 GCA_947034835.1 Ballota nigra | reverse complement strand
GTTAACAGCTTCCCCCCAAAATCTCTTAGGTAAATGAGCATCAGATAACATACAACTAACCCTTTTCAGAATAGTTCTATTCATCCTCTCTGCTAGACCATTCTGCTAGGGGTTTGAAGGAACAGTTTTATGCCTAGTAATACCCTTCTCCCTACAAAATTGTTGAAACTCCTCTGATAGGAATTCAAGCCCATTATCAGTCCTTAAGTGCTTGATAGTCCTTCCCCTCTTATACTCAAGTTCAATCAACCATTCTTTGAACTTAGAGAAGGCATCACTCTTCTGTTTAAGAATGTAAACCCAAACCTTTCTGGAATAATCATCAATAAGGGTAAGGAAATACCTGCCTCCACCATGAGTGGATACCCTTGCTGGTCCCCATACATCAGAATGTATGTAATCCATAACCTCCTTGGTGGTATGCTTCCCTTTCTAGTATGCTTGCTTCTTTGATTTCCCAAGAACACACCTCTCACAGAATTCCAGCTTACATATCCTCTTCCCTGGGATTGCTCCCTTCTTGGATAACTCCACCAGGCCCTTCTCACCAACATGTGCCAATCTCTTGTGCCACAAATTGACCCCAGAAGACCCCATGGTAACATCAGCTGATCCTGTCACAGTTCTTCCAATCAAAGTATACAAACCATTCTTGATCTTACCCCTCATAACAATTCTTTCAGATTTGGTAATTGACAGAATTCCTTTTTCTGTCTTGAATTCAAAGCCTTTTGAATTCAATGTACCAAGAGAAACAAGATTTCTCTTCAACTCAGGAACAAACCTGACATCAGATAAGATCCTTTCAACCCATCAAACTTCTTGATCTTGATAGAACCAGATCCTTGCACTCTACAGCTCTCATCATTACCCAAAAGAACAAGACCTCCATCAATCTTCTCAAGATCCAGGAACCAGTCTTCATGTGGACACATATGAAAAGTACACCCTGAGTCCAGGACCCATTCTTGACTTAGTCTCTCATGACTAACCATCAAGACCTCTGCACTATCATATCCTTCAACCTCCACAACAGCTGCATCTCCATCTTGATCACCTTGATTGTCTTTCTTCTTTCTTTCAGGGCAATTCTTTCTCAGATGACCTTCCTTATGGCAAGTGAAACACTTCCTCTTCTCAACAAAATCAGATTTCTTCCCACCCTTATTCCCTTTTCCACCATCCTTCCTCTTGGACTGAAACCCCTTCTTCTTCTTGGATTGTACATTCAATCCTTCAGCAGGCTTCTTCCCATCAGATTGGATCTGTAGAAACTTGGTCTTCAGGGCAGTTTGAACATCATCAAACATCACCTAATCTTGTCTTACAAATAACAAGGCATCTTTGAAATTTTCCAGAGACTTAGGTAGAGCATTCAACAACATCAATGACTTATCTTCATCATCAATTGTAACATCCAAACTCTCCAGATCATCCACCAATCTGTTGAACTCGTCCAACTGATCACCAAGATTCTTATCTTCACTCATCTTGAAGACTTGAAGCTTCTGTTTCATGTATAACTTGTTCGTAACAGACTTGGTCTGGTATAACTGCTCCAGATTATTCCAAATCCCAAGAGCTGTTTCCTCCTTCGATACTTCCCTCAATGGCTTGTCCCCAAGACCCAAGATGAGCGCACTGTGTGCCTTCCTCTTGTTCTCCTCCACCTTCGCCGGATTTGTTCCAGAAGCCACTTGAGCCGGTGGCAACAAGGCTTCGTACAATCCATTGTGTACCAGGAGTGCCTTCATCTTGATCTTCCATAAGCTGATAGACCTCCTCTGATGACTCATCTACCAGACTCGTCTGACCAGACCTAACCTGATGGACCTCCTCTGGTAGCTCTCCTGCCAGACTTCTCTGGTCAGGCTTCTCTGGTCAACCTCATCTGGTCCACCTCCTCTGGTACCCCAAATTCACTAACTCCTACGGCTAACACTTTCTCAACTTAGCCTCCTATTGAATTAAGCCCAGCAGATTACATACTTCACATATGACCCTTCACAAAGGTAATCTTTGATCATGCACATATCGCAGGCTATCTCAACTTCAACGTGGTTATATAATTTCAATGAAATTCCATAATCACCACAATTATTCCTTATCCATATCCAATTATTTATTGCCTCCTTGTTATCAAATGTTAATCGACATGTCTCTATATGATAAGAAAGGAAGGTGACAAGTAATACGTAATCTTGGTGAGAAAGGCAAAACAAAACCAAAATAATTAACACCGAGATGGTCGCTTAGATAATAGGGACCCTATTTGCTTATATTATATAATCGAAAAACTTATGAGACTCTAACCCATTTATGTTTTAAATGTATATATGATCCAAGTACTTAAGTTGATCATCGTCTCATGTATGAGATTGTTGCACACAAGAGCGTGTCTATTTTTTGTTCACCTTTGCTTTCTCTTTCTATAGATATCCAAAATAATGGGAGATGATCCGGATGATCTTCCTCAAATAATGAAGAGGGCGCTTAATTTACCAGATGCATTTTATTATGTATGGGAGAAGATATACATACTCCCCACATATGTTGCTATCACTGGCATGGCGGGGATTGGTAAGACTGCTATTGCTAGGGAAGTTTTTGAAGACCCATGGACTTTGCGCTCTTATGACCATCGTGTGTGGCTCACACTAGGCCTAAAATATCAATCCGAAAGAATATTGGTTGATATTCTGACTCAATTAGATCCCGACATCGACAGTATTCATTCGGAAGATGATGAGACATTGGTTAAGCATATAAGATCCATATTATCTAGTAAGAGATGTTTCATGGTGTTCGATGATCTGTGGAACAAAGACCTCTGGGTTTACTTGATCATGCATCTACAAGGTGTCAAATGTGAAGTCTTGTTTACAACCAGGCTATCTGGAGTAGCTTGGGAATTTTTTGGTGAATATTCTGATGAAGTTCATGAAATGCGTTTGCTAAATAAAGAAGAAAGTTGGAGTCTTCTTGTAGAAGGAGTATTTGGTGATGAGTTGTGGCCTCGTGAACTTGAGAAACCTGGAAAGTTGATTGCCGAAAATTGTGAAGGGCTTCCTCTCATGATTGTCACAGTGGCTAGCCTCCTATCTAAAGCTGATGAGAAGACCCCAAAATACTGGAACGAGGTAGCAACAAGTAAAAATTCAGTATTCGAGCAGACATATCTCAAAATATCAAAGATTTTGTACCCAAGCTACAAGAACCTCGACCTGGAATATAGAGCATGCTACCTGTACCTGGCAACATTCAGTTTAAAGTGCACGATCGACATTTACACACCCCTTGCGTTGTACGATGCTGAAGGAATTGTTCCATCCGGCTCGTGGAATTTTCGAAATCACTACAAATATTTGAAGGATCTTCGTGGCAAAAGTCTTATTTTCGCCGAGGTTGATGAAAAACTTAACTTTTTTCATCTGCATTCCGTGTTTTGGCACTTCTGTGTTAGAGAAGCTAGAAAAGACAAGTTTTTCCATGTCATGAAAAGTAGAGTGGACTGTTTATTAGAAGATATAGAAAAACAACGCCGATTATGTGTTCAAAACAATGTTTTATTCGCCATCAAAGATGTGTACGACTCAATGGTATCTGTTTCCACAGCTCGTTCTCTCCTCTGTTTTGGTCCACCTCATCCATATCAAGTACCAATATGCCTAGATTTGAAATTCTTAAAGGTACTTTGTGCTCTTAGTATTCGATTCTATAAGTTTCCAGTTGGAATATTCAAGCTTGTTCTGTTGAAATACCTAGCGGTCACATACAATGGCAAGCTCCCTCCTTCCATCTCAAAACTTTGGAATCTTGAGTTCTTGATCATTGAACGGCATATCAGTATCAATTTTCCTGGGTACTTATCCTATCTACCAATCGAGATTTGGGAGATGAAAGAATTGAAGCATCTTCAGGTCATGGGAAGCAACCTCCCAATTCCTCCTACTAGCAGCAGTGCTATCTTAGATAATCTCTTAACACTTGTAGACGTGAGAGTAGAAAGTGTTACTAAGAGTATTCTTGAAAGAATCCCAAATTTAGAGACCCTAGGGATTAGCATTGAACAGGAGCCTAATCATGCATCTGAGCCCTCATTCTCCTTTGATCATATTTCCCACTTAGAAAAACTTTATTATCTCAGATGTGTCATTGAAAACCCTGTGCTCAAATCTGCGGTGGTTGTCGCGCCTTCTCCATTCTCCATGTTACCATCAATTCTTAAAGTATTGCATTTGAGTGGATTCGGATATCCTTGGGAACACATGAGACCAATTGCATTGATGCCAAATCTTCAAGAGCTCGGATTGCATTGCTATGCTTTTCAAGGAGCCGAGTGGGTAATGCAAGAAGGGGATTTCAAGAGTCTTGCCCATCTTAAACTTGAAGATACAGATTTGGTTAACTGGAGAGCTGATGATAGCTGCCATCTCATATCCCTTCGTAACCTAACCATGAGCACTGTTTCAAACTGAAGGAGATCCCTTGGCAAAGTATACCAGGTTCTTGTAAAACAACGCTGATTGACTGCAACCCTTCAGCTTCAGACAAAATGCCAGAAACCAACTGCCAAACCACTTGTTCATGGATCGATGGGAGCAAAATCTTGCCATGAGCGGCACCAGGTACGCAGAATTCCGTTTTGATTTGTTTCTACCAAAGAATTTGTATGAATATTTAATATTTCAGCTTCATCCTGATTGCACTCGGTAAATAATTTCATGGAATCTACTTTTACAGGTGATGTAGAAATTGTTCCTGCAAAAGGGAGGAAAAGCTTCAAGTCATTTGCACGTACAGTAATACCTTGTTTTTGTGTTTTGTACTAGGTAGTATATATGTATGATATTTATTTCCAGTTCTGGGATTCGAACTGCGTCATTAATTTTTTTGGTGTAACCGGGCATATTTATATGCCCGTCATAATTTGGAAGTCAAAGGATTATCTTCAGGACTTTTGTGTTTAAGTTAAGTGGGCATTTCATTTTGATTTATATTACAATTTTGTGTTCGTTTTTTTTTTTTTTTTTCCCTTCAAAGCCCATTTATTTACCAGGGCTTGGAAGGAATTTCACCCTATCTGACGTCAGACAACCAATGAAAAATTGACATATCATATTATTTTGCTATTGGCGATTTAGTTTCACAATGTGATAAAATAATATTTAAAAACTCTTTAAAATATAAAATTACCAAAATATCCTTGCAACAATACCTAAAATTAATATTTTTACAAATTCCTATTTTATCAAATTTAATGATTAATGAACTAAATACACATCTCAACTCTATACAAACAAACAATCTGAATCTTTTTTTGTTCGAGCTAATCTCAAGAAATCCATTTCCTCCTTTAGTTTTCTTTACAATTTATTCTTCAAGAATTTTACTCTTGCTTTCATAATTACTCTTCGATTTGAATTTCTTAATCCTCATAAAAAGTTCTATTGAATTGATTTTTCCAATCGATTCATTTCACCGGTATCTACAGTTAAATTTAGACTTTCTGTTTTAGATAGAAGAGACAGTGAATTCTCCGTTCTGATATGTTTCTAGCAAATAATATGTATGAATATCCAATATTTCAGCTTCATCCTGATAGCATTCGGTAAATAGTTTCATTGGATCTATTTTCACAGGTAGAAATTCTTCCAGCAAAAGGGAAGAAAAGCTTCAAGTCATTTGCAGGCAAAGTTATACCTTGTTTCTTGTGTTTTGTACTGCATCAATAATTTTCTTTTTGTAACCAATATTTTAAATGCAAGTCATAATTTTTCAAGGTCTGGTAAATTGGTTTAGCCTTCATCAATATTATAGGCATGAGTGTCTTACGTTGTGTTACTTAGAAGTTGAATACTACTATACAAGTGTATTTGGATTTTCTTCTGCACTTTCATTTTAAGTTAAGTGGGCCTTTCATTTTAATTAATTTGACAATTTAATTTTTCTTTTTCTTTTTACTTCAAAATCAATACGCCCATTAGTTATTTACTATTTTGAATAGTATTTTAGCCAAGTTTAATTTGTATTTTCTTTTCTCAAACTTGGGGTCTTATGTTTATGAGAAGCGATTTAGGGCTCTTCAGGTTTTAACTAATGCAAAGTTTCGTGATTTTTTATTCTTGGTAGCATTTTTGGTTTTTTAAATAAGTTATTATAATAAATAAGAATTTTTTGTTATTTTTTCAATTTCATGATGTAATTACGTGTCCAATATTTTTGTTTGATTGGTGGAAATGGCCATATCAGCATGCCATATTGTGTCTAGTCAGCTATCCACGTAACCGTCACATTTTTGTTTCTCGCTTTTTGTGAATTTTAGAACGTAAAATTATATTGTACAATTTAAAATAAAATTGGAGCTAAATTCGTCATTAAACTTTCCTTGACCTAATTGAAATAGATGACAAATTATAGGACTATATTGGATGCTATCCTGTTCGTGTTCATACTATTCTTTTGGTATCTCGTTATAATTCGTGAGATATACTGAAATTTCGGTACTCTCAGTTTTACCCCTGAGATTACTCTGCACTTCATGCGGAGGAGGCTGGTTCTGTTATTGATAATTTTATTTTTATGGACAGTAAAGTGGCAGCAACCCATCATTTACTAATGTCTATAATTGCAATTTGCGTTATGTCACTATATGGCTATTCTTTTTAGAATCAATTTATTATCAATCGTCAATTGGTTTCAATTATTAAAATATTTAATTCTAGCTGCCTCAAAAGTTCTTTTATTCACCCTCAAAGATGTGTACGACACAATGTCATCTGTTTCGGCAGCTCGTTCACTCCTATGTTTTGGTCCCTGTCATCCATACCAAGTGCAAATATGCCTAGAGTCGAAATTCTTGAAGGTACTTGATGCTCTTAATATCCGATTCTATAAGTTTCCAGTTGGAATATTCAAGCTTGTTCTGTTGAGATACCTTGCGCTCACATACAATGGCAAGCTCTCTTCTTCCGTCTCAAAACTTTGGAATCTTGAGTTCTTGATAATTTATCGGTATATGAGTATCAATTTCCCTGGGTACTTATCATATTTACCTGTGGAGATTTGGGAGATGAAAGAATTGAAGCATCTTCAGGTCATAGGAAGCAAACTCCCAAATCCTCCTAACAGTAGCAGCGCTATATTAGATAAGCTCTTAACAATTTTAGATGTGAGAGCAGAAAGTGTTACCAAGAGCATTCTTGAAAGAATCCCTAATTTAGAGCTTTTAGGGATTCGTATTGAACTGGCGCCAGATCAGGCATCCGAGCCCTCATTCTCCTTTGATCATGTTTCCCACCTAAAAAAACTTGATAATCCCAGATGTATCATTGAAAACCCTGAGCTCAAATATGTGGCAGTTGTCGCGCCTTCTCCATTCTCTATGTTACCATCAAATCTTAAAATATTGTATTTAAGTGGACTCGGATATCCTTGGGAACACATGAGACCAGTTGCATTGATGCCAAACCATGAAGAGCTCGGATTGCATTGCTATGCTTTTCAAGGAGCCGAGTGGGTGATGCAAGAAGGGGATTTCAAGCCTCTTGTCCATCTTACACTTGAAGATACAGATTTGGTTTAGTGGAGAGCTGATGATAGCTGCCATCTCACATCCCTTCGCGGCCTAATCATTGAGCACTGCTACAAACGGTAGGAGATCCCTTTGCAAAGTATATCACGTTCTTGTAAAACGAAGCTGGTTGATTGCAATCCTTCAGCTTCGGAGGAAATGCCACAATATGGTTGCGAAATCATTTGTTCGTGGCTCGAAGATAGGAAACTCTAGCCAAGAGCTGCAACTCTGGTTTTCGTATAAGCAATAAATTATTGGCAATTTGTGTTGGTTGATGTTGAAAAATTATTATTTAAATTCATCTTCTTATTTTTATTTTTGTTAGTAAAAAGACTTGCTTTATTTTATCAAAAATCACATAGAATACATAGGTATGAGTAATGCCTTATACTATTTCTTTTTATTTTCACGCTATCTATATATAAAAAATGGGGAAATTGCACAAATGGTTCCATAAGAATTGGTTCTCATGAATTTGATCCTTTTTTAGCGCAAATAGTCTCATAGATTTTTTCGTAAAAAAGTAATGAATTAACGAGCATGAGGCCCACACGCCCGTTGCTTTTCTGCCAAAAACTCATGCGCATAATTCTCAACTTAAAAAAAATTAATTCCCAGCTTCTTAAGACTCTACGAACTAGAAAAAACACAAAATTTTCCAAACCCCACACCATAAAACCACCTTCCAAATCTTCCTCATAATCGCCCTGTTAATCAAAGAGAAATCAAATTCAATTCACTCAAAAATCATCCCCAAATATTAGGTCCCTATAATGTACACGCATATGGTGCAAAGAGGAAATCTGGCGGAGAGAAATTCATCCCCAATCGCCAAGTTTGTCGGAGGATTCGAAGAAAATGCAGCGGAGAGCAAATACTAAAGTTGCAGAATCGCCTCCATACTTACATTTTACATTGAAATGATTGTTAATAGCAAAAGGTGGCCCATTTCCATACAAAAATCAAGTTGAAAAGGTTTTTCCATCCAGTTTTTCATAGGAAACTGTTAAATATTTAACTATGGGGCCTTTTCTGCTAAAAATGAGACCAAAAAAGAATATAGGACCAAATATGTTAAGTAGGAATTCTCATGGGACCATCCTTGCAATTTATCCTATAAAAAACCACTACACTCCAAGCATTACTCTAGGATTGATATACCATTCTTGAAAATTTTTCTCACAATATTTTTTCTCCTAACATACCAACCAACTCCAAGTCCTTGCTTTCATTTCTTCCACCACTTTTACCCGAGAAAGCTTGATTGCTAATTTTTTTTTTTTGTTCCTCCCTTTTCAGATTAGCCATAGAACGCATTCCCAAATACAAATAGCCGCCTGTTTTCCTCTGTTCCCCTTAAGAAGTCTACTGAAATGTAGAAAGTTCAACAAGGGGTTAGACGATAAGATTGACTCGATCCCTAACCACTTCACTACCTGCATCCAGATTGCATAAGAGTGCTTACACTGAAAAATCTCATGCTTCACTGTCTCCGGTCTTTCGTCACAAAGGGTTCAGTTAACATTGTAGTTTGGATTTAGAATTCCTTTCTTTCTCAGCTTCTTCCTAGTTGGCAATCTTCTCCATAGTGTTCTCAATGCGTGAACCGAAACTTGAAGAGGAGTGAATCTGTTCCATATGCACTTCAATCCCTTCTCCTTGTCCACTTCTCAAAATGCACCAACTTCATTCCTTCGTAGCCTCTCGTACACTTCACTTGTCTTGAAATTTCCATCTTTTGCTTCCTTCCACGTCCATCTGTCCTCCACTCCAAGCTTAAGCAAAGACTTGTTCAACAAAGTTTCGAGATTATTCACAAAAGATAACTCCCTCTCACGAAGAGTTCTCCTCCACTCCCATCTCCATTTCCACACCCCATCTTCCCAGACCCCCATTTCCCCCACCTTTCTCTCTCTTTTCTTACTCAGATGTAGCAACCTAGGAAATCTCTCACTCAGCCTAACCCCCTCCTCTACCCATGTCTCCTCCCAAAATAAAGTATTGCTTCCATCACCTATCACCTTCCCTACTCCCTCAAAAAATCACCCGTTTGCCTCCCCACCCCCAGCCTTTAACACCTCTCTCCACCACCCTCTCACTTTCTCCCCTCTCACCGGCGAGCCTCCCAGTAATCCCCCTCTCCACTCAACCCCAAACTTTGACTCAACTACCCTCGCCCACAAGCTCCCTCTCTCATTTAAAAATCTCCACAGCCACTTACTGAGTAGTACTCTATTAAAACAATCCAAATCCCGCACTCTCAGCCCTCCCAGATCCTAAGAATTGCAAATTGAGCCCCACCTAACCCAAGCTATTTTGTTCGAGTCCCCCGAGCCCCCCCAAAAGAATTTTCTTTCTGTCCTAATAATCTCTTTTTGAAACTTTATTGGCATACAAAATATAGACAAGTAGTAGACCGGAATAGCATTCAACACCGCATTGAACAAAGTTAATCTCCCTCCAATAGAAATCTTATGATTATCCCACTTCTTTAGTTTATTCCTAATTTTGTGTACTACCTCGCTCCAAATGCCTGTGCAGTTTGATGAGGACCCCACCTTGACACCCAGGTATGAGAGAGGAAAATTACCTATAGTGCATTCCAACTCTCGAGCCATAAACCCCAATTCCCCTTCGCTGACATTAAATTCATCTTCTCATAATTTCACACCTCTCTGCCCTCTTCAATTTTTAGATGGGGAGGAATTCTTTCAATTAATAACTATGGTAATCTTAGTAATCGGCATGTTTTCAGAAAATTTTGTTAGTTTGTGCTGAATATAGCTCGACATTTAAATGTACTGTTATTTTACGAATTTTTTTTAATAAAGAGTTATTCGGTATATCATGACAAACGTACCACCGGCCTTGATCGTTTACCACTTGTTGGTATTCTATTTTGAAAATATTACCACTAGCTATTTATCGGGTTCAATGCAATATTTAATTCTTACATCCTGTCTCAAAAGCTAGAATTAATTGGTTTCCACACATTTTTGTCCGCATGTCTGGTACATAAACAAAGGTGGCCTCAAAAGAAATTATTAATTGGTTTCTACACAATTTTGTCCGCTTACCTGAAAATATAAGAACACCGATGATTATCAATTATGGCAAAAACTTGTATGAGATCGTCTCATGGCATGAGACCACAAAAATCAACACCTTCCCCTTCCAAGGTGTTAATGAGCCCATTCCAAAATTACACTCATTCCCATTGTCTCATGCCATGAGACGGTCTCATGCAAAACCTACTCATCAATTATATATGAATAATTTACATAATGAGATATAATTATTCGGCAGCTTTTATATATCTCAATGAAACAATATAATAATAAGATGATTATTTCTTCGTTTTATCCCAATAAAATAATTTCACATTTCTTTATACGTTCTGGTTTTTTTTAATGAGATGATATTCTTTCAATACTTATTATAAATATTAATATATATTATTAGTTTAAGAATAATATATAATTTCGTTCATAATTATACAAAATATTAAATTATGAGGTATCATTCTTACATCTGTAACTAAGAGGTGACATTGGGAAGGAGGAATCTCTGTTTGAAATTTTGGAGAACTAAAAAAATTGAAGATAGAATTAATTATCATGAATCATCGTAAATTGGGAAAAGTAGTGATGAATACATTCAAAGAGGGAGCTAGCTGCCATTGATTCTTGCGATGCTATTAAATTAATCTACACCATTTTTCATAAATTAATGTTGAATAATATATTAATTTCTCCCATTTTAGCAGTTGAAGCAAACCAAAAGTAATTAATTCACGTACAAAAGCTTGGGGAGTGTGTGTGCTGTGTGGGATCTAAGATGGCTTATGCTGCTGTGATTAGTCTTTCCTATACAATTCGCTGCATTCAAAATTTTTCAAGGCTTCCGGATCTTCCCTACTCTTTCGACAACTTATATAATCCTAACGACGAGATTGAGTTGTTAACAGAGGTTATTAGAAAGTTGGATGGGAGGAGAAGGAACAAGAGACTGAAAGCGTTTCATGAAAAAATCCGAGAAGCTGCGTATGGACTGGAAGACGTGGTCGAATCACTTCTCTCAAAGCTGATACGAGTTGCACAATCTGATCAGGGTATCGAAAATGAGGGTCCTTCCGTATACGAGGAGGAATTAAGGCAAGGGCTTAATTTCTTTGCCCAAACGGTGAAGAAGATAAAGAGGAGTACGACAACGAGTTTGAATACCCGTTGCCAGGCGAAGAAGAAGATGTATACGATGATGATGATGAAGAAGAAGAAAGCGAATCTTCAAAATTTGATTTTGGTGGAAAGAAGCCAAAAATTATTGGATCAAATTCAAAAGCGCTAATCGCCAAAATCAAAGATCAACTGAATACAGCTTACAAGTCAAGTGAACTTCGTGTTATCTCAATTGTTGGGGGGTCAGGCTCTGGCAGAAGTACTTTTGCCTGGGCTCTTTTTCATAATACATATGCTCCTTTGCATAAGCTACGCGCAATGGTACGCGTAGGTCCGGACTATGAGTTTAAAGATATCCTCCTCGGTATTCTTTCTCAAATTGATGATAGCAATGCTCACAAAGTGCTTGATTCTGAAGGAGAAGAGAAAATATTTGAGTATCTGTACACAGTTTTAAAGTGTGGGGATTACTTGATTGTGCTAGATGATGTGCGTGAGACGCGCGTGTGGGAACACTTGAAAAAATTATTTCCAGACGAAAATAATGGAAGTCGAGTTGTGCTCACAACTCATCTAGATGAAGTAGCTCTTTTTGCTCAGAGTTTTAGCATTCATCCGACGCCGATATTACACAGCGAAGAAAGTTGGAATGTTATTTCTCGAGTATTATTTCCTAATCAGGAGACGTGTCCTCCAGAACTTGAGAAAGTTGGAAGGAAGATAGCAAAAAACTGTGAGGGCCTTCCTTTTGAAGTCGCCAGATATACAGAAATACTATCTAGAAATGATCAAACCCCCGGGCATTGGAACAATGTAGCAGCAAAGATGGTGAATTCTGTTGCCAAAGGCATACGATGAAATGTCAGAGGTAACATTATTTAACATTTTCTTAGAAAATTCTAATTTGAAATAAACTTGATTAGTAACTGTGTTAGAGCCTTGAGGTATAATATTTGTGTGTTAGTGTGTGAGGGAATTATTATGGATGGGTTTTTAATAGTTTAAAAGTGATTTTAATCTCATTGAATTACGTGTACAAGTTATTTTGTGTGTTTTGTATTTGAATGCTTCTGTTTAGACTAACAACTATAATTTATAATCTTAAATTTGAGAGGAGTATGCTTCTACTTGATTTAGGTTTTTCACTAATATTTAACTCTATAGAATTTTTTTTATCAAACACTCAAATAGTACTTCATATATATTTAATTTGCATAGCAATGATCACTGTTACTATTAATCAATTTTGTTTACAATCACTAAATTGCATCATTTTTCAAAAGACATAAATTCTTGCAAGCGCACCCTATATATGGCGAAGGATTGGTAAATGGTTGTACTATTTTGAGATGGAACAGAGGGGAGTAGTAGGGATAGGAAGAATTAGGAAGGAAGAGGGAGAGGTAGACTCTTATGGGTACTCAACCCTTACAAATTACAGAATTACAAAAGAGAAACATATCAACATTACAAAAATCACACTCAACTAACATCTAATCCTTTTTACTCTAACCCGACTATGTGTTAAAAGTGAATATAATCCAAATAATTAAGTGGAACACCGTCTCACTCACAAGAGTGTATGTATTTTTGTATTCACCTTTACTTTTGTTTTCTTATATTTTTTGTAGATTTCCAAAATAATGGGAGATGATTATTCTATTCTTCATCAACGTGAACTTCCTGAAATAATGTTGAAGGCGCTTAACTTGCCAATGGCAATTTATAATATGTGGCAGAATGTATACATATCACCCACGTATGTTGCAGTAGTTGGCATGGCGGGAATCGGTAAGACTACTGTTGCCAGGGAAGTTTTTGACGACCCATGGATTTTGCATTCTTATGACCATCGTGTATGGCTCACTATAGGCCCAAAAACTCAACTCAAAGGAATATTGATGGATATGCTAGTTCAATTATATCCGAACATTGGCAAAATGCATTTGCAAGATGATGAGACACTGGCTAAGCATATTCGTTCAATATTATCTGAAAAAAGATGTTTCATTGTGTTGGATGATGTATGGGAGAATGAACATTTTTCATTCTTGAGCAGGCTTCTACTAGTCATCAAGTGTGAAGTCTTGTTGACAACAAGGCTATCGAGAGCAGCTTGGGAATATTTAGGTGAATATTCGGGTAGAGTTCATGAAATGCAGTTGCTGAATGAAGAAGAAAGTTGGTGTCTTCTTCGAGAAGGAGTATTTGGTGAAGAGTTGTGGCCTCGTGAACTTGAGAAACCTGGAAAGCTGATTGCAGAGAATTGTGAAGGTCTCCCTCTCATGATTGTAACAGTGGCCAACCTCCTATCCAAAGCTGAAGAGAAGACCCCAGAATATTGGGACGAGGTAGCAAGGAATAAGAATCAAGTATTTGAGCAAGCATATCTCAAAATATCAAAGATTTTATATCCAAGCTATAAGAACCTCGACTTGGAATTAAGAGCGTGCTTCTTGTACATGGCGGCATTCCGAGTAAAGTGCACGTTTGAGGTCTACCATTTCTTCATGCTAACTACTGTTGAAGGAATTTTTCCATCTAACAACTGGAGTTTTGCGAAATTCAACGATTATTTAGTTTATCTTTATGGAAAAAATCTTGTTTGGCCCCAACCACATGGCAAATATGACAGTTATCGTCTCCATTCCGTGTTTTGGCACTTCTGTGTGAGAGAAGCTAGGAATGACAAATTTTTACATGTCATGAAAACTAGAATAGATGGTTTAGTAGAAGATATAGAAAAACAATGGCGTTTATGTGTTCAGAATAGTGTTTTATTCGCCATCAAAGATGTGTACGATTCAATGGTCGCCGTTTCCGCAGCTCGTTCCCTCCTTTGTTTTGGTCCCCCTCATCCTTATCAAGTTCCAATATGCCTAGAGTCGAAATTCTTGAAAATTGTTGATGCTCTTAGTATTCGATTCTATGAGTTTCCTGTTGGAATATTCAAAGTTGTTTTGTTGAGATACCTTGGTCTCTGTTATAACGGCAAGGTCCCTGCTGAGATATCCAAACTTTGGAATCTTGAGGTCATCAAAATTTTTCGGCATATGAGTATCAAATTCGTTGGAGACTTATCGTATCTACCTATCGAGATTTGGGAGATGAAAGAATTGAAGTATCTTCAAATCAAGGGAAGCAACATCCCAAATCCTCCTCCGAATCGTAGCGCTATCTTAGATAGACTCTCATCACTTGTAGATGTGAGAGCAGAAAGTGTTACCAAGAGCATTCTTGAAAGAATTCCTAATTTAGAGATATTAGTGATTCGAGTTGAATTGGAGCCTGATCACGCATCCGAGCCCTTGTTCTCCTTCGATCAAACTTTCCACCTCAAACGACTCGAGACGTTCGCTTGTATCATCGAAAACCCTGAGCTCAAACCCAAGGTAGTCGTTGCAGCGCCAGCTCCACTTTCCATGTTACCATCAAGTCTTAAAGTGTTGTCTTTGGGTGGACTTGGATATCCTTGGGAACATATGAGACCGATTGCCTTGTTGCCAAATCTTCAACAGCTTGAATTGCAATGCTATGCTTTTCAAGGAGCGGATTGGGTAATGCAAGAAGGGGATTTCAAGAGTCTCAGGGAGTTTATACTTGAAGACACAGATTTGGTTAACTGGAGACATGATGGTAGCTGTCATCTCCTATCCCTTCGCAAACTATACTTGAGGTATTGCTACAAACTGAAGGAGATTCCTTGCCAGAGTATACCACGTTATTGTAAAAAAATCTTGGTTGATTGCAACCCTTCGGCTTTGAAGAAAATGCCACAAAATGATTGCCAAATCACTTGTTCGTGGCTAGCTCGAGGGTAGGAAACTCTAGCAAAAAGCCGCACCTCCGATTTAAAGGTACGCATCAGTTTTCAGTTTTGACTTGTAAGAATATCCAATATGTTCATTGAAGCAATTTTCACAGGTGAATGTAGAAGTTGTTCCAGCAAAAGGGAGGAAAAGCTTCAAGTCTTTGAACACAAGTTAGCTGCCTTATTTAATTTGTATGTCTGATGCTTTTTTCAATTCTGGGATTCCAACTGCATGCCTTATTAATGTTTTCGTGTATGCAATAAATTATTTGCAATTTGAGCCTTCATCAATATTTTCGTAATTATAAGGTCTGGTAAATGTGGTTGTAGGTTGTATGGAAAATAATTAAAATAACTAATTTTACACATCTCCATAAGTTCGAAATCTTAGATGATATGAAAATCTTTCATTGTATTAGTGTCATAAGGCTCATGCCCAGGGTTCGATTTTCGTTGATAGCAACTGCATCCATATTAAATTATCCATTCATTGGGTCTCCCAAAAGAGGGAAAGTTGAGTCTGACCCATTAGTGATGGGACACTTTTTTATAAGCTCGGACTTTAGATGAGACGGTATTCTTTCATATAGGTGCACCTCAATTTTTTAATTCTGTGATTTATGGCTTTTCTCATTCGTTGTTGTTACTTAGAATTTGAATACAACTATACAAGTGCATGTGTTTGGAATTCAAATGGGTATCCGCCCGGCCATTAATGATTTACTGATTATGAGTAGTATTGCAGCTAGGTTTATTTGGTTAATTATTGCGACTCTTTTAGTACGTTTGATCAATTGACTTGAAGTCGATGTTAGGGAATTTTGGGTTAAGTATTTTTTAAATTAAAATATTTAAGAGTGGAGTTAGACGAAAGCTTTATGCAGTAAAGCTTTTCAAATTATTATTTTCATTCAAGGTTGCTTGATTTTTTGTAGGAGTACAAGTGCTTTTATAGGCATACAATGGTAATGGATAGATTAATGTGGTCAATTTTTTTGACCATCTTACAAATTCCAATGGATGAACTTATTGACTCATGACTTATGGATATAATTTTGAATCATGGAGTAGAAGAGTCATGTGCATGTACCACAATAATAATAGAAAATTCTGGACTTACAAATTAATTTCAACACCCCCTCTTAATTTGTAATCCGAACATGATTACGGAGCTGCTTGAATTTTCCGAACTCGCCGCTTTAGTGAAGCCATCAGCTAATTGTTCTTTTGTGTTGACAAACTCCAAATGAATTTCTTGATCATTCAAAAGATTCCTTATAAAGTGGTGACGAAGTTCAATATGCTTCGACCTTGCATAAAAGACGGGATTCTTTGTCATCACAATGGTAGACATATTTTCACTAAAGATTGTTGTTGGAGCCTCCTGCTTTTGCTCAACATCACACAAAATTCTTCTCAACCAAATTGCTTCACCAGAAGCATCATTAGCAGCCATGTACTTTGCTTCTGCCGAAGAAAATGCGATTGTTTTTTGCTTTTTCGATGCCCAAGAAATGATATTGGACCCCAAGCAAAAAATGTACCATAAAATACTTTTTCGATCATACAAAGAACCTGCCCAATCACTATCGGTATATCCAACGAGCTTATTTTCTCTTTTTGACATATTTAATGCCAAGTTTCTTCGTACCTTGAAGGTATCTCAAAATTCGTTTAGCAGCTGCAAAATGCAATTTTCTTGGATCATGCACGAACCTTGATATGAGGCTAACCGGATAGACAATATACGCCCTTGTGTTTGTCAAGTAGATCAAGGAGCCTATAAGATATCTTTGCATCTGCTTTAGCAGTGCCATCATTCAATTGTAATTTTTCATTGACTGCAAGTGGATTTGAGATCGACTTGCAATTATGCATATTTCTTCAACAATCCTTCAAGATATTTTTCTTGAGAAATAAAAATCTCTCCTTTTGATTGGCGAACTTGAATCCCAAGGAAATATTTCATCAATCCCAAATCCGTCATCTCAAATTCTACCATTGTTGCCTTTTTTAACTCGTGCACCATGACTGGATTTGTCCATGTATAAATCAAGTCGTCGACATAAAGGCAAACCATAAGAAGATCTTGCTCAACTTTCTTTGCATATAACGATGGTTCATTCTAACTTCGCTCGAATCCATTAGATCAAAAGTAACCGTCAATCTTGTTATTCAAGGCTCGAGGTGTCTGTTTGAGCCCGTATAATGCTTTTTTGAGGCGATAGACTTTATCTTCTTTTCCTTGAACAATATAGCCCGTCGGATGCTCCACGTACACTCCTTCTTTTATCTCGCCATTGAGAAAAGCGGATTTAACATCTAACTGGTAAACTGGCAGCTCTAATTGTGCAGCAATAGCTATGGCAATACAAATTGTCTCCATTCGTGCCATAGGTGCAAATGTCTCTGTGAAGTCGACTCCGGGTTGTTGAGAGTACCCTTTTGTGACTAGGCGGGCTTTATGCTTGTGAATTGGGCCATCTTCTTTGTATTTTCCTTCTGGAAGGTCTACAAGATCCCATGTATAATTTTTCTCAATGCTGTCAATATCTTAATCCATTACCTTTTGCCAGATTTCTTTCTTTGCAGCTTCCTCATAATTTTGTGGTTCACCAACAAAAAATACAACATCACATGATTCATAGATATCTCGTAAGCTTCGAAATTATCTTACAGGACTTTCTGAATTTGGATCAAAATCTTCATCACTTGAGGATCCACCACTTGTAATTGGTTTATCAATCAATTTTGGTGGTGTAGACTGAGGTGCAAAGTTTTGATCATCTCCTTAGTTCCATGACTGCAATTCATCAAAAATAACATCTCGAGAAATTGTAAGTTTATTAGTCCTCGGATCCAATAATCAATATCCTTTGGACTCCACTATAGCAGACAAGGATAAGTTTTTTTTCCTTTTTCATCAATTTTTTCCCTTTTTTGAGACGGGATATAAGAGTAAGCAATGGAACCAAAAACTTTAAAATGATGTACCTGAGGCTTTCATCGATGCCACGCCTCATATAGTGTCTTATTTGGAACCATTTTTGTTGGTAACCGATTCAAATGTACACCGCTTCTGCCCAAAAAGATTTTGGGAGCCGTTTGCCAGCCATCATGCTACGAGCCATTTCCACAATAGTGCGATTTTTTCGGTCTGCAACACCATTTTGTTGCGGGCTGTAACGAACTGTCAACTGCCTCTGGAACCCACTTTCTTTGCAATAATCCATGAAAGCATTTCCAATTAATTCTCCTCCATGATTGGTTCGGAGAATTTTTTTTACTCCCTGACTGATTTTCCACTAGTCTATTAAACTCTAGAAATTTGAAAAATATTTCTGACTTTTGATTGAGAATGTAAACCCACATCATCCTGGTGTAGTCGTCCACAAACAAGAGAAAATACCTGTAACCATTGAGAGATGGAGTTTGCGTCGGTCCGCAAATATCAGCGTGCACCAACTCAAGAGGGACTTTGGCTCTATAAGCAATCTTTGGGAATGGTAGGCGATACGTCTTTCTGAAAATACATCCTTTACATGGCCAATCTTGATCTGGGAAATTTGGAAGCCCAAATACCATGTTCTTTTTCTTCAGCAAACTTAAGCCTCTATAGCTCAAGTGACCGTACCCCAAATGCCAAAGATTATGATCTCCATCTGTCGCATTCTGCAAAGCAACTTCCTGAGAAAGTGGCAGATTAAGAGGGAACACTTTATTCTGACTCATCTTAATTTTTGCAACTGTCAATTTCTTTTGCTTGTCAATAATGATGCAAAGATCATTTTTGAACTCCACCTTGTAATTTTTTTTTAATAGCTGGCCAACACCTGATCTCCTTCATTCTTTTCCGTGAAGTTGGCATCCTTCGTCTCACCATCATCTTGATACCAAAAATCTCTTTGAGAATGAGTTGCATTTCTACACCTTTTGCATCTATACCAGCAACTGTTGGTGCCGTGGGTATTTTTCCGGCAAATTCGACAATAAGATTCGGAGTTTTGATTGTTAGGTCTCGAGCTAGAGTTGTCTCTTCCTCATCGACCTCGACCGCAAAAATTTTGATGTCTACCACGTCCTCTTCCTCGTGGGTTTGTCAACTTACTCTTTTCATCTTGTTGGTTGTCTTTATTACTTTTGTGAGATATTCACTTTCCCTTGGAAAGCTTGCTCTATGGATTGAGTCGGGAATCTACTCATCCTCTTTTCATGGGCTTCAAGAGAACCCATGAGTTCATCCAAAGTTAATTTCGATAAGTCTTTGAGAAGATGTCGTCAGAAGGTATTGGCTCTTGTGTTTTTTGTTTGCTCGTCTTTTGTGTAATGCATTCAAATTCACCGTTAATGTAATAATAAGTAAAGCACGAATATTATGCATTGTATTATATTATTTGGAATTGTTGTCTCCAATATATTTTACAACTTTACTAAAAGTTTTGGATTCTCCTAAAAAAAATTTGCATATCATTTTTCACTTAAATATTAGTACACTTGCTATTTTTCAATTCTCGATGAATGGTGGGATTTTCTACGAAGATAAATTAAAATTTTATCACACACAATTAGATTTGTAAAATGATCTAATCCAAAACTTCCTCTTTTCAATTCTGCGGGAGCAGGGGTCAAGAAAGTCAGAAATCATGACGGGTAGGTGAGGGCTATTCAGGAATTAAAGCATTTTCCTTAAAAGATGCAAGGGTCAACAAGTCAAAAGTTATGAAGGGCATTTCGTCATGAAAGCATTCTTAGTTGTAAAGAACTAGGTAAAAATCTTTTCTTTATGCATATTGGGCATTTGTCCTAGTTATCCCCTATTTTAATGTATGCCCAAATTAAAATGACTTTAATTTTGCTATTAATAAAATATTTTCCTTACCAAAAGAAAAAAAAAACAAGTTCTGACTTTTAAATTAGATGATATTTTTTTAAAAAGAAAGAACCCCAATTAAATATAAATTATACTCCTTCCATTTTATCTGTCTTATTTTATTTATTTACAAAAATCAATTCTTTCATTTATCAAAATATTAAAAGACTGTATATTCATATTAAATTCATATATATTACAATAAAATGAAATTTATAAAAATAGGTACGGAGAAAGTATTATCAATCAGTAGTGGTGAATAGCTGTCGTTGCTGCTTTCGGTGCTATTAAACTAATCATCACCATTTTCATATAATAGGTGAATGCATTTATTTCTCCCATTTTAGCCGTTGAAGAAAGGCAAAGGTAATTAATTCTCTAAGATGGCTTGTGCCGCTGTTACTAATCTTAATCATACATTTCGGTGCCTTGTAAATTTTACACGCGTTTGGGATCTTCCGTGCTCTTTTATTAACATGTATTATCCTTTCGTTGAGATGGAGATCTTAGTGACGGTTATGAAAAAGTTGGACGGGAGAAGCCGGAACGCGAGATGGAAGGCCTTTCACGAAAAAATCCGAGAAGCCGCGCATGGACTGGAAGACGCGATCGACTCACTTCTCTCAAAGCTCATACGAGTCGCACAATCTGACCCGAGCGTCAGAAACGAGGGCCCCGCGGCGTACGAGGAGGAACTGAGGCAAGGGCTTTATTCCTTTGTTGAAACTGTGAGGGATATAAAGGAGGAGTATGACAACGAGTTTGAACACCCGTTGCCTGGCGAAGACGAAGATGAATATAAAGATGATGATGAAGATGAAGAAGAAGATGATGAAGAAAGAAAGCCGCCTAAATTGGTTGGATCTGATTCCAAAGCGGTTTTCACCAAAATCAAGGATCAGCTAAATACCGGTCGCAAGTTAAGTGAACTTGGTGTTGTCTCAATTGTTGGGAGGTCAGGTAGTGGGAGAAGTGTTTTTGCGTGGGATCTTTTTCATTTTACTAAAGATACTCCTCGTTTGCATAAGCACCGTGCATATGTATGTGTAGGTCCGGAATATGAGTTCAAAGATATCCTTCTTAGTATTCTTTCTCAAATTGATGATAGCGATGGCCACAAATTGCTTGAAACCGAGGGGGAGGAGAAGTTATTTGAGTATCTTTACACTATTTTAAAGGGTGGGGATTACTTTATTGTGTTGGATGATGTACGGGAGACACGGGTGTGGAAATACTTGAGGAAACTATTTCCAGATGAAAATAATGGAAGTCGAGTTTTGATCACAACTCCTCTAGAGGAAGTGGTTGTATTTGCTCAAAGTTCCGACGTTCATCGAATGCCGATAATACACGATGAAGAAAGTTGGAAAATTATTTCTCGAGTACTATTTCCTAATCCAGAGGCATGCCCTCCCGAACTTGAAAAAGTTGGAAGGAAGATAGCAACTAATTGTGAAGGTCTTCTTTTTGAAGTCGCCATGTACGCAGAAATACTATCCAGGATCGAGCAGACCCCGGAGCATTGGAGCATCGTAGCTGCAGAGATGGTGAATTTTGCAGTCAACGATGCCTACGATGAAATGTCAGAGGTAACATTATTTAACATCTTCTTAGAAAATTCTAATTTGAACACTCGATGCATGTTTTTTTTTTCTTTTGGAATATATAATAACACGCATCAACTAGAATATAATCTTGATTAGTAATTGTACGTGTTGGAGCCTTGATGTATAACTTGTATGTGTTAGTGTGTATGTGCAAATTACTATTGATGTGTTTTCAATAGATTAAGTGGGATTATAATCCCATTGAACTACCTGTAAAAGTTATTTTTTATTGTTTTATATTTTAATCCTTCTATTTAAATTAATCACCTAGAATCTATAATCTAGACTGCAACTTGATTCTAGCTCTTCATTGATATTATACTCTATTTAAAAAATCTTATCAGAACACTCAACATTTACTTCTTCTAAATTTTGCATAATACTTATCACTTTTACTATTAATTATTTTTCTCACAATCACTAAATTAAATAATTTCTCAAGATAGACATAATTTTTAGCCAGCGCACCCTATGTATAGTGAAGTACTGGTAGATTGTTATACTATTTGAGATGGAACAGACAAAGTACTAGTGATAAGAAGAATTGGGATGGAAAAGGGAGATATATGCAGACTTTAAAGGGAAAAAAACAGCCAAATAGACATATTAGAGCGAGTACAAGGGTACTCAATCCTTACAAGATACAGAATAACAACAGATTAACATATCAACATTACAAAGTTCACACTCAACCAAAACCTAATCCTTTTTACTCATATTATATGACCTATGAATTTATGGAACTCTAACCCGAATATGTGTTAAATGTGAATATAATTCAAACACTTAAGTGGAATACCATCTCACACACTAGAGTGCCTCTATTTTTATTTTTTTTGTTTTTGTATTCAACTTTACTTTTGTTTTCTTATATTTTTGTAGCTTTCTGAAATGATGGGAGATGATTTTTCTCTACTTCATCGATGTGAACTTCCTGAAATATTGTCGAAGGCGCTTAACTTGCCTATGGTACATTATCATATGTGGCATAATGTATACACATTATCCACGTATGTGGCAATAGGTGGCATGGCGGGGATCGGTAAGACTCTTGTTGCCAAGACAATTTTTGACGATCCATGGATTTTGCGTTCTTATGACCATCGTGTATGGCTCACTATAGGCCCAAAAAATCAATACAAAAGAATATTGATGAATATTCTAGTTCAGTTAGATCTGAACATTGATAACATGCATATGCAAGATGATGAGATATTGGTTAAGCATATTAGCTCAATATTATCTGGTAAGAGATGTTTCATTGTGCTTGACGATGTATGGGATAAAGAAATCTCGCCTTTCTTGAGCAGGCTTCTTCCAATCATCAAGTGTGAAGTTCTTGTGACAACCAGGCTATCGAAAGCAGCTTGGGAATATATAGGTGGACATTCTGGTAGAGTTCATCAAATGAAGTGGTTGAACGAAGAAGAAAGTTGGAGTCTTCTTCGAGTAAGAGTATTTGGGGAAGAGTTGTGGCCTCGTGAACTTGAGAAACCTGGAAAGTTGATTGCCAAGAATTGTGAAGGTCTTCCTCTCATGATTGTCACAGTGGCCAACCTCCTCTCCAAAGCTGGCGACATGACCCCAGAATATTGGAAAAAGGTAGCAAAGAATAAAAATTCAGTTTTCGAGCGAGCATATCTCAAAATATCAAAGATTTTGTATCCAAGCTACAAGAACCTCGAATTGGAATTAAGAGCATCCTACATGTACATGGTGGCATTCCGAGTTAAGTGCACGTTTGAAATCTACCATCTATTCATGCTCATCGCTGTTGAAGGAATTTATCCATTTGATCACAACTGGAGTTTTGAAAAATTCCTTGACTATTTAATTTATCTTGAAGGAAAAGGTCTTGTTTTGAACCAGTTACATGACAAATACAGCAGCTACCGTCTCCATTCGGTGTTTTGGCACTTCTGTGCTAGAGAAGCTAGGAAGGAAAAGTTTTTACATGTCATGAAAACTAGAGTAGATAGTTTAGTAGAAGATATAGAAAAACAACGTCGTTTATGTGTTCAAAATAGTGTTTTATTCGCAATCAAAGATGTGTACGACTTAATGGCATCTGTTTCATCAGCTCGTTCCCTCCTTTGTTTTGGTCCTTTTCACCCATATCAAGTACCAATATGCCTAGAGTCGAAATTCTTGAAGGTGGTTGATGCTATGAGTATCCGATTCTATGAGTTTCCAGATGGAATATTCAAACTTGTTGTGTTGAGATACCTTGGTCTCACATATAATGGTAAGGTCCCTGCTGAGATATCAAAACTTTGGAATCTTGAGGTCATCAGAATTTGCACTTATACTAAAATCAGATTCCCTGGAGACTTATCGTATCTACCTGTCGAGATCTGGGAGATGAAAGAATTGAAGTATCTTCAGGTCTCGGGAAGCAACCTCCCAGATCCTCCTCCTGATTGTAGCACTATCTTAGATAGACTCTCAAAACTTGTGGACGTAAGAGCAGAAAGTGTTACCAAGAGAATTCTCGAAAGAATCCCTAATTTAGAGCTATTAGTGATTAACATTGCATTGGAGCCTGATCATGCATCCGGGCCCCTGGTCTCCTTTGATCAAACTTTCCACCTCAAACGACTCGAGACACTCACTTGTATCATCGCAAACCCTGAGCTCAAACCTAAGGTAGTCGATGCCGTGCCTTCTCCACTCTCAATGTTACCATCATGTCTTAAAGTGTTGTATTTGAGTGGATTGGGATATCCTTGGGAACATATGAGACCGATTGCGTTGTTGCCAAATCTTAAACAACTTACCTTGGAATGCTATGCTTTTCAAGGAGCAGATTGGGTAATGCAAGAAGGGGATTTCAAGAGTCTTACGGATCTTACACTTGAAGACACTGATTTGGTTAACTGGAGAGCAGATGATAGCTATCATTTCCTATTCCTTGGCCATCTACGTATCATGCATTGCTACAAACTGGAGGAGATTCCATGGCCAACTATACCACGTTTTTGTAAAACGTTCTTGTTTGATTGCAACCCTTCGGCTTCGAAGAAAATGCCAGAAAATGATTGCCAAATCATTTGTTCGTGGCTCGAGGGTAGGAAACTCTAGCCAAAAGCCGCACCTCCGATTTAAAGGTACGGTTATTTGTTATTTTATAAGAATATTTATCCAATATTTTATCTTGATATACATGATCTCTGTTTGACTTTGTAAATGGTTTCACTAAACCATTTTCACAGGTGAGGTAGAAATTGTAGCAGCAAAACGGAGGAAAAGCTTCAAGTCATTGAACATAATTTTATAAGGTCTGGTAAATATGATTTTAGGTGCACCTCAATTTTTTAATGTTGTGATTAACTATGGTTTTAGCTCTTTCTTTGTTGTTACTTAGAATTTGAATACAAGTGTGATCGGTAGTCATAGGGGTATCATCCGGTTAATTGCATTTTTAGTTCCAAGAGAATATGTCCATTTCAAAATGGTCCTTTTGTTGGCACCTATAGTCACGTATTTTTTTTACACTTTTGGTCCCATGAGAATATGATAAACTGTAGTTTTGGTCCTAAGAGAATGGATAAATTGCAGTTTTGGTCCCAAGATAATAGAATACATTTGCAGTTTTGGTCCTGAAAATTTACGAATAGGACCAAAACTGCAAGAAAAAAGGACTAGTTTTGCACATAGACACCAAAAGTGTTTTACACCCATCTCTTGGGACTAAAACCGCAATCTTGCCGGTATCTTCCGGACTTTTGTTTTGATTTGGCCAATTAGTTATTTAATGGTTTTGAGCAGTATTGCAGCTAGGTTTAATTGGTTTTGAGCAGTATTGCAGTTTTTATTGGAAATTAAATTAATGAACTAATTACACGTTTTCTACAAGTTTTGAATGAAAAAATAGGAAGGCATTGTATTTTTTAATGAGCTTAACGAAATCAAAGAGAAGCTAATTACAGCTATCAAGTGTTATGATCATCGTGTTCTCTCAATACATATAGATCCCAAGGAAGAATAAATAAGAATGTAGCTACTATAATTGAAAACAATAAATTTCCCTGTATTTTAAGTTCACATGTATTAATGTGTTCCTATTTTTTCTTCTTGAACTGTTTTTCTTTTGCCCATGCATATAAAAATAGTTTCCTAATTTTGATATAATAAAGAGTATATCTTCTATGATACTTTACTACAAGAAAATATAAAATTGCCTACAGAAATTATCAATGTGGCTACGAAATTTCCATAAAATAATTTGTTATTCTTTTTTAATATATATTTTATAATAAAAATAAGAAAAAAAAATTGTGTGAGGTGGCCTCACGGTATGACAGTTCACAAACTAGCGCAAAATGACACACATCTCTTCTAAAGTGTTAATACGTCATGTCCAGCTTATGATCCATCTCACACAAGACCCACTCCAAAAATAAATATTTTTTCATACTACACTTACATATAATAAAAAAAAAAGTTGTATTAAAAAATTTGTGATAAATCATTGCCCGATTTTTTTTGACATTTGTTAAATATAAAGAGATATAAGAGATTATATTAAAATTTTAGTAATGATAACAACTTCCGCGTGAAGTGCGGGTAGGGGATGTAGTTTAAAAAAAAAGTGGTTACCATTTTTTAATTATTTGTAGTGTCATCTTATTCTTTTAATTAATAAAATTAATTTTTACAAATATTCAATAGTCATAAATTACTCTTATATGTCTAATCTAGACATTTAATTATTTTTCTTTTAAAAAGAAAATGTATTATTTAAAAATATTATATTGAAGATTATTAATTTAAGTATTAAAAATATCGCTTAAAATTGCGTGAGATTGTCTCGTGGAACTAGATAATACAAATTTAAATACACCTACATTGAAATGTTAGCGTGATAGATCCAATTTATATCCTATCCAAGGAGTAAATTTTATATGAAAATGATTAATGATAAACTTATAATGAAACTGTTTTAAAGTATTGAATATTATAAATGGAATATGAAAAATTTAATGAGAAGTATCGTTAATTTGAGTTCAATAAAAAAAATTAGGTATATTTAAAAAAAAAAATCTAGATTTTAATTTTATAATTAAAATATGGTAATTATTATAGTTAAAATAATGTAACAAATTTCGATCGTGCGAAGCACAGATTTACTATCACTAGTAAGATAAATAAGACTATTTTTTAATTTGTGGATGTAGAAATTATATAGAGTTTATCAAACATATAAAAAATAAAATGCAACTTGTAATAATTTACAGTTAAGAACATCTCTGTTAAGAATTTGATAATATATTTTTGTTGATTTACAAGATTGATACAATACTATAGATATTTACAGTCTATACATAATGGAAAGTATATCAGCTAGTCACACAATTCTCGGCCTAAATCATTCTATATTTCTATGAGTTTAAAGTTTTCTATGTGGTGGGCCCAACTCGAATTAAGTGACCTGAAAAATCATAGCTGTAATCGCAACACTTAACAATAAATTAGTACAAGTTGAAATTTATTTATATATATATATATATATATAATATGTATATATATATATATATTTAATTAGTACACTTAACACTTGTCGGATTTTGCGCTATATGTTCACGGGAATGTTTATACATGTTTATTGTTTAAATTGGTTAAATTAATAATTATTTGTTAATTAATCATGCCTTTTTGGTAAGTTGACATACATATATGTACCTACATATATATATTATATTTCTATATATATGTGCATGTATGTACGTAAAGTCATATAATTAATTAATTTAATTAATTAGTATTAGTTGTTTATATATATATTAGTATAGTACTGAAAAAGGACACAGATGGTATTTGGGTTCCAGCATGAGATTAGGCCAGCGTTTGCTGAAATTTGAGCTAAATTTGTTCAATTTAAAAAATATTGTCATAGTTTTACAAGTTAATAAAGATAGTGTTTGAGTTTTCCATGCCCCTAATTAAAAAAAGTGTCCAGTTTTGTCATAATAAAGAGGAGATATCATATGGTACTTGTTGATAGAGTTAAGTAGATGGAGTAAGAGAGATATGAAATTATATAGATAAAATCCTCAAAAGAGAGGCCACAGGGATGTTACTCTGCCTACAATTTAATGTTGTCACAATGAAATGATTATACGATGATCTGAATATTGGAAAACAACTACTTAAATAGACTAAATATTTAACGCCCTACGAAACTTGAGCCCGTGGTCTATTTATTTAATTGACTATGTAAAAGATCTAACAAAATTTAGAGACTAATAAAAATAATAAAAGCTAATTAAGTTGATCGTGCATATCACTTGTTTATATATAGTATGAATTAAAACTAATACTATTACATAACATTTCATAGTTTAAAGTGCTATAATGTCAACGAATGTATATAAACTTTCTCGAATCCTTAACAATTACACACGTATATAAAAGTTACCTGAAAATAGTTTTTTTTTTTTTTTTAAACAATATTCGACTAATAATCCAAGGACGTCCCATCTGCTAAATTACTTAAATAATTTTTCAATCGTTGGTGTTATCTGCATAATCTCCGGTTCTCATATGGTTATTTTATTGTTAATCTAACTTTACTGACAACAATATGCCACCGACCCATCATTTAATAATATGAATAATTACAACTTAAATTTATGTCACTATGCAGTATTCTTTTTTAAATTAATTATTAACACTTGATCAATAACTTTAATGCAATATTAAATTTCTTGTTGCCTAGGAGGTTTTTTTTTTTTTTTTTAATCACAAAGAGTCTTTATTGTTAAGACATTTTTCTTTCCTTTAATCCTTTAAGCTAATCAGCCATTAGTTGATAAGGTCAAATTAAAACAAGGATTTAAATCAAATTCATCCTCTACGTGTTTACCTTTATTGAACACCTTTATTGATATGGTCCTTTTTTATTTGCCTTATACATTTAATCATGTATCTGTTCATATTTCGCTAATTAGGTCTTAATTGGCCCGTGTATGCACAAAACGTCATCGTTTTGAACCTTTACTTATTTGCTTTATCAATTTAGTCTCGTATCAATTCAAATTTCACTGACTAGGTTCTAACTGGCCAGAAAATGAACAAAACGCTACTTTGAAATGGGATCCGAGGATGTTTATTGACTTATTCAATCATATGTATTAGTTGGTCCTGATTGTTGAATATTGATCACCTAATTTAAATTTTTCATATTTATTAGTATTCATAATAATGTGAGGAGTTGGAAATTAAAGTAATCTGGACTTTGTTGGTGGGTATTCCTCATACTCCTCTTTAAATCGCAGATTCAAAATTCACAGGCGAAATACTTAATTGGTTCATACTACTGTTTTGGGTTGTTAGTTTGTAATCTGGACTTTGTTGGTGGGTATTCCTCAAACTCCCTTATAATTAAGTGGATTAAAAAATTAGGCTAAATTTTTATTTGGAATTTTGGAGATCTAAAATAATGTAGATACTAAGGCTATGTTGTTTATGAGTTTTAAGTGGTCTTAAAAAATAAGTGGATTTTGTAATTTATGGGTTTTTTTAAAGTTTGTGTTCTTTTTGGGTTTTGTGTAGGGTAGGTTTTAACTTTATTATGTAAAAGTAAAAGAGTTTAGTTTAACTTATTTATAGGATTGTAGGATTAGAATTTAAAAAAATTAATTTTAAAATTTAAAGTAAACTGAGGCTTAGATTGCAAAATTCAAATTTGGGTTTAAAATAAAAATAAAAAAACATATCCTAAAAGTTGATGCGAACGACATAGAATAATTTATCTTCAATCATCGTAATTGGGAAAAGTAGTGATGAATACATCCAAAAGGAGACAGTTGTTCAACTTTTTATTAAAATAATGTGCACAATTTTCAAATTAGTTGAATACTATGTTAATTAATATCACTAACAAAAGCTTGGTGTGTGTGAGGAAGAGGGATCTAAGATGGCTTATGTTGCTCTAGTTAATCTTACCAATACAATTTGCTACATTAAAAAAATTTCACGGCTTTCGGATCTCCCCTACTCCTTTCACAGCTTAGATTATCCTACCGACGAGATTAAGTTGTTAGAAAATGTTATCCAAAAGTTGGACGGGAGAAGCCGGAACGCGAGATGGAAGGCCTTTCATGAAAAAATCCGAGAGGCCGCGCACGGACTGGAAGACGCGATCGAATCACTTCTCTCAAAGCTGATACGAGTCGCACAATCTGACCCCAGCGTCAGAAACGAGGGCCCCGCGGTTTACGAGGAGGAACTAAGGCAAGGGCTTAGTTCCTTCGTTGAAACGGTGAGGAAGATAAAGGAGGAGTACGATAACGAGTTTGAACACCCGTTGCCAGGCGAAGAAGAAGATAATTATGATGATGATGAAGAAGAGGAAGAGGAGGAGGAAGAAGAAGAATCTGGAAAGAAGCCTAAATTGGTTGGATCAAATTCCAAAGCGCTAATCGCCAAAATCAAAGATCAGCTGAATACAAGCTACAAGAAAAGTGAACTTCGTGTTGTCTCAATTGTTGGGGGGTCAGGTTCTGGAAGAAGTGTTTTTGCCTGGGCTCTTTTTCACAATTCATATTCTGCTCCTTTGCAAAAGCTACGCGCGTTTGTATCCGTAGGCCCGAAATACGAGTTTAAGGATATCCTTCTCAGTATTCTTTCTCAAATTGATGATAGCAATGCTCACAAATTGCTTGATTCTGATGGAGAAGAGAAAATATTTGATTATTTGTACACAGTTTTAAAGGGTGGAGATTACTTGATTGTGTTGGATGATGTACGGGAGACGCGAGTGTGGGAGTACTTGAGAAAACTATTTCCAGACGAAAATAATGGAAGTCGAGTTTTGCTCACAACTCATCTAGAGGAAGTAGCTGTATTTGCTCAGAGTTTTAGCATCCATCGTACGCATGTACTACACAGTGAAGAAAGTTGGAATCTTATTTCTCGAGTATTATTTCCTAATCAGGAAACATGCCCTCCAGAGCTTGAGAAAGCTGGAAGAAAGATTGCAAAAAACTGTGAAGGCCTCCGTTTTGAAGTCGCCAGATATGCAGAAATACTATCCAGAGTCGATCAGACCCCCGAGCATTGGAACAACGTAGCAGAAAATATGGTGAATTTTGGTGCCAAAGATGCATACGATGAAATGTCAGAGGTAACATTATTAAACATTTTCTTAGAAAATTCAATTTGAACACTCGATGCTTGATTTTTTGTTTCTGAAATATAGCATGCATCAATCAAATATGTAACGATTTCATAACTACAGTATAATCTTGATTAATGATTATGTTAGAGCTTGAGGTATAATATTTATGTGTTAGTGTGTATGTGGGAATTATTATGAATGTGTTTTCAATAGATTAAAAGTGAGAATAATCTCATTGATTTACATGTAAAAGTTATTTTTAATGGTTTGTACTAATTAAATTAATTAATCACTTAAAATCTATAATCTATAAGTTGAGAGGAGTATGTTTACACTTTCACTAATATTTTACTCGATTAAATTTTTTTATCAAATACTAAACATCTATTTATAAATTTTGCATAACACTTATCACCTTTTTTATCAATTAATTTTTATCACAATCACTAAATTAAATCACTTTAAAAATGACATAATTTTTGCCAGCGCACACTATATGGTGAAGGATTGGTAAATGGTTGTACTCTTTTGAGATGGAACAGGGGAAGTAGCAGGGATAGGAAGAATTAGGGAAAAAAAATAAAAGGGAGAAGCTGACTTTAAAAGAAAAAAAAAACAGCCAAAGAAATATATTAGAGCGAGTATAAGGGTACTTAAATGTGAATATAAATCAAATACTTAAGTGTTGAGTGTCTCTATTTTTTATATTCATCTTCACTTTTGTTTATGTATATTTTTGTAGCTTTCCAAAATAATGGGAGATGATTATTCTATTCTTCATCGACGTGAACTTCCTGAAATAATGTCGAAGGTACTTAATTTGCCTATGGCAATTTATTATATATGCCAGAATGTATACATATCACCCACGTATGTTGCAGTAGTTGGCATGGCGGGCATCGGTAAGACTGCTATTGTCAGGGAAGTTTTTGATGACCCATGGATTTTGCATTCATATGACCATCGTGCTGACAAAGTGCATTTGCAAGATGATGATATATTGGCTAAGCATATTAGTTCAATATTATCTGATAAAAGATGTTTCATTGTGTTGGACGATTTATGGGGCAAAGAACACTTGTCTTTCTTGAGCAAGCTTCTACCAGTCATCAAATGTGAAGTTTTGATGACAACCAGGCTATCGAGAGAAGCTTGGGAATATATTGGTGAATATTCTGGTAGAGTTCATGAAATGCAATTGTTGAATGAAGAAGAAAGTTGGAATCTTCTTCGAGAAGGAGTGTTTAGCGAAGAGTTGTGCCCTCGTGAACTTGAGAGACCTGGAAAGCTAATTGCCGAGAATTGTGACGGTCTTCCTCTCATGATTGTCACAGTGGCCAGCCTCCTATCCAAAACTGACAAGAAGACCTCAGAGTACTGGAACATGGTAGTAAGGAATAAAAATCTCGTATTCGAGCCAGCATATCTCAAAATATCAAAGATTCTATATCCAAGCTACAAGAACCTCGACTTGAAACTTAGAGCATGCTTCTTGTACATGGCAACATTTCGAGTAAAGTCCACGATTGGGTTATTCCATCTCTTCACGCTCAACACAATTGAAGGAATTATTCCATCTGAATCTTGTAGTTTTGCAAATTTCACTGAATATATTGATTATATTCAGGATAAAAATCTTGTTTTGGCTCAGTTACGTGGCAACTATAAGAGTCGCCGTCTCCATTCAGTGTTTTGGCACTTCTGTGTTAGAGAAGCTAGAAATGACAAGTTTTTCCATGTCATGGAAACTATAGCAGATGGTTTAGTAAAAGATATAGAAAAACAACGTCGATTATGTGTTCAAAATAGTGTTTTATTCGCCATCAAGGATGCGTATGACTCAATGGCATCCATTTCAGCAGCTCGTTCTCTCCTCTGTTTTGGTCCCTTTCATCCATATCAAGTACCAATATGCCTAGAGTCAAAATTCTTGAAGACACTTGATGCTGCTAATATCCGCTTCTATGAGTTTCCAGTTGGAATATTCAGACTTGTTCTACTAAGATATCTTGCTCTCACTTATATGGGCAAGGTTCCTACTGAGATATCCAAAGTTTGGAATCTTGAGATCATTAAAATTTTCCAGCTTATGAGTATAAGATATCCTGGAGACTTATCATATCTACCTGTTGAGATTTGGGAGATGAAAGAATTGAAGTATCTTCAAGTCAGGGGAAGAAACCTCCCAAATCCTCCTCCTGATTGTAGCATTATCTTAGATAGACTCTCATCACTTGTAGATGTGAGAGTAGAAAGTGTTACCAAGAGCATTCTTGAAAGAATTCCTAATTTAAAGGTATTGGTGATTCGCATTGAATTGACGCCTGATCATTTATCCGAGCCCTTGTTCTCCTTTGATCAAATTTCCCACCTCAAACGACTCGAGACACTCAGTTGTGTAGTCGAAAACCCTGAGTTCAAATCCGAGGTTGTCGTTGCCGCGCCTGCTCCACTTTCCATGTTACCATCAAGTCTTAAAATGTTGTATTTGGGTGGATTCGGATATTCTTGGGAACACATGAGACTAATTTCGTTGTTGCCAAATCTTATTTTGCTCGAATTACAATGCTATGCTTTTCAAGGAGCAGAGTGGGTAATGCAAGAAGGGGATTTCAAGAGTCTTAGGGAAATTACACTTGAAGATACAGATTTGGTTAATTGGAGAGCTGATGATAGCTGCCATCTCCTATCCCTTGGCAAACTAACCATTAAGCACTGCTTCAAACTGAAGGAGATCCCTTGGCAAAGTATACCACGTTCTTGTAAAACGATGTTGGAAGATTGCAACCCTTCAGCTTCGGAGAAAATGCCACAAAATGATTGCAAAATCATTTGTTCGTGGCTCGAAGATAGGAAACACTAGCCAAGAGCCGCTCCTTCGATTTAAAGGTACGCAGCAGGATTCAGTGTTAATTTGTAAGAATATCCTATATATATTTCATCTTAATTTTAAGCTATTTCCGCAGGTATAGAAATTGTTCCAGCAAAAGGGATCAAAGCTTCAAGTGATTTTGCACAAAAACTTAGCTGCCTTGTTTTTCTGTATTGTACTTTTCTGATATTTATTTTCACTTCTGGAATTCAAACTGCGTTAATAATGTTCTTGTGAATGCAATGAATTGTATGCAACTTGTGGTGGTTGATGATAATCAATATTATATAAGCTTCCTAATATTTTATGTGTATTGAAGGGGTGATTGTTTGAATTCTTCGATGAAATTCAGAATGAAAATTTCTATTGCTCTCTGCCCTCAAATATTTTGAATGACTATTATGTTTTAATGGTGGTTACATCACTTGTGTTGTGCCCTACTTCTGAAAAAAAAAAAAAAGACAATATGATATGTTGTTGATTGTGGTATGAGGAATAATTGAGGATGATATAAAAAGATATATAGAAATGTAATCCAAGGGATAGTGATCACTTTATTTAGGAGAGAAAATTGTGTTATGAATCATATTTTGCTCTCATCAATTACTATAATTATCCTATATTTATTCTCATTCTTATTACTATTGAAAAAAAATTCAAACCAAACACCACCTCGGTGCTTTGTGTTTTATGGTTTTATCTCTTTCGTTGTGTGCTTAGAATTTGAATACAGCTATGAAAGTGTGTTGGGAAGTCAAGAAGGACTACTTTATGGATTTTTTGCCAACGCACCCTATATAATTTTTTAAAAGATATAAATTTGGCCTAAATTTACCCAACATAAATAATAGTATTCTTGTTTTGTAAGATTGAAAAAATAGTGTCCTAATTTTACAAGTACCAAAAAAACGTATAAAGTTGTTTACTAAAAAATCAATTTTCCCCACACCTGTATACTTGTATTCACCTATTATCAAAATGGTGCAGATTAATTTAATAGCATAGAAAGAATCAATGGCAGTTAGCTCCCTCTTTGGACGTATTCATCACTACTTTTCCCAATTTACGATGATTCATGATAATTTTTTATTTTTTTTGATCGGAACGATGATTCATGATAATTAATTATCTCTTCAATTAGTTCTTAAAAATTTCAAACAGAGATTCCTCCTCCCAATGTTACCTCGTAGATGTAATTAAGAATTATACAACTTTGAAAGTATTTCAAATTAACAAGTTTCTTTTAATACTCCCTCAGTCGAATAATATATAATACACAACTTTTATTTTACACATAAATTAAGAAAGGTATAAAAGATCATGATCAACTTATTAATTCATAATAAACTTCTTTTTTTACTCTTATTCACATTATATTATGAAGGAAAAAACAACAAATGATCATGTAACTTTGCCTGAGTTCATTTCGATAACTCTTTCCGTTTCTTTATGTATGCTACAACATATTTTCGGTAATTCTTTTGGCCAAAAATTAAAATTTTCAAGCGAAAAGAACCAAAATTGATATCAAAAGTGCCAAAACTGATAAATTAAGACTCAGATAAAGCTACATTACTATTTGTAATATTTTCTCCACTAAGAAATATTATTAAAAGAAGGATACGTTAGGGAAAAATATAGATAATACTTATTAAAAAGCGGAAAAATTGTAAATTTGATCACGTGAAAAATTTTCAATAATAATTTTGATCTCACGTTCTTTTTTTGTGCCATTTTTTGCAAATTTGTTCCATCTGGTTAATTCTCGGACCAAAACTGTAATTTTCTTGGTATAAAAAATGTAAAATAAAATTACGGAACCAAGAAAGTCGAAAAAGGTACCATTTTTGCAGACCACCTATTTTCATGGAACCAAAAATGCAATTTACCATTAAAATGCAAAACAAACTTTTTTTTTTTTTTTTATCAGTAAACAGTTTCATTGATTCATCAAAAATTACAGTGTACAAGGCATGAGAAGTACCTAATAATTCTTTTGATGAACTCAAAAACTCAAAATAGTATTACACTCCAATAGCTAATCTAGGATTACCAAGCCATTCTTTGAAATATAAATCACAATATCTTCTGCCCTTGCTAACAATCCAACTCCAAGTCCTAACTTGTATTTCTTCTAGCACCTTCTTTCCCGAAAACTCTTGGTTATTGAATAATTTATTATTTCTCTCCTTCCAAATCAACCAAGTAATACATTTCCATATGCAAATAGCCACAATTTTTCCTTTTTTTCCTTTGAGAATCCTACTAAAGTGTAGTAAATTCAACAAAGGATTCGAGGAAAGGGCTGACTCTATTATAACCATTTTAAAATGACAATCTTACGTGTTATTATTGGAGCGAGGGAGTATTATTAAGAGTACAGAGGTACGCAGTCGAGAGGAGAAATAATTGTGGTAAGTCTCTGGTAAAAAAATCACTCAGCAATTCAAACTGTTACTAGTCGTTTTTATAATAAAATACCATCAAACTATCACATTTTAAATAAATGTCTAATACAGTTAACAATTGTGAACACAATTATGTATTATTCATCAATTAATAATATATATTGATATTTATAATAAATGTTGAGATATAAAATAGCCGCGAAATAATTATTTCATTATGTTAACTATTTATATTTAATTTATAAGAGTCTGTGTACTTCCTTTTCTTTATATGCGGACAAAATTAACTAATTGAATGTATATGATATGTGGTGTCACATAATTGTGTGGAAACGAATTAATTAATAATAATGTGTTTCGAGGCCATATTTCTTTATGTATCAGACATGCGGACAAAAATGTGGGGAAACCCATTAGTTATGCCCTATGTTGCACGGATTCTTCAAATTTTGGGGGTATGCAGTATCGGATACGCGGGGGATACGGGTGCGGGTGCGATTCGCGTCGGATTCGCACCCGATACGCCACGTGGCGTATCCGAATTTTTTTAAATTTTTTTTAAGTTGGATACGCGTATCCCCCTCCAAGGATACGCGGGGGATACGCGGGGGATACGTGGGGGATACGCGAATCGGATAAAATATTGTAAAATTTATTAATTTTTGTAATTTTTTTTTAAAATTTAATATTAAAATATAAATAATTAAATATATTAGTCAACAAACAAATCAAATAATACATCATCCAACCAAATATTTCAATTTCTTAATTCTTATATAATTAAATAATTTGGAGAAATTTCTAAAATATACTCCCTCCGTCCCACCATTATTTGCACACTTTCCTTTTTCGTCCGTCCCAAGATTATTTGCACACTCTAAAAAAGAAAACCTTGATTTGCGTGCACACTCACAATAATATACACATATTTACCCATATGCCACTACTTTACTCAAAAAGTAATTTTTTTTTAATATGTGTGCCGTCCCAACTATGCAGATAATGTTGGGACGGAGGGAGTATATGCTTTCTAATTTTTTAGTAATTATTCAATTTTCTAGTGATAATGGTTATGACAAGTGATAATGATAATGATGTTAATGTGAGTTGGCCATTGTATAAATATGTAGATTGAAATTTTTATTATGACTTGTGTAAGTTAATTATATTTAATATTTAATTGTTGCATATTTAGATAAAATTTTTCTATATTTTAAATTTATTACATGTATTATATATAATAAAAATAAATTTAAATAGACGTATCCTTGCCGAATCGTATCCTAAACTTTTTGAAAAACTCCGTATCCCCGCACCCGTGTCGTATCGCTCCCGCACCCCGCACCCGCACCCGTGCAACATAGGTTATGCCTTTTGAGGCAGCATTCAGTAGTATAAGAAATTAAATATTAATGCATTGAACCGATTGATCCAACGGTAAAATTTGAGAATGGATGATTGAAACTATATATATTATTATAATCGTAAGAACTATATATATTATAATAATCTCAATTTTAAATTATCCACTTGGTCGTTGGCACATTATTGCAATAAAAACATTAACAGTGTAGAACTGGAGATTAATCTCAGGTGTGGGGAGAATTTGTGTAAAAGAAATATTGAGGTTACTTAAGAAGGGAAAGAGTTCATCCTACCTTCTACGAGTTTAAACCAAATCCGTCCTATATCTTTTCACCTTTATCAATATGGTCCTCTATTTATTTCCTTTATCCATTTAGTCCCGTATCTATTCAAGTTTCGTTAAAATGATCCTAATTTGCCTAAAAATGTACAAAATCTTACCGTTTTGGTCCTATATTTATTTTTTTGCCAATTTAGTCCCGTATCAATTCAAATATTTCCAATTAGGTCCTAATTGAATGCATAAAACATTAAATGCCACGTTTTTAGTCATGTGCACTAGTGTTTTCGGTGGAAGCCTATGATGTGATTTTTTTTTTCAATTGGCACGCTAGGTGGCCATCTTTGCCAAATAAAAAAACTTGAAATAAAATACAAAAAATCAATTAGGACCAATTTTCCCCAAATTGGGACCATTTTGGTGAAATTTTAAAAAATACAGGACTAATTTGATAAAACAAATAAATAGAGGACCATTTAGATAAAGGTAAAAAGATAGAGGACGGATTTGATATAAATCCCGTATTTTATGCGTTTTAACATACGCATGACACTTTATGAGGATTTAAACCAAATTCGTCCTCTATCTTTTCATCTTTATCTAAATGATCCTCTATTTATTTGTTTTATCAATTTAGTCCTGTATTTTTCAAATTTCACCAAAATGGTCATAATTTGGTGAAATATGGTCCTAATTGATTTTTGTATTTTATTTCAAGTTTTTTTTTATTTGGCAAAGATGGCCACCTAGCGTGCCAATTAAAAAAAAAATATCATAGGCTTCCACCGAAAACACTAGTGCGCATGACTAAAAAGGTGGCATTTTATGGTTTATGCGTTCAATTAGGACCTAATTGGAGATATGTGATTAATACGGGACTAAATTGACAAAGAAAATAAATATAGGACCAAAACGATGAGGTTTTGTACATTTTTAGGCCAATTAGGATCATTTTGACGAAACTTGAATAGATAAGGGACTAAATTGATAAAGAAAATAAATAGAGGACCATTTCGATAAAGGTAAAAAGATACAGGACGGATTTCATTTAAATCCCAGGGTTCTAGCCTAACATGGTTTTACCGATGACGAAAGTAATTAAACAAGCAACGAACATAAACATGACGAATTGAATTGGAAAAAGCATAAACTAGGATTTTTAAGAAAGTAGTTAAATCTAAGAATGAATATCCAATTACGAAGTAATCAAAGGTCTCACATAACAAGTGTTGAAGAACAAAAGAAAGAAAATCAAAATCAAAATCTAAACTATGAATTCGTAATGTTAAAACCTCGATTACACGTAAAATATGCTAGATCAAACTCTCAGTGCTCTTCTCTCTCCAAAAACTATCTCTATGTATGAAGTGGTTCAAAAACGAGCTTGGAACGTTGTATTTATAGGCTTGAGCCAATTTGGATGACATCGGGCCAAAAAACGAGTGAAACAGACATAATCTCACGAAATATGGGCTTGGTAAAGCAGAGACGTTCGAGCTATGGTGCTCGAATGGTGCCATTCAAGCACTTTTGGTCGAATGGTTTTGGTGGTCGAGTACTGGCGTTTGAGCACTGTTGCTCGAGCAGTTTTCGGCTGTTGTACACTTGTTCGTAAAATCTTCATATCTTCTCAACCGGGAGTCCATTTTGGCGGATTGAAAGTCCTACGAACTCCTATTTTCGCCCTTTATCCAACTACGAACACCAAAGAGACAAATTAATGAGTTTATGAAAATTATACTCAAATGACTCTAGATACTCATAAAAAACACTCAACACATGGGCAAATCGGGCACCAAAACATAACAATGTCATGCCTAATCACATGGCCGCATCACGTTCCCGGGTGGTGGCATCGGCTTTCTCTAACGTCTCATCTCTTTCCTTCACCACCGCCTCGACCTGTCCAACAACGTTGTCCTTTTCCTTTTTGAGCTCGAGTTTCTCACTCTCGAGGATAGCTTTCTCCTCCCGTGCCCAGGTCCGATCCGCCTCTGTCCTCCTCAAGGTGGTCGTGGCGGAGTTCAGATCGCTCTCTACAAAGTTGGCCATGATGGCCGATTGGTTGGCTAGAGCAACGTTGGCCCGAGAGGCATCCCGAGGGCGGCGATCAGTGATCTCAGCTAGATCACGAGTCCAGGATTGGGGAATCGAGTTGAACGTCCGGCTCATGTACTCTGGAATCTCCACGATCAAGCTCGGAGCTCGGGATGAAAGAAAGTCCAACACGAGTGGAGGTTGGCTGGGATCATTCTGAGTCAAGCTAAAACAAACAAGCGGAAGTGTCGGAAACTAAGATGTACAAAAAAGCTATGAATCAATGACAAAGGATGGAAACCTTACGCTTGAAATTTGGCGGGGTCGCGACCAAAGTAGGTCTGATCACCTTCCCGTCGGGAGGCCTCAGCAGGTCAGGAAGCAGCATATATGGTCGGCCCGATCTCGGGGGCTGAGTTATTGGTAAGGTCGATAGAGGCCCAGTCCGATCCCTCCAAATCCCCTTCATCTCTCTCAAGCTCGTCCCGTCTTCTTTTCTTGCCCGTAAGAGGGGAGGTCGGAAGAGCTCTAGCCCAAGGATTTGCAGTAGCTGGGACGGATTGCAGAGGGGTCGGAAGAGCTCCAGCCCCAGGACCCGACAGTCGTTTTCTTTTACTTCTTTGAAACTTTGACAACCTCGGGTCTAGAAAGAGCGCCTCCGAGCCGAGAAAACATTTCTGAACAACTATCTAGGAGATTTTGGGGGCACCTTTTTACCACCCTGAACTAGAGAACTACAACAAAAAATGGGAGACAGTTACCAAAAAAATATTCCCAAGTCCTATAGTATCACAAAGGTCGATCCAAAATCATCACCTGGATGTCTTAAATGCCGGTAATACCAGAAAATCCAACCGGTCAGCATTGCTTGTCGAGTCCGTAGGAGCGCCTGGTTCCTCTCGAAGCCGGGCAGTTGAAGAACCGTCTCGCGAACAACCCCAAAATTAAAGTTGAGTTCGCGCTCGGAAGGGCACATATAGCCTAGAAGAAAAAATAGAGAATTAGATCAGTACAATCCACTCAAAAGTTTTAAGTTCTCAAAATCTTACTATCATGTTTCGGTCGAGGGTTGGTAGGAATGCCGATCTCCTCCCCGTCAGGATAACCGGTCTGCCAGGCACCGGCAACAAAAAAACCCATCTCCCGAATATTACGAGCCTTACTCTGGAGACCCATCACGAATTTTGGACCTTTTATTCTGACATAGACTTCGTCGACCCGAGTCTTGTCACTAACTTGAATGTCATCTCCCCCGGGGTCGGCAGCCGATATAGAAAATTTTGTCCAAAGAGCGTCATGACCCCCAAGACGATCATCCACGCATTGGGGAGCAACTGGATCGGCGCTTGGTCCCAGAAACTCAGCATGTAGGACACGACTGGGTACAGTGGAAATCTAAGCCCGACCTCCATGATGTCGTGAGTGATGGCCACCATCCCACGCGGGGGTTGATCCGTTCGTCAGGCTCGGGCACGTAGAGTTGCACGTCATACGGGATGTCCCATCCGACTCGGGCATCATTCAGGAACTCTTGCATGACTGTGCTCCGATAGGAATCGCACGACCATTTCTTCGACTCGAAAAGAACCGCCGGCCTCACAGTACTCGGATCTCGGAAAGCAAGAGCGAAAGCGAAGCGCTCATAATAGGCATCGAAATCGAAATCCAGCAGCTCAAACCCATCCTGGCTCTCAACATAATCTTTCCAAAGTCGGAAAGCTCTTGTAACCTGATCTCGGAAATCTGGATCATCTTGATCCCCGGGCACTAATCTCCAGTTTCTCATGAGTACAGACCGCTCCGTGGCCTCCTCAGCCTCGGTCGGCTCTACTTCATTATCCGTTGCCGATTTATCGCCTAAGTCTCCGCCGACCTCACTGTTTGGCCCCAGCGGTGGCGACCTCTCGCGAAACTCTTTCGAGGCCAACCTCTCATTCACTTGCTCGGCCGCCAGGTCCTTTAGGAGCTTATTAGTCGCGAGCTCGTCGTCCATGGCCGGTACCCCTTCATCCCTCCCTTCGATAAGATCGTCAAGAGGCTCTCTCATCGCGGCAAGAGGACCGACCCAGACCGTTCCAAACGTGCCAGAAGTGCCGGTGCCGTCCACCTGAGACGTGGTCCCAACTTCGCCGCCTCAGTTCCCACCGGCGGGAATCCCAAGGAGAGATCGGTTGGAATCCGAAAAGAACGGTCCCAAGCCATCATTTGTCCTCGTCCAGAAGTGCCCCGCCGTGACTCGCTGGGAAGAAGAGCCACTTCCGTCGCTCGAACTACCACCGGTGTCGAACAAGTGCCTCCCCACTCCACTACTGCTAGCGGCGGCGCCGCCCCTCTGGCCAGGCGGAGGCCCAGTCCACCGTCTCACCATTGCCGCAAAAACAAGGAAAAATGAAGAATTCAAAGTAAAATCGTCACTTACCAAAGAATTGCCGCCGTATCGCCGCCGTGAACCTCACCGTAAAAATTGCCGAAATGCTCTAAGCTTGCAAAGATTTCTCAATAGGCGCGAAAATGAAAAACCCAAATCAAATGAAACCTCAACTATATATAGAGTGGGGGAGGGGTCTATCCGCAAATTAAATTTTCTAGACAAAGGGGCCTAGTTGAAAGAAGCCGAAGCGGCAAGCCCATGTACAAAACGATTGTGCGCATTTGAATACGTACGTGGAATCACAGGTGACGCAAGACGTCACGCGCACCTTCCCAGGCACACTTCCCCGTCACGTCCTTCCAAATATCTATTAAAGCAATAATGTTCCGACCTCATGTTCTAACCAGGAGTCGGCCCCGATCACCCTATCCGAATGGCCAGTTCACCCCTCACTTTTCATGAAGGCTAAACTGGGGGACAATTGTTGTGACCATTTCTATACGAGGTCAGCACCGACCTCTCCAAAGGGGGCTACGAGAGCTTACCCGATCAGGTGTCGTCAGGATGAGGTGTTAGGCATCTCCGACCTCCTGGCGACCAATTTCGACCTCCTCAGTCTCAAGCATCAAATAATTCCTTCCGGGCATCACATTTTCCAGCCCCACTAGACGGCCGGAGATCGCTCTCACCGACCCCGACCTGGCCCAAAGTCTCTACTACGAGAACCCAGGATCACGTCACAGCCATCCGACCTCCGACCTTACGGCCGGTCCCCGAGACCAGCGGCACAACGATCTTCGACCTCTCAAGTTAAGAAGGCCCCTTGAGCACGATATAGAATCCAACAGAATCGTCCCATATATGGCAAGGAGCCACCTCCATACGATGCGACAGATAGAATATTCCCACCAAATAAGGAAATAACTCAGAGAATTGTCCTTTTGGGACACGTGACAATGTCTCAGTGGCCGGGCCATGAACACGAGTATAAACGGGCACCCGCGCGCATCCAGGGCCTGCAACCATTTAATGCGGCTGTCCCTTGTAGAGGTCGGAAATGACCTAAATACCCTTGTATAAGAAACCTATAAATAAATCAACCCTTGTACAAAAAGAACAATTATTCATCAATACAAAAAAGCTACACTAGCATTCAAGTCCAGGGAGTAAAAACCCCTGACAACTTTTGATGTTCTTGCATTCATATCTCCATTATTCAACTTCATTTATTACTTGCATTCATGGAGATCTCAACCTCCATCTCTCTTTGATGTTTTTACCTAAGCTTTCTTAAATAGCAATCAATTCCCAGCATATTTTTAGGTAAACAACACATATCCAAACATATGAAACTACAATATTTGATTGTTCACCTTCATTTGGCATCAAGTCATCTGGAGCTCCAACCTACTTGCCTATGGATATATGGGATTTAGAATAACTTAAATATCTTAAGGTCTTGAGAAGCGACCTACCAAATTCTGGTGACAAATTCTTGGAAATGCTTTCAATACTTTTAGATGTGAACACCAACCAGTTGCTCCGTTCTTGATAAACTCCCAAATCTAGAGAAGTTGAGAATTAGAATTATATTGACACCTGAGGCACCCCATCCCTCATGTTGTTTTGATCACGTTTCCAATCAGAAGACTATTTCCAATATTACATGCATCGTCGTGAATCCTAGATTCAAGTTTCAAGTTGTTCAGCCAGTTGCTTCGTTTCCTGTCTTCATCTTCGTTGGGGAAGTTGAGTTTGAGTGAATTGGGCTTTCCTAGGGAAAAAATGAGGGGGATGTCTTCATTGTACAATCTTTGAGTGTTGGAGCTGCAATGCAATGCCTTTTATGGCCAAATCTGGGAAGTCGGAACGTGCTCCGGTCTTAATCACCTAAGCATAAAACATTGCTATAAATTGGAGGAAATCCAATTGGGAGATTTTCTAGATATTTGGAAGATTGAAATAGTTGACAGCAATCCTCTGGCTGAAAAGAGTATAAAACAACGTTTTCTAGAAAGGCTTGAAGTCCCAGAATATCTTTCGGTGCATAGTTCATGGAAATTAGCATAAGCGGCCACTTGGATCACTAGTACGTAATTTGATTCTATCTTTTACTTCTTTAGATAAAATGCTAACAGCGTTTCCATCAAATAACATGTCTCTCAAAAAAATCTATATAAATATTTACTGCAATCTTAAGCTATGATTTTTGTTAAGCAAATAGAAAAGGGTAGTCCATAAATTTATTATTCCTCTTTGAAAAAAATTAAATGTGTACAAAGTTTAAAGTTAGTATACTATTAATTATTGTAAATCCTGAACTTGATGCACCAAATTTGAACAGCATAGCATTGGAGGGCAAAAACTTTATTTAAATTGATTAATGTGCAAATGGCCTAAAGTGCATCTGATCTTTGGAATTTTTCGGAGCAAGGTTTTAATGTACATTTGGACAATGCTCAATGTTGAGGGGCGCGATTGAATTGCAGGACAAAACTAGTTTTGTAGTGTTCCCTCCTTTATTTTTCATTTTTTATTTTAGTAATATTGCTCCATTTCACAAAAGAGTGGTATCAAATGAAATTATTTGGTGACAAGTAATAGAGATGTATCAATGGCGCCCTTGTGTAGTTTTATGGCTATAGTTGAAGTTGAGCATCGGTTTAAAAGCTCAATATTTCGATTGTTTCAAATTATTTTGATGTTCTGCTTCCCCTTGCTTTCAGAAAATCATAGAATTTGCATACAATGAATTGAAATCCTTTCAAAATTAAAAGATTGGCTAGCAAGATCAGAAAGATATGTAAAATCTAGGTAATGAAATGTGTCTAAATACAGCATATTTAATAAAAAAAATGCATTTATTGGGTAAATGAAAATTTTCACAAAGAATAAGACCTACTGCAAACATTGTATAAGTTAGTTTGTATCTCGTGTGGGTATGTAGATGGGAATTAATTACTAACGTGCAAGCTAGGATCTCAAGTCATTTCTAGCTCAAGTTGAGACACGAATTGCTTACTGGAGGATAAGAGCGTAAAAGTTAATAATTTGTATATTTTGAACCATAAAGTATAAAAGTTAATCATATGTTGCGTTCTTTTAAGAATTTTAAGGGCAGTATGTTTTGCACCCATGCGCTTGGTTCTCACTTTAGATTATGCTCTCTTTTACTCTCTTCTTTAGAAAATGCAAGGCTATCCCAAATCCACTCCCCAGCCTCTGATCACCAAACAAACACAAATAAAACAATATTTAAGCATTCTTATAAAATAATGAGCCACACAAAGAATTAGGGGCCGTTTGGTTCAAATGATCGAATCGATTAAATGGGATTGGATTGTAAGGATTGAATTAAATAGAATTATTTGAGGAGGAATATGTGTTTGGATTATAGGATTGTTTTTTATATACATTAATATTAAAATTAGTTTTGTTCTTGGATTGAATGATTAAGTTGTTTTAAAGTGCAATATATCATTTTTATCCCCAACTAATTCAATCAATTATGTATTGTGAGGACAGAGTAGTAATTTAGTAATATGGGATCGATTGTGCAGTCTTATCATCCTTAGGGGATTATTTAGTCACTCATTTGAAGGATTATATAGGTTTATGGACCCGGACCCTCATTTAGTCTTGGTCCCTAAACCTGTAATCCAAACACAATATTCCTTGGGATTGAGTGGGATTAAAACTTTAGTCCCACCCAATCAAGCGAACCAAACAACCTATTAGGGTATTATGAAGTATCTCCACATACCAATAACAGAACTGCAATTAAATTCCTCAACACAGGGCAAAGCAATGAACTAGCAAACAATCTAAAATGTTATGAGATTCACATGAAGCTCGAAATAAACTACGTACGTAAGGGCATTTATACGTACCTTTATTTTACAGATCATCAATTATAGTCTAGAAAATTAATATATATGTCTTGCACCTCAGAAAAAAAAGGAGTTTGATAATCAAACCAGTTTAGAAACTTCATTTGTTTATTAGAACAAACAGGTAAACTAATCCTTGTTTGTTTTGCTCAAAATCAAGCATCACAAGCTTTATTACATAATATTACAATTCATTTTCAGATGAATTAAGGTGTCTGAGCTTCCTGTCCCTTCCCCTCAAATTGCTTACTGGCAAAAATCAGTATCCTCGTAATGCTTTCCTGTGCAAGAGTATAGAACTTATTAACGAAGTAAACAGTAGGATTCATTCAACTAGGATATAAGATCAGATTGTAATCAGGCGACATATAAGAAAAATTAGTATTTTATCAAAATGAAGAAAAGGATATATATTCATGTACAATGAGTTACTAACCTTCTGATCCGCTCGCTGATTTCCATGAACAATGCACCGAAATATGTTCTGGGTAAAAAGCTTTATTCAGATTAACCAGTTTTATACACTTTTCAACCAGAGGATTGCTGTCAGCTATTACAATCCTCGAAATGTTTTTAATATCTCCCAATTGGATCTTCTCCAATTTGTAGCAATGTTGTATGCTTAGGTGATGGAGATATTCGAAGCTTCCACGTTCCCGCTTTAATTTTACCAGATCAAGGCCTTCCATTAGAAGAAAGCGAAGGTCCGGAAAATCACACCCTTCTACTTCCCAAATTTGTCCATGAAAAGCATTGAACTTCAGTTTCAGGACTTGAAGACTTTTCAGTGAAGCAATCTCTCTCATTTTTTCCCAAGGATAACCCAATCCACTCAAACTCAATTTCTTCAGCGCATGCGGGAGGACAGGAAATGAAGCAACTAGGGTAGCAACCTCAAACTTGAATCCAGGATTCACGATGACACATGTAAGTGCTTCTACTTTTATCAGATTAGAAATATGATCAAAGCTACACAACGGATCTGGTGCCTCAGGTGTTAGTACAATTCTAATTCTCAACTTATCTAGATTTGGGAGTTTATTAAGAACAGTGCAACTGGCAGTGCTCACATCTAAAAGTGTTGAAAGCATTTCCAATGATCTGTCTCCAGGATCCGGTAGGTCGCTTCCCAAGATCTGAAGATACTTCAGTTCTTCTAAATCCCATATTTCCATTGGCATATAAGTAGGAGCTGCACTTGATTTGATGCTCAAAAGAGGATGCACAATCATGTATTGGAGTTTAGCAAGTTTGGATATGGAAGGAGGAAGTTATCGGTTGCATGTGAGAGCAAGGTAGATTAGCTTAGCAAGCTCCAGTACTTCCAATGGAAAATCATAAAAACGGATGTTAAGAGCATCCAATCTCTGGAGCAGCTTTAAACTGAAACACATTGGTACCATATATTGATTATATGGATCGAAGCATAGAAGAGACCGCACGGTGGAAGCACAATTTTTCTCTATTGAGTTGTACACATCTTTAAGGGCAAATAAAACATTATTGTGGATGCCCAACCTAGTTTGACCTTTTATACCTTCTTCAATACCGTCTTTATAACAATCTAGGACATAAAAGAAGTTTAACTTCCTAGCTTCTCTTAGGCAGAAGTGCCACCAGGAAGAGTGGAGGCCACATGTTCTTATTGCTTGACGAGACCTACTCAATAATGAATAAGTAGTGCTTCTTTGATGAACCATAACAAGACTACAGTCATCGAGATGCATTATTGAACGTAGAAAGGTAGCATGGGGTGAAACTCCTTCCTCAAATTGATCAAAAAGTTCCTCAGCTATCCACAAATTAAAGAGCTTTGATCGGTGTATCTTATACTTGATTCGAAAAATTCCCATATAAAAAAAGCATAACTTTAATTCATCAAGTAATTCCTTATCGCTGGGATATAGTACTTTGGATATTTGATCATATGCATAAGTGATGACCTGATGTTTCCTCTTCGTTGCTACATCGATCCACAGTGATTCCCCAACCTTTGATAGGAGATCAGCAATAGTGATGATGGTAAGAGGAAGACCATCACACTTTTTGGCAATCATCTTCCCAACGTCCACAAGTTGAGGAGGGCAGAAGCCTCCAGGAAAAGTCTTCTCACGTAGAAGATCCCAACTTTCATCCTCATTCAGCAGCCGCAATTTAAAGAAATGCCAATGATCATCGTACTTTGAATCTTTGGTTCTACTTGTAACCAAGACCAGACTACCTTCAATGCCGTGTAACAGTAATCTTTCCATGTAGTCCCGAAAGATGGAATAATCCCACACATCATCCACCACAATGAGGTATCGTTTACCCAGCTTCAAACATTTTTTCAACCGCTGACCTATTTCTTCTTCGTCCCCTCCCAAAACCATCTTTTGCGCCTCAGGGTCCACTTGGCCGAGAATGGCTTCCGTGATTTCTTTAGATTTCCATTCATTGCCCAAAGTCACCCAAGCACGGTATTCGAAATTCTCCAAAATATCCATATCTTCAAAAATTTCTCGAGCAAGAGTGGTCTTACCAATGCCGGCCATCCCAGTCAGTAAGAAAACGGGGAAAAGTATCGAGTCATAACACACGAGTGCTTCTTTGAGTTTTTTCCGCTGATCACGTAACCCAATCATCTTTGACGAAATAACTTCTTCTTCTTCAAGCAAGGAGTAACACTCCTCTTGTTGTTGCTTCACTGTCTCCATTAAGGAATGCATATACTCAGCAAATTCTCTGTCTTGGGGTGGGTTCTCAATGTTTTTACAAAGGTCGAGTGCAGCCTCCACGACTCGTCCAAGCGGAGCACTCATCCTCTTCCTATTCCTGCTACCCAATCTTTCCACAAACTCTTGAAACCCCTTCAACTCCTTGCATGCACGTTCAAGCGTATTCCGTTCCTCGGGATGAAATGCAGCATCGCAGTAATGCAACATGGTTGAAACTATTCCATTCATTGTAGCGAGAGCAGCATATGCCGACATCGATTTCTATGATCAACTCACAGATCACCTGTTTTGAGAAGATGCATAGCAATTAAGTCAATAACTGAAATATATATATGATGATCATTTAATCTAAAAATATATATTGCTTTCCAGTAAACATTTGATTAATGTTAGCAATATGTTGTCACCCTATCACTACAAGAATATAAAGAATTGCCTACAAAGTTTGTCAATATGACTATGAAATTTCCTAAAAAAAAAAATTCTATAATCATCCGTACCTATAAAAAATTTGCCTACGAAATTTTTGTAGACAAATTTGTTGTAGGCAAATTGCTAGCTTATGGGTAAATAATGAACTAGAAATTTCATTTCGTAGACAAATTGATTTTGTAGGTAGGTTATTTGTAAGTTGGGAAATGAAGATGTCAACATGATTAAAAAAAAATTATAGACAAGTCATAGACAATCCCATTAAAAAAATTTGTTGTTGGAAAAATTTGTTGACAATTCTAACTTTGTAGACAATTCTTTATTTACTAAACTAATCAATAAATTAATTCTAGCCACATGTGTATAATAACTACACAAAATAAGATAATAATTACTTGAAAGAAAATAATAAGGGATTTAAACTAAATTCGTCCTCTATCTTTTCACCTATATCGAAATATTTCATACTTGAATTTTCTTGTATTCCGAAAAGAAAAATGATACTCCCTCTGATTCATTTTGGATTACCCCAAACTACGGTTTTTTTTTTTTGCTAAAACTAATTGCTTCCAAACATCATTTATTCATATCTCATTGCACTGTATTTTTCAATATACCCTTTACCATTAAACTCCCTTCAATAAAAAAAAGCGGACTAATAATCTTTCAACTTTACACCTTCTAACACTAATAAAACCTGTACTATTTGGCAAGGATAATCTAAAATGAATCGGATGGAGGAATACATATATTTTTTTATTCAACATACAATTTTAAAATGAAAAAGACATTGTGTTTTTTTTTTCACTACAGTTTAAAAGTCACACAGTCTTGCCCTTCAGACAAAAATAATATTGTAATGAAATTATGATAAATTTTTGTTGGAAACATAGGGTTTGTGTAGACGAAGATGAAAAGACGGATACTGATTTTAATAAGGTAAGTCGAGGCAAGAGTTGGACTCTTCCTCCGTAAGATGATATTTTCCCGTACTTCGATGCAATACGGTGATAAATGACAATTGTCCCCAAGATACAACGACTTTAGAACTTGTCAATTTCTGCACTACGAATCGAAAGTTATTGGCGAACGGGCTTGGGTATCTCAAACTTTCGTTGACTCGACTATGATGCAAAACTTAGATTGCTAGGATGCTTTGGAGGGTTTTGAATGCATAAGGCTTATTTGGTTGCTGGAATGATCCAAATACATTCTGTGGGGGTCCTTTTATAATGAGCATGTCATCCGCGTATAGACAAACTATCACGAACTCTTCCGGCGTGCCCTTAATGTACACACATTTGTCATACTCATTCGTTTTGAAACCATTTGATAGCATCACAGCATCAAATTTCTCATGCCACTTAAGAGGTGCTTGTTTAAGTCTATACAAGGAATAACAAGTTTGCACACCTTCTTTTCTTGGCCATGCAATGCTGCAATAGCAATCAACACTCTAATGGACGTAATTCTTGTGACAGGAGAGTAGGTATCGAAGAAATCGTATCCTTCACTTTGTTTGAACCCCTTCGCTACTAAACGAGCTTTATATTTATCACCTGATCCATCAGCAATATATTTCCTCTTTAGGATCCACTTGCATCCCAAAGGCTTACAACCTGGTGGAAGATCAACTAACTCCCATGTGTGGTTGTGCATGATGGACTAAATTTCTCTGTTTATAGCCTCTTTCCATTTCCAGAGGGGAGCATCTGGACTGGACTATGCCTCTTGAATTGTACGGAGTCCGTTCTCCATCATGTATGATAGAAAATCTGGCCGAAAAGAGTTTTCCTTTCGGGACCTCTTACTGCGTCTTGGCTCCTTATCAATCTTAGGATTTCTGTCAACTTCAGGTAAACCACTTGCAGTTTTGTAAGTTCTCTTACGCGAACGATCTTCTTCCCTTTCTTTCTTAGGGAATATGTTCTCAAAGAACACTGGATCTCTGGAACGTGTGATTTGTGCACTAAAATCAATACGCACTACTATTATGTGCATATCCAATAAAGACGCAATCAACCGTTTTGGGTTTTATTCTCAATTTTTTTTTTGGCTTAGGTATTTCAACCTTAGCTAGGCACCCCCACACTTTAAGGTAATTGTAGGAAAGTTTTCTACCATTCCACAACTCATACGGAGTCTTGTCCTTCATTTTGAGTGACAACTTATTGAGAATGTGGTTTGCAGACAACACAAATTCCCCCTACATATTCTGAGATAAGCCTGAACTAATCAACTTAGCATTCATCATCTCTTTCAGAGTTGTATTCTTGAGTTTTGCAACGCCATTCGACTGAGGTGAGTATGGATCAGTAGTTTGATGAATAATGCCATTTTGAGAGCTAAATTCTTCATACGGAGCAACATATTCCCCACCTCTATCGCTTTGAATCATCTTGATTCTTGTGCAAAGTTGATTTTCAACCGCATTCTTATAAGTTTTGAAGGCCTCAATGGTTTCATCTTTGCTCTTCAAAAGATACACATAATAGTATCTAGTGCAATCATCGATAAACGTAATGAAGATACAAAAACTTCAAATCACATATGTCAGTATGGATGAGTTCTAGAGGTGTACTACTTCTATCCACTGAATGAAATGTTGCTTTGGAAATTTTTGCCTCCAAACAAATCTCACACCTTTGTAAATCGAATTCCATTTCAGGGAGCAAATTTAAATTCACCTATTGTCTAAGTGCATTTAAATTTGCATGTCCTAATCTACCAGCCATAAATTAGAACACTCAAGCAAGTAATTAATATTACTTCCATTAATATTGCACTTAATTTTTCGTTTTACAGTTAGTACATTCATTTTAAAGAGGCACTTCTCAAGTTAACCTTTTCCAATAAATTGATCACATTTGGTCAGTACAAATTTATCGCCCTCAAATACTAACTTAAATCTGGTTTTGTACAACAACGAGCCAGAGACTAAATTCTTGCGAATGTCTGGGACATGCAACACATCAACTAGAGTTAGTTATTTACCCGAGGTCGTCTTTAGGACCACTTTTCCAAGTCTGACCACATTCGACGTCGCAGAGTTACCCATGAAGACCTTCCTCCCATTGATCTATAGGTAGGTGGAGAATAGTTCCTTGTCTGAGAAAATGTGATGGGTAGCCCCAGTGTCGACCCACAAGATTTGCCTCGAACATGACAACATATAGATCAAGTTCAGACATCTCTTAACTTAAGGAACTGTGTTTGATAAGGTTGGCCAAATTCTGATTTTGACTCTGCTTGACCTTCTTTAGCTGTCGATATTCCTTCGACTTGTGTCCGGGTTTATCACAGTTGTAACAATTACCTTTGAACTTCTTGTTCGGAGGTTTCTGTTCCTTGCCAACACACTTTCTCCTTTTGCCTTTCTCGGACTCGACCAAATTCACACGCGGCTCTCCATTTTTCTTGTCGCTCTTGACTTCAGATTCTCGGTTATCTTTCTAGATCCTTAATCTCACGATCAAACCCTCAAGACCCATTTCTTTGCACTAGTGCTTGAGTTAGTTCTTGAAATCCTTCCAAAGAGGCGGTAACTTCTCTATCAAGGAAGATACTTGAAAAGATTCTTAAAGTTGCATATCTTCAGCATGAATCTCATGAAGAATCAATTGCAACTCTCAAACTTATTCCATAACCGTCTTTGAGTCGATCATCTTGAAGTAGAGGAACCGTCCGACAATGAATTTCTACATTCCGGCATCCTCCATTTTGTACTTCTTATCCAAAGACCCCCACAATTTCTTGGCGGTCTTGTAGGTGGCATAAACACTATACATCGAGTCGTCTAGCACATTCAGTATGTAGTTTCGACACAGAAAGTCACTATGACTCCATGCGTCAAGAGCATTCAACCTCTCTTGGTCATTGCTCCCCTCCTCAATCATATGAGGATTTTTCCTTAGGATCCGAGCGAGGTTGAGGGTAGTCAGATAAAACATCATCTTTGATTGCCATCTCTTGAAACCCGTACCGAATTTGCCGATTTTTTAGAGTGGGCAGCAGGAAGATGAGGGGTGACAGAAGGAGTTGAAGAAGACATCTTCGAATACACAGAAATATCGTCTTACGATGTTGGAAAAATAGGATTTTTGTAAACAAAGATGAAAAGACGGACATTGATTTCATAAGGTAAGTCGAGACAAGAGTTGGACTCTTCCTCCGTAAGAAGATATTGTCCCGTACTTCGGTGCAATACGGTGTCAAATGACAATTGCCACCAAGATGCAACGACTTTAGAACTTATCGATCGCTGTACTACAGATCGAAAGTTATTGGCGAACGTACTCGGGTATCCGGAACTTTCCTTAACTCGATTCTAATGTAAATCTTAGAATGCTAGGGATTCTTTGGAGGGTTTTGAATGCAGGAGGCTTATTTGGTTGCTGGAATGACCCAAATGCATTCTGTAGGGGTCCTTTTATAATTGTTGAAGAGTTATAGTGTCTATTTGCATAAAGGTGTAACCTTTCTACCCGGATTAAATCTGAGCACATCGATCGCCTCTAAAGCGCCCAATGCGACTAAGTGCGACGTGCCCGTGCCAGTGCGCGTGCGGGTGCAAGTCAAGATTACATATCTTTCACATAAGTCTACTTATATGGAAGATTCTTTCTTCTTCAACTTTAGAAATTTTCACGATAAATTTCCAAATTCATGTATTAATATCTCATTCACCCGAAATTGATTTTGAGCAAATTAATACACCAAAATTACCTACTCCAAACGTAGATTACGAATTTGCAATCAATTTTTATTTTCATAAATGAAACATCAAATTAAAATTGGTCAAACTCGGGTAGGCTTGACAGCGGGGCGGGGAATCCCCGGTCCTCGCGGGGTTCGGCCCCAGAACGGGGCGGGGAGTCCCCGATAAAAACCGGGGACAGAGACGGGACGGGAATTTTTTTGGCTCCGTGGACAGGGCCGAGGATCGTATTCCCCACCCCGCGAGGATCCCCGCCTCATTCCCCTCGGGGCCCCGTATAATTTTATATACATATTAATATTTATATATATATATATATATATATATATATATATATATAAATATATAAAGAGAGTAACCTAGTCAAACTTTTTCCTATTCTGCCTCAAGTGCTCCTAAATACGCCGCTCTCGTTGGCCGCTGACTTCTTCAACCAAGTACCAATCCTTCTCTCATCTTCATGGCTTATCTAAATCACCCCTCATCTTCATCTCTCATCCTATTGTAAAGAAAAAAATAATCTTCATCTCTCATCCAAATCACCCGCTACACGACCGACGACTCTTGCACCGGAGTCAACTAGAGCGAACTCCTGCACCGGCGACTGCGACGGTTAAGTGATCGGCGGCTTCTCCCTCCTCAACTTTTAAAATTATTCCCCCTTCCTTTTCTATGTTTTTTATGAATTTTAAGAATGTAATAGATGATTGAGGGAATTGAGGGATGAAATTGTTTACTTTTTGGGGAATTTTTGTGTGAATGAAATTGCATATTGGATGGAAGCATTTGTGCGGATGAAATCGTTTGTGTGAATAGAATTTGGGACGGGGAATCCCCGGCGGGGCGGGGATGGGGGCAATTTTTTCCCCGTGAAGTTCGCGGGGACAGGAATGGGGACTGGGATTCCCCGCGACCGCGGGTCGAGGAAGGGGATTGGCCCCCGTCCCCGCCCTGCCTCATTGCCAAGCCTAAAGTCGGGTCAAATACCTAAATTGTAAACCAATTTCCAACAATTTTTGTACAACATACTGAAACGATTATTGAAGTATTGATCAACAGGTACACCTATTGTATTTATTAATTTATTATTTTTATTTTAGGGTTAATGACACAAAATCCCCTTGTAGTTTGGAAATTAGACGAAACTCTATAACAAAACGAATTTCTCCTTTTTTTCTAAAATTGAGTTAACAATTTTCTCCATTTCTCTTCATTTACAGTATAATCTTAATATATTAATATTTAGAAACATAAGATACAGAAAATAGACAACATACCACGAATGTTTTATTAACTTTTTTTTTTTTTTCATAATATACCTTTCATTAGCAGGTTGGGGATCGCATTTTAAGCCAGATTGCATTTTGTGAGTTTCGAACCTGAAACTTATAGAGCACCATTCTTCTAAGTCTAAAGTGTGTACCACTAGGCAAACTCCAAGTCTAAAACGGAGAGCCAGAGAAGTCAAGTGAAAATGAAAGGTAGCGAGTCAACTTCTAATATGGCTGAGATTAAAAGAGTTCGAGGATATCATCGAAGGATTTCATCCAACAAAAGAGACTTTCGAAATTAATGACTCATTCAAATTTACAGCAAATAACTTCATCCAAAGTTACTTTATATATTAACATCTGAAACACAAATGATAGATTGATAACAAATTAGCACTTTACCAAATTGAAAAACGAAAACTCTTACAAATTATTGTCGCCGATGTTGAGACTTGACCGGAGCGCCGCTGCAAAGAGATGAAAACGCAATATAGAATACTAGATTAATAAATATATTAATTTTCTCTCCATACATATTACACAAAAAATTTGTAAAAGATAAATTTGCAATATAATACTCCCTTCGTCATATTATAAGTTTCTATTAATTTATTTTTATTTTATTTAAAAATATATATATTTATTAATATATGGTAAAAAATATGTTACATTTTATGTAAAGTAATAGAGTTGTAAAAAGTAAATGATAATTGTTTAGCAAAGTATTTTTTATTAATAAATGCAATGAATTGTTTTAATTTTTTATGGAAAGTGAGAAACTAATGGTGAAATAGATAGAGTGCTTAATATATTGTATAAAAGAACTAATATTTCTTTTCAATTATGATAATTTATTTAACTCAATATTTATATGAAAGTGTAAATAAGTTGGAATATGAACATTTAATATTTCTTGGCAAACCAAAAGTGTCGATATATTGAAACAATTTTTTTAAGCGACAGTTAAATTGAGTCAGGAGAAGTATATTACATATATACTCCATAAATTATATTAAAAAATTTGTATAAAATTTTATAGTATTCCCTATATGGCTATTTTGGAGCTTTATTTTTTAAATAAGTTAAATCATAAATTAATTTAAATATTATGTCATAAAAAATATGTTTATTATTTTACATCAACAAAATATAATATTTATAATACAATTTTTAAAATAATACATGAACTAAATTATTAGCATTTGTGAATAAAAGATATATATATTTTTTTTTTGCCTAATTTCTAATGTCGAAAGTCTTTTTTGCCCAACTGTACAAAAATGTTATTTCTGCACAACCATAATTTTCTACCCATACTCACCTGCTTTTCTAACTATGGGGACATTTTAGTCAATTTAAGATTATAAAAGAATAATGTTGCACAATTGAACATTTTTGTACATTTTCTCATAAGTTAATAGTTAGTGAATGTTAATGTGACCCGCTATTAAAATTAAATTTATATTCAAAATAAAATTTGATAAATTGATGTGAATTCAAACTCAATTCTTTAAACTTCTTTTTTAAGGACGACCCTTTATAATTAGACTCATGCGTCATGAGATATAAATGTTTCATTGCATGCAACTTGGTTGATTTTATTTAGTCAAGAGGTCCCAACAAAAGTGACTTTCGAAATTAATGACTCAATGAAAAAGTCCTAACATAAGAATTCAAATTTGCAGCAAAATTTCATCATATAGTAAGATATGAAACACAAATGATAGATTGATATATTAATAACAAATTAGCACTTTAGCAAACTGAAAAACGAAAAATCTTACAAATTATTGTCGCCGTTGTTGAGACTTGACAGAAGCGCCGTGCAAAGAGGTGAGAGAGAAAGAGAGACTGTGAAGAGGTGAGAGAGAGAGTTAAAGAGAGCTAACCTGTCGCCAACTATTGAATTTTAGCCCACATGTATATAATTGTGTCTCTCTATGCATATTACACAAAAAAAAAAAAAAAATTGTAAAAGCCAAATTTGCAATATAATACTCCCTCCTCCCTACTATAATTTTCTCATGATTTATTATTATTTTATTTTCTAATATATAGTAGAGCACATATTACTTTTTTTTAAAGTAACCTAGTGTTGTAAAAAATAAACGGTAACTGTTTAACAAAATATTTATTTATTAATATATTAAATATTACCTTTTACTTCTTTTTTTTTTAAATTGAAAAACTTAATTACATAGTGAAATAGATTGAGTGCTTGATATTTATATAAAATAACTAATATACCCTTTTCTATGTTATCAATGAATCACTTATATATAATCATTTATTTAACTAAATATTTATATTAAATTGTAAATTAAATCACTCCAAACCCACCCCCCATCCGTGTTTATTTATTTAATTTCTCCGTAAGTTCATCCGTACTGCATAATTTAATTTCCACATTCCTGGTGAACCGGATCCTATATACCAGTGCTACAAATTAGTAGAATAAATCAGAGTTATTTATATATTTATTTAAATTTGGTGCGCATCGATCCAATTTAACTTTTATTTTCGATTAAGTTTTAGCTGGGTTTAATCAAGTGGTATTTATTTTTAAGACCTTCCGCATTGATTTATACATGATTCAATTTTGGTCTTTTGATCATGCTGTGAACTTGAGTTTGAATATTAAATTTCATTAAATTCTTTTTATCTAATTGAATCAACATTTAAGTTAGAAATTTTCATTTACGAAAAATTCGGGCGTGACATAATTTATTAGGCCGATTACGAAGTTGTGCACATGGAAAGTGTTGACTTACTGTGCTTTTATTACACTAAGTGGGCGCAAGATTCTAATTTACTGGTAATAAATATTTATTTTACATTGATACACTAATAATAAAAATGATATGTTAGAGAAATAATTATCTAAATGGTGGTTGTATTGCTAATGTAATACCCCAATTTTGGAATAGAGAAATGATTGTAGAGTTTAAATTATAAATCATCCCATAACTTTTTTAAAAAATAGACTTATTCCCAAAATTAACTTTTTATCAGATTTAGTCCCAAATTCTCTGACAAAGACAAATTTTGATCCCAAATCGATCGAAAATGTCAATACGATGTCGTTTTGAAGTCCGAAACTTGTGGCTTATAGCAAGGGTGTTGATGTGGCGTCGTCCATACCTACTAATTATATTTAATTCTTCCTTTACATTTAGGATTATTAAATATATATGATGTGTAATACAATTGTAAAAGAAAGGAAAAAATCAAATATAAGTAGTAGATGTACACGCCACATTAGCATCCTTGCCGGAAATCACCAATTTCGGACTTTAAAATGATATCATTTCACTTTTGACCACCGATTTGGGACAAAAATTGGACCCTGGCAGATAAATTGAGACTAAATCTGATAAAAACTTATTTTGGGACCATATCTATTTTGTTAGAAAGTTATGTGATGATTTGTAATTTAAAATCAATGTTTGTAAAAGAGTGATTACCTTATTTAGGAGGAAAGATAATGGTTTTCATCTCAAAATCGTCATAATTACACTATTTTTCTATCTCACTCCTGTTACTATAGAAGAAATTGCTAACCAAGTATTGCCTTATATTTATTCAGAAAACACAGATGCCCAGATGCTCTATTGGCACATGGAAAGAGTTGACTTATGCAGTCCTCCTCCAGTTAGCTCAAAATTTTAACTTTTCAATAGATCAAAGACTTTGATTTTCATTAGATATAATTACTAGACTTAATTTAATAGAGAATCAATTATAAGGACGACTACATAATTTCCGTCCTCCAGTCGGCACATGGAAACTGTCATACAACTATAGCTATCAAGAAGCGCCAATTTTCTCAAAATATTAATTGTTAATAGACCAAAGACTTTGATTTTCATTAAACAATTGTAGATTTGATCAAAATGTACTAATCTCCTGGAGATTTTTGGAGAAACCATTCGAATTATGTGTCTAGATAGACAGAGTTAATATCAACATATATAAATCATTTCTCTTATTTAGAGATCTAAGCACCATAATCCTTATGAACCCATAATCCTCCTTATGAATCCGTTGTTTGCACCTCAACATAATTAAAAGAAGAAAACATAATTTTGTGATTTAAATTCTCAGTATAAGTTGCTTCGGAAAAAGACAAAAAATAAAAAAGTACTCCCTCCGTCATAAACCAATTTGCACCTCTTGGGTTGCACGAGGATTAAGAAAAGTGATAAAATAGTGGCATATGTGTAAGTATGTGTATATTTATGTGAGTGTGCACGCAAATCGATATTTCCGTTTTAGGTAGTGTGCAAATTGGTTTGAGACGTCAAAAAAAAAGTGCGCAAATTCGTTTGGGATGGAGGGGTATCAGTTTCGTATATTTCATAGTTGACTTAAAAGATAACATTATTATATTGCATAATTGGCGACAGCTAGCTTGGGTAGGTTTCATTAATTATTTGATCAACTTGACAAATTGTGACTAATTATTTAATCAACTTGACAACTTGTGGCTTCATCATTAATTATCAAATGCAATATCGAATGCATTTAATTATTATCATACCTGTCGTTGACTTCTAATTCATCTTCTTAAAACAGTTGATCTTCATAATTTCTTTACCAAATTGCTAGTCTATGATCTTTGAGTTCGAGAGAAGAAAAAATAATTAGAGAGAGATAAGAGATCATAGGGATCGATGGCAGCTTATGCTGCCGCCATCACTTTCAAGGCTGGCCTTTCAAGAATTTTAAATTTTTACGATGTTGCCCTTTCTCCCGAATTTCTGAACATCTTAGAAAGTTTGGACAAGGAGTTGAAGTGGTTAGTGGGGTTCATTGAAAGATTGGATAGCAGAAGTAGGAAGAGGATGAGTGCTTCGCTTGAACGAATTGCAAAGGCACTATTTGAAGCTTGGGAAAGCTTCAGTAGTGATGACGGAGTAGATGAGGGTAAATTGCAAGGATGGTCCCATGAGAATTCGTACTTGACAGATTTGGTCCCACGTTCTTTTTTGGTCTCATTTTTTGCAGAAAAGGTCCCATCCGTTAAAAAAATTAACAGTTTCTTATGTAAAACTGGATGGAAAAACCTTTTCAACTTGATTTTTGGAGGAAAATGGGTCAGCTTTTGCTATTAACAATCATTTTAATGTAAAATGCAAGTATGGAGACGATTCTGCTACTTTAGTATTTCCTCTCCGCTGCATTTTCTTCTAATCCTCCAGCAAACTTCGTCGATTGGGGATGATTTTTTCTCTGCCAGATTTCCTCTCATGCTCGTTAATCCGTTACTTTTTGACAGAAAAATAGTATGGGACTATTTGCGCTAAAAAATGACCAAATTCATGAGGACCAATTCTCATGGGACCATTTCTGCAATTTCCCCGAGTAGATGAATTTGTCGAACTTTTTCGTTCCTTATTAGAGACAATGAAGAAAATGCGGGAGGAGTTGCATGAAGAAGAAGTAGTTGTTTCATCATCATCATCAAAGATGATTGGATCACGTGATGACCGGAGTAAACTTAAAGAAGCACTTTGCGATTATCGCTTTGTGAGGAAACCCGTTTTCTTAATTGTTGGGATGGCAGGCATTGGGAAGATCATTCTTGCTCGGGAAGTTTATGAAGATTTGGATATTTCGAAGTGGTTTGAATGTCGGGCGTGGGTGACCGCAGGCGTTGGACGAAAACCAGAAGAACTTACAGTAGACATATTAGATCAAGTGAAAAGAGGTTGTTGAATAAAGAAGAAAGTTGGGATCTTCTGCGCGAGAAGGTCTTTCTTGGAGGTTTATGCCCTCCTCAACTTGAGGAAGCTGCGAAGAAAATTGCCCAGAAGTGTGATGGTCTTCCTCTCACGCTCGTCACCGTTGTTGACCTCCTATCAAAGGTTGAGGAATCACTCTGGACTAACGTAGCAAAAAAGAAGAGACATCAACTCTTTATTGATGCGTATGATAAAATATTAGACGTACTATATCCCGGCTATGATGGATTAAAGTTATGCTTTCTTTATAGGGTAAATTGCAAGGATGGTCCCATGAGAATTTGTACTTGACAGATTTGGTCCCATGTTCTTTTTTGTCCCATTTTTAGAAGAAAAGGTCCCTTCCGTTAAATATTTTACAGTTTTTTATGGAATACAGTATATCCATGTAATATTTTTCTTGAAAATAATTAAAAGAAAAGAAAATTATTTAAATAATATTAATATAATAAAAGTCCCATTTAATATTATTCTTTCTAAAATTTATATTTTATTCTAAAAGAACTCTTGAATATAATTATATTTTTATAAATAAAAAACCCTTTACCAAACTTATTAATAAACTTTGACTTTAAGAAGTTTGTATTATAAACTAAAAATGATATATAAATATATTCTTCTTTTCTTAGTATTAAAAATACTTCCAAAGTTGATTAGTGACACTTTTTTAGAAAATGAAAGAATTATATTAATTTTTCAAAATTACTATTTTCATTTGTTTACTAACTTTCGAACAGTGGCTCAAGGGGAAGACGAATTTCCCTTTGACACTAAGAACTTCAACCAACAACAATACTAACCAACTAAAACAGTACTATTAATCCGTTAATTCAATAATACCAAACAATCTAGCCAATAGTACTAATCAACTAATTCAACAACAGCTAATCAAAACAGTAGGAATTCCAACAACAACAAAGTCCATCTACAAGCTCACAGGCTCCAAACCAACAATAACTATTCTAAACTCTCAAAGTCTCAACAATGAACTAAAACAGATCAATTCCTATCTCAATTAGTACAAGAATTTGAGAGAAGGTTAGGGATTCTTACGAGTCCCAAATCGACCAGCCTAACGGCGCTCGTTTAAGGATTCGTCGGGTAATTTCGGTAGCGTAACGACGTAGTTTTTCTTTCCCCAACATAGGACGGCAGTAGTTTCACGGAGTATTCATCGGCTCTTCATCGGAAAATCAAACGAAGGAAGGGTTACGTTCGATCGAGAATTAAACATTAACCGGAATCGAAATTGAAAAGGGGCTTTCTTAATTACCTTACTGGAAAAGAGGAGAAAGGGGGAAGGCGTCGCGGCTCGATTTCCGAAACAGGGAGGGAGGAGCGACGGGTGGTGGCGCGACGGTGGAAAGAGGCGGTGGTTCGCGGCTGGGGAGAGGAAATGACGCTCGGGGGGAGGCGGCGCTTCGAGCGGCTTCAGTGGCGGCGAAGAGAGAGAGCACGGCGGCGATCGCTTTCCGATCGGACCGGAACCGAGGCGGCGCTCATATTGGGGCGCGAGGAAGAAGGCGGTGCGACGGTTGGGCGAGCGGCGGCGCGACGCGTGAGGGGGGAGGAGGGAAGGACTCGTTTTCCGCCGGATGAGGGAGAGAGAAAGTAATTGATCGAGAGAGAGAGATTTAATTTGGGGGAACCATGCTTCTGCTGAGAGAGACGGTTCATTTATAAGAGAAATTATTTGATTACTTAATTAATTTTAAAGGGGGGTAAATAACATGTGGCTGGGAATAATATGTGGATGGGGTTAATCCTTTTAATTTCAGATATTTTCGATCCCACTTAATACAGTTTAGGGATCGTTTGGTTCACGAGTTTAATTCCGATTCGGAAATTAATACAGTTTTAAAACTCAAATAATATTTTATTTTATTTTAATTATTCTCAATAATTTATACGAAACCAAAACATAATTTTAAACTTTAATATTTAATTTCTCGTAGTCCCTTATCCGTTTGAAAGATTCGATTTCTTTCTTCGAACTTGGGAATTTGAAAATAGACTATATATATTTAAATTACACAGTAGCACACAAAAATAATAAATTAAAAGAAATAAGGATAATAATATAAAATTAGGTTTTTAGGAAAATAAAAAGTATAAAACGGGACGGAGTATTACACATGAGCCATGCGTGATAAGAAACAATGTAGTTTTTTTATATTTTAAAAAAAATGGGTCAAAAATTTGACAAACCTTAGGAGTTATGGGAACAAAATTGAAGAGTCAAAAATTTTAGGACTAAAATCGGACATTCAATAAGTTATGGGACCAAAAAAAAGAATGTTTTGGTAAGAATGGGACCAAAATTGGATAAACCGTAGAAGTTATGGGACCAAAATTAAAGAGTTAAAATTTTTGGGACCAAAATCGGACACTCCATAAATTATGGGACCAAAAAACTTTATCCTCGGCCGGACATCTAATCAACTCAAGAGTAAAGGTTATTTTTTGTTCTTTTACTTTCAACTTTGGAAATAGAGTCCCTACAATATAATAAATTGATGTGGTATCAAGTTTGTTGAAATAGTCAAAAAAAATAATTATGATTTGATTAAAAAATGTTGTAGGTGAAATAATAAATATCTCCATTCGGAGACAAAACTTTTAATATAAAAAAGAATAACGTAGTTGTCCTCCTCCGGTTGGTACATGGAAAAGGTTGAATTATTGTCCTTGTATTATACTATTATTATTAAGAAATGCCAAGTTGCTTAAAATATTAATTGTTAAAAGAGCAAAGACTTTGATTTACATTAAGCAGTTGTAGATTAGATCAAGATGTATTAATCCCCTGGAGATTAATTTGGAGAAACCATTAGAATTATAAGAGATCTCAGCATCCCCTAAAAGGTCTAAGAATTCCAATTTTATGTGTCTACAAATACACAACGACAACTAAAAAGACGTGGCTAAAGCTTTACTATTCTCCGTAGGAAAGGTAAATATAATTTCTATATGCTTAAGAATAATGCTTCTTGAATTTAATTTATTCATTTTGTCCTTTTACTCTTAAAAAGAACTTATCCATTTGTGATCAACAAAGTTGGTTTTTCAATTTTTTACGTTTATGCAGCGAATTTCCGGTTCATGCCTAAGTATTTCAATATGAATGCTTAAAAAAATGTTTTACTTAATTGATCTTATGAAAATCCACTCACTCTAGTAATTTTCAAAAACTAGTTTAACTGGTACAGTTTTGATAAATTTTTAACCCATTTTAATGGGTTATATGACTAAAAAAGGGAATGAAAATTATTACATAATATTTTTTGTGATCAGATTAATAGTTTGGAAAAAATTCATCTTTTATGTTTTTGTTCATTGACTTTTATTATTTTTGATTTCCGTCATTTAACGTATATGAATTAAAACCAAAGAGTGATAAAAATGCGTAAGTTATAGATTTGAAAATAAATCAAATGCATGTTTGAATTCATTAAATAATTATCATATTTTTCGCTGACTTCTAATTCATCTCATGGAAACAGGTGTTCTTCATAATTTCATTACCAAATTGCTAGTCTATAATCTTTGAGTTCGAGAGAAGAAAAAAGAAATTAGAGAGAGATAAGAGATCATAGAGATCGATGGCGGCTTATGCTGCCGCCATCACTTTCAAGGCTGGCATTTCAAGATTTTTACATGATTGCGATGTTGCTCTTGATCCCGAGCTAATGAATATGACAAAAAGTGTCATCAAGGAGTTGAAGTGGTTAGTGGGATACATAGAAAGATTGGATAGCAGGAGTAGGAAGAGGATGAGTGCTTCGCTTGAACGAATCGCAGTGGCACTGGTTGAAGCTTGGGAAAGGTTGTGTGTTGATGATAATGATGAAGAAATAGTAATTCTCGAACATTTTTGTTCCTTATTAGAGATATTGAAGAAAATGCAGGAGGAGTTGCATGAAGAAGAAGTAGTCGTTTCGTCATCATCGTCATCATCATCAAAGCTAATTGGGTCACGTGACGACCGGAGTAAACTTAAAGAAGCACTTTGTGATTATCACTTCGTGAGGAAATCCATTTTCTTAGTGGTTGGGATGGCAGGCATTGGAAAAACCACTCTTGCTCGGGAAGTTTATGAAGATTTGGATATTTCGGAGTGGTTTGAATGTCGTGCATGGGTAACTGCAGGAGTTGGACGAAAACCAGAAGATCTCATAGAAGACATATTAGCTCAAGTGGACCCTGAGGCGCACAAGATAGTTATGGGAGGGCACGAAGAGGTAATAGCTCTACGATTGAAAGAAAGTTTGGAGTTGGGTAAGCGGTGCCTCATCGTGGTGGATGATGTGTGGGATTATGAAATCTTCCCCAACTACATTAAAAGAGTACTGCTCCACTGCATAAAAAGTAGTCGAGTCGTGCTTACAACTAGGATCAAAGATGAACGTTACGCTGATGTGTGGTACATCTTTGAAAAGAGGTTGTTGAATAAAGAAGAAAGTTGGGATCTTCTGCGTGAGAAGGTCTTTCTTGGAGGTTCATGCCCTCCTCAACTTGAGGAAGCAGGGAAGAAAATTGCACAGAAGTGTGATGGTCTTCCTCTTACGCTCGTCACCGTTGCTGACCTCCTATCAAAGGTCGAGGAATCACTCTGGACTGACGTAGCAAAAAAGAAGAGACATCAGCTCTTCATTGATGCATATGATAAAATATCAGAGGTACTATATCCCAGCTATGAAATGTTATATGATGGATTAAAGTTATGCTTTCTTTATATGGGAATTTTTCCTCTAAAGTATGAGATACGACAATCCATGCTCAATAATATGTGGACTGCTGAGGAAATACATGATCATCTTGTGAAAAGTAATTCTAGTTATGCTACCTTCCTATATGCAATTTTGTATCTTGTTGATTGTAGTCTTGTTATGGTCTACCATAGAAGCACTGTTCATGTGTCTAGGTCTGTTCGAGCAATAAAAACATGTGGCCTCCATTCCTCTTGGTGGCACTTCTGCCAAAGAGAAGCTAGAAAGATCAACTTCTTTTATGTCCTAGATTGTCCTGAAGACGGCTTGGAAGAAGGTATAAAAGGCCAAAGCAGGTTGAGCTTCCACAATAATGTTTTATTTTCACTTAAAGATGTGTACAATTCAATCGAGAAAAACTGTGCATCCAGCGCACAGTCCCTTTTATGCTATGGTCCATATCATCAATATATGGTACCGATATGTTTCGGTTTAAAGTTGCTTCGGAGATTGGATGCTCTTAGCATCCGTTTTTATGATTTCCCTTTGGAAGTATTGGGACTAGCTAAGCTAATGTACCTTGCTCTCACATGCAATAGACAGCTTCCCCCATCCATATCCAAACTTGAGAAACTCCAGTATTTGATTGTCCATCCTCACCTAAGCATCAAATCATGTGGAGCTCCGACTTATATGCCTATGGATATATGGGATTTAGAAGAATTGAAGCATCTTGAGGTCTTGGGAAACGACCTACCAGATCCTGGTGATAAATCCTTGAAAAGGCTTTTAAAGCTTCTCGATGTGAGCACTGCCAGTTGTTCTGTTCTTAACAAACTCCCGAATTTGCAGAAGCTCAGAATAAGAGTTGTAGTGACACCTGAGGCGCCAGATCCCTTGTATTGCTACTTTGATCATATTTGCAATCTGAGGAAAATAAAACAACTTACGTGCATCGTCGTGAATCCTGGATTCAAGTTTCAAGTTGTTCCTTCAGTTGCTTCATTTCCTATCCTCCCATATAAGCTGAAGAAGTTAAGTTTGAGTGGATTGGGCTATCCGTGGGAAGAATTAAGGGTGATTGCTTTATTGAATGGTCTTAGTGTGTTGAAACTGAAGTCCATTGCCTTTCATGGTCAAATTTGGGAAGTAGAAGAGTCGGAGTTTCCATGCCTCTACTTTCTTTTACTTGAAGACCTTGATCTGGTAAAACTGAAAGGGGCACTTGGAAGCTTCAAAAATCTTCATCATCTAAGGATAAAACACTGCTACAAATTGGAGGAGATCCAGTTGGGAGGGTCTGAAGGGGTTCCGAGTATTGAAGTAGTTGACAGCAATCCTCTGGTTGAAAAGAGTATAAAACAGACTAGGGTGGGTTTGGATAAACTACCGGAACTTCTTTCCGTGCATAGTTCATGGAAATCAGAATGAGAAACGACTTGGATTATAAGGTTAGCAATTCAATCCTATCCCACCTTAGGGCGGGCATCAATCTCTTTTTCTTCTTTGAGATAAAATGCTAACTGCTTTTCCTTGAACTAATCACATTTTCCAAAAAAAAAAAAAAAAAAAGGGTATTATGTGAATAATATTTATGGTGAAACTTGTATGAAGGGTATTAGTTGATTTCACTACAGGTATTAGTTAATTGCACTAAATGTATCAGTTGTGAAGGGTATTAGTTGTTTTCACTAAAATTAAGTATCAGGTGATGGGATACTAATTATTTCCACCAATGGTATTAGATGGTATTAGTGTATAGTTTCACTATTCGTAGAGGGGTATTAGTTCTTTTTCACTCTTAGTAAAGAATCAAACGTTCTCACATATGAAACTTGAATAGAGTAGCATTGGAGCGGAAAAACATTATTGAAAATGACTAATGTTCCTTTTGTACCAACCCCCAAAGTGCAATCTGAATCTTTTCATCCTAGTCATTGATGAATGCAATTGTAATTTTTTGTTTACAAGTTAATAAGTTTTGTCTTGTACATGACTTCGTTTCCAGGATGCTGATTATTGAGGGGTTCGTTTGATTTACGGGACAAGAGGCACAGATATCCTACGTCTAAGGACGTAGAGTTTCTTCAAATGTTGGTTGTGCAATAAAGCTTGTGACGTTTGCCTTTGGGAGCAGAACAAGAAAGAGTTGGTTTTCCTTTTTGTGAAAATAAAACGAGTGATGTTTCTAGTTTGATTTCTTTTGTCGTGATGATTATTCAAGAGTATTGGTTTGTATATTAATCTGTGAAAGATAGGGCTTTATATGCTTTTTTAGGTACCCTTTTACCTTGGTCCGGTTATTACCTTTGGGTTCTTCGGAGTAAGGTTTTAATGAGGCCTTTCTAAACATTTTTTATTTTCATTCGTGATTTAATAATATTGCTCCATTCCACAAAAGAATGGTATCAAATGAATTTATTTGATGATCAGTAATAGAGAGGTATCAATGCCTTAATGTAGTTTTATGGCTATATGTAGTTGAACTTGAGCATCAGTGTAAACGCGGGTAAATTGCAAGTCTTGGAGTATTAAATGGTATGGGACTATTTGCGCTAAAAAAAGGACCAAATTCATGAGGATCAATTCTTATGGGACCATTTCTGCAATTTACCCCACGAATATGGGATTGGAGGAACATAAACTCAGGAAGTTACCTTAAGTGAACAACAGTGAAAACGCAAGCCTGAAATCCAAAATGAACTCCACAACCTCTGATAACCAAGCAAATCAAACCAAACATAAGCAAAACAGCTTCTTTTTTATTTAAACATTCATATTGAAATACGTAGGTATACGCTGCACAAACACAGAAAATGCAAGAAATTGAAAATCCAACTTCGTCGTAAATGTATAAGTTGTTTTTAAGAGTAAAATATAAAATGGTATACAGATATTAAACCAAACGAATCAATTAGAATCAAGCATCCAATCCCTTATATTGGCAAAACAAAATTTGCCTATGTGGCATCCTTAAAATTTAACCATTCCAACATCCTTTGGTCCATGTTCATTTTAGGTGTCCAACTTTCTTAGCCGTTGATTCATTTTATGATTAATCTCAGTCGTAGATCGTTGGAGTTTTTTCCTATAAATTTGTCCATTTGTCATTCCTATTTTTTCATCCTTGGTTCTATCCTCCTCTTTTATTTTCATCCTCGGTTCTATCCTCCTCTTTTATTTACCTTTTTCTCCTTGCCGTTTGATTGTGGTTCCGACTTGGCGATTTCGGATGATTGGTCGATCGATCATGTCGTGTTTTTCTTTTCTTTTTTCATTATTCATATTCTTTTGTACCTTTTGATCGTTTGTCATGCACCTATTGCCGTCGAACTTGGATGTAACACATTGTACTTTTCTTCGAATTCTAATGAAATATTCTTATTTTATTATTGTCAATGTATATTTTCATTTGATATTGGTGGCATACCATCGTGATTCGTGTATACTCAACGTCAAATGTATTGCATGTTCCATCTAAAATCTATCTCGTGCTACCATCCAATCTTGCAAATTGATGTTCGTTCTTGATATTTTGACCCCGGTTCATTTTGCCGTGTAATTAAATTTTATTAAATGTGTTATTATTTATGTTTAAATATCCTATTTCGAATAAATGTGTCATGTATCCTAATTATTTTGCTAATTGAAACGTATGCCTTTGAATTTAAGCAATATAATTGAAAACGTATGTCTTTGAATGTCTTTGAATTTAAGCAATATAATTATCCATTTTTAATATACATTATTTTAATATAAGCAATATAATTATTCTTTTTGGGTCATATTAACCTTTAAATTATGATTAAAATGGTTGCAATATAAAATTAGATCTTCGTCAAGAATTGGAATGTATAAATTATATTTTGTTGGTTAAATTAATATGTTATTTAATTTTATTAAATGTGTAATTAATTCTATTTAAATATTTGAGTGATTGTGGTTGGTTTCATGTTTGCGAACCTTTAATTTTTTTTTCCTTTTTTTTTAAATTTTGTCGTCAAGTCCTTGGCCGACACTGTTCACGGCAATGGACTTAATCTCGGATTATACTCTTGAAATAATTGTCGTCAAGAATTGGAATTTATAAATTATTTTTTTGGTTAAATTGTTTTAATACCTTGGATTATTAAGCATTTTTATTAATTGGGGTCTTAAATTCAATTTAACACCCCAATTAAACATAAATTCGATTTAATGGATCTTGCTACTTTCCGGCTTTTTATTGTTTTGATCCTACTATCTATACAATCGTAATTAATTGTGTTTAAATTTATAATGGTACATCAATTTCGTATGTTTGTTAATGAATTTGGGCATGCAGGGTATAATTAACCTTTAAAGTATGATTGAGATGTGTGAATTATAAATTATTATGTTATTTATTTTTATTAAATGTGTAATTAATTGTGTTTAATCTTATAATTAATGATAATGATGATAATTTATTCATTTGATTTTTTTATACCTTATATTTAGTTGGAATGATCCATAAATTATATCTAACTCAATTAATTGTTTTAAACTCTAATGGTTATTAAGAAAGACGGTGAAATTAATTGGGGTGTTAATTCGATTTAATTTGAATACTACATGTGTTGGATTTAATGAGTTGATGATGTATGTTTGTTAATGAATTTGTGCAAAATTAATCTTTATATTTATTTGACAGTTTTTCCATGACAAATGTCATGATGAGATAATATTCTTATTTGGAAATAGGATTTTAATTTGTCCATAGCACTATTCATGCATTTGAAAAAAGAAAATCTTTGGCACGTTATTTTAATAAGAATAAAAATTAATTTTGCAAGACATGACACAGTTTAGTCGAAATATGATATTTAATGATACGTATGTCTTTGAATGAATGTGGGTCCTTTCATGTTTGCGAAATTGGTCCGTTATTTTTTTTTTAAATTCTGGCGTCAAGGCCTTGGCCGGCAATGTTCACAGCAATGGACTTAATCTCGGATTATACTCTGATGCATGGGTATAGGTAATATACATTAATTTAATTTAAGCAATATAAGTAAATTAATATGTTATTTAATTTTATTAAATGTGTATTTAATTCTATTTTCACGTATTAGGATACATGACATTTTCACGCGGCGTCCATAAAAACTAATTGATGAATTACTAAATGTGCCATGTATCCTAATTATCCTAATTGAAACGTATTTCTTTGAGTGAGTGTGGTTGCTTTCATGTTTGCGAAATTGGTCTTTAATTTTCTTTGCCTTGGCCGACAATGTTCACGGAAATGGACTTAATCTCAGATTATACTCTTGAAAGAATTGTCGTCAAGAATTGGAATGTATAAATTATTTTTTTGGTTAAATTGTTTTAATACCTTGGATTATTAAGCATTTTTATTAATTTGGGTGTTAAATTCGATTTAACACCCCGATTTAACATAAATTCAATTTAATGGATCTTGCTACTTTCCGACTTTTTATTATTTTTATCCTACAATCTATACAATTGTAATTAATTGTGTTTAAATTTATAATGGTACATCAATTTCGTATGTTTGCTAATGAATTTGGGCATGCAGGGTATAATTAACCTTTAAAGTATGATTGAGATGTGTGAATTATAAATTGTTATGTTATTTATTTTTATTAAATGTGTAATTAATTGTGTTTAATCTTATAATTAATAATAATGATGATAATTTATTCATTTGATTTTTTTATTCCTTATATTTAGTTGGAATGATCCATAAATTAGATCTAACTCAATTAATTATTTTAAACTCTAATAGTTATTAAGACGACGAAATTAATTGGGGTGTTAATTCGATTTAATTTGAATACTACATGTGTTGGATTTAATGAGTTGATGGTGTATGTTTGTTAATGAATTTGTGCAAAATTAATCTTTATATTTATCTGATAGTTTTTCCATGTCAAATGTCATGATGAGATAATATTCTTATTTGGAAATAGGATTTTAATTTGTCCATATCACTATTCATGCATTTGTTGAAAGAAAATCTTTGTCACGTTATTTTAATAAGAATAAAAATTAATTTTGCACAAATCCTTATACATTTATTTGGGAGAATATTATTGGGGTGTTGAATTCGATTTAATTTGTATTAATATTGCTGCTTTCATTGGTTTATATTGTAGAATACTTCATTGGTTTAATAAGAATTCATATAATAATTTTTATTCAAACACCGAACAGATGTTTTTGTGATATAAAAAGTTCAGTGCTTTGGCTTAAAAAATTAAAAATATTGTGTTAAAATTCGGAAAACTAAAATTCTTGAAAAATATTGTGTTAAAAATTCCTAAATTAGCTCTAAAATATTTCTAATGTACTAACGACATATTGTATATTGGATAATTTGTGTTTTACCATATAATTGGTCAACTTAAAATTCTTATAAAATAGTGCATTGAAAATTTTGAAATTAGTCCTAAAATATCTTTAAATAAATAATTTCTCTCATCATAGAGATATGTATAATGGAGGAGATATCATTCATTTTGTAATGATGTAGCTTATAATTATAATAACAAATTAATGTGAGGTGATTATAATTAATGATAATGATGTAACCTTTTAACTATAGTTAATGATCTTTATAATAATTTATAATTGTAATTAAAGTGATGTAATTATACTTAATGATGATGATGTAACTTTTTAATTATAATTATAATAATTTATAAATGTAATTAATATTATAATAATACATTAAAGAGAGGTAGTTATAATTTATTATAATGATGTGACGTATAAATATAATTAAAAATATAGTATGAATTTAAACCCTATCAATGTCCAATTTCATTTTCATATTACATGTAACAATGACTCTTTAACGTATAATTATAATTAATTATATAATTTTTTTGTTATCCGAAATTAGTCCTAAAATGATCAATAATATAATAGCTTCTATATTTGTGTTTTCCAATGGTCCTATTATAAGAAAATTCTATTAACTTTTGTGTATTCCGAAATTGGTCCTAAAATTAGTCCGCATATTTTTTGCAAAATTATTATTCTTTTGATATCAATATTCATTCATATAATTCTTGGTGTTAACTCATGATGTTTGGTCCCATATTTTTTTTCTTTTCTTTTCAAGTTTGGTACCATGCATTAATTTTTCCGAAAAACCTTTATCATTATGTTTTTTAAATGTTCCTAAAATATCTACAGTGTTGACTACAAATTTCTCTTAAATATATACTGAAATTTCATACAAGATTGTTGTTTTTTAAATTGATGTCGAATACTGTTCTATTGAATTAGCAGTCTCTTCGATACTGTGTGGAAGACTAAAATGTTAACAAATATTGTGTTAAAAATTCCAAATAGCCCTATATTTGATATTCCTAAGATGTGCGCCAATTTTTGGAACTGGACCGAAATTGGTCCTATGGGATATTCTAAAAAACGTGCACCGAGTTTTTAAAGCGGAAGACTAAAGTTCTTGAAAAATATTATGTCAAAAATTCCTAAATTAGTTCTAAAATATTTTTAATGTACTAACAATATTTTGTATTTTGGATAATTTTTGTTTTACTATGTAATTGGTCAACTTAAAATTCTTAAAAAATATTGTGTTGAAAATTCTGAAACTAGCTATCCTAAAATATTTTTACTGTAATAAATTCTCTCATTATATAGATATGTATAATGTAGGAGATAAAATTAATTTTGTATTGAGGTAGTTATAATAATATAATAACTTCTATTAATTTTTATGTTTTTTGAAATTGGTCTTTTAATTATAATTAATAGTTATTATAATAATTTTCAATTGTAATTGATATTATAATGATACATAAAAGAGTGGTAATTATAATTAATTATAATGATGTGACATATAATTATAACTAAAATCATAAACTTTTGTGTTATCCGAAATTAGTCCTAAAATGATCAATAATATAATAGCTTCTATTAACTTTTGTATTTTCTGAATTTGGTCCTAATACAATAACATCTATGGATTTCTAGCAATTGTTTTCTATTTATTTTTTTAGCTAATGTCTCTTCGGTATTGTGTTAAAATTCTTTAAAAATATTGTGTTAAAAAATTCAAAATTAGTCCTAGATTATTAATAAAATATAGGATATTCCTAAAACGTCCGTCGAGTTTTTAAATTAGTCCAGAATTAGTCCTATAGGATATTCCAAAAAATGCGCATCGAGTTTTTAAAGAGGAAATCTAAAATTCTTAAACAAGTTGTGTTAAAAATTCTGAATTTAGTCCTAAATTTTTATAATATAATAACTTCTCTCATTATGCTTTTGAAATATTCCTAAAATATCTTTAGGATAATAATGCAACTTATGCATTCTTCTGGTATTTGACTATACCTATTTATGGGACCAAGTTTGAAAAAATTACGGGACCTAAAATATCTTAAGAATGACTATTGTTGCATACTGTCTGTTCTTATGGGACCAAAACAAAAATTATAAGGGAAATTTTGTTATTTTAGGAAACTGCCTTATGATTGTTTGTAAGAATAGGACACTATCTTTGCGGCCTTGCAAAATTGAGAAAATATATTTACGAACATGCAAAAAAAATTATTTCTTTCTTATATGAGTTAATTTAGATATAAGTTATAAGATATGATTTATTGTATACAATTCAATTCGTAGTTATGATATTATTGGCTATAGATTGGAAACATGATTAACCTCATCTTGGTATTACGTGTTTTAACATTAAAATATTAGTATTGAGTGTATGTTTTGGAATTAAATTATTTCATATATGAACAACTTGTAATTATTTTTAGATACACTTTACTTTAACCAACTAATGTTCTTTAAATTAAAATTAATACTCTTCGTTACCATCAGTTAAATTGGCTATAATGGAAAAATTGTTTATTTAGGACACTATTTTTATGACTGTTTGTTCAATTAGAATACTATTATTACGATCTTGCAAGATTGATATAATATATTTACGAACTTTCAAAATTAATTAGGACAATATATTTACAAACTTGCAAAAATAAGACTCTCTTTTTTGTTTTGTCCAATTTAGGCCAAATTTTATAAAATATGGGTCGAATAAAGTTCGATTATAATATGCCAAAGAATGTTAATATATTTGTCAAAAATAAATAATTAATAATTAGATAACCAAATTAATAAAAATATATTTATATAATGATTTTAAAAATAAAATCTAACAATTTTTTGTCGAAACCCACGAAGTTCGCGGGGATTGTACTAGTAAGTATATAATTACCTTTCCGCCGGAGAACAGTAAATATACATCCACATCTTTTTAGTAGTCGTTATAAATAGTTTACTCCTAATAAGAGAAATGATTTATATTGATGTTAACTCTGTCTATCTAGACGCATAATTCTAATGGTCTCTCCAAATTAATCTCTAGGAGATTAATACATCTTGATCAAATCTACGTACAACTACTTAACGTAATTCAAATTCTTCGGTCTTTTAACAATTAATATTTTAAGCAACTTGGCATTTCTTGATAATAATAATAATAATATTAATAATAGTATAATACAAGGACAATAATTCAACTATTTCCATGTACCAACCTGAGGAGGATAACTACGTATTCTTTTTTATATTAAAAGTTTTGTCTCCGAATGGATACATTATTTCACCTACAACATTTTTTAATCCAATCATAATTTTATTTTTTTACTATTTCAACAAACTTCATACCACATCAATTTATTATATTGTAGGGACACTATTTCCAAAGTTGAAAAACTAGGCGGACTCAAATCCAAATCTTTGAAAGTAACAGAACAAAAAATAACCTCTACGATTAGATGTTTGGCCTATAAGACAAACCTCACAAGTTTTATTGCATAAATTACCATTCCTGCTACCAAGAATCTACACAAGTTAGGGAGCTACAAATTTAAGAGTTCATATTCTTCAGCCAATTATTCTTGCACGATCTCGTCATATATATATTCTGCCTAGTATACCTCTCTCGTGTGATTTGTTATTATACGTGGGCACAATTTATCTGCACATCCATAGATAGAAGTTGTGCAGTCGATTCCACTGTACCACTTTCGTATTTCACTATATGTTTCACCAGCTGAATCGTTAACATTAATCATACTTCAAATATATTTTTGACATATAAGAATCCACCAATCAGAGACATCCAAATAGATATTTATCATTATAAAATAGAATGTGAATGGCATGTCAGCATGTGACCTGAAGGCAAACCTGTAGTAGCAGGTCATAGGATTAACAGGGTAATTTTTTTTTTAAGGACTGTAACTTTGGGGGGTGGCAAAACAAGAACCGTAACTTTTCGGGCTGGCAAAACAAGGACCGTAACTTTTCGGGCTGGCAAAACAAGGACAATAACTTTAAAAGGTGGCAAATAAGGACCGCAACTTTTAAAAATAGCAATTTGAGGACAAATTAGCCCGAATTCAAAAGTTATAGGACAATAAAAAAAATGTGGAAATCTGGTAGAATGTGCATTTTTCCATCACCAGCTTCACTGCATAATTTTACCATTCATACGCAGAAGATTAATATATTAAAGAAGAAAATGAAAAAAGAAACATGAAATTAGTCACAACCCGACTTTCAAGGGATTAAAAGGAAAAATATATATGCTCTTAAAAGTTTTTATTAAAACCTCCTTGCTCCGAAAAAACCCAATTCATTTCTCCTGTGTCCTTTTTCTAGTTCCACTTTTTAGTCGTCGTTGTGTATTCGTAGACTCATAAAATTTGATAGACGCATGATTCTAATGGTTTCTCCAAATTAATCTCCAGGAAATTATTACATCTTGATCAAATCTACAACTGCTTAATGTAAATCAAAGTCTTTGGTCTTTAACAATTAATATTTTAAGCAACTTGGCGTTTCTTGATAATAATAATAACAATAATAGTATAATACAAGGACAATAATTCAACATTTTCCATGTAACAACCGGAGGAGGACAACTACGTATTCTTTTTTATATTAAAAGTTTTGTCTCCAAATTGGTATATCCAAATGGTTGAAAGTAAAAGAACCTACACTAGTTAGGGAGCTACAAATTTAAGAGTTCATATTCTTCACCCAAATATTCTTGCACGATCTCATCACATATTTTGCCTAGGAGAAATTGCATAGATGATCCCATAAGAATTGGTTCTCATGAATTTGGTCGTTTTTTTAGTACAAAAGGTCCCATACAATTTTTCCATCAATAAGTAATGAATTAACGAGCGTGAGGCCCACCCGCCCGTTAGTTTTTGCCAAATCTTCACAGTCTCTGTTTAACTCTCTCTCTCTCTCTCACCTCTTCACAGTCTCTCTTTCTCTCTCACCTCTTTCCATCGGCGCTTCTGTCAAGTCTCAACAGCGGCGACAATAATTTGTAAGATTTTTCGTTTTACTGTTTGCTAAAGTGCTAATTTGTTATTAATCTATCATTTGTGTTTCAGATCTTAATATATAAGTAAAGTAACTTTGGGATGAAATTATTTGATGAAAATTTGAACTCTTATGCTATAGGACTTTGGGATGAGTCATTAATTTCGAAACTCACTTTTGTTGGGATCTCTTGATTAGGTGAAATCCTCGAACTCTTTAAATATCAGCCATATTAGAAGTTGACTCGCTACCTTTCATTTTCACATGACTTCTCTGGCTCTCTGTTTTAGGTTTTAAAGAGTTAATTGCACGAAATTCTCATCGTTTTATCTATTTTTTCTATTTTTTTGTAGCTTGTTTTCCTAAATATTAATATATACAGATTATACTATGAATGATATAATGAGAAACGGGAAAAAGCTTTAATTCAATTTTAAAAAAGAGGACAAATTCATTTCATTTAGTAAACTATAGCGGAGTTTTGTACAATTTTCAAACAATAAAGGAATTTCGTGTAATATATTCAAACTACGAAGAGAGTTTTGTGCAATTAACACTAAAATAAAAATAAAAATAAAATAATTAATAAATGCAATAGGTGTACATATTGATCAATACTTCAACAGTCGTTTAGTATATCAATACACAAATATATCATAAGTTCTAAAAGTCGCTAGTCAGTCGGATTATTGGGATCTAGTAACTAGAGCGATTAGACGGGAACTAGTCGAAACCACCTAAATGAATTAAATAATTAAATTATTTTTTTGTGGTAAAGGGCCGTGGCACAATGTCCGTTGGAAAAGGATTGGGGTACGACTTTCGGTGGTGGAGGCACGGTTTTCAGCGTTCGTGGTGGAGATGTTTGATAGTTAGGTTAAAAATAAAAAGTGAATTACATATTAAATTTATATCTTATTTATATAAAAAAAAAGAATTAAACGGCTTAGACGACGAATAATAAGATTAGTCGCCGACAAATCCTGACTAATTCGATTAATCGCCAGCTAATTATAGGATCATTTTTTTCACCATTTTAAGTAACACTACAAAAAGTTCTCCATTTTACGACGAAATTAATGACGTAAAACACGTTTAGCGACGGATTTTACGACGGACACGTGGCCGTAGTCAAAACAGGCGTAGCTAAAATTTAAGACAGCTTTATGCCACCCATCGTAAATGTACGACGGTTTAGCCCGTCGCAAAACCAGCCTGTGCTGGACCCGGTCCGGCGCCAAAATTTACGACGGGTTGTGCCCGTTGTAAAATATATCCAAATTTTCATTTGTTAATGTATCCAGAAAATATTTATGTTGGGCTACTATCCATCGTTAATACATAATTTATGACGGACACGTGTCCATCGTAAAATTCGAACCTGGAACAAAAAATAATGGTTTGTGTGGTTCGAACCCAGACCCACCGCGCGCCCGGGGAGGGTGTGAACCACTGGTCCATATTAGACTTATTGGGCCTGGAACAATTAATTCCAAATTCTTTTCTAACTTGTTTTAATAAATGTTGTTGCTATTTTTTTTTATAAATTTATTTAATTCGAAAAACGCATAATTAATATTATAATCCATTCAATTGTACGTAATTAATTATATACGTATCCAAATTGAGTCATTCTTTTTTTATTATTCATCAAATTAATTCCTTTTTGTTTCTAACTTGTTTTAATAAATGTTGTTACTAATTATATTTTTTATGTTTTGTAAATTTATTTAATTCGAAAAATGCATAATTAATATATATTATAATCCATTCATTTGTACGTAATTAATTGTATAATATCCAAATTGAGTCATTCTTTTTTTATTATTCATCAAATTAATTTTTTTTCGTTTCTAACTTGTTTTAATAAATGTGGATACTAATTATATATTTTTTGTTTTGTAAATTTATTTAATTCGAAAAACGCATAATTAATATTATGATCTGTTCATTTGTACGTAATTAATTATATATGTATCCAAATTGAGTCGTTCTTTTTTTATTATTCATCAAATTAATTCCTTTTTGTTTCTAACTTGTTTTAATAAATGTTGTTACAAATTATATTTTTTATGTTTTGTAAATTTATTTAATTCGAAAAATGCATAATTAATATATATTATAATCTATTCATTTGTACGTAATTAATTGTATAATATCCAAATTGAGTCATTCTTTTTATATTATTCATCAAATTAATTTTTTTTGTTTCTAACTTGTTTTAATAAATGTGGTTACTAATTATATATTTTTTGTTTTGTAAATTTATTTAATTCGAAAAACGCATAATTAACATTATGATCTGTTCATTTGTACGTAATTAATTATATATGTATCCAAATTGAGTCATTCTTTTTTAATATTCATTAAATTAATTCCTTTTCATTTCTAACTTGTTTTAATAAATGTTGTTAATAATTATATTTTTTTATTTTGTAAATTTATTTAATTCGAAAAACGCATAATTAATATTATAATCCGTTCATTTCTACGTAATTAATTGTATATGTATCTAAATTGAGTAATTTTTTTTTATAATTCATCAAATTAATTTATTTTTATTTCTAACTTGTTTTAATAAATGTTGTCATTAACCATTTTTTTTGTAAATTTATTTAATTCGAAAAATGCGTAGTCAATATTATAATCCCTTCATTTGTACTTAATTATTTGTATACGTATCCAAATTGAGTCATTCTTTTTTATAATTCATCAAATGATTTTCTTTTCGTTTTTAACTTGTTTTAATAAATATTTTTACAAATTATATTTTTTTTGTAAATTTATTTAATTCCACATTTATGATTGGTTTGTTTGTAAACTAAAACATGTAAATTATAATAAAAATATAAAATTAGCAAAAAAATATAATTAAAGTAATGTTGAATAAAAAAATTCAGTACAATATATTAAAAAAAATCCTAATCATCAGATAGGAAACCAAAATCCTCTCTCTCATCATCCTCCGGATGAGGCCTTTGGAGCTCCTGCCGGGCGACAGGATCTCAGGCTGCACCGGGTCAGGCAGTTGTGGTATCGATCCACCTAATATTGAGGTAACTATCCTCCACCACTTGTTCATCTTGGCCCTATCCTTTCGCGCAGCTTCCTCCTCCACTGTTTGTCGCCAGCTGCGCCTGTCGCTCCGCCTCTTGCTGCTGGAGGAGCTCCATCTGCTTGACGACCGTCGAAAGCTGTCTCTCGATGTCACTGAGATGAGAGTCGATGGCGGACTGGGAGGAGAATGAGTCGATTCCACGAGACCGGAGTAGGCTTTTTTAGCACCACCAAATCCAGTGAACCGCCCTTTCTTAGCCTTGACGTTCTTAAAGTAGAGCTAATTTTGAACATCTACAGAAGACTCTGAGAGAGGGCATAGAGGCTGAGACTGCTAGTCAAGGTCATTGCGCATCTTCCTCTACAAATTAACAATACTTTTAATTAATAAATGAATTTTTTAAAATAATACTTTAATTAAAATTAAAAATAATACATACGTGGATCTCAATTGTGCGGCTGTAGGTGAACCTTCCTGTCTCCCCATCCAGTAGGTGGGCAAACTGTAGTCTCTCAAAATGTGAGAGCTCACGTCCATGCTCCCGCTTCTATACAAATAAATATTTAGTAATAATTTTTTACCAAAATTTCATAAATATTATTAAAAATTTATATAAATTGGCCACTTACAACTTGCAACCCGTGGTCATAAATGGACCGAGAACCGGCCCAATGTCGCTAAGGCAATTCAACCTTGTTCTTCTGTGACTTCTCCTTGAATTCGTCGTTGTTCCAGTAGGCGAGAAATTGAGGCCAAATCTCCCGACTCTTTTTGTCCGTCCCCATAATTTCCGGGGTCCCACTTCCGTGGTATGCCTCCCAAATATTATACATCAAGTCTCTATATCTTTCGGCCCCCCTACCCACATAAGCTCTTCAGCATCTGTGCCTCATTTGCGGTCTCCATTGTACGAATTTCTGCAATTACTTTAAAATATAAATATAAACTTATTTATATAATTTATATTAAATATAATGAATAAATTAAATAAATTTTACCTTGAACTCCTCAAAATACTCATGTTTCTTCCTATTAGAAACAACTGACCAACTGTAAGCGGTGGACTCAAATCCACCGCTCAAGATGGACTGGATTACGTTTGTAGTAACTACATGTCACGGGATCCAACTACAATATTAAAATTAAAAATTAGTTAGTAAAATAATTAGATTTTAATAAAAAATTTAATAAAAGATTAAAACTTATGATGTCACACAGGGCTCAACATCAATCTGCACCCGCCCAGTGGGATGCTGGCAGGAGGAAGATGAGGCCTCATCCATCTGGGGTGCGGACGAGGACCCCTCGGGCAGGACAATCAGAGCTATAACGGGTCTAAGAGACCCCGCTCGTCTCCTCACTCTCCCCCTCCCTTGACCCCTCTCCTGGCTTCCACTCCCTCCAGCGGGTCCACTTCCTTGTCCACTCATCCAAAATATCCAATATATAACAACAATCATTATTTATATATAAAAATCTGAACAACTATATATATCCTAAAATATTAAAAACTTTAAACTTTCACTATTTATAAAAATCTAAACAATATGTATCGTAAAATATTAAAAATTAAAACAACCATATTAAATATTTACAATTAACATGTTTTATGCATACTCGTATCCACTAAATAATCTAAACAATTAACATATTATATACATATCCATATCTAAACAAATATCTAAATAATTAACAAGATTTTTACAACCTCATATCTAAGCAAAAATCTAAACAATTAACATGTTTTATGCATACTCATATCTAAACAAAATTTCAAACAATTAACATGATTTGTACAAATTCATATCTAAATAAAATCTAAACAATTAACATTTTTATGCATACTCATATCTAAATAAAATTCTAAACAATTAACTTGATTTGTACATACTCATATCTAAATAAAAATCTAAACGAGTAAATTTTTTATGCATACTCATATCAAAATAAAATTCTATAAAATTAATATGATTTGTACAAACTCATACCTAAACAAAAATGCATACTCATATCTAAACAAAATTCTAAACAATTAACATGATTTGTACATACTCAAAATAAGCAAAAACCTAACCAATTAACATATCACATATAAAAAAACTAAAGACTAATCAAATGTTTTAATATAAAATTTAAACGATAAAAAATTAAAAAACTTACGATTAAAGGGTAGAGATCGACGAAAAATAACTTTGATCGGAATGAAATTGGCTCCTAAGTGCTCGCTGGATGTCGCCCTATTCTTCTACGATTTTGCTCGTGTGAGGAATGAACTCGCCGGACAGCAGTCTGTTGCTAAAATTGTTGTCTTTACGCCAAAAATAGCATTGTATTTGCAAATTTATGACAGTTAAGTCCGTCGTAATATTAAATTTAAAATTTTACGACGGGCTTGCCAGTCGTAAATAAGTCAGCGGTAATAAATGAGCACCGGTTCTCGAAAAGTCAAGGCCAAAACGTCACGTTTTACGACGGGCTTGCCCGTCATAATACATAAAGTTAAATTTTATGATGGGCTTCCCGTCATAAACTTGTCGGCCACAATAATATCGCACTAATTACTAAAAGCCTCGGTCAAACGATTTGAATTTTACGACGGGCAAGCCCGTCGTTAATGTCGAATTTAAAATCTACGACGGGCGATTCGTCGTTAAATTTGGCGGAATAAACGAAGAGTAGGTCCCACTTGTGTTACGACGGTCATTCCCGTCGTAAAAATTGAGATTTAACGATGGATTTTTGCAATTCGTCGTTAAATTTAAGCCCGGATGAACTTTGGTTAATCTCTGTCGTAGATCCATCATAAAACGTGTATATTTGCAATGTAATCCTTGGCCGTCGTAAATATTAGTCGTAAAAATGCGCATTTTTTGTAGTATAAAAATTGTAAAGGCCTAGGGCCGACTAGCGACTAGTTACCAACTAGTCGGCTGATTAGGCCAATTTTTTAGAACACCTATAATTTCATTATAACATCATTTTTATCTGAAGGACAAAACTGTGCGACTTCTAAACTATAGTGAATAAAAACATAATATCTTTTTCATTTTAAAATTGTATGTTGAATAAAAACAAAACATATACATATTTTTTTTATTTCGAGAAAATTCAAGTATGAAATAACATGATTATTTCCTTCTATTTATTCAATGGAAAAAAAAACATATCTGTCCAAAATTTATTGCTCAATAGTTTTTTGCCCTGCTCTTAAAAAAAGATATTTTTTGTTCCACACAAAATTGGCAAAATAGTTGGTACCGTGTCAATCTGGTTGTCAATATTTTGCCAAATGTTCTGTAAAATTTTTTTGGGGCAAAAAATATATTTTTTAAAGGTATGGCAAAAAATAAATATCCTACAAGTTTGAGGACGATTTTATGGATTTACACAATTATTATATACCTGTGGATAGATTTAATTTATGTGTAAATCCACAAAATTGCCCAAAAATTTATTGGATAATTATTTTTTTTAAAATATATTATTTGCCCAATTTTTTTGCAAAACTGTTAATTTTCTAATCTTAATTGGACAAAAAAAATACTTTTTTAAGTTGAACAAAAAAAAAACAATTGTCCTTTATTTTTTTGAGCAAATATACTTTTTTCCCTTCGTTTATTGATTAATCAAATGTTCATTGGAAAGCAATATATATTGTCGACTTGATTTCTTGCAATTAACCCAAAATAAAAATAAAAAAATTAATAAATGCAATAGGTGTACTTATTGATCAATACTTCAACAGTTGTTTCCGTATTTCATTACAAAAGTATATCATAATTTCATTAAAATATCATTTTTATCTGAAGGGCAAAACTGTGCGACTTCTAAACGGTAGTGAATAAAAACACAATATCTTTTTCATTTTAAAATTGTATATTGAATAAAAAGTAGGGTAAAAAATAATTGTCCTTCAAGTTTGAGGATAATTTTGTGAGTTTAAACAATTATTATATACATGTGGATAGAATTAATTTATGTGTTAATCTACAAAATTGTCCAAAAACTTATAGAACAATTGTTTTTTGCGCGACTTTTAGAAAAAAGATGCATTTTGCCCAAAAAAAAATTGGCAAAACAGTTGATTTGTCAATTTTATTTGGGCAATTTTAATTTTTTTTTAAGTTGAGCAAAGAGACAATTGTCCTACAAATTTTTGGGCAAATATACTATTTTCCCTTAATTTATTTATTGCAACATATAGCTCGATCGGAGATCAACATTAATCAAATGTTGATTGGAAAGTAATATATATTTTTGGATTAAATGATCATCATGTATATTTCAGTTGTTGACTTGATTATGCATCTTCTGAAAACAGGATATCTTTGAGTTGGAGAAAAAAGAAATTAGAGAGATCAGAGAAATCGATGTCGGCATATGCTGCTCTTGCTTTTATGAAGGGATTATTTTCAATCAATTTGCATTATACAGATGCTGCCCTTCCTCCCGAGGTACAGAATACGCTTGAAAGTGCATGCAAGGAGTTGAAGTGGTTTCAAGACTTTGTGGAAAGATTGGGTAGCAGGAATAGGGAGAGGATGAGTGCTCCGCTTGGACGTGTCGTGGAGGCAGCACACAACCTTCGTGAATTTGCTGAGAACCCCAATGAAGATATAGATTTTACCGAATTTATTCATTCTTTAGTGGAGATAGTGAAGAAACAACAGGAGGAGTGCTACTCCTTGCTTGAAGAAGAAGAAGATAAAATTTCATCAAAGATGATTGGGTTACGTGATCAGCGGAGAAAAGTCAAAGAAACACTTTTGTGTAATAGCTGGGCATTCGAACCTGTTTACTTATTGACTGGGATGGCCGGCATTGGTAAGACCACTCTTGCTCGAGAAATTTTTGAAGATATGGATATTTCAGAGCAATTCGAATATCGTGCTTGGGTAACTTTAGGGAATGAATGGAAATCTAAAGAAATCACAGAAGCCATTCTCCGTCAAGTGGATCCTGAGGCTCACAATATGATTCTGGGAGGAGACGAAGAGGAGATAACTCAGCGGTTGAAAGAATGTTTGAAGCTGGGTAAGCGATACCTCATTGTGGTGGATGATGTATGGGATCATTCCGTCTTCCGGGACTACATGGAAAGATTATTGATCCACAACGTTAATGGTAGTCAAGTCATGCTTACAACTAGAATCATAGATTCAAATTACGGGGGCCACTGGTGCTTCGCTAAATTGCGGCTGCTAAATGAGGAAGAAAGTTGGGATCTTTTACGCGAGAAGGCGTTTCCTAGAGGCTCCTGCCCTCCTCAACTTGTGGATATTGGGAAGATAATTGCTAAAAAGTGTGACGGTCTTCCTCTTACAATAATCACTATTGCTGACCTCATATCAAAGGCTGGGGAATCACTGTGGATCGATGTAGCAATGAAGAGGAAACATCAGGTCTTCACTTATGCATATGATCAAATATCAAAAGTATTATATCCCAGCTATAAGGAATTACGTGATGAATTGAAGTTATGCTTTCTTTATATGGGAGTTTTTCCACTTAAGCATAAGATACACCGATCACAACTCTTTAATTTGTGGAAAGCTGAGGAACTTTTTGATCAATTTGAGGGAGGAGATTCACCCCATGCTACATTTCTACGTTCAATAATGCATCTTGATGATTGCAGTCTTGTTATGGTTTATCAAAGAAGCACTACTTATTCATTATTGAGTAGGTCTCGTCAAGCAATAAGAACATGTGGCCTTCATTCTTCCTGGTGGCACTTCTGCCAAAGAGAAGCTAGGAAGAAAGACTTCTTTTATGTCTTAGATTGTTATGAAGAGGGCATTGAAGAAGCAATAAAAAGCCAAACTAGGTTGAGCATCCACAATAATGTTTTATTTGCCCTGAAAGATGTGCACAACTCAATGGAGAAAAATTGTGCTTCCACCGTGCAGACTCTCCTATGCTTCGGTCCATATAATCAATATATGGTACCAATGTGTTTCGGCTTAAAGGTACTCCAGAGACTGGATGCTCTTAACATCCGTTTTTATGATTTCCCCACTGGAAGTATTGGAGCTTGCCAAGCTAATCTACCTTGCTCTTACATGCAACCGACAACTTCCTTCTTCCATATCCAAACTTGAGAAACTCAAATACTTGATTGTGCATCCTCATTTGAGTATCAAATCAAGTGCATCTCCTACTTATATGCCTATGGAGATATGGGATTTAGAAGAACTGAAGTATCTTCAAGTCTTGGGAAGCGACCTACCGGATCCTGGAGACAGATCATTGGAAATGCTTTCAACACTTTTAGATGTGAGCGATGCCAGTTGCACCATTCTTAATAAACTTCCAAATCTTGAGAAGCTGAGAATTAGAATTGAATTGACACCTGAGGCTCCAGATCCGTTGTGTAGCTTTGATCATATTTCTAATCTGATGAAAGTAGAAGCACTTACATGCGTCATCGTTAATCCTATATTCATGTTTCAAGTTTCTCCCCCAGTTGTTTCGTTTCCTGTCTTCCCGCATGTGCTGAAGAAGTTGAGTTTAAGTGGATTGGGTTATCCTTGGGAAAAAATGAGAGAGATTGCTTCACTGGAAGGTCTTCTAGTGCTGAAACTGAAACTCAACGCCTTTCATGGACAAATTTGGGAAGTAGAAGAGTGGGATTTTCCCGACCTTCGCTTTCTTCTAATGGAAGGCCTTGATCTGGTAAAATTGAAGCGGGAACATGGAAGGTTTGAACATCTTCATCACCTAAGCATACAACATTGCTACAAATTGGAGGAGATCCAGTTGGGAGATAATACAAACGTTTCAAGGATAGTAATAGTTGACAGCAATCCTCTGGTTGAAAAGTGTATAAAACAGATTATTTCTGAAACTAATGGATTCCCAAAACATCTTTCAGTGCAGTGTTCATGGAAATCAGCGAGCGGATCAGAAGGTTAGTAACTCAGCTCTAAATCACGTTTGCCCAGACATGAATATATATCCTTTTCATTATTTTGATAAAATGCTAAATTTTCTTAGCGTACCTCTCTTGTGCGCTTGATGTAAGGTGTACTCATTCAAAAATTGAGATTGTTTACACTGAAAAGTATGATTTGGTAAGTTTACATAGGAAATTGATTTTCAATATAAACTTTTCAGTGTAATCAACCCCAACTATTGAATGAGTGCACCGTGCACCTAGTGCATATTAGAGTGTGTCTTTTTCTTATATATCGCCTGAGTACAATCTAATTTTACTTCGTTAATAAGTTCTATGCTGTTGCATAGGAATGCATTACGAGGATACTGATCTTTGCCAGTAAGCATATTTGAGGGGAAGGGACAGGAAGCTCAGGCACCTTAATTCATCTGAAAATGAATTGTAATATTGTGTAATAAAGCTTGTGATGCTTGTTTTTTTTAGCAAATCAAACAAGGGTTAGTTTACCTGTTTGTTAAAATTAACAAATGATGTGGTGCAAGACATATATATTTTCTAGACTATAGTTGATGATCTGTAAAAGAAGGTACGTAGTTTATTTCGAGCATTATGTGGATCTCATAACATTTTAGATTGTTTGCTAGTTCATTGATGTGCCCTGTATTATGGAATTTTAATTGCAGTTCTGTTATTATTGGTTTGGGAGAAATTTCATAATCCGACTGTTTGCTTCAAGGGAATGGATTGAACAAGTTAGGATTGAATTATATGAGATTGGACTGAAAGGGACTGGATTAAATTGGATTATTGAATATGAATGTATGTTTGGATTGAAGGATTTGATTGTGTGATTAAGTGGGATAAATAGGGCGACAATTACTTTTGATGGGGATAAATTTGGCGACAATTATTTTTATTTTGAATAAGGATAGATTGGTCACTTAAAATAGAAAATAGTGGACAAAATTAAATGATAATTGTAATTCAGTAGAACAAATAATCACACCTATTTGTCAGGAATCAATAGTCCTTAAAATGGGGGATTAGCTGACATTATGGACCCGGGTCCTAGTTTAGTCCAGGTCGTCGTCCTTTTTAGACCACAATTCCCATTTACATACCCACACGAGATACAGACTAACTGATACCACGTTTCACCATTACCTGTTTCACCATCAGAATAATGCACTTTAAGCGAATTTGGTTGAAAATGTTGATATAGCACTATAGCCTCTTTTATCTTCATTTCAACCAAAGGATTGCAGTCAAATATTTCAACCTTCCAAATTTTTTCAAAATTTCCCAAATGGACCACTTCCAGTTTGTAGCAGTGTTTTATTCTCAGGTCCCAAAGTTTTTTAAAGCTTCCGGGCGACCCTTTGATAATTACGAGATCGTCATCTTCAATTTGAAGAGTGCAGAGGTTTTGGAATCCACTCTCGCCTACTTCCCACTTTTGGCCTTGAAAGGCATTGTATCGTAGTTTGAGCACTTCAAGATACGTGACTTTTGGGGTGGGTAAGACTGGCTTATTTCTTTTATGTGCGTTTCCTCAACTCAATTTATTACACTTAGTTATACCTTTCTCTTTAAAAGGGAAAACTTCTCCCAATCCTTCCCGGTCCAAGGCAATGGGGGCGGAGCCAGGATCCGAATCGGGAGGCCAAAATTAAAATGATAATAATATTTGTTACCTAAAATAAAATATTTAAAAGTGTTCATATATCTACCAAGTGTCAACTTAAATTTTAATAATAATATTATTATTGAATTATATCTAAACAATAATAACCCATTAAAAGAATAGATTAACAGTATAAGTGAAGTACATGTAGTTTCTCAGTAACTTAAATATTAATAAATAAAAGACTTATAATCAAAGAAACCCAAAGTGCCAATTAATAATCATTTTAAAGTGTTATTCACTTATTGAAAACGGATTAAACAAAAGAAGATGTTAAATTGAGAGTTTGGTTGATAGTTTGTAATGGAATTTTAAAAAGAAAAAAAGTACACACATGCTGCTTTAAAAAATAAAAGAAATAATTTGACAGAAGTAACGCATGCATTGAGAAACTAATCTTGCTCATCTCTCCCCAAAGACAGCCAAACTCAACTTTAGCTGGGAAGTCGGGAGCCATGGAAATGAAGCAATGGGGGAAACAACCGTAAAGTTGCATTTGGGATTCACGATGACACATTTAAGAGATTCCAGTTTAGTTAGGTGGGGAATGTGATCAAAGTGAAAGAACGATTCTGTGGCATCAGGTGTCAATTCTATTCTAATTCCTAGCTTCACTAGGTTAGGAGCTCGTTTAAGGACGGTGCCACTATCAGTAGTCACATCATAAAGTGTTGAAAGATTTTGCAAGGAGGCATCGCCAAGATCTGGTAGGTAACGTCCCGTGACCTGAAGATGCCTTAGTTCTTCCAAATTCCATACCTCCATAGGCATATAAGACGGGGCCCCACTTGATTTGATGCTCAAATGAGGATGGACAATTAAGAATTGGAGTTTCCGAAGTTCAGATATGGAAGGAGGAAGGTTTCCATTGCACGTGAGAGCAAGGTAACATAACATTACCAATTCTAGTACTTTCGATGGAAAATCATAAAAAAGGATGTTAAGAAAATCTAGTCTTTGCAACAACTTTAACATACTGGAGCCTGATATGGGTGATACGGTCCAAAGAAGAAAAATTGAGTTCGGCCCATGAGTGAGCGAGAGTGTAAGGAAAATAATTAAATAAATTAATTTCACACCTTTTCAAAAGTGAGAGGTGTTATCTCTAAATCTGGTAAATATCTTTCTAATCATATGAAAGTGTGAAGTTTGAAGATCCGTTCTTGAACCCTAACAGCTGGAAAAGCCAAGAGAGTTGACAGTTATTCGGTTACGAATGGTAGTTACGCAAAGCTGTTACAGTTACAAGTGTCATCTGGTGCCAACTTCAAGAGGTCATAACTTCCTAACTGCTTGGAGGTTATAACTGACTCGAGTTGCAAGATGAAGAGCACGTGGCAGGCTATCACTCTCAACTCATAACTGCTCAAGGGTGTCTCAGTTGCTGATATATAAACTAGCTCATTGTTAGGTGAAGAGTAGATTTCAACTTGTTAGCTAGAGTGATATTTTGAGTGCTAGATTCTATTTTCTTAGCTTATACTCTGGAGGATATCATTGTAGTTCTGTAATCTCTTCTTCAACATAGTGAAAGGCCTCACAAAGTGGATGTAGATCTATTGGATCGAACCACTATAAATTTCTGAGTCTTGTGCTTTGAACTCTACTGAAATTCTCATCAGTTGAGTTGCTTTCGTCTTTGAACTCGTCTGATAGCTCTTAAGGTCTACTGATCTTAAGGTCCGCTGATCCAAAAGTCTACTGATTCCAAAGTCTGCTGATCTTGTTTAATTCAACCCTATTCAAGAGTGTATTCTAGCTCTCGAAACCTGACAAATTGGCGCCGTCTGTGGGAAGAAGCTAAACAAGGCAAGAAGCAAGGATGAGTAGCTCCACAAAGTTTGACATTGAAAAGTTCTCTGGGAAATCTGACTTTGGGCTTTGGAGAATCAAGATGAAGGCCCTTCTGGTTCAGCAAGGATTGGCTGAAGCCATTGAAGAACCTGGAAAACCCGAGGAAGAAGAAACGAGTAAGAAAGTGGCAGAAAGGGCCAAGATCAGAGAAAAGGCACACAGTACTATCATTCTGTGCCTTGGTGATAAAGTTCTGAGGGAGGTTGCTAAGGAGAAAACTGCAAAGGAGGTCTGGGACAAGCTTTCAAGCTTGTACATGGTGAAGACCTTGGCTAACAGGTTGTACATGAAGCAGAAACTCTATGCATTCAAGATGGCAGATGACAAACCCATCCTGGAGCAGTTGGATGATTTCAATAAAATTCTGGATGACTTAGAGAATATTGAAATCATGCTGGAAGAGGAGGATAAGGCCCTTATCCTGTTAAGTGCTTTACCCAAGTCTTATGAAAACCTGAAGGACACTATACTATTTGGAAGGCAAGATACAATTAGCCTTGAAGATGTGCAGTTGGCCCTTAAGTCTAAGGAACTGCAGAAAACATCTGAAGCTAGTAGTAGTTCCAAGGTGAATGAGAGTCTGACAGTGAAGGAAAACCATTCAAAGAAGAACTTCAAGAAGTGGCCTAAAGATAAAGGCAAGAAACCTGAGAAGAAATCATCAGAAACCTCCAATGATGGAGAAGGCAGGAAGTGTTATCACTGCCATGAGACAGGACATTTCAAGAGAAATTGCCCTAAGTGGAAGAAGTCATCAAAGTTTAAAGGAGTTGCTGAATCGGGGAAGGACAAGAAACAAGCAAATCAAGCAGTAGAAACTGAAGACTCCACAAGCTTTGAACTAGCTGAAGTACTTTCCATCACCACATCAGAGGAGAAGAATGAGTGGATTCTGGATTCAGGTTGTTCATTTCACATGTGCCCTGTGAAGGAATGGTTCACTGAGTTCAAACACCAGAATGGTGGATCAGTCTTGCTTGGAAATGACCACACCTGTAAAGTAAGAGGAACTGGCTCTGTAAACTTGAAGATGTTTGATGGAGCTGTCAGAACTCTGAGAAATGTGAGGTATGTACCTGATCTTAGAAGGAATCTCATATCTCTTGGCATGTTAGATAACATGGGGTACAAGTTTACTTCTGAAAATGGGGAATTAGTAGTTACCAGAGATAATCATACTGTTATGAAAGGAACTAGAAGGAATGATCTCTATTTCTTACTGGGAAAGACTGTTACTGGTGGTACTAATTCTGTGAATGAAAATGACAACACACTGTTGTGGCACAACAGGCTAGCTCATGTGAGTGAAAAGGGCTTGCAAGAGTTAGCCAAACAAGATCTCCTAGGTGGAGACAGAATTTCAAAGATAAATATATGTGAACACTGCATATATGGGAAGTCTAAGAGGATGAAATTCAGCACTGCTTCTCATACCACAAAAGGAATCCTTGACTATGTACACTCAGACTTGTGGGGACCATCAAAGAATCCCACAAGGAATGGAGGAAGATACTTCATTACCTTCATAGATGATTACTCGAGGAAGGTATGGATATCTGTATTGAAAACTAAATCTGAAGCGTTCAGTAGTTTCAAGAATTGGTTAGCTGAGGTGGAGAACATCAGTGGAAAGAAGTTAAAAGTTCTAAGAACTGACAACGGGTTGGAGTATTGATTAGGCGTGAAATTGTCATGATTCGTAGCTAGAAACGCCCTAGTTTTGGTCGAGTTTATAGAGTATTTAGAGTCAATTGAGCATTATTTCTATACATTGATAAATTTGTCTCTTTGATGCTCATAGGTGAATAGAGGACGAAAAACGGAGTTCGTAGGACTTTGAATCGACTCAAACGGATGCCCGGATGAGAAGATATTGAAGAAATACGATCGGTATTAGTGCGGACGAGGAAAAGTATCACTTGGGAGAAGTTTTGAGATCACTCGAGCGCCCTACTCGAGCGCCACCGCTCGAGCGCCTTACTCGAGCGCGCAAACGTACAGAACTGTTCTTGCGCTCGAGCAGCTCGAGCGCCACCGCTCGAGCGAATCGCTCGAGCGCCCAAAACTTACAGAATGATTTAAGCGCTCGAGCGAATGCACCATTCGAGCTACACTGCTCGAGCGGGACCGCTCGAGCGTTTTGCTCGAGCGCCCCTATACTTTTGCCTCCGGATTCGTATTTTCGGCCCGTTAACTCCCGTTTCGACCCGTGCCTATATATATCTCGTCCAAACACGTTTTGAAGGATCCCCAACTTTTACACATCACGTTTCATAGAGTTTTTAGAGCAAGAAGGAAGAGAAGAGACGAGCGAGGCTTAGATTTACGTTTTTAAGGTTTTTGATTACGAATTTACTCTACGATTTCACGTTTTAGTTTCGATTCTTAATAATTTTTGTTCTTAAATACGTTGAGACCTAGTTTTTTGTTAATTAATTTCAGTTTAATCTTTTACATATTAAAACCTCAGTTTATGTTCGTTCTTTTCTTCGTTTTCATTACCATGTTCATGGTTGCTAATTATTTAATTGTTATTGTTTACATTCAAACCATGTCTAGCTAAAACCCTTGCATGCTTAGGGTAGGATGAACTCGTAGAAGTAGGTTGTGGGTACGTAATTAGAGTAACTTGTGACGTTAGGTTTTAATTCTCTTAATTAATGAATGCTTAAAATTAATCTAGATTTCACTCTTGAGTTTCGTTCGAAAGGTGTTAGAGAGAGGACGACCGTATCACTCTTTAACAACGAGTAGGCTTAACGAGAGGGTTTAGGAAAGGTTAATTCATCTACCGGTTTAGCGAAGGAGGACGACCGCATCACCTTAGTTAAATTAGGGTCTCATTAATTAAACGCTATCTATTAACTTGTTAGTGGATTAGTGAAGTCGAGTGTTAGGGTAAAGTATTAGGGTTTAGAATCTTGAGCTTTCACCTTGCATTCTTAGACTTAGGTTAATTCTCGTTTGTCACAGTTATTTTGATTATGTACCTGCTCCGTTAGTATACGTAGGGATTCCTATCCTAAGCATCACCATCTCTTATTTGAATCAAACCCTTAGTCAATTCGTCTGCTTAGGTATTTTAGTCTAGTTAATTTACTTTTAGTTTAATTAGTCTTTCTAAAAAACCCAAAAAAAAACCATACACTCATATTAATTACGACGCGTAGATCTTCAGGGATCTATTCGCATATACACTGTCCCTTGGGTTCGATAATACTTGGTCCCTATACTTGCCCATACTACAGTGAACCCGTACTCTTGCGGGGTAGCTACTAGTAGAAGCTAGTGTAGTCGCTTCAAGTCAATGGCGCCGTTGCCGGGGATGGCGTTTTATGCTTTTTGAATAGGACTTGTCGATAGCTTAGTAGTTAGTAGTGGGTGCTTATTTTCTGTTTTTATTTTTTATTTTTATTTTTATTTATTCGGCAGTTGCGTTTTGATCCATCTGCTAGTGTGTCAGGTTTATGAGAACACGCTCACAAGGCAATACGAGCGAAGAGAGAATACCTGCAGATCCTGAGACAATAGCCAGAAGGAACCGAGCTTACTTGAGAAGAATGAACGCAGTCGACTTAGGGAAGGAACCGATGGATCTCAGTAATGAGTTGGACGATGCTGCCAACGATTTCAATCAGGCAGTAAACCGGGTTGATGGCTCTGGAGGGAGTGGTGGTCAGAATCAAGACCAGTTCGTGGATAGTCAAAGCCAGAACCCGGGTGCACAAAATGTAAACAATCCAGCTCAGAACCTAGTCCCAAATCCTCTGAACAATCCTGCTTACCCACAAAACCCACATAACCCTTTCCACAACCCAGCATATCAACATTACCCATACCCACCATACCCTTATCCACCATACCCGTATCCTCCACCTCCTGTCTATAACCAACCACCTGTGTACCAACAACCTCCAGTTCAAAACATACCAGCACCACCTGTCGCTCCTCAGCCTGCGCCCCAGAACGCAGATCAGAATATGGCAATTCGGGGCAGGTTCGCGGCACAACCGCAGAGGTATTACGATGGAGTGGCCTTACCACCTGTGGAGGCCAATAACTTTTCAATCTCCCCAGGAATTCTCAAGCTGCTTACTGAGAATCAATTCAAGGGGGAGGTTGGGAAGGAGAACCCTCACACGCACTTGAGGAGTTTCCTCATGATTGCATCTACTTTCAATTACAATGGCATGTCTGAAGATGCCAAAAGGCTCAGGTTGTTCCCATTCTCTCTTACGGGAATAGCCAAGGAATGGTATGATAACACGCTCCCACGGGGAGGTGTTAATACATGGGCCGAGCTCGAGCGTCTGTTCCTCGAGCGATTCTACCCTCCATCGAGAACGATTAAAGCGAGAATTGAGATCTCTTCCTTTCGCCAGAAATCTGGAGAGGATTTACGCCAGGCGTGGGAGAGATACTCGAATATGTTGATCGAGTGCCCGCAGCACGGGTACAACGAGGGAGATATAATGGCGTTCTTCTACAGTGGAGCCAGCAAGGCTGGCCAAGCCCACCTAGATGCATGTGCAAGTGGAGCTTTTCTGAATCAGGGAGTAACGAGGTGTAGAGAGATCGTGGACAATATTGTCACGAATGCTGGTGCATGGAACGAGGATCCAGAATTTCAGAGGGTATGCAAGTTGGAGGAGAATGAGGGTACGAGGAAGCTATTGATGGCTATGATGGAGAAGATCAGCAACCTCGAGATGGGGCAGAACTTAGTTGGAGGGAATGGAGCAGCAAGCGAGAAAGTGGAACCACCCACGAGTCAGCTAGAAGAGGCCAACTATATGGGAAGGCCTAATTACCCACAAGGGGGGTATCCACAAGGTGGAAACCAGTATGGAAGACCTTCTTATGGTCAACCATTTGTGCCTCCAGGCCCACAGCCGCCTCAAAACCAATGGAGGAACACACAAGGGTATCAAGGAGGCCAGCAGCCTCCTCAAAACACTTGGAGGAAAAATGAGAATTTCTCTTATGCTAACCCAAAAGCTGGAATTACTGTGCCTGCAGGTGTTGATCCAGGTTCTAAACCTCCTGGTGGAGAGGGCGGTGCATCAACCGAAGAGATGTTGAGAGCGATCCTTCAGAAAGTGGAGGAAGGTAGCAAGCGATTGTCCTCTTTGGAGTACGATGTGAAGGAGTTGCATAAGAAAGGCGATCAACGAGATCAAGAACTCCAGAAGAGAGACATCGAGTGGAATCGAGCTCAGCAAGAGAACAACAGAAGATTCAATTCTATTGAGTACCAAATCAGCCAGATCGCAAAGTCTCAGCCAAGAGAGCCTGGCAAGTACCCATCAATGCCCGAGGATAACCCAAAGGAACATTGCAAGGCTATTGAGTTGAGAAGTGGGACCAAATATGATGGTCCCGAGATGCCTGCTGATTCTGAGACGCTCAAGGAGAAAGATGAGACAGAAGGGATAGAGTCTCAAAGTGATGGAGTTGAGGGTGAGAAGGAAGGAGTTAAGATGAAAATTGATGATAAGAGTCAAGATATGGATGAGACCCAGAAGAGCAAAGTTCCTGATGAGGAGATTGAGGAGATAGAGAGAATTCCAAAGTGGAAAAAGGCAAAGGAAGCAAGGGAGAAAGTGAAAGAAACTGAGAAAGATGAATGGGGGGTACCCAAATCGGTGATACCCGTCCCATATCCACAGCGCTTCATGAAAAAGAAGCTTGATGAGAAGTTTTCTAAATTCCTTGATGTTTTTAAAAAATTACATATTAACATACCCTTTTATGATGCTTTGGAACAGATGCCGAACTACGCCAAGTTCCTGAAGGACTTGATTGCGAAGAGACGGAGAATAGATGGACCCGAGCTAGTGCACTTGAACCACGAAGTGAGTGCCATGGTGCACAAGGCGCTTCCGCCTAAGCTGAAGGATCCCGGGAGCTTCACCATTCTTTGCGATATCGGGAACGGGATCAAGAAAGGAGCTTTGTGTGATCTCGGGGCGAGCATTAATCTGATGCCTCTTTCGTTGTTCTAGAAGTTGGAGGGAGTTGAGCTTCAACCCACGATGATGACACTCCAGCTTGCTGATAGGTCCATTACGAGACCTCAAGGAGTAGTGGAGGATGTTCTAGTGACGGTGGAGAATCACGTTTTTCCCGCCGACTTCGTAGTACTCGAGATGGAAGAGGATGAGCATGTCCCGCTGATTTTGGGAAGGCCGTTTCTAGCTACCGCCGGGATGGTGCTTGATGTAGCAAATGGAAAGATCACGGTCAAAGTTGATGATCAAGAAGTGAAGATAGCTATCTACGAAGCTATGAAATATCCCATGGGAGATGAGAGTTGCCACTTCATTGACATCACGGATGCTTGTGTTGAAGACACACTTCTAGACCCTTGCTCTTTTTATGTTCATCAATTTGATTATCCTATTCTTGACGATTTGTCTTATGATTCTTATGATCTTGACTATTTTGACAGCTTGAAAGACAATGAAGACGTCAAGTTCTTGGAGTTGAAGAAAGTAGAGGATGAAGAGGACTTGGAAGCCGAGGAGTCAACTTTCGAGAAGATGTTCGATAAGGCGCCACCATTGGAGGCGAAAAAGGAGTTGAAGCCGCTGCCCGACCACCTCAAGTACGCTTACTTGGATGAGACCGACAAAAATCCGGTAATTGTATCTGCCCTTTTATCTGATGATCAGCTTGAGAGACTTTTAGTGGTGCTTCGTAAGCACAAATCTGCTATAGGATGGTCGATCGCGGATATTAAGGGAATTAGCCCCTCGATTTGCATGCATAGGATTAGATTAGAAGAGGGTAGAAAACCGATAGTGCAAAATCAGCGTAGAGTTAATCCGGTTATTCAAGAGGTGATACATAAGGAAGTGTTGAAGTTGTTAGATAGCAACATGATTTTTGCCATTTCTGATAGTCCATGGGTGAGTCCTTTACACGTAGTTGCTAAGAAGGGGGGTAACACGGTGATTAAGACGGAGTCTAATGAATTGGTAGCCACTAGATTAGTGACGGGATGGCGTGTATGTGTTGATTATAGAGAGTTGAACAAGGCAACGTGTAAGGATCACTTTCCTTTACCGTTCCTTGATCAAATGATAGATCGATTAGGTGGTTTTGAGTATTATTGTTTCTTAGATGGGTACTCGGGGTATAATCAGATCATGATAGCCCCCGAGGATCAAGAGAAAACCACCTTCACCTGCTATTATGGGACTTTTGCTTTTAGGAGAATGCCGTTTGGGTTGTGTAACGCACCCGCCACCTTTCAAAGGTGTATGATGGCAATTTTTCATGGCTTGATTGAAAAGATTATGGAGGTTTTCATGGACGACTTCTCCGTTTATGGGGAGTCGTTTGATAATTGTCTAATCAATCTTGAAGTTGTGTTGAGCAGGTGTGAAGAGACGGACTTAGTGCTTAATTGGGAGAAGTGTCACTTCATGGTAAGAGAGGGTATTGTTCTTGGACATCATGTGTCCTCGAAAGGTATCCAAGTGGACAAGGCGAAGGTGATTGCTATCGAGAAGCTTCCATCACCTTCGACCGAGAAGGGGATTCGGTCATTCTTAGGACATGCGGGTTTTTATAGACGTTTCATAAAAGACTTTTCACAAATAGCTAAACCCCTTTCGCGGCTTCTTGAAAAAGAAGTCGCCTTTGAGTTTACTAATGAGTGTTTAGTGGCTTTTAATAGGTTGAAAGAAGCGTTGGTGAATGCCCCGATACTTGTTACACCGGATTGGTCTAGCCCGTTCGTGCTCATGTGTGATGCTAGCGACTATGCGATGGGGGTTGCTTTGGGGCAAATTCGTGAGAAGCGTTTTCACGCTATTTATTATGCCTCGAAGATGCTGAATTCTGCTCAAGTGAATTACACTACGACCGAAAAGGAGCTGTTAGCGGTCGTGTATGCTTTTGATAAATTTCGACCCTACCTAGTAGGGACGAAAACAATTGTATATACGGACCACGCAGCGATTCGGTACCTTATGAGTAAGAAGGATGCAAAGCCCCGTCTCATTCGTTGGATCTTGTTGCTCCAGGAGTTTGATGTAGAGATTCGAGACAAGAAGGGATGCGAGAACGTGATAGCCGATCACCTTTCTAGATTGGAGCTCACCAAGGAGAACACCGTGGAGGATCGAGAGGTGAACGATGAATTCCCCGATGAGAAGCTCTTTGGCTTAGGAGAAATCCCGGTGTATAGAGTTGAGGGGAGGGCACCTTGGTTTGCAGACTATGCTAACTATTTAGCAAGTGGTGAGTTGCCCGTTGAGATAGACTCGGTGCATCGGAAGGCATTTTTGAAGAAGGTTCGGGAGTTCATTTGGGATGACCCCTATTTGTTCAAAAGAGGGATCGATCACGTGTTGAGAAGGTGTGTGCCAGAGGAGGAGTGGAGTGATATCATAAGGCATTGTCACGCCTTGCCATGTGGAGGACATTTGGGTGGAGAGAAGACCGGAAGGAAAGTCCTTCAATCCGGGTTTTATTGGCCAACTCTATTGAGAGATTGCATGGAATGGGTTAAGAGGTGTGAGAAGTGCCAACGATTCGGCTCCATTACTAAGAGGGACGAGATGCCTATGCACGTGTTCATGGAAGTCGAGATATTCGACGTATGGGGGATTGATTTCATGGGTCCATTTCCTCCTAGCAATGGATTCTTGTACATTCTCGTATGCGTCGACTATGTCTCGAAGTGGATTGAAGCTGTCCCAACTCGCGTGAATGATTCCCGTGTCGTCATCGAATTCTTGAGGAAGAACATCTTTGCAAGATATGGAGTTCCAAGAGCTTTGGTAAGTGATGGGGGAAGTCATTTCGTGAACAAATGGATGGAAAAGCTGCTGTCAAAATATGAGGTAAGTCATCGAATCTCTACTGCTTATCATCCTCAATCTAACGGTCTTGCAGAGGTTTCTAACCGTCAAATCAAGGAGATCCTTGAGAAGACGGTGAGCATAAGTAGGAAAGATTGGGCGATGAAGTTGGATGATGCACTTTGGGCATATAGGACAGCTTTCAAAACTCCTCTTGGTATGTCTCCATATCAATTGGTGTTTGGAAAGGCATGTCACTTGCCCGTGGAGATGGAGCACAAGGCATATTGGGCGATCAAAAAGCTTAATTTTGATAGTGCCTTGGTTGGTGAGAGGAGATTACTCCAACTTCATGAGTTGGAGGAGTTTCGAGACGTCGCCTACGAGAATGCCCGAATTTTCAAAGAAAAGACGAAGAAGTGGCATGATGCACGGTTGAAGAAGAAGGAATTCAAGGTGGGTGATCAAGTCCTCGTATTCAATTCGAGGATGAAGCTGTTTGGTGGAAAGCTTAAGTCCAAGTGGAACGGGCCGTATATTGTGAAGGGAGTGCACAAGAGTGGATTCCTTGACGTTGAGACGGACGATGGACAGAAATTCATGGTGAACGGGCATCGAGTGAAGAAATTCTTTAACTTCTCTTATGAGAATAAGGGAGGTATTTTAGATTCTCAAGTCCCGTGAGCTCCTTTGAGCACGGTCCGGCATTAGGACCTTAAAACTAGCGCTTAATGGGAGGCAACCCATTTTTACTTGTTTTTTTTAATGTTTTGTTTATTTTTAGTAGTTAGGGAATCGTAAGTGTTAACCTCGTTTGTTGAGATTTGTGATGTAGGCTTGCTTCGTGGAGTGAAATTCTGAGAGAGAGAGCTTAAGGAGGAAAGTCATGAAGTTAAGCACGTTGAAGTTAAGCACGTTTCGAGTAGGAAAGCATTCAATTATTGAAGTTAGAGGTAACCGAACCCCAAACGTCGACCTCTTTGCGAAGTCGAAGTTTGGGGGGGTGATGTTTTTTTTCGTTCATTAGTTTGCATTGGTAGAAGTCGAATTCATACGAATTTTGTGTACTTGCTCTTACGTACTCATTCGTTTCAAACTTTGTTATCGCATAGCAAGAACAAAGTTTGGGGGGGTGTGTATTCGTACTTCGGGTTCGTACACGAAATTCTATGAAAAATTGGGTCAAATTTTTCGAAAACATCAATGCTTGAGGTTCGTTGAGTTGAATTGAGTGAGAGTGCTAAGTTCGACTTGAAGTGGAGTGGTGATTTGCACGTATGGAAGAGACCCCAACTCCTCGGTCGAATGAGCGACCTGGCTTAAATCGAGGAGTTCTCAGGTTAGTTCGTGTTTTGGGTTGAATGTGATAAGTTGTCGAGCTTGGTTCGGATGAAAATTTCGAGTGTTGAACATAAAAAAACAACCTTGAAATTTTGTCGCGCTCGAGCAGCTCGAACGCCACCGCTCGAGCGTATTGCTCGAGCGCAAAAATCATACAGAACCATTCCAGCGCTCGAGCAGCTCGAGCGCCACCGCTCGAGCGAATCGCTCGAGCGCCCAAATCTTACAGAACGTTTTACCCGCTCGAGCGAATTGCTCGAGCGCGACCGCTCGAGCGTATCACTCGAGCGGGTCGCGGGTTGACCCGTCGGACTTTCCCCTCTATAAATACCCACTTTCACACTTTCACACACATTTTCACACACTCAAGGGGCGATTTGGGGCGATTTTCAGCGATTCTTCACTATTTTGCTCGATTTTTCACGTATTTGTTCGAATTTCTTCACACCTCTCCTTAAATCTTCAACCAAGGTATGTAATCTCTATCCCTTGCCGATTAATTCGAAGTTTAAAGTTGAATTAGGCATTAGTTGATGCATATGAACTAGGGTTCATGAGTTAGTCGAATTTTTTGGGGATTTTTGCGAAACTTGTTGATTCTTGATTCCTTGATTGATGAATGTTGATAATATGCTATGGGTTTGCTTATTTTACTTTCAATTTTGGAATTGAATGAGTAGAAGGGGTGAATTTCTAGAGTGAGGAATAGGAATTTGAGAAAAGGAAATGGGTTTTGCATGTTGAGAAGAAATTTTTGTGAATTGAGATGATATTGAGCATGAATGAGTATGAGTTGAGTCTTGAGCATGTAAATTACTTAACTTGGGTAATGTTACTTCATGATAGACTTAAATGTGGGGAATTTTGGGTTGAAATGGAGAATTAAGTGTTGAAGGCTTGAGAACTTTGAACGAAAAACATGGTTTAATTGTGTGAATTGCTTTGAACTTGATTGAATGCTTTGAAATGAATATTGCTTTGAGCTTGAGAAGGGCATGAATAGTGAGCTGAATCGAATTGAGATGCATTACTTGGAATTGCTTGAGTTTGAATGTATGTTGAACTGTGGTGAACTTCAAGAATGTTGCTTAAATCCTTGCTATGTCATGATTAGGTACAATGGCTCCTAAACACAAACTCCTGAGCGACGAAGAAGTGAGAGTGCTAACAGAACAGCTTAGACAGAAGAACTTGTTGCCCGCGAGATGGGGAGGGTTAGATTATCACGATGACTGGAGGTATGTGGCTTACAGATGGAGCCTCATAACCGGGAAAGTTGAGAAAACCCGGAGACCAGTAGTGAGCTTCATGAAGGACCTGGGGATTGAAGAGGAAATACGAAGAATATTCACCAGGAACAACATGGCTGAGTTCTTCGACATGCTGCTGACCATGGAGACTAACGCCGATCTGGTAGAGCAATTTCTGGCCACAGTAGAAAAGACGCGCACCGACACCTTCAAATTCAAGTACCAGAACGATTGGCAATACCACGAGGTGGGGATTGTCAACCTCGCATTCGGGCTCCCAGCCCTATCTCGTCCCAACCGTGAGAGCAAGGCGTACAACGCTAACGCGTTTTGGAAGGAAATCACGGGGGGCTTGGTTGGGGACTACAAGGGGCAGCATGCGAGGGCGTCGGCTATCCGGAACCCAGTGATCAGATATCTGGAGAGGATTTTGGGGAACACGATTTATGCCAGATCTGAGACGGGAACGGTGACGAGCAGGCAACTCTACGGAATCTGGTGCCTTTTGCATAAAAAGGACCATGACTTTGGAAGGGACTTCCTAGAGCACCACTTCGAGGCTCCGTTCAAGCTTGGAACGAGAACCTCGAAGATCCGAGGAGGAGGGCTAATCTCAGTTTTGATGAAGCACCTCGGATTTGAGCCGTGCTCTGGACCTTGCAAGGGCATGGATTTGGGATTCGAGCAGATGAACAACACCTGGATGTTTGAGCACTGGTTGGGCAAGTACTGCATCCGGTACAATGATGATGGCTTGTTCCCACTGCCAAACAAAAAGCTCGTGACGCTTGTCGGGATGAAGAAGGAGAACGTCGGAATGAACGGAGAGCAGCACCTCGCTATAGGTGCTAAGTACACATCAGAGATAGATAACAAAGGACTCCGGGACGTTAGGCCGGTCAAGAGGAGCAGAGGAGAAGGCACGAGTGGTGCCGGATCGAGTGGAGTAGCAGAGCTACAAGAGGAGGAAGAAGCTGAGTACGAGGAAGGAGGAAACATGGCTGAGGAGGAAGAAGCTGATGTGGGTGAAGGAGGTCAGGGACCTCAAGAGATGGAGTTCGGGATGCCTGATGCACCGACTCCAGAGCCGTGGTACCCGAACCAGATGGAGTGGTACGGAATGCGGACCGACATTCAGGGCCTGAGGGCAGATGTCACGGAGCTTCGTACCACTCAAAATCAGTGGTACACGGAGGCTTCTAGCATGAGAGGGCAATTTCAAGAAGTTCGATCGGAGGTTTCAGATTTGAAACGCTGGATGGAGGCACTCTTTGTCTCCCACTTAGGACCCGATCACCCCAGCTACCGGCCACCACCACCTCCAGATGCTTGAGAGACTTGGGAAGCCCCCAATTTTCTTTTCCTTTTTCTTTCCTTTTCTTTTTCCTTTCTTCTTTTATTTATTTATTTCTGTTCCTGAGTATGAATTGTAATGTTTGCTTGGAGTGTTTGTTTGGGGATTGTATTGGAAGTCTTTAAACTATTAAGGGATTTGTTTCTAATTGCTTTGTTTGCTGTGATTGATGATTTCATGCTTATTAACTCTTCTAGACTGCTTATTGTTTATTCTTGAGTATGACTAGTGAGGAGAGTTGAGTTGTGAAAGTGAGTTGAAAATTCCTTTGTGTAGGTAAGTGAGTTTGAGCTGATTAGGGAGAGAACCAGTATGCTTATGAGTTTTTCTTTTGAGTACTTGTGTGACAAGAGTGAGAACTCACTAGGACTAGCTTGGATGTGAAAGCCGTGAGCTTTTGAGCCTTACGAGATTTAAATGCATGATTTAATCTCTTCGTTTGTGAGTGGATCGTCACCCTAGAGGATGCTAGAACTTGCATGTGCTCTTGCTTCTAGATTGTGTCTAGTTTGATATGCCGAATAGGATCTTAGGCCATTTTTGATTTGAATAAGTCATTTAGCCAAAATTTTCCTTACCAATGACATTGATCCCTTGTTAGCCCCTTTGAGCCTAAAGCCTATTTTATTTGCTAGCACATATGAACACTATTCCAATTCCTAAGCCTTTTTGTCCCAATTTGAGTGGAGAATAGGAAAGTGTGAATATGAAGGGAGTGAATTGAGTGAAAAAAAGGAGAGGGTTGTATGTTGAGTGAATATGAGAAAAAGGTGTGATGAAGTTTTGAGATGTGGGAAAAAGAACAAGAAAATTTGAGAATGAGCAAAAGAAGAAAAAAATGAGCTCACGTGTTGTGCGAAAAAGAAAAAAAAAATGATGAAGTGATTGAAAAAGTGAAAAAGAGAGAAAGAAAAAAAATTTGAAGTGTTGAGAGAATTGAAAGCGAAAGTGCAGTGATTGAATATGTTTGAAGTAGATCGTTTTTAATCCCGAAGTACCGAAGTTTTGAATTTCTATTCTCCATTCACTTGAGTCACTTTACCATATTGTTATCCCACCTGTCCAAAGAGCTTACATTACAACCTTTTGAAAGTCCTTTTTGATTCGGCATTGATTTCTAGAGTATGGTCGAAGTAGAGAGCATTTACAAGCCTATGGCTGCCAATTTGTGTGATTGATTGATTGAGTGAGTCCCTTTATCATTGTTATACACTTGTGAGGGAGTTAAACACATCGTTGAGTGCACATCCATGCTTGATCTTGGTGCTTCTTATTATTGTTGCATGAGTACGATAAAAGGAATTGAGTGAGTATACGGGTGATTGACTTTTGAAGCTTGAATTCATTAGCTTGCATGATTGATTTTTCCTACTCATTCCTAACAATTTCACTTGACTTATTAGTTCATTGCTTGGGGACAAGCAATATGGTAAGTTTGGGGGGGTTGATTAGGCGTGAAATTGTCATGATTCGTAGCTAGAAACGCCCTAGTTTTGGTCGAGTTTATAGAGTATTTAGAGTCAATTGAGCATTATTTCTATACATTGATAAATTTGTCTCTTTGATGCTCATAGGTGAATAGAGGATGAAAAACGGAGTTCGTAGGACTTTGAATCGACTCAAACGGATGCCCGGATGAGAAGATATTGAAGAAATACGATCGGTATTAGTGCGGACGAGGAAAAGTATCACTTGGGAGAAGTTTTGAGATCACTCGAGCGCCCTACTCGAGCGCCACCGCTCGAGCGCCTTACTCGAGCGCGCAAACGTACAGAACTGTTCTTGCGCTCGAGCAGCTCGAGCGCCACCGCTCGAGCGAATCGCTCGAGCGCCCAAAACTTACAGAATGATTTAAGCGCTCGAGCAGCTCGAGCGCGACCGCTCGAGCGAATGCACCATTCGAGCTACACTGCTCGAGCGGGACCGCTCGAGCGTTTTGCTCGAGCGCCCCTATACTTTTGCCTCCGGATTCGTATTTTCGGCCCGTTAACTCCCGTTTCGACCCGTGCCTATATATATCTCGTCCAAACACGTTTTGAAGGATCCCCAACTTTTACACATCACGTTTCATAGAGTTTTTAGAGCAAGAAGGAAGAGAAGAGACGAGCGAGGCTTAGATTTACGTTTTTAAGGTTTTTTATTACGAATTTACTCTACGATTTCACGTTTTAGTTTCGATTCTTAATAATTTTTGTTCTTAAATACGTTGAGACCTAGTTTTTTGTTAATTAATTTCAGTTTAATCTTTTACATATTAAAACCTCAGTTTATGTTCGTTCTTTTCTTCGTTTTCATTACCATGTTCATGTTTGCTAATTATTTAATTGTTATTGTTTACATTCAAACCATGTCTAGCTAAAACCCTTGCATGCTTAGGGTAGGATGAACTCGTAGAAGTAGGTTGTGGGTACGTAATTAGAGTAACTTGTGACGTTAGGTTTTAATTCTCTTAATTAATGAATGCTTAAAATTAATCTAGATTTCACTCTTGAGTTTCGTTCGAAAGGTGTTAGAGAGAGGACGACCGTATCACTCTTTAACAACGAGTAGGCTTAACGAGAGGGTTTAGGAAAGGTTAATTCATCTACCGGTTTAGCGAAGGAGGACGACCGCATCACCTTAGTTAAATTAGGGTCTCATTAATTAAACGCTATCTATTAACTTGTTAGTGGATTAGTGAAGTCGAGTGTTAGGGTAAAGTATTAGGGTTTAGAATCTTGAGCTTTCACCTTGCATTCTTAGACTTAGGTTAATTCTCGTTTGTCACAGTTATTTTGATTATGTACCTGCTCCGTTAGTATACGTAGGGATTCCTATCCTAAGCATCACCATCTCTTATTTGAATCAAACCCTTAGTCAATTCGTCTGCTTAGGTATTTTAGTCTAGTTAATTTACTTTTAGTTTAATTAGTCTTTCTAAAAAACCCAAAAAAAAACCATACACTCATATTAATTACGACGCGTAGATCTTCAGGGATCTATTCGCATATACACTGTCCCTTGGGTTCGATAATACTTGGTCCCTATACTTGCCCATACTACAGTGAACCCGTACTCTTGCGGGGTAGCTACTAGTAGAAGCTAGTGTAGTCGCTTCAAGTCAAGTATCTATCTGAAGAATTCACAACTTTCTGCAAGGAGAGAGGCATTGTAAGGCACAGAACTGTACCTGGAACTCCTCAACAAAATGGAGTTGCTGAAAGGATGAATCAAACCTTGCTAGAAAGAGTGAGGTGTATGTTGAGTAGCTCTGGATTACCCAAGTCTTTCTGGGGAGAAGTGGTAACTACAGCAGCTTATCTCATAAATAGAAGTCCATCTACTCCACTGAAGTTCAAAACACCAGAGGAAGCCTGGTCAGGACAGAAACCTGACTTCTCCAACTTAAGAGTCTATGGATGCAAGGCCTTTGCTCATATAAGGCAAGACAAGCTGGAACCAAGAGCTCTCAAGTGTGTACTGATTGGATATCCAACAGGGGTAAAGGGATACAAACTGTGGTGCATTGAGAAGGGAAGTGAAAGGTGTATCATAAGCAGAGATGTAACCTTTGATGAAAACTGCTTACCTCTTAAGGTGACTGAAAATGCAGGCTCTGGAGAGAATCAAGATAGTACTACACATCTTGAGGTGGAGCCACAGGATATAAGAAACTATGCTCATGAGAATCAAGGTGATCATGAGAGTGACCAAGGAAGTGATACTGAATACCAGGATTATCAATTAGCAAGGGACAGGGTCAGGAGACAGACTCATCCACCACAGAGATTTGGACATGCTGATGTAATCTCATATGCACTGTATGTTGCTCAAGATGTGGAGCAACAGGAACCTAAGACTTATACACAGGCTATTAGCTGCAGTGAAAAAGATAAATGGATTGTAGCTATGGAGCAGGAGTTACTTTCTCTTGAGAAGAACCAAACTTGGGAGATAGTGGATAAACCTGTGAATAAGAAACTAGTTGGGTGCAAATGGATATACAGAAAGAAAGTGGAAGCTATGAAAGGGGGATCCATAAGATACAAAGCAAGGCTTGTAGCAAAGGGCTTTACTCAGAGAGAAGGGGTGGATTTTAATGAGATATTTTCCCCAGTAGTGAAGCATTGCAGCATAAGGATTCTTTTGGCCTTAGTAGCTCAATACAATCTGGAGTTACACCAGATGGATGTCACCACAGCCTTTCTTCATGGAAAGATAGATAAACCCATCCATATGAAAATTCCTGAGGGAGTGAACATACCTGATTCTGCTAACAAGGTTTGTTTGATTAAGAAGTCACTATATGGACTTAAGCAAAGTCCAAGACAGTGGTATCTTAGGTTTGATGAGTTTATCACATCGGTAGGGTTCACAAGGAGCAAGTATGACAGCTGTGTGTATTTCAAGGATGGTCTCAGATTGAAGACTTACTTACTGCTCTATGTGGATGATATGCTTATAGCAAGTGAAGATGAAGAAGGAATCAACAAGGTAAAGGAACTGCTCAAATCAGAGTTTGAAATGAAGGACCTTGGGATAGCAAAGATGATTCTGGGAATGGAAATAAAGAGGGACATGAATACCATTCATCTCAGTCAAAGCTCATACTTGAAGAAGGTGCTTGACAGGTTCAGAATGAATCAAGCTAAACCAGTAACAACTCCCCTTGGACAGCATATAAAGGTGTCAATTCAGCAAGGACCAAAGGATATCAAAGAAAGATCTCATATGAGTAAGATTCCTTATGCAAACTCAGTGGGAAGCCTAATGTATTCCATGGTATGCTGCAGACCTGATCTTACTCACTCCATGAGTGTAGTTAGTAGATACATGAGTGATCCTGGAATAGGACACTGGGAAGCTGTGAAGTGGATTATGAGGTACATTGTTAGCTCTGTTGACAAGGGATTGAAGTTTCAGAAGTGCACAGGAAATGTAGAAGCATTAGTTGGATATGTTGACTCAGATTATGCAGCTAATGTTGATACTAGGAAGTCCTTAACTGGATATGTGTTCACTTTGTTTGGAACAGCAGTGTCTTGGAGATCAACTCACCAGTCAAATGTTGCTCTATCCACTACGGAAGCTGAGTTTGTAGCACTTACAGAGGCTGTTAAAGAAAGTCTTTGGTTAAAAGGGATTCTGAAGGAGTTGGGACTTTATCAGAGAAAGGTCACAGTGTATTGTGACAATCAGAGTGCCATACATTTGGCAAAACATAAAGGACACCATGAAAGAACAAAACACATTGATGTAAAGTACTACTTTGTACGGGATATGGTAGAGAAAGAGATGGTGCATGTAGCTAAAATAGCTACTGAAGACAATCCTGCAGATGGATTCACAAAGGCATTACCTAAGGCAAAGTTTGAACTTTGTCTCAGGCTTATTGGAATGCATTAAAGCATTGGTTGGTGCTGCTCTTGAGGGAGCAGTGGTGAGGGTCTTTTGTTAAAGGTGCTATTGTTGATTTAGAGCTAAAGGTGGAGATTTGAGAGGTGTTATCTCTAAATCTGGTAAATATCTTTCTAATCATATGAAAGTGTGAAGTTTGAAGATCCGTTCTTGAACCCTAACAGCTGGAAAAGCCAAGAGAGTTGACAGTTATTCGGTTACGAATGGTAGTTACGCAAAGCTGTTACAGTTACAAGTGTCATCTGGTGCCAACTTCAAGAGGTCATAACTTCCTAACTGCTTGGAGGTTATAACTGACTCGAGTTGCAAGATGAAGAGCACGTGGCAGGCTATCACTCTCAACTCATAACTGCTCAAGGGTGTCTCAGTTGCTGATATATAAACTAGCTCATTGTTAGGTGAAGAGTAGATTTCAACTTGTTAGCTAGAGTGATATTTTGAGTGCTATATTCTATTTTCTTAGCTTATACTCTGGAGGATATCATTGTAGTTCTGTAATCTCTTCTTCAACATAGTGAAAGGCCTCACAAAGTGGATGTAGATCTATTGGATCGAACCACTATAAATTTCTGAGTCTTGTGCTTTGAACTCTACTGAAATTCTCATCAGTTGAGTTGCTTTCGTCTTTGAACTCGTCTGATAGCTCTTAAGGTCTACTGATCTTAAGGTCCGCTGATCCAAAAGTCTACTGATTCCAAAGTCTGCTGATCTTGTTTAATTCAACCCTATTCAAGAGTGTATTCTAGCTCTCGAAACCTGACAAAAAGCTTGGACTTTTAGGTCAGATAAAATTCTTACATGTGGTGACGATATTGAAAAGCAATTAACTCAAGTTTATAGTTGCATGGAAATTTAAATATTCATGTTTCCAGTAATGTTTGATGAATTTTTTTTGCCTGTTATGAAACTACATATATTTTGCTTATGGGAGTCTGCTAAAATTCTGCGTTGATCAACTGTTATTTTAAAATGATATTAATATCAAATTGCAACTTTACTATTAATTTTTTATCAATTTGCAATTTATACATTTACTACAAAAAAAGGGTATTAGCGACCGATTTTCGGTCGCAAACCGTGATTAGCGACCGATTTCTGACCGAAAAAAATCGATCGTTAAAAAGCGTGTAGCTAATATTAGAGACCCTTTTTTGAAATCGATAGCTAATCTGCGACCGTCAAGGCGGTCGCTAATATCAACGACCGCCTTCTATGGTCGCTGAATCAATCGGGTCCGACCCAGCCGGGTCATGATTTAGCGACCGACAACTAGCGGTCGCTACTTTATTTTTCGAAATAAAATTAATGTTTTTTTATATTATTTTATGATTAGCGACATACTTGTGGCGGTCGCTAATCAGACCCACGACCTCCGGGTAGACCGGAAGAGGTGTGAACCACTAGGACACATGCTATTCTTGTTCGTTTATTTGCATTTAATTGTATATAACCTCAAATTGACTCCCGTTTCTTTTAAAATTCATCAAATTCAATCATTTTTGTTTCTAATTCGTTTATATATAAATTTACTAACTTTTTTATTAGTTTTATAAATTTAATATTTTAGACTATTCTAAATTATTAATTTATTCGTTTTTATTCATTTTATTGTATATAATTCCAAATTGATCCCATTTTTTTTAAAATTCATCAAATTAATTTATTTTTGTTTGTAATTTATTTATATATATATATATATATATATATATATATTTACTAACTTTTTTTTATTAATTTTATAAATTTAATATTTTAGACTATTCTAAATTATTAATTTATTCGTTTTTATTTATTTAATTGTATATAATTCCAAATTGACTCTCGTTTCTTTTAAAATTCATAAAATCCAATCCTTTTTATTTCTAATTCATTTATATATATATGTATTTACTAACTTTTTTATTAATTTTATAAATTTAATATTTTAGACTATTCAAAATTATTAATTCATTCATTTTTATTCATTTAATTGTATATAATTTTAAATTGACTCCCATTTTTTCTAAAATGTGCTACTTGAGGGGCCTTTAGGAGAATTAAGATTGGACCTCCAATGGACTTCTGAATTTCAATATTGAGCCCTAATATAATTCAGCCCATTAATATTAATTATTACCACTAATAAATTAATATTTCACTATCCATTTTAATCCATATTACGATAATATGGGCTCCCGGTTATTATTTCCCGCATTTAAGATTATCAAGTCCATTAATTAATTAAGCTTCTGAATAGCTCTAAATTAATTAACATCTTTCACCTTGGAGTAAAAACAACTCAACATTATTATCCGTACCGAAGAAACTAATTCTTCACTTGCAAGATTTGGTACGATAAAACTTTTGAGCCCACCAAGGGGACAAATAACACGAGCTTTACTCGCACGTATTTCTCCGTATTAAATCTTAGCAACCATCGTATGATTAATATTACTGCCAAAAGCACAAGGTTCGAAGTCACGACGATTCTCACCCAACATGAATCAAAACAGTAACCATTAAGCACACACGGTTCTATTTAAGTGACAGAGATTAAGAAATCAATAACCACTAAGGTCTAATTCTTCACATTTCAGAACAGAAGAATTTATCCTCGCTGTAGGTCCTCTTCAACACATATTAAATATGCTAGTGCAATCTCTTAGTCAAGACAGACCAATCTGAGATATACGCATCGACCTTTCACGGCGGATTGTTCAATTCCACCTAGGTCGTGAATTTGTACATTTAGTTACAAGGAAACCGTTAATGTGATCTTCCGTGATCTGGTATCACCATATTAACTACAATGTAACACATACTACTTATAATGAACTGGTTGCAATAAATATTCAACATTCAATTATATCTAAAGAAAATGCGATAAAAGATTTATTCTCACAAATAAGTGTTTAATACAAGAGTTATATAAAGTAAAAGCATACTTTCACGTATAATTCCAACACGAAGCACCAGTCTTAGCACTTCCAAATTTTGACAAGGTGTTCGAGGTGAACTGTGATGCCTCCAATGTCGGGATTGGGGCTGTTCTAAGTCAAGAAGGGAGGCCTATTGCTTTCTTTAGTGAAAAACTTGCCAATGCTCGAGCAAGGTATTGTACCTACATTAAGGAATTCTATGCCATCGTCCGAGCCCTAAATCATTGGCATCATTATCTCATCTCCAAGGAGTTTGTGTTATACTCAGACCATGATGCGCTGAGATTCATAAACAGCCAACACAAGTTAAAAGGAAGACATGCTCGATGGGTGGAGTTTATGTAAGCCTAGAATTTCCTTATCAAGCACAAGTCCGGAAAGAAAAATCAAGTTGCGGATGCTCTAAGCCGGCGACATGCTTGTCTCAACACTATGACGGTCAAAGTGGTGGGATTCGAAGTGTTAAAGGATCTGTATCAAGATGATCAAACTTTTAAAGAAGCTTGGCAAGACTGTTCCAGCGGGTCTTGTAATATTTATCAATTACGGGATTGTTATCTCTTCAAGGGCTCACGGTTGTGCGTACCTCAATGTTCATTAAGGGAATCAATTGTTGCCGAAGCACATGGAGGAGGTTTAGGAGCCCATTTCGGAAGAGACAAAACACTTTGTCTTGTCCAAGAGCACTTCTATTGGCAAAAAATGGCGAGGGATGTATCACGACACGTGGCTCGGTGCCGAATTTGCCATCTCGCCAAGATTCATGGACAAAATACCGGGCTTTACACTCCTCTTCCCGTTCTGCAAGCACCTTGGCAAGATGTTAGTATCAATTTTGTGGTGGGTTTGCCCTGAACTCAATGAGCCAAGGATTCGATCATGGTTGTGGTCGACCGCTTCTCAAAGATGGCTCATTTCGTGGCATGTACCAAATTATTGGATACTTCTCACGTGGTTGATCTTTACTTCAAAGAAATTATCAAGTTGCATGGAGTACCGAAGACAATTACCTCCGATCGAGACCCCAAGTTAGTCGGACATTTTTGGCGAACATTATGGCGTAAATTGGGAACCACTCTTCAGTTTAGTACCTCTCATCACCCGCAAACTGATGGCCAAACTGAAGTAGTAAATAGAAGCTTGGGAAACCTGTTGCGGAGTCTTGTAGGAGATAAGATTCGACAGTGGGATCTTGCACTGGCTCAAGCTGAATTTGCCTATAATCGATCCAAAAGTCAATCGACGGGAACCAGTCCTTTTGAGGTAGTATACAAACGAAATCCGATCAGTCCGTTAAACTTAGCACCATTACCAACTGCTTATCAGTATAGTGGAGATGCTGATGACCGAGCTGCCCACATCAAGAAGCTACATGAGCAAGTCCGAGCATAAATCATGAAGCAGAATGAGAAATACAAAAGGTATGCAGATAAGCATCGCAGAGTTGCCGCATTCAAAGAGGGAGATTTGGTTTGGGTCCACTTGCGAAAGGAAAGATTTCCTAGGAAGCATGGGATAGTAAGTCCAAGAGCCGATGGTCCGTTTAAAGTTCTTAAACGCATTGGAGAAAATGCTTACAAGATTGAACTTCAGGGAGATTATGGTGTCTCTGCAACCTTCAATATTGCTGATTTATCTCCATATCTTGAAGATATTACTAATGAGAATGAGAAAAACTCGGGGACGAGTTTACGCGCAGTGGAAGCGTCTGATACCGAAACAAGGCCAATAATTTTAGACGGTCAACAGACCATCTTACATCAATAACAGTCAAGAAGTACATGAACCAAAAGAAGAAGTCTAGTAGCCTAATTCATGTAATTGTCAGTCAAAACAATAAGAGTCAAAGTGTCTTTTATTGAGTCATGTCTAGTATGATATTTCCTATGCATAGGGAGTATCCATGATCATCTATATATATTTACCTTCTGTAACCGAAAAGAAGCAAGTTTGAAGTTAACAAAATATAATTCATCTTGTTAGTGAAGAAATCTCTTCCTATCAACATAACTTTTATCCCTTTTGGTGGATTTCATATTGGGTGGCGAGTTATTCTTCTTACCTATTTGTTTGGTGGATTCCGACGAATTGGTAAGATAAATCTTCCGAGAATTAACTTGTGTTACCTCTGAAATCGTTCCGCTGATACCGTATCATCATGTATATTTAAAAATTCTAAAAGAAAAAGAAAATATAATTAGCAATATGGGCGCCACATCAACACCCTTGCCATAAATCCCCAACATCGGACTTCAAAACGATGTCGTATAGACTTTTTCGGGCCGATTTGGGACTAAAATTGGACTTTGTTAGAGAATTTAGGACTATATATTATAAAATATTAATTTTGGGACTAAATATGTTTTGTTCGATAGCTATAGGACGATTTATATGCGTTCATAAAAGGATCATAATTGAAAAATAAAAAAGTTAAAGGACCAAATTTGAACTCGGACAATGTTATAGGACCATTTGTGATATTTTCTTTGGCTGTTAAATTTCTAAATCAATTAGTTCCACCTTTGCTAATAACCAGCATTTGAAACCACTAAATTGCCTATCGTGATTAGTACTGTCACATAGAATGTTCAATCATCAACATCTCTCTTGGCAAATTCAGAATATGTTTACATGTACCTCCCTTCATTCCAAGCTGAATCTCAATCAGCATTTAATTGATCCAAATTTTGTGATCGCAATAATAAAATAAATACTCCATCCGTTCAATTTTGCTAGTCCTTTTTGTTTGTGTGTTATTTTTTGTCATGTATATTGTGAGGTATTATGAGATTCATTTATAAATAAATTGATTGTTTATAAAAAATATGTTACTTTTATATTATCTATAAACAACCATTTTATTTATAAATGACCCTATTATACCCTCCTATATGTGACAAAATACAACAGTCATGATTACTGATGTCACAGAGAATGTTCAAGTATCACCGTTCATATAAAGCTGAATCTCATCCGGAATTTAATTGATGCAAGTTTTGAGATTTTCAGAACTCAGAGAGGAATTACTCTTTCCGTCTAATTTTACTAGTCCTTTTTTTGTCATGTGTCAAAGGGTATTGTAAGGTCTATTTATAAATAAATCGACTGTTTATAAAAAAAAAAAAAATATGATACTTATATTATCCACAAATAAACATTTAATTCATAAATGAACTTCAGGGTACCCTATAATAACCTCCTACATGTGACAAAATATAACAGACAAAAAACAGTAAAAGATTGCCTATCGGAGTAGCTTCTAAACTGATCGTCAACCATAGCTCAAAAACTACATAATGGCATTGATACATATCTCATTTATGAATTGGAGCTATATTATTGAAAACACAAATGAGAAAAGAAGGAGGAAATTCCCTACCCGACTTCCAAGAGTTTGAATAGAAATTATGTTTAAAAAGGCCTCATTAAAACCTTACTCCGAAAATTCCAAAGGAAAAAATTGTGTCAAGGAAAAAAGTACCCAACAAAAATCGAAAGCCCAAGTAGGAAAACGACAACACTGTTTTTACATATCAACAAACCCATACTTTTGATAAACATCACTCTTTTTATTTTCACAAATTGAATAACCAGCTCTTTATTGTTTTGCTCAAAGACGAACATCATAAGCTTTATTACCATTCATAAACTTCAGATGAAGGATGTCCGATTCTCTTGCCCTGGAATTCAAACGAGCCTCTCAATAATCAGTATACTCAAACAAATTATTAATTAACAAAACAATACAATTGCACTCATCAATCTATTTGGATATGAAGATCTGATTGCACTTTAGGCAATTTGCACATTAACCAATTTGAATAAAGTTTTTGACCCTCTTCCACAAAAAGTGGTACGTCCTGTATTTTTTTCACGTAGTTTAATGCAATATGTTGAAGGGTATTACTAAATATTTTGGGGCCCGTTTTTTGAATAAAATGATTCTTTACATGGTTTGCATACTTTCCACAAACGATCATATTATTATAAAACAGACCTCACAGTATCCAATAATACCCTTCGACAAATCGCATTAAGCCACTTGTAAAAAAGAAGAATTATTTTACTAACTTTAAACTTTGTCGACATTTGATTTTTCAAAACAATCTTATGGACTACCCTTTTCTATTTCCTTAACAGAAATCATAGCTTAAGATTGCAAATTTGCAATCAATATTTATTTAAATCTTTTCAAGAGACGCGTTTATTTGATGGAAATGCAGTTATCATTTTATCAAAAGAAGTAGAAGATAGAATTGAATTACTAACCTTGTGATCCTTGCAAGAGTCGTCGCCACTCACTCTGATTTCCATGAACTATGCACCGAAAGATATTCTGGGACTTCAATCACTTTTAGCAAATGTTGTTTTATATTCTTTTCAGCCAACGGATTGCTGTCAACGATTTCAATCTTCCAAACCTGTCGAAAATCTCCTAACTGGATCTCCTCCAATTTGTAGCAATGTTTTATGCTTAGGTGATTAAGACCGGAGAAACTTTCACGTTCCGACTTCAATTTTACCAGATCAAGGTCTTCAATAAGAAGAAAATGAAGGTCTATAAAAGCCCCCTCTTCTACTTCCCAAAATTGGCCATAAAAAGCATTGCATCGAAGCTCCAGCACTTTAAGACTGTGCATCGAAGACATCCCCCTCATTCTTTCCCAAGGAAAACCTAATCCACTCAAACTCAATTTAATCAACCAAGAAGGGAACACATGAAACAAAGGATCTGAGTGAACAACCTGAAACTTGAATCCAGGATTCGTGACGATGCATGTAATATTGGAAATAGTCCTCCAATTGGAAACATGATCAAAACAATATAAGGGATCTGGTGCCTCGGGTGTAAATACAATTCTAATTCTCAGCTTCTCTAGATTTGGGAGTTTATCAAGAACGGAGCAACTGGCGGTGCTCACATCAAATAGTGTAGAAAGCATTTTCAAGGATTTGTCACCAGGATTTGGTAGGTCGCTTCCCAAGACCTCAAGATGTTTCAATTCTTCTAAATCCCATATCTCCATAGGCAAGTAGGTTGGAGCTCCAGACGACTTGATGCTCAAATGAGGGTGAACAATCAAGTATTTTAGTTTCTCAAGTTTGGATATGGAAGGAGGAAGTTGTTTGTTGCAAGTGAGGGCAAGGTATAGTAGCTTAACTAGTTCTAGTACTTCCAGTGGAAAATCATAAAAACGAATATTAAGAGCATCGAGTCTTTGAAGAAACCTTAAGCCGAAACATAGTGGTACCATATATTGATGATATGGACCGAAGCATAAAAGAGACTGTGCAGTGGATGCACAATTTTCCTCGATTGAGTTGTGCACATCTTTGAGTGCAAATAAAACATTATTATGGATGCTCAACCTGCTTTGACCTCTTATAAGTTCTTCTAAAGCGTCTTCAGGACAATCTAGGACATGAAAAAAATTGGTCTTCCTAGCCTCTCTTTGGCAGAAGTGCCACCAGGAAGAATGGATGCCCAATATTCTTATTGGTAGATTATACCGCTGGAATAATAATGAAGAACTAAAGCTTCTTTGGTGGACCATAACAAGACTACGGTTATCAAGTTGGGAAATTAGTAAGAGAAAGGCAGCATAGGGTGATTCTCTTTTCTTAGATTGATCAAAAATTTTCTCAGCAGACCACAAATTAATGAGCTTAGATCTATGTATCTCACACTTTAGCGGAAAAACTCCCATATAAAGAAAGCATAATTTAAATCGATCATCTAATTCCTCATAGCTCGGATATAGTACCTTTGTTATTTGATCATATGCGTCAATAAAGACCTGATGTCTCTTCTTCTTCGCTACGTTGATCCAGAGTGATTCCTCGGCCATTAATAGGTGGTCTGCAACTGTGACAATTGTAAGAGGAAGACCATCACACTTGTCGGCAACCTTCTTCCCATAGTCCTCAAGTTGAGGAGGGCAAAAGCCTCCAATAAACGCCTTCTCACGAAGAAGATCCCAACTTTCTTCTTTATTTAACAACCGCATCACAATGACATACATGGGAATACTGATATTCAAACATTTCATCCTAGATGTAAGTATGATTCGATTACCTTGTATGCCGTGGAGCAGTACTCTAACCGTGTATTCTAGGAAAATTCTAAGATCCCATACATCATCCACCACTATGAGACATCGCTTACCCAACTTCAAACTTTTTTCCAACTGTTGTGTTATTTCCTCCTCGTCTCCTCCCATAACCATCTTGTGTGCGTTGGAGTCCACTTGAGATAGAATGGCTTCTGTTATTTCTTTTGATTTCCATTCATTGCCTGCTGTCACCCAAGCACGACAATCGAACCACTCCGAAATATCCAAATCTTGATAAACTTCCCGAGCGAGCATGGTCTTACCAATGCCTGCCATCCCTTGGAGTAATAAAATGGATCCCTCCGCCCTGTCAACATCGACGAGTGATTCTTTGAGACAACTTCGCTCATCACGTATTCCAATCATCTTGAATGACGACGACGATGAAACTTCTTCTTTTTCTTCTTCTTCTTCGACCAACTCCTCCTGTATTTTTTTCAGTGTCTCTAATATAGAACGAGTAAATTCGACCAAATTAACTTGTTCGCTATCTTCAAGCATTTCTTTACATTTATTTAATGCCTTTGGAATTCGTTCAAGCCAAGCATTCATCCTCTTCCTACTCCTGCAACCCAACCTTTCAATAAAATCTTGTAACGACCTCAACTCCTTGTAGGCACGATCACACATATCCTTTTCCTCGGGAGGGAGGGCAACATCGTAATAATGTAAAAAATTTAAATAGAAATTCGAGAGAGGAACCGCAGCAGCATAAGCCGCCATCGATCTCTCTAATTTTCTTTTTTATCTAACTCACAGCTCACAGACTAGGAATTTGGTTATGATATATGATGATCGCCTGTTTCAGAAAGGTGCAATAGTAATTAAGTCAACAACTCATGAAATGATTGATAATTAGTTAATACAAAAACATGTGTATTGCCTATAAAGAACCTTACACGATCGAAATAGTTGTTGCCAACTATGAAATACTAAACTAATCAATAAATTAATTCTAGCCACATGGATATAATTACATAAAACAAGATATATATTACTACCGTCCCCCAAAAGTATGACTTTCTACTTTTTTCAACAATTTTGTTTTCTTCACCATTTAATCGTCACTTAATATTTTCACATGTCGTCAGTTTTATTCTCACAAACAACAACTTAATTCATAAATGGATCACACAATACACCAAAATATCCTTACTTTATCTATTTTATCTACGTTTTCCTAAGACCTGGCAAAAATAAACGACCATACTTTTGGGGGATGGAGGGAGTAATAACTATTTATCCTTAGTATCCTTCCAAGGTTAAACTAATTTCGGTGACTTATGACCACCGTCTACTAAGAAGGGGTCTCTTTCAAGTTAGAGCAAAACTTTATATTGACTGTACCATGTGAATTTTAAACTTGAGATTCAGAGACGAGCTCTTAAAAGTCTTAAGTCATCACCACTAGGTAGATCCGGATTAAAACAAAAAATATCTCCAAATTATGTTGTATTATGTTTAATGATATTATTATATTTTTAAATGTGACGCGATGACTCGAACCCACCACATAACCATTTTCTTGGAACCAAAAATGTCGAATAAAACTACGGAACAAAAAATATCGAAAAAAGAACAATTTTTACAGACCACATAATCTCATGAGACCAAAATGCAATTTACCAAATTAAATTATGATATATTTTATATATTGAAATAATGACACAACTATTGATCAACGTACACCTATTGCATCGGAATGGCTAAACAGAGAACCAGAAAAAATCTGCCGGCCATAGCCAATGTTGAATTAGTTATTGAAACAAGGAATCATGTGCATGGCACATGTTGAGATGTGTAAAAAAATACACACACACAAGTCCAACACAAGAATTTGTCAAGAAAGAAAAGCGTGTGTATAGAGTACTGGGTAAATGAAGTGTACCACTACCTATACCCTAAAATCCTCTAATCACGCCACATTTCTTCTCTCGCTAAATATAATTCTGGTCTCGCAATACCCATCGAAAAAATACTTAAAGTATGAATATACATTTGAATAAGTGCAAACACAAAAAATATGTTTTTTGTCCAACTATAAAATAAAAGATGTTTTTTGCCCCAAAAAGGTTGGCACGGTGCCAACCTTTTTGCCAATTATTTGGCCAAATCTTGATTGGGCAAAAAATATTTTTTTTAAAAAGTAGGGCAAAAAACAATTGCCCTATAAATTTAAGGGCAAATATGCTTTTTTTCCTTTGAATTATGTCTTGATAGATATAATTCTTCTCATGCTGGAAAATAATCTTCTGTCGATATAACCATCAAGAAAGTATTCAATGTATGAACTTTTGAATACTGCCTCCATGGATGTAATTCTTGTCCATCAAGACAAACATTTTTGTAGAAACAATTTGAACATGTAATTTATGGATAAAAATTTACTTTCCTATAAAATAGGTTGAAAAATATTTTTTTTCTTTTACGAGGAGTGAATCCAGCCGCCCTCAATTAATTGGTTAATACTTTGTGTTACTACAATACACTCTCATTAAAAAAAAAATACATTAAAGTCCAATTGCCAGAAAAATCCAACTAGAGCAAGCAAGTTGTCATTAATTGAACACTTGGCGCCAATTTAAAGAATGAAACAATACTGTTAGGGAAATTAACACTACAAAAAAGAAAAAAAAAACCCTTATTTAAAGAGTTATAGAGGAAAATTAAACCCTCAGCATTAAAGAGGGAATTAACGAGGAAAATCACGAGGAAAAAATTTCCCTAGTCCATGAAAAGCAAATTAACGAGCAAAAGTGAGACCCACAAATATTGCCAATCGAACTTCACGAGAGAATGACCCTAATCTTCTTCCTGGAGAACTGTTGACTCACGAGGAATTTTGTCCTCTCGACAACTTCACAAGGGATAAATCCTCGGCTAAGCTGACTACCATTTCTTGAGGGACCTTGCCCTCATCCATTTGAATGGGCGACAGTACATGCAAGCTTTTGCAGGGGCGTGCGAATCTAAGCTTATTGAGGGTCCTTTCCCTCTTTAAATTCCTCGGCCAACACCCTAATTTAATACACAAAACCTACCTCCTGCTCATGAACGTTGCATGCAATTAACTAGCTAACTAATAAATAATTATTGTAAATTAATTAATATATAAATATGGGAAATTGATTTTTTGGTCCTGTAACTTTACCTCTTTTTTATTTTTGTCCTACTAACTTTCAAATTTTAATTTTAGTCCTATAACTTAAATATTTATATATTTTCGTCCTGCTGACTTTCAAATTTTGATTTTAGTCCTATAACTTTGCTATTTTTTATTTTAGTCCTAATACTTTATCACTTATTGATTTTAATCCTATAAGGCCTAGTAGATTGTAGGACCAAAATAAAAAAAATATGTAAGTTACTGGACGAAAATCAAAATTTAAAAGTCAGTAGGATGAAAATCAAAAGGAGATAAAGTTACAGGACTAACATCAAGATTTGAAAGTCAGTAGGACGAAAATAAAAAAGATATAAAGTTATAGGGAAAACAACAATTTGGTCCTATAAATATATATATGAACTTAGCTTAATTATTTTATTAATTAATTGACTACTGTAAATTAATTAATACATTAAATTTGTTAATAATTATTATATATACACCTAAAATTAATTAATTAGCTTAATTATAGGTTTGCATGGTATAGGACAATTTTATATATGGTTGAATGTTGCATGATATATATATATATATATATATATATATATATATATATATATATTGATCGATTTGATCCAATTTGCATTATGATAGTGAATTTAGTTTGTTTTGATAAAATTATACAAGTTGGAGTGGGGGGTATTGTTGATGAATATTTTTTGGTTTATTGTTTGTTGTAAAATATGTGCATTCCGGCTTGATTAGTTTTAATTAATGAAGTCGGAAATGGATGCACATAGGATTTTGATTAATTGGAGAATATGATAAAATAAAATGAAACTCTACAAGAATTTTTAGATAATATTAATTAATTAATTAAAGTAATAATTATAATAGGAGAATTAAAATTATTAATTAGGCTTTTGAGTAATAATTCAATAATATGAAACAGATTAATATGGATTATTCAAGCAGCTTATGTTGGATGTATGGTCCAAGATTAATTAATTGCATAATAGCTCCTGAATTTATTAGTGGACTCGATTCCTTGTTAGACTTCGCCACTTGTAACCCGAATTGGATGAATCGAGAAAAGATTAGGTATTCCTGCAACAAGTTTAGATACAGGAACTAAACGTTTAAGGATCCCAATGACTTGAAAGCTCTTTTGTATAGAAATAGTTTTGTACCCAATTATTACAATTAGGTTTTCCACGGTGAGAAAAATTAGGGTCAAATTCTGCACCAATACAATGATCAGCCGTCTGCGTCGGCTTCATACGGCCGGTTGATGAGACAACAGGATCTAGCTCGTAACATGATATGACCACGGACTTAACTTTCAGTCCCTACTTAAATTTTTGAAATGTGGAGCTACCTGTTGAGGAACCCCCTAATGAGTATGCTACACTGTTTTATGACATGCTTAGTGCAGTGAATCGAGATTTGTATTCCAGTTGTTTAATGAAAATAATTGTTTAATGTTTAGCATTTGGGCATTGAATGACAGCTGTGAGTACGCCGAGGAAAAAATATATTTTCATTAAACATCTGTTTACTCAGAGGGCCAGATCCTAATTCTCTGATCTCCCCAGTCTCTGGAAGAGGTTGAATCGAAGGCAAGAAGTCATTCCACCGTGGGACCAAAGATTTTGGGGCGCACTGCTCCAGTACTGGCAGCAACCTGAGATTAGCGCTAAAAGCGAGCAGTATAGAAGAAACCACTTGTCTGCGCCCAGAGGGAGAGGTGACCTCTCAAAACACAAATAAGGATCAAAAGGATCTGCACAATGGTATGAGGAATATGTAAGTAATTCTTGCACCACCACATAGGGAGATTTTAATTACTTGATTATACATATTTTATTGTCATAATAATTAATAATTACAAAAATATTTGGAATATAGGAGAAGAAGTATGGACGACTCTCAACTGAATGAGAAATGGTGCAGCAAAATTGTAAGTGTTTTACATTAACGTTGTTTATTGAATACAATAAACATGTTTTAAAAAATTTCAACTAGCAAAATTTTTGTATGTTTAGGGCTCCGTGGAGAAACGTGTCGCATAGTTACGCCTGCCTACAGACGACGATGAGCATTTGAACCGATTGAGTCAAGCGTACATATTGGTGGTTATGACACAATATATGTTGAGAGTTTGTTGTCTCAAGAGCACGAAAGATATCAAAAACTCTTAAAGGAGCAACAAAGGAAGTTTCAACAGAACATTCATCAGGAACTACATAATCAGCTGCAAGCGTGGATGCAGGGCCAACATGGAACCTACCTAGTGGTTTTCCCCAACAAGATGGTTTGTATCCTGCTTATCCAGCTTATCTTCCTTATCCTTCCGCCCCTCCTAGTGGTTATCCTCCCGTCCCTCCTAGTAGTTATCCTCCCGCTCTTCCTAGTGGTTATCCTCCCGCCGCTTCTAGTGGCATTCCTCCCGTCCCTCCTATTGTTTTCCTCCTGGCCATCTTGGTTGTTTTCCTCTTCCTCCTGCTCATCCTCTAGGTACCAGTGGTACTTATCCTTCTCCCTCTTGTCGTTCTGCCTCCGCCACTGGTTATATGCATCTTCTTTCGGGTTCATATCCTAATTACCCTCCGAGTGGTAATTATTCTCCACATGATGATGAGGAGAGTTAGGATGTCATGAATGTTCATTTTAAGAGATTCTGTAACTTAATTTTTTAATTTTAGGTTATATATATTGGTTAGAAATTTTATTATTTATTTGGATTTATATGTCTGAATATTTGTGCTTGTGTTTTTTATAAATATTATTGTTGATTATTAGTTATGAATATTGTTGATTAATCTCTATAATTGATTTATGCATGAAAAATTTGAATAAAATAAAATTTTATTGAAAATATTTTAATAAAAACGATCAATATAAGTGTATATATGAATACGTGTTAGTAAATAGTAAAAAAAATATAAAAGTGATTATTTTATAATTTTATTGAAATGTTTAGATGAAAACGATCAATATTTATGTACACACGAAAGTAAATAGTGAAAAATAATTTAAAAAGTATTTATTTTATAATTTTATTGAAAATATTTAAAAAAAACTGATTAATGTAATTGTATATATGTACACATGTTAATAGATAATAAAAAAATATTTAAAAAGTAATTATTTTATAATTTTATTGGAAATATTTTAATAATATTGATCAAAGTAAGTTTATATATGTACACATGTTATTAAATAGTGAAAAAAATATAAAAGTGATTATTTTAAAATTTTATTTATGATATTTTATTATTATAAGTGTATATAACATTTTGATAAATAGTGTTATTAAATAGTGAAAAAAATATAAAAGTGATTATTTTAAAATTTTATTTATGATATTTTATTATTATAGTGTATATAACATTTTGATAAATAGTGAAAAAGATATAAAAAAAGTGATAATTTAATTTTCTATGTAATTATAATAATTAAAGAGAATATATAACAAACAATTAATATTAAGTATTATTACAAATAAATTAAATAATAAAAAGTATATGATATATACACATTTAGATAGACAAACTTAATAAATTAATTGTTTTGCCCAAACGACATGACAGAACATGCAAGACCCACATATAAGAAGGTCGCGTGTTCGAGCCCCCTCAAAGGGGAAATTCCGTGGGTCGAGCTACCTGCAAGCCCTCGTCAACTGACACGAGGGAAATTCCCTTGTCCGTCTGCCAGATGTCATGAGGGCCTTGTTACCTAGCCCCATATACACGAGGGACCACTTTTTCCCTCGTCCAACAATTTATGACCAGCATTTTGAATAGGGATTTTATTCCCTTTTTAAATAGTACTCCCTATATATTTATATTCGTCTTTAATTTCCTTTTTAAATGAACAATTTTTTGTGGTGTAAATAAATGAATTGATTCCATACCTTTGTACAAGTTCGAATTTAATTTTAGATGAGAACAAATTCTTTAAAGTACTAAAAACATGGGGTGAAACAAGGAATCCGAGCCACCCAGAGTGTATGCGTGAATATGGGATTAATTGGAGGAACATAAATTGATCAGGAAGTTACCTTAACTGCACAACAGTGAAAGCTCAAGTCTGAAATCCAAAATGAACTCCACTGCCTCTGATAACCAACGAAATCAAACAAACATAAGTAAAACAGCTTTCTTAAACATTCATATTGAAATACTCAGGCTGCACAAACACAGAAAATGCAAGAAGATATTAAACCAGACGAATCGATTAGATTTAAGCAAAAATATATTATTACCTTTCCGCCGGAGAACAGTAAAGCCTCAGCCACGTCTTTTTAGTCGTCGTTGTGTATTCCTAGACGCATAATGCTAATGGTTTCTCCAAATTAATCTCCAGGAGATTAAAATATCTTGATCAAATCTACAACTTCCTAATGCAAAGCAAAGTCTTTGGTCGTTTAACAATGAATATTTTAATCAACTTGGCGTTTCTTGATAATAATAGTAATAGTATAATAGAAGGACAATAATTCAACTTTTCCCATGTACCAACTGGAGGAGGACAACTACGTATTCTTTTTTATATTAAAAGTTTTGTCTCCGAATGGATATATTATTTCACCTACAACATTTTTTAATCAAATCATAAATTTATTATATTGTAGGGACACTATTTCCAAAGTTGAAAAACTAGGCGGACTAAAATCCAAATGGTTGAAAGTAAAAGAACAAAAAATGACCTTTACTCTTAATGTGAATCAAAATGTCAATTACAGAGTACGATTAGATGTCCGGCCCATAAGACAAATCTCACAAGTTTTATTGCATAAATTACCATTCCACTACAAGAAAATAAAAAATTACCTACAAAATTTTCCTACAAAAAAATTTCATAGTGGAATTCCCTACGACTTGCCTACAAAATTTTCTAATCATGTAGTACTTTATTTCTTAACCTACAAGCAATTTGCCTACGGAATCAATTTGCCTACAAAATAAAATTTCTAGGCATTAATTACCTACAAGAGATTTGCCTACACAAATTAACCCACTAATAATTTGCCTACAAAAATTCTGTGGGAATTTTTTTTTGTAGGTGGAGAATGAAAATGCACATATAATTAGTATTTTTTTTGTAGGCAAATCCGTAGGCAATCCCCACTACAAATATTTTTGTTGGGAATTTCGTAGCTATATTACCAATTTCCATAGGCAAATTTATATTTTGTTGTAATGTTCCTGCTACCAAGAGCCTACACTAGTTAGGGAGCTACAAATTTAAGAGTTCATATTCTTCAGCCAAATATTCTTGCACGATCTCGTCACATATTCTGCCTAGTATGATTTACCTCTCTCCTGTGATTTATCATTGTAGTTCGATTCCTCTGTACCACTTTTCTTATTTCACTATGTATTGGTATGAAATATAATGTCCATCACATGTCGTACAATCAAAAGTGGGAGACACCAAGACTTACATGTTTGGTAAGTTTTATAATTTGTGCATTTTCTCCTTCCATGATGTTTAAAGTTTCCTAATTTTTTAAACAGTCGAAATATTGAGCGTTTACACTGATGCTCAAATTCAACTAAAGCCATAAAACTACACAAAGGCATTGATACCTCTCTATTACTGATCAGCAAATAAATTCATTTGATACCATTCTTTTGTGGAATGGAGCAATATTATTAAAATCACGAAGGAAAAGTAAAGGAGGAAAGTCACAACCCGATTTTCAAGAGTTTGAAACGTTAAAATGTTTAGAAAGGCCTCATTAAAACCTTACTCCGAAGAACCCAAAGGTAATAACCGGACCAAGGTAAAAGGGTACCTAAAAAAGCATATAAAGCCCTATCTTTCACAGATTAATATACAAACCAATACTCTTGAATAATCATCACGACAAAAGAAATCAAACTAGAAACATCACTCGTTTTATTTTCACAAAAAGGAAAACCAACTCTTTCTTGTTCTGCTCCCAAAGGCAAACGTCACAAGCTTTATTGCACAACCAACATTTGAAGAAACTCTACGTCCTTAGACGTAGGATGTCTGCGCGTCTTGTCCCGTAAATCAAACGAGCCCCTCAATAATCAGCATCCTGGAAACGAAGTCATGTACAACACAAAACTTATTAACTTGTAAACAAAAAATTACAATTGCATTCATCAATGACTAGGATGAAAAGATTCAGATTGCACTTTGGGGGTTGGTACAAAAGGAACATTAGTCATTTTCAATAATGTTTTTCCGCTCCAATGCTACTCTATTCAAGTTTCAAATACGTGCACATTTGATTCTTTACGAAGAGTGAAAAAATTAAAATCTCCGCTATCCTCTATTTGCTTCACATATATCATGGCTAAAGGTTGCGGTCAGTATTTATATCAATTTTTTTAAGTCACGAGTATTATGTGAATGATACGCATGGTAACTATTATCAAGAACAATAATTTGCTAATACCTTAGAGTGAAACTGATAATACTATTAGTGGAATAACTAGTAACCCTTCACCTGATACTTAATTTTAGTGAAAAAAACCAATACCCTTTACAACTGATACATTTAGCACAATTCACTAATATCTTTTGTGAAAACAGCTGATACCTTTCAAATAAGTTTCATAATATTCCCATAATACTTTTTTGTTGGAAAATGTGATTAGTTCAAGGAAAAGCAGTTAGCATTATCAAAAAGAAGAAAAGGACATCGATGCACCCTAAGGTGGGATAGGATTGAATTGCTAACCTTGTAATCCAAGTCGCTGCTCATTCTGATTTCCATGAACTGACACCGAAAGAAGTTCAGGGAGATTATCCAAACCCGTCCTAGTCTGTTTTATACACTTTTCAACAAGAGGATTGCTGTCAATTACTTCAAAACTCGAAACCCCTTCAGGCCCTCCCAACTGGATCTCCTCCAATTTGTAGCAGTGTCTTATCCTTAGGTGATTAAGATTTTTGAAGCTTCCAAGTGCCCCTTTCAATTTTACCAGATCAAGGTCTTCAAGTAAAAGAAAGTAGAGCCATGGAAACCCCGACTCTTCTACTTCCACTCAAACTCAACTTTTTCAGCTTATATGGGAGGACAGGAAATGAAGCAACTGAAGGAACAACCTGAAACTTGAATCCAGGGTTCACGACAATGCACGTAAGTCGTTTTATTTTCCTCAGATAGCCAATATGATCAAAGTAGCAATACAAGGGATCTGATGCCTCAGGTGTCAATACAATTCTTATTCTCAACTTCTGCAAATTCGGGAGTTTGTTAAGAACAGAGCAACTGGCAGTGCTCACATCGAGAAGCTTTAAAAGCCTTTTCAAGGATTTGTCACCAGGATCTGGTAGGTCATTTCCTAAGACCTCAAGATGCTTTAGTTCTTCTAAATCCCATATCTCCATAGGCATATAAGTTGGAGCTCCACATGATTTGATGTTTAGGTGAGGATGGACAATCAAATACTAGAGTTTCGCAAGTTTGGATATTGAAGGGGGAAGCTGTCTATTGCATGTGAGAGCAAGGTACATTAGCTTAGCTAGTTCCAATACTTCCAAAGGGAAATCATAAAATCGGATGCTAAGAGCATCTAGTCTCTGAAGCAACTTTAAACTGAAACATATCGGTACCATATATTGATGATATGGACCGTAGCATAAAAGGGACTATGCGCTGGATGCACAATTTTTCTCGATTGATTCGTACACATCTTTAAGTGCAAATAAAACATTATTGTGGAAGCTCAACCTGCTCTGGCCTTTTATACCTTCTTCCAAGCCGTCTTCGGGACAATCTAGGACATAAAAAAAGTTGATCTTCCTAGCTTCTCTTTGGCAGAAATGCCACCATGAGGAATGGAGGGCACAAGTTTTTATTGCTCGAACAGACCTAGACACATGAACAGTGCTTCTTTGGTATACCATAACAAGACTACAATCAACAAGATACAAAATTGCGTATAGGAAGGTAGCATAGCTGGAATTTCTTTTCATAAGATGATTATGTATTTCCTCAGCAGTCCACATATTAATGAGCATGGATTGGCGTATCTCATACTTGAGAGGAAAAATTCCCATATAAAGAAAGCATAACTTTAATCCATATGCATCAATGAAGAGCTGATGTCTCTTTTTATTTTGCTACGTCGGTCCAGAGTGATTCCTCGGCCTTTGATAGGAGGTCAGCAACAGTGACGAGCGTAAGAGGAAGACCATCACACTTCTGGGCAATTTTCTTCCCAGCTTCCTCAAGTTGAGGAGGGTATGAACCTCCAAGAAAGACCTTCTCACACAGAAGATCCCAACTTTCTTCTTTATTCAACAACCTCTTTTCAAAGACGTACCACTCATCAACGTAACGGTCATCTTTGATCATAGTTGTAAGCACGACCCGACTACTTTTTATGCTGTGGAGCAGTACTCTTTTAATGTAGTCGGGGAAGATATCATAATCCCACACATCATCCACCACGATGAGGCACCGCTTACCCAGCTCCAAACTTTCCTTCAACCGTAGCTATTACCTCTTCGTCTTCTCCCATAACCATCTTGTGTGCCTCAGGGTACGTCCACTTGAGCTAATATGTCTTCTGTGAGATCTTCTGGTTTTCGTCCAATGCCTGCAGTCACCCACGCACGACATTCAAACCACTCCAAAATATCCAAATCTTCATAAACTTCCCGAGCAAGAGTGGTCTTTCCAATGCCTGCCATTCCAGCAACTAGGAAAACGGGTTTCCTTACAAAGCGATAATCACAAAGTGCTTCTTTAAGTTTACTCCGGTCATCACGTGATCCAATAATCTTTGATGATGATGATGAAACAACTACTTCTTCTTCATGCAACTCCTCCTGCATTTTTTTCAATATCTCTAATAATGAACGAAAATTTTCGGTAAATTTATCTTCTTCGGCATCACCACTGAAGCTTTCCCAAGCTTCAACTAGTGCCCTTGCGATTCGTTCAAGCGATGCACTCATCCTCTTCCTACTCTTGCTATCCAATCTTTCAATGAACCCTACTAACCACTTCAACTCCTTGTCTACACTTTCTAAGATATTCAGAAGCTCGGGAGGAAGGGCAGCATCGTAAAAATTAAAAATTCTTGAAAGGCCAGCCTTGAAAATGAATAAGCCGCCATCGATCTCAAAGATCTTAGTCTAGCAATTTGGTAATGAAATTATGAAGATCACCTGTTTTGATAAGATGAATTAGAAGATGAAATATTCTAAAAATTAAATTAACCCAATTCGAGCTAGCAGTCGCGAACTATGCAATATACTAAACTAATCAAGAAATTAATTCTAGCCACATGTATATAATAATGTTGGCTTATAAAGCAATTATGAAAATACTAAAGTGATACTAAGAAATTAAATCGCCAAATCATGTTAAAAATAAAACCTCTATAAATTATTATTCTATAAATTAATAATTTCTATAAAATTATAATTTTTTTCTGTCCTGACTTGGCCCATAAGTTTACCAATTCAATAAAATAATAAGATAATAATTTTTTTAAAAACACTATATAAACTAGTGGCCCCATTAATATCATAAACTAATAATTTCTTTACATTATCATAAATTAATAATTTTTAGGACACTATCTTATGGGTGTTTGGAAAAATAGGATATTATTTTGTCGGGCTTGCAAAATGAAAACACTATCTTTTCGGACATACAAAATTAGGACAATATCTTTTCAATATTGCTAAATAAGGACACCATCTTTTATTTTGAGCAAATTTAGGCCAAACTTTATAAAAGTTGGTTTATGTTTGCCAAAATTAAATAATAGTGTCCTATTTTTATAAGTTTGTAAAGATAATATTCTAATTTTGCAAATTCGGAAAGATAGTGTCCCAACTTTACAAATTCGTAAAGATAGTGCCCTAATTTCGCAAACACCTGTAAGATAGTTTCCTAAAAATTTAATTTTACCCTATGATATATAACAAGAAAGTCAAACAAAATTAAGTAAAAGACCTATTTTTTTTAAAGCATTCATATTGATAATACCGACGTATAAACCGGAAATTGCTGCACAAACGTAAAAAATTGAAAACAAACTTTGTCGATCACAAATTTATAGGTTCTCTTTTAAAAGTATAAGGACAAATAGGTATAATGACACTAAACCAAACGAATCAATTAAATGCAAGTAGCAGTAGCTTAAAGATATTATTACCTTTTTATTCGTCGTTGTATTCGTAGATCTTTTACGGATGCTGAGATCTAGACACATAATTCTAATGGTTTCTCCAAAGTACTCTCCAGGAGATTAATACATCTTGATCAAATCTACAACTGTTTAATGAAAATCAAAGTCCACTACAAAAAAAAGGGAATTAGCGAACGATTTACTAACTTTTTTATTAATTTTATAAATTTAATATTTTAGGCTATTATAAATTATTAATACATTCGTTTTATACATTTAATTGTAAATAATTCGAAATTGACTCCCGTTTTTTTTAATTCATCAAATTCAATCTTTTTTGTTTCTAATTCATTTATATATAAGTATTTACTAACTTTTTTATTACTTTTATAAATTTAATAATTTAGGCTATTATAAATTATTAATTCATTCATTTTTATACATTCAATTGTATATAATTTGAAGTTGACTCCCTTTTTTTTTTAAATTCATCAAATTCAATCTTTTTTGTTTCTAATTCATTTATATATATGTATTTACTAATTTTTTTATTAATTTTATAAATTTAATATTTTAGGCTATTATAAATTATTAATTCATTCGTTTTTATACATTTAATTGTATATAATTCGAAATTGACTCCCATTTTTTTTAAAATTCATCAAATTAATTCTTTTTTTGTTTCTAATTCATTTATATATATTTTTTACTAACTTTTTTATTCTATGAAATTTATATGCAAATCTATAATATTCAATAAAAAATATAAAATATTCAACAAATATAATAAAATATTCAACATAAAAAAATTCATCTCGCTCTCCCACTCTTCTCCATAGAGGGAATTGTTGATATCAATATCATCATCCTCACCCTCGCCCTCGCCCTCGCCTTCACCACCTCCATGCCCACTCCCCCCGGCACCGCTCACCACGGCATCAAAATGTGGTGGGAGTGGGGGTTGGGCGTTAATGCCCATCTGTTGAATGATGCTGGTGAACAAATCTCGAAGACTCGTGAGGGTCTCCATCTACTTCCGGACGACTCTCAGCTCACGCTCCATCTGAGAGGGAGCAGAGTCGATCGAGGAGGACAATCCGCTGCTCTGGCGGTAGGTCTGCAGGATGGCCTTACTGTGACCGCCCTGCCCCACGACCTTCCCCTTCTTGACTCCGACCACATCTAAATAGATGCGGTCGTCAATCCGGGGAGGGGTGGGATTCTCCCCCGTGTCGTCTCCGGGGGCCACCTGCTGCGAGGCCTGGGCGAGATAATTCTTAAACTGGTTCTGAAATTATATAAATAAAATACAATTATAATAATTAAACTACAATTATAATAATTAAATTAAAATTAATCAAAATTAATTAAACACTTACGTGGATCTCGGTGGTGCGGACGTAGATAGACGTCCCAGTCTCCGGGTTCACTGGGTGGGAGATCTCCATCTGCTCATAGAGAGAGGGCTTTCTTCCGTGTTCTATCTCCTGTTTCGAACCAAATTCAGTGATATGTTAAACATTAACAAATTTATTAATATTCAAATGTAATTAAAATTCAATAGATATATACTTACAAAGGCGATGGAGTGCTCGTAGATGGACCGGGATCCAGCCCGATGTCTGGCGACGCCATGCCCGGTGGGGTCCTTCAACCGATTCTCCCTGGATTTCTCAGACTTGACTTTAAATTGCTCACTATTCCAGTGAGCAACCAAAGCGTCCCAGACGGAACGTCCGTCTGGCCCTAGTCCTAGCTCCGGGTGCGCCCCACTATCATATTTCTTCTTCAACCCGTAGATAATGTTCTTGTACTGCTCCTGCGCTTTCGCGCAGAACAAGCCGTACATAACACTATCATGGGCTTCGTCCCAGACGCACATCTGCATTTAAATTAAAAATAAAATATTTACAAATAAATTCAATAAAAAATATTAAATATAATTAAAATTATAATAAATATACCTTGAACTCCTCGAAGTACTACCTCCTCTTTCGCTCGGAAACAATGGACCACGAGTGGGCACCAACCTCGAATGGGAGCTTCTTAATGGCCTCTGAGACGTGACTGCTAGTCTCATGGCCTAGAAGCATACTGTAACATAAAAATAATTCAAGTTAATATTAATGAATACAATTAAAATTATTTAATTCGTTATCTAAAAATACTTAGATGTTGTCGCTAGGGACAACAGTGAGACGACTATCAATCAGGGGATGCTGCCGTGAAGCCGAAGATCCGACAACAGTAGTAGAGCCAGCAATACTGGACTGCTGTGAGGAGGATGATGTCATCTTCGGGGCCCGTCGAACCTCCAGAATCACCGGTCTCAATGACCCCGACCTCCTCTTTTCCCTCCCTCGACCCCGTCCCCGACCCTGTGGCCCACTCTAATCGGGGTTATCATGAGAGCTCATCTGTAATAAATTTAAATTCAAAAGATTAACATAACATATTATATTCATACACAACTACGAATAAAATCAACTAAATTCACAACTACGAATATAAATCAACTAAATTCACAACTAGAAAAATTCCTAAACTAAATTCACAACTACGAATATAAATCAACTAAATTCACAACTACGAATATCCCTAAACTAAATTCACAACTACGAATATAAATCAACTAAATTCACAACTACGAAAATTTCTAAACTAAATTCACAACTACGAATATAAATCAACTAAATTCACACTACGAATATAAATCAACTAAATTCACAACTACGAAAATCCCTAAACTAAATTCACAACTACAAATATCCCTAAACTAAATTCACAACTACGAATATAAATCAACTAAATTCACAACTACGAAAATTCCTAAACTAAATTCACAACTACGAATATCATTAAACTAAATTCACAACTACGAAAATAAATCAACTAAATTCACAACTACGAATATAAATCAACTAAATTCACAACTATGAATATCCCTAAACTAAATTCACAACTACGAATATAAATCAACTAAATTCACAAATACGAATATAAATCAACTAAAATTCACAACTACGAAAATTTCTAAACTAAATTCACAACTACGAATATAAATCAACTAAATTCACAATTACGAATATCCCTAAACGAAATTCAAAACTACGAATATAAATCAACAAAATTCACAACTACGAATATAAATCACTAAATTCACAACTACGAATATAAATCAACTAAATTCACAATTACGAATATCCCTAAACTAAATTCAAAACTACGAATATAAATAAATTAAATTCATATATATACGTACACACAAACAAACACACACACATATAATATATATATATCTAACTTCATGCATTATTCAAATATACAAAGATATATATTAAACGGCTAAAGTTTGAAAAACTTACGTTTATTAGACAGTTGGAGAAGTAAGGAGGGTATTGACCGGAATGGAAAACTCGACGGACGGCGACGGCGGCGGCGGCGGAGTTTTTTTTTTTTTTTGCGTAGGCCGAAAGTGAGTACGGCCTGTGACTAAAAAGGTTAAAATAAATTAGCAACCGCCTATGGCGGTCGCTAATCATGTATATGGACGGTCCCAAAAGACCAAATTTGTAGCATTAAATGACCCTTGCTCGTTTCCAAGAACGGGTCAACTGACCAATTAGCGACCACTCCGAGGTGGTCACTAATCAAAAATTTGAATTTAGAGACCGCCTAGGCGGTCGCTAAACAGGCGGTAAATTGAATTGGTCAAGTGTGACTGACCTTTGAGTTTTCGCAACCGTCTCGACGGTCGTAGGAGGTCGCTAATCCTTCAATTCAGCGACCGCTTACTTCATCGGTCGCAAAATCTTTTGATTTGAGACCAGTGGTCTTTGGCGGTCGCTAATCGGTCGCTAATACAGTATTTAGCAACCGATTTTTAAGCGGTAGCTAATTCCAGTCGCTAAAACGCGAGTTTTTTATAGTGGTCTTTGGTCTATTAACGATTAATATTTTGAGCAAATGGGCGTTTCTTGATAATAACAGTAGTAGTATAATACAAGGACAGCAAGTCAAATCTTTTCATGTGACGGCTGGAGGAGCGAAATTACGTAATCGTCCTTATATTTATCTATTAAATTAAGTCTAATAATAATATCTAATGAACCTAATCAAAGTGTTTTATCTATTAAAAAATTAAAATTTTGAGTTAATTGGAGGAGGACTAAGATTGTCAAATTTGTTAAAGCACAAATTCGAACTCACTCGCAAGTGTACGAGATCGTTGTTATAGTAAGGCAATTGACCAAGTTAAATATCGAACCACGGGACTAGTGGCTAGTGTATCCCTAATACTATGCGTTGTCGCGTAATTGTAGTGCGGATCAAGGTTTTTGAAAAGGTTTTCGAGAAATTAAAATAACTATTAAAGCAATTAAACAAATCAAAGCAATTAACAAAATGAAAGCAACAAGCAATTTTTAAGGATTTTCGAAAAATTAAACGAGACGTGTTCGGGTGTTCATCATCACATGAGAATTAAGTACACGATTGATAAGTAATAACTATTCAAGTTTCCGATCAACTATAGAAGCAATCACTAAACATCACGTATTCACCGTACTGGATAAGCCTAGGTAAACACGTCAAATGAAAACATCGGATCGTTAATCTTCTCACTTATCACCAATTTCTCAATTAAGCAACAAGTGTAGGAAACATGGGGTTCTAATGAAAATACCCAACTCTCGTTGCGATACTCCAATATCCACTCAAATCGCATAAATTACTCACACCCATACAAGATCATGCATCGACCCAACTCTCGTTGCAATAAACACACAATCTAAATACGAATTACAAGAGCAATCATGAAATCGAACAATCAAAACCATAATCCTAATAGATTGACCTTCAACTAGAATAGATATCACAAATCAAATCAAGTACCTAATTACCCATGTAATTCCAAACACCCGAACACAAGGCAATTAACTAAGCATGATAACAAACAAGCTCATATGAAATAAAGAACAATAATCCATAAACAAGAAATTAAACAAAAGGCAAATGAAATTAAGGAAATAAGTCACCTTTTGGGAATTGATTTAGCTACAAAACTTGAGAATACTTGCTTGAAATGAAAATTACTACTAATTGAAAGTTTAATCTAATCTAATCTATGCTAGAAATTGAAAGAAATGTAAGAAAAATAAAAAGAAAAGAAGAAAAAAAATCTAGGGGAATTAGGGTTATAAGCTATGAGTGTGTTGTTGGTGTGTGCCCCTAAAGAGGGTGTATGATCCTCCCTAAAATCTGAGAAAAGAGGTATATATAGTGTGGGAAGAGGGTATGGGACGAATTTGCACTTTAATCCTTTGAAAAATACTGAATTTTCGCACTTTTAAGCCTTTACGGAATGTATCGCGATATCTCGTGAAATCTCGCGAGAAATTGAAATTCTTGAAATTGGATTGAAATTCCTCTGCACAGTTTTGTATCGGTTTGGATTGGAAGGTATCGGCCGAGACATATAATAGCTAACCGATACTTTGAGGCCGTAGCCAACTTATCGGTTTGGACGTTTGGTATCGGTTTGGAGGTGAAAGGTATCGGTCGAGACTTCCTCGGCCTCTTCATCACTTTTGCAATTTCTGCAATTCTGCTTCGGAGCTTCAGACTCGAATCTTTCCAGCGAGAGAGAAACAGCATGAGCCTCAATTTCTTCAACTCTAGCGGCGTAGCTTCAATTCCGGGCGGCGGATTTCCGGCATCATGGGAGTTTCCAGCTTTCCGGCGAAGTAGCTTCAGGGCGTGGCCTCTGCAATTTCGATGTCGTGGCTCTGCTTTCCGGCGAGAGCTTTCTTCAGGTGATGGTGGCGGCGCGGAGCTTCTGGTGCGATAGAGCTTTCGCTAGCTTGAGGCTTGCTTCGAATTCCGGCGTGAGGAGCTGTGCTTCTTCGTTGGTGGCTTGAATTGCAGCAACGGGGAGTTGAATCCCATAATTTCCGACGTCCTACAGCAAAAATAGCTTCAATTCCGGCAGCGGCTCTGCACGATTCCGGTGTCTCGAACTCCGGCGTTGGAGCTTGCAGCTTCCTTTTTAGAATAAGTGGGACCCGCATCTTTATTTGCTTCTTTCCTCTATTTCAATTTCACGTGAGTTCCTCAGCTAATGGGTCTTCTTGGACCTTTTTTATTAGAATGGGTCGAAAGTCTTGAGCTCCCTTTTTTAAATAAATGGTCTCAACAATATAATTGTTGACCCAAATGTTTGTGCAATTCCTTCTCGTTTCGATTCACTTCTTCGACTAACTTCACAAAATCAAAGACATGTGTTTGCTTCTAAAAATTACACTTTATCCTGCAAAAATAGCAAAACACATCTTTCTCCACTATTAAGCACAAATGATTAAATTAATGTAAATAAATGCAAGAAACTCTATAAAATTAGACGAATTAAATGCACGAATTTCAAGCAATTTTCACACTAATCAGACTACACAAGTCAACTCTTTCCATGTGCCAATAGAGCATCTGGGCATATGTGTTTAGTGAATAAATGTGAGGGTGTTTGATTAACCATTCTTCAATAGTAATAGGAGTGAGTTAGAAAAATTGGGTAATTATGATAATTCTGAGGTCAAAATCATTACCTTCTCTTCTAAATAAGGTAATAAATACCTAATTTTGATTTTTTTTTCCTCCTACAATCATTCCTCTATTAAAAAAAAAATTCGACATGACACCAATTTTTTGTAAGTTATAGATTTAAATCAAATGTCACGTCAGATTCACCAATGGAGTTACCTGCTGGTATAGCAGGTAACAGTACCAAAAGCACAAATTTTTTAGGTTATAGGATGAAATTCAAAAGTTCAAAGTTAATTGGACAAAACCTATAACCAAAGTTAAAAGATAAAAAAAATGAATTTTCACGAATCAACATTTGAATAGATAGTAACACACATTTTGCCCTTATATAGTATGTAAAAATATTTATTTCAATAGAAACACAAAAATATTGGTAAAAAAAATATTTAGTCTGATAGTAAAAAATATTTTCCCTTCAATAAGATGCATTTGCCAATATAGCAACATAAACTTGGAGTGAAAATTGTGGAACTAGACATGCGCGAGATTTTAGAGAAAAATCGCCAGATCAGACCCGACCCAGTCAGGATCCGTGAATTTCTTTAAAATGAGTTATTTTATATATGGATACTATATCAATATAATATTTGCGATTATATTTTATGAGTATGTATAGATTGAAATTGATTTATACATGAATTATTGAAGAGTATTAGTTGTTTTTACTATAGAGTATTGGTTTTTTCATTGAAGAGTATTAGTTGTTCTACCTGAAGAATCTTAGTTTGTTTTAAGTAAACAACTAATATCATTCAATAAAAATAACTAATACTGTTTAGTAATAACAATCAATACCCCTCAATTATTAATGTATGAACCACTTTCACTCTATACTTTTGTCTTATATTAATGGCTGCATTATGGGTTCATTGACTTCAGAAGCATTAGCTGTACTGAAAAGAACTAGGAATTTTAAATAGCAAGTTGCACTTTATCAATATTATCATCTTACGCACATCTCATTAAAATTATGCATATTTGGATCCAGGAAATAAGCTAGGAAAAATCACACTACTTATCACAAACAAGAGTTGACTTCTAATGATGAGAGATTTTTTTCTTTTTCGGTCTCCATTTTTTATTGTTCGCTAAAATACAGAATTAAAATCCTCTTAAACTGTATTTCAGCTAAAACAGGGAGAGTTAAGTTCAATTATGATTTCATGATGTACAGCGTGAAACAAATATTGTTGTTCAAGTTGATTCACATGAATTATATATTATGTGATTTATCAGTACTTACAATTAATATATTTAAAATTTAGACTATAGCGAGGTCTTCAATTAAAAAATTTATTAGGTTCGGTTTGATTTTAAAATGTAATGTTATATAGTACGTGTTATAAAATAATAGACCCAGTCAATTATGATTAAATGATTTCAGATTCTCTCTCACTCATCCCCTAATAGGAGAAAATTGCTATCTGCACCCCCAATTTTCTCTTTCTAAATACACAAACCAGACCTCAAACATCTCTAAAGTTTAGACCGATTCTTTCAAAAAAAAAATAAGAATAATAAAGTTTAGACCGATTAGTTGCAGAACAGCCACTGGAAAAGCTGAAGGTTTACTGCTTTCCGGCACAAAGGTACTATCTTTATGCTAAACTTTTGCCTTACTTATATTTAATTGATGACGTTTGGTTTATTGAGTTTCAATTGACAGACTTTCCACCTCTGGACTAGGTTCTTTTGGGGTTTTAAATGAACATTGTTTTTTAAAAATCAGTGGTTTTTGTAATTCATGGAATATTTAAAATATGTGTTTTTCCTGGGTTTAGGGTAGATTTTAACTTTATGGTGTAAAAGGTAAATGAGTATTGTATAGGTTATTTATAGGGTTGTTGAATTAGAATTTCAAAAACCCAATTTTAAAACCCAAACTAGAATGAGTTTTAGGTTTCAAAATTCGGATTTTATAAAATCCAAAAAGAACATAGCCTCAAGGAAGGTGTGTTCGGTTATGATTATTAAAGACTCTCTTTTTTTCTTTTTACTCCAAAAAAATTGTATTTTGATGAAGTCATTTGAAATATGAGGAATGGAGTTGAGAATCAACGAATAATCCTCCAATTTGAACTAAGATGAAATTTATGCATTTTAATATGTTGTCCAAACATGAGGAGTGAATTTAGGTTATGGATTTGAAATCCATAATACAAATCTCTTCGTCCAAACGTAATTTTATACCTTTTTGACCAAGTTGGATTTTTTTTCACATTTTCTATGTTTGTTGGTGATAGAAAGCATAAAAACCACCCATGGTTGTTGGTGATAGAAAGCATAAAAACCACCCATGTATTATCAAACACAAGGGAATATTATACATTTTATTAAATATGAAAGTTATCCGTGCATATACTTTTATAAAGTACTAGAGAGTTTTATATGAATTACTATATCATATTTTCAAAGCTAGTGTTGATTATAATCTCATTAGGGAGAGGACATTTGTGTAAACATATTGAGATTCTGGAAAACTTATTTAAGAGTCTTTTAACTTGTAGAATTAATTCATTTATATAAAATTTTCAACACTTTTCGTATATTTTAACCTCTATGATTTGGAGCGGAAGTCATACTTATTCGTATATTTTTGTACTTTTTAAATCAAACAAATTACACAAATCAAAAACAGATAGGATCTCTATAGCATGTAATTATACGACCAAGTATTATCGAACCGTGGACTTGGAAAATTTGTGGAGCCCTAAAACAATATAGTGGCATAGTATCATAAACGGTTTTAAGCTATTTGAAATGAAAAGACGATAAACCAAATTAACAAACTAAAAATAAGAGAAAGATATTCAACTAGAAATCAATTTAAAACTTCCTTTAGAAGTGCAAGTTTGAGAGTAATGCTTCGAGTGTTTTTTTTTAATTTTTTATCCAATTGATGCTATGTACATTAATACCACTTTCCTTGTGTTATATAGTTTGTTTTCCGCTAAGAGTCATTGCTAATTATTTGAAGATCTATCCTTTTTGAGGTTTGGGTGATCAATAGAGTTAACTAATACCTAATTAACTATCAAAAGCTCAAAAAATGGTGAGTCTGTTGCAGCACGTGATGCACTCAAGAATTCTCTTCATTAAGTACCCGAGCCTATATATAAAAACACCTAATGTCTAGTGCATACTTTTTAAAGGCGCAAGAGGGGTCCTAGTTTTGAAGCACTCTATCCGTTTCACTATAAATTTCTCACTTTCCATAAAACGTAAAAATCAACATTAAATATATTTATAAACAAATATACAAATATTTTATTAAACAATTACCAGTTACTTTTTACAACTCTAGATTACTTTACACAAAAAAATAACAAGTGCCCTAACATATATTTATAAACAAAATAATAATAAATTATGAAAAAGTTATAATACGGAGAAGGGAGTATTATATTGCGAATTTGGCATTTACAATTTTTTTGTGTAATATGCATAGAGTGAGACAATTAGATATTGATTAATCTAGTATTCTATAGTTTGTGACAGCTTAGTCTCTTTAATTTATGCAATAATAGTTGTGAGGTTTGTCTTATGGGCCGGACATCTAATCGTACTCTGTAATTGACATGATTTGTTAAAAAAATGTTCTAGGTGAAATAATAAATAATTAAATGAATTAATTTTACTGCTTTTTACAAATTCAAACTTTTAAATAAAACAAAATTTATGGTACCAGAATCAAAAGGCTCACGCCTAATCAAAACTCTTGGTTCGATTTTCGCTGAGTGTAACTCCACTATATTAAGTTGTCTCTTATTTGGCCTTTCCAAAGAGGAGAAAGTTGAATTTGGTTCATGAATAAGAGCGAGAGTGTAAGAAATAATTAAATAAATTAATTTCACAATTTTTTACAGGTTAGGACATTTAGATGACTACGTAGTTGTCCTCCTCCAGTCGGCACATGGAAAGAGTTGACTTACTGGCCTTGTATTATAATACTATTGTTATTATTATTATCAAGAAAAGACAAGTTGCTCAAAATATTAATTGTTAATAGACCAAATTAAGACTTTGTTTTACGTTAAGTAGCTGTAGATTAGATCGAGATGTATTAATTTCCTGGAGATTAATTTGGAGAAACCATTAGAATTATGCGTCTAGATCGACAGAGTTAATATCTATTTATAACGACGACTAAATAGACGTGGATGAAGGTTTACTTTTTTAGGTAATAATATAGTTATGCTTGAATCTCATTGATTCGTTTGGTTTAATATCTGTATAACATTTTGTCCTTTACTCTAAAAAAGAACTAATACATTTGCGACGAACACTATTAAGAAAATTATAATGATTTGCCTACAAAATTTTTCCTACAAGAAAGTTGGTAGTAAGAATTGCCTATAATTTGCCTACAAAATTTTCTAATTATGAAAGCATCTACATTTCACAACCTATAAACAACTTGCCTACAAAATTAATTTGTCTACGGAATAAAATCCCTAGGTATAATTAACTACAAATCATATCCTACAAAATAATTATTTTGTAGGTGGGGAAGGAAGATGTCTATACAATTAGAAATTTTTGTAGGCAGTTTGTAGGCAATTTGCACTACATGTATTTTTGTTGGAAATTTTGTAGCCTTATTGGCAATTTCCGTAGGTAATTTTATATTTTCTTGTAGTGGAAGTTGAATTTTTCAATTTCTTGCAATTTTTTGTGTTTGTGCAGCGTATACCTATGTATTTCAATATAAATGGTTTTTTTTTTTTTTTTTAAATAGAAAAAGCTGTTTTACTTATGTTTGTTTGATTTTCTTGGTTATCAGAGGCTGTGGAGTTCATTTTGGATTTCAGACTTGCGTTTCACTGTTGTTCAGATAAGGTAACTTCCTGATTAAATTATGTTCCTCCAATTAATCCCAAATTCATGCATACACGTTGGGCTTTTTACTGCTGGCTCGGATTTTTTGTTTCACTCCATGTTTCTAGTACTGTTTCATTCTTTAAATCAGTGCCAAGTACTTAATTAATGAAAACTTGGTTGCTCTATTTGGATTTTTCTGTAATTGGACTTCAATGTAAATTTTTTAAATTAGAGTGTAATGTAGTAACGCGAAATATTAACCAATTAATTGAGGCCGGCTGGACTCACTCATAAGAAAAATAGTTTTCTACCTATTTGTAAAAAAATTACCCAAAATTTGATATAAAAATACATAAATTACATGTTTAAATGGTTTCTATAAAAATGTTTATCTCCATGAAGATTGTATTCAAAAATCCCTACACTGAATAATTTTTTATGGGTATATAAATATAAGATTTTTTCCATCGTCAGAAAATTAAAGACAACTACACTTTTGGTCCACTTACAAAATAAGTCCCAACTATTTCATATATATATAGTCCCCAAAAAAAAATATTCACGCAAAAATGGTTCCACCATTAGACTTCCGTAAATTTTGACACAAATGATCCCATATTATTGTACGAATAGTCCCAAAAATCCTTAATAATATTTTTTTGTTATTAAACAATAAAAAGCCAATAATAATACTATATATATATGGAAAATTACAAATTGGTTCCAAAAAGTGACTCTAAGAGAGTGTATTGGTTATAAAGTCTGTAGAATTTTTTTATATTTTTAAAGTCGGGGTGTATTCAATCTAAATTTTCAAAAGTCTTTAAAAATTCTGAGGTATTCAATACGGATTTTAAAAAGTCTTAAAAAATCTTTAGGTATTCAACAGTCTATGGATTTTAATACTCCACGGATTTTCTTAGATTTCCCTTCCAAAATATGAATAGATTTCACTCTTCAAAATCACTTCTAATAAGCAGAGATTTCTACGGATTTTGAAAAGTCTTAAAAAATCTTTAGATATTCAACAGTTTATGAACTTTCTTTGATTCTTTTTCATTGGAATGTTAACGGGGCGGGGGCGGGGGGTCATCCCCCATCTCCGTCCCTGCAAAATAAAGGGGAATTTTTTTCCCCCATCCCCGCCTCACCGGGGATCCCCGTCTCGCGGCGATTCTCCGTTCCCCGCCTACTTATTTTTTTAATAAATAATTAATTGAGTAGGAAACTATGAAATATTTATTTGTAATTTACTTTAACATTAAAATTATATATAAATATATTAATTATATAAAAAATAATGCGGCTCCCCGCAGGGAACGACACGGAGATCCCCCGGGCTGAGAATACTATCCCGGTCCCCGCCTACGGGGCAAAAAAACTTCCCGTCCCTGTTTGCTTTGGGGATTACCCGCCCCGTTGTCAAGTCTACTCTTCAAAAAATATAAATAAATTTTACTCACCAAAATCTCTTCTAACAACCTGAGACTTCTAATTAGGGCGAGGTATAACGGTGATGAAAATGAAGATGAAATAATAATGTATTTTTTTAACTAATATTTTTTTTTCTAAATAATTTGGATAACTTTTTTTTATATACAAGTGTGTCTCATATATATTTGCACCAGTGGTTCCAGCACCGGAGTCTATGTAAATCCATGTAAATCAATAAAAAAAATGTATTCCACAATCCTGTAAAGTCTATGAAAATCCACATAAATCAATAAAAAAAAGTCAGTCAAACTCTGCATGGAGTCTATAGATTTTCTAAATCCACAGACTTTTTAAAGTCCAAAAAAATCCGATAAAATCTCAATTGAATACACCCTCCTAATTACAAATATGTTCAAAACAATTTGCACATACACATTTTTCTACTTCTGTGCAAATATTTTTATACGTCAGTGCAACTGCTTTTAACCTATTACTTAATTATTATTAAACAATAATTTCAACAATAAGAATTAGATATCAATAAAAAAATATGTAATTAATATAGAATCGAAATTTATATTATTTTATAATTATAATAATTAAATTATATATCAATAAAAAATATGTATAAAATAAGAGTAGAAGTAGAAATCAATATTAATAATAATATTATTTAAAAAATATAAATATTTTAAAAAACAAACTAAAATATAATTAATAAATTATTATTTCAACAAATTGGTGTAAAGTTAAAATATAAGGGTAAAAAAATTTCTTCTGAGTGGTCCAAATTATTCCAAAATTATTTGGAATAATTATTATTAATTATAGTTTAATAAATTTTTAAATATTTTAATAATTTCATTATCAAATGTTTAATCATATTACAATAATATTTAATAAAAACTTAATAATATTATTAAAAATATATTTTTTTATTTTCTAAATAATATATAAAAAATAGGAGTATATTTATATAATTAATTTATAAATTTATTTATTTTAGGAGTCCCAATAATTGTCATATCAATAAATAAATTATGAACTAGATAATAATATGTAAATATATCTACGCATATTTCAGAAAATAATGTTAAATAATAGAAATAAAAAAATTAATTTCATGAATTTAAAAAAAAACGGGAGTCAATTTGAACATATATACAATTAAAAAAAATTAATAATTTATATAAATATAAAATATTAAATTTACAAAATTAAAAAAAAAATAGTGTATATATACATATAAATGAATTAGAAACAAAAAGGAATTAATTTGATGAATTAAAAAAAATGGGAGTCAATTTGAGTATATATACAATTAAATGCATAAAAATGAAAAATTAATATTTTATATTAGTCTAAAATATTAAATTTACAAAATTTAAAAAAAATTTAGTATATATATACATATAAATAAATTAGAAACAAAAAGGGAATTCATTTGATGAATTTAAAAAAAAAACGAGAGTCAATTTGAACTTATATACAAATAAATGAATAAAAACAAAAAAAAATTATATTATTCTAAAATATTAAATTTATAAAATTAAAAAAAAAAAGTTAGTATATATATACATATACATGAATTAGAAACAAAAAGAAATTTATTTGATGAATTTAAAAAAAAATGGGTGTCAATTTGAAGTTATATAAAATTAAATGCATAAAAACGAATTAATTAATCATTTATATTAGTATAAAATATTAAATTTACAAAATTAAAACAAAAGTTAGTGTATATATACATATAAATGAATTATGAAAAAAATTAATTTGATGAATTTAAAAAAAAAAAATGTGAGTCAATTTAAACTTATATACAATTAAATTCATAAAAAAAAAATTAATAATTTATATTAGTCTAAAATATTACATTTATAAAATTAATAAAAAAAACTAGTATATGAAATAAAAAAAATTAATTTGATGAATTTAAAAAAAAAGGAGTCTGTTGCGGCACAAATAATCCCATATTTTGCCTAAATACTATCTCAGAACCGGGGTATACTGGAACCGGGGTTTGGGCCCCGATAATAGGATTTCGGCATTAAACAACACGATAAAATCGAGGGTCAACATAACCGAAAATATCGAAGGACTGACAAGATATTGTAACATTAGATTTATTTTTTTTCATAATTATTTATTAGATCTACGACTGTAATAAATACCCTAAAATAAAGGGTTAGGATGACTTCCTTAGTTAGAAGCTCGGGGCTCTATAAATAGAAGCCCCAACCCATTGTAAAAGAGAGTTGATTAGCTTTCTCCTCCCCAAAAATTCTCCCCACATAAATAAAACACTAGGCAAGGGAGACCCTCTTGAGGGGACACCCAAAGCCATCTTCAAGGGAAGGACCCATCGGTTCTTCCCCCATTCTTGTGTTCTTCGTGTTCATAATATTTTATATGTTTGTTACCCGATAATCGGGACTACCCCTATAGCCACACAAATTCGTCACCTAGATCCGGTGAAATCGGTAACAACAGAGTCAATTTGAACTTATATACAATTAAATGCATAAAACCGAAAAAATTAATAATTTATATTAGTCTAAAATATTAAATTTATAAAAAAAAAGTTAGTATATATATAAATATAAATGAAATAAAAACAAATAAGAATTAATTTGATGAATTAAAAAAAGGGAGTCAATTTGAACTTATAAACAATTAAATGCATAAAAATAAAAAAATAATAATTTATATTAGTTTAAAATATTAAATTCACAAAATTTAAAAAAAAAGTTAGTATATATATAAATATAAATGAAATAAAAACAAAAAAGAATTAATTTGATGAATTAAAAAAATGGGAGTCAATTTGAACTTATATACAATTAATTGCATAAAAACAAAAAAATTAATTATTTATATTAGTCTAAAATATTAAATTTATAAAATTTACAATAAAAGTTAGTATATATCTACATATACATGAATTAGAAAAAAAAAGTAATTAATTTGATGAATTTAAAAAAAATTGGAGTCAATTTGAAGTTATATATAATTAAATGGAAAAAAACGAATGAATTAATAATTTATATTAGTCTAAAATATTAAATTTGTAAAATTAAAAAAAAACTAGTATATATATACATATAAATGAATTATAAATTAAAAGGAATTAATTTGATGAATTAAAAAAAATGGGAGTCAATTTGAACTTAAATACAAATAAATTAATAAAAAGGAAAAAATTAATAATTTATATTAGTCTGAAATATTAAATTTACAAAATTAATAAAAAAAAGTTACTATATATACATATAAATGAATTAGAAACAAAAAATAATAATTTGATGAATTTAAAAAAAAAATTGGAGTCAATTTGAACTTATATACAATTAAATGCATAAAAACGAAAAAATTATTAATTTATATTAGTCTAATATATTAAATTTACAAATTTAAAAAAAAAAGTTAGTATATATATACATATAAATGAATTAGAAAAAAAATGAATTAATTAGACGAATTAGTACCCACCGAGCCACTTTTTTTTGCAGGTTCTTAGATTAACGACCGCCAACAGGTCCAACAGGTCGTTCGCTAATCATAAAAATCAAATTAAACAATTAATTTTATTTAAAAATAAATTAGCGACCGCCTTCGTAACGGTCGCTAAAACCTGACGCGACCGGGTCAGACCCAATCAGTTCAGCGACTGACAGGTGGCACTCGCTAAACTTTAACGACTGCTTAAGCGGTCTCAAATTAGCGGTCAATTTCAAAAGACGGTCGCTAATATTAGCTACCCGCATTTTAACGACCGACTTATATCGGTCAGGAATTGGTCGCTAATCACGTTTTGCGACAAAAATCTATCGCTAAGTCGATCGCCAAAACACATTTTTTTGTAGTGAATTGCCCTATAAATTTAACGACGTCGGCAAATATGCTCTTTTCCCATAAGAATAATGTCTTGATGGATATAATTCCAAATAAAAAAATTCACGCAAGAATGGTCCTTTAAATCTCTAAACTTTTGATTTTCAAAAAAAAAAATCTCTAAACTTTAAACATTAGTTCTAGATAACCTAACGCCGTTCGAAAAATAACAGAATTGATGTTGTCGGCGTTGCATCATGCGATTGATTAATTGCAAAAATGGTCTAAAAGAAATAAAGTAATTGCAAAATTGGTCCTGTATTTATTAATATTATTTTTGTAAATTATTATAATATAATAAAAAAATTATTAATAAATGTTTAATAAAATTTTATTAATATTTGTCAAACTTATATAAGTTCAAATTGACTCCCATTTTTTAAAATTCATCAAATAAATTCCCTTTTTGTTTCTAATTTATTTATATGTATATATATACTAACTTTTTTTTTAAAATTTTGTAAATTTAATATTTTAGACTAATATAAATTTTTAATTTTTCATTTTTATGCATTTAATTGTGTATAAGCTCAAATTGACTCTCGTTTTTTTTAATTCATCAAACTAAGATACAACAAATAGAGAAAATAGATAAAACCAAGATAGAATAGAGAAAATGAAGCTAGCGAGTCAACAAAATTGAGTTTCGAAATTAATGACCCATTGAACAAGTCCTAGCATAAAAGTTCAAATTTGCAGCAAATAATTCCATCCAAAAGTTACTTTATATATTAAGATCTGAAACACAAATGATAGATTAATAACAAATTAGCACTTTATCAAACTGAAAAACGAAATGCCTCACAAATTATTGTCGCCGTTGTTGAGACTTAACAGAAGCGCCGCTGCAAAGAGGTGAGAGAGAGTTAAAAGAGAAAGAGACCTAAGCTGTCGCCAATTATAGAATACTAGATCAATCAATAGCCTACATCTCTCTCTCTCCCTCCCTCCCCTCTCTCTCTCTCCCTCCCTCCCTCCCTCCCCCTCTCTCTCTCTGATCTTCTTCTGATTAAAGAATCACTGTTCTAGTAATCCATCAGACCATTCCAGATCAAACGCCCGTGTGGCGCTCGGCCCAACCCCACCCGCTGCCCACGCTCCCACCGCGTCTTAAAATCGTAGATAATGTTTTTGGACCGTTCTGGCGCTTTCACGCAGAACAAGTCGTACATAACACTATCGTGGGCAGGGTCCCAGACGCACTGCCCCTGCAATTAAATTAAAAATAAAATATTAGCAAATAAATAAAAAAAATTCAAAGTTAAAATCATAATAAATAATTTTTTTATACCTTGAACTCATCAAAGTATTCCATCTTCTTTTGCTCGGACACTAGCCTCCACGAGTAGGCACCATACTCAAACAGGATCATCCTAATGACTTCTGAGACGCGAGCGCTAGTCTCGTGGACCGGAAGCAGCTTGTGACAACATATTAAAAATTCAAGTTAATATTAATATAATTAAAAGTATATATAATTCATTAAAAAATACTTATTTGTTGTCTGTCGGGATAACAGTGAGACGGTTATCTTGAGGGTTCATCTGTAATAATTATAAATCCAACGTATCATATCATGTTATATATACATCAACTAAATTAATTTGTACCCACGTATATATATCAATCAACTAAATTAATTCAATTTGTACCCACGTATATATATCAATCAACTAAATTAATTCATACCTACGTATATATCAATCACTAATTAAATTCATACCTACGTATATATACCAATCAACTAAATTAATTCATACCTACGTATATATATCAATCAACTAATTAATTAAATTCATACCAACGTACATATATATCAATCAAATAATTAATTCATATCTATGCATGTGTATATATATATAGGGATTTAAACCAAATCCGTCCTCTATCTTTTCACCTTTATCAAAATGGTCCTCTATTTATTTGCTTTATCAATTTAGTCCTGTATTTATTCAAGTTTCGCCAAAATGATCCTAATTGGCCTAAAAATATACAAAACCTCACCGTTTTGGTCCTATATTTATTTTCTTTACCAATTTAGTCCTGTATCAATTCACATTTCTCCAATTAGGTCCTAATTGAACGCATAAAACATAAAATGCCACATTTTTAGTCATGCGCACTAGTTTTTTTGGGGGAAGCCTATGATGTGATTTTTTTTTTCAATTTGGCACTAGCGGTGACCAGCTTTGCATATAGACCCAGTCGTTTAACTAGGTTCAAATTTTTTTTCCGTTTGACACCGGAAAACTCCTCCACACCGATTCACCTGGGAACATGGTTCTGATAACATAATTAGGGCCCCCGATGGACCTCCACCTCTGCATTGGTATGATATTGTCCGCTTTGGAACGAGTTAGCCTGCACAAATTTATTTTTTGGCCTTCCTAAAAATATATCATACCAATGGAGAACTTGTTCATCCTTATAAACCCCAAGAAACTCCCATATTATTTTGATGGGATTTAAACCAAATCCATTATCTATCTTTTCACCTTTATCTAAATAGTCATTTATTTTTTGTTTTATCAATTTAGTCCTGTATTTCTTCAAGTTTCGTCAAATTGGTCCTAATTTGGTGAAAAATGGTTTTATGCTTTATGCGTTCAATTAGGACCTAATTGGAGAATGTGAATTGATACAGGACTAAATTGGTAAAAAAAATAAATACAGTACCAAAACGGTGAGGTTTTGTACATTTTTAGGCCAATTAGGATCATTTTGGCGAAACTTGAATAGATACAGGACTAAATTGATAAAGCAAATAAATAGAGGACCATTTTGATAAAGGTGAAAAGATAGAGGACGGATTTGGTTTAAATCCCATATATATATATATCAACTAATTAATTAAATTCATACCTATGTATATCAATCGACTAATTAATTCATACCTACGTAATACTACTAATTAAACAACTAAATTTAATACCAATCATCAACTAACATATATGTATATATAAAAGTGAAGCTAAACATATATAATTCAACTAATTAAACATCAAATATAACATAATTATAACAACCACATAAATATATAACTTTATCAACAATATTAATATATAATTTCATAACAAACATACATAACTGTCCTACAAACATATATAATTGTCTCAACATTATAATTCAGAAAACATGATTTCTGAATAATTTAAACGGTTAAAATTTAAAAAACTCACGGTTATTGTGTAAAAGGGGATGCTACTAGAGTTTTGATCGGCACGAAATCCTCGGCGGCGGCGGAGGAGTCAAGTTTTATGTGTATATATCAAATGGTGTACGGAGCCGGTATTTATATGTGTGAAAAAAATTAGCGACCGCCTATTGTCCAATGTTTGGTCTTTTTGACCGATTCTATCGGTCCTTTATTACCGATTTAGGATAAGGCGGTCGCTAAACCGCACCGCATTAATGACTCTCAACCGTTACCAAGACGGGTCAAACGTTGCCGATCTGCGACCGCTGCAGAGGCGGTCGCTGATTAGGTGGTAAAAAAGGTTGGTCAATTTTGACCGACCTTTAAGTTTAGCGATCACCTGAGCGGTCGTAGGCGGTCGCTAATCTTTCAATTTAGAGATCGGTTTTTATGTCGGTCGCTATTTTTTTTTTAATTTGAGACCAGTGATCTTTTTCTGTCGCTGATCGATCGATAATACATTATTTAGAGACCGATTTAAAGGCGGTCGCTAATTTTGGTCCAAAAACGCGAGTTTTTTTGTAGAAAATTGTTTTTTGCCCTACTTTTAAAAAAAAAAATTGTTTAATCAATCAATTTCAAAAAATAAATACTCTTTTGTGGTCACACACTCAATGACATGTTAAGAGTTAAGACCCAATAAATATGAAATATTTCTTCTCTTGATTCTTGTTTTATCTTCACCGTTCTCATCGTATTTATAGATATCTTGAGTTCCAAAATTAAACAAATGTTCTCCATCTTCTAGTTATGGATGTCCTCTTATCTTCAAAAATCATAAATGTGAATTTAAGTAACTTGGATATTTCTAATCCTAATTATTGATATGCTCCTTAAAAAACACTAAAAAATAAAATAAAGAATTGGTTACAATTGTTTTCCAACAAATAAATTCGTAATACGATTTGCCTATGATTTGCCTATGTAATTTTCCAATTATGAAAATTTCTACATTTTTCAACCTAAAAACAACTTGCCTACGAAATAAAACCCTTAGATATAATTACCTACAAGTCATTTGCCTAGAAAATTTTACCTACAACACAATTTGCCTACGTTAATTTAGTAGGAAATTTTTTTGTAGGTAGGAAAGGAAGATGCCTATACAATTATAATTTTTTGTCGACAATAAGTAGGTAATCCCCACTACAAATTTTTTTGTTAAAAATTTCGTAGTCATATTGACAATTTCCTAGACAATATTACATTCTTCTCTAGTGAAATATCTTTGTTTGAACCAATTAGATAAATGAATCGGTTGAATCTTTCACCTCATTATGAATAAATATAGGTGCACGCAAAAAATATTCAAATCCTAATTAGTTAAATTAAATGTAGATAAAGGCAAAATATACTCTAACAGGGTGTAATTTGACAAATTTTGAGGTGTGGGTGATTGGTTATTTATCCATGAGACTGAATTAAATTAAATATATTTTTATTTACAAATCAATTAATCAACTAATCACTATTATTGTGCCTCCCCTGCATCCATGGAGATGTGTGCATATGCTTTTGTACACATCTCAACATGTGTATGCTTTTTCTCTGGCGTTTTTGTTTAGCCATTCCGATAAATGCAAGCAACAATTTAAAAAATATGGAAAATTGTACTTTTGTTTTAACCCTAATTAAATGTTCATATTTTATAATTTATTACATTCCAGTCTTTCAAATATTAATATTTTATAATTTATTGTCACGGGTTGCTACTGCGGTCCACTTATTACTAATTAAAATCAACCAAGTTGCATGGAATAAAAAATTTATATCTCATGACGCATGAGTCTAATTATAAAGAATTGAGTTTGAATTCACATCAATTTATAAATTTTTATATATGTTGAATATCAAATTAATAAAATATTTTTAGAATTTTTTTTATTAATAGAGGATCACTTTAACATTCACTAGTTATTAATTTATTAGTAAATATACAAAAATAACAAATATCCAAAGTGTTTTTGTTCAATTGTACAAAATTGTTCTTTTTTGTTCTAAATTGACTAAAATGCTCCCACAGTAAGAAAAACGGGTGGGCAAGGGTAGATAAATTATCCTTGAGCAGAAATTAGGCAAAATAAAATATTTTATTAAAAAATGATAATTATTTAATATTATTTTAAAAATGTCTATAAATTATATATTTTGTAGATTTAAAATAAACAACATATTTTCATATGACATATTATTGTTGCTTAAAAAAAAAAATTTTGTTTCAGTATATCGTTACTTTTGGTTTTCCAAGAGATATTAAATGTTCATATTCCAATTTAATTTACACTTTCATATAAATATTGAGTTAAATAAATTATCAAAATTGATTCATTGATAACATGAAAAGGTATATTAGTTCTTTTATACAAATATTAAGCACTCTATCTCACCATGAGTGTTTCACTTTCTATAAAAAAATAAGGAATAATATTTTATATATTAATAAATAAATATTTTATTAAATAATTACAATTTATTTTTTACAACACTTAAGAGTACCACTATTCAAACCCCAAAATCCTCTACATCTACCACACCTACTAAACATACCCCATTAAAAATTTAAAAATCACCATATATTACTAAACATACCCCATTTCATTCCTATTATGTCCTTCCTTCATTAATATTACCACAATTCCATTAAATCTACATGAATTACTAAAAATTCTCACCATTCCATATTCTCATTAACTTTTTTTTTTATTTTTCATATTCTTTGGTTTTAATCAAAATTAAAAAAAAAATTAAAAGTTAAATATATTTTGATTTTTTTATAAATAATAATTAACTAACTCTTCTAAATAAGTATTTATCAAAAAAAAATATCAAAAAATAAAATAAATATAAAGATAATTTTAATAATCAATTAAATTTTATAATATATTTAAATAAAATATTAAAAGTAAATTTGACAATTATTTTAAATAATTCAGAAAATAAAATAATTTAAAAAAAAGTCTAGTTAATTTTTTTTTAAATCTAAATAAATTTGACAAAAATTAAATAATAAAAAATATAAAAAAAATAATAAAATAAATAATCAATTAAAATGAAAATTTGAAAAATAAAATAACTACATAAATATAAGAAAAATATCTAAATCTAAACAAATTAAATTTAAAAAAGAATAAAAAATAAAAAATATTCAAAAGGAAAAAGGCTAAAGATGAATAAAATCAGAAAAATATTTTATAAATGTTAATTAAATTGTCGTAAATAATTAAACTAAATAATTAATTAAAATTTTATTTTTATTTAGCTTCAATTGAATTTTAAGATTTTTTAAAATAATTTTCCTAATTTAGTTAATTTTTTAAGATTTAATTGATTTTTTTAACTATTTTTTAGTTTTTTTTTTTTAAAACATTTGGATTTGTTTTAATTAAATTATTTTGAAGATTTAGTTGATTTATTTTCTTTTGTTTTCCAAATTTTTAAGGATTTTTTTAATTTCATTTAATTTGATTATTTAAATATTTAATACATTTTTAAACATTATTTTTAGGGTTTAAAATTTTTTAAGTAAAACAATTGATCAATTAAAAGTTAAAATACTAATTTTGAAATTAAATGACTTAAATGACTAAAGTCAAAATCAACATAAATTTAGAGTATAATTCATTCCATATATATATAAGGATAAATTAGTCATTTTATTTATGTCTATTTTTATCTTTAAAATTATGGGGTTTGTTTAGAGGATTTTGGGGTTTGAGTAGTGGGACTCAACACTTAATTACTTTACACAAAAATGTACATATGCTCTATTATATATTAATAAATAAAATAATTAATAATAAATTATGAGAAAATTATAATAGGAAGAGGGAGTATTATATTGCAGTTTAGCTTTTACACATATTTTTTGAGTAATATGCATAGGGAACGACAATTATATACACGTTGGCGACAGCTTGGTTCTCTTTATCTTTCTCTCTCATCTCTTCACGGTACCTCTCTCTCACCTCTTTGCAGCGGCGCTTCTGTCAAGTCTCAAGAGCGGCGACAATATAATTTATAAGAATTTTTTAAACAGAAAAATTGTATTTTTGATCCCACGAAATTTAGCGCGAAATTTGTCCTTAGTTCATTAGTTACCTATAAGCTAGCATTTTGCCTAAAAAATTCAGTATGCAAATTTTTTGTAGGTGGCAATCAACGCTTTGGATATAATTAAAGAATTTTGTAGGCAATTTCAACTATAAAATTCTTTCTTTCAGAAAATTTCATAGTTATGTTGACAAATTTTATAGATAATTTTTTATATTCTCGTAGTGATGAGTTGGCAGCATATAGCTCAGTCGGACATCAACATTAACCTAATGTTTATTGGAAAGCAATATATACTTTTGGATTAAATGATCATCATATATATATTTCAGTTAATTATTATTTAATATCTGTGCATCTTCTCAAAGCAGGTGATCTGTAAGTTGATCATAGAAATCGATGTCGGCATATGCTGGTCTCGTTTATATGGAGGGAGTACTTTCAACCGTTTTGCATTATTGCGATGCTGCCCTCCCTCCCGAGGACCTGAATACGATTGAACGTGCATGCAAGGAGTTGAAGTGGTTTAAAGATTTTGTGGAAAGATTGGGTAGCAGGAATAGGAAGAGGATGAGTGCTCCGCTTGGACGAGTTGTGGAGGCAGCACACGACTTTCTTGAAAAAAATGAGAACGATCTCGAACTCAAAGATCTTAACGAATATATTCAATCCATGATGGAGACAGTGAATAAACAGCAGGAGGAGTGCTATTCCTTGCTTGAAGAAGAAGAAGAAGTTGTTGTTTCATCAAAGATGATTGGTTTACGTGATCAGCGGAGAGAAGTAAAAGAAGCACTCGTGTGTTATAACTCGACATTTAAACCCGTTTACTTACTGACTGGGATGGCGGGCGTTGGTAAGACCACTCTTGCTCGAGAAATTTTTGAAGATATGGATATTTCGGAGCTTTTCGAACATCGTGCTTGGGTGACTTTGGGGAACGAATGGAAATCTAAAGAAATCACAGAAGTCATTCTCGCTCAAGTGGACCCTGAGGCGTACAAGATGGTTTTGGGAGAAGACGAAGAGGAAATAGCTCAACGATTGAAAGAATGTTTGAAGCTGGGTAAGCGATACCTCATTGTGGTGGATGATGTATGGGATTATCCCGTCTTCCAGGACTACATGGAAAGATTATTGCTCCACGACATTGAAGGTAGTCAAGTCATTCTTACGACTAGAATTAAAGATTCAAAGTATGATGACCAATGGCGTTTCTTTAAATTGCGGCTGCTAAATGAAGAAGAAAGTTGGGATCTTCTATGCAAGAAAGTGTTTCCTGGAGGCTCATGCCCTCCTCAACTTGTGGACATTGGGAAGATGATTGCCAAAAAGTGTGATGGTCTTCCTCTCACAATCATCATTGTTGCTGGCCTCCTATCAAAGGTTGAGGAATCACGGTGGATCGATGTAGCAACGAAGAGGAAACATCCGGTCTTCACTTATGCATATGATCAAATATCAAATGTTTTATATCCCAGCTATAAAGAATTATGTGATGAATTAAAGTTATGCTTTCTTTATATGGGAATTTTTCCAATCAAGTATAAGATACACCGATCAAAGCTCTTTAATTTGTGGAAAGCTGATGAACTTTTTGATCAATTTGAGGAAGGAGATTCACCCCATGCTACCTTTCTACGTTCACTAATGCATCTGGATGACTGTAGTCTTGTTATGGTTCATCAAAGAAGCACTACTTATTCATTATTGGATAGATCTCGTCAAGCAATAAGAATATGTGGCCTTCATTCTTCTTGGTGGCACTTCTGCATAAGAGAAGCCAGGAAGTCAAACTTTTTTTATGTCCTAGATTGTTATAAAGACGGTATTGAAGAAGGTATAAAAGGTCAAACTAGGTTGGGCATCCACAATAATGTTTTATTTGCACTTAAAGATGTGCACAACTCAATGGTGATAAATTGTGCTTCCACCGTGCGGTCTCTTTTATGCTTCGGTCCATATAATCAGTATATGGTACCAATGTGTTTCGGTTTAAAGGGGTTACAGAGACTAGATGCTCTTAACATCCGTTTTTATGATTTTCCACTGGAAGTACTGGAGCTAGCTAAGCTAATGTACCTTGCTCTCACATGTAACCGACAACTTCCTCCTTCCATATCCAAACTGGAGAAACTCCAATACTTGATTGTGCATCCTCATTTGAGCATCAAATCAAGTGCAGCTCCTACATATATGCCTATGGAGATATGGGATTTAGAAGAACTGAAGTATCTTCAGGTTTTGGGAAGCGACCTACCAGATCCTGGAGACAAATCTTTGGAAATGCTTTCAACACTAATAGATGTGAGTACTGCTAGTTGCATCGTTCTTAATAAACTTCCAAATCTTGAGAAGCTGAGAATTAGAATTGAATTGACACCTGAGGCTCCAGATCCGTTGTGTAGCTTTGATCATATTTCTAATTTGATGAAAGTAGAAGCACTTACATGCGTCGTTGTGAATCCTGGATTCAAGTTTCAAGTTTCTTCCCCGGTTGCTTCATTTCCTGTCCTTTCGCATGCACTGAAGAAGTTGAGTTTAAGTGGTTTGGGCTATCCTTGGGAAAAAATTAGAGAGATTGCTTCACTGAAAGGTCTTCAAGTGTTGAAACTAAAGTTCAATGCCTTTCATGGACAAATTTGGGAAGTAGAGGAGTGGGACTTTCCGGACCTTCGCTTTCTACTAATTGAAGGCCTTGATCTTGTAAAATTTAAGAGGGAATGTGGAAGCTTCGAATATCTTCATCACCTAAGCATACACCATTGCTACAAATTGGAGGAGATCCAGTTGGGAGAGATTAAAGGTGGGTCGAGGATTGTAATAGTTGACAGCAATCCTCTGGTTGAAAAGTGTATAAAACAGACTATAATAGACACTAATGAAGTCCCTGAACATCTTTCGGTGCAATGTTCATGGAAATCAGCGAGCGGATCAAAAGGTTAGTAACTCAGTTCTATCTCACGTTAGCCCAGACATGAATACCTTTTTCTCATTTTGATAAAATGCTAATTTTTCTTAGAGTAACTCCATTGTGCACTTGATGTATGGTCTACTCATTTAAAAGTTGAGACTTTTTACACTGAAAAGTATGATTTGGTTATACTGAAAAGTGTGGTTAGATTATACTGAAAAATTTACATTGGAGTCGTTGAGTGAGTGCACCGTGCACCTGTTGCATATAAGAGTGTCTCCTTTTTCTTATATGTTTGATCATCATATCCTAGTTGAATGAATCGTACTGTTTACTTTGTTAATAAGTTCTATGTTGTTCCACAGGAATGCATTACGAGGATACTGATTTTTGCCAGTAAGCAACAGGGGAAGACACGGGAAGCTCAGGCACCTCAATTCATCTGAAAATGAATTTTAATATTATGTAATAAAGCTTGTGATGCTTGTATTTTGAGCAAAACAAACAAGGTTTAGTTTACCTGTTTGTTAAAATAAACAAATGATGTTTCTAACCTGGTTTGATTATCAAACTCCTTTTACTGAGGTGCAAGACATATATATTTTCTAGACTATTGTTAATCACGGTTTCGGATTCACAAGAAAAACTTGTTTCCGGGAATCGGAATCAAATGCAGTAAGAACGAAATTGAAAAACACACAAGAACACCAGATTTACGTGGTTCGGAGATGAATACTCCTACGTCCACGGGATCCGAGAGGATAGACTTTCACTAAGCAAGAAATGGAAGTTACAAGTTACAGAGCACTCAATCTCACAGTGTTTGCGCTCACAGATGATCTCACTCAGATTGTGTTTCTCTTAGCTAAGAAACTCCTTTTATAGATACAGAGATTGAGATGAATCTGGTCTCGATTCAGTTGTAACTAACTCATAAGTAAAGTAGTTATCCAGCTGGCTAACAAACTCCAATAACCGCTTCAGTTGATTCAGTTAGAACCGCCTTCAGTTAGCTTCAACTTGGTGTTTCGCGTCTTTGTACTTTATATCAGATGACTTGACCTCAGCTGACTTGATCACTTAACATCAGATGACTTCCGGTCTAGACATCCTCTGATGGGACTCCACTGTTAGACCTCATCTGATCAACCTCATCTGATATAACTCTACTGATACCCCAAATAGACTAACTCCCACGGATAACACTTCATCAACATAGCTCCTTATTGAATTAAGCTCAGTAGACTTCATACTTCACATATGACACTTCACAATTTTCCACCTCAGATGAGAAGTATCAATCCTCTCCTCCTCTCCTCCATGCTCCAGCTTGGGCCTAAGGAACATCCCATACACTCATCTTTACCAATTCAACACAAAACTTGAATTTAGTACCTGGTAAAGACTTTGTACACATATCTGCAGCATTGTCATCTGTAGATATCTTCTGGATGAGAACCACTCCTTTATCAATGATTTCCCTCACAAAATGCAACCTTACATCAATGTGCTTTGATCTCTCATGGAACACTTGATGTTTAACCAGATGTACTGCACTCTGATTATCACAATGAACAACCACAGCCCTTTGGTTTATGCCAAAATCCTTGATTATGCCTTTCAACCACAAAGCCTCCTTAACAGCCTCTGACACTGCAACAAACTCTGCTTCTGTAGTAGATAAAGCAACTCCACTCTGCAGAACAGATCTCCAGCTCACAGCAGTATTGTAAAGTGTAAAGATATACCCTGTTAAAGATCTTCTGGTATCCAGATTAGCAGCAAAATCAGAATCTACAAACCCTTCCAGTGGACTCTTCTGGTCAGTCATCCTCTCAAACATCAATCCCAGATCAGATGACCCTTTAAGGTATCTGAAGATCCATTTCAAAGCTTCCCAATGTAATCTTCCAGGATTAGCCATGTATCTGCTCACCATACTCAATGAATAAGCTAAATCTGGTCTGCTGCAGACCAGAGCATACATCAGGCTTCCAACCCCACTTGCATAAGGTACTTTCATCATAGTCTTCTTCTCTTCATCAGACTTTGGTTCCATTTCCTTAGATAATTTGAACTGTTGTCCCAGAGGAGTTGACACAGCTCTACTCTCATGCATGTTAAACCTCTTCAGGACCTTCTCAATGTAACTCTTCTGGGATAAGAATAGTCTTCCACCTTTTCTGTCCCTAAGAATATCCATTCCAAGAATCCTCTTAGCATTTCCCAAGTCCTTCATATCAAATCTAGCACTTAACTTCCTTTTGATACTCTGAATCTTCAGAAGGCTTTTACTGGCAATAAGCATGTCATCTACATAGATCAGAAGATAGGCTATCACATCACTACCTTGCCTTTCCAGGTATACACAAGTGTCAAACTTGCTCCTTACAAAACCAATGGATAGCATAACTTCATTGAACTTCTTGTGCCACTGCCTTGGACTTTGCTTGAGGCCATACAATGATTTCTTGAGCAGGCACACTTTCCCTTCACTCCCTGGTTCAACAAACCCTTCTGGCTGGTGCATGTACAGATCCTCAATAAGATCACCATGCAGAAAAGCTGTCTTTACATCAAGTTGTTGTAGCTCCAGATCCTCTTGGACAACTCTACTGAGAAGTAGCCTGATTGAACAATGCTTAACAACAGGTGAGAAAACCTCATTGTAATCAATTCCTTCCCTCTGAGTGAATCCTCTGGCAACTAGCCTGGCTTTAAACCTCACCTGATCTTTCAAACCAGATTCAAGCTTCCTTTTAAACAGCCATTTACAACTGATTAGCTTCTGCCTAGGTGGCTTATCAACAAGAATCCAAGTTTGATTCTTCTTAAGAGACTCCATCTCTTCTGTCATGGCTGTCACCCATGACTCCCTATCATCACACTCAAGGGCTTCCCTGTAGCTTTTAGGTTCCTGGTACTCTATGGCTTCTGCTGTAACAAGTGCATAGGAGACCAGATCCACACGGCCAAACCTTACTGGAGGATGTATTTGTCTTCTGGATCTGTCTCTTGTCAAACTATAATTTCTCAAGTCTGCTTCTGGCACTCCTTCTTCCTCCTCTACTGGTGCACTATCCTCATCTGACGACTCATTCTCCCCTGGTGCTTGCTCTGGTTCAGAACCAGATGAGCTATCATGCTTGTCATGATCAGGCTCCACCTCTACTTGAGTAATTGGCTCAGAAATAACACCATCCATCTCCTCAGCTGATGGCTCCCTATCACCTCCACCAGACTTGTATCCCATCTGTGATTCATTGAACACTACATCTCTACTGGTAATACACTTCTGGTTTCCAGGCTCCAGACACCACAACTTATACCCCTTAACACCTTTGGGATACCCAATGAATACACATTTTAAAGCTCTAGGTTCAAGTTTGTCTTGCCTCACATGAACATAAGCTAGGCACCCAAAAACTTTCAACTTTGAGTAATCTGATATCTTTCCATACCAAACCTCATCTGGGGTTTTAAACTCAATAGCAGATGATGGCACTTTATTAATGAGATACACAGCTGTGTTAACAGCTTCCCCCCAAAAACTCTTAGGTAAATGAGCATCAGATAACATACACCTAACCCTTTCCAGAATAGTTCTATTCATCCTCTCTGCTAGACCATTCTGTTGGGGGTTTGAAGGAACAGTTTTATGCCTAGTAATACCCTTCTCCCTACAGAATTGTTGAAACTCCTCTGATAGGAATTCAAGCCCATTATCAGTCCTTAAGTGCTTGATAGTCCTGCCTCTCTTATTCTCAAGTTCAATCAACCATTCTTTGAACTTAGAGAAGGCATCACTCTTCTGTTTAAGAATGTAAACCCAAACTTTTCTGGAATAATCATCAATAAGGGTAAGGAAATACCTGCCTCCACCATGAGTGGATACCCTTGCTGGGCCCCATACATCAGAATGTATATAATCCATAACCTCCTTGGTGGTATGCTTCCCCTTCTGGTATGCTTGCTTCTTTGATTTCCCAAGAACACACCTCTCACAGAATTCCAGCTTACATATCCTCTTCCCAGGGATTGCTCCCTTCTTGGATAACTCCACCAGGCCCTTCTCACCAACATGTGCCAATCTCTTGTGCCACAAGTTAACCTCAGAAGACCCCATGGTAACATCAGCTGACCCTGTAACAGTTCTTCCAATCAAAGTATACAAACCATTCTTGATAGCCCCCTTCATGACAATCCTTCCAGATTTGGTTATTGACAGACTTCCCTTGTCTGTCTTGAATTCAAAGCCCTTAGAATTCAATGTACCAAGAGAAACAAGATTTCTCTTCAACTCAGGAACAAACCTGACATCAGATAAGATCCTATCAACCCCATCAAACATCTTGATCTTGATAGAACCAGATCCTTGCACTCTACAACTCTCATCATTACCCAAAAGAACAAGACCTCCATCAATCTTCTCAAGATCCAGGAACCAGTCTTCATGTGGACACATATGAAAAGTACACCCAGAGTCCAGGACCCACTCTTGACTTAGCCTCTCATGACTAACCATCAAGACCTCTGCACTATCATATCCTTCAACCTCCACAACAGCTGCATCTCCATCTTGATCACCTTGATTGTCTTTCTTCTTTCTTTCAGGGCAATTCTTTCTCAGATGACCTTCCTTATGGCAAGTGAAACACTTCCTCTTCTCAACAAAATCAGATTTCTTCCCACCCTTATTCCCTTTTCCACCATCCTTCTTCTTGGACTGAAACCCCTTCTTCTTCTTGGATTGAACATTCAATCCTTCAGCAGGCTTCTTCCCATCAGCTTGGATCTGTAGAAACTTGGTTTTCAGGGCAGTTTGAACATCATCAAACATCACCTGATCTTGCCTACCAAACAACAAGGCATCTTTGAAATTTTCCAGAGACTTAGGTAGGGCATTCAACAGCATCAATGACTTATCTTCATCATCAATTGTAACATCCAAACTCTCCAGATCATCCACCAATCTGTTGAACTCGTCCAACTGATCACCAAGATTCTTATCTTCACTCATTTTGAAGACTTGAAGCTTCTGTTTCATGTATAACTTGTTCGTAACAGACTTGGTCTGGTATAACTGCTCCAGCTTATTCCAGATCCCAAGAGCGGTTTCCTCCTTCGATACTTCCCTCAATGGCTTGTCCCCAAGACACAAGATAAGGGCACTATGCGCCTTCCTCTTGTTCTCCTCCACCTTCGCCGGATTAGATCCAGAAGCCACCTGAGCCGGTGGCAACAAGGCTTCGTACAACCCATTGTGTACCAGGAGTGCCTTCATCTTGATCTTCCATAAGCTGAAATCGTTCTTCCCCGTGAACTTCTCAATATCGAACTTAGTTGCAGCCATGATTGCTTCCCACAGACGGCGCCACTTGTTAATCACGGTTTCGGATTCACAAGAAAAACTTGTTTCCGGGAATCGGAATCAAATGCAGTAAGAACGAAATTGAAAAACACACAAGAACACCAGATTTACGTGGTTCGGAGATGAATACTCCTACGTCCACGGGATCCGAGAGGATAGACTTTCACTAAGCAAGAAATGGAAGTTACAAGTTACAGAGCACTCAATCTCACAGTGTTTGCGCTCACAGATGATCTCACTCAGATTGTGTTTCTCTTAGCTAAGAAACTCCTTTTATAGATACAGAGATTGAGATGAATCTGGTCTCGATTCAGTTGTAACTAACTCATAAGTAAAGTAGTTATCCAGCTGGCTAACAAACTCCAATAACCGCTTCAGTTGATTCAGTTAGAACCGCCTTCAGTTAGCTTCAACTTGGTGTTTCGCGTCTTTGTACTTTATATCAGATGACTTGACCTCAGCTGACTTGATCACTTAACATCAGATGACTTCCGGTCTAGACATCCTCTGATGGGACTCCACTGTTAGACCTCATCTGATCAACCTCATCTGATATAACTCTACTGATACCCCAAATAGACTAACTCCCACGGATAACACTTCATCAACATAGCTCCTTATTGAATTAAGCTCAGTAGACTTCATACTTCACATATGACACTTCACAACTATAATTAAAGATCTATAAAAGAAAGGTACGTTAAATGCCCTTATGTTCGTACTTTATTTCGAGCTTCATGTGGCCGGATCTCATAACATTTTATACTTGTTTGCTAGTTCACTGATGTGAACTGTGTTGAGGAATTTAATTGCAGTTCTTTTATTTGTTTGTGGAGATTCTTCATAATCCCGTAATTCTTTGGATCTTAATTTACCAAACTACCCTCTTCGGATCACAATTCCGGGATAATTGCAAATCTGGTCCCATGAAATTTTTTCAATAACAATTTTGGTCTCATGTTCTTTTTTTGTCTTTTTTTTTTGGCAAATTTCGTCTCATCCAAATTTGGTCTCATCCATTAATTGTTGAGACTAAAATTATAATTGTACATTATTTTGGGATCAAAATTTGAATTATCACTAGTACCTAAAAGGGCTATGAAAGCGGTTAAATTTGATCTTAGATATCGGTTAAAACGCTTTCCAAGATTCTGTTGTCTAAATTTAGAGAGCGGTTGAGAAAGAGCTGTGTAAAATAGGCGCTTGTCAGCGGTTAAAAACCGTTGTCCAAAGTAAACAACTTAGACAGCGGTTTAAAACCACGTACTGTCCAAAGTTGATCACTTAGACAGTGGTTAAAAACCGCTTTCCAAAGGCCTCATTTAGACGGCGGTTATAAAATGCTCTTGAAAACCACACTTGGACATTGAATCTTAACCGTTGACTAATATCATTATACATTTTTTTATTCACTATATAATTTTTCAATATATCATCCTGTTTAATTCAATATAATTTTTAATTTCAATATATAATTTTTTTCATATAATTTTTTTAGTTTTAATAAACCTGTTTGTATACAAAATTACTAAAACTTATACTAATATTTAAATAAGCAAATATAATTATATATACCATAAACATGAAATATTATATATCATCACAAATTAATATATAAGTTACATGCTACGAAAAGTTATAATAATGTCTTACAAGAACAAATATTAACCGATTGTAGAAATAGCCAATCCAATAGCTCCGATACATTCTCATCACACTATATAATAATATTTAAAAATAAAAATAGATTAGATACGCATAATTTTAAAAGTAAAACAAATTATAATATGAGAATATTCAAAATTAACTTACCTTTCCATAAATCTAATGAGTCTAGGACGACGTGTATACATCTCACCCATAGCTGGATCCATATAATACACAAAAAGTGTTTTCATGTTTATGACCACCAACACCCACTGTTCACTAGATTATATTACGAATATTTAAACTAACCGCTTGTTTATACAAATAAATTTTTTTATGAAATATTTATTGTACTCACCCCACATTTGTTGGCCAAAAATGAGATGATCTCTCCCAGTATATTTCAACATATGTTCAACAACGTCCCTCATCAATTGTGTTGTATTACCAAAGATGCAACACACTTGGGGGGAGATGAAGGAATAATTTGCACCTGCCTCGACATCTTTGGAGAGATATACCTCACCCAAATATCTTTAACCAACATACACTAATTAATATTTAGGGATTATATATTTGTAAGTCCCGTAACTTTGCACGGTTTTGAATTTGGTCCACATGAATTACATGTTTTGATATTGGTCCTATAAGTTTGGGATTATTTTGATTTTAGTCCTTTTATTGTGATTTTTTTGATATTGGACCTGTAAGTTTGAATTATTTAAAAAAAAATTGGATTATACGTTTTGATTTTGGTCCTTTAAGTTTTAAAAGGACTAAAATAAAAAAACTTCCAAACTTATGGGATCAATATCAAAACCTGTAACTCATGTGGACCAAATTCAAAACAGTACAAAGTTACGGGACTTATAAATATATAATCCCTAATATTTAATAAGGAAATTAAACTATATATAACAAAGTTCCAGTGGAGCAATTGAATTTATAGGAAAGGGGTGGGGTGCGTGGTTTAGGATGGAGGTGGTTAGGAGCTTATTTGTTGATCTTATAAGTTGTTATACAACTTATTTGAAAAAATTATTTTTTCAGGACCGTAACTTAAGAGTTGTAGCAGAATAAGGACCATAACTTTCAGGGCTGGCAATTGAGGACAAATCTACCCAATTTTGTCTAGAATTAGGGTCCAAATCGGGTCAATTTGACTTTTGTTCAGACTGAACTTTGCCTTTATTTTACAAAATTTTAAAAGTTACGGTCCTTAAATTGTCAATCTAAAAAGTTACCGTACTCATTTTGCAAACCTAAAAAGCTATGGTCCTCCTTTTGCCAACCCCCTTAAGTTACGGCCATGAAAAAATAACTTTCTCACCTTATAACACAGTGATAATGCTTATAAGCTCTTAAACGGTTTAATTATAAGCTGTTTTAAAGAGGTTATGAGCTCAAGTAAACATTCTCAAACTCTTTAAAACAATTTATTAGTTGTTTTATAGAGCTATACTCTTAGTTAAACACCCCCTAATTAATGATTTCTTAATTTATAAAAAAAAAAAAAAAAAACTAAAAATAAATCCAATCCGTAGAAATTGTTGATAACTAAACTAATCAATATTTTTATAATCATACAAGTTGGTTCTCGTCATAAGCATATAATTGCCGTGATTAAATATTTGATTTATAGTCATTACCTGATTAAGATATATATTAATTAGATATATTAATAAAAACAACAAATTATATATAGTTTAAACCCAATGGCCTAGATGCACCCTTTAAGTAATGAACTAATTTTGTACCTTATGATTTAATTATGTATGTAATAGCAAATAATATTAACGATTTATATTATTTATGTTTTATATTTGCAACTTGTCAGATTATTGATCATCAATTATTTTTTTATTCCAAGCAAATTTAATTAAAAATCATCAATGACAAAGAAATAAAAGAGAATTCCACCATTATTCACAACTAGACATTAGCAAAATACCAAGAGGGCAGTTGAAACTTATGTATTTTTTCGCAAAATTTTGATTCCAAGCATTTTTAGTGCATATTCGTTTCAACAGTTCTGGTTCATTATAGCCAATCGTGTAATTACTTTCAAAGACACGTAACTAATTAAAAAGTTCAACTAGAAGATGATGAAGCTTTTGGAATTCATTCACTTCAGCCTCCTGCATGGGAAATGTGAAAAGTCATATGTGAAGTATCTAAGCTGCTGTGCTTGAGTTTCAATAGAAAGCTGCGTTATTAAAGTGTTACCCGTGGGAGTTAGTCAATTTCGGGTACTAGAGGAGTTGGACCAGATGAGACGGATCAGAGGAGTCTGGCATAGGAGACTGACTAGAGGAGTCCGGTAGAAGAGACCAGAGCCAGATGAGCATGACCAGAGCCAGAGGAGGTCAAGTCATGTGATCTGATTATTGTTACTCGCGAATTACACCAAATTGAAGCTAACGCGAAGGCGGTTCTAACTGAATCAACTGAAGCAGTTATTGAAGTCGTTAGCCAGCTGGATAACTACCTAACATATGAGAATTCGTGAATCTAGGGTTCGTTTTCAATCTCTGTAACTATATAAAGTGTTCTTCTCAACTGGGAGAAGAAATGAGTGTAAGATACAACATTTGAGTGCACACACACTGAGAGATATTGTGAGATTGAGTGGATTGTAAATTCTCTATTCTTCTTAGAGAAAGATCGATCCTCTCCGATCTCGTGGATGTAGGAGTATTTTCTCCGAACCACGTAAATCTGGTGTTCTTAATTTTAGTTGATTTCAATTTCGTTCTTAAGCTGTTGTCATAATTCCGGTTCCCGATTACAAGTTTTATTGTGAATCAAAACCTATTATCAAGTCGCGCCGTCTGTGGGAAGCAATCATGGCTACAACCAAGTTCGACAATGAGAAGTTCACAGGGAAGAACGATTTCAGTTAATGGAAAATTAAGATGAAGGCTCTCTTGGTACACAATGGTTTGTACAAAGCCTTGTTGCCACCCGATCAGGTGGCTTCTATAACTAATCCGACGAAGGTGGAGGAGAACAAGAGGAAAGCGCACAGTGCCCTTATCTTGTGTCTTGGAGATAAACCGTTGTGGAAAGTATCGAAGGAGAAAACCGCTCTTGAAGTCTGGAATAAACTGGAGAAGTTATACCACATTAATGCTGTTGAATTCTCTACCTAAGTATCTGAAGAATTTCAAAGATGTCGTGCTATTTGGAAGACAAGATTAGGTGATGTTTGATGATATTCAAACTGCCCTGAAAACCAAGTTTCTACAGATCCAGACTGAAGGGAAGAAGCCTGCTGAAGGATTGAATGTTAATTCCAAGAAGAAGAAGGGGTTTCAATCCAAGAAAAAGGATAGTGGAAAGGGAAATAAGGGTGAGAAGAAATCTGGTTCTGTGGAAAAGAGAAAGTGTTTCACTTGCCACAAGGAAGGTCATCTGAGAAAGAACTGCCCTAAAAGAAGGAAGAAAGACAATCAAAATGATCAAGATGGAAAAGCAGCTGTGGTGGAGGTTGAAGGGTATGACAGTGCAGAAGTCTTAATGGTTAGTCATGAGAGACTAAGTTAAGAGTGGGTCCTAGACTCTGGTTGTACTTTTCATATATGTGTCCACATGAAGATTTGTTCCTGAATCTTGAGAAGCTTGATGGAGGTCTTGTTCTTTTGGGCAATGATGAGAGCTGTAGAGTGCAAGTATCAAGATCAAGATGTTTGATGGAGTTGATAGGATCTTATCAGAGGTAAGATTTGTACCTGGCCTGAAGAGAAATCTTGTTTCTCTTGGTACTCTGAATTCCAAAGGTTTTGAATTCAAGATAGACAAGGAGTTTTGTCAATAACAAAGTCTGGAAGGATTGTTTTTGTTAGGATAAAAATTGTTAGTTTTGATGAGTTAAAACAAACCAGAAGATGTAATAGGACCATCTGGACCTGTTAGCCAGATGAGGATTAGTTAGGACTTAGTCTAGGGGGAACTGCCAGACCAGAAGACCTCACCAGAAGAGTCACCAGAGGACTCCACCAGAGGACTTCACCAGAGGAGATCAGACCAGAGGCAGAGGACCTTCCCCAGACCAGACGAGTCCGGACCAGACGAGTCTGGTGGAACAAAAGATGCTCAGTTTGATCCTCTTATTCTACTGAGTATTCTGGTTGTTCACCAGATAAGGACCAGAAGACACCGAGGTTGCCTGGTGTCTGGTCCTGCCTTCTCTGGAGAGAATCAGAGTTAGGCAATTGGAAGCATTGACCGTTGGTGATTCAAAACAAGTCAAAACAAGATTGGATTGAGAAGATATGAAGACAATCAATCAAGATCTCACCAACCCAATCAATCAATTAGGGAATTGATTGATTGAAGCTTCCATTTATAGAGGATCTGATTGGATTAGCCTCCCAACGGCTATGTCCCTAATCCCCTCTATATATACTTGAGTGCAGATCAAGAAAAAGCTCTAGAATCATTCACGCGCATATAGCCATACTAAGCTTGTGATCACTACGCATATTGCACTCACACTTTGTTCTTAATTACTTATCTACTCGTAAGGAGTTCATATACTCAACCTGTTCATCTTGTTAGACAAGATTGGAGTAAGTATATCTTTAGATCGAAGTTAGATCTAAAGAATTTGTAAGAAGGTGCTGGTACTTCAGAAATTCCAGTGAGTAAGTTTGTGAGTTGGTTGATAGTGAGACCCCTTGGTGATAAGGGAGAGTGGACGTAGGATATTTATCCGAACCACTATATATCGTGTGTCTTTTATCGCTTTATTTTAATTATTGTTTATTGCTCTCTTATAAAAGATTTTGGAAAGACATTTAAACATAAGCTTCCGCAATTAATCTATCAAGTGGGACCAACAAGTGGTATCAGAGGTTCCCTCAACCTCCTCTGGTGCAGAAGTCCCCCCTTCATACACTTCCACCTCCCAAATCCCTCCTACACATTCTGTACCAGATATTCCTTCCTCTTCTGGTGCAGAGCAACCAATCCCTACCACCTCTACTTCACAAAATCCAAACCCTCCCCAAACCCATACAGACCAGGACCCAACCATTTCTATGGCTCTGGGATTCGCTGGCCCTCCCCCCTCCCCAACTTGTTTGACCAGCGATGATAGTGAAGATGAGGAAGCTTCACTTGAGCCTGTTGTCTTAGCCCCTTCCTCCTCTGCCTCTGGGCCCAAACCCTTCACTTTCTCATCTGCAGAAATGGGTCCCATTAGGCAGAGTATGAGTGTAAGTGCTCAGCTCTGGCTAAGAGAGCATTTTCCAGTTCTTCTGGAGCACTTACCACTTCTGGCAGAGCTTACTGATGCCAAGGTCTGGAGCAAGGCCAGACTTGAAGATGTGGAGGACCTGGTGCTATTGCTTGAGGAAATGGGTGCCTCCAACTTCACTGCTTGGGAGATTGAGCTGAAGCAGAAGATGAACATTCAGAACCCAGCAGAGCTGGAGACTCCTGGTGCAGCTAAAGTCTTGATTCGCACCCTGCTCATCCAAAGAGGAGTAATGCTCACTCCAGAGGGCCCCACTTACAAGTTTGGTCCTCACTTTGTCTTCCCTCCAGAGCTTTATTCAGACGAGGAGGACTTTGAGATGTCTCCTGCTGTGCTCCAGAAGATGAAGGTCTTCTTCAACGAGCAGATCATGCAGATAGGGCGCTTTTCCAAAGCAATCCAACATATGGCCCCTGCTATGATAGAGCATCAGATCAAGCAAGAAAGGAGAATTTTCCTCAAACAGATCAAATCCACTCTGGCAGAGGTTAAAGCTTCATTCAAGGCTAATGGCTTGTTTGTCAAATTAGATGTAATGCACAGCCAGAAGCAGCTCCAGGAGCACGTGATGGAGCAGTTGAGGCCAGTTTCTGTACTCAAAGTGGAAATGGCCAGCCAGATGATTCAAACTGCTAGACTGAAGGACTCCCTCCAGGAGATGTTGGAGAAGCATGAGAGACTTGTTGCAGAGTCTAAAGCCTACCTGGAGGAGGCCAAGCAGCTTCGTGATCTTCACTCTTCCTCCAACACTGCCTTGCCTGATCTCATAAGGCAGGTAGTGGAGCCCCTCCTTGATGAAGTTAAAAAGGGGGAAGAGAAGGCCAGAACTGATCTGGCGAAGACCACAAATGAGACTCTTTTTAGCCATGGAGCTCGTCTGGACCTGTTGGAGAACACATTGGCCCAGGCTGAGTTGCAGAAGAAGAAGAAAGAAGAGTTGAAATCTCTATCTATGGCTAAACAGCTTGCTGCAGAAGAAGAGTCATCTGAAGCTGAGCAGGATCCTTCTACCATTCCTGGTCCTGCTAAGAGGAAGATTAGAAAAGTTAAGAAGAGTTTCCTTGAATCTGTTGTCGAAGAAGCAGAGAAGAGATACAAGGAAGAGACTCCAGAGGAGAGGCAAGCCAGAATCAGGAAGAACATAGATGAAGAGCAGAGGCTCAGATATGTTAGGAGACAGAACAAGAAGGCCAGAGAAGCTGGTATTCCTTCTGGTGCAGGTGGCTCAGGTCAGAAGAGGAAAGCTCCAGTGGAAGTTATGAACATCTTGCCACTAAGGACAGAAGGGTCTTTTGACTCTATTGTGCCGTATCCTCTGATTGAGAGATGGAGAGAAGCCAAGACCCTCTGGTTCATTCAGCATTATATCCAGAGGCCAGCACCAGAAGATGATGAGCTGATCAACAGAACCTTCCATTCTTGGATGCAAGCCTATGATGCAGACTTGTACAAGCAGCTGATGGATTCAACCATTGAGTTCAACCTGGAGGTGACTGCTCCTGAATTTACTTATCTTAACACTCCCATGATTGGGAACCAGGTGGATTGGGCAGAACTGAAGAAGCTTTACAAGACCAAGGTGTTGGTGAATTTCACCCCAACATCTTCTGCAGAGTTGAAGGCCGTCCAGGATAGGTTCCTTGACTGGTTTCTTGTCCCTAAAGAGAACAGAAGATATGCCTAGAATAGGACAATGAACTTCAATGTAATCTGTAATTATTTTGTCCTCTGATTATTAATGAAAAATACATATCTTCTCTGTTCTAAAGACAACTCCTTGTTGTCTTATTATTTGCCTGTTGAGATCTATTCTAAGGTCTCATCCCTTTATTGTTTTCTTGCTTAAGTTTTACTTTTGATCAGTTCTGGTAGTGTTTTAACTCCATCAAAAAGGGGGAAATTGTTAGGATAAAAATTGTTAGTTTTGATGAGTTAAAACAAACCAGAAGATGTAATAGGATCATCTGGACCTGTTAGCCAGATGAGGATTAGTTAGGACTTAGTCTAGGGGGAACTGCCAGACCAGAAGACCTCACCAGAAGAGTCACCAGAGGACTCCACCAGAGGACTTCACCAGAGGAGATCAGACCAGAGGCAGAGGACCTTCCCCAGACCAGACGAGTCCGGACCAGACGAGTCTGGTGGAACAAAAGATGCTCAGTTTGATCCCCTTATTCTACTGAGTATTCTGGTTGTTCACCAGATAAGGACCAGAAGACACCGAGGTTGCCTGGTGTCTGGTCCTGCCTTCTCTGGAGAGAATCAGAGTTAGGCAATTGGAAGCATTGACCGTTGGTGATTCAAAACAAGTCAAAACAAGATTGGATTGAGAAGATATGAAGACAATCAATCAAGATCTCACCAACCCAATCAATCAATTAGGGAATTGATTGATTGAAGCTTCCATTTATAGAGGATCTGATTGGATTAGCCTCCCAACGGCTATGTCCCTAATCCCCTCTATATATACTTGAGTGCAGATCAAGAAAAAGCTCTAGAATCATTCACGCGCATATAGCCATACTAAGCTTGTGATCACTACGCATATTGCACTCACACTTTGTTCTTAATTACTTATCTACTCGTAAGGAGTTCATATACTCAACCTGTTCATCTTGTTAGACAAGGTTGGAGTAAGTCTATCTTTAGATCGAAGTTAGATCTAAAGAATTTGTAAGAAGGTGCTGGTACTTCAGAAATTCCAGTGAGTAAGTTTGTGAGTTGGTTGATAGTGAGACCCCTTGGTGATAAGGGAGAGTGGACGTAGGATATTTATCCGAACCACTATATACCGTGTGTCTTTTATCGCTTTATTTTAATTATTGTTTATTGCTCTCTTATAAAAGATTTTGGAAAGACATTTAAACATAAGCTTCCGCAATTAATCTATCAAGTGGGACCAACAGTTTTGAAGGGTATGATCAAGAATGGTTTGTATACTTTGATAGGCAGAACAGTAACAGGATCAGCTGGTGTTGTTATGGAGTCTTCTGATGTCAACTTGTGGCACAAGAGATTGACACATGTTGGTGAGAAGGGTCTGGTGGAGTTATCTAAGAATGGGGCAATCCCAGGAAAAATGATATGTAAGCTGGAATTCTGTGAGAGGTGTGTTCTGGGGAAATCAAGGAAGCAAGCATACCAGAAGGGGAAGCATACCACCAAGGAGGTTATGGATTACATACATTCTGTGGTTGGGGACCTGCAAGGGTATCTACTCATTTTGGTGGCAGGTATTTTCTTACCCTTATTGATGATTATTCCATAAAGGTTTGAGTTTATATTCTCAAACAGAAGAGTGAGGCCTTCTCTAAATTCAAAGAATGGTTGACTGAATTTGAGAATAAGAGGGGCCGAACTATCAAACACGTAAGGACTAATAATGGGCTTTAATTTCTATCAGAAGAGTTTCAACATTTTTGTAGTAAGAAGGGTATCACAAGGCATAAAAATGTTCCTTCAAACCCCCAGCAGAATGGTCTAGCTGAGAGAATGAATAGAACTATTCTGGAAAGGGTTAGGTGTGTTATCTGATGCTCATTTACCTAAGAGTTTTTGGGGTGAAGCTGTTAACAGAGCTGTGTATCTCATTAATAAGGTGTCATCATCTGCTATTGAGTTTAAAACCCCAGATGAGATCTGGTATGGAAAGATATCAGATTACTCAAAGTTGAAAGTATTTGGATGCTTAGCTTATGTTCATGTGAAACAAGACAAACTTGAACCTAGAGCTTTAAAATGTGTTTTTATTGGGTATCCAAAGGGTGTTAAAGGGTATAAGTTGTGGTGTCTAGAGCATGGGAACCAAAAGTGTATTACCAGCAAAGATGTAGTGTTCAATGAATTACAGATGTGATACAAGTCTGGTAGAGGTGATGGAGAGCCATTAGCTGAAGAGATAGATGGTGTTATTTCTGAGCCAATTACTCAAGTTGAGGTAAAGCCTGATTATGAAAAACAGGATAGCTCATCTGGTTCTGAACCAGAGCAAGAAGCCGGAGAAAATGAGTCATCTCATGAGGATAGTGCACCAGTAGAAGCAGAGGAAGAAGTGTCTGATTGCACTTTTGAACCCAAGAGACTGGGTGAAAAACACTTTTGGCTATATGCGAAAGTGATCCCCCCTTCTTGGGATCAAAACTGCAATTTATCAATTCTCTTGGGAACAATACTATAATTTATCATGCATTCTAAAAAAAAAAAGTACTATAATTTATCATATTAGTTTGGGACTGAAAGTGTATAAAAAATTACGGGACTCAAACTGCATAAATTAAAAGACCATTTTTAAATGAACCCATTCTTTTGGAACCAAAAGTACAATTAACGCTTTAACATACATGATTCAAATAAAACAAAAAAGTTATAAAAGTGTGCAAGTAAAAAAACAAAAACAAAAAATTCCAATTGGTTTATATAAAAAAAATTAGTTAATGCAGTTTTTTTCTATTTACAAATTTCTTTTGTGAAAAAGCAAAAAAATTAAATAAAATTGTTTTCAGAGAATTTACGGGTCAAAATTGCACCGGTTGAAACTTAAGTATCAAAGTGATGCTCTTAAAAAGGTTTGCATTTTCTTTCAAGCCATTAATGTTACCCATCTTTGATTTTGGACCATAGCGTCTCCTCTTTTTGAAATTGGTAAATTTACTTTGTTTTAAAAAGTAATTAATTATCATACTTGTCCACAAAAATACTAATTATCCTTAGATGGTTGAGAATAAAAGTTTTTTGGTCCCATAACTTATCGAGTGCCCGATTTTGGTCCCAAAAATTTTAACTCTTCAATTTTGGTCCCATAGCTTCTACGGTTTGCCTAATTTTGGTCCCATTCTTGCTGAGAAATTGTCCATTTTTCAACCACATATTAGTGATATGGAAAAATGATTAAAAAATAGAAAACAAAAATAATATATCGTTTTGGGGATACATCTTCGAGGGTATCGTAAAGGCCCAAATTCAGGCAAAATGTGAGTTGAGTATGACAAAAAAGGGCACCATTTTTGTATTTTTATAGAAAATGGGACTATAAATGGACAATCCCTAGGAGTTACAGGACCAAAATTGAAGAGTAAAAATTTTTGGGACCAAAATCGGACACTTGATAAGTTATGGGACTAAATAACTTTTTTTCTCTTAGATGGTTATAAATAGTTGATTTGTAATTGTACTTGTAACTCTTAGAGTATATCTTATATCCTCATATTTTATAAAATTTCTTTTTGCTTAAAAAAAAAAAAAAAAAACATTGTCCCCAAAAGTATTGATTATATATGCTACAGCCTCTTAATTTTCATTTATCTAATTAATTGCCGTCTCTGTCGAGCTATAATATTCCAGTGTTTTTAAATCACGGTGATGTTCCTTCTGAGAGTCAAATAATATGGACAAAAATGAGTTGAAATCCCGTGATAAACAAATAATTAAATTCACGTGAACGAATTGGATGGAAGTGTAATTTGTTTGAAAAACTAAAATTGATTAGTTTAGTGACAACTTGCTTGCTCAAGTTGGATTATTTCTTGCAATTGAACTTAAATATACTATTTTTAATTAGAGGGTATTAATTGTAGTAACGTAAAGTATTAACCAATTGAGGGCGGCTGGATTCACTTCTCATAAGAACTATAGTTTTCTACACATTTTAAGTAAAAAAAATTACCAACTTTGATATGAAAAGACATAAGTTACATGTTCAAATGGGTATATACATACAGGATTCTTCTATCATAAGAAGAATTATATGCATCGAGAAATTATTCAAATATTCATACTTTAAATATTTTATCGATGGGAATCGCAGACAAGAATTATATTTAATAACTTTATTTACCTATATAGTACTCTAGAAACACTTCCTTGACAAATTCTTGTGTTAGAGGTACGAATCATCATACAGAATTAAATCAAATATATTTTCACTTAATAATAAATTAATCCACTAATCCTTATTTTTGTTTTCTCTCTCCTATGCATCCATAGACATTAATATACGTATTTTTTTACACATCTCAAACATGTGCCATGCACATGCTTCCTTGTTTGAATAATAATTATTTCAACGTTGTCTATGATTTATAATGGCCGACAGATTTTCTTTGGCTCTCATTATAAGATTATTATTTTACCCATTCCGATGGCGACGCTCCTTCATAAATGCAGGCAACAATTAAAAAAATATTAATAGATGTACGCTGATCAATAGTTGTGTAATAATTTCATTATAAAATATATATCATAATTCACTACAATATTGTATATCCTCAAGATTGTGTTTTCAATTTACTCAGTTCTGTGTGAGATAGTGAATAAAAATGCAATAAGTCTTTCTTTGCCGAAATGCAAGAAGATACATTAATTTAATTAGTATACACTGCAAATGTTGCACTGTTTTGCAACGGCCGTTATGTTGCAATACACGTTTTGCGATGTATTTTACGACGGATACGTGATCGCAGGCAAAACTGTCGTAGCAAATATTTTACGACGGCTTTAGGCCACCCGTTGTAAATTTATGACGGTTTTTCACATCATAAAACCGGCCCATTCACGACCCGAACCAGCGCCAAAATTTAAGACGGACTCTTGTCCGTCGCAAAAACGCCAGAAATTTCGGTTTTTAATTTCTCCAGAAATAATTTACTACGGGCATTAATCCGTCATAAATTATGTATTTACGATGAATACGCATCCGTCGCAAAATACGAACCTGGAAGAAAAATAATGGTTCATGTGGTTCGAACCCGGACCGTCCACCCGGGGCGGGTGCGAACCACTGGACCACTGGCCCCAAGCTATATTCCGGTCCAACTTTGATATTAGCCCTGTTGGGCCTGGAAAAATTAATTCCAAAGACGCATCCAAGGGGAATCGAACCCGGACTCTCTCTTTCATGTAGAGGGGGCGCGCGTCGTTAGGACACTTGCTTTTATTGTTCATTTTTTATAATTCATTAAATTAATTAATTTTTCTTTCTAACTTGTTTCAATAAATGTTGTTGCTAGTTATATTATTTTTTTGTAAATTTATTTAATTCGAAAAACGTGTAATTAATATTATAATTCGTTCATTTATACGTATTTAATTGTATACATATACAAATTGACTCATTTTTTTTATAATTCATCAAATTAATTCTTTTACGTTTCTAACTTGTTTTAATAAATGTTTTGAATACAATATAATTTTTTATAAAAAAATTACTTAATTCGAAAAACGAGTAATTAATATTATAATTTGTTCATTTATACGTAATTAATTGTATATGTATCCAAATTGACTCATTTTTTTATAATTCATCAAATTAATTTATTTTTCATTTCTAACTTGTTTTAATGAATGTTGTAACCAATTATATTTTTTTATTTGTAAATTATTCATGTAATAAAAATATAAAATTAGCAAAAAAATATAATAAAAGTAATGTCAAATAAAAAAAAATTAAACCATGATTTAAAAAAAAAAAAAAACCCAATCATCGGATAGGAAACTGAGATCATCCCCCTCATCTAGCCTTTGGAGCTCTGGCGGCGGTGGCGGGATCTCAGGCTGCACCTGGTCCGGCGGTGGTGATACCGCTCCACCTAATGTGGAGGAAAGTAGCCTCCAACACTTGGTCATCTCCTCCCTATCCTTCCGTTGCGCCTCTACCTCCGCTGCTCGTCGCTGTCTCTCGTACTCTCACCGCACCTCTTGCTCCGCCTCTCGTTGCTGGAGGAGTTTCATCTGCTTGACGACAATTGAAAGTTGACTCTCGATCTCACTGAGATGAGAGTCGATGGAGGACTGGGAGGAGGATGAACCGGATCCACTAGATGGAAGTATGTTTTTTCCAAAACCATCCAATCCAGTGAACCATTCCTTATCAGCCTTGACATTCTTAAAGTAGAGCTCATTTTGAACGTCCACAGAAGGCCCTGAGGGGGAAGGCCTAAAGGTCGACCCCTCTGTCCCTTCCGGAGGCTGAGACTAGGAGGCAAGGTCATCGCGCATTTTTCTCTGCAAATTAACAATACATTTAATTAATAAATGAACCCTAAAATTTATTAAATAATACTTTAATTAAAATTAAAAATAATACTTACGTGGATCTCGGTGGTGCGGCCGTAGGTGTACATTCCAGTCTCCTAATTCAGCGGGTGGGCAAGTTGCAGTCTCTCAAAATGAGAGGGCTCACATCCATGCTCCCACTCTTACAAGTAAATATTTTGTAATTAATATTACCAAAAATTCATAAAAATAATTAAAAATATAAAATTGGTCACCTACAAATTGCAACCCGTGCTCATGAATTGACCGAGAACCGGCCCAATGTCGCACGACCCCTTCTCCATCAGGATCGCTAAGGTTATTCGCCTTGTTCTACTGCGACTTCCCTTGAATTCGGGGTTGTTCCAATAGTCGAGAAATTGGGGCCAAATCGGACGGTCTCTATTGTTTGTCCCCATATTTCTCGGGGGTCCATTCTTGTAGTATTCTAGCCGAAAGTGATTCACTATATCTCTGTAACGTTCGACCCCCTTCCTACAAAAGTTCTTTCACATTTGTGGCTCGTACTCCGATGCCCAAACGCAAAATTTCTGCAATTACATTAAAATATAAATATCAATTTATTTATATAATTTATATTAATAAATGATAAATAAATACAAAAAATTAAATAAATTATACCTTAAACTCCTCAAAATACTCTTTTTCTTGCTTTCCAACACCGTTGACCAGTGGTAAGTGGTGAGCTCGAATTCACCCTTCAAGATGGACTGGGTTACTTTTGTAGTAACCTCATGTCCCGAAATCCAACTGCAACATTAAAATTTTAAAGTTAATAAAATAATTAGATTTTAATAAAAAATTGAATATAAAATATTAAAACTTACAAGGTCTCACGGGGCTAAGCAGAAATCCACATCTGCCCAGTGTGATGCTGGCAGGAGGAATATTAGGCCTCACCCACCTGGGGTGCGGACGAGGATCCCTCAGGCGGGACAATCAGAGCTACCTCGACCCCTCTCCTGGCTTCCACTCCCTCCAGCCCCTTCAACATATCCACTGTCTTGTCCACACATCTAAAACATTCAATATATAATAACAATCAATATTTATTTATAAAAATTAAATAATTAACATGTCACATACATACTCATATCTAAACAAAAATCTAAACAATTAACATGTCACGAGTTTAAATTACAATCGTCCCATAACTTTCTAACAAAACAGATTTAGTCCCAAAATTAACATTTTATCAGATTTAGTCCCAAATTATCTAACAAAGTCCAATTTTGATCCCAAATCGGCCGGAAAAGACAATACGACGTCGTTTTAAAGTTCGAAATTGGGGATTTATGACAAGGGTGTTGATGGGGCGTCCATATGTGCTAATTATATTTTATTTTGTCACTTTCTTTTTGAATTTCTAAATATATATTATGTGCAATAAAATTGTAAAAGAAAAGAAAAAATCAAATATAAATAGTAGACGTAAACGCCACATCAGCACTCTTGCCGGAAATCACCGAAATTCGGACTGCAAAGTGAGAATTTGGACCAAAATTTGACCCTGTCAGAAAAATTGGGATAAATATGATTAAAAATTAATTTTGGGACCAAATCTATTTTGTCACAAAGTTATGGGATAATTTGTAATTTAAACTCAACATGTCACATACATACTCATATCTAAACAAAAATCTAAACAATTAACATGCACATACATACTCATATCTAAACAAAAAACTAAATAATTAACATGTCATATACATACACATATCTAAACAATTAACATGTCATATACATACTCATATCTAAACAATTAACATGTCACTTACATACTCATATCTAAACAAAAAAGCTAAACAATTAACATGTCACATACATACTCATATCTAAACAAAAATCTAAACAATTAACATGCACATACATACTCATATCTAAACAAAAAACTAAATAATTAACATGTCATATACATACACATATCTAAACAATTAACATGTCATATACATACTCATATCTAAACAATTAACATGTCACTTACATACTCATATCTAAACAAAAAAGCTAAACAATTAACATGTCACATACATATTCATATCTAAACAATTAACATGTCACATACATACTTATATCTAAACAAAAATCTAAACAATTAACATGTCACATACATACTCATATCTAAATTTTTTTAATAAAACAATTGAATTCAATATTTAATGTATCCTTCTTTTATATTGAAATGCCTTTAAGAAATTAAAAATAATCATTTAAATATAAAAATTATTTAATAAATACTAAATATAAATATTTTATAATATACCAAATTATTTTAAAGTATTTGACAAAAATACACCAAATTATTTTAAATTAAATATTTTCTGATATATAAGAATTAAAAATTAAAAATTCAATAAAACTTGTAATTACAAATTTAGCAAAAATATAAATTAATTTACATATATAAAAATGACAATTTATTATTTTTAATAACTAAAAATAATTTTAAATTCAAATTATCACGTAAATAAAAAAAATCTCATTATATTATATATTTACATGAATTATTCATCAATTACTAAAAATATAAATTGATAGGGATGCATTAGTATTATTACACAACCTAATGATACATTTTTCTGTACCATTTTGAAAGAAGATTCGAGTAATATATGTACTTCCTTAGGAATGAAAAATAAATAAATAAACCTGTTTAATAAAAGTGAAACATATTTCATCTCTATATTTTATTCACGAACATTTTTTGAAAGAAATTATTAAATTTTTTTATAATAAAATGTTCTTATGTTGTTTTTAAAATTTTAAAATAGTTTTACATGTTTAAAATGTATTTGATATTTTTAGGGCATTTTATGATTTTATTTATTATTTTTAATTTTTAATCATTAATTTTAATTATAAAATACATAAGGACATTTTCATCAAATAATATAAACATGAAGGCTATTTTCACCAAAATACACTACCACAGTATAAACTGGTTACAAACTGGTTATAGCCGATTATGGGGCATTTTTATCTAGTTTTGAAAATATAATGGACTTTTTAACAAAGTAAAAAGTATAAGGGGTATTTTTTATCTTTACTACCAACCTACAGGACATTTTTACCAATTTTACCTATAAATATATTAATATATATCTTGTTTTATGTAATTAAATAAAGGTGGCAATCATTTCCCTATTTCGATCGTGTTAGGTTCTTTTATATTTGACCAATTTCTGACATCAACATTAATCAAATGTATATTCATATTTTTGCATTAAATAATTAGCAATCATTTCCTGAGTTGTTGACTTAATTGCTATTGTACCTTTCCCAAACAGGCGATCTTCGTTATTTCATAACCAAATTCCTAGTCTGTGAGCGGTGAGTTGGATAAAAAAATTTAGAGAGATCGATGGCGGCTTATGCTGCTGTGCTTCCTCTCAAGGTATTTTATTCGAAAATGTTACATTATTACGATGTCGCCCTTCCTCCCGAGATAATGAATATATGTGAACGTGGCTACAAGGAGTTGAAGTCGTTACAAGATTTTATTGAAAGATTGGATTGTAGGAGTAGGAAGAGGATGAGTGCTTGGCTTGAACGAATCCCAGAGGCACTAGATGAATGTATGAAAATGCTTATAAATAGCGGAATGGATGAATTTGTTGAAAACACTCGTTCTTTATTAGAGACACTAAAGAAAATACCGGAGGAGTTGGTCGAAGAAGAAGTTGTTTCATCATCGTCGTCATCATTCAAGATGATTGGAATACGTGATGAGCGAAGTAGGCTCAAAGAAGCACTCGTCGATGTTGACAGGGCGGAGGGATCCATTTTCTTACTCCAAGGGATGGCAGGCATTGGTAAGACCATGCTCGCTCGGGAAGTTTATCAAGATTTGGATAATTCGGAGTGGTTCGATTGTCGTGCTTGGGTGACAGCAGGCAATGAATGGAAATCAAAAGAAATAACAGAAGCCATTCTATCTCAAGTGGACTCCAACGCACACAAGATGGTTATGGGAGGAGACGAGGAGGAAATAACACAACAGTTGGAAAAAAGTTTGAAGTTGGGTAAGCGATGTCTCATAGTGGTGGATGATGTATGGGATCTTAGAATTTTCCTAGAATACACGGTTAGAGTACTGCTCCACGGCATACAAGGTAATCGAATCATACTTACATCTAGGATGAAATGTTTGAATATCAGTATTCCCATGTATGTCATTGTGATGCGGTTGTTAAATAAAGAAGAAAGTTGGGATCTTCTTCGTGAGAAGGCGTTTATTGGAGGCTTTTGCCCTCCTCAACTTGAGGACTATGGGAAGAAGGTTGCCGACAAGTGTGATGGTCTTTCTCTTACAATCGTCACCATTGCAGACCACCTATTAATGGCCGAAGAATCACTCTGGATCAACGTAGCGGAGAAGAAGAGACATCAGGTCTTTATTGACGCATATGATCAAATAACAAAGGTACTATATCCGAGCTATGAGGAATTAGATGATCGATTTAAATTATGCTTTCTTTATATGGGAGTTTTTCCGCTAAAGTGTGAGATACATCGATCTAAGCTCAGTAATTTGTGGTCTGCTGAGAAAATTTTTGATCAATCTAAGAAAAGAGAATCACCCTATGCTGCCTTTCTCTTACTAATTTCCCAACTTGATAACCGTAGTCTTGTTATGGTCCACCAAAGAAGCTTCAGTTCTTCATTATTATTCCAGCGGTATAATCTACCAATAAGAATATTGGGCATCCATTCTTCCTGGTGGCACTTCTGCCAAAGAGAGGCTAGGAAGATCAATTTTTTTCATGTCCTAGATTGTCCTGAAGACGCTTTAGAAGAACTTATAAGAGGTCAAAGCAGGTTGAGCATCCATAATAATGTTTTATTTGCACTCAAAGATGTGCACAACTCAATCGAGGAAAATTGTGCATCCACTGCACAGTCTCTTTTATGCTTCGGTCCATATCATCAATATATGGTACCACTATGTTTCGGCTTAAGGTTTCTTCAAAGACTCGATGCTCTTAATATTCGTTTTTATGATTTTCCACTGGAAGTACTAGAACTAGTTAAGCTACTATACCTTGCCCTCACTTGCAACAAACAACTTCCTCCTTCCATATCCAAACTTGAGAAACTAAAATACTTGATTGTTCACCCTCATTTGAGCATCAAGTCGTCTGGAGCTCCGACATATTTGCCTATGGAGATATGGGATTTAGAAGAATTGAAACATCTTGAGGTCTTGGGAAGCGACCTACCAAATCCTGGTGACAAATCCTTGAAAATGCTTTCTACACTATTAGATGTGAGCACCGCCAGTTGCTCCGTTCTTGATAAACTCCCAAATCTAGAGAAGTTGAGAATTAGAATTGTATTGACACCCGAGGCACCAGATCCCTTATATTGTTTTGATCATGTTTCCAATTGGAGGACTATTTCCAATATTACATGCATCATCACGAATCCTGGATTCAAGTTTCAGGTTGTTCACTCAGATCCTTTGTTTCATGTGTTCCCTTCTTGGTTGATTAAATTGAGTTTGAGTGGCTTAGGTTTTCCTTGGGAAAGAATGAGGGGGATGTCTTCGATGCACAATCTTAAAGTGCTGGAGCTTCGATGCAATGCTTCATTTCTCATTTTTGTTTTCAATAATATAGCTCCAATTCATAAATGAGATATGTATCAATGCCATTATGTAGTTTTTGAGCTATGGTTGACTATCGGTTTAGAAGCTACTCCGATAGGCAATCTTTTACTGTTTTTTGTCTGTTATATTTTGTCACATGTAGGAGGTTATTATAGGGTATCCTGAAGTTCATTTATGAATTAAATGTTTATTTGTGGATAATATAAGTATCATATTTTTTTTTTTTATAAACAGTCGATTTATTTATAAATGGACCTTACAATACCCTTTGACACATGACAAAAAAAGGACTAGTAAAATTAGAGAAGGAGTAATTCCTCTCTGAGTTCTGAAAATCTCAAAACTTGCATCAATTAAAATCCGAATGAGATTCAGCTTTATATGAACGGTGATACTTGAACATTCTCTGTGACATCAGTAATCATGACTGTTGTATTTTGCACATATAGGAGGGTATAATAGGGTCATTTATAAATAAAATGATTGTTTATAGATAATATAAAAGTAACATATTTTTTATAAACAATCAATTTATTTATAAATGAATCTCATAATACCTCATAATATACATGACAAAAAATAACACACAAACAAAAAGGACTAGCAAAATTGAACGGATGGAGTATTTATTTTATTATTGCAATCAGAAAATTTGCATCAATTAAATGCTGATTGAGATTCAGCTTGGAATGAAGGGAGGTACATGTAAACATATTCTGAATTTGCCAAGAGAGATGTTGATGATTGAACATTCTATGTGACAGTACTAATCACGATAGGCAATTTAGTGGTTTCAAATGCTGGTTATTAGCAAAGGTGGAACTAACTGATTTAGAAATTTAACAGCCAAAGAAAAAATCACAAATGGTCCAATAACATTGTCCGAGTTCAAATTTGGTCCTTTAACTTTTTTATTTTTCAATTATGATCCTTTTATGAACGCATATAAATCGTCCTATAGCTATCAAACAAAACATATTTAGTCCCAAAATTAACATTTTATAATATATAGTCCTAAATTCTCTAACAAAGTCCAATTTTAGTCCCAAATCGGCCCGAAAAAGTCTATACGACATCGTTTTGAAGTCCGATGTTGGGGATTTATGGCAAGGGTGTTGATGTGGCGCCCATATTGCTACTTATATCTTCTTTTTCTTTTAGAATTTTTAAATATACATGATGATACGGTATCAGCGGAACGATTTCAGAGGTAACACAAGTTAATTCTCGGAAGATTTATCTTACCAATTCGTCGGAATCTACCAAACAAATAGGTAAGAAGAATAACTCGCCACCCAATATGAAATCCACCAAAAGGGATAAGAGTTATGTTGATAGGAAGAGATTTCTTCACTAACAAGATGAATTATATTTTGTTAACTTCAAACTTGCTTCTTTTCGGTTACAGAAGGTAAATATATATAGATGATCATGGATACTCCCTATGCATAGGAAATATCATACTAGACTTGACTCAATAAAAGACACTTTGACTCTTATTGTTTTGACTGACAATTACATGAATTAGGCTACTAGACTTCTTCTTTTGGTTCATGTACTTCTTGACTGCAATAAAGGATGTGGATAAGTATTTGACCGTAGTTATTGATGTAAGATGGTCTGTTGACCGTCTAAAATTATTGGCCTCGTTTCGGTATCAGACGCTTCCACTGCGCGTAAACTCGTCCCCGAGTTTTTCTCATTCTCATTAATAATATGTTCAAGATATGGAGATAAATCAGCAATATTGAAGGTTGCAGAGACACCATAATCTCCCAGAAGTTCAATCTTGTAAGCATTTTCTCCAATGCGTTTAAGAACTTTAAACGGACCATCGGCTCTTGGACTTACTATCCCATGCTTCCTAGGAAATCTTTCCTTTCGCAAGTGGACCCAAACCAAATCTCCCTCTTTGAATGCGGCAACTCTGCGATGCTTATCTACATACCTTTTGTATTTCTCATTCTGCTTCATGATTTATGCTCGGACTTGCTCATGTAGCTTCTTGATGTGCGCAGCTCAGTCATCAGCATCTCCACTATACTGATAAGCAGTTGGTAACGGTGCTAAGTCTAACGGACTGATCGGATTTCGTTTGTATACTACCTCGAAAGGACTGGTTCCCGTCGATTGACTTTTGGATCGATTATAGGCAAATTCAGCTTGAGCCAGTGCAAGATCCCACTGTCGAATCTTATCTCCTACAAGACTCCGCAACTGGTTTCCCAAGCTTCGATTTACTACTTCAGTTTGGCCATCAGTTTGCGGATGATGAGAGGTACTAAACTGAAGAGTGGTTCCCAATTTACGCCATAATGTTCGCTAAAAATGTCCGACTAACTTGGGGTCTCGATCGGAGGTAATTGTCTTCGGTACTCCATGCAACTTGATAATTTCTTTGAAGTAAAGATCAACCACGTGACACTACAAGAAAATGCATTTATTGTAACGAATTTATTTGTAACCAATGTTTAAATGGTTACAAAAGATAACTTAGCGTAACGAAAATAAAATTTCGTTACAAAAAGATAACTTATCGTAACGGAAGTAAAATTTCGTAAGAAAAAGATAACTTACCGTAACGAAAAGAAAATTTTGTTACAAAAAGATAACTTATCGTAACGAAAATAAATTTTCGTTACAAAAAGACAACGTATCGTAACGAAAATAAAATTTCGTTACGAAAAGATAACTTATCGTAACGAAAATAAAATTTCGTTACGAAAAGACAACTTATCGTAACGAAAATAAAATTTCGTTACGAAAAGACAACTTATCGTAACGAAAATAAAATTTCGTTACAAAAAGACAACTTATCGTAACGAAAATAAAATTTCGTTACAAAAAGACAACTTATCGTAACGCAAATAAATTTTCGTTACAAAAAGATAACTTATCGTAATGAAAATAAATTTTCGTTACAAAAAATCATATTTTAAATAACATTAGGTAATTGTAGTTACAAATAGTAAAGTGTTGGTTACAAACAGTAAAAATGATATACTGTAACCTCTATCTAAATAATTTTATAAAATCTGAATTGCCAAAGTCATATATATATATATATATATATATATATAAAGAATAATAATAGCACTAATGTTAAACCTAATATTAAATAGGAAAGAACAGAATTTGGAACAGAAAAAATTAACCAAATTGCAATTAAAAAAACTACGGTTTGATTATTAGGTTCAAAATGTATATTAAAGATGGTTGCTCTTATCCTAAGTTAATAGTCATAGTGAGAATTATCACAATGCCTAATTAAATGGGCTTTTATTTTGTCTATTCAATTGTTTATTCTATTTAATTATTGTTACAATTTTCTATTTGATAAGAATATGAGTATCATAACATTGCATCTTTTTTATGAAGACAAAGTATGGAGTCAAAATAGTTCATATACAAATTATCGAAGGTATTAGTTGTTTTCACTAAAGAGTATTAGTTGTTTTCACTGAAGTATATTAGTTGTTTTCACTAAACATTATTGGTTGTTTACTAAAAATAAACTAAAACTCTGAAATGATAACAACTAATACTATTTAGTGGAAACAACTAATACTCTTAATGAAAACAAGTAATTCTTCTTTAATGATTATATAAGAACCAATTTCACTCTATACATACTCATTTATGAATACTTCTAGTGTGCTTTTGAGTGAATGGTATGCACTTAAATATTTAAAAAAGTACCTAAGGAAGAAATCAGTAACATCTCAAGAAATACCTAAATCTAAAAAGACATTTATTTTGAAATGAAAATAGTATTTTTTTTTCACATTAATGACTTCTTAAGAATTCAATGCGGGTGAAAATGAAAGATGAATGTCATTGGATACGTACAAGATATTGCATGCATGCTTACCAAGTCCCCAATGTGAAATAAAATGGAAGTTCAAGACTCAATGGAACTAAATATAAATGTGATTAGATAAGAAGGAGTTAAACTAAAAGTTGGAGAGTAGGTTTTATATGAAAACACTTCATAATAAGCTTAACTTGAAATAGTTTTAGAGTATCATTAATCTCATCAGGAGTATCATTAAACCTGTCAGGGGTATCATTAGTCTGAGTTCAAGATTTTTTTTTTTTATTTTCTTGAACTCAGACTAATGATACCCCTGATGAGATTAATGATACTTTAAAATTGTTTCATAATAAGCTTATCATGAACTATTTTTCATATAATACTATCAAACCTGGATAATATTTACAAGGCTTTTAAGCTAGTAAATAATACTCTAATTCAAAATAGGGATAATTCTATATTAATTCACGACTTTTAGACCTAATTTTAATTTAATTATGACTTTCAGTATTTTTATGAAAAATCACTAACTCTTTGATATACGCTTTTAAATTATAGTATAATTTTTTAACCATTCTCTTGCACTCTCTAAAACGATTTCATCCATGTAAAAAAGTTTTTAATCTAATTGCTATCGCACCATCACGATTTAAAAAAACTTTTGTTAAAAATACAAACCATGTATTGGATTGAAACAACTAAAGAGTTGGTAAATTTTCATAACAATATTAAAAAGTCGTTATTAAATTGAGATTGGGACAAAAGTTCGTGAATTAATATAGTATTAATCCTAAAAAATATCACAGTAGGTTTTATATGAAAATGCTCATAATAAGCTTAACATGATATAGTTTTAGAGTATCATTAATCTCATCAGGAGCATCATTACCTGTCAGGGGTATCATTAGTCTGAGTTCAAGAAAATTATTTTAAATTTTCTTGAACTCAGACTAATGATACCCCTGATGAGTAATGATACTCCCGATGAGATTAATGATACTTTAAAATTGTTTCATGATAAGCTTATCATGAACTATTTTCATATAATATTTGGCCAAAATATCATATAATTTGAGAAAAAATATATTTAGTGAAATATACGTGTAAAATATATAAAATATTTGGAAAATATATAAAATATTTTATTTGATTTAAAACTTTATGCGTAAACATACGTGTAAAATATCATATTATCATTATATCTTTGATTTAAACATACGTGTAAAATATATAAAATATTATATTTGATTTAAAACTTTATGTGTATTTAGTTATCATTAAAATAATATTTTAATATCATAAGGGGTAGTTAAGAAAAAGTTAACTTTTCAAATAATAAAGGCACTCCAATACCCTGTACACGGTCATATATACACTGATATACTTATATTTATATATATTCTTTGAATTTTCATATATTTTCACGATAAAGGCGATAAAGATTGGATGCAGATTCACAAAAATCTTGGTAATCTTTTTTGGAGATTACCGGGAAGAGATGGTGCGCGGAAACCTATTTTATTTACTTCTTTAAATCAGAGATCGATGAATCCTTCGAAGAATCCGAGCAAAATCTCTAAATTTTGGAAAAGAAATCCCAAATTTCCCTCAAATCCTTGACGAAATCCTTTAGATTTTTGGGAAATAAAATCACACAAAGTCCTTCAATTGGAGAAGGTATAGTATTTCTACGTTCAATTTCGGGAGTAATTGTGGGCATAACTAGGGAGGAGAATTATTTTCAGGTGCGTTTTTCTCTTAATTACAGTCTCAGTCGCTAATATGTTCCTAGTGCTTTCAATTGAATTGAGGGCAGCGTCCATTGAACTATGATTTGAAATTAAATTTATCAAATTTACTTTTTTAGATTGGGATGATTAATTTGGTTTTCTGTTATTTTATCACAATGCTTTGATTCAAGTAATTTTATGTTTAAAGAGCATGTACTCTGAGGCATTCGTGGCAGTGATTAAATTTTCATTTGTTTCCATTCCGTCATTTGTATTTAGAAAACCTAAAAGAATATCTTCACCCTAAATTGTCTTTGAGATTTTAAAGTGCTTCAGATCCTCATTAGAATTTTTGTTTGCAACCCCGCTTGGAAAGCATTTTGTGGAATGGACATATTTCACTGCATTCATATATACAAAATAAAGACTTGGTAATAAGTAGCAAAAGATAGAGCTAGCTAAATCATTGTTGCAAAGAAAGAGCTGATCACCTCATTTTTCCCTCTCTTTTTGTTTAACACTTACTCATCTCCATCTCCATCTCCAACACTTGCTCTAGTATATATAGCACTACAAGAGATACATATTTGCAGATGCAGTTAATTAATTGCTCTGCTATATTAATTGTTTGATGTATTATGAGTTATAAAAAGATTAAGGAAATTATTTGGGACTAACAAGAGCACTCTCATTGGTCGACATGCTGGTAAGACAACTATAGTAGTACCTTTGCATTACATGGATTCGAGATTTTTCAACATATAACTATAATTAGATAGACAACCATTTTTTTTTTTTTTTTGCAAAATAAATTAGATTGTTATCTATAATTAGAAATAGTTGGAAATGATTATTTAAGAATTGACCAAACCTCTTTTTTAAATTTAATTAGTTTCAATCAAGTCTGTTATATATGTTAATTTTTTGGCTTCAAAAACCGTGTTAGGCACTGATTTTCTAGAATTCATAGAGTTCTTGAGCCACGCTTGATTTAGTTGTTTTGGTTTGGGAAGAATTATGTATGAATATCTTGTGTTGTTTTTAATCCCATCGTACGGGTTACTTGAATTTGGGGTATTATTTGATTCAAAACAAGGCAAATTACCTAGATGACAGGTAGACACGGTGATAATATTTAAGTAATTAAGATGATTTAACCTGTTAAATAAGTATAATTTATAGGATGTTCAAGTTGAACTTGAAACGAAGATCATGTATACATAAATAAATATTTATTTATGTTTAAAGTGAGGTAACATGTAGTGTTGGACTGAATCTCAACTCACACTTTATGAACTTTTGGAGATAATTTTCCCTCTTTAACCCATATAATTATTGGGAACATAACGTTCTCATCTATTTATACTCTATATGTGAAGAGTTTTAGATATTAAATTTGCGATTGTTTATTTTGATGAGCTTTTGTTGTTGGTTGATTTTAATCTAGTTATTTGATAAAGAGTTTTGGAGCCAAATTTGTGATTGACTTTTTGTAAAAGTTTTATATGGGTTAAACTCAAGCATGTTTTATTTTTTTAATTTTAGCATCTTATTGTTTTTCATCCCATCTTCAGGCTTTTACTTGTAAGGTTGAGATTAACCTTGAGTCGAGTTTGTGTCCCACCTTTGGAACCATCTATATATAGTTTCTTGTTTCTTTTTCTTATATAGAATCACACTTATTGGTTTGTTGTTGTGTAATTTTTATAGGACAATGAAGTTTCAATTTGATCGTGGGATATGAAGAAAAATCAAGACTTCAAGTTCAACTCAATAGTTTTGAAGGATACTTTTTTTTTTTTAATTTATGTTATTGTGTACATTGAGGTTTTTAAAATACATTGATATTTTTCTTATGAATTTGTTGATACTATTGACTTGAATGTTATTGGAGAATTGCTATTTTCTTGAAATATAATTATTATATTATGATTACTTATTGATCATATAATTTTTTCCATTGTGATCCTTTATTATTTATATGTTATTTGTAACCATAGTAAATGTAACGAAAAGATTCGGGAAAAATTAAATATTTAAATACCAATATATTACTTTATGTAACATTTTATTTGTAACGAAAATAATTTTTGGTAATGAAATTTTTGTTATCATTACTAAATTTTTTGTAACGAAAAAGATTTCATTACAATTGTATTTGTAACAAAAATAATTTTTGGTAACAAAATTTTTGTTATCATTACTAAATTTTTTGTAACGAAAAATATTCGTTACAATTGTATTTGTAACGAAAATAATTTTTGGTAACGAATTTTTTGTTATCATTACTAATTTTTTGGTAACGAAAAAGATTTCGTTACAATTGTATTTGTAACGAAAATAATTTTTGGTAACGAAATTTTTGTTATCACTACTAAAATTTTTGTAACGAAAAAGATTTCGTTACAATTGTATTTGTAACGAAATTGTTATTTTTTTCGTTACAAAAACTTTTTGCGACGGACTTTAAATGACCAACTTTTGTAACAAATGTTTCGTTACAAAAAGTTTTTGTAACCAAAAATGGACTTTTTGTAACCAATTTTTTCGTTACAAGAAATGCATTTTCTTGTAGTGTGAGAAGCATCCAATAATTTGGTACATGCCACGAAATGAGCCATCTTTGAGAAGCGGTCGACCACAACCATGATCGAATCCTTGGCTCATTGAGTTCGGGGCAAACCCACCACAAAATTGATACTAACATCTTCCCAAGGTGCTTGCAGAACGGGAAGAGGAGTGTAAAGCCCGGTATTTTGTCCATGACTCTTGGCGAGATGGCAAATTCGGCACCGAGCCACGTGTCGTGATACATCCCTCGCCATTTTTTTCCAATAGAAGTGCTCTTGGACAAGACAAAGTGTTTTGTCTCTTCCGAAATGGGCTCCTAAACCTCCTCCATGTGCTTCGGCAACAATTGATTCCCTTAATGAACATTGAGGTACGCACAACCGTGAGCCCTTGAAGAGATAACAATCCTGTAATTGATAAATATTACAAGACCCGCTGGAACAGTCTTGCCAAGCTTCTTTAAAAGTTGGATCATCTTGATACAGATCCTTTAACACTTCGAATCCCACCACTTTGACCGTCATAGTGTTGAGACAAGCATGTCGCCGGCTTAGAGCATCCGCAACTTGATTTTTCTTTCCGGACTTGTGCTTGATAAGGAAATTCTAGGCTTGCATAAACTCCACCCATCGAGCATGTCTTCCTTTTAACTTGTGTTGGCTGTTTATGAATCTCAGCGCATCATGGTCTGAGTATAACACAAACTCCTTGGAGATGAGATAATGATGCCAATGATTTAGGGCTCGGACGATGGCATAGAATTCCTTAACGTAGGTACAATACCTTGCTCGAACATTGGCAAGTTTTTCACTAAAGAAAGCAATAGGCCTCCCTTCTTGACTTAGAACAGCCCCAATCCCGACATTAGAGGCATCACAGTCCACCTCGAACACCTTGTCAAAATCGGGAAGTGCTAAGACTGGTGCTTCGTGTTGGAATTATACGTGAAAGTATGCTTTTACTTTATATAACTCTTGTATTAAACACTTATTTATGAGAATAAATCTTTTATCGCATTTTCTTTAGATATAATTGAATGCTGAATATTTATTGCAACCAGTTCATTATAAGTAGTATGTGTTATATTGTAGTTAATGTGGTGATACCAGATCACGGAAGATCACATTAACGGTTTCCTTGTAACTAAATGTACAAATTTACGACCTAAGTGGAATTGAACAATCCGCCGTGAAAGGTCGATGTGTATATCTCAGATTGGCCTGTCTTGACTAAGAGATTGCACTAGCATATTTAGTATGTGTTGAAGAGGACCTACAGCGAGGATAAATTCTTCTGTTCTGAAATGTGAAGAATTAGACCTTAGTGGTTATTGATTTCTTTATCTCTGTCACTTAAATAGGACCGTGTGTGCTTAATGGTTACTGTTTTGATTCATGTTGGGTGAGAATCGTCGTGACTTCGAACCTTGTGCTTTTGGCAGTAATATTAATCATACGACGGTTGCTAAGATTTAATACGGAGAAATACGTGCGAGTAAAGCTCGTGTTATTTGTCCCCTTGGTGGGCTCAAAAGTTTTATCGTACCAAATCTTGCAAGTGAAGAATTAGTTTCTTCGGTACGGATAATAATGTTGAGTTGTTTTTACTCCAAGGTGAAAGATGTTAATTAATTTAGAGTTATTCAGAAGCTTAATTACTTAATGGACTTGATAATCTTAAATGCGGGAAATAATAACCGGGAGCCCATATTATCGTAATATGGATTAAAATGGATAGTGAAATATTAATTTATTAGTGGTAATAATTAATATTAATGGGCTGAATTATATTAGGGCTCAATATTGAAATTCAGAAGTCCATTGGAGGTCCAATCTTAATTCTCCTAAAGGCCCCTCAAGTAGCACATTTTAGAAAAAATGGGAGTCAATTTAAAATTATATACAATTAAATGAATAATAAAGAATGAATTAATAATTTTGAATAGTCTAAATTATTAAATTTATAAAATTAATAAAAAAGTTAGTAAATACATATATATATAAATGAATTAGAAATAAAAAGGATTGGATTTTATGAATTTTAAAAGAAACGAGAGTCAATTTGGAATTATATACAATTAAATAAATAATAAACGAATAAATTAATAATTTAGAATAGTCTAAAATATTAAATTTATAAAATTAATAAAAAAAAGTTAGTAAATATATATATATATATATAAATGAATTACAAACAAAAAGAAATTAATTTGATGAATTTTAAAAAAAATGGGAGTCAATTTGGAATTATATACAATAAAATGAATAAAAACGAATGAATTAATAATTTAGAATAGTCTAAAATATTAAATTTATAAAACTAATAGAAAAGTTAGTAAATTTATATATAAACGAATTAGAAACAAAAATGATTGAATTTGATGAATTTTAAAAGAAACGGGAGTCAATTTGAGGTTATATACAATTAAATGCAAATAAACGAACAAGAATAGCATGTGTGCTAGTGGTTCACACCTCTTCCGGTCTACCCGGAGGTCGTGGGTCTGATTAGCGACCGCCACAAGTATGTCGCTAATCATAAAATAATATAAAAAAACATTAATTTTATTTCGAAAAATAAAGTAGCGACCGCTAGTTGTCGGCAGCTAAATCATGACCCGGCCGGGTCGGACCCGATTGATTCAGCGACCATAGAAGGCGGTCATTGATATTAGCGACCGCCTTGACGGTCGCAGATTAGCGACCGATTTCAAAAAAGGGTCTCTAATATTAGCTACACGCTTTTTAACGATCGATTTTTTTCGGTCAGAAATCGGTCGCTAATCACGTTTTGCGACCGAAAATCGGTCGCTAATACCCTTTTTTTGTAGTAAATGTATAAATTGCAAATTGATAAAAAATTAATAGTAAAAGTTGCAATTTGATATTAATATCATTTTAAAATAACAGTTGATCAACGCAGAATTTTAGCAGACTCCCATAAGCAAAATATATGTAGTTTCATAACAGGCAAAAAAAATTCATCAAACATTACTGGAAACATGAATATTTAAATTTCCATGCAACTATAAACTTGAGTTAATTGCTTTTCAATATCGTCACCACATGTAAGAATTTTATCTGACCTAAAAGTCCAAGCTTTTGAAAAGGTGTGAAATTAATTTATTTAATTATTTTCCTTACACTCTCGCTTACATGAATATTGGACCGTATCACCCATATCAGGCTCCAGTATGTTAAAGTTGTTGCAAAGACTAGATTTTCTTAACATCCGTTTTTATGATTTTCCATCGAAAGTACTAGAATTGGTAATGTTATGTTACCTTGCTCTCACGTGCAATGGAAACCTTCCTCCTTCCATATCTGAACTTCGGAAACTCCAATTCTTAATTGTCCATCCTCATTTGAGCATCAAATCAAGTGGGGCCCCGTCTTATATGCCTATGGAGGTATGGAATTTGGAAGAACTAAGGCATCTTCAGGTCACGGGACGTTACCTACCAGATCTTGGCGATGCCTCCTTGCAAAATCTTTCAACACTTTATGATGTGACTACTGATAGTTGCACCGTCATTAAACGAGCTCCTAACCTAGTGAAGCTAGGAATTAGAATAGAATTGACACCTGATGCCACAGAATCGTTCTTTCACTTTGATCAAATTCCCCACCTAACTAAACTGGAATCTCTTAAATGTGTCATCGTGAATCCCAAATGCAACTTTACGGTTGTTTCCCCCATTGCTTCATTTCCATGCCTCCCGACTTCCCAGCTAAAGTTGAGTTTGTGTGGGTTGGGCTGTCTTTGGGGAGAGATGAGCAAGATTAGTTCATTGTCGTATCTTGAAGTGCTCAAACTACGATACAATGCCTTTCAAGGCCAAAAGTGGGAAGTAGACGAGAGTGGATTCCAAAACCTCTGCACTCTTCAAATTGAAGATGACGATCTCGTAATTATCAAAGGGTCGCCCGGAAGCTTTAAAACACTGCTACAAACTGGAAGTGGTCCATTTGGGAAATTTTGAAAAAATTTGGAAGGTTGAAATATTTGACTGCAATCCTTTGGTTGAAATGAAGACAAAAGGGGCTATAGTGCTATATCAACATTTTCAACCAAATTCGCTTAAAGTGCATTATTCTGATGGTGAAACAGGTCATGGTGAAACGTGGTATCAGTTAGTCTGTATCTCGTGTGGGTATGTAAATGGGAATTGTGGTCTAAAAAGGGCGACGACCTGGACTAAACTAGGACCCGGGTCCATAATGTCAGCTAATCCCCCATTTTAAGGATTATTGATTCCTGACAAATAGGTGTGATTATTTGTTCTACTGAATTACAATTATCATTTAATTTTTTCCACCATTTTCTATTTTAAGTGACCAATCTATCCTTATTCAAAATAAAAATAATTGTCGCCAAATTTATCCCCATCAAAAGTAATTGTCGCCCTATTTATCCCACTTAATCACACAATCAAATCCTTCAATCCAAACATACATTCATATTCAATAATCCAATTTAATCCAGTCCCTTTCAGTCCAATCTCATATAATTCAATCCTAACTTGTTCAATCCATTCCCTTGAAGCAAACAATCGGATTATGAAATTTCTCCACAAACCAATAATAACAGAACTGCAATTAAAATTCCACAATACAGGGCACATCAATGAACTAGCAAACAATCTAAAATGTTATGAAATCCACATGAAGCTCGAAATAAACTACGTACCTTCTTTTACAGATCATCAACTATAGTCTAGAAAATATATATGTCTTGCACCACATCATTTGTTAATTTTAACAAACAGGTAAACTAACACTTGTTTGATTTGCTAAAAAACAAGCATCACAAGCTTTATTACACAATATTACAATTCATTTCAGATGAATTAAGGTGCCTGAGCTTCCTGTCCCTTCCCCTCAAATTTGCTTACTGGCAAAAATCAGTATCCTCGTAATGCCTTCCTATGCAACAGCATAGAACTTATTAACGAAGTCAAATAAGATTGTACTCAGGCGATATATAAGGAAAAGATACACTCTCATACGCATTAGGTGCACGGTGCACTCACTCAATAGTTGAGATTGATTACACTGAAAAGTTTATATTGAAAATCAATTTCCTATGTAAACTTACCAAATCATACTTTTCAGTGTAAACAGTCTCAATTGTTGAATGAGTACACCTTACATCAAGCGCACAAGAGAGTTACGCCAAGAAAAATTAGCATTTTATCAAAATGATGAAAAGGATATATATTCATGTCTGGGAAAACGTGATTTAGAGCTGAGTTACTAACCTTCTGATCCGCTCGCTGATTTCCATGAACACTGCACTGAAAGATGTTTTGGGAATCTATCAGATTCAAAAATAATCTGTTTTATACACTTTTCAACCAGAGGATTGCTGTCAACTATTACTATCCTTGAAACGTCTGTATTATCTCCCAACTGGATCTCCTCCAATTTGTAGCAATGTTGTATGCTTAGGTGATGAAGATGTTCAAACCTTCCATGTTCCCGCTTCAATTTTACCAGATCAAGGCCTTCCATTAGAAGAAAGCGAAGGTCGGGAAAATCCCACTCTTCTACTTCCCAAATTTGTCCATGAAAGGCGTTGAGTTTCAGTTTCAGCACTAGAAGACCTTCCAGTGAAGCAATCTCTCTCATTTTTTCCCAAGGATATCCCAATCCACTTAAACTCAACTTCTTCAGCACATGCGGGAAGACAGGAAACGAAACAACTGGGGGAGCAACTTGAAACATGAATATAGGATTCACGATGACGCATGTAAGTGCTTCTACTTTCATCAGATTAGAAATATGATCAAAGCTACACAACGGATCTGGAGCCTCAGGTGTCAATTCAATTCTAATTCTCAGCTTCTCAAGATTTGGAAGTTTATTAAGAATGGTGCAGCTGGCATCGCTCACATCTAAAAGTGTTGAAAGCATTTCCAATGATCTGTCTCCAGGATCCGGTAGGTCGCTTCCCAAGACTTGAAGATACTTCAGTTCTTCTAAATCCCATATCTCCATAGGCATATAAGTAGGAGATGCACTTGATTTGATACTCAAATGAGGATGAACAATCAAGTATTGGAGTTTCTCCAGTTTGGATATAGAAGAAGGAAGTTGTCGGTTGCATGTAAGAGCAAGGTAGATTAGCTTGGTAAGCTCCAATACTTCCAGTGGGAAATCATAAAAACGGATGTTAAGAGCATCCAGTCTCTGGAGCAACTTTAAGCCGAAACACATTGGTACCATATATTGATTATATGGACCGAAGCATAAGAGAGTCTGCACGGTGGAAGCACAATTTTTCTCCATTGAGTTGTGCACATCTTTCAGGGCAAATAAAATATTATTGTGGATGCTCAACCTAGTTTGGCTTTTTATTGCTTCTTCAATGCCGTCTTCATAACAATCTAAGACATAAAAGAAGTCTTTCTTCCTAGCTTCTCTTTGGCAGAAGTGCCACCAGGAAGAATGAAGGCCAAATGTTCTTATTGCTTGACGAGACCTACTCAATAATGAATAAGTAGTGCTTCTTTGATAAACCATAACAAGATTGCAGTCATCAAGATGCATTATTGAACGTAGAAATGTAGCATGTGGTGAATATTCTTCCTCAAATTGATTAAAAATTTCCTCAGCTATCCACAAATTAAAGAGTTTTGATCGGTGTATCTTATACTTAAGTGGAAAAACTCCCATATAAAGAAAGCTTAACTTTAACTCATCACGTAATTCCTTATAGCTGGGATATAGTACTTTTGATATTTGATCATACGCATAAGTGAAGACCTGATGTTTCCTCTTCGTTGCAACATCAAACCACAGTAATTCCCCAGCCTTTGATAGGAGGTCAGCAACAGTGATGATTGTAAGAGGAAGACCATCACACTTTTTGGCAATTATCTTTCCAACGTCTACAAGTTGAGGAGGGCAGGAGCCTCCGGGAAATGCCTTCTCGCGTAAAAGATCCCAACTTTCTTCTTCATTCAACAACCGCAATTTAACGATGCGCCTGTGGTCATCGTATATTGATTTTTTTATTCTAGTTGTAAGCATGACTTGACTACCTTCAACGTCATGGAGCAGTAATCTTTTGATGTAGTCCCCAAAGATGAAATGATCCCATACATCATCCACCACGATGAGGTATCGCTTACCCAACTTCAAACATTCTTTCAACCGCTGAGCTATTTCCTCTTCGTCTCCTCCCAAAACCATCTGGCACGCCTCAGGGTCCACTTGACGGAGAATTGCTTCTGTGATTTCTTTAGATTTCCATTCATTGCCTAAAGTCACCCAAACAAGACATTTGAAATGCTCTGAAATATCCATATCTTCAAAAATTTCGCGAGCAAGAGTGGTCTTACCAACACCAGCCATCCCAGTCAATAAGTAAACGGGTTGGAGTGTCGAGTCATAACACACGAGTGCGTCTTTAACTTTTCTCCGCTGATCACGTAACCCAATCATTTCAGATGAAACAACTTCTTCTTCTTCGAGCAAGGAGTAGCACTCCTCCTGTTGTTTCTTCACTATCTCAATTAAGGAATGAATATATACGGTATAATCATCGACTTCGTGTTGGTCCTCAATGTTTTCACGAAAGTGATGTGCTGCCTCTACGACTCGTCCAAGCGGAGCACTCATCCTCTTCCTATTCCTGCTACCCAATCTTTCCACAAAATCTTGAAACCATTTCAACTCCTTGCATGCAAGTTCAGTCGTATTCCGGACCTCGGGAGGAAGGGCAGCATCTACATAATGCAAAATTATTGAAAGTACTTCCTTCATAGAAGCAAGAGCAGCATATGCCGACATCGATTTCTCTGATCTCTCTAATTTCTTTTTTCTCCAACTCAATGATACAACTGAAATATACATGATGATCATTTAGTCCAAAAATATATATTGCTTTCTAATGAACATTTGACTAATGTTGATGTCCGATCGAGCTATATGTTGCCAACTTAGGCATACTAAATTAATCTATAAATTAAGGGAAAATAGTATATTTGCCCAAAAATTTATGGGACAGTTGTTTTTTGCCAACTTTTAAAATAATATGTTTTTTTGTCCAAATAAGATTTGTCAAAAAGGTTGGCATCGTACCAACCTGAGTGCCAACGATTTTGCCAATTTTTTGGACAAACGACATCTTTTTTTAAAAATCGGACAAAAAACAATTGTCCCATAAGTTTTTGGACAATTTTATTGGTTAACACATAAATTAAATCTATCCACATGTATATAATAATTGTATAAACCCACAAAATTGCCCTCAAACTTGTAGGACGATTGTTTTTTGCCCCACTTTTAAAAAACAGATTGTTTTTGCTCCAAAAAAATCAGAAAACAGTTCGTAAAATGTTGACACTCTGATTGACACAGTACCATCTATTTTGACAAAAAACCATATTTTTCAAGAGCAGGGCAAAAAAACTATTGCGTAATAAATTTTTGGACAACTTGGAAGGCAATAACCATGTTATTCCATACTTGAATTTTCTCGTATTTCGAAAAAAGATGATAATATAAATTAATGATGATACCACGAGTAGGAGGAACTTACAAGCTGCGAGAATTCTAGCGAGTTGTACGAAATAGGATCTCTCGAGATCTCCTCTGAAAGTTAAGATAGATGGCTTGGTTTATTAGTTAAGGGTGAAAGAAGAGGAGGAGGAGGTTGGAGTAGGATTCAGATGAACTTTCCGCGGGTGAGGAGGAGGACGATGGAGTCAAATCTTGCTCCGATTCACCGGAAATTTTAAATTTGGTGGCGGAAGTTGAAGCGTTCAAAGAGGGGACAAGCCTCGAGAGTTGTGAAAACCCTAATCATAAGACGGCGGATGACATTAATCAGATTCGTCTTGGGGGAACTTTCTCTGAAAAGCCAAGAGAGAAGGCAGGTGTGATGCGTCCCGGAAAGGTAATACTAGTCACGAGGAGTGTGAAGCGAGAGAAGTGGGGGCCACTTGTTTTCAAACGCCTTTTATTATGAAGAATGAGGAGATTTTTTCTGGTAAGCTACAACAGATTTGGCCAATGAAAAATATTTCGAGAGAGGAGGACATGCCCAAAGAAATAGATAAAAACGATTTTATATGTCTTGAGGGCTCGGTGGTGGGTCTGAAGGGGAAATAGAACAAATTGAATTGGGGGAGGAAGACATGATAGAGAAGGGTCTTGATACCGTGAAAGATAGCTTTGAGGAAGAGAGATGGGAGTTTTATCAAAAAGAGTCCGAGGTTGAATTAGAGGTATGGGACTTGGGAAAAAAATTGGGAATCGGTTATAACGGAAATGATGAAGAGAGATCGGAGGTGGACGGAGAAGGCTAGAATGACAGGAAAATGAGGTAATACTCTTGTGTTTTAATATCTTGAAGAGTTATCTATTTCTTATAATTCATTGGAAAGTCTTGAGTTTTAATATTAGGGGAATGGGTGGTAAAGAAAAAAAGGGTGAATTAAAATAGATGGTGCATAGATATAAAATTGAGTTAGCGTGCATGCAAGAAACGAAAGTGGAAGTGGTTGGGATTTAAACCAAATTCAACCTCTATCTTTTTACCTTTATTGAAATGGTCCTGTATTTATATGCTTTATTTATTTAGTCTTGTATTTATTTAAATTTTACCAATTAGATCCTAATTGGCGGAAAAATGCACGAAGCATCGTTGTTTCGGTCCATTGTTTATTTGTTTATCAATTTTGTCTAATATCTAATCAAATTTCATCAATTAGGTCCCAATTGGCCGGAAAATACACAAAACATCACCGTTTTAGTCACGTGCTTGCGTTTTATAGCAGGTGGTGATTACATGCATTTTCTTGCAAATTAGGACCTAATTGGCGAAATTTGAATAGGTATAGGACTCAATTGATAAAGAAAATAAATAGAGGATCAAAATAGTAACATTTTATGCATTTTTTGGCCAATTAGAACCTAATTGACAAAATTTGAAGGATCATTTCAATAAAGGTGAAAAGATAGAGGAAGAATTTGGTTTCGATTATTTAAGTGTGTATGGGGGGACGATTATTTCGACTAGGCATTTCGTGGTGCGGAGGGCAGGGCAAAAGGAATCCTCACTGTGTGGGATAAGGATAACTTCCAGAAGTCAAGTGTTTAGCACATCGAAGGTATGCTGGCTGTGAACGGTTTGTGTTGGGAAGATGGAGCTAGATGTTGTATTATTAACGTTTATGCGCCTTGTGAATTTTCGGGAAAGAAGAATTTGTGGAATAGTTTGCATTTGGTGGTTTACCAGTATCGTGAGATGCATATTTGTATAGTTGGAGATATTAATGCTATACGCTTTGGAGATGAAAGAGTTGGAACAGGGAATTTAGTGGATAGAAGAGATGTGGACAATTTTCATATAGAACCTACTCAAAATTGGAGCAAATAGACAATATCTTGGCTAATATGCAGTCACGATCCCTAAATGATGCCAAGGGAAATTCGATGATTCATTTGACGAGAAGCTTAGCAAGGTTGAGAAGGCACATCAATTTGGGTCTACTGCTATTAGTCTAAAGAAATGGATTAGCATAAATGCTCAAGGTCAACCTTCCTTGATTGATGATGCTATCAAAGTTGTTTCTCAGTATTGTTGTGTTCCAGATGTCAAGGGTGTTGGTATCATGAGTTCCTCTTTCCTAAATGGGAGTTTAAGGTTTTCAATTCCTATATTTCCCTATTCATCTTCATACAGTACATGTTTTTGTTATCATGAGAATGAGGAAATACATAAGAGGGCTAGAGTAAATAAAAGTGTCATAGTTTTGATTGAGGGGTTGCTATTTCTATGCATTCTAGGTTGTTTGATTGCTAGATTGCTAGTTTATAGAGGAAAAAAGTTATTTGGTCCCATAACTTATCAAGTATCCGATTTTGGTCCCAAAAATTTTGACTCTTCAATTTTGGTCCCGTAACTCCTGGGATTTGTCCAATTTTTGCCCCATTATTTTTAAAAATACAAAAATGGTGTCCTTCTTTGTCATGCTCAACTCACATTTTGCCCTAATTTGGGCCTTTACGGTACCCTCGAAGATGTGTCCGCAAAACGATATTATTTTTTCATTTTATATTTTTTAATCATTTTTTCAATATCACTAATATGTGGTTTAAAAATGAACAAACCATAGGAGTTAAAGGATCAAAATTGAAGAGTCAAATTTTTTTGGACTAAAATCGGACACTCGATAAGTTATGGGACCAAAAAAAAATTCTCAGCAAGAATGGTACCAAAATTAGGAAAATCATAGAAGTTATGGGACCAAAATTAAAGAGTCAATATTTTTGGGACCAAAATCGGACACTCGATAAGTTATGGGACCAAAAAACTTTTATTCTCCTAATTTATATATTGTCAGGAATTGGTGGAATGTGAGGATAGTGTGATAAAAGTTGTTTATTTTGGAATTGAGCTTAATTTATGACCCCAACAGGAGATACCTCGTTTTCTTGGGTAAATGGCAAGGATGGTCCCATGAGAATTCGTACTTGACAGATTTGGTCCCATGTTCTTTTTTGGTCCCATTTTTAGCAGAAAATATCTCATCCATTAAATATTTAATAGTTTCCTATGGAAAATTGGATGGAAAAACCTTTTCAACTTGATTTTTGAAGGGAAATGGGTCAACTTTTTCTATTAAATAGCCCACCCATTACTCCTCCAACTACAATACTCTAAAAATTTCAGCTTCATCTCAGATTTGCAGCAAAGAAAAAAAATCCCACACACATGTCTTCATCTTTTTCATTTAACAATCATTTCAATGTAAAATGCAAGTATGGAGGCGATTCTGCAACTTTAGTATTTCCTCTCCGCGGCATTTTCTTCGATTCCACCGGCAAACTTGGTCGATTGGGGATGATTTTTTCTCCGCCAGATTTCCTCTTTGCATCATATGCGTTTACTTTCTAGGGAACCACTACTTGGGGATGATTTTTGAGTGAGTTGAATTTGATTTCTTTTCGATTAACAGGGCAATTATGAGGAAGATTTGGAACAGTGGTTTTATGGTGTGGGGTTTCATAAATTTTGGGTTTTTTCTAGTTCGTAGAGTTTTAAGAAGTTGTGAATTAATTTTTTTTAAGTTGGGAATTATGCGCGCGAGTTTTTGGCAGAAAACAAACGGGCGTGTGGGTCTCACGCTCGTTAATGCGTTACTTTTTTACGGAAAAATCGTATGGGACCATTTACGGAAAAATCGTATGGAATCAATTCTTATGAGACCATTTCTCCAATTTCCCCTCGTTTTCTTTCATGAGGCTTTGTTGTTTTCTTCATGTGCTACCTATGAAAACAATCAGCTAAACACTAGAACAAAAAAGAAAGAAGCTTCTAACATTCCCCTAATGTCACGACCAATTCATCAACTCTAGCGAGCAACGGTAACACTCATCTTAGATTCTTGGGGACAAGGATCTCAAAATCGGGGGAGTATTGTCATGAGCATGAGTTATGGATAACAAGGATGAATATATTAATACTCAAATAATTGAAGGCATTAGGAGTTGGATCATTTATATTTTGTAGTTTAATTTTAATGGGTTTGTACTCAAACATATTAATACCCATTTTATTTTAATTAACTTAGAACTCGTGTATTGGAGCCCAATGTTTATTTAATTTTGTATAAGTTAAATTGGGCAACTTACGGGAAATGAAGGAAGCGGAAAAAAGTTTTGTATCATCTTCTCCTTCAACTCTTTCTCTCTAATTCTTTCCCTAATTCTCTCTCCCTCAATTCTCTCTTTCTCGATACACCCTAAAATCATAAAAAAAAATATGAATCATAATTATGGTAGTGATGGGTTCACTACACAAAATATATATATATAATTGATTGTCCAGTGTAAAAATTGCTTGAAATTCATATGTTTAATTTGCTTATTTTAGTTGAATTTTGTGCATTTATTTATATTAATTTGACTAATTGCACTTGATTTGTCGAGAAGACAGGGTTTTGCTATTTTGATGAGATTATTTGAAGCAAACACGAGTCTATTTCTATTGGAGTAGCCCAAAGAATATGACTAAAAAGGAAGGAGTAGGGATATTTTCACTCCACCATTTGATTGTTCACCCCCAAATTTTTGTTCGAATTTTTTTTTAGAACATTTGTCATTTGTTCGAAAATACGATTAGAACATTTAGATATTTTTGTAGGGGGTGAATAATGTTCTAGTCATTTTTTCGAACAAATGACAAATGTTCTAAAAAAATTTAAGAACAAAAATTTGGGGGGTGAACAATCAAACCGTGGGGGTGAAAATATCCCTACTCAAAAGGAAGCCTAGAAGAGCAGGCCCATTTCATTAATTGTTCGCGGCCCATTTTCATAAAAAGAAGCTCCCGGCCCAAGCTCACTATCAACCACCAATTAATTATAAAAATAACCGTGAATTGATTGAAGAAAGTAAAATCAAGCTGCTTAAACAAAGGCCATTTCCTTTCTACTGTAACTAAGGGGCCGGCCTATTGGTCAAGTACACCTATTGCATTGGTTAACTTTGCTCTTAATAGTTGCACGCATAAAAGTTTTTTGGTCCCATAACTTATTGAGTGTACGATTTTGGTCCCAAAAATTTTGACACTTCAATATTGGTCCCGTAACTCCTTGGAATTGTCCAAGTTTGGTCTCATTTTTGCTGGAAAATTTCTTTTTGGTCCCATAAATTATAGGGTTTCCGATTTTAGTCCCAAAAAATTTGACTCTTCAATTTTTGTCCCGTAACTCCTATGGTTTGTGCATTTTTCAACCACATATTAGTGATATGGAAAAAATGATTAAAAAATACAAAACGAAAAAAAAAATTATTTTGCGGACACATCTTCGAGGATACCGTAAAGGCCCAAATTTGGGCAGAATGGAGTTGAGCATGACAAAAAAAGGACACTATTTTTGTATTTTTGAAGAAAATGGGACCAAAATTGGACAATTCCTAGGAGTTACGGGACCAATATTGAAGAGTCAAAATTTTTGGGACCAAAATCAGACACTTAATAAGTTATGGGACCAAATAACTTTTTTTTCTCCAATTATACCCATCGAAACCGCTAATTTATGTCTCGATGTATCCATCAAAAAGTATTCAAAAAATATATATATTTGAATAATGCTTTGATGTATATATAACTCAAAGAATCTTATATCGAGGTACCCGTTAATAAAATATTCAAAGTATGGATATTTGATCATTATTGTCTCGACGGATATAAGAATAATTCTTGTCCAGCAGAAACAAACATTTGATTAAATCACAACTTGAGAATGGTACGTATTTATGTGTTTTCATATTAAAATTGGGGCAAAGTATTATATGAAAATAGTTTATGATAAACTTATCATTAAACAATTTTAAAGTATCATTAATTTCATCGGTAGTATCATTAATTTCATTAGGGTTATCATTAGTTTGAGTTCAAGAAAATTGTTTTAAAGTTTCTTGAACTTAGACTAATGATACTCCGACAGGTTTAAAGATATTCCTGATGAGATTAATGATACTCTAAAATTATTTCATGTTAAACTTATTACGAACCGTTTTCATATAAAACCTACTCTAAAATTGGTAAAAAACTTCACTTTCTTATAAAATATATAGGTAGAAAATTAACTACATCTCTTGTGTGGAAGGGTATGATGAATCCCGCGGCCCAATTGGTTAATACTACGTGTTACTATAATACACCTTAATTAATACATATACATATATAAATATATAAGTCAATTTGCCAGAAGAATCCAACTAGTGCAAGCAAGCTGTCACTAAATTATTCAATAGTTTTTCAACACTAATTTTATACACTTCCATCCAAATCAGTCTTAGTGAATTTAATTATATGTTCCTATTATTTGACTTTCAGAGGAGGAAGCAGAACATCACTGTAATTAATTAATTAATTACTTAAAACATAAGAAATAGTATTAAATTATAATTTACAAGAAGTTGGTAATATTATTTGCAATTAACCCAATAAAAATATACATTTCAGCATATTGTGGATGATCAAAATTTCAGAAGTATTCCCCACTACAGAGCATCACATGATTTTTAAAGAGCCCTAACTGAATGTTATAACATTCAAAATCACATGAACAACCAAAAAGAAAAATAATTGTAATAACTCCACAGCCTCTGATCATAAACAAAAATAAATAAATAAAATAGATGTTTTAAGCATTCATATTGAAATACCCATCGGTAATTTATAGAAAATGTAAAAATTTGAAAATTCAACTTTGTCATAACTTCTTTTTAAGAGTAAAAGGACACAAGGGTATTAACTATTCGTAATCATAACCTAAGAATTGAATCACATCTTGAGGTACGAAAAGTCAATTGAAACAAAATACATAAACCAAACTGCATCAATTAAATTTCAAGAAACATTATATTTCAGCGTAAAGATATCATTACCTTTTTGCCGGAAAACAGTAAAGCTTCAGCCACGTCTTTTTAGTCGTTGTTGTTCTGCAACTAAGACAAAATTGGGGGACTCTTAGACCTTTTTCCCCTTTTAGGAGATATGAGTGTCTAAATGGGTTAATCACCAGTTATGTAGGGGTGAGGGTTGAATGGGATAATTTGTTTTAGTACCTAAAGTTTATTTTTTTCCCGGATTTGATCACCCACTTTAAATTATTTTCAAAACTACTCACCATAGTTTAGTTTTATTCTCACATCAGGTCCTACCGTTGACCGGCGGAATCCACTCTTTGAGGCTATTTTCTTTTTGGGTTTTAAGTGGTTTTTAAAAATCGATTTTTCAAAATCAGTGGTTTTTGTAATCCATGAGTTTTTAAAATCTGCGATTTCAAAAACCTAATTTTGAAATCCAAACTAAAATTAGTTTTAGATTTCAAAATCCAAATCCGGGGTTTTAAAACCGAACATAGCCTGAGGGTATTAAATGTAATTATCAAAAAGATTTGTACTTAAAATGTAATTATTAAAAGTTTTTTTATTTTTATATATATATTTAAGTACCATACTTTTAGTTACTTATATTTAACACCCAAATAGTTGTTGGTTCAACTAGCAATCATAGATGACAAACCAAAACTGAGAGCAAAATAAAACTTTCATGACCAATTCTGGAAAAATGTAAACTTTGAGTACTAAAATACATACTACTTTCTTTTCTTTTCAGTGATTTGTGATTCGAATTGCAAACTTAAAAGGATGGTGTATCAAATTATAAAGAAAGAAAAGTGTATTGTAATTGACGAACACTTTAAAGGTGGGGTGTGTGTGTGTTTTTTTTTTTTTTTCTCAATTAAACCCTGTTAAAATTTAAAATTTTGAGTAAATACATAAGTCAACTCTTTAACGTGCCATGAGCAATTTGTGCATCTGTGTTTTCTTAATATAATACAAGGATAGTAAGTGATCAACTCTTTCCATGTGCCAACTGAAAGAGGACAACTACGTAATCGTTTAATTATAATTCTAGACAAAAATGTGTATGAAACAGTCTCATGAAATGAGACATCACAAATTAACACTCATCCTGTGAAGGGTCAAATGTGAAGTATGTAGTCTGCTGAGCTTAATTCAATATGAGGCTAAGTTGATAAAGTGTTAGCCGTGAGAATTGGTGAATTTGGGGTACCAGAAGAGGTGGACCAGATGAGGTTGACCAGAGAAGCCTGACCAGAGAAGTCTGGCAGGAGAGCTATCAGAAAAGGTCCATCAGGTGAGGTCTGGTCAGACGAGTCTGGTAGATGAGACATCAGAGGAGGTCTATCAGAGGAGGTCTGGGACCAGAGGTCATCTGGTGTAAGTGACCAGAGCCAGAGGAGGTTTGTCATCTGATCCTGAAGTCCGTTATTTGCTAAGTACACCAAATTGGAGCTAATTCGAAGGCGGTTCTAACTGAATCAACCATGGCGGTTATTGAAGTTGTTAGCCAGCTGGATAACTACCTTTACTTTGAGTTTGTTACAACTGAATCGAGCCTAGGGTTCGTTTCCAATCTCTGTAATTATAAAAGGAGGTTTCTCAACTGAGAGAAACATAACTTCATCTGTGAGCGCAAACACGAGAGATTGTGAGATTGTAACTTGTAACTTCCAATTCCTTTCTTAGTGGAATACTCTATCCTCTCGGATCCCGTGGACGTAGGAGTTCTTCTCCGAACCACGTAAACTGGTGTTCTTGTTGATTTTTCAATTTCGTTCTTATTGCTTTCATATTCCGATTCCCGGAAACAAGTTTTCTTGTGAATCCAAAACGTGATTAACAAGTGGCGCCGTCTGTGGGAAGAGGGAAATGATGGCTGCAACCAAGTTCGACATTGAGAAGTTCACGGGGAAGAACGATTTCAGCTTATGGAAGATCAAGATGAAGGCTCTCCTGGTACACAATGGTTTGTACGAAGCCTTGTTGCCACCAGCTCAGGTGGCTTCTGGATCTAATCAGGCGAAGGTGGAGGAGAACAAGAGGAAGGCACACAGTGCGCTTATCTTGTGTCTTGGGGACAAGCCATTGAGGGAAGTATCGAAGGAGGAAACCGCTCTTGGGATCTGGAATAAGCTGGAGCAGTTATACCAGACCAAGTCTGTTACGAACAAGTTATACATGAAACAGAAGCTTCAAGTCTTCAAGATGAATGAAGATAAGAACCTTGGTGATCAGTTGGACGAGTTCAACAGATTGGTGGATGATCTGGAGAGTTTGAATGTTACAATTGATGATGAAGACAAGTCATTGATGTTGTTAAATGCACTACCCAAGTCTCTGGAAAATTTCAAGGATGCCTTGTTATTTGGTAGACAAGATCAGGTGAATTTTGATGATGTTCAAACTGCCCTGAAAACCAAGTTTCTACAGATCCAAACTGATGGGAAGAAGCCTGCTGAAGGATTGAATGTTCAATCCAAGAAGAAGAAGGAGTTTCAGTCCAAGAAGAAGGATGGTGGAAAAGGGAATAAGGGTGGGAAGAAATCTGATTTTGTTGAGAAGGGGAAGTGTTTCTCTTGTCATAAGGAAGGTCATCTGAGAAAGAATTGCCCTGAAAGAAGGAAGAAAGACAATCAAGGTGATCAAGATGGAGATGCAGCTGTTGTGGAGGTTGATGGATATGATAGTGCAGAGGTCTTGATGGTTAGTCATGAGAGACTAAGTCAAGAGTGGGTCCTGGACTCAGGGTGTACTTTTCATATGTGTCCACATGAAGACTAGTTTCTGGATCTTGAGAAGATTGATGGAGGTCTTGTTCTTTTGGGTAATGATGAGAGCTGTAGGGTGCAAGGATCTGGTTCTATCAAGATCAAGATGTTTGATGGGGTTGATAGGATCTTATCTGATGTCAGGTTTGTTCCTGAGTTGAAGAGAAATCTGGTTTCTCTTGGTACATTGAATTCTAAGGGCTTTGAATTCAAGACAGAAAAGGGAATTCTGTCAATATCCAAATCTGGAAGGATTGTTATGAAGGGGACTATCAAGAATGTTTTGTATACTTTGATTGGAAGAACTGTTACAGGGTCAACTGATGTTACCATGGAGTCTTCTGATGTTAACTTGTGGCACAAGAGATTGGCACATGTTGGTGAGAAGGGTCTGGTGGAGTTATCCAAGAAGGGAGCAATCCCTGGGAAGAGGATATGTAAGCTGGAATTCTGTGAGAGGTGTGTTCTTGGGAAATCAAAGAAGCAAGCATACCAGAAGGGGAAGCACACCACCAAGGAGGTTATGGATTACATACATTCTGATGTATGGGGACCAGCTAGGGTATCCACTCATGGTGGAGGCAGGTATTTCCTTACCCTTATTGATGATTATTCCAGAAAGGTTTGGGTTTACATTCTTAAACAGAAAAGTGATGCCTTCTCTAAGTTCAAAGAATGGTTGATTGAACTTGAGAATAAGAGAGGCAGGACTATCAAGCACTTAAGGACTGATAATGGGCTTGAATTCCTATCAGAGGAGTTTCAACAATTTTGTAGGCAGAAGGGTATTACTAGGCATAAAACTGTTCCTTCAAACCCCCAGCAGAATGGTCTAGCAGAGAGGATGAATAGAACTATTCTGGAAAGGGTTAGGTGTATGTTATCTGATGCTCATTCACCTAAGAGTTTTTTGTGGGAAGCTGTTAACACAGCTGTTTATCTCATTAATAAAGTGTCATCATCTGATATTGAGTTTAAAACCCCAGATGAGGTCTGGTATGGAAAGATATCAGATTACTCAAAGTTAAAAGTTTTTGGGTGCCTAGCTTATGTTCATGTAAGGCAAGATAAACTTGAACCTAGAGCTTTAAAGTGTGTCTTCATTGGGTATCCAAAGGGTGTTAAGGGGTACAAGTTGTGGTGTCTAGAGCCTGGAAACCAGAAGTGTATTACCAGCAGAGATGTTGTGTTCAATGAAGTACAGATGGGATACAAGTCTGGTGGAGGTGATGGAGAGCCATCAGCTGAAGAGATGGATGGTGTTATTTCTGAGCCAATTACTCAAGTTGAGGTGGAGCCTGATCATGACAATCATGAGAGTGCATCTGGTTCTGAATCAGAGCAGGAAATAGGAGATCATGGGTCATCAGATGAGGATAGTGCACCTGCAGAGGAGGAAGAAGTGCCAGAAGCAGACTTGAGAAATTATAGTCTGACAAGAGACAGATCCAGAAGACAAATACATCCTCCAGCAAGGTTTGGCCGTGTGGATCTGGTCTCCTATGCACTTGTTACAGCAGAAGCCATAGAGTACCAAGAACTGCAAGAAGTTGAAGCGACAAACCCCACTTCAAAATGGCTGCGCGCGCCAATAATTAATGCGCGGGACCCGAAGCGTCGCATGACGTCACGCACGCCTTTTTAGGCGCACTTACCCACGCACGTCAACTCAAACGTCAGGCGGTAAGAGGCCAACCTCCGGTCATCCAGGGTAGTCCAAGCCCGACACCAACGACCAATGGCAGACGACCACCTCGCCTCCCATCAACCCTGGGAGCCGAGCTGGAGGGCAATTTTTGTAGCCATTTTATACCACAGGTCGGCACCGACCTGAAACAAGCCGGAAGTGACAAAACAACGCGTCCTCGAAGGCACTGATCTGGCCGGACGGTTTCCGACCTCCACGGGTTCCGACCTCCACGGGTTCCGACCCCATTTTCCGACCTAAAAAAGAGGTCAAGAACAAGTCAAATGGGCCTGGACTGGACTGGTTCGGCCTCGACCAAGTTAAAACCAATAGAGGTCGCTAGGGCACGACCAATGTTCAGGAGGGTTTTCCGACCTCTAGACACACCAAGAGGCCGGCCTCCGACCTCGAAATGTCTCCGACCTACGGAAGAGAAGAAGAGCACGTGATAGAATCTGGCGAGATCTTCCAATAAGAAATAAAAAGCCGCCTCTGTACTCAGTGACAGAGAGAATATTCCACCTAAATGAGGAAAGTTCTCAGAGAATCGTCCTTTTGTGGACACGTGTCAACACGCCAGTGGTCGGCCGCCTGCAGACTGTGGCATACGGATGCCCGCGCGTCCTCAGAGATTTGAGACATTAAATTCCTCTGTCCCCTGAGGGATAAAAAATGACGACATTACCCTTGTATAGAGGAAACTATAAATAGTCCCACATTTGTAACAAGAAAGAGAGTTCTACACCTTCAATCAAAGAGAGTCCAGGATTAAAAACCCTTGGCAATTCTTGGTGTTCTTACATTTAGTTCATCATCTTTATTATCATTCTTCATCACAATCATTCACTTAACATTTATGAATCCAATCATTTGATGTTTTTACCAAAGCTCTCATAAATAGCCATTAATTCCCAGCCTCATTTATTTGGTAAACAACCACTTTCAAGCATTTGGATTTTAGTCCGCCTAGTTTTTCAACATTGGAAATAGTCTCATTACTATATAATAAATTGATGTGGTATGATGTTTGTTGAAATAGTAAAAAGAAAAATTATGATTTTATTATAAAATGTTCTAGGTGATGTCACTACTACAAATTCGAACTTAGATAGCTAATCTTAGATAGCTACTATAAAAACCGCTCTCCAAGAACCCACTTGGAGAGCGGTTTTGTAAAGTAATTTATAAAAAAAAAAAAAAAATTTGTAAGACAGCGGTTTAAAACCGCTTTCGTAGGTAAAACCTTAGAAAGCGGTTGAAAACCGCTATGTAAGAGCTCAATTGCAAGATAGCGGTTCCAAACCGCTATCCAAGTTCGTCTTTTATAGCGGTTCAAAACCGCTATCCAAGTGAAACTTGGATAGCGGTTAAGAACCGCTCTCTAAGTTGCAGACTTGCACAGCGGTTCAAAACCGCTATGCAAGTGTTTGACCCAATTTAAATCCTTTCCAAATCCCTAATTCCAGTACGCGCGTATCTCTAAATTAATTCGACCCTCCTCCGATATCTCCGCCCACCCGCCGCGCGCCACCGCTCCCTCCAGCCCCCTTGCGCCGCCCTCGTAGCCCGCGGCGCCACCCTCCCCTGCGGCGCACCCTGCCCGCCGCGCTCGCGACGCCGTCCCAGGCGCGCCTCTCCCGACGAGGCCTCAGTCCCCGCGCACCAGCTGCCGCCTCTCCGCCGCCGCCGCCGCCGCCGCCGTATCCCTCCGCCTCTCCGCCTCTCCGCCGTCGACAGGTAATTAGTGTTAATTATATGCCTAATTTTTTAATTTATATATATACTAGTTAATTAGTAGTACTATTAATTTCATGAATATATACTAATTAGTGTTTGTGTATTTATATACTAATTTATTTGATGAATATATATAATTAGGTATATATAGAAATTGTTAATTTATATACTAATTAATTTGATGAATATATACTAGTTAATTTGAGGTATATACTAATTTATTTATATACTAGTTAATTAGTTAATTAATGTTTGTTTATTTAAATTGTGAAATTTATTTGATGAATATATAATATAATTAGGTATATATAGAAATTGTTAATTTATATACTAATTAATTTGATGAATATATACTAGTTAATTTATTTATATACTAATTTATTTATATACTAGTTAATTAGTTAATTAGTGTTTGTTTATTTAAATACTAATTTATTTGATGAATATATAATATAATTAGGTATATATAGAAATTGTTAATTTATATACTAATTTATTTGATGAATATATACTAGTTAATTTATTTATATACTAATTTATTTATATATTAGTTAATTAGTTAATTAGTGTTTGTTTATTTAAATACTAATTTATTTGATGAATATATAATATAATTAGGTATATATAGAAATTGTTAATTTATATACTAATTTATTTGATGAATATATACTAGTTAATTTATTTATATACTAATTTATTTATATACTAGTTAATTAGTTAATTAGTGTTTGTTTATTTAAATACTAATTTATTTGATGAATATATAATATAATTAGGTATATATAGAAATTGTTCGATTGATTCTAAGTCGTGATTTCGGTAATTTATTTATATATGCATCTCATGTTGTATGATTGTGAATGAGGATGATAATGGAAATGAATAATAATTATTAGTGATATAATTTGCCTTCCATTAATTGAGGTGGTGAAATTAATGGAAATGGTTTTTGGCCCCAAATTTATTGAAATTGTGTGATTGCGTAATTTGATTCATTCTAGTTATGCATGACTAAACGGTAGAAAAGAGATACTATATAACCACAAGTTGATTTAAATTGTCTTGTGATAATTACATTAAAGCTAACTTATTATTAGCATTCAACTAATAATAAGATTGTTATCATGTCCTTGTTAGGGTTATAATTCTTAATTGAAGGATTTATGACTAATTTTAGATGAAATTGTTAGAATGCATGTTAGAATTTTAGAATGTCTTGGGACTTAGTTAGGCTTTGATCTATAGCATGCCTAGCTAGAGGTTATAAAATTTTACAAAATAGTAGTAGTTGTAAATAGAGTTGGATTGCTAATTATATATAGACTCAACGCGTGTGCTTTTCGATTAATGTATATAGGCATCTCTAGTTTTATATGGATCGGAAGTGGGTTCGAGCAGATAGATTATCAGAGGAGTATAGGAATGAGGTGGAAGAGTTTTGTAATCATGCAATTAGACATTGCACCGACCATCGATACATATTATGTCCGTGTTGGAAATGTATGAATGGAAAAACTGTTAGTGGTCGAGAAAGTTTGTTAGACCACTTGATGTGTCATGGTATTGATAAAACATATACCATTTGGACATTTCATGGTGAGAGAAGAGATGAATGTAGCTCAAGCAACATAAGAACTGACTTTAGGTTTGAAGATACAGTGGTTGAGGATAGTATTGGAGATGTACCGAATATTGATACATCAAGTGGGGATGACACAAATCTGCGAGATCACCCTTATATGTCAGAGAAATTAAGGGATGACGCTGGATTACCCCTTTGGCCCGGGTGTAAGAAGGCAACAAAAGTGTCAGCTGTGTTGATATTGTTCAACCTAAAAGCAGCACACCAGTTGACCGATGCGTGCTTCTCAAGCATGCTGGAAGCAGTTAGTGGTCTATTGCCCGATGGAAATGTACTGCCTATGAAAGCATATGAGGCTAAGCAAATGCTTAAGTCCATTGGGTTAACACATCAGAAAATCCATGCTTGCCCGGGTGATTGTATCTTGTTTCGGAAGGAGTATGAAGACCTCGATGAATGTCCCAAGTGTGGAAAGAAGAGATATCTGAAAAATAAATCTCCAGCGAAGGTGATGTGGTACTTCCCGATAATACCAAGATTCAGAAGAATGTATAGTAGCGATGTGGATGCCAGAAATTTGACTTGGCATCATGATGATAGGATCAAGGATGGAATGCTAAGACACCCTGCTGATTCACCCCAGTGGAAGACATTCGATGCTAGACATCCAGAATTTGGGAACGAACCACGACATTTGCGTCTTGTACTCTCAACTGACGGAATGAATCCGTTTGGTATGCAAAGTACCAACCATAGTACTTGGCCAGTGATTCTGATGGTTTATAATCTTTCACAGGACTTGTGCATGAAGCGCACTTACATGATGTTGTCTATATTGATATCAGGACCCAAACAACCTGGTAACGACATAGATGTATATCTGGCTCCTTTGATAGAGGACTTGAAGCTCCTGTGGGATGAGGGTGTCGATGTGTATGATGCTTATAGAAAGGAGAATTTCAAGTTGAAGGCCATGTTGTTTGGAACTATCAATGACTTCCCCGCTTATGGGAATGTATCTGGATATAGTGTGAAGGGAGCCGATGCATGTCCTTGGTGTACCACGAACACAGATCACATTCGTTTATGTCATTGTAGGAAGACTGTTTATATGGGGCACATAAGGTGGTTGGAGCCAACACATGAGTATAGAAGAATGGCTGATGCATTCGATGGCACAATCGAGGAACGTGGACCTCCACATTTATTGTCAGGTACAGATGTATTGAACGAGATGAAGAATGTCAACACACAATATGGAAAACACTTTGCAAAGAGTCTCCCAACTAGAGGCTGGAAGAAGGAATCAATTTTCTTTCAATTGCCATATTGGAAAGAGTTGTATGTTAGACACTTCATTGATCTAATGCACGTTGAGAAGAATGTTTGTGCTAGTTTGCTCAATACTCTGCTAGCTGATAACAAGTCCAAGGATGGTTACAATGCAAGAATGGATATGGTTGCTATGGGTATAAGAGCAGAATTGGCACCTGTGTGTGAAGAAGGTAAACCACCGAAATTACCTCCTGCTGCACACACCTTGTCCAAGAGTGAGAGAAAAGTGTTTCTTCAAACACTAAAGGATGTGAAAGTACCAGAGGGTTATTCGTCCAACATACAGAGACTTGTTTCAGATGATGGCGTGAAATTGACGAATCTGAAATCGCATGACTATCATGTCATTATGGAGAATTTCTTGCCCATTGCAATACGTTCTATCTTGCCTGAAAATGTGCGCATAACCATAACAAAGTTTTGTTGGTTCTTCAAGGCAATGAGTAGCAAGGTCATTGATCCTAAAAAATTGCTTGGTTTTCAGAGACAGATTGTGGGGACATTATGTGAGCTTGAAATGTATTTCCCTCCATCATTTTTTGATATAATGATTCACCTAACCGTTCATTTGGTACACGAGACAAGAATGTGTGGTCCTGCTCGTATGCGATGGATGTATGGTGTAGAGAGATACATGAAAGTGCTGAAAGGGTATGTGATGAATATGTTCAGGCCGGAGGGATGCATTGCAGAACGCTATTTAGTAGAAGAAGCAGTTGAGTACTGGTCTGAATTTATTCCAAATGTTGATGCAATTGGACTTCCAAGTACCCGATACACTAATAGGATGGATGGTGAAGGCATTACCGGTGGTCAACCTGTATGTGTTAGTATGGAGGAGCTAACACGGATGCACTTGTGCGTACTTCACAACACGGTCGATGTGCTTCCTTTTATTGACCTGCACATGCAAGCACTGTCTGAGTCCTTTCCCACCAGAGATAGATCATGGATTGAAGCTGAGCAAAATCGGACGTTTGTTGACTGGTTCAATGGTTATGTTGCAAATATGTTGTCACAGAATAAAGAATCAGTGAAAGAAAGAGTTAAGTGGCTATCCAGATTGCCTGATAGGCATGCGTATTCATACAAGTGTTATCTTATCAACGGATACACTTTTTATACCAGGGATCATGATGCCGCAAGTACAATGCAGAATAGTGGGGTGTCTATTACTGCAACTGCATGGAATGAGTCGATTACCACATACTTTGGACAGATTGTCAATATTTGGGAACTCGACTATGTTGGTCACCGAGAACCAATTTTCGATTGTAGTTGGGTGAGGATCCCAAATGGAGTCCAAGTTGAATGTTCTGGGTTTGTACGCGTCGATTTGAAGAATGTGGGATACAGAGATGACTCTTACATAATGGCCAGTCAAGCTCAACAAATTTTCTATGTCCCCGACCCAGTGAACAAGAAATGGTCAATTGTGCTTCTGTCAAACAAATTTAATCATAGTTACCAGATCAACGACCAAGTCGATGAAGATGTTGACATGATTGATGATCCTTTTCAGAACTTCACACATTCTGTACCCTCTTTTGATGATCTTGCAAATCCACGTACATACCAGAGAAATCTTAGAAACGAGGATGAATATAACAATCCGGATCTCGTTAACATTCATGGTCATGAACAAGAAAAGTCAACCAAAAAACGAAAAAGAAAAATCAGTGCTAAAAAGAAATGTACGACTTTATTAAATGTTGTTTCCACATACTTTATTAAATGTTGTTTCTGTTTATTTTTTTAATATTTTTTTATTCTGTTTCACAGGATCATGGATCAAACCCCCTATGATGGAGATGATGGAGATTATGGGTGTGATGGAGATTATGGGGGTTATTTTCCCTATGATAGAGATGAGGGAGATCATGATGACTTGGGTCATGATAACACTGATGCTCACACCTCTAGTAGCTCTGGAGAGAAGCGCAAGAGGGGTATAGTCACGATGACTTCATTGAAAAAAGACCGTAGCAAAGGAAAATTACTGAAGGTAATTAATTTTATTACATCTGAACAGTTTAATTTTTATTATATTAATTAATTGTTTGTTGAGCTAACGTTATCATTGAATTGCAGTTATCATTCAATGAGTATGGGCAGCCGATTGGACCTGAGAGTGCGAAGTTGGCGCACTACATTGGGTCTGCAGTCAGGAGAGTGGTCCCTATCGTACCACCATGCAGTGACTGGCGTAAGCCTGAAATGAGTCCTTACAAGGAAGCGTTATGGGATGAGCTCGTGGTATGTAAATTAATTATATGCATATTTTCATTGTTGCATGACTTATTTTTATGTATAAGCTTGTGAAATTACTAAATGTGTATGCAGCAAACATTCTCCGGCCTTGATCACACAAGGAAGCATCAAATACTTATGCAAGCTGGGAATGCGGCAAAAAAATTTCGGTCTTTTCTGAGGAGAAGTTCACGAGACCCGAAGACTGGTCAGTACTCGCCTAAACCGCCTAAGGACTATGAGGAATCCCCTATGGTGGCCCCATATTGGCAGGAATTCGTGCGTAGATCTATGCTTGATGATTTCAAGGTAATCTTGATCAATGTCATTTCATCTATTCCTATTAATGCACAATTTTTTAAGTGTTTATTGTATTTATATTACACTGTAGGAAAAAAGCAATAGAAATAGCGTACAAGCTAAGAATATGGAAGCGCGATATCGTGGATCTTCCAAAGGTTATGCACGTATTAGGGAAGATTTGGTGAGATAAAAATACTAACTTATAATATATTACACTCTTAATATATATTCACTTTTAATAATTTGGGGATATGTTTATCATTATCGTAGAAAGAAGAAAAAAGGAAAGCTGGAGAGAGTGCGCATGTTGTTACCCGTTACGAGTTATTTCAAACTACAAGAAAGACTCGAGATGGAAATTTTCCCGATAACAGATCTCAGCGTATCTCTGAAGAAGCGGTAATTCATCCATTATTTTATCCTTTACATTAAAAATAATTACTTCATTTGAAATGATTTAATAATATTTTTTGTTATTCAGGAGCGCATATCTCAGAGCATGACGCCCGACGACATCCGCACTGTGGGGACTGATGATCTGTTTGCACGGGCAATAGATCGTCAAGAGCATCCCGGACGCTTACGAGCTTTTGGATATGGCGTCACGAAGAAAACATTAGAGATGACAGCCGGTTATATTGCGGCTATGTCTATGGTGGAAAAGCTTTCTGTGCAGGTTACCGACTTGACTAAACAGATGGAGATCATGAATCAAAGACAATTGAGACAAGGGATGTCGTCGAGTGCTGCTAGTTGTGAATATAGTGCCCCGACTATGTTTTCCGCTGATGCTAGAAACGAATTCGACGATCCACTTCAAAATGTCTCTCAGGTATCAGATGTATCTCGTATTTATTTTAATTAAAGACTAGTATAATTTTCTAAACTTATAATATCTTCTTCGAACAGCCAGTGGAATGTTTCCTTTATGTGGAACATCCTCTTCGATTGGTGGCAACTGGAATGTTGCACGATAGCTCTAGTGGAATCATTCACGGTCGTCCCCAGGCTTCTGGTTGTGTAAGAGTCACACTTATTGTACCTGAAATCGGAGAAGAGAATTCACCAGTGTCAAGACCAGAAGATGATGTCACCACAGTCGGAACAGCGGTCGGACATTTTCTCGAATGGCCGAGGAACTTGGTCTCTCTCACCAAGAAGGTAAAATTCATGATATTAAAGTTTAATATCTTATTTATTCTAAATTATATTAAAAATTGATTGTAGATACTGCCGACTCCACAAAAGGCTCCACAAAGATCAAGTGGTATTGAGAGGGAGAGACCGAGGGAACCCACTATTAGTGTTCGCAGACGACGATTAGGTTATCCAGTGCACGGTGACTTACCCCACGATGTCACTACAATGTCAACGGCGCACTTGATGGTTTCGTCCCCCACCTACGATGCAGTTGTGGTTCCCATTACTTCTTACTTTCACCAGGTTGGTTATGAAGAGACCATCCTACCGGAATATGTGGATGAAGTAATGCACGACAAGTGGTTGAGTGCAACTACCATTAGTCTTTACCTCAGGTATGTGTTAACTAATTCTCAATATTTACTTCATATATAGTTTAATTTTCTTATTAAATATTAATTAGCGTATGTTTGTTTAAGGTATTTGGGTGAGGTATATTTCACCCTAGATATCGGGGCAAGTGCAAAGTATTCATTCGTCTCTCCACAAGTGTGTTGCATGTTTGGTAAGAGGACACCATTAATGAGGGATATTGTTAACCATATGTTGAAATATACTGGGAAAAATCATCTCATTTTCTGGCCGACAAATGTGGGGTGAGTACAATTAATATTTCATAAAATATTTTTTTTATATATAAACAAATAATTATCTTTTAATATTCTTAATATAATATTGTAGTAAACATTGGGTGCTGGTGGCCATAGACATGAATCAACTTAATGTGTATTTTATGGATCCAGCTCAAGGTGGAGTGTATACAAATCGTCCTAATCTCATTACATTTATGGACAGGTAAGTTAGTTTTTAATATTCTCATATTATTATTTATTTTACTTTTAAAAAGTATGCATATGATCTAATCTGAGCTTTATTTTCTAAATATTTTTTATAGTGTAATGAGAATGTTTCGGAGTAGTCTTCCGGGTCAAAGCTCAAAAACCATTAGTAAAGTGTTGTGGAAAAATATTTCGGTAAACTTACTTTATAAATTTTTCAATTCAATTAAAAATAATCATAGGTATATATATAGTACGTGATTATAATTGCTAATCAATATATAGGTTCCGAGGCAGCAAGATGGTGATCATTGTGGACATTTTGTGTGTTGCTACATTGAAGATATAATCTTGACTTCTCAAACGAATATACCTGATGAAGTAAGTTGATTTATCGATTTATTTAAATTATTATTGATTGTTATAACATATTCGTATTAATTAATTAAATTTTAAATGTAATTTGCAGTTTGTGCATAATCCTCGGATCCCTTTTTACAACAAAGCTAGAATCAACAAATGGAAAATGGATTGGATGGGGTATTTATACAATAGGTTCTTAATGTAATTTTCTTTTTACAAGACATTATTACTATATAACTTATGGTATTAATTTGTGATGATATGATATTATTATGAATTTTTTGGTATAATTAATTATATTTATTTGATGTTATGGATTAATATTTAATGGTATGGATAAATATATTTATTTGTATATAAACAGGTTTATTAAAATAAAATAGAAAATATAAAAAAAATATAAATCAAAGAAAGCGGTTAAGAACCGCTTTCCTAGTGAATTAAATTTAAAAAAAAAAACGTTTTGTCACTTAGATAGCGGTTAAGAACCGCTTTCTAAGTTAGGCACTTGGATAGCGGTTCAAAACCGCTTTCTAAGTTAGGCACTTGGATAGCGGTTCAAAACCGCTTTCTAAGTAAGGATCTTGGATAGCGGTTCGAAACCGCTTTCCTAGAACACAGCGGTTTATAACCGCTATCTAAGAGGTTATTTTGCACAGCGGTTTCCGAACCGCTTTCTTAGCTTAGATAGCTGATTCTTAGAAAGCGGTTAGAACCGCTTTCTAAGCTAAAAAGTAACCGCTATCTAAGTCATTTTTTGTACTAGTGTGTAATATAGCCGTTCGGAGACAACTTTTAATATAAAGAAGACTACGTAGTTATCCACCTCCGGTTGGGATTTAAACCAAAACCGTCCTCTATCTTTTCACCTTTATCAAAATGGTCCTCTATTTATTTGCTTTATCAATTTAGTCCTGTATCTATTCAAGTTTCGCCAAAATGATCCTAATTGGCCTAAAAATGTACAAAACCTCACCGTTTTGGTCCTATATTTATTTTCTTTACCAATTTAGTCCTGTATCAATTCACATTCTCCAATTAGGTCCTAATTGAACGCATAAAGCATAAAACCATTTTTCACCAAATTAGGACAAATTTGGCAAAACTTGAATAAATACAGGACTAAATTGATAAAACAATAAATAAATGACTATTTAGATAAAGGTGAAAAAATAGATGATGATTTTGGTTTAAATCCCATCAAAATAATATGGGAGTTTCTTGGGGTTTATAAGGATGAACAAGTTCTCCATTGGTATGATATATTTTTAGGAAGGCCCAAAAATAAATTTGTGCAGGCTAGCTCGTTCCAAAGCGGAAAATATCATACCAATGCAGAGGTGGAGGTCATGTTCCCAGGTGAATCAGTGTGGAGGAGTTTTCCGATGTCAAACGGAAAAAAAATGTGAACCTAGTTAAACGACTGGTTCTATATGCAAAGCTGGCCACCGCTAGTGCCACATTGAGAAAAAAAACACATCATAGGCTTCCCCCAAAAGAACTAGTGCGCATGACTAAAAATGTGGCATTTTATGTTTTATGCGTTCAATTAGGACCTAATTGGAGAAATGTGAATTGATACAAGACTAAATTGGTAAAGAAAATAAATATAGGACCAAAACGGTGAGGTTTTGTACATTTTTAGGCCAATTAGGATCATTTTGGCAAAACTTGAATAGATACAGGACTAAATTGATAAAGCAAATAAATAGAGGACCATTTTGATAAAGGTGAAAAGATAGAGGATGGATTTGGTTTAAATCCCACCTCCGGTTGGTACACGGAAAAAAGTTGAATTATTGTTCTTGTATTATACTATTATTAAACGCCAAGTTGCTTAAAATATTAATTGTTAAAAGACCAAAGACTTTGCTTTACATTAAGCAGTTGTAGATTTGATCAAGATGTATTAATTTCCTGGAGATTAATTTGGAGAAACCATTAGAATTATGCGTCTAGATGGACAGTGTTAATATTAATATAAATCATTTCTCTTAATAGAAGTAACCTATTTATAACGACGACTAAACACACGTGGGTGGAGATTTACTGTTCTCCGGCGGAAAGGTAATTATATACTTATGCTTGCATTTTCTGTGTATATCTATGTATTTCAATATGAATGTTTATAAAAAAAAAAAAAATATATATATATATATGTTTTACTTATGTTTCTTTGATATCCTTGTTTATCAGAGGCTGTGGAGTTCATTTTGGATTTCAGGCTTGCATTTTCACTTTTCAGTTAAGGTAACTTCCTGAGTTTATGTTCCTCCAATGATCCCATATTCATGTCTACACGCTGTTTCATGCATTTTCACTTGGGGGTCGTTTGGTTCCCTGGATTGGGTGGAACTAAAGGGTTAGTCCCACTCAATCCCATGTAATATTGTGTTTGAATTGCAAGTTTAGGGCCCAGGACAAATGAAGGCCCGGGTCCATAAACCTACATAATCCATCTAATGAGAGACTAAATAATCCCTTAGGGATGGTGGGACTCCATAATCCCATACTTTCAAATTACTATTTTGTCCTCACAATAGACAATTAAAGAAAAGAAAAGAAATATTTGGGAGGTTGAATTAGTTGGGGGTAAGAATTGTATATTGCACTTTAAACCCACTTAATCATTCAATCCAAAAAAAAAAAAAAAAAACAATCCTACAATTCAAACACACATTCTCCTCAAATATCCAATCTAGTCAAATCTCGTCTAATTCAATCCCTTCTAATCAATCTCATCCCGTGAACCAAATGACCCCTTAAGGTACTGTCGGCTCGGATTCCCTACTTCACCTCCATGTTTTATCTACCGTCTCATTCTTTCTTTAGATCAGCGATACGTAATTGACAAGTTGCTTGCTCTAGTTGGATTTTTCTGGCAATTGGACTTTAATGCATTTTTATTTTATTTTATTAGAGTGTATTGTAGTAACACGAAGTATTAAACAATTGAGGGAGGCTGGATTCCCTTATAAGAAAAATAGCTTTTTACCCATTTTATAAGAAGGTAAATTATTTATCTATGTTTTATATGAACAAACATAAATTACACTTTCAAATGTTTTCCACTAAAATATTTGTCTCGGTGGACAAGACACTACAAAAAAACTAGTTGATTAGCGATGGCATTTGCAACGGAAAATTCGCCCCAAATTTTGCCACGGAAATTGCGGCCAACCTTTTATATTATTAGCCTTAGAAGAATTAATTATAAATTTGCGCCAAATGGGAATCGAACCACCGACCTCTCATGCATGTGGAGGAGGTGTGTTCCACTTGGGCACGAGCTTCTTTTGTTCATTTTTACGCAATTAATTGTACATGTATCCAAATTGACTCATTTTTTTCTTCATAATTCATCGAATTAATTAATTTTTGTTTCTAACTTGTTTACATAAATGTTGTGCCCCATTCTTTTTATTTTATAAAATTACTTATTTTGGCAACGCTTAAGTTTATAATTTGTTCATTTTTATGCAATTAATTGTGTATGTATCCAAATTGAATCATTTTTTTTATAATTAATCAAATTAACACATATAACAAGTCTCCTAAATGATCAACCCTTAACATTCTAACAATTCTCCTAAATATAAATGAATGAATAAAATACTCAACATATAAACAACAATCAACATATATAACTAAGAATATAACAATTTCCCAACAACAATTCTCCTAAATATAACAAGTAAATATAATCGACAATCAACATATAAATGATACAATAATAAAAACATTTACATACTCAACATATAAGTAATTCAATAATACTTTATCATCTTAAAATGTAACATACTAAACATATAAACGATTCAATTATACTAAATCATATATATGTTAAACATGATTTATAATCAATTTTTAAACGGTAAAAATGAAAACTTACGGTTAATGTGAAGAGAATGACGAAAGGAGCACTTTAATCAAGACGGATTGGCTCTACGCCGATGGCACGATCCTTCTCCAACATTTTTTCTCTCTTTTTCCTCTTCTTCTTCCTCTCTTTTCTCTTTCTCTTCTTTGCCGATATGGTTATTATAAAGGCAAAAAAAGAAATTAGTGACTGACAATGTCTGCAACTAATATTGCTGCCTTTAGACCCAAAATGATGTCGTTTCAAGGGATTAGCGACGGGCAAGCACTCACTAAATACCCTATAAACCTTAGTAATGAACGGACCATTGCTAATTAGTTGGCCACAAACTATGCGCACCGCTTCCTATCGCGATCAAACAGGTCGATTTAGTGATGGTTAAGTCTGTCGCTGATTTCAACTTTGAAATTAGCTACAACCATCTCTTCGTTAATTTTGGCGATACAGAAAAAGGCGGGGGGTCACTTTATTATCAACGGCCATATCCGTCACTAATGTGAAGGATTAGCGACGACTATCCCGACCCATTGCTAATCTTTCACGTTAGTGACAAGTGGACTATCTCCGTCGCTAGTTCTGTCACAAATGACCTTGATTAGCAACAGAATTGGAATGAGAATTCCATCCATGGAGACAGTATTCAAATATCCATACATTGAATACTTTCTCGATGGGTATATCGATACAAGATTTTTTCCATCATGAGAAGTATTATATCCATCAGGACATTATTTAAAGGGAAAATAAACATATTTGCCCTTAAATTTATAGGGAAATTGTTTTTGTCCTACTTTTTAAAAAATATATTTTTGCCTAATCAATGTTAGCAAAAACGTTGGGATTGGTGCAATCAATTCTTGAGATGGGTCAGTTCATATAAAATTTTGCTCTAACTTAAAATAAATCTCCCTCCTAGTGGATGGTGGTTATAGACCTCCCAAATCAGTTTGACCATTGACAGATACCAAGTATAAATAATTATTAATATGTATCTTGTTTTTTACTTTTTTGTAATTATATACAAGTGGCTAGAATTAATTTATGAGTTAATATCAAATTGCAACCTGTACTATTGATCTTTTATCAATTTGCAACCATGTATCAATTTTTTTATCAAATTGCAACCTATACTATAAAATAATACTAATTTGAGACCTAAACTTTATTTCTCTATGTATTTTTCAACCACACAAGGTTATAATTGTCCATTAATATTATATATATATTGTTTTCTAGTTATTTTTAATTAAAAAATTTACATTTGTAAAATGTTACATATTATATGTGTTTTCTATTCAATCAATGAATTTAATATTTTTTGTTGCCTCAAAGTGTTTAAATAATCATGTTTATATTGATATATATTATATATAATATAAATGAACAATTATAACCTTGGTATGGCCAAAATAATACTAGAGAAATAAAATTTATGTTGCAAAATATTTTTTTTTTATAGTATAGGTTGCAATTTGATTAAAAAAAAATGTTAAGTATTTAAAATTGATAAAAGGCCAATAATATAGATTGTAATTTGATATTTACCTTAATTTATTGATTAGTTTAGTATTCCTTAGTTGGAAACGGCTATTAGGTTCTTTTATACTTATCAATTTCTGACATCAACATTTAATCAAATGTATATTCATTTTTTTGCATTAAATTAAAAATCATCATTTCGGTTGTTGACTTAATTGTTATTGCATCTTTCCGGAACAGGGGATCTTCATAATTTCACAAAAAAAAAAAATTGGAGAGATCGATGGCGGCTTATGCTGCTGTGGTTCCTCTCAAGGAAATCTATTCAAAATTTTTACATTATTTCGATGTTGCCCTTCCGCCCGAGCAAATGAATATGTATGAACGTGCGTACAAGGAGTTGAAGTCGTTACAAGATTTTATTGAACGGTTGGATAGCAGGAGTAGGAAGCGGATGAGTGCTTGGCTTGAACGAATCACAGAGGCACTAGATGAATGTAAGGAAGAGCTTAAATATTGTGGACAAGATGAATTAGTCAAAGTTACTCGTTCTTTATTAGAGACACTGAAGAAAATACAGGAGGAGTTGCTCGAAGAAGAAGTTGTTTCATCATCATCATCGTTGTCGTCATTCAAGATGATTGGAATACGTGAAGAGCGAAGTAGGCTTAAAGAAGCACTTGTCAATGTTGACCATGTGATGGAATCCGTTTTCTTACTCCATGGGATGGCAGGCATTGGTAAGACCACGCTTGCTCGGGAAGTTTACCAAGATTTGGATATTTTGGAGTGGTTCGATTGTCGTGCTTGGGTGACAGCAGGCAATGAATGGAGATCAAAAGATATCACGAAAGCCATTCTAGCTCAACTAGACCCGGACATGCACGAGATGCATAAGAAAGGAAACGAAGAGGAAATAATTCTACAGTTGAAAGGAAGTTTGAAGCTTAACCGATGTCTCATCATGGTGGATGATGTATGGGATCTTAGTATTTTCCTAGACTACAGAAATACAGTACTGGGCCACGGCATACGAGATAGTAAGATCATGCTTACATCTAGGATGAAAGATTGGAATATCGATAACTGGTATGTCTTAGAAAAGCGGTTGCTAAATAAAGAAGAAAGTTGGGATCTTCTTCGTGAGAAGGCATTTGTTAGAGGTGTGTGCCCTCCTCAACTTGAGGACTATGGGAAGAAGATTGCCGACAAGTGTGATGGTCTTCCTCTTACAATCGTCACCATTGCAGACCTCCTATCACAGGCTGAGGAATCACTCTGGATCAACGTAGCGGAGAAGAAGAGACATCAGGTGTTCATTGATGCATATGATAAGATATCAAAGGTACTTTATCCGAGCTATAAAAAATTAGATGATGAATTTAAATTATGCTTTCTTTATATGGGAGTTTTTCCGCTGAAGTGCAAGATACACCGGTCTAAGCTCATTAATTTGTGGACTGCTGAGAAAATTTTTGATCAATTTGAGAAAGGAGAATCACCTTATGATGCCTTTCTCCTACTAATTTCCGAACTTGATAACAATAGTCTTGTTATGGTCTACCAAAGTAGCTATAGTGCTTCACCAATATTGCATCCGTATAATCTACAAATAAGAACATTGGGCCTTCATTCTTCTTGGTGGCACTTCTGCCAAAGAGAGGCTAGGAAGAACAACTTTTTTTATGTCCTAGATTGTCCTGAAGATGCTCTAGAAGAACGTATAAGAGACCAGAGCAGATTGAGCATCCACAATAATGTTTTATTTGCCCTCAAAGATGTGTACAATTCAATCGAGGAAAATTGTGCATCCACTGCACAGTCCCTTTTATGCTTCGGTCCATATCATCAATATATGGTACCGCTATGTTTCGGCTTAAAGTTTCTTCAAAGACTCGATGCTCTTAACATTCGTTTTTATGATTTCCCATTGGAAGTACTAGAACTAGCTAAGCTACTATACCTTGCGCTCACTTGCAACAAACAACTTCCTCCTTCTATATCCAAACTTGAGAAACTACAATACTTGACTGTTCACCCTCATTTGAGCATCAAGTCTTCTGGAGCTCCGACATACATGCCTATGGAAATATGGGATCTAGAAGAACTGAAATATCTTGAGGTCTTGGGAAGTGACCTACCAGATCCTGGTGACAAATCTTTGGAAATGCTTTCAAACCTTTTAGACGTGAGCACCGCCAGTTGCTCAATTCTTAATAAACTACCAAATCTTGAGAAGTTGAGAATTAGAATTGTATTGACCCCTGAGGTACCAGATCCCTTATGTAGTTTTGATATTTCCAATATGACGACTATTTCCAGTATCACATGCATCATTGTGAATTCTGGATTCATTCGAGTTGTTCACCCAGTTTCTGCATTTCCTGTTTTCCCATCTTGGTTGAGGAAGTTGAGTTTGAGTGGATTGGGCTTACCATGGGAAAAAATGAGGGGGATGTCTTCATTGTATGGTCTTCAAGTGCTAGAGCTGCAATGCAATGCCTTTTATGGCCAAATTTGGGAAGTAGAAGAGGGGGCTTTTATAGACCTTCGATTTCTTCTAATTGAAGACCTTGATCTGGTAAAATTGAAGGCGGGTTTTGAAAGCTTAGACAATCTGAATCACCTAACCATAAAACACTGTTACAAATTGAAGGAGATCAAGTTGTGTGATTTTATACATGTTCAGAGGGTTGAAATAGTTGACAGCAATCCTCTAATTGAAAAGTGTATAAAACAACTTTTTCTAGAAAAGGCGGAATTCCCAAAACATCTTTCGGTGCATAGTTCATGGAAATCAGTGTGAGTGGCTACTTGGATCACAAGGTTAGTAATTCAATTCTATATTTTACTTCTTTTGATAAAATGCTAACTGCATTTCCATCAAATAAACGTGTCTCTTAAAAAGATCTATTTAAATATTGACTGCAATCTTAAGCTAAGCAGATTGAAAAGGGTAGTCAACTAGTTTTTTTTTTAATTCTTTGTAAAATATCAAATATGCGAAATAAAGTTGGTGCACTTCTGACCAAACTTGAACGGGCGGGGTAGCATTTGAGGGTAAAAACTTTTTTTAAATTGACTAATGTGCCAAGCCTAAATTAAAATTTGATCTTCATATTCTAGTTGATTTATGAACGCAATTGTATTCTTTAGTTCCTTGATAAGTTTTGTGTAGTTTGAGACGCTGATAAATTGCTTTACAGGACAAGATGCTCGGACATCCTTCATCTAAGGTTGTAGAGTTTATTCAAAGTATTGGTCGCGTATGAATGGAAATAAAGCTTCTAATGTTTGCCTTTTGGACAAAACAAGAAAGGATATGAACAAAGCTTCTGCTTCTGAAAATAAAACGAGTGATGTTTCTAAGTTGATTTCTTTTTATTTACCGAACTCAGACCTTTTTACGATAAATGATGATTAATTTAGGGAAAATTGAGTTTTATGTCCTCTAAGTTTGGTCAACTTTGTTTTTCGTCCTCTAACTTTTGACTTTATTTTTTAGTCCGATAACTTTCAAAAAATTAACGTTTTCGTCCTAAAACATAAGTTATCGGACTAAAATGTTAATTTTAGGACTAAAAAATTATTGGTTTTAGGACGAAAATGTTAATTTTTTAAAAGTTATAGGACTAAAAAATAAAGTCAAAAGGTAGAGGACGAAAAACAAAATTGACCAAACTTAGAGGACAAAAAAACCAATTTTCCCATTAATTTATTTGTAAAGAATATGTATCATTTTCCTACTTGATGCTTGTTGGGTACTCTTTCTCGTTGTATGATTTTTTTTTCCTTTGGGTTGTAGTAAGGTTTTAAGGAGGCCTTTCTAAGCATTTTTTTTCTTTTCAAACTCTTGAAAGTCGGGTTGTAACTTTCCTCTTTTATATTTTATTTGTGATTTCAAATATATTGCTCCGTATTTCATTCATAAAAGAGAGGTATATGGTGATCAATAATAGAGATTTATCAATGCCCTTATGTAGTGACATGGCTATGGTTGAGCACTAATTTAAAAGCTCAATATTTCGATGGTTTTATATTATTGTGATCTTCTTCTTATCCGAATTCATATAATCTTAAAATTCGCTTCAATCAAATCCTGAATTTCTCCTGAATTGGGATGTTGGTAAGCAATAGTAGGTTTTGCATTAGTGTATAAGTTCGATTCTTTTTTGTTCATATATATAGTTTTGTGTATCTAGCAGTTGATTTAGGGTTAATTTCACTTTTAGCTCCAAGCAAATTGTGTCAATTTCAAAATAGTTCTTTTTTCGGCACTTTTAGTCCCGTAATTTTATTTTTTTTACACTTTTGGTACCAAGAGAATAGGAAAAATTGCAGTTTTGGTTCCAAGAGAATGGATAAATTACACTTTTGGTCCCAAGAGAATAGGATAAATTTATAGCTTTTATCCTGAAAATCATGGATACCAAAATTGTTTTGCATCCATTCTCTTGGAACCTAAAACGCAATTTTCCCTGCTGATTTATACATGCACGTTCATTGATTTTGTATTTAACTATACCCCCAGAAAACACTTGAAATTTAGGGGGCAAGCAAAATGCGACCATCACTTGAATTATTAAAGTTTTTGGAACTTATAATTGATTCGAAAATTCTTACCGTCTCCCATAAAAAGCGCATGAAATTTAGGAGGCAATATCCCTCACTTGAAACCACTGATTGCTACTCAAATGGATTGCAAGTTAGTTGATGGGCCGTGGATTTCAGCTGCTTAATGGCCTGGAATTTGAATTTCACTACACGGCCCACCATGAGCTTTAATTTTATTTGGCTAATGGGCTGCTGAAATGGGCTGAAGAGTGGCTGCCCATTCTTCTTCTACCTGGGCTTCTAAATATTGGCATTCTTAGGGCCCATTACTAAGGTTATTTTAAAAATATTTTAAGCTCTAACATCTTATAAACTGTTTTAAAAATTTATAAGATGTTATTTTTAAGTAACTTATAAGTTGTTATATTGTGTGGCTGATAAAACTTAATTATAAGATTTTTAACAATAAATATGTTTTAAATTTTTGTTTTAATATAAAATTATTTTATGATCCGTTGTGTTGGTTTTGATCATATTAGAAATTTGATTAACATAGAATCATTTAAATGCATCGTCGTGAATTCTGGGTGTAAGTTTCAGGTTGTTCCCTTAGTTGCTTCATTTCTTGTCCTCCCATCTTTGTCGACGAAGTTGAGTTTGAGTGGATTGGGCTATCATTTGGAAGATTAATGCACCATATTGCGTTACTGCCATCGCTTCAACAGTTGAAACTTCTAACAATGCCTTTCAAGGCAAAAAAAGGGAGGTAAAACATGGGGAATATCCTAAGCTTTACTTTCTTCTGCTACAAATTGAAAAAGATCAAGTTAATCCAGAGACGTGGATATCCTTTTAATTCGTCCTTATTGATTAAATGCTAGATACCTACATTTGATTGAAGAAAATGTGTCTCTTAAAAGGACTGATATAAATATTGATTGCAACCCTTAAAGTTGTGACATCTGCGAAGCAAATAGAATGGGCAGCTGATATAAGTTTAGCTTTACTCTTCGCAATAAATCAAATGTGCCCAAAGTTGAAACATGAGTTTAAAGTAAAAATCATCGCATAAACATTTTTACTTTTTTGAAAGGGTTCCACAACTCTTTAATGGAATAAATTAGTCCTGTAATTATTTCAACTACTCGATTAAGTGTCTAAGTCGTTGAAAATTGACAAAACCAACTTCGTTTCACCCTTGTGTAGGTCATGTCAATTGGTTTTTATGGCTTCTCAATCGAGCGTGTGTGTAAGGTCTACATGCCATTAAAATGAGGTGTAAGTAAAAATATTGTCATTTGCACATAATTAATGTCATGTAGACCTAACACATACACTCGGTCGAAAAGCCCAAAAAAACTTACATGATATGCACGATTGTAAAATAGCGTTGTTTTTGTCAATTTTCGACGACTAGGGACTGAATTCAAGTAATTGAAATAATTATGGGACTAATCCATTCCATCTATGAGTTGTAGGGCCTTTTCAAAAAAATGAAAACGTTAGTTATGGGACAATTTTGGTATTTAATTCATTGAAACATGGTATCCAATTATTGTATCTCATGAACTATGCACCAAACTTGAATGTTGTAACATTGGAGAGGCAAAAAGTATATTCATATCCAAGTTGATTGATGAAGGCAAGCGTAATTTTTAATTCATTAATAAGTTGATTGATGAAGGCAAGCGTAATTATAAAAAAATATTTAAAATTTTCTTTCAATAATTGAAAAATGTTAGAGAATAAAATATGTTTTAGTTTAGTACTAATGAATCTCTGTCAATTTATAATTTTAGTAATTCATAAATAATTTATGTAAATATATAATATAAGTGATTATTGAGATTTTTATTAATATTGGATTTAAGTGATAATTTATATATGTAAAATTTTAAATCATCTTTGTATAAAAGTGATAATTTCAATTTTTTAATTATTATTTAGTTTTTAAAAATAATAAATTTGTCATTTATATATGTAAATTGATTTATATTTTTGCTAATTTTGTAATTGCAATTTTTTTTGAATTTTTATTTAATTCTTATATTTGGTGTATTTTTGTCAAATATTTTAAAATAATTTGGTATATTATAAAATATTATATTTAATATTTATTAAAAAATTATATTTAAATGACTAACTTTTAATTATTTAAAGGTATTTCAATAGAAAATGAGGATATATATTTTTTATATTGAAATACTGAATTCGGTTGTTTTATTTAAAAAAAATATGTAATTTAATATCTTAAAATAATATGTAAAAAATGTAATATAAAGGGCATTTTCATAAAAAATGCACCGTCACTTCAGCGTGTACCAGTTAGAAACTGGTTTTAGCCGATAACAGGGCATTTTCACCTAGTTTTGAAAACATAAGGGGCATTTTCACAAAATGAAAAACATAAAGGACATTTTTACCATTGCTGCGATCATACAGGGCATTTTTGTCAATTTTTCCTAGAATGTTCTGTTTTATTTAGTTCAGGAATTTTCCCAAACACCTTGCGGGCACTTACTATTTCTGAACGGCGTACTATATAATCCAACAGTATTTGGCGGCGACGGGGTGCTCGAAGCAGTAGAGTTGTGCCAAAAACATGTTCGCATCGGGGATGTACGTGTCGGGTATATGGTTTTTATTCTCAGATTTTTTAGAAAATTGCTAGTCGTTTTGATTTGTTTTTGTTTTAATTGCATGTAACTTTATTTTTAAGGTTTTTTTATTTATTGAAAAATATTTTTTTAGTTTTATTTTTATTTTATAAGAGAAATTACTTAGGCAGCGTGCCACGTTTGCAAAACGGGACGCGTCATCCTACTCCGCCGAAAAATATTAGCACGTGATTGGCACATGACCAAAACGATGTCGTTTCACGAGATTTCCGGTCATTGGAGACTAATTTGGGTAAATTTGAATTGTTGTGAACTAAATTGAAAAGGTAAATAAGTATGTGACAAAAAAAAAGGTAAAAAACTACGGAACGAAAACGGTTTTAATCCCTATAGATTCACTTTAGGGGTAAAGGTTATTTTTTGTTCTTTTACTTTTACCATTTGGATTTTAGTCCGCCTAGTTTTTCAACTTTGGAAATAATGTCCCTACAATATAATAAATTGATGTGGTTCGAAGTTTGTTGAAATAGTCAAAGAAGATAAATTATGATTTGATCAAAAAAATAATATATCCATCGTAGACAAAAAATTTAATATAAACAAGACTACGTAGCAGTTGGTATATGGAAAAACTTAATTATTATCCTTGTATTATTCTATTATTATTATTATTATTATCAAGAAACGCCAAGTTGCTTAAAATATTAATTGTTAATAGACCAAACTAAGACTTTAATTTTCATTAAACAGTTGTAGATTTGATCAAGATGTATTAAGAGAATAAAAGTTTTTTGGTCCCATAACTTATCGAGTGTCCAATTTTGGTCCCAAAAATTTTGACTATTCAATTTTGGTCCCATAACTTCTACGTTTGCCTAATTTTGGTCTCATTCTTGCTGAGAAATTTCTTTTTAGTCCCATAACTTATCCAGTGTTCGATTTTAGTCCAAAAAAATTTGACTCTTCAATTTTTGTCCCGTAACTCCTATGGTTTGTCCACTTTTCAACCACATATTAGTGATATGAAAAAATGATTAAAAAATACAAAACGAAAAAAAAATTCGTTTTGCGGACACATCTTCGAGGGTACCGTAAAGGCCCAAATTTGGGCAGAATGTGAGTTGAGCATGACAAAAAAGGGCACCATTTTTGTATTTTTAAAGAAAATGGGATCAAATATGGACAATCCCTAGGAGTTACGGGACCAAAATTGAAGAGTCAAATTTTTTGGGACCAAAATCGGACACTTGATAAGTTATGGGACCAAATAACTTTTTTTCTCGATGTATTAACCATTAGAATTATGTGTCTAGATAGACAGAGTTAATATCATTATAAATCATTTCACTTATTTAGCCTAACCCATTTATAGATCTCAGCATCCCCTAAAAGGTGTATGAACTCCTATTAATTTTATCTCTCTACGAATACACACGACTAAAAAGGCGTTCTCCGGCGGAAAGGTATATATAATTTCTTTATGCTCAACTCTAATGCTTCTTGCATTGAATTTATTCGTTTGATTTAATATCTTTATACCATTTTTGTCGTTTTACTAGAGAATTATCGATTCAATATTAATGCATGATTTTGAAAAAATATTGGTTTACTTAATTTTGTTTGATTTTCTTGGTTATCAGAGGCTCGGAGTTCATTTTGGATTTTCAGCCTAGTGTTTTCATGAGTGTTATTCATCAAATTAATTCATTTTCATTTCTAATTTGTTTTAACCGATTAAAAAATTTTATTTAAATTATTCATGTAATAAAAATATAAAATTAGCAAAAAAATATAATAAAAGCAATGTCGAATAAAAAAAAATTAAATACATGATATAAAAAAAATTACTAATCATCGGATAGAAAATCGAGATCATCCCACTCTTCATCCTCCTCATCTAGCCTTTGGAGCTCCGGCGGCGGCGGCGGGATCTCAGGCTGCACCTGGTCCGGTGGTGGTGGTACCGCTCCACCTAATGTGGAGGAAAGTAGTCTCCACCACTTGGTCATCACCTCCCTATCCTTCCACTGCGCCTCCACCTCCGCTGCTCGTCGTTGCCTCTCGTACTCTCGTCGTGCCTCTCGCTCCGCCTCTCGCTGCTGGAGGAGCTTTATCTTCTTGACGACAATCAAAAGTTGACTCTCGATCTCGCTGGGATGAGAGTCGATAGAGGATTGGGAGGAGGATGAACCGGATCCAAAAGATGGGAGTAAGTTTTTTCCAAAACCACCCAATCCAGTGAACTGCCCCTTTTTAACCTTAATGTTCTTAAAGTAGAACTCGTTTTGAACATCCACAGAAGGCTCTGAGGGGGAGGGCATAGAGGTCGACCCATCCGTCCCTTCCAGAGGCTGGGACTGGGAGGCAAGGTCACAACGCATCTTCCTCTGCAAATTAACAATACTTTTAATTAATAAATGAAACCTAAAATTTATTAAAAAAAATACTTATGTGGATCTCAGTGGTGCAGCCGTAGGTGGACATTCCAGTCAGCTCATCTAGCGGGTCGGCAAGTTACAGTCTCTCAAAATGAGAGGGCTCACGTCCATGATCCCACTTCTACAAATAAATATTTAGTAATTAATATTACCAAAAATTCATAAAAATTATTAAAAATATTGGTCACTTACAAATTGAAGCCCGTGCTCATAAATGGACCGAGAATAGGCCCGATGTCTCGCAACCCCTTCTCCAACAGGGTCACTAAGGCGATTCGCCTTGTTCTTCTGTGACTTCTACTTGAATTCGGGGTTGTTCCATTAGTCATGAAATTGGGGCCAAATCAGACGACCCTTGTTGTCTGTCACCATATTTATTGTCATCATATCTCTGTATCGCTCGGCCCACTTCCCACAGAAGTTCTTCCACATTTGGGACTCGTGCTCCGGTGCCCAGACACAATATTTCTGCAATTACATTAAAATATAAATTTCACTTTATTTATATAATTTATATTAATAAATGATGAATAAATTCAATAAATTAAATAAATTATACCTTAAACTCCTCAAAATACTCCCGTTTCTTGCTTTCAGATACCGCTGACCAGTGGTAAGCGGTGAGCTCAAATCCACCATTCAAGATGGACTGGGTTACTTGTGTAGTAACCTCATGTCACGAAATCCAACTGCAACATTAAAATTTTAAGTTAGTAAAATAATTAGATTTTAATAAAAAAAATTGAAAATAAAATATTAAAACTTACGATGTCCCATGGAGCTCAACAGGAATCCGCATCTACCCAGTGGAATGCTGGCGTGAGGAAGATTAGGTCTCACCCACCTGGGGTGCGGACGACGATCCCTCAGGCAGGACAATTGGAGCTACCGCGGGTCTGAGAAATCCCGCTCGTCTCCTCCCTCTTCCTCGACCCCTCTTCTAGCTTCCACTCCCTCCAGCCCCTCCAGCGGATCCATTGTCTTGTCTACTCATCTAAAACATTCAATATATAATAACAATCAATATTTATATATAAAAATCTAAAAAACTATATATCCTAAAGTATTAAATATTTAAAACATTCAATATATAATAAAAATCAATATTTATATATAAAAATCTAAACAATTATCATGTCACATACATACTCATATCTAAACAAAAATCTAAACAATTAACATGTCGCATACATATATACTCATCTCTAAACAAAAAAATAAATAATTAACATGTCACATACATACTCATATCTAAAAAAAAATCTAAACAATTTACATGTCACATACATACTTATATCTAAATAAAAATCTAAACAATTAACATGTCACATACATACTCATATCTAAAAAAAAATCTAAACAATTAACATGTCACATACATACTCATATCTAAACAAAAATCTAAAAACTAATTAACATGTTTTATACATACTCATATCAAAATAAAAAAAATGACAATTAACATGTTTTATACATACCCATATCTAAATAAAAATATAAACAATTAATATGTCACATACATACTCATATCTAAACAAAAAGTAAATACTACTTAACATATTTTATACATACTCATATCTAAACAAAAATTTAAACAATTAACATGTCACGTACAATACTCATGTCTAAACAAAAATCTAAATAATTAACATGTTTTATACATACTCATATCTAAACAAAAATCTAAATAATTAACATGTTACATACATACGCATATCTAAATAAAAAACTAAAGACTAATCACATTTTCAAAATGAAATTTAAACGGTAAAAAAAATAAAAATAAAAACTTACGATTAAAGGGTAGAGATCGACGAAAAGAGAACTTTAATCGGGATAAAATTGGCTCTTGAGTCCTCGCCGGACATCGCCCTCCTTCTTTCTTTCTTCTTTATTTTTGCTCAGGTGTGGAATGAGCTCGCCGGCACTGCGATAAATAGGCAAAAAAAAAATTCGACGATCAGGATTCTGTTGCAAAATTTGCCGCCTTGACGCCCAAAACGGCATCGTATTTGACAATTTACGATAGACATGCCCGTTGTAAAACTGTCATTGGCAATAAATATGCACCGGTTCGCGAAAGATCGTTGTCAAAATGGTAAATTTTGCGATGAGCACGACCATCGCAAAACATAAAGTTAAATTTTACGACGGACTCCTCGTCGTAAATTTGTCGGTCACAATAAGTTTGCCCCGATTCCGAAAGGTCTCAGTCAAACGGTTGGATTTTATGACCGGCAAGTCCATCGTAAAATCCAATTTAAAATTTACTACGGGCTTTCCGTCGTAAATTTTAGTGGCATATACGAAGGCCAGGGGCCGCTTGTTTTACGACGGCCTTCTCCATCGCAAATTCACGAAATTTACGACGGATATTTGAAATTCGAAGGGTTGCAGAAGTTGGAAAATGCTAGGCGGACGTTTCTTGGCCGCCTAGCGCCGATGCCGCCTAGAAACCGCCCAGTAATTTTTTTGGGAACCGCCTAAATTAATATACACGGTTTCCCCAAATTCAATCCCACAAATCTGCACAAAATCCCAACAAATCTGCCATCTATCCTTTCTCTCTCCATAATCGGCTAATCCTAACAATCAAGCATCTCATCTCTCTTCCTCTTACGCCGCACAAGCTCCTCTCACCTATCTCCTCAGGCTTCGCGCACGACCGCCGCTCTCCTCTCCCCTCCGTCGCGACGCCGCCAGCCCTCTCCTCCCTCCATGGCATTGCCGCCAGCCCTCTCCCCTCTCCGTCGCGGCGCCGCCAGCCCTCTCCCCCCTCCGTCTCAGCGCCGTCAGCCCTCTCCCCCTCCGCCGCGGTGAGATTTTTAGTTTTAGGGTTTCGTAACTTTTGTTTCTTCTTTGCCTAGCTCGATTTAGCCGCCAAGGCGGCCGAAGCATTGCCTAGGCGGCGTCTGAAATCCTAGAAGATTTTTCTAACCGATTTGCCCTAAATCGGGGCGGCCGGCGACTGCCTAGCGCCTAGGCGGCCGCCTAGGCCGCTTTTTGCATCCATGGAAATTCGTCGTAAATTTTAAGATCTTATGAACTTTTGTTAATGTCCGTTGCAGATCCATCGTAAAACACAGATATTTGCGATGGATCCATTGTCCGTCGCAAATTTTTATCGAAAAACCGCGCATTTTTTTCTGGTGATAAAATAGTTATATCAATCAATAGAATTTGAGGAAGTGAAATAGCATAGAACACCACTTTAAAGTTATGAATTGGGTTCGAGAGTCATCACCTTACATTTAAAAATAAAATAATTTTCAATAAACATAATACAATATAATTTTGAGATATTCTTTTGTTTTACCCGAATTTACCAGATGGTGATGACTTTAGACTTTTAGAAGTATGCTCCTCTTTAGGCCTCAAGTTTAAAAATTACACGGTGCGATTAATTTCTTAAATGAGTCAATTCATACAAAGTTTTGTTTTGACTTGAAATAGATCCCCTTCTTAGTGCACAGTGGTTATAAATTCCTCAGATTAGTCTAACCTTGGACGGATACCAATTCTAAATAAGGAAAATTGTCAAAAATTCCTTGTATGTTGGCAGTAATGATAAAAATGCCCTTTAAGTTTTTCACTTTGTGAAAATATCCATTATATTTTAAAAACTAGGTGAAATTATCTCAAAACTGGTTACAACTAGTTTGTAATCGGTATACACTGACGTGACAGTGTAAAACTACCCTTTATGTTTTTATTATTTGTTGAAAATACCCTTTATATTTTAATTAGAAATTAAGGATAAAAATATTGAAATTTGTTTAATAAATATTTATGATTAAATAATTTTTTTAATAAAACAATTGAATTCAAAATGTATCCTTCTTTTCTAATGAAATGCCTTTAAGTAATTAAAAATCATCATTTAAATATAAAAATTATTTGATAAATATTAAATATAAATATTTTATAATATAACAAATTATCTTAAAATATTTGACAAAAATACACCAAAGTATTTTAAATATAATATTTTCTAAAATATTAGAATTAAACATTACAAATTTAATAAAAATTATAATTACAAAATTAGCAAAAATATAAATTAATTTACATATATAAATGACAATTTATTATTTTTAATAACTGAAAATTATTTAAAAATTCTTATTCAACTTATCACGTAAATAAAAAAATCTCAATTATATTATATGTTTACATGAACTATCCATCAATTACTAATAATAATAAATTTATAGGGATGCATTAGAATTATTACACATTCTCGTAATTATATAATCACTCGGTTATGCAATTTCTCATATTTAAAATATTTTTTGTATATACCTAATGATACATTTTTCTGTACCATTTTGAAAGGAGATTCGAGTATTTAATAAAAGTGAAACATATTTTATCTCTATATTAGCCGATTATGGGGCATTTTCACCTAGTTTTGAAAATATAATGGACATTTTCACAAAGTAAAAAACATAAGGGATATTTTTTATCTTTACTGCCAACCTACAGGACATTTTTACCAATTTTACCTACAAATAATTATTAATATATATCTTGTTTTGTGTAATTACATACAAGTGGCTAGAATTAATTTATTGATTTGTTTTAGTATTAAATAGTTGGCAACACCTATTTCTATCGTGTTAGGTTCTTTTATATTCGATCAATTTCTGACATCAACATTAATCAAATGTATATTCATATTTTTGCATTAAATAATCAGCAATCATTTCCTGAGTTGTTGACGTAATTGCTATTGCAGCTTTCCAAAACAGGCGTTCTTCGTAATTTCATAACCAAAAAAAATAGAGAGATAGATGGCGGCTTATGCTGCTGTGCTTCCTCTCAAGGAATACTGTTCAAAAATCTTACATTATTACGATGATGCCCTTCCTCCCGAGCTAATGAATATATGTGAACGGGCTACAAGGAGTTGAAGTCATTACAAGATTTTATTGAAAGGTTGGATAGGATGAGTAGGAAGAGGATGAGAGCATGGCTTGAACGAAGAAGAAGAAGTTGTTTCATCATCATCGTCATCATTCAAGATGATTGGGATACGTGATGAGCGAAGTAGGCTCAAAGAAGCACTTGTCTATGTTGACATGGTGGGGGAATCCGTTTTCTTACTCTATGGGATGGCAGGCATTGGTAAGACCACACTTGCTCAGGAGGTTTATCAAGATTTGGATATCTCGGAGTGGTTTGATTGTCGTGCTTGGGTGACAGCAGGCAACGAATGGAAATCAAAAGAAATCACAGAAGCCATTCTTGCTCAAGTGAATTCCGATGCACACAAGATGGTTATGGGAGGAGACGAGGAAGAAATAACTCAACAGTTGGAAAAGAGTTTGAAGCTAGGCAAGCGATGCCTCATCGTGGTGGATGATGTATGGGATCTTAGAATTTTCCAAACATACACAGATACAGTACTTCTGTGTTGTGGCACAAATAATCCCATTTATGGCCTAAATATATACTATCTCAGAACCGGGGTATACCGGAACCGGGGTTTAGGCCCCGACAATAGGATTTTGACATTAAACAACCCGACAAAATCGAGGGTCAACACCAGTGAAGATATCGAAGAACTGACATTATATTGTAATAATAGATTTATTATTGTTCATTATTGTTTATTAGATCTACGGTTATAATAAATACCCTAAAATAAAGGGTCAGGATTGATTCCTTAATTAGAAGCTTGGGACTCTATAAATAGAGGCCCCAACCCATTGTAAAAAGAGAGCTCATTAGCTTTCTCCTCCCCACAAATTCTCCCCACATAATTAATATACTAGGCAAGGGAGACCCTCTTCAGGGACTCCCAAAGCCACCTTCAAGGGAAGAACTCATCAGAGATCTTCCCCCACTCTCGTGTTCTTCGTGTTCGTTTTATTTTATATGTTTGTTATCGATTAATCGGGACTACCCATATAGCCACATAAACCCGTCACATAGATTCGGTAATTCGGTAACAACATGCTGCAAGACCTCATTTGAGCATCAAGTCTTCTGGAGCTCCGACATACATGCCTATGGAGATATGGGATTTAGAAGAACTAAAATATCTTGAGGTCTTGGGAAGTGACCTACCAGATCCTGGTGACAAATCTTTGGAAATGCTTTCAACCCTTTTAGACGTGAGCACCGCCAATTGCTCAATTCTTAATAAACTATCTAATCTTGAGAAGTTGAGAATTAGAATTGTATTGACCCCTGAGGTACCAGATCCCTTATGTTGTTTTGATGTTTCCGATCTGAGGGCTATTTCCAGTATGACATGCATCGTCGTGAATCCTGAATTCAAGTTTCGAGTTGTTCACCCAGTTGCTTTGTTTACTGTCTTCCCATCTTGGTTGAGGAAGTTGAGTTTGAGTGGATTGGGCCATCCATGGGAAAAAATGAGGGGGATATTTTCAATTCACTGTCTTCAAGTGCTGGAGCTGCAATGCAATGCCTTTTATGGCCAACTTTGGGAAGTAGAAGAGGGGGCTTTTATAGACCTTCAATATCTTCTAATTGAAGACCTTGATCTGGTAAATTTGAAGGCGGGACACGGAAGCTTCAACAATCTTTAACACCTGAGCATAAAACACTGCTACAAATTGGAGGAGATCCAGTTGAATCATTTATCAGATGTTCAGAGGATTGAAATAGTTGACAGCAATCCTTTGGTTGAAAAGAGTATAAAATGGATTCTTCTACAAGAGACGGAACTCCCGGAAGATCCTTCGGTGCATAGTTCATGGAAATCAGCGTGAGTGGCAACTTGGATCACAAGGTTAGTAATTCAATTCTATCTTTTACTCCTTTTGGTAAAATGTTAACTGCATTTCCATCAAATAACTGCATTTCAATCTTAAGCTAAGCAGATAGAAAAGGGTAGTCAATAAGTTCGTTTTTATTCTTGTTAAAATATCAAATGAGTGCAATAAAGTTAGGACAAATTCTAGGGTGCATCCAAGTGCATAGGATGCACTTGGATTTTAAACTCAATTTTGACTTCAATTTTGATTTTTATAAAATACACACAAACACACCGAATTGTGTGTTATTTTACAGTTGGGGTATTGCTGATGCCTTCTTGGGGTATTGTTGATGCCTTCTTAGGGTATTACTAATGTCTTCTTGGGGTATTGTTAATTTCTGCTTGAAATATTTTTTTCAAAATCCAAATGCATATCATTCACTCAATTGCACACTAGAACTACTCTAAAGTTAGTATGCTCCTGACCAAACTTGAACGGGCGGGGTAGCACTTGAGGGCAAAAACTTTTTCTTAATAGACTAATGTACCAACCCTAAAGTGAAATATGATCTTCATATTCTAGTTGATTTTTGAACGCAATTGTATTCTTTTAGTTCCATAATAAGTTTTGTATTGTTTGAGATACTGATTCATGAGGGGCTCGTTTGCTTTACAGGACTAGATGCTCGGACATCCTTCATCTAAGGTTCTAGAGCTTGTTCAAAGTATTGGTAATAAAGCTTCTAAGGTTTGCCTTTGATTAAACAAGAAAGTGTGGGGTTTTCTGCTTCTGGAAATAAAACGAGTGATGTTTCAAAGTTGATTTATTGAACTCAGATCTTTTTACGAAATTGATGATTAATTGATTTGTAAAGAATATGTATCATTTTCCTACTTCGACATTGGATGCTTGTTGGGTACTCTCTCGTTGCTATGATTTTTTTTCTTTGTGTTGGAGTAAGGTTTTAACGAGGCCTTTCTAAGCATTTTTTCTTTTCAAACTCTTGAAAGTCGGGTTGCGACATTCCTCTTTTACATTATATTTGTGATTTTAAATATATTGCTCCGTATTTCATTCATAAAAAAGAGGTATATGGTGATCAGTAGTATATAAGTATCAATGCCCGTATTTCGATTTTTTTTGTGATCTTCTTCTCATCTGAATTCATAAAATCTGAAAATTCGCATCAATCAAATTCTGAATTTCTCCAAAGAGATGTTGGTAAGCAATAGTATGTGTTGCATTAGTGTAGAAGTTCGATTCTATTTTGTTCATATATATAGTTTGGTGTATCTAGCAGCTGCTTTAGGGTTAACTGCACTTTTGGTCTCAATCAATTGTGTCCATTTCAAAATGGTCCTTTTTTTTTGGCACTTATAGTCCCATAATTTTTTATTTTTTTTTTGTGACAATTTTGATCCCAATAGAACAGGGTAAATTGCAATTTTGTGTTACTTACAAGTGAAGGGATTATAATATTAATTACATATTTTTTGAATTAAATAAATTTACAAAAAATATTTAATAACAACATTTATTAAAATAAGTTAGAAAAGAAAAGGAATTAATTTGATGAATTATAAAAAGAATGACTCAATTTAGATACATATACAATTAATTACGTACAAATGAACGAATTATAATATTAATTATGCATTTTCCAAATTAAATAAATTTACAAAGCAAAAAAATATTTGATAACAACATTTATTAAAACAAGTTAAAAACAAAAATGAATTAATTTTGTGAATAATAAAAAAAGAATGACTCAATTTGGATACGTATACAATTAATTACATATAAGTGAACGGATTATAATATTAATTACGCGTTTTCGGAATTATATAAATTTACAAAACAAAAAATATATAATTGGTAACAACATTTATTAAAACAATTTAGAAACGAAAAGGAATTAATTTGATGAATAATAAAAAAGAATGACTCAATTTGGATACTACACAATTAATTACGTACAAATGAATGAATTATAATATATATTAATTATGTATTTTTCGAATTAAATAAATTTATAAAATAAAAAATATATAATTAGTAAAAATATTTATTAAAACAAGTTAGAAACAAAAATAAATTAATTTGATGAATAATAAAAAAAGAATGACTCAATTTGGATAAGTATACAATTAATTACGTACAAATGAACGAATTTTAATATTAATTATACGTTTTTCGAATTAAATATTTTTTTAAAAAATAGTAACAACATTTATTAAAATAAGTTAGAAACAAATTTGAAATTAATTGTTCCAGGCCCAATAGGGCTAATATGGCCCAGTGGTTCGCACCCGCCCCGGGCGCGCGGTGGGTCTGGATTCGAACCACACAAATCATTATTTTTTTTGTTCCAGGTTCGAGTTTTACGAAGGACATGTGTCCGTCGAAAATTATGTATTAACGATGGATAGTAGTCCATCATAAATATTTTCTGGATAAATTAACAAATGAAATTTGGATATATTTTGCGATGGGCACGACTTGTCGTAAATTTTGGCACCAAACCTGGTTGAGGATGGGCCGGTTTTACGACGGGCTAAACCGTCGTACATTTACGATGGGTGGCTTAAAGCTGTCGTAAATTTTAACTACGCCCGTTTTGATTATGGCCACGTGTACATTTACGATGGGTGGCTTAATCGGATTTGTCGGCGACTAATCTTATTAGTCGTCGTCTAAGCCATTTAATTCTTTTTTTTTTTATCTAAATAAGTTATAAATTTAATATGTAATTCACTTTTTATTTTTAATCTTACTGTCAAACCTCACAACCACGGACGCTGAACACCGTGCCTCCACCACCGAAAGACGTACCCCAATTATTTAATTCATTTAGGTGGTTTCGACTAGTCCTCGTCTAATCGCTCTAGTCACTAGATCCCAATCATCCGACCGACTAGCGAATTTTAGAACTTATGATATATTTTTGTAATGATATACTTAAACGACTGTTGAAGTATTGATCAATATGTACACCTGTTGCATTTATTAATTATTTTATTTTTATTTTAGTGTTAATTGCACAAAACTCCCTTCGTAGTTTGAATATATTACACGAAATTCCTTTATGGTTTGAAAATTGTACAAAACTCCTCTATAGTTTACTAAATGAAATGAATTTCTCCTCTTTCATAAAATTGAATTAACGCTTTTTCCCGTTTCTCGTTATATCATTCATAATATAATCTGTATATATTAATATTTAGGAAAACAAGATAAGAAAAATAGACTTTCGTGCAATTAACTCTTTTTAAAGTTAAAACCTAAAACAGAGAGCCAGAGAAGTCAGTGAAAATGAAAGGTAGCGAGAGGAAACTTCTCATATGGCTGAGATTTAAAGAGTTCGAGTCACCTAATCAAGAGGTTCCAACAAAAGTGACTTTCGAAATTAATGACTCATTGAACGAGTCCTGACATAAGAGTTCAAATTTCCGGTAAATAATTTCATCCCATAGTTATTTAACTGATAAATTAAGGTCTGAAACAAAAATGATAGATTGATAACAAATTAGCAGTTTAGGAAAAAAAAAACGAAAAATCTTACAAATTATTGTCGCCGCTGTTGAGACTTGACAGAAGCGCCGGTGCAAAGAGGTGAGAGAGAAAGAGAGACTGTGAAGATTTGATAAAAAAATGTAGTAGGTGAAATAATAAATCCATTCGGAGACAAAACTTTTAATATAAACAAGACTACGTCCGGTTGGTACATGGAAAATGTTGAATTATTGTCCTTCTATTATACTATTATTATTATTATTATTAAGAAACGCCAAGTTGCTAAAAATATTAATTGTTAAAAGACCAATGACATTGATTTACATTAAGCAGTTGTAGATTTGATCAAGATGTATTAATTTCCTGGAGATTAATTTGGAGAAACCATTAGAATCATGCGTCTATCCAATTTTATGTGTCTATTGAATTGGATTTCATGGTTCTATTGTGCCTCGTACTTTTCTCCTTGATTTTGGTTTATTTGTGAGCTTTCATTTTTTACTTGGGTTTCAAATGCTTATTGAATGCTCTTTTTTCTTGCTCCTGTTTTTCCCATTGGGGTTTTCGGAGCAAGGAGGTTTTAATAAAAAATTTAAGAGAAACTTTTTTCCTTTTAATCCCTTGAAAGTCAGGGTTGTGACTTTCGTGTTTCTTCTTTAATATATTACATTTTTGTGTATGAATGGTAAAATTATATAGTGAGGCTGGTTATGTTTCTTACTTAATTTGAATAATTTTTTTTAATGGGAAAATGCTCATTTTATCCTTTAGATTTCCACATTTTTGTTTATCATCCTGTAACTTTTGAATTATTAAAATCATCCTATAGCTTATATAAATTTGACATTTTCATCCTATTACCTGCTAATATAGGTTTCCCTTCAGCTCACATGCTGACATGTCATTCACATTCTATTTTATAAAGATAAATATCTACTTGGAGCTCTCTAATATGTGGATTCTTATATGTCAAAAATGCATTTTAACTAATGATAAATTAAAAAAAATTATGAATATTCATTAAAATTAATACTCCATTTGATACAATGTAGATTATTCTAAACTAAGAAAAATAAATCTCACTCTCTATTGTTGTTCACAAAGTTGAAAGATAATATACGAGAAAAATAGTTTTTTGGTCCCGCAACTTGTCTAGTGTCTGTTGATAGGCGAACATCAATCATTGTTGGGCGAACAAGGATTAAAGCCTTAAAAAGGATTATGAAGAACCAACCCCAAATCAAAGATGATTAACAAAGAAAATCAAGTTGGGGGTGCATAAATCAATCCAGGGAATGTATAAACTGACGAACAACTCTACCGACGAACAACATACTGGCGAACAGGTCTAGAGACCCGAAGCCAAATACGAACCCTCCACCAAGTCAATAATGACGAACAACATTATGAAAGATGGTGCATCTACCAGCCTAAGAGGTGTATGGAAACGAACAAAGGACCAAGATCCCAAAGCCAATCTGTGTAAAGCACAAAGGCGAACAACTTCTATGGAAAAACCATTCTGGATCAACTAAACTGGCCTGGACGAACAACAATGAAGTCCGAGATAAGGCCAAAGAAGACTTTGTAACTAAGATTCAGCCTAGATAAGGTTAAACAAAAGTCAATAGGACACTTGCCAAGCATGCAGGCTAGGGAGACCAAGAGTCATAGACACCTCATGCTTGCTAGTCTCTATAAATAGTTGCTCTCCAGCTAAGAAATACAAGTTCAAATTCACAAATACTCCCAAAAAACACACATAAATACACCTAAACGTACAAACATACGAAATTAATACGATTTTGACTTTCGTATTTACGATTTCACAACCCGAACCCTCGATTTACCATTTACGGTGGTAATCAATCACACGTTATTGATTGGTGATCTTAAACCGAACTAAAACAGTCACTAATCCACCCGATTCAATTTGATCACCAACAGTGTCCAATTTTGGTCTCAAAAAAATCAACTTTTTAATTTTGGTCCCATAACTTATTGAATCGTCTAATTTTGGTCCCAAGGGACCAAAATACCACTTTTATGCACCTTCTTAATTAATATTGCACTCTAGGATTATAGTCGATACAACAAAAGCACGATACAATAATGTAAAGTCCATTAATTTTGAGATTATCCGGAATATAAAAGACGATTAATGTCTTAATTCCATTGATACAAATACAAATACAAATATTTGAAAAACATCTATAAAAAATTAAAAAGAAAAACAAAATATTTTTAAATACCAATAATTATTATTTAAGATGAATTACAAAGCTCCCATAAAATATTAATAATGAAATTTTAATTACTAACTAAGAATGTAAATCGCGATAGAGTGAATAAAATAATAAATTAATAATTTTCCTCTAAATTTTGATTCTCCATATCTTCGTAAAATAATCCTAAGTCGCTATCGTGATCTCGTCTCCACCAATAGTATATAAATGGTTACAATAATTATTTTAGAGTAAAATATAAAATTATAAGATTGAAACAACTCTCATGCTCGTCGTCAATATTTTAGAGAATGTCATTTTATCTTCCAAAATCTACATATTAAATTAATTAAATAGTGTTTGATATATGTATAAATATATTCAAGGTGAGATAAAAAAAAATTAATGAATACAAAAAAATAATTTTTTTTGTCCCTAACTTGTTTGGTGTCCAATTTTGGTCCCAGAAATTTTAACTTTTAATTTTAGTCCCATAACTTATTGAGTTGTCCAATTTTGGTCCCAAATAGGACCAAAATTAAAAATTTAATTTTTTTGGGACCAAAATTGGACACAAGGCAAGTTGCGGGACCAAAAAAAAATTTTTCTCGATAATATACTATTACTGTAATGCGTTGACTCGATGCCTGGTTGTAGCCTTGTTAAGTGCAAAACTTGATGCATAGTTAAGTGCACAAAATTGATGACATTATATTTAATAGTGTTAATGTTAATGATTGAGCTAGTGAAACATATAGTGATATACGAAAGTGGTACAGTGAAATCGACTGCACAACTTCTATTTATAGATGCGCAGATAAATTGTACCCACGTACAATAACAAATCACACGAGAGAGGTAAATCATACTAGGCAGAATATGAGACGGGATTGTGCAAGAAAATTTGGCTGAAGAATATGAACTCTTAAATTTGTAGCTCCCTAACTAGTGTAGGTTCTTGGTAGGAATGATAATTTACGCAATATGTTGATTCGAGTAAAGGTTATTTTTGTTATTTTACTTTCGAGCATTTGGATTTTAGTCCGCCTAGTTTTTCATCTTCGGAAATAGTGTCCCTACAAAATAATAAATTGATGTGGTATGAAGTTTGTTGAAATAGTCAAAAATAATTATGATTTGATTAAAAAATGTTCTAGGTGATATAATATATCCATTCGGAGACAAGACTTTTAATATAAACAAGACTACGTAGCAGTTGGTACATGGAAAAACTTAATTATTATGCTTGTATTATTCTATTATTATTATTATCAAGAAACGTCAAGTTGCTTAAAATATTAATTGTTAATAGACCAAACGAAGACTTTAATTTTCATTAAGCAGTTGTAGATTAGATCAAGATGTATTAATTAATCATTTCTCTTATTTGGCTTAACCCATTTACAGATCACAGCATCCCCTAAAAGGTGTATGAATTCCTATCAATTTTATCTGTTTACGAATACGCACGATTAGTTGCAGAACAACTACGACTAAAAAGACATTGACGAAGCTTAAGGTATGTATAATTTCTTTATGCTCAACTCTAATGCTTCTTGCATTGAATTTATTCCTTTGATTTAATATCTTTATACCAATTTTGACGTTTTACTATGAATGCATGCTTTTGAAAAAATATTGGTTTACTTAATTCTGTTTGATTTTCCTTGTTATCAGAGGCTCGGAGTTCATTTTGGATTTTCAGCCTAGCGTTTTCATGAGTGTTATTCAGTTAAGGTAACTTCCTGAGTTTATATTCCTCCAATCACTCTAATAATTTTCAAAAATTTAACCCATTTTAATGCGTTATATGACTCAAAAAAAAAAAAAAAAGGAATGAAAATTATTAGATCATATTTTCTGTAATCAGAGTATTAGTGTTGGGGAAAAACTATTCGTCCTACCACTTTTATCTTTTATGTTTTGGTTCATTGACTTTTATATTTTGATTTATGTCATTTAACGTGAAAATTACACTATTGATCCCAAGAGAATGGGTGAAGAACACTTTAGGCACCTATTTGCGAAAGGGATCCTTTTTTTTTTTTAGTTTTGGTCCCATTCGTTAAATTTTAGGACCAAAACGCATATTTACCCCATTTCTTTGGGACCAGAACTGCAATTTATCAATTCTCTTGGGACCAAAACTATAATTTATCATATTCTCTTGGGATCAAAAGTGTATAAAAAATTACGGGACTAAAAATGCATAAATAAAACACCATTTTAAAATGATCACATTCTCTTGGAACCAAAAGTGCAATTAACCCTTTAATATACACGAATCAAATAAAACCAAAAATTATTAATGTGTATAGGTTACCAATTGAAATTCTTAAAATTAAAAAGTCAAAAGGACCATATATAAATTCGAAAATGTGCAAGTAAAAAAAAAGTTCCTATTAGTTTATATAAAAAATAATAATTAATGCAATATTATTCTATTTACAAACTGTTTGTGAAAAAGCAAAAAAAAAATGTTTGTAGAGAATTTACGGGTCAAAATTGCACCAGTTGAAACTTAAGTATCAAAGTGATGTTCTTAAAAAGGTTTGCATTTTCTTTCAAGCCATTAATGTTACCCGTCTTTGATTTTGGACCTTCTCGTCTCCACTTTTTGAAATTGGTATAGTAAATTTACTTTATCAGTTTATTTAAAAAGATAATTATCATACTTGTCCTCAAAAATACTAACTATCCTAGAATGGTTGTGCGCCGCTGATGTATAATTGTATTTGTAACTCTGGAGTATTTCTTATAACCTCTTATTTTATAAAATTTCTTTTTGCCAAAAAAAAAAAAAAAAAACTTTGTCCCCAAAAAAAACTAAAAATTTATTAATTTAGTGACAACTTGCTTGCTCAAGTTGGATTATTTCTTGCAATTAAACTAGATGTACTATTTTAATTAGAGGATATTAATTGTAGTAACGTGAAATATTAACCAATTGAGGGCGGCTGAATTCACTTCTCATAAGAACTATAGTTTTCTACCCATTTTAAGTAAAAAAAAAAAAAAAAAAATACAAACTTTGATATGAAAAGACATAAATTACATGTTCAAATGATTTCTACAAATGTTTGTCTGGATGGACAAGAATTACATCCATGGGACAGTATTCAAATATCAATACTTGAATATTTTTTTGATGGGGTATTTTTCCATCATGGGAAGAATTATATGCATCGAGACATTATTCAAATATTCATACTTCAAATATTTTCTCGATGAGAATCACAGACAAGAATTATATTTAATGAGACAAGAAATGTAACTTGATTAGAGGACTTTTTTTGGGGTGTGGGTAGTGTTACACTTCATTTACCTAGTAACTATACATGCTCCCTTTGACAAATTCTTGTGTTTGACGTGCACTACAAGAAAAATGACTTTTAGTGATAGTAATCCAGTCATTATTGATATTCTAGTTAAAAATCTGTAATGACATGAAATAATTTTTAATGACAAGATATTGTTTCGTGTCATTAAAGACTTTTAATTAGAGAAACAATAATGACAGATTATGACAAGATTATTGTCACTAAAGGTCAATTTTCCTGCACGAGTCATCATGCAGAATTAAATTTACTATATTTTCACTTACAAATCATTTAATCCAATAATCATTATTTTTGTTTTCTCTATCCTTTGCATCCATGGACATGAATGTACATATTTTTTTGCACATCTCAAACATGTGCCATGCACATGCTTCCTTGTTTAAATAATTATTTCAACGGTGGCTAAGGTTTATAATGGCCGACAGATTTTCTTTGGCTCTCATAAGATTATTATTTTACCCATTCCGATGGCGATGCTCCTTCATAAATGCGGGCAACAATTAAAAAAAATTAATAGATGTGGGTTGATCAATAGTTGTGTCATAATTTCATTATAAAATATATATCATAATTTCACTACAATATTGTATATCCTCAAGATTGTGTTTTCAATTTACTCAGTTCTGTGTGAGATAGTGAATAAAAATACAATAAGTCTTTTTTTACGGAAATGCAAGAAGATACATTTAATTAGTATACACTACAAATATTTTCCGATGTCGCTCAACCATTCTCCATCAAGGTCGTTAAAGGTGATTCGCTTGTTCTTTTTCGACTTCACCTTAAATTTGGGGTAGTTCTAATAGTCAAGAAATTGGGTCTAAATCGGATGGTTCCTGTTGTCCGTCCCCATATCGGGGTCCATTCTGGTAGTATTCTAGTCAAAAGTGATTCATCATATGTCTGTATCGTTCGGGCCCCTTCCCACAGATGTTCTCCCACATCTGGGACTCGTACTTCGGTGCCCTGATGCATAATTTTTGCAATTACATTAAGATATAAATATAAATTTATTTATATAATTTATATTAATAAATGATGAATAAAATCAATAAATTATACCTTAAAATTCTCAAAATACTCCCGTTGCTTTCAGAAACCGCTGACCAGTGGTCAGGGATGGGCTTCAATCCACCCTTCAAGATAGTCTGGGTTACTTGTATAGTGACCTCATGTCCCAAAATCCAACTGCAACATTAAAACTTAAAAGTTAGTAAAATAATTAAATTTTAATAAATAATTGAATATAATACATTAAAACATACGATGTCCCACGTGGCTCAATAGGAATCTGCATCGTCCAATGGAATGCTGGCGGGAAGAAGATGAGGCCTCATCCGCCTGGGGTTCGGACGAGGATCCCTCAGGCGGGACAATCAGAGCTACCACGAGTCTGAGAGATCCTGCTCGTCACCTCCCTCTTCCTCGATCCCTATCCTGGCTTCCACTCCCTCCAACCCCTCCATTGGATCTACTGTCTTCTCCACTCATCAAAATCATTTAATTGTAATTACAAAATTAGCAAATATATAAATTAATTTACATATATAAATGACAATTTTTAATTTTTAGTAACTAAAAATACTTTAAAAATTCAAATTCAAATTATCACTTAAATAAATAAAATCTCAATTATATTATATATTTAGATGAATTATCATCAATTACTAAAAATATAAATCGATAGGGATGAATTAGTATTATTACACATTATCATAATTATATAATCACCCGTTTATGCCATTTCTCATATTTAAAATTTTTTTTGTATATACCTAATGATACATTTTTCTGTACCATTTTGAAAGAAGATTCGAGTAATATATGTACTTTCTTAGGAATGAAAAATATATAAAAAAATATATTTAATAAAAGTGAAACACATTTTATCTCTATATTTTATTCACGAATATTTTTCAATTGTTGAAAGAAATTATTAAATAGTTTTTTATAATAAATTTTTTTTATGTTTTTTAAATATTAAAATAATTTTACATGGTTTAAATATATTTTTGATATTTTTAGGGCATTTTATGATTTTATTCATTATTTTTTATTTTTTAATTATTAATTTTAATTATAATATACATAAAGAAATTTTCATCAAATAATATAAACATAAAGGATATTTTTATCCAAACACACTACCACATCATTATAAATGGGTTACAAAATGGTTATAGCCGATTATGGGGTATTTTCATCTAGTTTTGAAAATATAATGGACTTTTTCACAAAGTAAAAAACATAAGGGGTATTTTTTATCTTTACTTCCAACCTACAGGGCATTTTTACCAATTTTACCTATAAATAATTATTAATATATGTCTTGTTTTATTTAATTATATACAAGTGGCTAGGATTAATTTATTGATTTGTTTAAGTATTAAATAGTTGGCAACACCTATTTCGATCGTGTTAGGTTCTTTTATATTTGTCGAGAAGAAAAGTTATTTAGTCCCATAACTTATCAAATGTTCAATTTTGGACCCAAAAATTTTGACTCTTCAATTTTTGTCCTATAACTCTAAGGGATTGTTCAGTTTCGGTCTCATATTCGCCAAAAATTCAAAAACGACGCCCTTGTACGTCATGCGCAACTCAAATTCTGGATGAATTATGGGCTTTTCGGTAGCCTCCCAGATGTGGCTGCAAAACAACATTTATTTTTGTTTTTGTTTTTTTAATCATTGTTTTCTGGGAATAAAAGGTTAAAAATGGAACAAAGCCTAGGAGTTATAGGACCAAAATTGAAGAGTAAAAAATTTTAGGACTAAAATTGGACACTCGATAAATTATGGGACCAACAAAATAATTTCTCGATGAGAATGAGATCAAAATTGGACAAACCCTAGAAGTTATGGGACCAAAATCAAAGAGTAAAATTTTGTGGGATCAAAATCGGACACTTGATAAGTTAAGGGGAAAAAAAAAACTTTTATTCCCTATATTTGACCAATTTCTTACATCAACATTAATTGAATGTATATTCACATTTTTTGCATTAAATAATCAGCAATCAATTCCTGAGCTGTTGACTTAATTGCTATTGCACCTTTCCAAAACAGGCGATCTTCGTAATTCATAACCAAATTCCTAGTCTATGAGCGGTGAGTTGGATAAAAAAAATTAGAGAGATCGATGGCGGCTTATGCTGCTGTGCTTCCTCTCAAGGTATTTTATTCGAAAATGTTACATTTTTACGATGTCGCCCTTCCTCCCGAGATAATGAATATATGTGAACGTGGCTACAAGGAGTTGAAGTCGTTGCAAGATTTTATTGAAAGATTGGATTGTAGGAGTAGGAAGAGGATGAGTGCTTGGCTTGAACGAATCCCAGAGGCACTAGATGAATGTATGAAAATGCTTATAAATAGCGGAATGGATGAATTTGTTGAAAACACTCGTTCTTTATTAGAGACACTGAAGAAAATACAGGAGGAGTTGGTCGAAGAAGAAGAAGTTGTTTCATCGTCGTCGTCGTCATCATTCAAGATGATTGGAATACGTGATGAGCGAAGTAGGCTCAAAGAAGCACTTGTCTATGTTGACATGGTGGGGGAATCTGTTTTCTTACTCTATGGGATGGCAGGCATTGGTAAGACCATGCTTGCTCGGGAAGTTTATCAAGATTTGGATATCTCGGAGTGGTTTGATTGTCGTGCTTGGGTGACAGCCGGCAACAAATGGAAATCAAAAGAAATCACAGAAGCCATTCTTGCTCAAGTGGATTCCGATGCACACAAGATGGTTATGGGAGGAGATGAGGAAGAAATAACTCAACAGTTGGAAAAGAGTTTGAAGTTGGGCAAGCGATGCCTCATCGTGGTGGATGATGTATGGGATCTTAGAATTTTCCGAACATACACAGATACAGTATTGCTGCAAGGCATAAAAGGTAGCCGAGTCATTCTTACATCTAGGATGAAAGATTCGTATATAAATAACTGGTATGTCTTAGAAAAACGGTTGCTAAATAAAGAAGAAAGTTGGGATCTTCTTCGTGAGAAGGCGTTTGTTGGAGGCTTGTGCCCTCCTCAACTTGAGGACTATGGGAAGAAGGTTGCCGACAAATGTGATGGTCTTCCTCTTACCATCGTCACTGTCGCAGAACACCTAGCAATGGCTGAGGAATCACTTTGGATCAACGTTGCGGAGAAGAAGAGACATCAGGTCTTCATTGACACATATGATCAAATATCAAAGGTATTATATCCGAGTTATAAGGAATTAGATGATGGATTTAAATTATGTTTTATTTATATGGGAGTTTTTCCGCTAAAGTGTAAGATGCACCGGTCAAAGCTCATTAATTTGTGGTCTGCTGAGAAAATTTTTGATCAATTTGAGAAAGGAGAATCACCATATGATGCCTTTCTCATACTAATTACCGGACTTGATAACCGTAGTCTTGTTATGGTCTACCAACGTAGCTTTACTTCTTCATCAAAATTGCAATGGCATACTCCACAAATAAGAACTTTAGGCCTTCATTCTTCCTGGTGGCACTTCTGCCAAAGAGAGGCTAGGAAGAACAACTTTTTTCATGTCGTAGATTGTCCTGAAGATGCTTTGGAAGAACGCATAAGAGGTCAAAGCAGGTTGAGTATCCACAATAATGTTTTATTTGCACTCAAAGATGTGTACAACTCAATCGAGAAAAATTGTGCATCCACTGCGCAGTCTCTCTTATGCTTCGGTCCATATCATCAATATATGGTACCACTATGTTTCGGCTTAAGGTTTCTTCAAAGACTCGATGCTCTTAACATTCGTTTTTATGATTTTCCACTAGAAGTACTAGAGCTATCTAAGCTATTGTACCTTGCCCTCACTTGCAACAAACAACTTCCTCCTTACATATCCAAACTTGAGAAACTACAATACTTGATTGTTCACCCTCATTTGAGCATCAAGTCTTCTGAAGCTCCGACATACATGCCTATGGAGATATGGGATTTAGAAGAACTAAAATATCTTGAGGTCTTGGGAAGCGACCTACCAGATCCTGGTGCCAAATCCTTGGAAATGCTTTCAACCCTTTTAGATGTCAGCCCCGCCAGTTGCTCCATTCTTAATAAACTACCGAATTTGGAGAAGCTGAGAATTAGAATTGTATTGACACCTGAGGTACCAGATCCCTTATGTTGTTTTGATATTTCCGATCGGAGGACTATTTCCAGTGTGACATGCATCGTCGTGAATCCTGAATTCAAGTTTCGAGTTGTTCACCCAGTTGCTTTGTTTCCTGTCTTCCCATCTTGGCTGAGGAAGTTGAGTTTGAGTGGATTGGGCTTTCCTTGGGAAAAATTGAGGGGGATATTTTCAATTCACTGTCTTCAAGTGCTGGAGCTGCAATGCAATGCCTTTTATGGCCAAATTTGGGAAGTAGAAGAGGGGGCTTTTATAGACCTTCAATTTCTTCTAATTGAAGACCTTGATCTGGTAAAATTGATGGCGGGACCCGGAAGCTTCAACAGTCTTAAGCACCTGAGCATAAAACACTGCTACAAATTGGAGGAGTTCCAGTTGAATCATTTATCATATGTTCAGAGGATTGAAATAGTTGATAGCAATCCCTTGGTTGAAAAGAGTGTAAAATGGATTCTTCTACAAGAGCCGGAACTCCCCAAAGATCTTTCGGTGCATAGTTCATGGAAATCAAAGTGAGTGGCAACTTGGATCACAAGGTTAGTAATTCAATTCTATCTTTTACTCCTTTTGCAATCTTAAGCTAAGTAGATAGAAAAGGGTAGTCAATAAATTTGTTTTTACTCTTGGTAAAATATCAAATGTGCGCAATAAAGTAAGTATGCTCCTGACCAAACTTGAGCAGGCGGGTAGCATTTGAGGGCAAAAACTTTTTTCTAAATAGACTAATGTACCAACTCCAAAGTGAAATTTGATCTCCATATTCTAGTTGATTTATGAACGCAATTGTATTCTTTAGTTCCATAATAAGTTTTGTGTTGTTTGAGATACTGATTCTTGAGGGGATCGTTTGCTTTACAGGACAAGATGCTCGGACATCCTTCATCTAAGGTTGTAGTGGTCGCGTATGAATGGCAATAAAGCTTCTGATGTTTTCCTTTTGAACAAAACAAGAAATGATTGGTTTTTCTGCCTGTGAAAATAAAATGAGTGATGTTTCTAAGTTGATTTCTTTTGATTTATCGAACTCAGATCTCTTTACTATAGTTGATGATTAATATTTATCTGTAAGGAATATGTATAATTTCCTACATCAACATTGGATGCTTGTTGGGTACTCTTTCTCGTTGTATGATTTTTTTCCTTTGGGTTGTGATTTTCCTCTTTTAGGATTAGCTTAAAATCTGGCACAAATACCTACAGCAAAAGTGATATTTGGTCTGCTTGCAGTCAGGTACAGAAGAGAACCAATAAGTGCCCTATACTGAGTCTGGTCCACACTCTCTCCAGACTCATCTGGATCCATGTTAAAATTTGTCATCATAGGAATCTTGGCAGCTTTACTAGACCCTGCTCCAAATTTTTCTAAAATTTTTCTGATATATATAGCTTGATTGATGAAAATTCCCTTCTCTGTCTGTTTTACCTGCAAGCCTAAGAAATAATTCATCTCACCCATCATGGACATCTCAAACTGGCTCTGCATGAGATCTCCAAACTTTTCACCCAGCTACTTGTTAGGAGATTCAAATATAATGTCATCAACATATATCTGGACCAGAAGGATGTCCTTTCCTTCTTCTTTCCTAAACAAAGTCCTATCAATCTTACCTTTAGTAAAACCATTGTCCAGAAGAAATTGAGATAGAGTGTCATACCATGCTCTAGGTGCCTGCTTAAGCCTATAAAGAGCCTTCTTAAGCTTATACACCTTGTCACCTTGTTCAAAACCAGGAGGTTGTTCCACATACACTTCCTCAATTAGAATCCAATTAAGAAAGGAGGATTTCACATCCATCTGGTATACTTTGAACCTCATGTGAGCTGCATATGCTATAAATAATCTGATGGCTTCTAGTCTGGCTACAGGAGAAAATGTCTCATCATAGTCTATTCCTTCAGACTGAGGATAGCCATGAGCCACTACTCTTGCCTTGTTTCTAGTAATGACATCATTCTCATCTTTCTTGTTCTTGAAAACCCACTTAGTTCCTATCACCTTTTAATGTCTTGGTATGTCTACCAGCTCCCAAACATCTTGTCTGGTGAATTGATTCAACTCCTCCTGCATAGCTACAATTCAATTTGAATCCTTCAGTGCTTCCTTGATGTTCTTAGGCTCAATCAAGGACACATAACAACTGAACAAGGCAACTAAGTTAAGAGTTCTCCTAGTCTGGACACCCTTAGTTGGATCTCCTATAATTAACTCATTAGGGTGATCAACCAGGGTTTTCCTTCCCTTGGCCTTGCTTGATTGACCATCTACTGCAATGCCTTGGTGATTATCACCAACTGCAGGAGAGCTTCCCCCTATAGGATTTCCAACATCTTATGGCTCTGCACCTTGTGGAGACTTATGCTCAAGAGAACCTGAAGATAGGTCACCATCTAAATCTGAATCTGACTCTGAATAAAGAATAGGTGGATTGACTTTGATAACTCTGGGAGTAGTCTGATTCTGTGTCTCTTCTAGAGACTGATTCCTTAAGTCCACCTTGCACTCAAGAGTAGATTCATCAAAAACAACATGAGGTGTTTCTTCCACACAAAGAGAATTCCTATTAAAGACTCTGTATGCTTTACTGGTGCTGGAATATCCTAAAAATATTTCATCTGCCACTTTAGCATCAAAGGTCTTTAACTTGGACTTCCCATTGTCATGGATGAAACACTTACATCCAAAAATATGAAAGAATGAAACAGATGGGGTTTTACCTTTCCATACCTCATATGGTATCTTACTATGTTTCTGGGCAATGAGGCATCTGTACTGGGTGAAACAAGCTGTATTGATGGCTTCTACCCAAAATCTCTGGGGTGTGTTGTACTCTGCTAGAAGAGTTCTGACAGCTTCCTTAAGGGTTATGTTTCTCCTTTCTGCTACTCCATTTTGTTGGGGTGTTCTGGCAGCAGATGTCTCATGAACAATTCCATTTTCTTACAGTACACTGCAATGTGTATATTCAAAAACTCTGCCCCTTTGTCACTTCTGATCCTCACTATGCTCTGGTTATGCTCATTCTGAATCTGCTTGAAAAACTCTGGCAGCTTAGTGATAGTTTTATTTTTCTAAAACAAGAACACTACCCAAGTGTATCTTGAAAAGTCATCTACTATCACCAAGGTGTACTTCCTCCCACTGAAGCTAAGAGATGAAACAGGTCCAAACAGGTCCATGTGAAGTAGTTAAAGTACTCTGGTTGTGGTTGTGCTCTGGACATCCTTGAAGGAAGTCTTGGGTTGTTTACCCTTCTGGCAGGAACCACAAACCTGATCCTTCTTGAACACTTCATTTGGAAGACCTCGAACTAGACCCTTTCTGACAATCTTGTTGAGTGCTTTGAAATTCAGGTGACTCAACCTCTTGTGCCAAAGCCAGTTATTTTCTGCAGATCCTTTTGCAATCAGGCAAGTATTTCTAGGACAACTCTTGAAATCTGCAAGATAAATGTTATCTATCCTCAAGCCAATAAGCAAGATATCATTAAAATCAGAAGAAAAGACAGTACATGAATCACTAGAGAACTTCACTGAGTATCCCTTGTCACAAAATTGGGATACAGAAAGCAGATTATGCTTGAGTCCTTCAACATAGTAGACTTCATCTACAGATTCGTCATTGATGATCAATTTTCCAACTCCTCTGGTGACTCCAAAATTTTTGGCACCAAACATCACTCTTGGCCCATTCAGTGGTTTGAAATCCTGGAGATGATCTTTATCAAATGTCATGTGCTTGGAACATCCACTATCAATGTACTAGACACTGTTGCTTGAAATTCCTTTCTCCAATGGGCTATTGTTTAGGTCCCCTACTAGTGTTGGGTTCTGATTGGTTAGTTGCAGGTTTTGTAGGAATCCAAAGATAAAGATCATCCCTTTTTGGATGAGGAGATCTTATCTTTCTTCCAAATCTATCTACCAGTACATGTCCTCCGACAATGACAAATTGAGTTGCTGGTCTGATGAGAACACCTCTCCTATACACTGGTCTGGTGTATCTCACCTCAAATCTGGCCTTTGGAATGGCCTGCCTCAAAGACATGGTCTTAAAGGTCTGGTTGTAAGGGTACATCCGAGAAGAACCATCTCTAGTGTCATAACTACCCAGATCAGTTGGTTTCTATAGATGGGTCTCTGGTTCTGATGAAAACTAGACCTTTTCTGGTGATTATAGTTCCTTTGAGTGTTTCTGTTCTGGAATTGATTCCTCTTAGAAAACCTTCTTTGGGGTCCCTGGTTCTGATGATAGTTCTGTTGTTCATAGTTCCTTCTCTGAGAATTTCAATTCTGATTGAAGTTCCCCCTTCTTGAGTATCTCCTCTGAGGTCCTCCAATCTGATTAGGTCTTACTTTTTTAGGTCCTCCAAATTTGATATTGTGAATAGAACCATCAATTTTCATTGGTTCCCCATTATGAAGTTTTGTGTCTAAGATTTTCTCTTCCGAAACAATCAACTTTTCTGGACTACATTCTAAATGATTAGCAGAGTAGTTCCTTTTCCATCCAGATTTGTGAACTACTTTGTAACCATTACCAGTAGGGCCTTTTTCATCCCAGACTTCTACCAATTCACCAGATCTTATAGACTTCTTTTTGTTATAGTGATATTTATGAGATCTAATGGTAATTCCAGAATATCCTAAACCACTCTTATCATTAATGCGCTGAGAAGACTCTGATATAATAGATACAACAGTTGGTACCTTTGGAGCTTCTCTGGGCATAGGTACTTACTCAATAGTATCCACAACTTGCTTTCCCTTGATAAGAGATTGGTATTTGGCTCTAAGTTCATTGAACTCATCTTCCTTAGAGTCACTTTCTCTTTATGAGTTGATCTACCGGAATATCTTTTTCTGAGATCTTATCCTGAAGTTCAGAGACTTCTTTGTAATGATCTTTTATGAGTTCTCTAGTGGATTTCTGCTCATGAGATAAAGATTGAACTTCTGCTCTGAGCCTACCATTCTCCTTCTCAAGTTTCTGGCAAAGTTTTACACAATTCTGGAGATCTGATAGCATTTGCTGCATATCATACTCTTTGAGTGTACCAGATGAGTGAGAGGATTCATTATATTTGGAATTAGATAAACACAAGGTAGATTCTTGTACCTCGGTGATGTCTGCCATGAGACATACATCATCATCAGATCCAAAATAAGAAAAAGAAGAACTGGAACTAGTATCATCCTCCCCTGCTTCTACCAGCAATGCTCTCTTGTCTGCATATCTCCTATCTCTCTTGATTCTTTTTTCTTCTCTTTCTCTAGGAGTAAGTTGAGGACAATCATAGTTGTAGTGGCCTAGCTTGTTGCTAGTGTAACAAGTGTTGTCTCCTCTGGGACTGGGACTTGGATCTCTCCTCCTGGGGTTGTATTCTGGTCTGGCTGGACTACTTTCTCTCCTCTGGTAGTCTGATCTGCCAGAAATGCCATCTCTCCTATTTTTTGGTGACTAGAATCTGGTCTCCCTTGAGTCTTTAGATGACTTCTCTTTATCTGCAGGCTTGAAGGAACTCTTTCTGTCTCTGGTAGAATCCTTCCAGTGTCTTTTGTACCTGCCATACTTAGAGCTCATTTTATCAATTTTTCTAGTTAGAAGTGCTACCTGCTCCTTTAGACTCATGTCATCTGTAGTAGACTCCTTCACTTTTTATGCAGTCTTGATAGTTGAAGAGAAAGCAACTCCTTTCTTACCAGAAGAAGAAATCTCCTCTGATTAATCTTCTTCTTGTAGGTCATACGCGTAGGCTTTCAAATCAGATAGAAGAAGATGATGATCAAGAGTGTTGAGTTCCTTGTTGTCTTTGATGACTGTGACTTTGATCCTCCACCTACTTGTTAGTTACCTTAAGATTTTACTGTTAATTTCTTTTTCAGAATAAGTTTTACCTAAGGCACTAGCCTTGTTAAGGAGGTTGGTGAGACGCATGTCCAGCTGGTCAATAGTGTAATCTGGTTTCATCTTGAAAGTATCAAATGAGTGTTGAACAGCCTGAAGCTTGTTGTCCTTTATCTTCTCTGTTCCTTCGCAGAGCAGAGCTAACTTGTTCCACATCTACTTGGCCATACTGCAAGTTCTCACTTTGTCTATCACTTCTTTAGTGAGGGTGTGATGATTTTAGTCCTAGCCACCTGGTCCAGGTTGTACAACTTTCTTTCATAATTATTCAGTTCATCTCTTCTCTTGAGGATTATTTGTCTTGGCACTCTGTCATCAGCTCTTTCCTCTACAGCTTCACTGGTTTCTTCCCTGGATTCTGATCTGCCATCATCAATGGGAGTCCAGTAAAATTAAATGGGGCCACTCTTAACCACATCAAGTATGCGGTGATGAATAGCTCCAAGATGATTGCTCATCATGAAACTCCAGTGGCTATTGTTGGTCCCAAAAATGTTATTCAGTGGAAAGCATTTTGAAATATTTTTAAGAAAACCTTTTAAAAGATAGTGCTAAAAATTAAAGTGCAGAAATTTAAAGTGCAGTAAATAAAGAGCACCAAGGATTTATAGTGGTTCGGACCAACTTGTCCTACATCCACTCTCCTTTTCTCAAAATGAGACTTTCTCTCCAACCAACTTACTCACGAACCACTGGAATTGGGAAGTACCAGCTCCTTCGTACAACTTGCTTACAACAACCTTTCAAGATGAATAGGTTGATTATAAGATCCAACTAAAACTCCTAAAAGAGTGGATATAATACTTGTATAAACAAGGTGAGTGTATGGTGAGAGTTCGTGTGCTTTGTGCTCTTGCTCGACTCTTGTCTCTCTAATGAACTCAACCAAAACACTCCTATACATAATTGGAGGAATATAATCAATCACATATTGATTATATTGATTGATTGATCTCCTCCATTGATTTGATCTTCCAAGATTGATACCAATCAATCAAACAATCAATCCTTCTATCAGTTGACTCTCTAGATTGCCTTCTTCTCCATCATAAAAGTCCTAGATCTCCTTGTCTCCAGATTACACGCAGCCTCCCTGTGGGTGAACTAATCTGTCTCCCTCATCTGGTCAGCACTCGTCTGGTCTGGGGTCTTCTAATCTGGTCTGGCGACATCTCTGCTCTGAACCTCATCTGGGAGAGGTCTCTGGTCAGACTCCTCTGGCCAGACTCTTCATCTGCTCTAGTGACTCTTCTGCTCTGGTGACTCGTCTGCTCTGGTCTGGACACCTCATCTGGTCACCTCATATGTTCACCTCTCATCTGGTCACCTCATCTGGTCTGCACAACTTTCTTCACCCTTAACCAAAGACCTATTCTAGACCTAGACTAATCTGTAGTTGACTAACAGGGTCAGCTAGTCCTATTACAAGTTCTTATTTTAACATCTTCAAAACATCTAATCTATATCCTAACAATTTCCCCCATTTTGATGATGTTAAAACTGAAAGAACTTAAATAAAACAAGACAAGAAAATTTAAAATAACATGATAAAGAATCTAGCAGGCTGGGTCAACTGATCTTCCCCCTCAAAGTATGCTCAGCGGATATTGGGGCAAAACATCAGCTGGTCTTCTTATGTATCTGCAGGCAATCAAGTTTTTGGTACCCTTCTGGGTCCAGGAGGGTTAGCACAATTTTTAGGAAGCCACAAGAATAGATCATCCCTTTTTTAATCAGGTGATCTTATCTTTCTTCCATACATATCCACAAAAACACACTCAACAAGAGAACCTTTGACATGGTTATTTCTTTTAGAGGCTCTTCTTCTCTTATGAGCTTGTCCAGTACAAGAAGTAATTAACTTGTCTTAAAGCAGCAATCTTGAAATTCTTTTGATAAGGATAAGTTTTACTAGAACCATCAAAGGTTCCAGCTGGTCTGGCAGATGACTTGAAAGTCTTCTGCAGGTGAGTAGGAGTCATCTGGTTCTGCCTCTTTTGAGAAGATCCCGACCGTCTTCTACTCTACTGGCCTGTTTGAGGTCTTTTAAAATTCCTCCTCTGCCTTTTGGGTTTTTAAGTTTTAGAACTCATCTGTCCATTAGGCTGAGTTGCCTGGTCAGCTGACCTCTTGTCTTTATCAATAAAATTTCTAGGTTGTTCTTCTTTCTGAACATGTGAGGATTCAGGTTTGGAATAACCAAGGCCTGTCTTATCATGCTCTCTTTGAGATGAGGCAGCTATATTTGACACAACATTGCTTGTTGTAGTCAGCTGCTCCACTCTCATCTTGAGCTTGTCCTCACTTTCTCTTACAATTTTGTTTTGGTAGAAGAGTTCATCAAACTTAGCTTTAAGCAGATTATATTCATTGTCTTTCTCAACATTTTCAACAACCAACCTTTCTATCAGCTTAACTTGTTCAATACACCTGGTTGTCAAGTCAGAGGACTCTTCAACTTGTGTATGATTTTGTTCAGCTTGTAGATTAGCTGAGTTGCCTAGACATTGTGAAAGCTTCTAATTTTCTGCTTTCATCTTTGTGTTCTCATCTTCAAACTTTTAACAAAGTTGTATGGAAGTGTGGAGATCTAATAACATCTTCTGCACATCAGACTCCTCTGATTATCCAGAAAAAGAAGAAGATAAAAAAGAAGAGGAAGTTCGATTACATACCTCATCTGTTACTAGACATATCTCTTCGTCTGGTCCAAAATTGGATGATGAACCAGAAGTGGATACCTCATCTTCCTCATCTGTGAAGCTTCTTTTAGAGTAACTCCTAGTGTTTCTTTTACGGCTTCTCTTCGAGCCCATTTCTACAAAAATTGTTAGCACAACAAATATTTGGATTTTCAAAAAAAATGGATCTGCCCTGGTGACCACCAAAATAATTTCAAAACAGTGGTCTGTATGACACACTTCTCTGATACCACTTGTTGGTCCCAAAAATGTTATTCAGCGGAGAACGTTTTGAAATATTTTTAAGAAAACCTTTTAAAAGATAATGCTAAAAATTAAAGTGCAGAAATTTAAAGTGCAGTAAATAAAGGGCACCAAGGATTTATAGTGGTTCGAACCAACTAGTCCTACATCGACTCTCTCTTTCTCAAAAGGGGACTTTCTCTCCAACCAACTTACTCACGAACCACTGGAATTGGGAAGTACCAGCTCCTTCGTAGAACTTGCTTACAACAACCTTTCAAGGTGAATAGGTTGATTATAAGATCCAACTAAAACTCCTAAAAGAGTGGATATAATAATTGTATAAACAAGGTGAGTGTATGGTGAGAGTTCGTGTGCTTTGTGCTCTTGCCTGACTCTTGTCTCTCTAATGAACTCAACCAAAAAACTCATATATATAGTTGTAGGAATTAACTTGTTAGGATAAAAATTTGTTAGTTTTGATGAGTTAAAACAAACCAGAAGTTGTAATAGGACCATCTGGACCTGTTAGCCAGATGAGGATTAGTTAGGACTTAGTCTAGGGGAACTGCCAGACCAGAAGACCTCACCAGATGAGTCACCAGAAGACCCCACCAGAGGACTTCACCAGAGGACTCCACCAGAGGACTTCAGCAGAAGAGATCAAGACCAGAGGCAGAGAACATTCCCTGACCAGACGAGTTCTGACCAGACGAGTCTGGTGAAACATAAGTTGCTCAGAATCATATCCTGGTTCTTCTGAGTAATCTGTTTCTTAACCGACTCTGGACCAGAGGACGCCGAGGTTGCCTGGTGTCTGGTCCTGCCTTCTCTGGAGAGAATCAGAGTTAGGCAATTGGAAGCATTGATCCGTTGGTGATTAATCAAGTCAAATCAAGATTGGATTGAGAAGATATGAAGACAATCAATCAAGATCTCACCAACCCAACCCAATCAATCAATTAGGGAATTGATTGATTGAAGCTTCCATATATAGAGGATCTGATTGGATTAGCCTCCCAACGGCTATGTCCCTAATCCCCTCTATATATACTTGAGTGCAGATCTAGAAAAAGCTCTAGAATTCCTCACGCGCACATAGCCATACTAAGCTTTTGATCACTACGCATTTTGCACTCACTTTTGCTCTTATTTACTCATCTACTCGTAAGGAGTTTATATACTCAACCTGTTCATCGTGTTAGACAAGGTTGGAGTAAGTCTGTCTTTAGATCGGAGTTAGATCTAAAGAGATTGTAAGAAGGTGCTGGTACTTCGGAAATTCCAGTAAGAAAGTGAGTTGGTTGGTTGATAGTGAGACCCCTTTGATCAAGGGAGAGTGGACGTAGGATATTCAGATCCGAACCACTATATATACGGTCTTATTTATTGCTTTCCTTAATACTTGTTTGATTATAATTTGTGTTCTTACAAAAGATTTCTTCTAAAGACATATCGGTTAAAAAGGCTTCCGCAATTAATCTATCTAGTGGGACCAACATAACTAGCCGTTGGAAAGCTAGCAATTCAAACAACCATAATTGGAGGAATATAATCAATCACAGATTGATTATATTGATTGATTGATCTCCTCCATTGATTTGATCTTCCAATATTGATACCAATCAATCAATCAATCAATCCTCCTATCAGTTGACTCTCTAGATTGCCTTCTTCTCCATCATAGAACTCCTAGATCTCCTTGTCTCCAGATTACACGCAGCCTCCCTTTGGGTGAACTAATCTGTCTCCCTCATCAGGTCAGCACTCGTCTGGTCTGGGTCTTCTAGTCTGGTAGCGCTTGCCACTAGACTAAAAGCCCGGACTTGTAGTAAGGTGCTACTTTATTTTCTTTAACTCATATTTAGCTGCAGCGCCACGGGCGGCACCCAACTATGCCTTTAATCGAGCGAGCGGGCAGATTGAGCGCTCAAGCCTGGAAGGCAGGAGACTGCTAGGATATTTCCCAACAATCCCCCCCCCCCAGCGATATCCTGACTTTTCGCCAAAAATACCACTATTTGCGCCATGGGGGACACGAACTCGTGACCTGTGCTCTGATACCAATTGTTGGATCAAGCGCTTGCCACTAGACTAAAAGCTCGGACTTCTAGTAAGGTGCTACTTTATTTCCTTTAACCCATATCTAGCTGCAGCGCCACGGGCGGCACCCAACTATGCCTTTAATCGAGCAAGCGGGCAGGACTTGAGCGCTTAAGCCTGGAAGACAGAAGATTGCTAGGATATTTCCCAACATCTCTGCTCTGAACCTCATCTGGGAGAGGTCTTCTGGCAGACTCCTCTGGTCAGACTCTTCATCTCCTCTAGTGTCTCTTCTGCTCTGGTGACTCGTCTACTCTGGTCTGGACACCTCATCTGGTCACCTCTCATCTGGTCACCTCATCGGGTCATCTCTCATCTGTTGGTCCCACTAGATTGATAAATTGCGGAAGCTTTAAATTAAATGTCTTAGACAACTTCTTTTTACAAGAGCACACAACAATAAACAAGAATTTAAGTGCAAAAAATAGTAAATAAGACCGGATATATAGTGGTTCGGATCTGAATATCCTACGTCCACTCTCCCTTGATCAAAGGGGTCTCACTATCCACCAAACAACCAACTTACTTACTGGAATTGAGAAGTACCAGTTCCTTCTTACACTCTCTTTAGATCTAACTTCGATCTAAAGATCAATAGCCTTCAACCTTATCTTATAGATGAACAGGTTGAGGTCCAACTACTCCTTAAGAGTGAATATAAAAGTATGAACAATATAAGAGTGCTATGTGCTTAGATGAACAAGAGCTTTGAATGTATCTTCGTGCGCGTAAGAATCTCTAGCCCTTTTTCTGAGATTGCACTCTGTATTTATAGAGGTGATTAGGGAGTAGACGTTGGAGAGCTAATCCAATCAGATCCTCTATTTAGGGAAGCTTCAATCAATCAATTCCCTAATTGATTGATTGGGTTGATGAGATCCTTGGATTGATTGACTTCAAGGACAACAAGGATCTCAATACTCTGGATCATCAACTTCTATTGTCTGATCTCAAAGCCTATGAGTATGATCTTCAAGAGGAGGATCAAACAGAAGAGGTTTCCTCTTCTGGTCAGAAAGGTGTTGCATTCTCTTCAACCATCAAATCTGATGTCAAGCCAAAGGAGTCTACTGCAGATGACTTGAGCCTCAAGGAGCAGGTAGCACTTCTAACTCGAAAATTAGATAAAATGAGTTCTAAGTATGGCAGGTACAAAAGGCATTGGAAGGAATCTTCCAGAGATAGAAAGAGTTCCTTCAAGCCTGCAGAGAAGGAGAAGATATCTGGAGACTCAAGGGAGACCAGATTCAGAACTCCAGAAAGGAGGAGAGATGACAACCCTGGCAACTCTGGGAGATCAGATCATCAGAGGAGGGATGGTAGCTCTGGCAGACATGACTACCAGAGGAGAGAGAGTAGCCCTGCCAGATCAGACTACAACCAGAGGAGGAGAGAGCCAAGTCCTAGTCCCAGAGGAGACAATGCCTGCTACACATGCAACAAGACTGGTCACTACAGTTATGATTGTCCTCAGCTTACTCCTAGGGAAAGAGAAGAGAAAAGAATCAAGAGAGATAGGAGATATGCAGATAAGAGAGCATTACTGGCAGAAGCAGAGGAGGAGGATACTAGTTCCAGTTCTTCTTCTTCTGACTTTGGATCAGATGATGATGTGTGTCTTATGGCAGACATCACTGAGGTAAATGAAACTACTTTAGTCTTATCAAATTCCAAATGTACTGAATCCTCTAATTCATCTGGTAACTCCAGAGAGTCTGATATGCAACAAATGCTATCAGATCTCCAAAATTGTGTCCAACTCTGTCAAAAACTTGAGAAAGAGAATGGTAGGCTCAGAGCTGAAGTTCAATCTCTCTCTCATGAGCATAAATCCACCAGAGAACTCATGAAAGATCATTCCAAAGAAGTCTCTGAACTTCAGGATAAGATCACAGAAATAGATACTCTGGTAGATCAACTCATGAAAGAAAGGAATTCTCAAGAGGATGAGATCACTGAACTTAGAGCCAAATACCAGACACTTATCAAGGGAAAACAAGTTGCTCACAACATAGAGGAGATACCTATGCCCAGAGAAGCTCCCAAGATACCATATGTTGTATCTATCATATCAGAGTCTTCTCAGCGCATTTGTGATAAGAGTGGTTTAGGATATTCTGGAATTACCACTAAAACTCATAAATACCTTTATAATAAAGACAAGTCTGTAAGAGCTGGTAAATTGGTAGAGATCTGGAATGATAAAGACTTAACTGGTAATGGTTACAAGGTGGTTTACAATCCTGATTGGAAAAGGAATCACTCTGTTAATCACATAACAAATGGTCCAGAAGAGTTGACTGTTCTGGAACTGTTCTGGAAGAGATGATGCTAGAGAATAAGTGTCAACAAGGGGAACCATTAAAGATTGATGGTTCTGTGAACAATGAGTCCCAAGGAGTAGAAATTACTCAAATTGGAAGACCCCAGAGAAATCCTCAAAGGGAACCTAAACAGATTAGGGGACCTCAAAGGAAAAACTCAAGAAAGGGGAATACCAATCAGAGTAACAACTACCAGAGAAGGAACAATGTTCAACAGAACCAGGTACCCCAGAGACAATTTTCTCAGAGGAATCAATTCCAGAATAGGTATACTCAAAGGAACTATAATCACCAGAGCAAGTCTAATTATCAGAACCAGAGGAGGTCTTCCAGACCCATCTATAGAAAACCAACTGATCTGGGTAGTTATGACACCAGAGATGGTTCTTCTAGGATGTACCCTTATAACCAGACCTTTAAGACCATGTCTTTGAGGCAGGCCATTCCAAAGGCCAGATTTGAGAAAAGGTACACCAGACCTGTTTATAGGAAAGGTGTCCTTATCAGACCAGTAGCTCAATATGTCATAGTAAGAGGACATGTACTGGTAGATAGATTCGGAAGAAAGATAAGATCTCCTCATCCATCAAGGGATGATCTTTATCTATGGATTCCTACAAAACATGTAACTAACCAATCAGGACCCAGCACTAGTAGGGGACCTAATTGATCTCTCTGCAGGCAGATAAGAGTCCATTGGAGAAAGGATTTTCAAGCAACCATGTCTGGTACATTGATAGTGGATGTTCCAAGCACATGACCTTCCAGAAGGATAATCTCCAAGACTTCAAGCCATTGAATGGACCAAGAGTGATATTTGGTGACAACAACTATGAAGTCACCAGAGGAGTTGGAAAGTTGACCTTCAATGGAGTATCTGTAGATGAAGTCTACTACGTAGAAGGACTCAAGCATAATCTATTTTCAGTATCCCAATTCTGTGACAAGGGATACTCAGTGAAGTTTTCTAGTGATTCATGCACTGTTTTCTCTTCTGATTATAATGATATCTTGCTAACAGGCTTGAGGAAGGGTAACATTTATCTTGCAGATTTTAGCAGTTGCCCAAGGAATGCTTGCCTGGTTGCTAAAGGATCTGCAGAGAATAGCTGGGTTTGGCACAAGAGATTGTGTCATCTTAACTTCAAAACACTGAATAAGATTGCCAGAAAAGGTCTCATTCGAGGTCTTCCTAATGAAGTGTTTAAGAAGGATCAGGTTTGTGGTTCATGCCAGAAGGGTAAACAACCCAAGACTTCCTTTAAGGATGTCCAGAGCACAACCACAACCAGAGTACTTCAACTACTTCACATGGACCTGTTTGGACCTGTTTCTCCTCTTAGTTTCAGTGGAAGGAAGTACACCTTAGTAATAGTAGATGACTTTTCAAGATACACTTGGGTAGTGTTTTTGTTTAAGAAAAATGAAACTATGACTAAGCTGCCAGAGTTCTTCAAGCAGATTCAGAATGAGCAGAACCAGAGCATAGTCAGGATCAGAAGTGACAAAGGAACAAAGTTTTTGAATTCACATATTGCAGATTACTGCAAGGATCATGGGATTTTTCATGAGACATCAGCTGCCAGAACACCTCAACAAAATGGAGTAGCAGAAAGGAGGAATAGGACTCTCACAGAGATTTTGGGCAGAGGCCATCAATACAGCTTGCTACACTCAGAACAGGTGCCTAATTGCCCAGAGACACAATAAGACCCCATATGAGGTATGGAAAGGTAAAACCCCATCTGTTTCATATTTTCATGTTTTTGGATGTAAGTGTTTCATCCATGACAATGGGAAATCTTAATTAAGAACCTTTGATGCTAAAGTGGCTGATGGAATATTTTTGGGATATTCCAGCACCAGTAAAGCTTTTAGAGTTTTTAATAAGAATTCACTCTGTGTGGAGGAAACACCTCATGTTGTTTTTGATGAATCTACTTTTGAGTGCAAGGTGGATTCTAAGTCTTCAGATGAGACCCAGAATCAGACTACACCCAAAGTTATCAAGGTCAAACCACCTATTCTTGATTCAGATTCAGATTCAGATGATGACCCATCTTCTGGTTCTCTGAAGCAGCAGCCTTCACAAGGAGCAGAACCAGAAGAGGTTGGTACTCCTGTAGGGGGAAGCTCTTCTGCAGGTGGTAATAATCACCAAGGTACTGCAGAAGATGATCACCCAGGCAAGACCACGGGTAGGAGGACCCTGGTTGATCACCCCAATGACCTGATCTTAGGAGATCCAACTAAGGGTGTCCAGACTAGGAGAACTCTTAACTTAGCTGCCTTATTCAGTTGCTATGTGTCCTTGATTGAGCCCAAGAACATCAAGGAGGCACTGAAAGATTCAAATTGGATTGTGGCTATGCAGGAGGAATTGAATCAATTCACCAGACAGGATGTTTGGGAGCTGGTAGACAGACCAAGACATCAAAAGGTGATAGGCACTAAGTGGGTTTTTAAAAATAAGAAAGATGAGAATGATGTCATTACTAGGAACAAGGCAAGGCTAGTGGCCCAGGGCTATTCTCAGTCTGAAGGAATAGACTATGATGAGACATTTGCTCCTGTTGCCAAACTAGAAGCTATCAGATTGTTCTTAGCATATGCTGCTCACATGAAATTCAAAGTATACCAGATGGATGTGAAATCTGCCTTTCTTAATGGGATTCTCATTGAGGAAGTGTATGTGGAACAACCTCCTGGTTTTGAACAAGGTGACAAGGTGTTTAAGCTTAAGAAAGCTCTTTATGGGTTGAAGCAGGCACCCAGAGCATGGTATGACACTCTATCTCAATTTCTTCTGGACAATGGTTTTACTAAAGGTAAGATTGATAGGACCTTGTTTAGGAAAGAAGAAGGAAAGGACATCCTTCTGGTCCAAATATATGTTGATGATATCATATTTGGATCCCCTAACAAGAAGCTGTGTGAGAAGTTTTGTGAGCTCATGCAGGGACAGTTTGAGATGTCCATGATGGGTGAAATGAATTACTTTTTGGGTTTGCAGGTTAAGCAATCAGAGAAGGGAATTTTTATTAATCAAGCTAAGTACACCAGAAACATGTTAGAGAAATTTGGAATAGGATCTAGCAAAGCAGCCAAGATCCCTATGATGACAAATTTCAACATGGATCCAGATGAGTCTGGAGAGAGTGTGGACCAGACTCAGTACAGAGCACTTATTGGTTCTCTTTTGTATCTGACTGCAAGCAGACCGGATATTAATTTTGCTGTAGGAGTTTGTGCCAGATTTCAAGCTAACCCCAAGAAGAGTCACTTGGAAGCAGCTAGGAAGATATTGAAATATCTTAAGGGAACTGTGAATTTAGGATTATGGTATCCTGCAGATGACAACTTAGAATTGAGTGGTTATTCGGATTCAGACTATGGTGGGTGCAGAATAGATAGGAAATCTACAAGTGGAACATGCCAATTTTTAGGGAATAAATTGGTATCCTGGTTTTCCAAGAAGCAGACTTCAGTTGCTACATCTACAACAGAAGCAGAGTACATGGCTGCAGGGAGTTGTTGTTCTCAACTTCTCTGGATTAGTCAACAACTTAGGGATTACCAGATTAGAGCTAAGGATATTCCTATATTCTGTGATAGTAATAGTGCCATTGCAATCACCCAGAATCCAGTTCTTCATACCAGGTGCAAACATGTTGATATAAGGCATCATTTTATCAGAGATCATGTTGAGAAGGGAGATATAAGGATGGAAAAGATTGCAACAGAGAGGCAGAGAGCAGATATTTTAACCAAGCCTTTGGCTGAGACCAGATTCAGAGAGTTAGCCTTTGAGTTGGGATTGTTGGATCCAGAGACAGATTTGTGTTAGGGGGAACATCAGAGAAGTATCCTTGCTTCATTATTTTTCTTTATATTTATGTTCTTATGCTAACATACCTGCAAATTAGATATATCAGAGAGGGTATACTTCCAGATGAGGTATACACCAGGTGACACTTATCCCAGATGAGGTGCTGAGTCAGAGACATGTCCAACGTCTCTTCTGACCAGGACCAGATGAGTTCCATCAGAGGAGAAGTATCACCAGACTAATTGTGGTATCATCTGGTTACAATATCAGGTGACAGGTATGTCTTTACTACTCTGGCCTCTGATCATTGGGATACACTTTTCAAATTAGTAAGTACACTCAAAACGTTTCAACTTCAGAGTGTATTTAAGACTAGGGTATAGGACCTAGGCAATCATTTCGCTTTTTCTCTTGACTGCCACAAAACCCCTTTATGCCCAGTCCCAATGACTATGCCAACGCACCAGATTAAATCTGTATCTCGCCTTTCATCATGGCCATCGGATTTAATCACTGTGCAAAATGTCAATCAATGTTAAAATTGATTTTGTTTCCTCAATTATATTTGAAATAACACGCGTTCACACTTCATTTAATTTTCAAGCCACGCGTATTACTCTATTTAAATTAATTTTATTTTCAATCTGTCCTTTCACGTTTCTATACTTTCAAACCCTAACCTCTCTCTGCAAAGCATTTTCTCTCTCTCTTTCTCTTTCACAGTAATGGCTCCTCCGTGCAACTTCAATCATGTCCTGATGATGAAAAAGCTTAAGACGGAGATGGTGGTGGACTTTTATACCACCAAGAACCCAGTTGTGCTATCGGTTCTGGAGATGTTCCAGAATGCAGGGGTGGAGAAGTTGATCTCCACTGTTCCCAAGGCTTTTCGCACTCTTGACGGTTATGCGGCCCAGTTTCTGGTTCGCATGAAGATTCATGGGGATTACATCTCTTCAAAGATTGGTGAAGATGATTTGGTGTTTTCTAAGCATGATTTCTGCGCTTTGTTCGAGAACATTTCTGCGGTGGGAGTGGATCCGTTGACGTACAAGGAAGATGATATCATTGGATCATTCAAGATTTTTGCTCGTTCTTCCTGCCAGAACATCACAAAGGGCTTTGTGGATAAGCATTTAAGGCAGAAGTTCAAAGTGCTGTTCGATATTGTGGTTAAAGTACTTATGTGTGAGAATCACAGCACAGATGCCATTTTCAATGGTCGGATGTGTGTGATGAGGGCTTTATATGATGGTGTGCAGTGTAATTGGGCGGAGTTCTTCTGGGATGTGTTGAGGAAGAACAAACTGAAGGTGAAGAAGGAGCCTTGTCCTTCCAAGCCAGGGGAGTTGCAGTTCTATTTCACTGCAAATGTCTCTTTGGGGACTAAGTTAACTCTCATTCTGGATTCTCTTCTTCCAGAGAAGAAGTGGAAGTCATCTTGGTGCCACAGTTATCACAAGTCCAAGATCCTCTTCTCCAAGGATGGTCCTCTCCACGGCCATGCCGACTCTGATGGAGAGCAAGCCATCCCTGCCCCTCCTATTCAATCTATTCCCTCACCTCCTAAGGGGCAGAGAAAGCAGCAGAAGCAGAAGACACAGAAGAAAGTTGCTGAAGCAACTGGTTCTTCAACCGTTGCCTTTTCTGGTTCCTCAGAGGAGGACCAGATTCCCCTTCTTGATGTGCTTAAGAAGAAGGGTGATGATGATAAAGCTGTTAAGAAGGCTGGAGCAGCCAAGAGGAAGCGGCCAGAGGAGGCCAGGAGAGGCTCTGCTAAGAAGTCTAAGACTAGCAGGAAGGCCAAGAAAACCCTTCTGGTGGATGAGCCATCAGAAGAAGAAGAGGAAGTGCCTCTTGTGAGGAAATCCAAGGCCAAGAGAGCCCTTCTTCAAGATTCAGACTCTAGATCTGATCTTGGAGAGGCCTTGGAGAGGGCTATTGAGGATGCTTCCCAGATGATGGAGGATGCTCCAGAGTTTGTTGTGCCTGCTGGTGTTGACCCAGCAGAGGTAAACCCTTCCCTTCCATCTTCTTCCCCCATAAATCTTGTTTCCCCTTCTACCTCTCCCCCAGATAACATTCCCCAAACCCCATCTGCCTCTGGTAACCCCACTCTTCCACCAGAGCATACTATCCCAGATACCCCAGTATTTACACCCTCTACCATTCCTGCTCATACACCTTCTCCCCCACACTCCCAAACATATCTTCCCACTAACCCCTCTCTCCCACCTTCTGTACCAGAGGTACCCTCAACCTCCTCTGGTGCAGAAGTCCCCCCTTCAAACACTTCTCCCTCCCAGATTCCTCCTACACACTCTGTACCAGATATTCCTTCCTCCTCTGGTGCAGAACAACCCATTCCTACCACCTCTACTTCACAAAACCCCAACCTTCCCCAAACCCATACAGATCAGGACCCAACCATTGCTATGGCTCTGGGATTCCCTGCCCCTCCCCCCTCCCCAACCTGTTTAACAAGCGATGATAGTGAAGATGAGGAAGCTTCACTTGAGCCTGCTCACTTAGCACCTTCCTCCTCTGCCTCTGGGCCCAAACCCTTCTTTTTCTCTTCTGATGAGATGGGTCCCATCAGGCAGAGTATGAGTGTGAGTGCTCAGCTCTGGCTAAGAGAGCAATTTCCAATTTTGTTGGAGCACTCACCCCTCCTGGCAGATCTGACTGATGCCAAGGTTTGGAGTATGGCTAGACTCCAGGATGTTGAAGATCTCATGCTTCTGCTAGAGGAGATGTCTCCCTCTACCTTCACTACTTGGGAGATTGAGCTGAAGAAGAAGCTAAATATTCAAAACCCAGCAGAGTTGGAGACACCAGAGGCGGCCAAGATCCTCATCAAGACTCTCCTTATCCAGAGAAGAGTTATGCTCACTCCAGAGGGCTTCTCCTACAACTTTGGTCCTCATTTCACTTTCCCTCCTGAGCTATATTCAGACGAGGAGGACTTTGAGATGTCTCCTGCTGTGCTCCAGAAGATGAAAGCTTTCTTCAATGAGCAAATCATGCAGATTGGGCGCTTTTCAAAAGCTATTCAACATATGGCCCCTGCAATGATAGAGCATCAGATTAGGCATGAGAGGAGAATCTTCCTGAAGCAGATCAAGTCCACTCTGGCAGAGGTAAAAGCTTCATTCAAGGCTAATGGCTTATTTGTCAAGTTAGATGTCATGCACAGCCAGAAGCAGCTCCAGGAGCACGTGCTGGAGCAGATGAGGCCAGTTTCTGTACTCAAAGTAGAAATGGCCAGCCAGATGATTCAAACTGCTAAGTTGAAGGACTCCCTCCAGGAGATGTTGGAGAAGCAAGAGAGACTTGTTGCAGAGTCTACGGCTTACCTGGAGGAGGCCAAGCAGCTTCGTGATCTTCACTCTTCCTCCAACACTGCCTTGCCTGATCTCATAAGGCAGGTAGTGGAGCCCCTCCTTGATGAAGTTAAAAAGGGGGAAGAGAAGGCCAGAACTGATCTGGCGAAGACCACAAATGAGACTCTTTTTAGCCATGGAGCTCGTCTGGACCTGCTGGAGAACACATTGGCCCAGGCTGAGTTGCAGAAGAAGAAGAAAGAAGAGTTGAAATCTCTATCTATGGCTAAACAGCTTGCTGCAGAAGAAGAGTCATCTGGAGCTGAGCAGGATCCTTCTACCATTCCTGGTCCTGCTAAGAGGAAGATTAGAAAAGTGAAGAAGAGTTTCCTTGAATCTGTTGTCGAAGAAGCAGAGAAGAGATACAAGGAAGAGACTCCAGAATCAGGAAGAACATAGATGAAGAGCAGAGGCTCAGATATGTTAAGAGGTAGAACAAGAAGGCCAGAGAAGCTGGTATTCCTTCTGGTGCAGGTGGCTCAGGTCAGAAGAGGAAAGCTCCTGTGGAAGTTATGAACATCTTGCCACTCAGGACAGAAGGGTCCTTTGACTCTACTGTGCCGTATCCTCTGATTGAGAGATGGAGAGAAGCCAAGACCCTCTGGTTCATTCAGCATTATATCCAGAGGCCAGCACCAGAAGATGATGAGCTGATCAACAGAACCTTCCATTCTTGGACGCAAGCCTATGATGCAGACTTGTACAAGCAGCTGATGGATTCAACCATTGAGTTCAACCTGGAGGTGACTGCTCCTGAATTTACTTATCTTAACACTCCCATGAATGGGAACCAGGTGGATTGGGCAGAACTGGAGAAGCTTTACAAGACCAAGGTGTTGGTGAATTTCACCCCAACATCTTCTGCAGAGTTGAAGGCCGTCCAGGATAGGTTCCTTGACTAGTTTCTTGTCCCTAAAGAGAACAGAAGATATGCCTAGAATAGGACTATGAACTTCAATGTAATATGTAATTATTTTGTCCTCTGATTATTAATGAAAAATACATATCTTCTTTGTTCTAAAGACAACTCCTTGTTGTCTTATTATTTGCCTGATGAGATCTATTCTAAGGTCTCATTCCTTTATTGTTTTCTTGCTTCAGTTTTACTTTTGATCAGTTCTGGTAGAGTTTTAACTCAATCAAAAAGGGGGAAATTGTTAGGATAAAAATTTGTTAGTTTTGATGAGTTAAAACAAACCAGAAGTTGTAATAGGACCATCTGGACCTGTTAGCCAGATGAGGATTAGTTAGGACTTAGTCTAGGGGGAACTGCCAGACCAGAAGACCTCACCAGATGAGTCACCAGAAGACCCCACCAGAGGACTTCACCAGAGGACTCCACCAGAGGACTTCAGCAGAAGAGATCAAGACCAGAGGCAGAGAACATTCCCTGACCAGACGAGTTCTGACCAGACGAGTCTGGTGAAACATAAGTTGCTCGGAATCATATCCTGGTTCTTCTGAGTAATCTGTTTCTTAACCGACTCTGGACCAGAGGACGCCGAGGTTGCCTGGTGTCTGGTCCTGCCTTCTCTGGAGAGAATCAGAGTTAGACAATTGGAAGCATTGATCTGTTGGTGATTAATCAAGTCAAATCAAGATTGGATTGAGAAGATATGAAGACAATCAATCAAGATCTCACCAACCCAACTCAATCAATCAATTAGGGAATTGATTGATTGAAGCTTCCATATATAGAGGATCTGATTGGATTAGCCTCCCAACGGCTATGTCCCTAATCCCCTCTATATATACTTGAGTTCAGATCTAGAAAAAGCTCTAGAATTCCTCACGCGCACATAGCCATACTAAGCTTTTGATCACTACGCATTTTGCACTCACTTTTGCTCTTATTTACTCATCTACTCGTAAGGAGTTTATATACTCAACCTGTTCATCGTGTTAGACAAGGTTGGAGTAAGTCTGTCTTTAGATCGGAGTTAGATCTAAAGAGATTGTAAGAAGGTGCTGGTACTTCGGAAATTCCAGTAAGAAAGTGAGTTGGTTGGTTGATAGTGAGACCCCTTTGATCAAGGGAGAGTGGACGTAGGATATTCAGATCCGAACCACTATATATACGGTCTTATTTATTGCTTTCCTTAATACTTGTTTGATTATAATTTGTGTTCTTACAAAAGATTTCTTCTAAAGACATATCGGTTAAAAAGGCTTCCGCAATTAATCTATCTAGTGGGACCAACATAACTAGCCGTTGGAAAGCTAGCAATTCAAACAACCATAATTGGAGGAATATAATCAATCACAGATTGATTATATTGATTGATTGATCTCCTCCATTGATTTGATCTTCCAATATTGATACCAATCAATCAATCCTCCTATCAGTTGACTCTCTAGATTGCCTTCTTCTCCATCATAGAACTCCTAGATCTCCTTGTCTCCAGATTACACGCAGCCTCCCTTTGGGTGAACTAATCTGTCTCCCTCATCAGGTCAGCACTCGTCTGGTCTGGGTCTTCTAGTCTGGTAGCGCTTGCCACTAGACTAAAAGCCCGGACTTGTAGTAAGGTGCTACTTTATTTTCTTTAACTCATATTTAGCTGCAGCGCCACGGGCGGCACCCAACTATGCCTTTAATCGAGCGAGCGGGCAGATTGAGCGCTCAAGCCTGGAAGGCAGGAGACTTCTAGGATATTTCCCAACAATCCCCCCCCCCCCCCCAGCGATATCCTGACTTTTCGCCAAAAATACCACTATTTGCGCCATGGGGGACACGAACTCGTGACCTGTGCTCTGATACCAATTGTTGGATCAAGCGCTTGCCACTAGACTAAAAGCTCGGACTTCTAGTAAGGTGCTACTTTATTTCCTTTAACCCATATCTAGCTGCAGCGCCACGGGCGGCACCCAACTATGCCTTTAATCGAGCAAGCGGGCAGGACTTGAGCGCTTAAGCCTGGAAGACAGGAGATTGCTAGGATATTTCCCAACATCTCTGCTCTGAACCTCATCTGGGAGAGGTCTTCTGGCAGACTCCTCTGGTCAGACTCTTCATCTCCTCTAGTGTCTCTTCTGCTCTGGTGACTCGTCTACTCTGGTCTGGACACCTCATCTGGTCACCTCTCATCTGGTCACCTCATCGGGTCATCTCTCATCTGTTGGTCCCACTAGATTGATAAATTGCGGAAGCTTTAAATTAAATGTCTTAGACAACTTCTTTTTACAAGAGCACACAACAATAAACAAGAATTTAAGTGCAAAAAATAGTAAATAAGACCGGATATATAGTGGTTCGGATCTGAATATCCTACGTCCACTCTCCCTTGATCAAAGGGGTCTCACTATCCACCAAACAACCAACTTACTTACTGGAATTGAGAAGTACCAGTTCCTTCTTACACTCTCTTTAGATCTAACTTCGATCTAAAGATCAATAGCCTTCAACCTTATCTTATAGATGAACAGGTTGAGGTCCAACTACTCCTTAAGAGTGAATATAAAAGTATGAACAATATAAGAGTGCTATGTGCTTAGATGAACAAGAGCTTTGAATGTATATTCGTGCGCGTAAGAATCTCTAGCCCTTTTTCTGAGATTGCACTCTGTATTTATAGAGGTGATTAGGGAGTAGCCGTTGGAGAGCTAATCCAGTCAGATCCTCTATTTAGGGAAGCTTCAAATCAATCAATTCCCTAATTGATTGATTGGGTTGATGAGATCCTTGGATTGATTGACTTCAAGACTTTCCAATCCTGATATTGTTGACTTGATTTGAATCACCAATGGTCAATAGCTTCCAATGCCAAACTATGATTCTCTCCAGAGAAGGCAATACCAGACACAAGGTAACCTTGATGTCTTCTGGTCCTAATCTGGTTATGAAACAGATAGCTCATCAGAATCAGGAGATGATTCTGAGCATCTTTTGTTTCACCAAACTCGTCTGGTCTGGGGAAAGGTCCTCTGCCTCTGGACAGTCTCTTCTGGTGAAGTCCTCTGGTGAGTCCTCTGGTCTGTCTTCTGGTGACTCTTCTGGTAACTCTTCTGGTGAGTCTTTTGGTGAGGTCTTCTGGTGAGGTCTTCTGGTCTGGCAGTTCCCCCTAGACTAAGTCCTAATCTAGATCATCATCTGGCTAACAGGTCCAGATGGTCCTATTATATCTTCTGGTTTATTTTTAACTCATCAAAACTATACAACTTTTATCCTAACATCATCTGGTCACCTCATCTGGTCACCTCTCATCTGGTCACCTCATCTGGTTTACACAGCTTTCTTCCCCCTTAACCAAAGACCTATTCTAGACCTAGACTAATTTGTAGCTGACTAACACGTTCAGCTAGTCCTATTACAAGTTATTGTTTTAACATCTTCAAAATATCTAATCTATATCCTAACAGCTATAATCCTCAAAAGAGAATTCAGGTAACTTGCGGCTCTTGTAAGAAGATTTTGAAGACATTTTAGAGTGATTAAAATATATTATGCAAAGGATTTTCAAAACAATGGATCTGCCCGTTGACCACCAAAAGCTCTTCAAAGCAGTGGTTTAGGACACACTGCTCTGATACCACTTGTTGGTCCCACTAGTCAGTTTATTAATATAATGCGGAAGCTAAAAGAAAAACCTTTTTCAAGATCTTTTTAACAAGAGCACAAATATACGCAAAATATAAATGAAAGTAGTAAATAACACAAGATGTATAGTGGTTCGGATATTAACAATCCTACGTCCACTCTCCCTTTTTCAAGGGACCTTACTAACCAACCAACCAACTTACAAATACTGGAATTGACAAGTACCAGCACCTTGCTTACACACTTTAGATCTGACTTCGATCTAAAGTATATTCAACTACAACCTTCTCTATCAAGATGAACAAGTTGAGTTTTAATCTCCAACTACAAACTCATTATGAGTAGATATAAAATAGTGAACTATAAGAGTGCTAATTGCTTGAAAATATTAAAGCTTAAGTATGATCTTCGTGTACGTAACTAGAGATTTTCTTCACTGTGGCACTCTTGTATTTATAGAGGTGATTAGGGTTTAGCCGTTGGAGAGCTAATCTAATCAGATCTCTATTTTTGGAAGCTTCAATCAATCAATTCTCTAATTGATTGATTGGGTTGGTGAGATCCTAGGATTGATATCTTAATTCTGACTTTCCAATCCGATCACAGTTAACTTCATTTGAATTACCAACTGTCAAATGCTTCCATTGCACAACTCTGATTCTTCCAGAGAAGGCTGAACCAGATACCAGATTACCTGAATGTCCTCTGGTCCAGAGTCTGTTAAGAACCAGATCACTCGGTATTCTGAGCATCTTTTGTTTCACCAGACTCATCTGGTCCGGACTCGTCTGGTCTGGAGAAGGTCTTCTGTCTCTGATCTTGATCAATCCTGATAAAGTCTTCTGGTGGAGTCCTCTGGTGAAGTCTTCTGGTGGGGTCCTCTGATGGAGTTCTCTGGTGAAGTCTTCTGGTGACTCTTCTGATGAAGTCTTCTGATCTGACATTTCCTCCTATGTAACACCCGGAATTTATTTAAGTATTAGATGATTTATGGTTTAGTTTTACTTTGGGTTTAAGTTTTTAAGTGAAGTGTTTTGAAATTAATTAAAGTTGTGACTTACTTTTTAGTAGCATGGACCGAAATTATGGATGTATTTATATAGGGAATTCAGATTTTTTTTAAAGAGGTGTAATTGTGTTTTCGGTTTCGGTCCATTAAGTGTACGTTTTAAGGAGAAATGTTACCAACAATTAAAAAGGGCAGATTTTCTTCCCTTTTTCCCTTCCTCTTGGCCGTGTGTGTAGATGTGTAGGAGGGCGTTATATGTTTTTAAAAGGCAAGGAGTTATAAGGAGATTTATTGGCCACATAGGTTACAAATGGGTGGTTAAATTCAAGAATTAAGGGTTTTATGTTACAATTTTTTCATTAGGGATCGGTTACTAACTTGTTTGTAGGAATTTTTTCAAAGGGTATTAAGAGTATTAAGAGGACTTTTGACTTAGATGAGAGGGGCTGGACGTTTTTGCTTAAAAATGGGCATAAAAGTGTAAGTTATGAAGTTATTAGGAGGTTACAAAGGTGGAATTAAAGGCTGAAATTTAAAGGCATGTAAGGGGGTTACAAGAGTGATATTTTACTCACTTTTGGCCATCCAAAACTCAGCAAAAGAGAGGAAAGATTCGTGAGGTTGAGTGTGAGGAAATAGAGAGAAGAGTGTGAAAAGTTCATCCAACAAAGAGAGAAAAATAGGAAAGTATGTTCGAATAATTCAAGTGTGGCCGTGAGATACAAGTTGGCTGTGAGTTTGAAGGAGTTAGGACGTGTATTTGCAAGTTGATTCATCCTAAGTTCGTGGTGATTTTATAGTGCTAAACGAATTGAAGGTTGGGTAAGGCTATTTAGGGTGATTTCTTATTTAATCCTTCAAGTTTGGAAGTAAGATTGTCTTCTTCTTTTATAGAATTTTCTAAGTGATGATTATATTGTATGAAGGTTGTTCATGTGTCCGAAATGATGAGGAATTATTGAGGATTAGCAAAAGAAAGGGGCTTAGTGAAAGTGTGCATATCGTATACTTTTTCATCCGTGTTCGAACATCAAATTTTGTAAGGTTTAAAAGGTGGGGAATTTTATTTACACTTTAGATATGCATGTATACTATGTGCATGTATCATGTTTATACAAATTCCGAGCCCCGAAGTGGTTCGTGAGAGATGTGTGTACAATAGCCTTTGTGGTCATTGTATGATGAAAAGAAGATACCCGGTTACGTGTCTAATTTGAAGTTTAAATTTTATTCCCCACTGTGTACAAAATTATTTCGTACTCACCCTTTCCATTTACAATTTTTAGGATGAAAAACGAAGGAGAAAGCTGAGGGAATGAGTGGTGCAGACTTGGAAAAAAATGATGAAGAATTGAAGATTTTATTTAAAGTGATACTTTTTTTATCTAAAGGATGATTTTTGAAACGTATTAATTCATGGTTTGGTTTGGATTTTGAAACTTGTTAGACTTTGAAAGAACTTTGGATATTTTTGAGACATTTTAATGAGTATTCATGATTTTTGGATATTTCTTTATTTTATGGTTTTACTTGTGCTACATGTTGGTTTTAATTGGTTGAATTCTTTATGCATGCAAATAATATAAAGTGTATTTTTGTGTTGATAGAGGTCCATGCATGGGTATTATATTTTATGTAAATCACCCTTTTAGAAGATAAATTGGTATTTTCGCATAAAAAGTAATTAGTGTGTTTTTGGGCTTTTATGAAAATTAGTGTAATTTGTGTGATTTTCTAAGAAAATTCTAACTTGTGGGCAAAAATTATTGTTTATAACTTTTGTAGTATTTTTATTAATATATTGGTTAAAAGTGTATTTTGGGTATTTAGTATATTTTTTAGTGTTAGAGTGTGTATGCTTGTCAAGCGTATTGTGTGCAAAGTTTTATTTTCTAAAATTCATTTTTTTTTTAAATTTTCTTGCCAAGTTTTAGCTATCTTAGTAATTAGTAGTAAAATGACCCTTTAAAAAGAGTGTTTTCAAGCTTTATTTTTTATAAAAGGCCAAAGAAATTTTTATTAGTAGTATGTGGATTTCAGTCTTATGGACGATCTTTATATTTTTTTACTCTTGTTTTCAATTAATGTTTAAATGATGGTTGATAATATTTTCACAAACATGTTATATTTTTATGATGCGTTAATTATTATTATTTTGGATTTGCGCATGTTAAAAATGTTTACGTTTCCGCTAAGAAAAGATTTAGATTCACTTTCTCTAAAAAAAAAGTTTAAGATTTGGAAAAGTTCACACTCAAGCGAATATTTATAAAATATGGTACTTTAACTATAAAATAGTACCTTGAGAAGTAGGGTGTGACATCCTAGACTAAGTCCTAATCTAGTTCCTCATCTGGCTAACAGGTCCAGATGGTCCTATTATATCTTCGAGTTTGTTTAACTCATCAAAACTAACAATATTTTTCCTAACAAAGTTGCTGGCCCTTAGGCTATGCAAGACCGAGCCCGCTCCGAAGGAGCAGGAGACTGCTCAAGCGTCCTCTAAAGGGGCCCAGAGGCAAAGAGAGTCGCCAAACCACCCGGCAACTTCAAGTCTTTTGAAGACGCCGAGGTCCACCTCACTCAGGCCCTTAGGCAATCTCCCGCTCATGTTTTTAATGCCATCCAGCATAAGGACATGCTCTCTAGGCCCAAACCGTACACGGGGGACAGAGCGAGGTTGGATTATAAAAAGTTATGCGTCTATCGTGACTCTATAGGCCATATTACGAGCTAGTGTCGTGATCTCTTAAAACAACTCTGGAAATTATTTGATGAAGGGCGTTTGAACGATCTGAGTCAAAGGCCAGTAGAACTGCAGGAGCAGCAGCGACCTCAACGCAGAGGAGAAGATGGCGGCCGATCTCTTCGGCCGGTCGCAGCAATAGAAGACGACAAGGATGACGATCTCCCCCCAATGAACCCCGTCGGCCGAGTAAACATGATTCAGGCTGAGGGAGGAAACCTTGGCGGTTTGACCCCCATTTCCACGCTTTCGAACCGAAAGCGAAAGGCCAAGATCCGAGCCGTGACCAATGTCAACTTGGTCACGCTGCCCGAGCCCACCATCCACAAAGACTTGGAGTCACTTTCTCCAACGGAGACCGGAGTGGGGTACTTTACCCCAAGGGCGACGCGTTTGTGATCACGGCCAGTATCTTGGGGAAGGAGGTCCAGTGGGTGCTGATCGATAATGTGTGCTTCTGCAATATTATTTTAAAGTCAGCTTTGGACCAGCTGGGCGACCTCTTCGCTTTCATCAAGCCTTTTGACCTCCAGCTCAAAGGATTCGGGGATGCGACCGTAGCTTCCTATGGAAGAATCAAACTCCCTGGGGAACTAGTTTTTTGCTATGATGTGAAGGTTGGGATTACTAGGCCTTTAGCCTTTGTGATTGTAGACCAGCCGAACTCTTATAACGGCTTTTTGGGTTGTCTATTTCTGGACACTTTTGAGGCAGTGGCCTATTCTTACTTTTATAGTATCAAGTTTCTCACTCCTGAGGGAGTGGTCGACACCATTAAGGTTGACTATATAATGGCAAGAAAGTGTTTGAACTATCTCTTTCCCATTTTACTTTTTATTTGTAACGATCCGATCTCTCAATATGATCTCGAAGAAGTCAATCCAACCTCACTTAAGGAAAACGAGGCCAGACCATCAACTTCCGGCCTCATTATGCACAGCGAGCCTGATCCCCATCCAATGGAGATCAACGAAATCGAGCATAGGATTTGATATTGGAGACCGGCGAAGCTACGAACAGGCCACAACCTTGGAAGATTTGGAACACATTCCGATCGACCCCTTGAGGCCGGAACTTGAGGTTCACATCCGCTCAAGAATCACGGCCGAAATACGGGGGGAGATGATCGACGTCTTCGCTTGGTCACACCAAGACATGGTCAGCATCGACCCGAAACACGCCTGCCATCGTTTGAAAATCGACCCCAGTAAAAGGCTTATCCCAAGAGTTCAAGAAGTTACTAGATAACAAGATCATTGAACAAGCTAAAGATGAGCCTCAATGGGTGACCAATGCCGTTCTGATCAAAAAGTCAAACAACACGTGGAGACTTTGTATTAACTTCACTGACCTCAACGCGGCGTGCCTAAAAGACCACTTCCTGATGTCGTACATCGACCACTTGGTGGATAGCATGGCCGGTCACGAGATGATATCGTTCATGGACGCTTTTGCTGGATCCCATCAAATCCCAAAGGCCATCGAGGACATCAAGCATACTTCTTTCCACACGGAGAAGAACATATTTTCTTGGCTAGGATTGTTGTTCGGTTTGATCAATGTCGGGGCAACATACCAACGCCTGGTCAATAAAATATTTGCAGACCAGATCAGAAAAACGATGGAGATCTACATTAACGACATCGTCGTAAAAAGTTTAAAGAAGGAAGATCATCTCAAAGATCTCGTAGAGACTTTCAATATCCTCAAGGCCTACAACATGAAACTAAATCCGAAGAAATGCAACTTTGGAGTGGAGGACGGAAAGTTCTTAGGTCACATCGTCAGCCAAAGAGGAATTTAGGCCAACTCGGCCAAGATCAAAGTCGTTCTCGATATGCAAGAGCCGAGGAGGATCAAGCAAGTTCAACGCCTGACCGGATGCCTAGCCTCTTTGAATAGGTTTATCTTTTGGGTCGGCGACAAGAGTAAGCCTTTCTTCTCCACAATAAAAAATGGCAAATTCTCTTGGAATAAAGAAAGTCAAGTAGTCTTTTCAAAATTGAAGTAATACTTGGCAAATCCCCGGGAGAAGATCTTTCTTTACCTCGCAGCCTCCGAGGTCACCCTGAGAGTCGTGCTCGTCCGGGCCGACGGTCAGAACCATCTTTCTCTTATTTGGATAAAGACCTCTCCGGTCCCGCTTCTCTTGTTCAGGATCCGGTATAAGAAGGTCATCTCACTCGGTATCGGTATCCGATATAAACCGATTCTAGCCGAAAAGAGTCATCGCGTCTAGGATGATCATCCATGCATTCGGCAAGAGTTGGATCGGGGACTGATTCAAGTAATTTAGCAGGTAGGAGATCGATGGATGGAGGGGAAATCGGAGACCGACATCCATTATGTCTTGAGTGACGGCCACCAAACCTGGAGGAGGCTGATCGGCTCGTTCGTTGGGCTCAGGGGCATATAATCGGACATCTTATGGGATATCCCAACCAACCTGGGCCTCGTCCAAAAAACTTTATTTCATCTTGCTCTGGACCAGCCCGATCGTCCACTTCTTAGATTTATCCAGGTCAGCCAGCCGCACTGTCCTCGGATCTCGCGTAGTCGGAACGTAGGGGAAACACTCAAGATATGACTCGGAACTGGATCGGACCAAGGCCATCAATCGACACAATAGGAGAAGGACCCCACAAATCACAATGAACAATATACAGCACATTAGAAGCACGTTTTTCATTAAGAGAAAAAGGCAAGCGTTTACTTTTAGTTAATTGACACGATTCACACATGATAGGCTTAGGCAAAAAAGAAGTAACATCCAATAAACCCAAAGTTTTTATCAACGTAATAATTGAAGAAGTGGTGTTGTGACCATTACTGACCACAAGTTGGGTCCGGTCGGAAGATGGCCGAAATAAGGCGAGAAGGTACCCAGAGGCCGGACCCGACCTGGCCGACCTGAATCCGACCGCGGCGGGCTCCGACCGCCAGCCTCCGGCCTCGAAAGTGAGGCCGGAAGCCTGCTCGAGATATCCATCCGCGATCCATCGCATCCACGTTGAAGCCCTGCCATTCCCGGACCGGCCCGGCCAGGATTAACAAAGTCCAGTAGAGGCCGCCCGGACACTACCGACTGACAGGAGCATCCTCTGACCTCACCATCCGCCCGGAGGCCGATCTCGATCACTCGAGGCCCCCGGCCGACTAAAGAAAGATTCGGGGCACGTGACGGAATCGTGCAAGGTTTTCTCCCAAGGGAGAAAAAGGCCGCCTCTGTACCCAGCGGCAGAGAATATTCCATCCAAATGAGGAAATTCTTCAGAGAATCGTCCTTTTTGGACACGCGTCAACATACTAGTGGCCGGCCGCCTGCGAGCCCTGACACATCAGAGCCCGCGCGTCCTCAGAGGCAGGAGGCATTTAATGCACCTGTCCCCCGAGAGGCCGGAAATGACCAACGTACCCCTATAGTGAGAAAACTATAAATACCCCAACACTTGTAATGTAAAAGGAGGTCCAATCATTCTCAGTATAATCAATACACATACTCATTCAAGTCCAGGGATTAAAGACCCCTGGCAATTCTCGGTGTTCTTAGTGTTAAGTATTTAAAGCCTTTCTTCATCCAAGCATTCATTTTAGCATTTAAGAACCCAATCATTTGGTGTTTTTACCAAAGTATTTATAAATAGCCATCCAATCCCAGCAAGACATTTTTGGTAAACAACATTTGGCGCTAGAAGAAGGGAGATCTAACCCATCAAACACATTTTTCTTCATCTCTTTGAAGAACACTCACTGTTCTTCAAAGCTTCACATCCTCAAACCTTCAAATCTTCAAACCTCAACCCCCTCATCTCCTAAAGCAATGGATCCCCAGAAATCATCCCAGGCCCACGGAAAAGCCACACGCGTGGCCTCCCCAATTCGCTTCCCGGAGGAACCTCTCCCCTCCGGGGGCCGGGGATTCTTTACTCCTGACCAGGCCGGGTCAGGAAGACGCCGCCAAGCGGAAGAGGCGAGGGGCTGCCGGAGCACCACCTCTGCCTCCAAGAAGAAGGCCCAGGCTCGTGCTCTCAAGGGCAAGGAGAAGGCCAGAGAACACCAAGGCGAAAGCCAAGGTCGGGCGAACCCCGTCTCTGACCGTTCGCGAGGCTCCGCCCATCCGGTTTTTGACCGGTTGGGCACAACAGACCCATCGTGGTACCCGAGCCGTGTACCCAGTTACGACACTGGGTACGGAGACACCGAGTCCATCTCCAACTCGGGGAGCACGGCCCAAATGCCCCACAAGAGGGCAGCCGAGGTCAGCCTGACCCCGGCAAACTCCGCCAGGCGCAAGCTAAGCTTCGCCCAAAGCGGCCTGTTGGGACGCGGAGTCCCCCGTGCGGCCGTTTTCGACCGAATCGGCCCCCTAGCCGACGTGGGCGACCAGCTGGCCGAAACCCCCAGTCCAGAAATCGTCAAGTTGCAAAAGCAACTGGACGAAATGAAGGCGCTCCTTGAAGCGCAAGGCCAAACCAAGGCCCGGCCAGTCGCCAACGAGCCTTTGGCGGTCGATATTGAGCTCGCGCCGGTCCAGCTCAAGATCGTCCCCCCACCAACTCCTCTCTACGAGGGGAAAACAGATCCTGAGACCCACCTCAGCAAGTTCCGGATCTATATGACCGGGCGTGGCGCGACAGACGCCACGAAGTGCAGGCTTTTCCCTCTCACCCTGGGCGACCTCGCCCACAGATGGTACGTATCCCTTCCGGCACGGTCTATTGACTCGTTCGCCACTTTGAGCGCCCAATTCTCATCATACTTTGCGGCCAAAATCGCCCGGCCGGAAAGCTGGCATCGCCTGATGCGGATCCGCCAGGAGAAAGAGGAGTCCGACGAGGACTACGTGGCCAGGGTGGACGAGGTCATGCTGACCGGCGAGGCAGTCAGCGACCAGCTTGCTTTGCATGCAACCCTGGGAGGCTTTCACGGCCGATCTCCTATGTTCAAGCACCTCACCAAGGACTTCCCTAAAACCTATGCCGAATTCCGCGCCCGAGCCGGTGACTACCTGGCTCGGAGGAAGCTTCTGGCACTAAGGCTGGGGAAGTCCGAGCCGGCCCCAAAGGAGACAGAGGCCGTAGCCCAAACCTCCCCCAAGAACGGCCCAAAGGCCAGAAGGGTGGCTAAGCCGCCCGGCAACTTCAAGTCCTTCGAGGACGTTGAGGTTCACCTAACCCAGGCCACGAGGCAGTCCCCCGCGCATATTTTCAATGCGATTCAGCACCGGGACGTGCTTCCCAGGCCAAGGCCCTATTCCGGAGACCGGTCCCGGCTGGACCCTAAAAAGTTCTGCGCTTATCACGACTCTATTGGCCACAATACGAGCCAGTGTCGTGATCTCCTAAAGCAGCTTTGGAAGCTGTTTGAGGAAGGGCATCTGAACGACCTCCTTCAGAGGCCAGCCGGCCGGCAGGACCAACAGCAGCAGCAGCAGCCCCAACGCCACCCTCGGAGGAACGAGGAAGGCGGCCGGCCTCTTAGGCCGGTCGCAGCTTTGGAGGAAGATGATGACGAGGATGACCTCCTCCCGCCCATGAATCCCGGCGGTCGGGTCAACATGATCCAGGCCGGCGGAGGGAACCTAGGCGGCCTCACCCCCATCTCGACGCAATCCAACCGGAAGCGGAAAGCAGAGGTCCGGGCAGCGACCAACGTCAACTTGGTCACACCCCCAGAACCGAAGATTCACAAGGACTTGGAGATAACTTTCTCCAACCAGGACCGGACCGGGGTGCTGTTCCCGAAGGGCGACGCGTTGGTGATTGCCGCCCAGATCCTGGGCAAAGAGGTTCAACGCGTTCTGGTCGACAATGGGTGCTTTTGCAATATCATCTTCAAAACAGCCCTAGACCAGCTCGGAGACCTCGTCAACTTCATCAGGCCAATCGACCTTCAGCTCAAGGGATTTGGGGACGCGACGGTCGCCGCGTACGGAAAGATAAAACTCTCCGTGGAACTCATCTGCTGCTACAACAAGGAGGTCAGGATAACTAGGCCGCTAGATTTTATAATTGTAGATCAGCCAAGCTCGTATAATGGCTTTCTGGGTAGGCCTTTTTTAGAAGTTTTTGAAGCCATTGCTTCCTCCTATTACTACTGTATCAAATTTCCCACCCCCGAGGGGGTGGTCGGCACCATTAAGGGTGACCAGGCAATGGCTAGAAGGTGTTTGAATTATTCCTACTCTTACATATTTTCAATTAGCAACAACCAAACACCGGACGGGCCACACCCCGACTCTGAAACGGCCATTTCGGCCGCAGAACCCGTTGCGGAGGTCGGATCCACATCGGCCGACCCCCAGCCTATGCAGATCGACGATCCCGAGCCAAGGATTGGTTTCGAACCATCCGAGCTCGACCTCGATCCCAGATTCGATTCTTCCGACCGGCGGAGCTATGAACAAGCTACGGCTTTGGAAGATCTGGAACACATTCCGGTCGACCCCTCGAGGCCGGAACTGGAAGTACTGATCGGCTCTCGCATACCGACCGAAATGCGGGGGGAGGTGATCGAATTCCTCAAAGCCAACGTTGGAGTCTTTGCCTGGTCTCACCAAGACATGGTCGGGATAGACCCAAAGCACGCATGCCATCGTCTAAAGATCGACCCCAACAGGAGGCCGGTCCACCAAAAGAGAAGGAAGTTCGGCCCGGAAAAGTACGAAGCTTTGGCTGAGGAAGTCAAGAAGTTGCTAGACAACAAGCTGATCGAGCAAGCCCGGGACGAACCCCAATGGGTCGCGAACGCCGTCCTGGTCAAAAAGACAAACAACGCCTGGAGACTATGTATAGACTTCACCGACCTCAACGCGGCGTGCCCAAAGGATCACTTTCCGATGCCACACATCGACCACCTGGTGGACAGCACGGCCGGACACGAGATGATGTCCTTCATGGACGCCTTTGCCGGCTACCATCAAATCCCCATGGCCGTTGAAGACATCAAGCACACCTCATTCCACACGGAGAAGAACATATTCTCTTGGCTCCGAATGCCTTTCGGTCTGATCAACGCCGGCGCGACCTACCAACGCCTAGTCAACAAGATGTTTGCGGATCAGATCGGAAAGACCATGGAGGTCTACATCGACGACATCGTGGTGAAAAGCTTGAAGAAAGAAGACCATCTCAGGGATCTCGGAGAGACTTTCAAGATCCTCAAAGCCTACAATATGAAGCTGAACCCGAAGAAATGCAACTTTGGGGTGGAGGCCGGCAAATTCCTGGGACACATCGTCAGCCAGCGCGGGATCGAGGCCAACCCGGCCAAGATCAAGGCCGTCCTTGACATGCAAGAGCCAAGGACGATCAAACAAGTGCAACGCCTGACCGGATGCCTCGCCTCTCTCAACAGATTCATAGCCCGGCTCGGAGATAAAAGTAAGCCTTTTTTCTCGACTATTAAAAATGGCAAGTTTTTTTGGAATAGGGAAAGCCAAGTAGCTTTTGCAAAACTAAAAGAATACTTGGCAAACCCACAAATCTTGGTCAAGCCGGTCCCAGGAGAGAAGCTTTACTTATATCTCGCGGCCTCCGAGGTCGCACTCAGCGCGGCACTCGTAGGGCAGACGGTCAGAACCATCTCCCGATCTACTTCGTAAGCCAAGCTCTCCACGATGCCGAGCTCAGATACACCCCGCTCGAAAAGTTAGCTTACGCTCTGGTCATGAGCGTAAGGAAACTGAGGCCTTATTTCTTCGACCACCAAGTAGAGGTTCTTACCACTCTACCCCTGAGGCAAGTCCTACACCGACCGGATACCAGCGGCCGGTTATTGAAATGGTCGTTAGAGATAGCTCAGTACGGGGTCTCATACGCCCCAAGGACGGCCATCAAGGGTCAGGCCCTGGCTGACTTTATAGTGGAATTAACTTTCCCACCCAGGTTCACAAGAATCAACCACCCACCTTGGAAACTCTATGTAGACGGATCATCAACCAACAACTGTGCCGGGGCCGGCATTGTCCTGATCGGCCCGGAAGGCCAGAGTTTCACCCATGCAGTCCGTTTCAGTTTTCCGGCCACAAACAACGAGGCCGAATATGAGGCTCTGGTCGGAGGCCTTGAGCTCGCAATCGCGATCGGAGTTTGCCGTTTGCATGTTTTCATGGACTCCCTGCTCGTGGTCAACCAGATCAAAGGAGAGTACGAGGCCCGGGGGGAGCAAATGATGAAGTATCTCGACCTGGTCACAACCTTATGCGAGAAATTTCATCAGGTTTTCATTGAGCAAATCCCGAGGGAACACAACACCCAAGCCGACGCGCTTTCCAAGCTTGCAACAGCGGAGGGAGCAGCCGACCTTGCCAACATTCAACTCTCCACGCTCGGAACGCCCACGGTCATCCGAACACAGGTGGCGACCGTTCTAAGCACGGATGAGAATTGGATGACGCTGATCGTGAAATATCTCAAGACCGGTACACTCCCTGAGGACAGGACTCGGGCCCGGCAACTGCAGCTCCGGTCGTCAAGGTACACCCTCATTGAGGATCTTTTATATAAGAGAAGCTTTACCCTCCCTCTCCTAAAATGTATAACCCCGGTGCAAGGCCAGACCATTCTGGCCGAGATCCATGAGGGGGTTTGCGGAAATCATGCCGGAGGCCGGGCCCTAGCCCACAAAGTGATCAGACAAGGATATTTCTGGCCGACCTTGAATAAGGACGCCGTAAGCTTCGCAAGGTCATGCCACAAATGCCAAGTCTTGGGACCCAACATCAAACTGTCCCCCGAGCAGCTCTCCTCTATGTATAGCCCTTGGCCTTTTGCCCAGTGGGGCATCGACCTGATCGGACCAATGCCCACTGCGCCCGGGGGCCACAAATTCGCCGTCGTAGCCGTCGACTATTTCACAAAGTGGGCCGAGGCCGAGCCACTCAACAAAATCAGCCAGACCCAAATCATCAAGTTCATTTGGAAAAACATCATCTGCCGCTTCGGCCTACCTCAAGTGATCATCTCCGACAATGGGAAACAGTTTGACGGTCTCCAGATGATCCAGTTTTGTGAAAAATGGAATATCAAGAAGGTTTTCTCCACCCCCTACCACCCGCAAACGAACGGCCAGGTAGAGGCCGTAAATAAGATCCTCAAGCACACTATCAAAGCCAAGCTCGAGGACAAAAAGGGGAAGTGGGCAGCCGAGCTACCCGATGTCCTATGGTCATACCGAACGACCACAAGGAACTCAACGGGCGAAACACCTTTCGCTCTAGCTTTTGGGACCGAGGCCGTCATTCCTTCAGAGGTCTCCCTACCAAGCCACCGGACAGCCCAGACGATCACCGAAGACAATGACACCGCCCGGATGATCGACTTGGACATGTTGGAGGAGAGAAGGCTCAATTCCGACCTCAGAAACGCGGCCTACAAGAAGAAATCCGAAAATTTTTTCAATTCCAAAGTGAAGGCTAGACAATTCCAGGTCGGGGACCTCGTCCTCAAGAAAGTTCAAGTACCAAAAGGGGTATTCGGCCCGAACTGGGAGGGTCCGTTCAGGATATCCAAATGGCTCTCCAAGGGAGCTTACGAGCTGGAACTCATGGATGGAACTCCGGACCAATACCCCTGGAATGCAATCCACTTGAAGAGATACTACCAATGATTTTGTACTATGTTTATCAATTAATACAAAAGCTCTTCGCACAGCTATATCCCATCTCAAACACCGGGCTCAGTTCAAAAGCGTATGCCGGCCGTATCGAGGCCGGCATATCACACTTAAGCCCGGAAAAGCCGCTTAAGGCCATCCAAAAACCGAGCCCAGTTCAAAAACGTACGCCGACCGTATCGAGGTCAGCATATCATACTTGAGCTCGGCAAGGCAACCAAGGCATTCCTACAAACCGGACTCAGTTCAAAACATATGTCGACCGTATCGAGGTTGGCATATCACACTCGAGCCCGGGTCAAATCCCATTTCATACTTGTGATAATTTTATTTTGGTAAGTATAAGATAGCAAGAAAGCGATAACAAAACAATAAAGTTCAAGGAAAGAGAATTATATTAAGGCAAAGCCGGTCTGAAGGCCGGGGGATACAACGGTTTAAAGCAAGATAAATCCGGTCAAAAGCCGTTTACATTTGAAAGCAGTAAAAAAGAGCTAAGGCATTTAAACTAAGATTTCAAGGCTCGATCTCGCCGGCCGCAAGGTCCGCCTGCCCCCCATCTCCGGCCGCCATGGCAATATCGGCATCACCTCCACCCAGCACTTGAGAGTCGGCCGGAGGAACCTCCTCCCCTTCCTCTGCCTCCTCCTCTTCATCACCAACCGGGGGATTCTGACCCGGCAGGAGCAGCCTATGCCGATGGGGGAACCACGAGAGGTCCACCCCATGGACGGTCTCGAGGTCGAGAATGGGGAACCAGTAGCCCTCAGCGACCGGATTCTTGGCAGCGTACTCCCGGAAGTACTCCTCCATGGCTGTGGTCTCAAGGCCGGCCTGGCGCGCAACCCGGATCATGCTGGCAGCGGCCATGTAGAAGCAAAACTCAGAGAAGAGTGCCGGGTTGGCGGTCGGATCCTCCGGATCGTATGCTGGCCGGCTAAGGGAGGCAGCCAATTCCTCCGCTTTCTTTTGGAGCTCCCTCTCCAACTCAGCCTGCCGGGCAAGGGCATGATCAGCATCCCCCCGGGCTCGATGAGCCTCCAGCCGCAGATCGGCACTGGTGTCCTCCATCTCTGCCACCCGATTCCGGGCATCGGCCAGCGCCTTGTATGTCGTCTCCGCCCGTCCAAGAGCATCGTCTTTCTCTTTCAAGACGGCCTCCATCTGGCCGACCGCACAGTCCCTCTCCTTCCTGAGCTCGGCATTCTCGCTCTCTAGCCCAGCTTTCTCCTCCCGAGCTCGGGTCAGGTCGGCCTCTAGCCTCCGCACGGCGCTGAGGGCGCTGTTGAACTCACTCTCCACGAGATTGGCCATTATGGCCGCCTGGCTAACGAGTGCGATGCAGGCCCGACCGGCATATCGGGGTCGGCGCTCGGCGACATCAGCTAACTCCCGCGTCCAAGCTTGGGGCAGGGAGTTCACCGTCCGGCTCATGTACTCCGGCATCTCCACGATAGATCCCGGGGCCCGGGAAGAGAGGAAATCCAACACCATTGGAGGAAGGCCGGAGTTGTTGCGGGTCAATCTGGACAAAAAGAGAAGTTAGGTCAGTATTGAATAAAATGCTTTAGGAAAAATCCAAAGACAACAGACTTACGCTTGGAAACGGGCGGGATCGCGACCGAAGTAGGGCCCGTCGTCTTCCCGGCCGGGAACGGATGCCCCATGAGCCGCATTTTCCTCCCCGACCGCCCCAGGCGGGGTGTCGTCGGAAAGGACGATAGGGGCCGGACTCGACCCATGACGCCCGGTCTCCTCGTCCTCAATGTTCTCCCGACCCCTCTTCCGGCCGGTGAGATTGGGTGGTGCAGGGGCCTCAGTGGCAACGGTCGCGACGGCCGGTACCGACTGGAGGGGGAGGGGCTCTTCGATCACGACCCCGGTCCGGGCGCCGACTTCTTTCTTCTTCTTCCCCCCCTTAGCCGTCTTCTTCACCGCACAGGCTCCAATCATGGAAAACATCTCCGGGCAGTCCTCAATTAGTTCTGGCGGGCACTGCCTCACTATCGGGAAATCGGGCACTGCAATGACGAGATACGGAGTGTTAAAAAAAAAAAAAAAAAAAAAACACAGCAAACTAAAGGCCGGGACCTGCCCGGATGCTTACCCGTCAATCTCAAGTGACGCGGGAACTGGAAGAAACGGCCGGAAATCCGAGACTGTCGGGTCCGAAGGACGGCTTGATTCCTTTCCGCGGCCGGCAAGGACAGAATCCGCTCTCTGACAACCGCAAAGTCGAAATTCAACTCCCGGTCGGAAGGACAAGGATAACCTACAAAGGAAAGTAAGAAATTAGATCAGTACTTTTTATCCAAATATAAGCAAAAAATTCCTTACTGGGATTCTTAAGGCGGATGTCGGTCGGAACGTCAATCTCCGTCCCATCCGGATACCCGGTCTTCCACGCCCCACCGACGAAAAACCACTTCCTCCGATCATTCCGACCCTTGCTCGGTAGGCCGGTCACCAACTTCTGCCCCTTAGTTTGAATGTAGACCTCACCGGTCCCACTCTTTTCGCTTTGGATTCGATAGAGGTATGTCATTTCACCAGGGGTCGGCATCCGGTAGAGCCGATTCTTGCCGAACAAAGTCATGACGCTCACAAGGATCATCCATGTGTTCGGAAGCAGCTGGATGGGCGCTTGGTTCCAGTAGTTTAACAGGTATGAGACGGCCGGATGGAGCGGAAAACGCAGTCCAACCTCCATCATGTCTTGAGTCACAGCCACCATCCCGCGAGGAGGCTGGTCCGCCCGTTCATTCGGCTCTGGAGCATAAAGTTGAACGTCGTAGGGGATCTCCCAGTCGGCCCGGGCATCATCAAGAAAGCGCTGGGTCATTCTGCTCTGAATTTGGCCAATAGTCCACCTGCGAGACTCCTCCAGGTCGGCTATTCGAATAGTGGCCGGGTCGCGTACGGTCGGCTCACTCGGGAAGTGATCGGAGTACTCCTCGAAGTCGAAAGAGAGGGACTCGACCTCATCTTTCCTCTCCACGTATTCCGACCATAGACGGAAGGCCCGTCTGACCTGATCTCGCCGGTCCTGGCTAACACTCCGGCCAGCCGCAACCGGCCTCTCGATCTCCTCAGTCTCCGACCCTGAGACCTCATTCGTCATCCCTAGTCTTTGTTTAATCTGCTCGGCCGCAAGATTCTGGAGCAACAAGTTGGTCCCCAGATCATCTCCTTCGCCATGAACGTCTTCACACTCGTCCTCCTCGAGAAGATCGTCCAAGGGCTCCCTGTTATCCATGGACCGGGCCATCGCCTCTGTTTGCGATCTCGCGGCCGCAGCCGAAGCCCCTTGCCGGGCACCTTCGCCCAACAACGACCGGCTCGGAAACAGGCCATCCAGACCGTTATCGTCGCGAGCCCAAATTGAGCCCGCAAGATGGGAAGGAGAAGCTCCACTTCCTCCGCGCGAGCTCCCTCCTTCCTCAAACAAACGGCGATGGGCTCCGCCACCGCCGCCGCCGCTCGAGGAAGCTCCGCCCCCTTGCCCAGGCGGAGGACCAGCCCACCGTCGCACCATGGTGTAAAACTAAAATTCGGAGTTGCAAAAGAAAAGTTAAGAAATTACCTTCGCAACACTAATCGCCGCCGTGCAAGTTTCGTCGCCGCCGTGAGAGGCTTGCCGGAAATCGTCTAAGAACAACTACGAATCGCCAAAGAGTGAAAACCCTTTGAAGTGAAATAGCATCCCTATTTATAGGAAATGGTTGAGGGCCTACTTCGAAATAGAAATCCTAGGTATAGGGACCTAGGAGCAAGAACTCGAAGCGACGGTTTCGGCGTCAGACGCCTCGTACACCACGCGCATTAAATACGCGAGATTCGAGGAAATCAAGTCATGTCGCGCACGACAGCTTTCGATGCGCGTAATCCGAGGCGTCGCCTGACGTCATGCGCGCCTTTTTAGGCAAGATAAATAAAACGCCCACCTTCCCAATCAACGAGTAGACTTTAGCCGGCCTCCGACCACCCCGGACAACTAAGGCCGACACCAACACAGAACGACAAACGACCACCTCGCCCCACATTGAATCTGAGCGACGAGCTGGGGGGCAATTGTTGTGACCATTACTGACCACAAGTTGGGTCCGGTCGGAAGATGGCCGAAATAAGGCGAGAAGGTACCCAGAGGCCGGACCCGACCTGGCCGACCTGAATCCGACCGCGGCGGGCTCCGACCGCCAGCCTCCGGCCTCGAAAGTGAGGCCGGAAGCCTGCTCGAGATATCCATCCGCGATCCATCGCATCCACGTTGAAGCCCTGCCATTCCCGGACCGGCCCGGCCAGGATTAACAAAGTCCAGCAGAGGCCGCCCGGACACTACCGACTGACAGGAGCATCCTCTGACCTCACCATCCGCCCGGAGGCCGATCTCGATCACTCGAGGCCCCCGGCCGACTAAAGAAAGATTCGGGGCACGTGACGGAATCGTGCAAGGTTTTCTCCCAAGGGAGAAAAAGGCCGCCTCTGTACCCAGCGGCAGAGAATATTCCATCCAAATGAGGAAATTCTTCAGAGAATCGTCCTTTTTGGACACGCGTCAACATACTAGTGGCCGGCCGCCTGCGAGCCCTGACACATCAGAGCCCGCGCGTCCTCAGAGGCAGGAGGCATTTAATGCACCTGTCCCCCGAGAGGCCGGAAATGACCAACGTACCCCTATAGTGAGAAAACTATAAATACCCCAACACTTGTAATGTAAAAGGAGGTCCAATCATTCTCAGTATAATCAATACACATACTCATTCAAGTCCAGGGATTAAAGACCCCTGGCAATTCTCGGTGTTCTTAGTGTTAAGTATTTAAAGCCTTTCTTCATCCAAGCATTCATTTTAGCATTTAAGAACCCAATCATTTGGTGTTTTTACCAAAGTATTTATAAATAGCCATCCAATCCCAGCAAGACATTTTTGGTAAACAACAAGTGGCATGCCCCAAACAGAAGTGCCATAATTCAAAAGACGACTTAATGATACTAGAATGAAAAGCAGCAACAAGAGCAGGAGATCCTTGTTCTAAAATATATAATCCATTTTTACAACTTCCCCGAGCTAGGACTTCCTCTGTCAACCGTTTCTGAACAAAAAATTAGAAAAGACAATATCCATTGGCAAGTCAGAAGTGAGTTTACAAATAGACAACAAATTTTTAGGGGTAAATTGCAAGGATGGTCCCATGAGAATTTGTACTTGACAGATTTGGTCCCATGTTCTTTTTTGGTCCCATTTTTAGCAGAAAAGGTCTCATCCGTTAAATATTTTACAGTTTTCTATGGAATACTGGATGAAAAAACCTTTTCAACTTGATTTTTGGAGGAAAATGGGCCAGCTTTTGCTATTAACAATCATTTCAAGGTAAAATGCAAGTATGAAGGCGATTCTACAACTTTAGTTCGTATAGTTTTAAGATGTTGGAAATAAATTATTTTTAAATTGGGAATTATACGCGCGAGTTTTTGGCAGCAAACTAACGGGCGTGTGGGCCTCATGCTCGTTAATCTGTTATTTTTGACAGAAAAATCGTATGGGACTATTTACGCTTAAAAAAGGACCAAATTCATGAGGACCAATTCTTATGGGACCATTTCTGCAATTTCCCCAAATTTTTAGTAATGTGAGGAACTACCGAAACGTCCAATAAAGGAAGAGTATTATTAACAAAACGTGAACCTGAATGAGAGATAGAGAGAGAGTTGTCGTTACCAACGATAACACTACCATTACCAAAATACGGTCCGTGGAGGAAGTCATGTGAGCAGACGCACCCGAGTCAACGTACCAATCTGAAGGGGGCGAGGACTGGACCGAGCATTGAGACTGAAAGGCTTGAACGATGTTGGCCGCCAGGTTTGAGTCGCGATCGTACCATCGAGGAAGTGGTTTGCATAATGCGAACCACGACAGATTTGGCACCGAAGAGTATAATTATGGCGCCAGCCGTCCGGTTATCTGGAAGTGGAGCCACGCTTGGAAGGGTCGGGCTAGAGTGGTCCAAGCGATGGGGGCTGAGTGGGCCTGGTGCTGGGAGTGCTTGGCGGCTGGGAATTGCGGCTGGTTTGGAACTGTTGTTCGACAAGGAAGGGCGGTTGGTTGGGAGCGGTTGACCTGGCCTAAGAGGGGCGTGCATAAAACGTAGCCGAAGGAGGATCGAAGCCCTCCATGGCTTTGTCCTGAAGCTCGTGATCCCGCGCCTGACTCACCTGATCACGAAAGGATGGCAGCGGCGATAAAGCGAGCCAGATTTTCGTGAAAGCCCTAAAGTGCAGGCCTAACCCGCGAAGAAACCAGCGCAACGATCAGACTCCGGAAAAAATTGGCCAATCGCCGCTAGTTGATGACACAGCGCTTGGAAGCGGCGGCTATAATCAAGGACGGTCGAGTCCCCTCGCCGGAGAAACTGCAACTCGTCTCGGAGTAGCTAAGCATGCGACGGAGAGGAGGGATTGAAAGCGCCTTCGAGCGCAGCCCGTACTTCACAGTTAGGGAAGAGAGAAGCAGGCTGAGCGCCCTATCATGGCAACGACTCCATGACGTAAATTCTAGATTAGGGATAGTAGCGCCCTTATCATCGGTCACAGTAGGAGAGGGTGGAAGTGTGGATCTATTGATAAAGGATGAGAGATTGTCACAGCGAAGGGCGGGAAGAATTTGACTTTTCCAAAGCAAGTAGTTGGAAGAAGAGATTCGAATAGTAACAATGTGGAAAAGAGTAGCGAGAGGGATGACGTCGGGATTAGGAGTGGTAGCCAAGGCTAAAAACTGGCGTGAGAAAAGTGGCCGAAAACTGGTTTGAGGAAATAAACAGGCAAGAGAGAAGAAGGAAGTGGGTGAGAGAAAGAGAAATTAGGGTTTTTTTGTAAGAGAAAAAAAATAGGATTTTCAGCGTTATTCTTCTGATACCATGTAAGACATATTATAAGTTAACCGTGTGAATGGTGTATTGATTTTCTCACTATTTATAAAGGGGATTACAACAATTTTACAAATAAGGGAACGAGATATACATGAAAAATAAAATCAACTATGATATTTACAAAGATACAATTTGATCTCATCATATATTTTCATCTTTGAACGAATCTCCTCTAATAGATTTTCATTAGATATATGATTATTAGCCTTAATTTAATAGAGAATCAATTATAAGGACACTTACGTAATTTCCCTCTTCCAGTCGGCACATGGAAAGAGCTGACATACTGTCCTTCTATAATACTACTATTGTTATTATCATTATCAAGAAACGCCAAGTTGCTCAAAATATATTAATTGTTAATAGACCAAATTAAGACTTTGATTTTCTTTAAGACCAAATTTAGAGATCTCAGCTTCCCCTAAAAGGTCTAAGAATTCCTACCTGCACCCCCAATTTTGTCTTTCTAAGAACAACGACGACTAAAAAGACGTGGACGAAGATTTACTGTTTCTCCGGCGGAAAGGTAATAATATGTTTTCTGGGTTTAATATCTTTATACCATTTTGTCCTTTTACTCTTAAAAAGAAAACTTATACATTTGTGCAGCGAATTTCCGGTTTATACCTCAGTATTTCAATATGAATGCTTAAAAAAAAAAGTGGTTTACTTAGTTTAATTTGTTTGATCTTCTTTGTTATATATCAGAGGTTATATACGGAGTTCTCATTTTGGATTTCAGCCTTGCGTTTTCATGTGGTTTTCATTTACGGCAACTTCCTGAGTTTATATTCCTCCAATCCCATATATATTCATGAATACACGATCTGGCTAAATCTGAAATTTTAATCATCAACAGTTTGCTGAAATGTAATTTATGTTTCCACCATTCGAAGGTAGTTTTTTTTTTTTTTTTTGATCGGCAAAAAAAGTATATTAAAAGATAGAGTACTAGATATCATTCGAAGCTAGTTTATATTAGAATTGGAAGTATTTATATTTTCCATTTTGATCTTGTGATCTGATTTGAATTAATTGATATTATGAAAATCCTATCACTCTAATAGTTTTCAAAAAACTAGTTTAACTGGTACAAATTTAAAAAAAAAAGGGAATGGAAATTATTAGATTATATTTTTTGTGATCACATAATTAGTTTGGGGAAAAAAATTCGTCCTACCACTTTTACCTATTACGTTTTAGTTCATTGACTTTTAATTTTTTTTTTTATTATTTAACTTAAATGAATCAAAATCAAAATTAAAGTGATAAAAGTATGTAAATTATCTAACAAAATTCAAAGTTTAAAAGTCAGAAGGGCTATAAAGTTAAAAGTGTGCAAGACAAAAAATTTCCCTATTAGTTTATATAAAAAAAAATGGCTTAATTGTGGGAGTGAGTTTTCAATGTATTCAAATGCATAGCATGTATTCAGATTTTGAGTTCAATTTCAAATCAATTTTGACTTTTCAAAGTTTATTATTGATTTTAAATTGAACTCAAAATCCAAGTGCATCATATATATTTGGGTGCATATACAAATTTGTGTAATTTTTTATACAGTCAATATCTTTTCGCGATTTTCAATTTAATCTCAACTTATGAATTTTAGCAGATAAAACTCTACTTTTACAATCTTTTGCAATTCAACCTCGTGACCACAAAATTTTCTTGCATGGAATCAATATTTTTTTGGTGTTTAAACTCGGAAAAAACATCGCAATGGTGTTTATAGGCAGAACAACGTCGTTTTATTTTTTTAGGTACGATTTCACATCATTCTGAGTCAAAAGATTTCTGTTAGTGAGCTCGAATTGCAATATATTGTTAAATTTGAGTTTTATTTACTAAAAATCTAATAGTTGATATTATATTGCCATTCGTGGTGGTTATTTTATTAGCAACTAAGAAAAAAATATTAGTTTATATGTATCAAAGTTGCTACCTATTGTAACATGTATCAAAGTGAATATCTCAATGATAAAAGGTTTACATTTTTTTAAGCCATTAGTGTTACCCATATTTTTTATTTTTGTCCTGGTCATTTCCAATTTTTTAATTTGATCTTGTAAGTTTACCTTTTTAGTCAAATGGCCTGCTACAGCCAGTAAGTAAACAAATCATTGGATTTATTGGCAAACTAATATATATTATAACAATTAACTTATGTTCTACGCGTCTAGTAATTATCCTTTCTAAATTATGTCTTATATGTGTTAACTAATTATCATATCTTAATTGTTGTAGATTTTAAAATATAATTATCATACATGTCCCCCAAAAATACTGATTATATATGATATAGCCTCGTAATAATCATTTTTTAAATTACAGTGATGTTCTTCTTCCTCCTTTGAGAGTCAAATAATTGGGAAAAAAAATTAAATTCACGTGAATGAGTTGAAAAACTATTATTAATTAGTTTAGTGACAACTTGCTTGCTCTGAGTTGGATTCTTCTAGTAATTGGACTTTAATGTATTTTTTAAAATATGTGTATTGCAGTAAGACGAAGTATTAAGCAATTGAGGGCTTGGTGCAGTTGGACTTTCTTCTTAGTACGTAAGAAAAATATTCTTTCGTACCAGAGTTGTTTGCTACTTTATTATTTATTACTATAAAATAAATTGAGTTTAATTAATAAATATGAATTAGGTTGCGGTACACTTTAGTTACATGGTACTCTATAAACACGCTCCACTGCTTGACAAATTTTTGTGTCATGAGACTAAATTAAATTTAATATATTTTTACTTACAAATAAATTAATCCAAAAATCCTTATTTTTGTTTTTACTATTAGTTCAAGAGAGTGTCTCTCCTCTGCATCCATAAAATGAAACCTCGATTACTATTTTATAAATATCAAAAATTCGGTCTTCGAAATGCAATTAGAATTAGGGTTAATTGCGTGTTTGGTCCCAAGAGAATTGATCCAAAACACATTTGGTACCTATGTGCAGAACTAGTCCTTGACAAAACTGATTTTTAAATATAATTTAAAATACAAAAAGTATTTTTAAACAAATAATAATTACTTTAAAACCTAGGGATAAAATTGTACTCCCTCCGTCTTGGAGTAAGTTTTCCACTTTTCATTTTGGACCGTCCCACAATAATTTTTTAATTCCAAAAATAACAAAAACAACACTCTATTACATATGATCTTTAACCTTTAAGCTCACACAATATTATCTAAAATGTCACTTATATTTTTTATTTTTCAACACTAATCATTATTGTAACACTTCCACCATATATTAATAAATAATATTTTTTGCAATACAAAACAACAAAAAGTTTGGGAACCTAATATTGGGAGTGAGAGAGTATATAATTTAAAAATGCAAAGAATTTAAACCAATAATTAAAAAATATATAAAATGTCTATAATTTGCAAAAAAAAAAAAAAAAAAAAAAGAAGAAGAAGGAGAAACAATATAATTTAAAAAAAAAAAAATCTTTTAAACCAAATAAAAACGGAATTTTAATTATGAATTTTGAAAAACAAAAGATGATAAATTAAAGAATATATATATATATATATATATATATATATATATATATATATGCTCATACACTGTAACACATATATGCATTTAATTATGAGCCTTTAGTTTACGGAGAGTGCAATTCACACATGAGTTGTGTTAAAAGTTTGACAAAACAATCATATGAGACTAAAAATGCTTAAAAAAGGACCATTTTACAATTGGTCCATTTTCTTGGGACCAAAAATGCAATTTTCCCATTAAAATTATAAATAAGTCATACTCCCTCTGCTCCTGAAAATTGATCCTATTTTTTTGTATGTGGTTTAGTATGATATGTTGGAGGGTATTATAAGATTTTCTGAGGTACGTTTTTTAATAAAATGAATCGTTTATGGAAAATATGCAAAATGAACTTTCCACTAACGATCATTTTATTTAAAAACGGATCTCAAAAAATCTCGTAATACTCTCCGACATATCGCATTAAACCACGTAAAAAAAATAAGACAAACTTTCAAGAACAGAGTAGTACTCCCTCCGTCCCAGTTTTGTTTTCCCATTTCCCAAAAAGGTCCGTCACAGTTTTATTTTCTCATCCCTAAAATGGAAACTACTTTTATTCATTTAAATAATATTTTATTCATCATTCTCAATACTACTTTATTCATTTAAATACTACTTTATTCATCATTCATCATTTATAATACTACTTTATTTATTTAAATACTAAAATTCAACTCTCGCATTAAACTCAGCGCACAGTTAAACGAAAAAACAAAACTGAAACTTGTGTGTATCTATTTTGTACACATCTCAACATGTGTCAACCGCATGTTTCCATGTATTAATAACTATTTCAACTTTGTCTAAGGTATATAGTGGCTGACAGGCAACGATTAAAGAAAATATGGAATAGGTGTACGTCTTATTACAATATATATCATATATAATCTCGTTACAATATATCCTCAAGATTAGTGACAAAGAAAATACTGAAAATTCTGGTATACCGAGCTTATCTTATCGAAAAATATCAAATGTATCGAAAATTTCTGTATGAATTGTCATACCAACAATTTCATAATGGTAACTGTATAGAAAGTAGCATATCGAGGTATTTCGGTATATACCAAAATGCTGAAATTAATTTTTTATTTTAAATATATTTAATATAATACCATTATAAATTATTAGATGGAAATCTTATTATTAAATGTGAAAGTCCAATCACTCTTATTAAACTATTTATTTTTCTTAATTAATATAGTCATAAGTCCATATCTCATCCTTATACAAGAGGTATGTTTATCACTTTTCCGAAACAGGCGATATCGATGGCGGCTTATGCTGCTGTGGTTCCTCTCAAAGTATTCTATTCAAGATTTTTACATTATTTCGATGTTGCCCTTGCTTCCGAGCAAATGAATATGTGTGAACGTGCATACAAGGAGTTGAAGTCGTTACAAGATTTTATTGAAAGGTTGGATAGCAAGAGTAGGAAGAAGATGAGTGCTTGGCTTGAACGAATCCCAGAGGCATTAAATAAATATAATGAAATGATTGAAAACTGTGCACGGGATGAATTGGTCGAAGTTACTCGTTCTTTATCGGAGACACTGAAAAAAATACAGGAGGAGTTGGTCGAAGAAGAAGTCGTTTCATCATCATCGTCGTCATCATTCAAGATGATTGGAATACGTGATGAGCGAAGTATTCTCAAAGAAGCACTTGTCAATGTTGACATGGAGGAGGGATCCGTTTTGTTACTACATGGGATGGCAGGCATTGGTAAGACCACGCTTGCTCGGGAAATTTATCAAGATTTAGATATTTCGGAGTGGTTCGATTGTCGTGCTTGGGTGATAGCAGGAGATGACTGGAGATCAAAAGAAATCACGCAAGCCATTCTAGGTCAACTGGACCCCAATGCGCACGAAATGCATATGGGAGGAAACGAAAAGGAAATAGATCAGCAGTTGAAAGAAAGGTTGAAGCTTAACCGGTTTCTCATCATAGTGGATAATGTATGGGATCTTGAAAAATTTGAGGACTACAAGCATAAAATACTGCACAGCGACACAAAAGGTAGTCGAGTCGTTCTTATATCTAGGATGAAAGATCCTGATTTCAGTGATGACTGGTATGTCTTAGAAAAGCGGTTGCTAAATAAAAAAGAAAGTTGGGATCTTCTTCGTGAGAAGGCATTTGTTGGGGGCTTATGCCCTCCTCAACTTGAGGATTATGGGAAGAAGATTGCCGAAAAGTGTGATGGCCTTCCTCTTACAATCGTCACCGTTGCAAACCACCCATCAATGGCCGAGGAATCAATCTGGATCAATGTAGCGGAGAAGAAGAGACATCAAGTCTTCACTGATGCATATGATCAAATATCAAAGGTATTATATCCGAGCTATAATGAATTATGTGATGGATTTAAGTTATGCTTTCTTTATATGGGAGTTTTTCCGCTGAAGTGTAAGATACACCGATCTAAGCTCATTAATTTGTGGTCTGCTGAGGAAATTTTCGATCCATTTGTGGAAGAAGAATCACTCTATAAAAACTTTCTCTTACTAATTACCGAACTTGATAACCGTAGTCTTGTTATGGTGTACCGAAGAAGCTTTACTTCATTAAGGTCCTATTTGTATAATCTTCAAATAAGAACATTGGGCCTCCATTCTTCCTGGTGGCACTTCTGCCAAAGAGAAGCAAGGAAGACCAATTTTTTTCATGTCATAGATTGTCCTGAAGACGCTTTAGAAGAACTTATAAGAGGCCAAAATAGGTTGAGCATCCACAATAATGTTTTATTTGCACTCAAAAATGTGTACAACTCAATTGAGGAAAATTGTGCATCCACTGCACAGTCTCTCTTATGCTTTGGTCCATATCATCAATATATGGTACCATTATGTTTCGGCTTAAGGTTTCTTCAGAGACTCGATGCACTTAACATTCGGTTTTATGATTTCCCACTGGAAGTATTAGATCTAGCCAAGCTACTATACCTTGCCCTCACTTGCAACAAACAACTTCCTCCTTCAATATCCAAACTTGAGAAACTACAGTACTTGATTGTTCACCCTCATTTGAGCATCAAGTTTTCTAGAGCTCCGACGTACATGCCTATGGAGATATGGGATTTAGAAGAACTAAAATATCTTGAGGTCTTGGGAAGCGACCTACCAGATCCTGGTAACAAATCATTGGAAATGCTTTCGACCCTTTTAGACGTGAGCACCGCCAGTTGCTCCATTCTCAATAAACTACCGAATCTGAAGAAGCTTAGAATTAGAATTGTATTGACACCTGAGGTACCAGATCCCTTATGTTGTTTTGATGTTTCAGATCGGAGGAGTATTTCCAGTATAACATGCATCGTCGTGAATCCTGAATTCAAGTTTCAGGTTTTTCACCCAGTTGCTTCGTTTCCTGTCTTCCCAACTTCGTTGGGGAAGTTGAGTTTGAGTGGATTGGGCTTTCCTTGGAAGAAAATGAGAGGGATGTCTTCATTGTGGTGTCTTCGAGTGTTGGAGTTGAAATGCAATGCCTTTTATGGCCAAACTTGGGAAGTAGAAGAGGGGGCTTTTATAGGTCTTCAATTTCTTCTAATTGAAGATCTTGATATGGTAAAATTGAAGTCAGAACCTAAAAGGTTCTTTCGTCTTGATCAACTTAGCGTAAAACATTGCTACAAATTGGAGGAAATCCAGTTGGGAGATTTTCAACATGTTAAGAAGATTGAAATCGTTGACAGCAATCCTCTAGCTGAAATGAGTATAAAACAGCATTTGCTAGAAATGGTTATAGGCCCAGATCATCTCTGGGTGCATAGCTCATGGAAATCAGCATGAGCAGCGACTTGGATAACAAAGTTAGTACGTTTAATTCTATCTTTTACTTATTTTGATAAAATGCTAACTTAAAAAGATTCATATAAATATTGATTGCAATCTTAAGCTATGATTTCAGTAAAGCAAATGGAAATGGGTGGTCAATAAGTTTGTTTTTACTCTTTGTAAAAATCAAGTATTTGCAATAAAGTTGGTACACTGTGAATTATTGTAACTCTTGATCTTGATGCACCAATCTTGAACGGAGTAGCATTTTAGGGCAAAAACTATTTTAAAATTGACTAATGTACCTAGCATAGATTATCATTTCATCTTCATATTCGAGTTTATTGATGACTGCAATTGTGTTGTTTTGTTCATTAATAAGCTTTGTGAGGATGCTGATTGTTGAGAGTCTCGTTTGCAGGACAAGATCGCTCGGACATCCTTCATCTAAGGTTGTAGAGTCTTTGAGAAAAACAAGAAAGAGATGGTTTTTCTGCTTCTGAAATAAAAGAGTGATGTTTCTAGGTTGATTTCTTTTGATTTCTTTTGGTTTTTCTATCGTTTACTTCTTTTGATTATTCAAACGTATGGGCTTATTTGTTGATCCGTAAAAGAATATGTATCATTTTCCTACTTCAACATTTGATCTGTAAAAGAATATGTATCTAAGCATTTTTTTTCTTTTCAAACTCTTGAAAGTCGGGTTGTGACTTTCCTCTTCCTCTTTTATATTTCATTTGTAATTTCAAATATATTGCTCCACTTTTAAATTTCATTTGTGATTTTCATTAAGACTTTGATTTTCATTGAGACTAAATTTAGAGATTTCAGCATCCCCTGAAAGGCCTAAGAATTCCAATTTTAGGTGTCTACGAATACACAACGACGACCAAAAAGACGTGGCTAAAGCTTCACTTCATTCAATCTAATTGAATCAACATTAAGTTAGAAATTTTTATTTATGAGAAATTTGGGGCGTGACATAATCATACTTGGTAAGGAATGCTAAGTTATGAAATAAAACTTGAGAGGTTTGTCTTATTGTCCGGACATCCAATCGTACTATATTATTGACATATTGTTCATTCACTTTAAGGGTAAAGGTTACTTTTTGTTCTTATACTTTCAACCATCTGCGTACTTTTCTAAATTGTAAATTGTCTATTAAGTTTACTAGATTAAAATATTTTCTTTCCTTTACCTGCTAATACAGGTTAACAAAATACAATTTTTTTCGTCTTTTTTAATCGGCTAACTGGACAAAAAAAAATTGTACATGGTAAACTTACGAAACAAATGTCAATGCCCATAATGTTAGCAAACTAAAATCAAAACTAGTGGAAATTAACGGAAAACCTTCATGTTGGTCCAGCAATTTTAGTTTCAATCTCATGTATGTACTTACTATGCACACTATATATACTGGTTTTCATTATTAAAAGAGAAAAAATAACTTCAGCCCGAGTCGCTAAATCAAACCCTACTTGAGGGGAAAATGTTTTTTTGAGGATATTAATTATAAAAAATGGCAAGTTGAGGACAAATCAACCCAAATCACTGAAAACTTGGCTAATTGGCTCGACTTGGGATGATATTGGGTTGAGATGCGGGCTTATTTGAATTCCAGATTTAATTTGGGTTATTTGAGCAAATCTTCCCTCAATTTGTGAATTGTAAAAATTACGGTCCTTTAATTGTTAATCTGAAATAGTAACAGGTCTTATTTTGCTAGCCTGTAAAGTTACTGTCCTCATTTTATTAATCTGAAAATTACGATTTTCATTTTGCCACCCCTTCTTAAAAATTTTAACCCCCTATTGATATACAAATCAAAAAATTCATGTGAATGACATGGATTAAGTTGTTGCCTTGTCACAGATAATGTCACAAAAACTACAATGTAATAAATTGATGGGTGCATAAACTGTGTTGTAATAATCAAACAAATTTTATAATTTTAGTAGATTTATTAAGGGGAAAATAGACTTTTTTTTTCTTTTATGTTTCATTGACTTTTATTTTCGTCCTCCTAAGTTTTGAATTTTGAAAATCGTCGTATAACTCATAAAAATTTGATATTTTCGTCCTACAACCTGCTATTATAGGTAAGTCAACCAGTCATAAGCTGATGTGGCACTAATTTTTTATTTAATTTTATTTTATTATGTTAACTATCCTACTTGAAAGTATATTACCGGTGGATATTTACACGTCATATTTTACTACTAAAAGATATTTATTATATATATTCTACAAACACCCCCCCCCCCCCAAGTGCTTCTACAAAAACCCCACCACTGCCACCATCGCTGCCATAATTTTTAGTATTAGTGTCCTAGAGACAATCCTTTGTAAGGACATAATACTAAGATGATATTCATTTTATGGTTTAATATTATTGATTGATTTAATATTAAATGTATGGCTTTACACTTATCTGAATATTATGTTTGATTGCTAGCATTATTCATTTATGTGTTACCATGAATCGATACTGTCATTGAGTGAGTGAGAATTCAGATGACCGGAGTACGATTTTCAAATAGCTCCGATCAAGGATCATCAAGAATGGGATATTGATGATGCAATGGAGATTGGTGTGCGATCTGCATTATACTCTATGGAAGAGTGTAATAAGATCTCACTTAATACGAGATATTAGATATCTCATAATGGATGTTCAAATACCTTAGAGGGTATTGTTATACCCATCCGAGAAACTGTTTGATGTAATTCCACATAATGTGTCTATGGATGTCTTGGTTAGTGAGAGCGATGTGATACTCCTCAAACTTGAGGTCAATACGCACGACATGTGCGAAGTGATGAACTTTGACCATGACCGACGCTTGCACCCTCCAAGTTTAGATATGACATGGATTGGGTTCATCACGAAGTGCATGTGCATGGTAGTTGAGTCAAGAATAGGATTCATTCTTCAATGTGGATTTAGAGAGAATGCTCGTCTTCTAATCATAATTGGATCAAAAACATCGGCCGATGCTAGTCGACTTGGACTTTGTGGCCAAGTGCGACGCGAATGATCAATTAGTGATTCGAGATAATATGATTAAGTTATTTGAATAGACACTTCATCATGTTTAAGGCTTAATCGAGTATTCGTGAATGAAAAGAAGATATCACAATTGCCTACAGTATTACAGGTAGTTGCAGTTTTCCTCGCAACGTACCTCGGATATTGAAAATGTCTGATTTATTGTCTATGGTTCAATTAAAACCGTTAGTTTCACTAATCGCTCGATATACGAGGGCATATGGGTCATACAACACGCAATGACAGTTTGGCGATTATAGTTGGTTGATTAAGTATTATATTAGATGTAATATTTAATTTATGAAGAATATAATAATAATTATATATTTAATTAAATTGGATTTAATTAAATATGAAATTCCAATAATAATATTTGGAATATTACTATACACGAATAATAGATATGGTAAATATATTATTCGTAGGAACATATCTAGGAAAATATAATTCATAGAGATTATATTTTGCGGGCCAAGCATATTATCTTGCTTAGAAATTAAGCCAAGATAATCCCTATGAATACATGTTCTATGGGAATTCAGAATATATACACAAGAAATATAATTTCTTCATAAAATCTCTTACTCGAGTTTTCCTAGAAAGTTTGTCTCGAGATTCAACGCTGGCACCTCGGTGCGGATTGGTGAATAGTTGTTGCGTGGATACCATAGTGGAGGATTTCGCGTACGAAGCACTGTAAGAATTCTTATTTAGGATTTCTCGTATTTTGTTATGCAATTAACTGTTCGTGTTGGTGAATGATTTTTTCGCTGCACATGTTTACGTGCCTATAATATCCAACAACAACAACCACACCCCCCCCCCCCCCGAAACACCAGTGCCGACGCCCAAATCTCAATCTTCGCTGCCACCGCAAAACCACGATTTCAGAACCAGAGAACGTCTACATCGTCAGGTTAGCCCTAACTTGGAGCTGGTTTCGATTTTGAAAATTGTGGTCGGAAGTAGATTGTGTAAAATAAAGCAATTTCAAGTTTCAATTTCAAATTTGTTGCACTATTTCTCCTTCAATTTTTTGTTTCCACATTGTTGGACAACAAAAATTAGACAAAGAAGGAAAAAAAGGCATAGTGTGTAAAATAGAGGAATTTCAAGTTTCAATTTCAAATTTGTTGCACTATTTCTCCTTCAATTTTTTTCCACGTTCTTGGACAACAACAATTAGACGAAAAAGGAAAAAAGGCAGAGTGTGTAAAATAGAGGAATTTCAAGTTTCAATTTCAAATTTATTGCACTATTTCTCCAATTTTTTGTTTCCACGTTCTTGTACAGCAAAAATTAGATGAAGAAGGGAAAAAAGGTAATTTTGGTTTGGTGGTTGGTGGTCATGGTTTGGATGGGGCTAGGCTCCGGTGGCCATGGAGTAATTGATGTGGCAGCGATGGTGGTGGCTTCTTCGCAGGCCTTGTATTCCCAAGATCCAGAATAGAGGCGTGTTGGATGGTGGCATTGCCTTGAAGGAGGATGTTTTCTGGGAGGGTGTCGCGCCCGGAGGTGATATTGAAGATGAAACTCGATGGGTAAATGGGTGAATAGTGGGGATTGGTTAGCTACAAGTGAGCTCACGTTATAAGCTTGCACCATCTGTCTTATTAAATTAAAAAACGGCCACGTCAGTAATTAAATTTAAAAAGAAAAAAAAATGAGCCACATGTTCTGTTATCGGATGGGTGACCTAGAATAACAGGTATTAGGACGAGAAACATATGAAAATCAAAGTCAACCAAACATAAAGGACAAAAAAATCTATTTTCCCTTTATTAAGAGACCAACTTTGTGGATATTTTAGTTTGCCCATTAATTTAAGGCTAAAGCTAAAAATTTGTGTGAAATTGTCTTTATTTCATGAGGCAACACAAATTACCACCACCCCTTTCAAAGTGTTATTATGTTATACTCAATTTATATTTCTTCCCACCGTCTCATGTCATTATACAAATTTACACAATTAGACCTACTCTTAGTAAGTGAGGAACAACCAGCAGACTCTTAGTAGGTGGATGCAGCATATCACCTCCAAGATGGGTGGAACTTCTGCACCACCACCATTAGCGCTGCAGCAGGTTCCTAAGAATGAGGAGATCAAATGAAGAGAGGGTTCCCGAGATGAGTAAATTTTTTAGATGTTAATTTTTTAAAATACTATTTTATTATGTTTTAATTTTATGTTATTTTTAATTTTAATTTTGGATAATTTTATATTTTTTTAGAATATTTTATTAAACAAATGATTTATAAATAGTCGAAAAAGAATCATTTTTCAAAATAAGATAAAATAAAATGTTAGGCACAACATTTATATAAACAAGTTAGGAATGAAAAAAAGAATTTACTTGATGAAATATGAAAATATGACTCAATGTTGATACATATACAATTAATTGCAAAAATTAACAAATTATAAATTTATGCATTGTCGAAAAGAATAATTTAACAATAAAAAAAGTTGGCCAAAACATTTATATAAAAAAGTTAGAAATGAAAAGGAAATAATTTGATGAATTATGAAAAAAAAATCAATTTTGATACATGTACAATTAATTGCGTAAAAATGAATAAAAAAATTTGTGCCCGAGCAGATCATGTCTCCTCCACATGCACGAGAAGTAGGCGGTTTGATTCCATAGAGCGCAAACTTTCAATCAATTCTTTCAAGGCTAATAAGGCTATATAAAAGGTGAACCGCATATAATACCTTGAGCGCAGGTGGCCGAGTAGTTAGACTCAGTGTTAGCGAAGAACAAAATTTGTTGCTAATATTTAAAACAAAAAATTAATCAATTTAGCGACGGACGAAAAAATATTATGTCTTTAATAAATTTATTCATAAATTTGCGACCCGATTGTGTCTTGACCCGTCTGTTTCGCGAGGAGCATGTCCGTCGGTAGTTAACAATGGATGCAAAATATTTGTTGCTAATATTAGCTACAACAGTTTTAACAACGGACAAAGATATAACGGAAAATACGTTTTACGACGAATTACATCCATCGCAAATGCCGTTGCTAATTAGCGAAGTTTTTTTAGTAGTGGTAGTAGACGATTACTTAGTTATCCTCTTACCACATGATGTTTAAGATATTGTTGATTACTATTTGTTTATTATTGCTTACCACTTAAGACATTGTAAATTATTGCTCGTTTATTGATTTTTTTTTTTTGGGTATTTTTGATTCAGAACAAATAGTACATACCGAACTGTGTGACTTTCATACTTTTTACAATTTAACCAAATGCATAGTATGCACAGCTTGGGGTTACACTAGAACTATTTTCGCGCAAGAAAAATAGTTTTCAACCTATTTCATAATAGGGAAAATACACTTTTTTGTCCTTTAAGTTTGGTCAATTTTGTTTTTCGTCCTCTAACTTTTGACTTTATTTTTTAGTCCTATAACTTTTAAAAAATTAACATTTTCGTCCTAAAACCGATAATTTTTTAGTCCTAAAATTAACATTTTAGTCCGATAACTTATGTTTTAGGACGAAAACGTTAATTTTTTTAAAGTTATTGGACTAAAAAATAAAGTCAAAAGTTAGAGGACGAAAAAAAAAATTGACCAAACTTAAAGGACAAAAAAACCAATTTTCCCTTCATAATAACTTTGATATGAAAAAATATATCATGTTCAAAATAATTTAAACAAATATTTATCCCGAAGGACAAAAATTACATCCTTCAAGACAGTATAAAACTATTCATATGAGAAAAATATTTTTTTGGTTTCGTAACTTGTCTAGTGTTCAATTTTGGTCCCAAAAAATTAACTTTTTAATTTTAGTCCCATAACTTATTGAATCGTCCAATTTTGATCCTATTTAATAAGTTAGGGGACCAAAATTAAAATGTTAAAATTTTTGGAACCAAAATTGGACACCAAACAAGTTAGGGACAAAGAAACTATTTTTTCGTATTCATTAATTATTTTTCTTTTCTCACCTTGTATATATATACACACATATATCAAACACTACTTCATTAATTATATATGTAGATTTTAGAAGATAAAAAGACATTCTCTAAAATATTGATGACGAGCATGAGAGATGCTCTAATCATATAATTTCATATTATGCTCTAAAATAATTATTTATATACTATTGGTGGGGACAAGATCACGATAGTGATTTGTGATTTTTTTTTTACGAAGATATGGAGAATCCAAATTTATAGGAAAATTATATATTTATTATTTTATTTGCTCTATCGTGATTTACCTTCTTAGTTAGTATTGGTAATTAAAATTTTATTATTAGTATTTTATGGGAGCTTTGTAATTCATTTTAGATAATAATTATTGAAATTGAAAAATATTGGGAGATTTTTTTCATGTGTTATAGATATTTTATTAAGTATTTGTATTTGAATCAATGTAATGAACACACATATTCTCAAAATTATTTGACTTTACATTATTGTATCGTGCTTTTGTTGTATCAACTATAATTTTAGAGTACAATATTAGTTAAGAAGGTGCATAAAAGTGGTATTTTGTTCCCGTAATTTATGTAGTGTCTAATTTTGGTTCAAAAAAAATTAACTTTTCAATTTTGGTGTCATAACTTATTGAATCGTCAAATTTTAGTCACATTTGAGACCAAAATTGAACAATTCAATAAGTTATGGGACCAAAATTGAAAATTTTAATTTTTTTTTTGGACCAAAATTGGACACTAGACAAGTTACGGGATAAAAAAACTAATTTTCTCCAATCCATACTTTGAATACTTTCTCGATGGGTATATTACTACATGATTTCTCTATCATGAGAAGAATTATGTCTAGTCATTATTAAAAATATTCATACTTTGATTATTTTTTCGATGTATCACGAGATAAGAATTATATCTAGCAAGACAAGAAATTGTGTGTAAAAGTGTATGTAATGAAATAAAAAACACGACCGACACAGAATATTGGACACGATGTGATCACACACCGACTAACATCTGTACAAAAACATATAGCAGTGGAAATAAAAATATCAAATAAAAATTTCACAAATTATATGACATAACTTATGAGTGTCTCACGACAAAACCAAACCACTTTGAAATTGCAAATTATAATGGTTCCTTTAGAAATAGAAACTAAGCTTAAGGCTATTAAAACACACTGAGAAAAATATGAATAAAAAAAATCAGAAAATAGATGCTCTCTTGTGGTCATACACTCAGTCACATGTTCAGAACCAATAAGTATAAAATATTTCTTTCTCTCAGATTCTTGTTTTTTCTTCATCGTATTTATAGATACTTTGAGTTCTCACATTAACCAGATGTTCTCCATATCTTCAAGTTGTGGATGTTCTCTATATTCAAAAATAATAAATGTGGATTTTCGCTCATAAATGTAAGATAGATATATGAATCGGTCGAATAATTATGAATAAATATATGGTACACACAAAAAATAAATATATGTTTACAAATGAATTAATCCACTAATCCCTATTATTGTGTCTCTCCTGCATCCATGGAGATGTGTGCATGTGTTTTTGTACACATCTCAACATGTGCCATGCACGTGCTTCCTTGTTTCAATATCTATTTCAACTTTGTCTAAGATATATGTATAATGGCCGACAGATTTTCTCTGGCCTGCCTTTTTTTAAAAAAAAAATAAAAAATCACTCTCTCTTCCCTCATCTTTCTCTCTCTCTCTCAAAAAAACAACAACAAATCGCCGTCTAATTTCTCAGATAGAGTCAATTTCAATATAAATCATCTCTTATTAGGAGTAACTCAGCATCCCCTAAAAGGTAATAATATACTTATGCTTGAATCTAAATGATTCGTTTGGTTTAATATCTAAAAGAAGTTCACTAGAAATGAGGCTTTTAGTATCGGAAATTTTCTGATACTAAAAGCAATATTTCTGACACTAAAGGTCTATAGTATCGGAAACTGTCACCGAAACCCTTTCGATACTTATATAGCCATTGTTATAGACACAATATCGGAAAAATTGTTCTGATACTAAAAGATAAATGTTTAGTATCGGAAAAAATATAGTGTCAGTAACTAGTGTCGGAAATTTCTAGCACTAAAGCTATATATTTAGTGTCAAAAGTTATTTTCCGATACTATACACTTTTGATGTCGGCAATTAGTATCAGATATAAATCATTTCTCCTATTAGGAGTAACTCAGCATCCCCTAAAAGGTAATAATATACATATGCTTGAATCTAAATGATTCGTTTGGTTTAATATCTAAAAGAACTTATACATTTGTGACGAAGTTGGATGTTCAATTTCTTGCATTTTCTATGTTTGTGCAGCGAATTACCGATTTATACCTGAGTATTTCAATATAAATGTTTTAAGAAAAAAAAAAAAGAAAAAAAGAAGAAGAAGAAGGAGTTGTTTTACTTATGTTTGTTTGATTTCCTTGGTTATCAGAGGCTGTGGAGTTCATTTTGGATTTCAGACTTGCCTTTTCACTGTTCAGTTAAGGTAACTTTTCCTGAATTTATATTCCTCCAATGCCACATACATGCATAGGGGATTGAAAGCAAATTCATCCTCTACCTTTTCACTGTTTTATCAATTTAGTCTTATATCTATTCAAGTTTCACTAAATAGATCCTAATTAGACAAAAAAATATACAAAACTTTACTGTTTCCTTCCTCTATTTATTTGTTTTATCAATTTAGAACTGTATCAATTTGCATTTCGCCAATTAGGTCCTAAATGAATGAAAAATGTTAAAATGTCACATTTTTAGTCATGTGCTCGTCTAATTTTTCGGGAAAGCATATAATTTGGTTTTTTTCAATGTGGCACGTCAGATGACAATCTTCGCCAAATAAATAAATAAAAATTTGAAATAAAATACAAAAATCTAACTCATTATGTATTTGAGAGTATTGGGGAAATTGCAGAAATGGTCCTCATGAACTTGGTCCTTTTTTTAGCAGAAATAGTCTCATACGATTTTTCTGTCAAAAAGTAACGGATTAACGAGCATGAGAGGAAACCTGGCAGAGAAAAAATCATCCCCAATCGACGAAGTTTGCTGGAGGATTAGAAGAAAATGCAGCGGAGAGGAAATACTAAAGTAGCAGAATCGCCTCCATACTTGCATTTTACATTAAAATGATTGTTAATAGCAAAAGTTGACCCATTTCCCTCCAAAAATCAAGTTGAAAAGGTTTTTCCATCCAGTTTTACATAAGAAACTGTTGAATTTTTTAACGGATGGGATCTTTTCTGCTAAAAATGGGACAAAAAAAAACGTCGGACCAAATCAGTCAAGTACGAATTCTCATGGGACCATCCTTGCAATTTACCCTGAGCTTATTATTAGATCTTTCAAAAAAAAATCTTTAAACACAAATTTAACTTAGAATTCCATGGATTATTGCAACAAAGGTGTAAACGTTTGCACAAGTGAAGAAGACAGTATTTTAAAATAAATTTGTTTTAATTTAGTTTTGAATTTATCTTTATTTTAATTCATTTTTATGGTTGAAATTCACTTTTGGTTATATGTTATTAAAAATGAATCATCTAATCACTACCCGCCAGAAATCAAAAGCACGTGGAGTTTGCGTTTTATGCATTTTTTGTCAATTAGAACCATTGTTCAACAAATTAGGACCAGATACAAGACTAAATTGATAAAGCAATTAAATAGAGGACCATTTCAATAAAGGTGAAAAGATAGAGGACAAATTTGGTATAAATCCTTTCATGCATACACTTTGGGCTTTGTACTGCTGGCTCGGATTCCTTACTTCACTCCATGTTTCCAGTACTCATTATAAGTAGAGTGTATTATAATAACACGAAGTATTAACCAATTGAAGGAGGCTCGGTTTACTCTTCATAAGAAAAATAGTTTTCTATCCATTTTATAAGAAAGTAAATTGAGAGATTGTTTTCCTGACTGGCGTAAGCTCCTGTTGATCTTTATCTTTGAATCTTCTAAGTGAATCGACTAAGTAGTAAGCAAAGTTTTTTTTTTACCCAAATTTGATATGAAAAGACATAGGTGTCAACCCAGGTGCCAACCGATTACCAACTGTTTCGCTAATTTTTTGGGTTTGCACTTATTCAAATATTTTTTAAAAATAGGGAAAAAAAACAATTGCGCTATAAATTTAAGGCCAAATTTATGGGTTTGTACTTATTCAAATATTCATATTTTAAATATTTTTACGATGGGTATTGTGAGACAAGAATTATATTTAGCGAAACAAGAAATGTGGTGTGATTAGAGGATTTTGCGGTACATTTCATTTACCCAGTACTCTATCCACACACTCACCTGTCTTGATAAATTCTTGTGTTAGACGTACGAGTCATCATACTGAATTAAGTTAAATATATATTTAATTACAAATCAATTAATCCACTAATCCTTTTTTTTTTTTCTCTCCTTTGCAACTATGGACTTGTATGTATGTATTTTAATACACATCTCAACATGCGCCATTCACATGCTTCCTTGTTTTAATAACTATTTCAACGTTGTCGAAGGTTTATAATGACCGACATATATTCTCTGGATCTCTAAAAGGTTCTTCTTTTGATATTTTTTTGGTCTCATAAGAATATGTGGTCTGTAAAAAAGGTTCTTCTTTTGATATTTTTTGTTCCGTAAATTTATTCGACATTTTTTGTCCCAAGAAAAGTGTTGTTTTGGTCCCAAAAGAATGTAGAAGTTCCAGTTTTTGTCCCAAAAAGTTACAGCTTTTGTCTAAACAATTAACGAAAATGACCAAATTTATAAAATATGGAACCAAAAAAGAACGTGGGACCAAAATTATTATTGAAAAATTTTTACGGGGCCAAATTTATAATTTTCGCTAAGAATGAAATAGTTATATCAATAAATAGAATTGATTAAGCAAAATAACTCAAGTGATTAGAACACCACTTTAAGGTTATAAAGTGGGTTCATCTTACATTTATAAATAAAACAATATCAATAAACATAATACAACATAATTTGGAGATATTATTTTTGTTTAAACCCGGATCTGCCAGGTGGTGATGACTTGAGACTTGTAAGAGTATGCTCTTTTCTGGTTCTTGAGTTCAAAATTCACACCTAGTGGCCGGTGGTTATAAGTCTCTCCCGAATTAAGTTTTACCTAGGATGATAACAAGTATAAATAATTATTAATGTGTATTTTGTTTTATGTAATTATAAACAAGTGGCTAGAATCAATTTATTGATTAGTTTAGTATTTTATGAGAATAAAATCATTTTCGTCCTACTTAGTAATTTTAAAAAAAAAAAATTTCTCATACTTATCTACTTTTCTGATTTACTCCCACAACAATTCAAATTTATCCAAATCAGTACCAAAGACCGGAAAACACATGAAACAACTTAGTTTTGTTCATAGACCGGTCATGTGCTACTATTTTCTGGCGGAGTAGAATGACCAAAACGACGTTGTTTCATTGTCAAGACGGAATTTTTCAGCCACTTGGGATTGATTTGGATAAATTTGAATTGTTGTGGGATTAAATCGAAAAAGTAAATAAGTATGGGACCAAAAAGAAAAAGTTAAAAACTTATAGGATGAAAACGATTTTAATACCGTATTCTATAGTTTACAACAGCTATTTCGATCGCGTTAGGTTCTTTTATATTTGATCAATTTCTGACATCAACATTAATAAAATGTATATTCGTATTTTTGCATTAAATAATCACCAATCATTTCATGAGGTGTTGACTCAATTGCTATTACACATTTCCGAAACAGGCGATCTTGATAAAAAGAAAAGGTTAGAGAGATCGATGGCGGCTTATGCTGCGGTGGTTCCTCTCAAGGATTTCTATTCAAGAATCTTACATTATTTCGATGTTGCCCTTCCTCCCGAGCTAATGAATATGTGTGGACGTGCGTGCAAGGAGTTGAAGTCGTTACAAGATTTTATTGAAAGGTTGGATTGCAGGAGTAGGAAGAGGATGAGTGCTTCGCTTGAACGAATCATAGAGGCATTAGATAAAGGTAAGAAAATGCTTGAAGATTGCGAAGTAGATGAATTGGTGGAAGTTACTCGTTCTTTATTAGAGAAACTGAAGAAAATACTGGAGGAGTTTGTCGACGAAAAAGTTGTTTCATCATCATCGTTGTCGTCATTCAAGATGATTGGAATACGCGATGAGAGGAATAAGCTCAAAGAAGCACTTGTCAATGTTAACATTGTGCGGAAATCCGTTTTCTTACTCCATGGGATGGCAGGCATTGGTAAGACCACGCTTGCTCGAGAAGTTTATCAAGATTTGGATATTTCAGAATGGTTCAATTGTCGTGTTTGGGTGACAGCAGGAATCAAATGGAAATCAAAAGAAATCACGAAAGCAATTCTAGTTCAACTGGAACCCCACATGCACGAGATACATATGGAAGAAAAGGAAGGGAAATTACTTCAACAGTTGCAAGAAAGTTTGAAGCTTAACCGATGTCTTATCGTGGTGGATGATGTATGGGATCTTGGAATTTTCTTTGACTACACTTATACCGTACTGCTCTTCAACAAACAAGGTAGTCGATTCATGATTACATCTAGGATGAAAGATTGGTGTAATGAATGGTATGTATTAGAAAAGCGATTGCTAAATAAAGAAGAAAGTTGGGATCTTCTTCGTGAGAAGGCGTTTGTTGGAGGCTTGTGCCCTCCTCAACTTGAGATCTATGGGAAGAAGATTGCCGACAAGTGTGATGGTCTTCCTCTTACAATCATCACCGTTGCAGACCACCTATCAATGGCTGAGGAATCAATCTGGATCAACGTAGCGGAGAGGAAGAGACATCAAGTCTTCATTGACGCATATGATCAAATATCAAAGGTACTATATCCGAGCTATAAAAAATTAGATGATGGGTTTAAATTATGCTTTCTTTATATGGGAGTTTTTCCGCTAAAGTGTAAGATATACCGGTCTAAGCTCATTAATTTGTGGATTGCTGAGAAAATTTTTGATCAATTTGAGGAAGGAGAATCACCCAATGATGTCTTTCCTACTCTAATTTCCAACCTTGATAATCTTAGTCTTGTTATGGTCCACCAAAGTACCTTTAATTCTTCATCAATATTGCATCCGAATAATCTACATATAAGAATTATGAGCCTCCATTCTTCCTGGTGGCACTTCTGCCAAAGAGAGGCTAGGAAGCTCAACTTTTTTCATGTCCTAGATTGTCCTGAAGATGCTCTTGAAGAACGTATAAGAGGCCAGAATAGGTTGAGCATCCACAACAATGTTTTATTTGCCCTCAAAGATGTTTACAACTCGATTGAGGAAAATTGTGCATCCACTGCTGAGTCTCTCCTATGCTTTGGTCCATATCATCAATATATGGTACCGCTATGTTTCGGCTTAAGGTTTCTTCAAAGACTCGATGCTCTTAACATTCGTTTTTATGATTTTCCACTAGAAGTACTAGAACTAGCTAAGCTGATATACCTTGCCCTCACTTGCAACCAACAACTTCCTCCTTCCATATCTGAACTTGAGAAACTCCAATACTTGATTGTTCATCCTCATTTGGACATCAAGTCATCTGGAGCTCCGACATATTTGCCTATGGAGATATGGGATTTAAAAGAATTGAAACATCTTGAGGTCCTAGGGAGTGATCTACCAAATCCTGGTGACAAATCCTTGGAAATGCTTTCAACGCTTTTAGATGTGAGCACTGCCAGTTGCTCCATTCTTAATAAACTCCCAAATTTAGAGAAGTTGAGAATTAGAATTGTATTGACACCTGAAGCACCAGACCCCTTATGTTGTTATGATCATGTTTCCAATCAGAGGACTATTTCCAGTATTACATGCATCGTCGTGAATCCTGGATTCAAGTTTCAGGTTGTTCACCCAGTTTCTTCTTTTCCTATATTCCCATCTTTTTTAAGGAAGTTGAGTTTGAGTGGACTAGGCTTTCCTTGGGAAAATATGAGGGGCATGTCTTCATTGGACTGTCTTCTAGAGTTGGAGCTGAAATGCAATGCCTTTTATGGCCAAACTTGGGAAGTAGAAGAGGGGGCTTTTATAAAACTTCAATTTCTTTTAACTGAAGACCTTGATTTGGTAAAATTGAAGGGGGGACCTAGAAGCTTCAACAAACTGTGTCACCTAAGCATAAAACACTGCTATAAATTGGAGGAGATCCAGATGAGATATTTTACACATGTTGGCAGGATTGAAATAGTTGACAGCAGTCCTCTGATTGAAAAGAGTATAAAAAAGCATTTTCTAGATGAGGAGACATTCCCAGAACATTTGTCGGTGCATAGTTCATGGAAATCAGCGTGAGCGGCGGCTCTTGGATCACAAGGTTAGTAATTCAATTCTATCTTTTACTTCTTTTCATAAAATGCTAATTGCATTTCCTTCAAATAAACGCGTCTCTTGAAAAGATTTATATAAATATGATTGCAATCTTAAGCAAATGGAAAAGGGTAGTCCATAAGTTTGTTTTTACTATTTGTGTAAAATCACATGTGCACAAAGTTTAATCTTAGTATACTACTCTCTTTGTGCACAAAAAGTAGTCCCTCTTTTTTGCACATGGTTTAATGAGATATGTTGGAGGATATTACAGGGTAATGTGAGATTTTTTTTAATATGATCGTTTATGGAAAGTATGCAAACCATGTTTACAATCATTTTAATAAAAAGGAAAAATATTTTTTTAGGCCCGTATCTTTAGGGTGGTTGGAAAAGGAGGACAATATGTTTTCGGGCTTGGAGAAGGAGGACAATAATTTTAAAAAGTAGTAAATGTAGGACAATTGAGCCCGAATTAGGCCTGATTGTCCTACATTTACCACTTTCTAAACTTATTGTCCTCCTTCTCCAAGCCCGAAAACATATTGTCCTCCTTTTCCAACCACCCTAAAGATACGGTCCTAAAATAATATTTTTCTCCATGGATTTGAATCTGACGAGAAAATATAATCCAGTGTTTGTCTTGTTGATCAAGGATCAAATTTATCTATTTTTTGTTACTTAACATTTGCATGATATATTTTAGTATGTGGATATATAGTTGTAAATGGAGAAATGTAGAATAATGTTACTTCAAGTTTTTATTTTAGAATTTTTTATCTAAATTTATTTTATTTTAAAATGCCACCGAAAAGGGTCACACAAAGGCCACGCAGGGGGTCGCATAAAATGCCACCGAAAAGGGTCACACAAGTTTTATAAAATGTCATCTTGACTTGTGTTTTTTTAGATCCGTATCTTTAGAGTGGTTGGAAAATGAGGACAATATGTTTCGGGCTTGGAGAAGGAGGACAATAAGTTTAGAAAGTGGTAAATGTAGGACAATGAGACCTAATTCGGGCTCAATTGTCCTACATATACCACTTTTTAAAATTATTGTCCTCCTTCTCCAAGCCCGAAAATATATTGTCCTCCTTTTCCAACCACCCTAAAGATACGGGCCTAAAAAATTATTTTTCCCTAATAAAAATGTATCTCAAAATACCTAATAATACCCTCCAATATATTGTATTAAATCTTGAACTTGAACACCGTAGCATTGGTGGGCAAAAAACTTTATTTTAAATGGACTAATGTGCTCATTAATATGTTTTGTGTTGTTTGAGAACAATGATCATTGATGGCTCGTTTGGTTTACAGGACAACAGGCTCGGACATCCTTCATCCTTCATACCATTTTTTCTTTTAGAATTTTTCGGAGCAAGGTTTAATTTAATGAGGCCTTTTTAAACATCTTTTCTATTCAAACTCTTGAAAGTCGGGTTGGGACTTTCCACCTTCATTTTTCATAAAAGAGAGGTATAAATGCCATTATGTAGTCTCTGAGCTATGGTTGAGAACAGTTTAGAAGCTACTCCGATAGGCAATCTTTTATAGTTTTTTTTCTGTTATATTTTGTCATGTAGGAGGGTATATTAGGGTATTCTGAGAAAAGAGTATAAAAAAAAAGAACCAACGACTGAAAATAATTTCATAAAATAGATATTTTCTCAAATATAGCCACACATTCGGTCACATGTTTAGAACCAATAGGTATGAAATATTTCTTTCTCCTGAATCCTGCTTTATAAACGTAATTCTCATCGTATTTGTAGATACTCAGAGTTCTTCTCCATCTTCAAGTAATGAATGTTCTGCATCTTTAAAAATCATAACTAATATGTGGGATTACGTAACTTTGAATATTTCTAATCCCCCATTGATATACTCCCTAAATAATATCTTGTTTGAACCAATAAATATATGAACACATGATTATGAATAGAAAAAATATGGTTTAAAAAAAATATTTAAATCTTAATTAATTAAATTAAATTAATGTAGATAAAGGCAAAATAAAATAAAATTAATTAGAGAGTTTTGGAGGATGATTATTTATCGAGTACTCTATACACACGCACACCTTCCTCGTAAATACTTGTGCGTAGACTGAATTAAATTAAATATATTTTTATTTATAAACCAGTTAGTCCATTAATTCTTATTATTGTGTTTATCCTCTATATACATGGATTTGTGTGCATGTACTTTTGTACACATCGCAACACGTGCAATGCACATGCTTCCGATGGCAATGCTCCTTCATAAATGGATTAATAAATGCAATACGTGCACATTGATCAATAGTTTTGTCATAATTCCATTAAAATTTTGTATATCCTCAATATTCTGTTTTCAGTTTACAATAAACAGAATCAATAGCTCAAATGTTTAAAACAACACTACCTACATTACGGGTTTGGCTCAACACATCATCTAACGTTTAAAATATAATAAATATAAAGTTACATGTAGATGGAATTATTTGAAATGCAAATAATTTTAAAAAAATCCTCCAACTTGAACTAACGACAAACAATAAATATCCTTACCTAAATAATAGCAATGGATTTGGATTATAATTTTAAAATTCATAGCTCAAATCTCAATTTGCTTAATGAGCTTTGAAAAGTCAAATTGATAAAATTGAACTCAATTCAATTTTGTAAGTTTGAAAAGAAATTGACCTAATTTTTCTAGCTCGTAAAGACAGTGTCCTAATTTTACAACTTTATAAAGATATTATCCTAATTTTTTAAGCTCGTAAAGATAGTGTCACAATTTTACAAGCCCATAAAAATAGTGACCTAAGTTTGTAAACGTGTCCTAAACATGCCATGTTGCTCAAAATATTACTTCTTCCGTCCCGTAATTGTTTGCACACCCATAAAAGGAAACATTTTTATAAACTCCACCTTCACAATATTCATATATTTACAGAAATTATCATTACTTTTTACCTTTTGGTCCCACAATACACTCAATTCATTCAATTTCTTTACTTTATACCCCACAAAACGAAATTATTTCCTGCCACACAAAAATATCATTTCGCTCTTATATATATAGATGCTACACGTGGTGAAATAAATCAATTTTTGTCATGTTATAATGTTACTAAAATCATTATATACATATAGTAAAAAATTTAACAAAAGGAAAAGAGAGGGGCGTTACCATATAACTTCATCCATGTGTTCATGTGCGGAAGAACTCTGGGGAAGACATCATGCTGAGATAACTCATTAAATTTATTTGAAATGGTCCGAATTGATTTTTTGTATTTTATTTTCAAGATCTTTTTTTTTTTATTTGGCAAAGATGGGCTACCTGACGTGCCACATTGTAAAAGAAAAATCACATCATAGGCTTCCCCCGAAAAACTAGTGCACATGACTAAAAAGGTGGCATTTTATACTTTTTGCGTTTAATTAGGACCTAATTGGAGAAATGTGAATTGATATAGGACTAGATTAGTAAAGAAAATAAATAGAGGACCGAAACAGCGCAGTTTTGTACATTTTTAGGCCAATTAGGATCATTTTGGCAAAACTTGAATAGATACAGGACTAAATTGATAAAGCAAATAAATAGAGGATCATTTTAATAAAGGTGAAAAGATAGAGGACGAATTTGATTTAAATCCCTGAGATAACTCATTACATTTTTTTCTTAACAGCTGTGCCCAAACTATGGTGCAAACAGTTATGGAACGGAGGAGTGATTTTTAATAGACCAAGCAAAGACTTTGATTTTCATTAAGACCAAATTTAGAGATCTCAGCATCCCCATAAAAGGTCTAAGAATTCCGATTTTATGTGTCTACGAATACACAACGACGACTAAAAAGACGTGGCTGAAGCTTTACTCTTCTCCGGCGGAAAGGTATATATAATTTCATTATGCTCAAATCTAATGCTTCTTGCATTTAATTTATTCGTATGATTTAATATCTTTATACCATTTTGTCCATTTACTCTTAAAAAAGAACTTATACACATTTGAGATCGACAAAGTTGGTTTTTCAATTTTTTCATTTGTGAGGTGAATTTCCATTAAAAAAAAGTGTTTTATTTAATTTAATTAATTTGTTTTGTTATATATATCAGAGGCTATATACGGAGTTCTCATTTTGGATTTCAGTTAAAGTAACTTCCTGATCAGTTTATAATATTTCTCCAATCCTATATTCATATAAATACACTCTGTGCTCAGTAGTGGGCTTAATTTTGAAATGTATATTTATTTTTTTCACCATTTAAAGCTAGTTTATATTAGAAAGTAATTATTTTTTCCATTTTGATCTTGTGATCGATATTAGAAAGTAATAATTTTCATAAAAATATTTTAAGTTTCGATCAAATTTTAACCTATTTTAATGGGTTAATTGTATACTCAAAAAATGGGAATGAAAATTATTAGATCATATTTTTCGCGATTATTGGTTTGGAAAAAAACCGTACTGCTCCTTTGATTTTTATGATTTGGTTAATTAACTTTTAAATTGTGATTTTCTTTATTTAATTTAATACATGATTAAAACCAAAAAGTAAAAAAAGTATGTAACTTACACGAATGAAAATCAAAATAAAAAATCAAAAGGACCATAAAGTTTAAAGTGTGCAAGTATAAAAACTAAAAATTTCCGTATTAGTTTATATAAAAAGATATTTACTTATATAAATAAAAATTAATTAGTCAATAGTACAATATATTTCCACATACAAACTACTTCCACGAAAAAGTAAAAAAAAAAAAAATGTTTCGTTGAGAATTAAGGGGTCTAATTAATTGCACTAGTTGAAACTGATATCCTACTGATACTCTTAATACTAAAGGTTTACATTTACTTTTAACCACTAATATCCATTTTTTAATTTGATCCTTGTCAATACCACTTTTTGAAATTGGTCTGACACGTTTACCTTATAAAAAAAAGTCATGATTTTTAGTCACAATCTTAACCGAAAAAAAAGAGTCATTGGATTTATTGGCAAGTTATTATATTTCTTAATTAATGTCCTCGACTTAATTATGTCTTATACATGTTAACTATTTATCATATCTTAATTACTGTTCATTTAAAAATATATTTATCATACCTGTCCCCAAAAATACTGATTATATATGCTACAGCCTCTTTTCTTAATTGCAGTCTTTGGCGACCAATAATATTTCCAATGTTTTTAATTACAGTGATTTTCTGATATGTCACCTGAAAGTCAAATAATGGAAACAAAAATACATGCTCTGAACCAATATTTCTTTCTCTTAATCTCCGTCGTTCTCATCATATTTGTTGATACTCTGAATTTTCACATTAAATACATTTTCTTCAGAGAATAGAAGTTTTTTGGTCCCATAAGTTATCGAGTGTCCGATTTTGGTTCCAAAAATTTTTACTCTTTAATTTTGGTCCCATAACTTCCACGGTTTGCCTAATTTTGGTCTCATTCTTGTTGAGAAATTTCTTTTCGGTCCCATAATTTATCGAGCGTCCAATTTTAGCCCCAAAAAAATTGACTCTTTAATTTTAGTCCCGTAACTCCTATGGTTTGCCCATTTTTCAACCACATATTAGTGATATGGAAAAAATTATTAAAAAAAACAAAAACAAAAAAAAATCGTTTTGCGGACACATCTTCGAGGGTGCCGTAAAGGCCCAAATTCAGGCAGAATGTGAGTTGAGTATGACAAAAAAAGGCACCATTTTTGTATTTTTAAAGAAAATGGGGCCATAAATGGACAATCTCTAGGAGTTATGGGACCAAAATTGAAGAGTCAAAATTTTTGGGACCAAAATCGGACACTTGATAAGTTATGGGACCAAATAACTTTTTTTCTCTTTTCTTCATCTTCAAGTCATGGATGTTCTCCGTTTTCTAAAATCATAGACGTGGTTTTACGTAATCCCAATTTTTTATATGCTATCTTAAAAATATCTCGTTTGAACCATTAATATGTATGAATCGGGCGAATATTTCTCCTGATTATGAAGAGAAAATATATGGTACACACAAAAAATATTTAAATCTGAATTAGTTAAATTAAACGTGGATAAAGGCGCGCAAAATAAAATAAAATAAGTTATTAGATTTTAAAAATATCCATACTGACAAATTCTTGTGCGTTATAATTAAATGTATTTTTATTTACAAAACAATTCATCCACTAATCCTTATTTTTGTCACTTTTCATCCTTGGATTGTGTGTACGCATGTGTTCTTGTACACATCTCAACATGTGCCATGCACGTGCTACCTTGTTTCAATATCTATTTCAACTTTGTCTAAGATATATATATATAATGGCCGACAGATTTTCTCTGGCGCTTTTGTTTAGGCATTTCGATGGCGATGCTCCTTTATAAATTGCAGGCAACAATTTAAAAAATAATACATCCTCCATGCAGTTTTATTGTCCCTGTTTTTTCACTATTATTTTTTGTCATAAGTTGAAAGGTATTACAAATTATTGTAAAGTCTATTTAAAAATAAATTGATTGTTTATAAAAATTATGATATTTATATTTTTTATAAAAAATGACTTTATTGATAAATTAACCTCAAAATACGTTATAATACTTTTATGACAAAAAATAATAACTGAAAAAACAAGACTAGCAGTGTTTTCGGTTTACTCAGTTTTGTGTGAGATAAGAGAGATCATATGTCCTTTGTCTTGATTACGGGCAAAACTTGGGACTTCTGAACGGTAGTGATAAAATTTAATACAATAGGATTAAATTTATTTTTCCCCAAATGCAAGAAGATTCTTTTAAGTATGAAATAGATAGAACACCACTGCTTATATTGTAAGGTTATGGATTGGGTTCGAGTAATAATACTCCCTCCTCCGTCTCATATTTATGTGCTACATTACTATTTGCACCAAGTTTTAAAAAAGTATTGTTTATTAGTATTTAACATGATAAAGTGATGTTTTCTACTTTATTGTGTAAAATGAATTTGGAGAATATATTATTTAAAAGTAGTGTTATTTTTTCCCGTAAAAAATGGATGTTGCGATTGAGTGTGACGGATCTTTTTGGATGTAGTATCAATAAATATAATATAACATAATTTGGAGATATTCTTTTGTTTTAAGTCGGATTGATCAAGTGGTGATGACTTGAGATTTTAGAAGCGATCAATTTTTTAAATGGGTCAATTCATATAAAGTTTTGTTCTAACTTGAAATAGATCTCCTACTAGGTATATATCTTGTTTAATGTAATTATATATAAGTTGTTAGAATTAATTTATTGTTTAGTTGGGCACTCCATAGTTGGCAACAACTATTTCGATCGTACTAGGATCTTTTATATATGATCAATTTCTGACATCAACATTGATCTAATGTATATTCATATTTTTGACTTAATTGTTATTGCATATTTCCAAAACAGGGATCTTCATAGTTTCATGACCAAATTCCTACTCTGTGATCTGTAGAAATTAGAGATATCGATGACGGCGTATGCTGTAGTCGTTTATTTGAAGGCAATGTATTCAGATATTTTACATTTTTACGATGTTGCCCTTCCTCCCGAGCTGATGAATATGTGTGAACGTGCGTACAAGGAGTTGAAGTCGTTACTAGATTTTATTGAAAGGTTGGATAGCAGTAGTAGGAAGAGAATGAGTGCTTGGCTTGAACGAATCCCAGAGGCATTAGATGAATGTAAGGAAATTCTTAAAGTTTGCTTACAAGATGAATTGGACGAAGTTACTCGTTCTTTATTAGAGACACTGAAAAAAATAAAGGAGGAGTTGGTCGAAGAAGAAGAAGTTGTCATCGTCGTCTTCATCATTCAAGATGATTGGAATACAAGATGAGCGGAGTAGTCTCAAAGAAGCACTTGTCAATGTTCTCATGTTGAGGAAATCCATTTTCTTACTCAATGGGATGCCAGGCATTGGTAAGACTATGCTTGCTCGAGAAGTTTATCAAGATTTGGATATTGTGGAGTGGTTCGGTTGTCGTGCTTGGGTGACAGCAGGCAACGAATGGAAATCAAAAGAAATCACAGAAGCCATTCTAGCTCAAGTGGACCCCGATGCACACAAGATGGTTACAGGAAGAGATGAGGAAGAGATAACTCAACAGTTGGAAAAAAGTTTGAAGTGGGGTAAGCGATGTCTCATCGTGGTGGATGATGTATGGGATCTTCAAATGTTCCTAGACTACACAGGTAAAGTACTGCTCCACGACATACAAGGTAGTCGAGTCATGCTTACATCTAGGATCAAAGATTTGAATATCAATTCCTGGTATATTATAGAAAAGCAGTTGCTAAATCAAGAAGAAAGTTGGGATCTTCTACGTGTGAAGGCATTTGTTGGAGGCTTTTGCCCTCCTCAACTTGAGGACTATGGGAAGAAGATTGCCGACAAATGTCATGGTCTTCCTCTTACAATCATCACCGTTGCAGACCACCTATCAATGGTTGACGAATCAATCTGGATCAACGTAGCGGAGAAGAAGAGACATCAGGTCTTCATTGACGCATATGATCAAATATCAAAGGTACTATATCCGAGCTATGAAAAATTAGATGATGGATTTAAACTATGTTTTCTTTATATGGGAGTTTTTCCGTTAAAGTGTAAGATATACCGGTCTAAGCTCATTAATTTGTGGACTGTTGAGAAAATTTTTGATCAATTTGAGGAAGGAGAATCACCCTATGATGCCTTTCTCCGACTAATTTCCAACCTAGATAATCTTAGTCTTGTTATGGTCTACCAAAGTACCTTTAGTTCTTCATCAATATTGCATCCATATAATCTACATGTAAGAGTTATGAGGCTCCATTCTTCCTGGTGGCACTTCTGCCAAAGAGAGGCTAGGAAGATCAAATTTTTCCATGTCGTAGAATGTCCTGAAGACGCTTTAGAAGAACGTATAAGAGGCCAAAGTAGGTTGAGCATCCATAATAATGTTTTATTTGCACGCAAAGATGTGTACAACTCAATTGAGAAAAATTGTGCATCCTCTGCACAATCTCTCTTATGCTTCGGTCCATATCATCAATATATGGTACCACTATGTTTCGGCTTAAGGTTTCTTCAAAGACTCGATGCTCTTAACCTTCGTTTTTATAATTTTCCACTGGAAATACTAGAACTAGCTAAGCTACTATACCTTGCCCTCACTTGCAACAAACAACTTCCTCCTTCTATATCCAAACTTGAGAAACTACAATACTTGATTGTTCACCCTCATTTGAGCATCAAGTCGTCTGGAGCTCCGACATACATGCCTATGGAGATATGGGATTTAAAAGAACTAAAACATCTTGAGGTCTTCGGAAGCGACTTACCTAATCCTGGTGATAAATCCTTAGAAATGCTTTCAACTGTTTTGGATGTGAGCACCGCCAGTTGTCCCGTTCTTAATAAACTTCCAAATCTAGAGAAGTTGAGAATTAGAATTGTATTGACACCTGAGGCACCAGATCCCTTATGTTGTTTTGATCATATTTCTAAACAGAGGCCAATTTCCAGTGTTACATGCTTTGTCGTGAATCCTGGATTCAGTTTTCCGATTGTTCTCCCAGTTGCTTCATTTTCTATCTTCCCATCTTGGTTGAAGAAGTTAAGTTTAAGTGGATTGGGCTATCCGTGGAAAAAAATGAGGGGGATGACTTCAATTCGCTCTCTTCAAGTGCTGGAGCTGCAATGCAATGCCTTTTATGGCCAAATTTGGGAAGTTGAAGAGGGGGCTTTTAGGGACCTTCAATTTCTTCTAATTGAAGACCTTGATCTGGTAAAATTGAAGGTGGGACCAAAAAGCTTCAACAATCTTAATATCCTAAACATAAATCATTGCTACAAATTGGAGGAGATCCAATTGGATCACAAGGTTAGTTATTCAATTCTATCTTTTACTTCTTTTCATAAAATGCTAACTGCATTTCCATCAAATATTCATTTCAATCTTAAGCTAAGCAGATGAAAGGGGTAGTCAATAAGTTTGTTTTTATGAACGCAGTTGTATTCTTCAGTTCCATAATTAGTAAGTTTTGTGTTGTTTGAGATGCTGATTCTTGAGGGGCTCGTTTGCTTTACAGGACAAGATGCTCGGAAATCCTATCTAAAATTGTAGAGCGAAACAAGAAAGAGTTGGTTTATCTGATTGTGAAAATAAGAGTGATGTTGCTAAGTTGATTTCTTTTAATTCATCGAACTTTTATTCAAAGAATATGCATCATTTTCCAACTTCAACATTTGATACTTGTTGGATACTCTTTCTCGTTTCTTTGAGTTTTTCCTTTGGGTTGTGACTTTCTTCTTTTATATTTCATTTGTGATTTCAAATATATTTCTCCGTATTTCATTCATAAAAGAGAGGTATATATGGTGATCAGAAATAGAGATGTTATGGCTATGGTTGAGCATTAATTTAAAAGCTCAATATTTCGATTGTTTTGGATTATTGTGATTTCTAATTATACGAATTCATAAAATCTTAAAATCAAGTTATGAATTTCTCCATGCCAGGCCTTACATTGAAAAGCTTGGGCCTATTTCACAAAGGCATAGCCTGAGCCTGGCGTATAATCTATGATAGGCTTTTTTTATAGGCTTGATCTGGCCTTTTTAACTAAACAGGCCGGGCCTACGAGCCTTTTAGCGAAGCCTATTAAAATTTAATTTATACTATATTCAATATTTAAAATTTCAATTTTTTATATATTTTTAAAAATAGTCTAAAATTATTTATGTCTGTTTTTACTAATATCATGTCAAATCGAGGTTGTTAGCACCGACTCAAAAATATAAACTGAAATTTTTAAAAATTAAATGTTAAAAGTCGTAGTTTTGAAATTATTTTCCATCCTTTCACGGTTCATATTTAATATGACTTGACCATATTATACAATAAAATATTATAAAATAAATATTTAATAACAATATATAAATATATATATATTTAATATATATGTATATTAAATCATTCTAAATAGGCCGGTCTATTAGGCTTTTAAGGCCTTTTACAAATTCTGAGCCTAGCCTACTTAAATAAATAAGTCTTTTAATAAGCCTTGGTCCGGCTCGTTTAATAAATAAGGTAGGCCAGGCTAGGCCCTTAGTAGGCTAGCTCATAGGCCCCTATCGAGTGGTCTGACCTATTTCCACCCCTATCTGTGACGAATCGAGATGTTGGTAAGCAATAGTATGTGTTGCATTAGTGTACAAGTTCGATTCTATTTTGTACATATACATAGTTTGGTGTATGATGTATCTAGCAGCTGATTTAGAGTTAATTTTACTTTTGCTCCTAAGCAAATATGTTTATTTAAAATTGTTTTTTTTTTTACACTTTTGGTCTCAAAAGAATAGAAAAATTGCAATTTTGGTTCCAAAAGAATGAATAAATTAAATTTTTGGTTCCAAGAGAATAGGATAAATTTGTAATTTTTATCCTGAAAATTAGCAAATTAGACCAAAACTGCAAAAAAAATGTATAATTTTGCACATGGATATCAAAAGTGTTTTCCATTCATTCTCTTATGGTCAAGAGCGTAATTTTCTATGCTGCTTACTCCCAGTAAACACTTGAAATTTAGGGGGCAAGCAAAATGCGACCATCACTTGCATTATTACAGTTTTTGGAACTAATATATAATTGATTCGAAAATTCTTACCATTTCCCATAAAAAGCACATGAAATTTAGGAGGCAATATCCCTCACTTGAAACCACTGCTTGCTAGTTGATGGGCCGTGGATTCCAGCTGCTTAATGGGCTCGAATTTTGAATTTCACTACACGGCCCACCATGAGCTTAATTGTATTTGCCTAATGGGCTTTTGAAATGGGCTGAAGAGTGGTTACCCATTACTAAGGTTATTTTAAATAATATTTTAATATCTAACATTTTATAAGTTGTTTAAAAAATTTATAAGATGCTATTTTTAAATCATTTATAAGTTGTTAAATTATGTGGCTGATAAAACTTATAAGATTTTTAACAACAAATATGTTTTAAATTTTGATTTTCATATAAAATTATTTTATGATCCCTTGTGTTGCTTTGATCATATTTCAAATTTTATTAATTTGAATCATTTAAATCCATCATCGGGTGTAAGTTTCGGGTTGTTTGTTTATTTTTTCTCTTCGCAAAAAATCATATTCTCAAAGTTGAAGCTTGAGATTAAAGTCAGAACCTTCCTATAACTTTTTGAATTTTTGAAAAGGTGCCATAATTTTTTGGTGGAATGAATTAGGCTTGTAATTATTTCAATTGCTCAATTTAGTGCCTAAGTTGCCGAAAATTGACAAAACCAACGTCCTTTCACCCTTATGTAGGTCATGTGAATTAGTTTTTGTGGCTACTCGATTGAACATGTGTGTGAGGCCTACATGGCATTAAAATGAGATGTAAATAAAAATATTATCATTTCAACATAATTAATGTCACGTAGACCTCACACATACACTCGATCGAAAAGCCTAAAAAAACTTACATGATATGCATGATTGTGAAATGGCGTTATTTTTGTCAAATTCAGACGACTAGAGACTGAAATCAAGTAATTGAAATAATTACGGGACCAATACATTCCATCTAGAGTTGCAGGACCTTTTCAAAAAACTAAAAAGTTAGTTATTGGTAATTTTTTTTTTTATTATTATTTTAGTAATATTGCTCCATTTCACAAAAGAGTGGTATCAAATGGCTCTATTTGGTCATCAGTAATAGAGAGGTATCAATGCCCTTATGTAGCTTTAAGGCTATAGTTGAACTTGAGCATCAGTTTAAAAGCTCAATATTTCATTTGTTTTAAATTACTGTGATGTTCTGCTTCCCATTGCTTTCTTAAAATCATAGAATTTGAATACAATCAATTGAAATCCTTTCATAATTAAAATATTGGCTAGCAGGAGCAGAAAGATGATGAAGATGTCTCCTGGCGATATGTAAAATCTATGTGATGAAATGTGTCTAATTAAATACAGCATATTTAATATAAAAAAAATTCATTTTTTGGCTAATGTTTTAGAAAAATTTCACAATAAATAAGACCTACTGAAAAAATTTTGAAACTGCAAACATCATGGAAGGAGAAATGCACAAATTATATAACTTGAAGAAACCTGTTGAAGTCCTTAATTACGGGGAAAATGTTTTTTTAGGCCCGTAACTTAGTAGTGGTTGTGTTTAAAGAAAAATATGTTTCAAAGCTTGTTAAAGTAGGACAAAATATTTTCAAGCTTGTAAAAGTAGGACAACATGTTTTTGAGCTTGTAAAAGTAGGTAAATATTCTTATTTTTTACAAGCTTTATATGTAGATTTTTGAAACATATTGTACTACTTTTACAAGTTCGAAAACATATTATCCTACTTTTACAAACTTGAAAGGATATTGTCCTACATTAACAATTCAAAAAATATATTGTCCTTAAAATACAATTACCCCTAAATTACAGGCCTAAAAAAATATTTTTCCCCCTTAATTACCAAACATGTTCAAGTTTTGGTGTTCATTACTACGCACTCAAGTGTACACTATAACTACTTTTCTTCTATACATTTATTAGGGCAAAAAATTGTGTGAGACGATCGCATAATTAGACGATTTATACCACAAATTAATACTCCATCGTTCAAAAGTGTTAATGTTTCATACCCAACACATACTTCGTCTCACCATGTGACAGTTTCACTTACTCATTTATTAATTATATTTTAATATATATAGTAACAATACTTATTTGATTATTTTTCAATAATGAAATATGTATTATATTACATGTTTTTTTTCATATTACTGTTCATCCTAATACTTTTGGTGGATGAGTCAAGGTATTTACTTATTTTCGGTGCCTTCTACAAGATTAATTGTGTCGGCGGATAATTATAATATATATTTCGCGAAAATGTATCATTGGAAAGTTGAGTGGCGGTAGGACTACACAATAATTGACCTAAAAATACTATTTTCTAGAAAATGCATGATTTAATATGAGCATTTATTATGCGGAAGCTTGATCAAGATAACCCTCACAACGTGATCAAGAGAAACGTGTTTAAAGTCTCAACTCCCTTCCTTCCCTAATAATATTTCCACTACATTTTTTTTCGTGTTTATTAATACTTGAAATGATAAAATAATTTTTAAAAAGAGATGTGATAAATTTATCTCTCATCTATTATAAAATACTTTTAAAATTATTTTGTTATTTTTAAACTTTATACGTTAAAACAAAAGAAAACGGTAAATTAAGGGGGCGCTTGTTTATTTTTTTTTTTTTTTTCAATGGTAATGGAAATGAAAATTTATTCCCATCTATGTCCTCATAAGAAAAATGATATGTTAGTGGAAAAAGTGTTCCAATGGTGACACAATTTCTAGTGTCATGCCCCAATTTTGGAATAGAAGTTGACAACAAATGATTGTTGGTGGAGGAATAGGGGAGTGATTGAGGAGGAGGATTGTAGGAAGAGAATCGAGTAATCAAAATGGAGTAGTGTTTACCTTATTTAGGAGGAGTGGTAGTGATTTTGTTCTTATGAACCATGCTAATTACACTAATTTTCAATCTCATTCCCATTACCATTGAAGATTTGCTAACCAAGCGCCTCCTAAATGTGAAGATTACGAGGGAATGGAAGGAGTACTATATCATCTTTTTGCTATTCCTAATTTTTTTTTTTTTGTCTTGTAATTTTATCACGTTTTAATTTGGTCTTATTAAAGTATTAATTTGTGTACTATAATAAACACTCTTTCGACTTTTTGTTTTGATTTTCGTTCAGTAAATTACGTGAATCAAATCCAAACAATGTAAAAAGTGTGTAAGTTACGAAGTTATTTAGAAATAGATCAAATTAATCCTATTTTTTATAGCCAAAACAAACTATATATCTACTTGGGTTTAACTTCAAAATAACTTATTCATTGATTGAATGAGTGACAACCTGTTACAAATAGTATGATACTGTAATATCATTACAAGTGGCAGATGGATGAAACTAGCTACAAGACAAACGATCATGGGAGAAGGTATTAAATAGGGGATGATGTATAACAGGAGATCTGATCATGTATTAAATAATTTATGGTGTTTGATTAATACCCTAATTAATTTATATATTTATTATATATGCCACACCGTTCACGATCGATATGGGGACAAATTAATATTTGAATATGGTATTTCTCATTGAATAACTTTCTTGTGCATTTGGTGTATGGTGTACTCATTCAACAGTTAATTCTATTTAGTGTGGTTGGATACATTGAAAAGTTTACAATGAAAATCGGTTTTTAGTATAAACTTTTCAGTGTAATCCAACCACACTTTTCAGTGTAATTGAAACAAACTTTTTCAGTATAAATATTGTTAATTGTTAGTGAGTGCATCGTGCATTTGGTGAATACGAGAGTTTGTCTTTCATTATGGCATCCGATTAATTTTCTCTCTCCACACATGGTTGCCCTAATTATCATTGTGCATCATTATTACTATAAATAAGGGAGAAGGTAGAACTATAGATAGTACACATCCAATAATAATTAAGAAAATAAAACCCTAGTTAATCAATCTTTAGCCATGGCCACTTTCTCAAAAACCCTACTACCTTTGCTCGTCTTCCTCCTAGTACTATCGAACAAGGTGGTGTCTCAAGGTACCTCAACCACCTTCACCTTCGATTCCTTCTCCACAAGCACGGACAAGCTAATCTACCAAGGCGATGCGTTCGTTCCATCTTCTTCCTCATTCGCTCGTCTCACGAAAATGACTTCTTCCGGTCAACCCGCGGCAAATAGCACCGGCCGCCTCGTGTACGCCCCGCCGGTGCACTTGTGGGACGAAGGAATGCAAGCGACGTTCGAGACTACCATAAAGTTTACCATCACATCCGTCAACTACTTTCCGGGGTCTGGACTTGCCTTCTTTATCGTACCCGTCGACTCTCCCATTCCCGTAGGTTCTGAAAAAATTTCATCTTATCTAAAAATTTAGAGAGGTGTATAATTAAGATGGTGTTCTGCTGAGCTTATAAGCACTTTAAAATAGCTTATAATCTGTTTATGAGGTTATAAGCATCATCAATGTTTGTTAACCTTTTTTTTTTTTTGCAATAAACATTTTTTATAAATAATGTTGGGTAAAAAACAATTGCCTCATAAATTTAAGGGCAATTTTGCTTTTCTACCAAAAAAATAAGTTGGGACCCTACCCCCAACCACCCCCTCCCACCCCACCCCACCCAATATAAAGAAGAAGAAAAATTGTATTAAATTTAAAATTTTAAAAATAATATAAATTGCATTAATCAAACACTTTAGCAACCAATAAACTATTTAAAAAATAAATTTTATAAGGTTTTAAAACAATTTATAAGATGTTAGAGCTTATAAAATATTTCAAATAAGTTTAGTCAAATGAACTCTAACTCATTTAATTATATTTCCCTTACAGATTCGATCAACGGGAATTTTGGACTCTTTGATCCCGACACGGGCCTCGCGCCCTCTCTCTTTGCTGTCGAATTCGATATCGTCTCCAATAAGTGGGACCCTAGTTACCGACACATCGGAATAGACATCAATTCCAGAGTCTCGAAAAACGTCTCGAGGCTCAACTACACAGTAGTAGGGCAACAGGTGACCGCGCGCATAAACTACGTCTCCTCCACCAGAACCATAAGCGTGGTCGCCATGTACGGGTCAGAAAACTCGACAGTCAGCCACGTGTTTGACTTGAAGACCGTTCTTCCAAAACAGGTTCAAGTTGGAATCTCTTCCGCAACTGGAAGTTGGTTGGCTTTTCATGACATCAATGCCTGGTACTTCTCCTCCTCCCTCGTCTGGGACGGAGATAGCGCGCTCGTCGATGAAACCTTCACCTTCGATTCCTTCTCCACAAGCACTGACAGGCTAATCTATCAAGGCGATGCGTTCGTCCCATCATCTTCGTCATTCGCTCGTCTCACAAAAATGACTTCTTCAGGTAGGCCCGCGACAAATAGCATCGGCCGCCTCGTGTATGCTCGGCCGGTGACCTTCTGGGACGAAGGAATGCAAGCGGCGTTCGAGACTACCATAAAGTTTACCATCACGCCCGTCGATAACATACCGGGGGCCGGACTTGCCTTCTTCATCGCACCCGTCGACTCTTCCATCCCCACAGGTTATGAAAGAATTTCATCTCATCTAAAACTTCAGTGAAATGTGTAATTAAGTGGGTGTTTGGCTGAACTTATATGCTCTTTAAAACAACTTATAAGCTCTTTAAGAGTTTATAAGCATCATCACTGTGTTGAGCAAAATAAGATGTTTGAGAGCTAATAAGATCATAATATAAGCTCCTAAACTCTTACAAGTTGTAAAAAAAATAAGTTGGGATTTTCCAATTTATTTTCCTAACTGCCCCACCCCCAACCAAGTACCCGCCCCACCTCTCCCCCACCCCACCCAACTCTACCCAATATAAAATATTTTTAAAATATTATTTTATATTAAAATTTAAAAAATATTTATTATAATTTCTCAAAAATCTTATAAGTTATATTGATCAAACACTTTAGCAACTTATAAGCTACTCAAAAATTTTATTTTATAAGAATTTAAAACAACTTATAAAATGTTAGAGCTTATAAGATATTTCAAATAAACCTAGCCAAACGGGCTCTAATTCATTTAATTATATTTCCCTTGCAGATTCGATCAACGGGAACTTTGGACTCTTTGATCCCGACACGGGCCTCGCGCCCTCTCTCTTTGCTGTCGAATTCGACATCGCCTCCAATACGTGGGACCCGAGTTACCGACACATCGGAATCGACATCAATTCCAGAGCCTCGAAGAACGTCTCGAGGTTCGACCACCTAGTAGGGCAAGAGGTGACCGCGCGCATAAACTACGACTCGTCGACCAGAACCATAAGCGTGGTCGCCACGTACGGGTCAGAAAACTCAACGGTCAGCCACGTGCTCGACTTGAAGACCGTTCTTCCGAAACAGGTTCAAGTTGGAATCTCTGCCGCCACCGGAAGTTGGTTCGCTTTTCATGACATCAATGCCTGGTATTTCTCCTCCTCCCTCGTTTGGGACGGAAATAGCCAGCTCATCCGACAATACGTTTGATTAATTGTATGCGTTATGCCAACAATAAGTACTACTCAATGAGCGAGATAGCTCTATAAATGTCCATTCTGTGTGTGTTGTGAGGCGTCTGTGACATTAATAAACTACGTATTTGTGTACCATTCATGCACTATTTTCTAGCTATAATTAAAATGAAACGTTTTTCGGGATTTTAATGAGTGTTTGTGATAATTATATTTAGAGTAGGTCTTGTATGAGACGGTCTCATACAAGTTTTTGCCTTATATTTATTAAAGGTTCAGCAACCTAGATTTTAGGTCAAGGGGACAATAAAATGAATTAATATTTTAAGACGTCCCACCCAAAAATCAGTAGGAAATTTTGTTTTTTTTAAGGACCATAACTTTAGAGGATAAAAAAATGAGGATCGCAATTTTTTATGCTGAAAAAATATGAACCATAACTTTTTAGGTAGAAAAAATTAGAACCATAACTTTTTATATTAACAATTCAAAGACCATATATAATTAATAGCAAATATAAAGTGAGGCAAAATTCAACGCGTGTTCAAGCCCAATTTGGGCCTGAATTTCATTACAAAATCGGGCCAATTGGAATTGGCCCGACTTGTGTTGTTTCTAACTGATTTGTCCTTAATTCGCCACATTATAATCTCATTTTGTTTACCCGAAAAGATGTGGTCCTCATTTTGGCACCACTTAAATCATCGTACAGTTGTTTTTTTCAAGGGGGCTTCTTATTGTACTCATGATTCATCTGCGGAAAAGTGTAATTTTGTTATGTTTGGCAAACGGGATTCCTATGTGTTGCCAAAGAGATCCCAACCAAATTCTTACAGCAGCCTTGCACTCAAAAAGACAAAAGCTCCGCGCTCTCTTCCGCTTCTCCCTCCGTGCCACTTTAATTTGCACGTTTACAATTTTCGCGTGTTTTAACGAGCGAATTTTTTATTAATATTTAAAATGATAAAGTAATTTTTAAGTCACTTTATAATAAAGGTGATATAGATCTATCATGCCCTACCTTAAAAGTTACTTTATCATTTCAAATATTTATAAACAACTTGCTCGAAAAACACGAAAATAAAGGTAGTATGCAAATTTAATTGGGACAGAGGGAGTATTTGGTAAAAACTTGTATGAGACAGTCTCATGGCATGAGACATCACAAATTAACACTCAACCCTACCAAAGTGTTAATGAATCAATATCCAAGTTATATCAATTCTCATTGTCTCATACTATGACACAGTCTCATACAAGATCTGCTCTGCATATATTTCGATCGAAATACCATTTGGGCAGCCCTTCCATCTACAAATGTCGACGCATTCTCTTTGTAATTTACATGATTCGTTGGAACACGTGGATTTTGGCCCCCCATTTTGTCAAACTTGACTAGATTTGCTCAACTGTTCAAATTTTCCCTAAAAATATAATATTTTTTGGAGAATTAATGTAAGTGAGTGATTGCATACATCTCTATATATAATTCGGATTTTTAAATTAGCAAATTCACGGGAAAAAAAAACCTCACTTATATTAAATTATCCATTCGATGATCTACCCAAAAGGTAAAGCAAAGAATCCAATCTCCCCAAAAGTATGAAGTAGAGAATTTATGAGAGTCATATGTGAAATACTTAATCTGTTGTGCTTGAATTTTCAATAAAGAGCTGGGTTGATAAAGTATTAACCGTGGGAGTTAGTCATTTTGGGTACCAAACGAGTTGGACCAGATGAGATTGACCAGAGGAGTCTGGCAGAGACAGAAGACCAGAGGAGTCTGGCAAGAGACCAGAGCTAGAGGAGGTCGTCTGCTCTGATATTCATTACCTCGCGAATTACATCAAACTGAAGCTAACGCGAAGGCGGTTATTGAAGTTGTTAACCAGCTGGATATGAGAATTTGTTATCTCAATCTCTATATCTATATGAAGGGAATTGAGAGAAGTACAACATATCAATTAAGTGCATACACAGAGCGATAGTGAGATTGAGCGAATCGTAAACTCTCTATTCTTCATTAGTGAAGGATCGATCATCTCCGATTCCGTGGATGTAGGAGTATTCTCCGAACCACGTAAATCGGGTGTTTTTTAATTCCGTTGATTTCAATTCCGTTCTTATTTGTTGTTATAATACCGATCCCCGATTACAAGTTTTCTTGTAATCAAAATTGATTAACAGAATTTAAATGATAAAAATGTTAGGGACTTAATACAAATCGACTTTACAATTTAGATAATATATGAAAATATTATTTCAATTTACTATATTATGGTGGATAAGTCAAGGTATTAATAATTCGCTTGATTATTATGCGGCAACTTGATAAAGTCCCTCACAATGTGAATCAAGAGAAACATGGTTTAATAGTAGTGAGCTATGCACGAAAAGTAGTCATTTCAGAAATGGTCCCTAGTCCACTTTTGTCCAAATTTTTACGAAGACTTGATGACAATAATTTTCTATATAATAATACTTCAATCAATCTATAATAATATTTTAATGATATATATTAAAATTATTATTATTAATATTCATGAAATACATGACTGATTGGTTGAGTGGAAGAAGGACCCCACAATAATTGGCCTAAAATACTATTTCTGGAAAACGCATGGTTTAATTTTAACATATAATATCAGGAGAAACCTGGTTCAATCTTGTACAGGACTGTCTTTTTGCTATTTCTAAATTCTAGCAATATTTTTAAGTACCACATAGATCATTTTTTATTTTAAATATATGTATTTCAACGTGGCGCTCCGGCAAAACACGTCATCTGCTACCGGTCAGAAACGGGCGGAGACACGAAAACATGTATCGAATTTAAATTCGTTAAAATATTAGATTTTTATAATTTAATCGTGAAGTTTAGGATTAAATGAAAGTTGAAAAAAATGTGGTGTATTTATATGCAGTTAACCCATTTTTTTTTAACTCTGGTTTCCGTTCAATAACTTACATAAATCAAACCAAGTTGTGTAATAGCCAAAACAAACACCGCCTTCGAGTTATAGCTCAAATAGTAAGATTTAGAAGCATCAGGATCCTCTACAAGTGGCAATCTACCGATGAATGAAATTACTAGACAAATAATATCTCATTATTATACATATGAATGTAGACGTCCATTAAATTACAAATTCGCACATCTCTAACTATGTCTATAATAGAGAAAAATAATAACATGTGCTACACCTCTAGAGAATTCTTAAGAATATTCTTAATAATATTCGAAATTTAAAAATTATAAAAAAAATTGTACGAGCTGGGCCTACACAATGCTATAACCATACTTCACGTGTTAACAGTTGTAAGGGTCCACATCAATCTTGTTGAATAATATTACTTAATAAGCTCAAATCTAATCATGCTATACAAGAAAATAAAATGTTACGAGAAAATTAGAATGTGACTATAAAATTTTTATTAAAAAAAATATGTAGTAGAAATTGTCTACGACCTGCCTATATAATTTTCTAATCATGTAGGCATTTTCTATATTCCTTGACCTAAAAAAATCCTCCTACAAAATGAAATTCGAAAGTTAATATTACTTACAAACAATTTATCTATACAAAAAATTTCTTCGACAAATTGTTTGTAAGGATGAGTATACCTTTATAATTATAACTTTTTGTAGGTAAGTGGTAGATAATCTTCATTTAAAAAAATTGTATGAAAACTTTGTCGACATATTTAAAATATTATTGACAATATTTTATTTTTTTTATAGTAATAATTCAAGAAATAATGGTTGAGGCCAATGCTCCAGCCAAGCTATAAATGGGTAAATGCTGTTGTTTATTTAAAATAATATGCAATAAAAACGTACTTCACGTGTTCACATTGTAAGATTCTACATCAATTTTGTTGAATAAAATTACTTAATAATCTCAAATCTAATCATGTTGTACAAGAAAACAAAATGTTACCGAGAAAACTAGAAAGGTCTTGAAAAAATTTCATTATGACTACAAAAGTTTAAGTAAGAAGTTATGTAGTGAAAATTTCCTACGACCTGTTTACAAAATTTTTTAATTATATAGACATCTCTATTCCTTATCTCAAAAACAATCCGCCTACAAAATAAAATTTGAAATTAATATTACTTACAAACAATTTACTTGTACAAATAAATCTACAAACAATTTGTCTACAAAAAATTTTATTGACAATTTATTTGTAAGTAAGAAATGAGTAAACCTGGTCCCGTCAACCTATAAATGGGTATAACATATGTTATTGTTTATTCAAGAAAAAAAAATATGCAACAAAACGTATTTTTCACAATTGACACAAAATGTAATAAGAGCGCATGCATGCAAATAATCCACCCCGTTTATTTATTTTATACTCCGATCCCTCCGTCCCGGTATATATTTATTGTTTTTTTTAAAAGTGTATTGTTTATTAATATATGATGAGACATGTGTTGATTTTTATGTAAAGTAACCGAGAATTGTGAAAAAGTAAAGAGTATTTGTATTAATATATAGGGTGTTGTTTTTGCTTTTTAATTATGAAATAAAAAACTTATAGTGGGACATCAAAAAAAAAAAAAGTAGGCAACTTATAGTGAAACGAAGAGAGTATAAAAAAATTTACAAAATTACACCTCAAACCTCTGCTCATTGTATTTTTTTTCCCCAAACATGAATAGGAATGAGGCGAACATTAGGAATAACTAGTATGTATTAGCATGGACATACCAATAATTTCATCTCAAAGGGTCGACCTTTCCGTACTATGATGTTAAACATTTGTTATATTATTAAAAACATTTGTTGTGGCAATAAATTTATAAATCAAGAGAGTCCGTATAGTACTTTATCTCCCTGTAAATAGAGCTGAGCTTTAACATTAGGTATCCACCAACACATCCAAAACAAAGAAACCCTAGCTAGCAGCAAAAACTCAGCCATGGCCCCATTTCATCACATCCTTTCCTTTTCCCTCCTCCTAATGACGAATGATGCTAGCCGTGCACTCACAAGCACCCGACGTGACCTCCTTCCAAATAGACTCATTCAACCCCGGATCCGACGATCTTACGTACGAACGCGATGCATCGGGTAATGAAAGAATTATTAGTTCATTTAATTATTTTCCTTAACACTATATTCCTCACTCATGGGCCGAACTCAATTTTTCCTCTTTGGGGAGGCCACTGAATGGACAATTTAATATAGATGCAGTTGCTTTCAATGGAAATCGAACCCATGATCTTTGTCCGAACGTGAGCCTTTTGGCTCTGATACCATCTAAAAGCGCTGCAGAAAAATTGAACTTTAGTGACTACAATCATGTCATGACCTGTCATTAATGTTTCTCTAGTTAAAAGTGTTCAATGACAGGATCATGTCATTAAAAATTGTTTCGTGTCATTAAAAACTTTTAACTAAAGAAGCAATAGTGACAGAATTACTGTCACTAAATATCATTTTTTTTGTAGTAAATTAAGTCCGAACTTATAGAGAGTTGTAGAATTAATCATTTAATTATTTTCCTTACCAGGTAATCCCCGAACATCGGCTGTTGGCCGGGTTTTGTACTCGAAGCCCGTAAAATTCAGCGACCAAGGGCGGCAGGCGTCCTTCGAGACCACCATACGTCTCGTGGTGGCCCCGATAAACAACAACCCGGCCGACGGCATGACCTTCTTCATCGTACCGGTCAACTCCACGACACCCACGGGCGGAGAAGGCGGGAACCTCGGAATCTTCAATGCAGTCACGGGTGGGTCCCCCATTTTTGCTGTCGAATTCGACACCTTTGTGAACAGCGGGGAGGACCCGAACTTTAGGCACATCGGGATCAACATAAACTCGAGGGTTTCGTCGAACGTTACAAACTTCGAGGACGGGATCGGGCTTATTGTGACGGCGCGGATAAACTACGACGCCAACACTAGAAGGATAGCCGTCGTCGCCACATACGGATCCGGAACTTCGAGTGTAGAGTACGTGTACAACTTGAAGACGCTTCTTCCGGAGGAGGTTCTAGTCGGAATCTCGGCTTCCACGGGGCCCACTCTCGTCTGCAATTTCAACGTCTTCTCGTGGTATTTCACTTCCACTATGGTGGCGGATCGTAGCAACAATGAGGACGCCTATATTAAACAATATGTTGAGGCCTGATCGTGCATGCTCGACTATGCTTCGAGTTGACCATCTGTTTGCATGCATGCTTGCTTGTGCAACAGTATTAATAAGAATATAAAATAAAATGGTCATTGTTTTCCTTTTCTTTTTTCTACTTCTATACCCATATTTTTTTTCAGGTTCTGGGTATTCGGTTCATTGGCCAACTAATTTGGAGGGCCCATAACCCACTGTCCACTGGCTGGGGTCTCATTTCAAGCCAGAGCAAAGTTCTGTATGAACTGACCCATCTCAAAAATTGTTTGAGCTAATGGGTAACGAAAATTAGACCTATAGAACATCACACTATAGAACATTAATTACACTTTTAAATCTCAAGCGTTCACCACTAGACCAATCCTTGGGGGTTACTCATTTACCCATATTAAATAAAGGAGTAAAATTATGTTTAGAATCAAGGAAAAATGCTTTATTTTCAGGACCGTAACTTAAGGCGGTAGCAAAATTAGGACCATAACTTTTGGATTGATAAAATGAGGACGATAACTTTAAAATGTAGCAAATTGAAAACAAATCAGGTTGAGTAAATGCAAATTGAGCTAATTGGCCCGATTTTGGCTATAATTTGGGTGCAAATCAGACCAATTTGACATTAGTTCGAGCTGAATTTGACCTTTATCTGCAAACTTTTAAAAGTCGAGGGGCTTACCAATCTAAAAAGTACATATGCAAATTTACTTTTTCCTTGTTTAATTTGTATTGTAAATTTGTAATTAAGAACTTAAGATGATATTGGTAAATCTATTGACCACAGACTCTATATATTACTCTTTGTCCCACAGTGATTTGTAACATTTCCTTCTCAGGATGTCCCAATATATTGTTTATGAACCTCACAATAACTGTATTTATAAATGGACCTCACAATAACTCATAGTACCAACCAACTTATGACAAAAAATTAACAGCTCAAAAAGTAAGACAACTAATATTGGACGGAGGCAGTATATATTTTTGTTGAGTAATTTAATTTAGTGACTACTAGAATAATTGCATAATAGTAAAATTGGAAAGTGGGTAAAAAATTGTAAAAAGTAGTTAGAAGCTAGTATAACCATCTAATAATCAACTTATAGATTATAGCTTTTGATAAATTATATAACCACTTAGAAGAGAAATAAAACACTCTAATTACAATATTTTGCAAAAACAGAATAAGTGATTATAAATGGACACAATCTCTTGCAAACACACCATAAATTAAGGAGTAGAATTACGTTTAGAAACCTGAGCAAGAAAAAAAAAAAAAAAAATTTTCAGAACCCTAATTTAAAGCGCGCTAGCAAAATTTGGACCAAATTTTTTGGGCGGGTAAATTGAGGACAATAACTTTAAAATGTGGCAAATTGAAGACAAATCAGCTTGAATCAATGCAAATTGGGTTAATTGGCCTGGTTTTGGCTAGAATTTAGGTGCAAATGAGGCCAATTTAGCCTTAGTCCGGGTTGAATTTGGCCATTATTTGCAAACTTGTAAAAGTTGAGGTCCTTGTCAATCTAAAAAGTACGGTTCTCATTATGCCAACCTGAAAAGTTACGGTCCTCATTTTGCCAGTCAAAAAATTACGTTCCTTATTTTGCCACCACTCATAAGTCACAGTCCAGAAAAAATAGTTTTCTCAACATCTAGTCAAAAAAATTCAAGTATCAAGAGGCATATGAAAATTGACAAAACTTAAATCTCAAACAAATACACAAACAGTTGATTTTCCTAAATGAACTAAAAAAATTTAAATACCAAAATCAGCGAGCCACCAAGAGAGTAGGAAAATTTGTGACATGAGAGTTTGCTTCAATTTGATGAAGAAAAGATTTTGTAGATTTGCTTTTATATATTCATAATTTACCAACTATTTTGCAGTGCTTACAGTGAAGTCTGAGAGATATACGCGCTGTGAGTTTTATTTAGGAGAATTTCTTTGTACTCAATATTATAGTGAGTTTTATTTAAGCCTTAGTCAATTTCTTTGATGGGAGTAACGGTCGGTTGTTTTAATTAAGAGAAAGATTTCTTTAGTTGTTCTCATTATTTAAGTTAAATGTTTATTTCAACCAAAAAAAAAAACCATGAACAATATTTTAGATTGTTAAGCAGCAATTATTTCATAAACATATGCAAATTTTTATTTTCTTGTTTAATTTGTGATATTGGTAAATCTAATGAACATAGACTCTATATATTACTCTTTGTCCACAATAATTTGTAGCATTTCCTTCTCGGTACGTCCCAATATATTTGTAAACCTAAAAATAAAAACTATCACTACAAAAAAGATGGAGTTTAGCGACGGGAATTTTGCGACGGCAAGAATATCCGTCGCAAATTACTATCATTTGCGACGGATTTTTGTAAGTCGTCGCAAAAAATGAAAATTTGCGACGACTTAGGAAGTCCGTCGCAAATGATAGTAATTTGCGACGGATAAGCCGTCGCAAAATCTAGGGCCCACCGACTTGGTCTTGAACCGGCTACATTTGCGACGGAAAGGTCGTCGCAAATTTCAATTTTGAGTTTGCGACGGTCAATTCCGTCGCAAAACATACCCGTTTAAAGGTGACCGTTCGGGAAGCGACCCGTTTGACTGATTTGCGACGGAAGAAGCCGTCGCAATTTTAAACTTTGTAATTGCGACGGCTTTCATTTATATTCGCGACCTCTCGGGAAACGGTCCATTGACTGATTTGCGACGGAATGTCCGTCGCAAATTCGAGCCGTTTTACGCGTCTTATCGGGAAACGGTGCGTTGACTGATTTGCGACGGCTTTTCCGTCGCAAATCAGTAAGAAACGGCGTCGTTTTGCGTTTGACGGGCAAAATTTACGACGGACAGGCGTCCGTCGCAAATTTTTTTCTACTTATTTATACAGGCCCGCCGCGTTGCAGACGGAGAAAGAGAGAAAAGAAGAAGAAGAAGAGGAAAAAGAGAGGAAAAGGAAGGAGAAGTCGGGTGCCGTCGCTGTAGAGCCAATCCGTCCCCACCGAGTTCTCGTTTCGTCATCTTCTACAAATAAACCGTAAGTTTTCTTCATTTTTACCGTTTAAAATTTAATTTTAAAGCATGTTTAGAGAATTGATTTTAGTTGAATTATTTGAATTATATTAGTAATGAATTGATTTTAGTTGATCAAATTTTAATTTAAAGCATGTTTAATTTTTTTTAAGTTTAGAATTGAATTAGTTGAATTGTTTGAATTATATTAAAAATAAATTGATTTTAGTTGAATTAGTTGAATTATAATTTAATTAGTTGATCGAATTTTAATTTAAAGTATGTTTAATTTTTGTTAAGTTTAGAATTGAATTAGTTGAATTGTTTGAATTATATTAGAAATGAATTGATTTTAGTTGAATTAGTTGAATTATAATTTAATTAGTTGATCGATTTTTAATTTAATTTTAAAGCATGTTTAGAAATAGTTGAATTTGTTAAGTTTAGAATTGATTTTAGCTGAGTTGTTTGATTTTAGTTGAATTGTTTTAGTAATTTGTTAATTTTTAATTGTTAAGCATGTTTAAATAATATTACAAAATAATTTTAGTTGCTTGATTTAAGTTTAATAATTTTACAAAATAATATTAGTTGATGATTGATTTTAATTTAGTTGAATGAATTTAGTTGAGTAGGTTGTTAATTGATTTTAAATAATATTAGTTGTTTGATTTTAAATAATATTAGTTGGTTGATTTTAGTTTAATATATAATTTATAAAATAATATTATTAGTTGATTGATTTTAATTTAGTTGAATGAATAATTCGTGAAATTTGTTATAGATGAGCGGACAAGGCAGTGGCAACGACAGTCAGCAGCCTCCGAGGGATGAGGAGGCGAGTCGAGGAGGACGAGGAGGGAGGAGACGACGGCCCTCACTAAGACCCGTGGTTCCACCTATTTTCAGGTCGAGGTCTCTATCAGAGACCTCTTCACAGCCTGGTGCGGGCTCCTCCTCCTCCTCACAGCAGACTGCTGAGGGCTCATCCTCCTCCCGCCAGCATCCGGTTGTTGAAGGACGGATGCCTGTTAAGCCATGTGGTCATATGTAAGTTTTAATATTTTATACTCAATTTTTTTATTAATTAAAACCTAATTATTTTACTAACTTTGAAATTTTAATTTTACAGTTGGATTCCGGGTCATGAGGCTGCTAATCAGGTTTCCGACTCCATCTTTCGCGGTGGATTCGAGCCCACCGCTTACAGTTGGAGGTTAGTGTCCGATGCAAGAAAAAAGACATACTTCGAGGAGTTTAAGGTATTAATTTAATTTATTAATTCACCGTTTATTAATATCAAATATATAAACATATATTTACATTTAAATTGTAATTGCAGAAAGAATGTGTCTGGGCACCGGAGCACGATGACCAGATGTGGAGGAATTTCGATAAATATGGAAAGGAAAGGTGTTGATAGGCGAACAATTGTGCATTGAATCAACGAAAGATTATCATTAAACTTGATAACAGAATAACAAATCAAAGGAGCTAGCAGATTCGCGGAGCGAACAGATTTGCAGAACAGCTCTAACATGGCAAGCAGGATTGGGCGAGCAGCCTTGCAAAGAACAGCTGTGCCAGCGGCTCAAGCCAAAGTCAATTTGGGCGAACAGGCTCGTAATAGAGCGAGCAGCATTGTAAAACAATCCCAAGCGAGGAGCGAACAGCTCGGAACGCAAAGGACCATGACATCTAACGAAGACGAACAAGCGAGCAACTGGTCACCGTCGAGAGCATCTCAGTAGTGCCAAAGATCATGTACAACATTGGGAATCCCAAGAGTCACTAGCCTAGATATGGTCCAAGTGTCCTAACACTTGGCACCCATCCAATGAGCAATAGTGTAGATGTTGTACAAGTGTCCTAACACTTGGCAAAGATCCAATGGTTAAACCACCAAGATGGTGACACATGGCCACTTTGTATGTCTATAAATACTCCCTTCATGTACATGAAAAGGAGAAGAATTCAATACAAGTCCAAACTCTTGCAAAATTATTTCTTGAATATTACTTAGCCAAATTCCATGATTTCTTGATCTTGTTTGGTGATCTTAACTTGGGAAAACAACCACTAATCTTCTTAGTTAGAAAAAGGTCATCAACAATTGGCGCTAGAAGAAGGGTGCGAACCTTCGATTGTAGAAAAATTCGAAGAAAGGTTGAAGACTACCACCGGAATCTGCATAATTTCGCCGGAATCCGGGGAGAGGCTGCCGGAAAACAAAAGTGCATATTCTTAGGACAAAGATTTACAACACTTTAAGGATTTCAATGCATGTGTGCATGAACTAGGGTTTTCAAACCTTTACAATCACACACAAGGCTAGTAATCCTTGGAAAAGGTGTCTGTAAGTACAAGATCACTTCATCCATTTGCTTATTTACCCACATTTCGATAGCCAAGATGGTTAGATCGCAAGAAGAACGACATTCAAGTATATCTCCAAGTCGTAGACCAAGAACTAGGGTTTCTTCCACCGAAGGACATGCACGGACAGTGAGAGCAACTTCGCAGAGGAATATACAAGTCACTATTGACACGATTCCACCAGAAGTTGAAGCTCTTGCTCAAAATCCCGAAGAGCTAGCAAAAACCATTGCTGTTCTTCAATCCTTGCAAAATCGACATATAGCAGGACCGTCAAGAGCACCTGTGACGACCAGACGAACAGGCGAGCAGGAGCGTACTGGCGAACAAAGGAGTAAAATGAGAGAAGATGCACGTCGGGACGAGGCCGACAGCGAGGAAGTTCGCAGAAATAAAGGAAAAGCTCCACTGAGCGAACGTCTAGGAAGCAGAGGAGAATCATCACCGAGTCGAGCAGATGAATCAAGCAAAAGTACTTCCCGGACAAGTGCTTTGGAGAGATTAGGAACAAGGAATGTGAATAGGAGGGAGCCATCCCGAAGGCATGAGGAGCGATCACACCATCCTGCTCGCCCATCAGTGCATGACCGAATCCGGAGGTCAGCTTTTGGCCGGCTAGGGCCAAATGGAGCTAGCAACGCTGCTAGGAAGACAACTCAGGAAAAACGTCCCGTTGGCAAGGGACTGCATCGTGAAGAGGTCACTGAACCCAATCACGATGAACAGCCTTCCATCGGGAGAACTCCCCCGAATGAGTTGCAGGAAATGAGAAAGGCAATTGAAGAATTGCAGAAACAGTTGGAGTCTCAGAGAGGTGTCGGATCAACCATTCTCCCATCTTCACCATTATCTCCGTCTATCCTCAGTGCACCGATCCAGAAGAAGATACAGTTCCCAGCCATCAATCTGTACGAGGGAACGTCGGACCCCCGTATTCATGTGACGAAGTATTCGGGTTTTATGATCTCAATGGGGGCGACCGACGCCACGCAATGCCGAAATTTTCCACTCACCCTGGGAGATGGCCCGCACAGATGGTTTTCAGCACTGGCTCCTGGCTCCATCAACTCTTTTGCCCAGCTAAGCAAAGAGTTTCTGTCTCACTTCTCAACTGCCGGGTCCTACTTGACCCACAGACACCGTCTGGCAGATATTAGGCAAGGAGACGAGGAGTCTGACAAGCAATTTCTGGAAAGATTTGATAAAGTATTACTGGAGGGCGAGATGGTGAGTGAGGACACGAAAATTGTGGCAGTGATGGCTGGTTTAAAGAAAGGAACTGATTTGTGGAAGGAAATGCATCTAACTTGCCCGAAAACATACACAGAGTTCAGACACAAAGCGGGAATTCACGTTTCAATGCAGGAGGCCTTACACCGAGAGATGGGAGACAAGACTGATCCAAAAAAGTCTAACAAGAAGTCGGGAGGAAGTGATTACAAAGCTCCGAAGAACATGAAGTCATTCAATGATGGAGCTGAATTGAAAGAAAAATTGAGTCAAGTCCTTACTATGTCCGTGGATGCTGTGTACAACAACGTTAAGGACAGGGAGATGTTGTCAGAGCCGCGGAAGATAAGACAAGAGAAAGGTAAGCTGAACCCGAACAAATACTGTGCTTATCATCAGAACATCGGCCACTTCACGAGTGAGTGCCGAGATCTATTGAAGCAGTTGTGGAGGTTCTATGAGGAAGGGAAGCTGTCCGAATTCGTGAAGAGGGAACCAGGTAAAAGACCAAGGGCGCCAGTGCAATCCAGTTCGGATGACGAAGATAGTGATGACCAACCAAGCAAAGTTGGTAAGAGGGGAAGGAAGGTCCCAGCAGCTACAGCAAGGCATATCCCAGAAATCCTGATGCTGGAACCCACTGGGCCAGTAGGTGGTTGTTCTGATGGGAGACCACCTATGTCAAAAAGAAAGAGGAAAGCAGAGCTGAGAGCAGTAGATCAGGTAATGGAAGTGGGGGTAAATCCATCGACCAAGCAAACAGGGGACCTGACTTTCTCAGAAAAAGACTTAGACGGGATACTTACCCCCCACAACGACTCATTGGTCATTTGCGCCAATATTATGGGGACAAAAGTACATCGTCTACTTGTCGACACTGGTTCCTACACGAATATCCTGTTCAAGAGCACGGTGGACCAGCTAGGAGATTGTGCTGAGTACATCAAAGATTGTAATCACAAGATTGTGGGTTTTGGAAATGCTGTAACCACCCCGCTAGGAATAGTTACGTTGGCAGTTGAGCTTGTATCAGTCGAGGACCCGGAGAGGAAAATGAATAGAATGGTAGACTTCTTGGTTGTAGACCAACAGTCCACTTATAACGGGTTCCTCGGCCGTCCTTTCTTGCATGAATTTAAAGCGGCTGTTTCAACGTACTATTATTGTCTAAAATTTCCAACAAAGGGGGGTGCAGGTACAGTTAAAGGAGATCAAAGGAAAGCTCGTGCGTGTCTGTTGCAAATACAGTTGCAGGATCATCAAGTCAACATGGCGGATAAGTGCTCAGACAAGGACGGAGACGATAGCGAGGCCATGACTTCCGTTGACACTGAAATAATGGAAGTCGACGAGCAGCTTTGCACAGACGAACAACCACGCAGCGACGAGCAACTGTGCGCAGACGAACAGCTGCGCATTGGCGAGCAGATATGCGTAGACGCACATTTGGACGAGGGCGAGCAGGAACGCGAAGACGAACAGCTCGCCCAAACAGGAGGAACAGAAGCTGCTACTACTAGCAACGAGGAAGAACAAACAAGGGCAATGAACGTTGATGCAGAGGACATAGAGCCACGACTGGGGGCAGAACCGATGGAAATCGAAGATGAGCCAAAGATAGAAGGGCCCATTATTGACCCCAGATGGAAAGGCCAAAAACGAAGGGCTACCCCGGTCGAAGAGTTGGAAACTGTAAAAGTCGACCCGAACCAAGAGGGCTTAGAACTCTTCATAGGGTCCGAGCTACCAGAGCCGTACAGGACCAACATGATTGAGTTTCTTAAAACAAACCTCGATGTGTTCGCATGGTCGCATGCAGACTTGGTGGGCATCAGCCCCGAACATGCCTGTCACAGACTCAACATCGACCCGGGGAAGAGGTCAGTCCATCAGAAAAGGAGAAAATTTGGACCCGACAAATACGAGGCGCTCGACGTGGAAGTCAAAAAGCTGCTGGATAACGACTTAATCAAACAAGCGTTATGCCCGCGATGGGTGGCAAATCCAGTTTTGGTCAGGAAAGCAACTGGAGCATGGAGACTCTGCATCGATTTTACAGATCTTAACGCCGCCTGCCCGAAAGACAACTTCCCATTGCCTCACATTGACCAGCTAGTTGATAGCACCGCCGGACACGAGCTGCTAACGTTCATGGATGCATTCGCAGGATATCATCAAATCGCGATGCATCCCGATGATCAAGAGCACACTGCGTTCTACACCAACAAGAACTTGCTATGCTGGAAGAGAATGCCATTTGGGCTAATCAATGCTGGAGCTACATATCAGAGGCTGGTCAACAAGATGTTTGATGATCACATCGGGAAGATGATGGAAGTATATGTGGACGACATTGTTGTCAAGAGCTCAAAAAAGGAAGATCACTTGCAGCACCTGGCTCAAACATTTGAGATACTTCGGACCTACAATATGAAGTTGAACCCCAAGAAAAGCAGTTTCGGAGTCCATTCTGGGAAATTCTTGGGACATCTGGTTAGTCAACGAGGAATTGAAGCAAATCCAGTGAAAGTGAAAGCAATCATGGAAATGCAACCACCTAGATCGGTGAAAGAAGTCCAACGACTAACTGGATGTCTAGCAGCCTTGAACAGGTTCGTCTCGAGATCCGGAGATAAGTGCAGGCCATTCTTCGAGGCCATCAAGAAAGGAAAGTTTCAATGGACAGACGCCTGTCAACAAGCGTTCGAGCAGCTGAAAGATTACCTCAGCGATACAAAAATTCTTGCCAAGCCAATCCCAGGGGAAAAGTTATACTTGTATTTGGCGGCCTCAGAGGTAGCAATCAGTTCAGTGCTCGTTCGTGCAGAAGGAAAGTTCCACCTGCCCATCTACTATGTAAGTCATGCCTTGCACGAAGCAGAGCTCAGATATTCACCAACAGAAAAGCTAGCATATGCGCTGGTAATGAGTGTCAGGAAACTTCGTCCATATTTTTTCGACCACCAGGTGGAAGTGTTGACAACGTTCCCACTCAAGCAAATACTGCACAGACCCGATGCGGCTGGTCGTCTCCTAAAGTGGTCCTTGGAAATTAGTCAGTTCGGGATTTCGTATGTTCCTCGAACAGCGATCAAGGGGCAAGCTTTAGCAGACTTTATAGTCGAACTGACTTTCCCCCAAGATCCAACGAGAGGGCATAGCCATCCCTGGCACATGTATGTTGATGGTTCATCAACAAATACAGCATCGGGAGCAGGTATAGTCTTGATAAGTCCGGACAGGCAAGTTTTTACTTCAGCTGTTCGATTCGAGTTCATGGCGACGAACAACGAAGCAGAGTACGAGGCTGTGATCGTTGGGTTACGCCTAGCATTAGCAGTTGGAGTACGGAGGTTGCAAATCTTTGGAGATTCACAATTGATCGTCAACCAGGTCCGAGGAGAATATGAAGCAAGAGATGAAGACATGGCTTTGTATCAAAAGATTGTTGCTCACTTGGCCTCTTTGTTCGAACAAATATACATTGAACAAATACCAAGAGACAATAATGCTCAAGCAGATGCATTAGCCAGGCTAGCAACCAGCACCGGACCAGCAGAATTGTCGGAAGTGATGCTAACAAGAATGTCCAAACCATCAACCGAAGATTACAAGATCTATCAGATCGACGAAGATTTCGAAGAAGACGACTGGAGGATGCCGATCGTTGAATATTTGCAAAACGATAAAAAACCGGACAACCCATTCGAAGCTAACAAGTTGGTTAAAAGAGCGGCAAGATACACCATGATGGACGGACAGTTGTACAAGAGAGGAATTTCGCTCCCACTTCTGAAATGTTTGGCTAGGGGGCAAGGACAAACAGTGCTGAAAGAGATCCATGAAGGTGTATGCGGAAATCATGCCGGAGGACGGGCTTTGGCACATAAAACAATAAGGCAAGGATATTACTGGCCAACTCTCCTTCAAGATGCAATCAAGATTGCCCGAACTTGTCATAGATGTCAATTGTTCGCCCCAAACATTCACAAACCCCCACATGAATTGATTTCAGTCAATAGTCCATGGCCGTTCGCGAAATGGAGAATTGACCTTATCGGGCCTTTTCCCCCAGGACAAGGAAATGTTCGATACGTGGTAGTGGCTGTTGACTACTACACGAAATGGGCGGAAGCAGAAGCACTCGGGCGGATCACACAGGAGAAAATGATCAACTTTATATGGAAAAACATTGTTTGTCGTTTCGGGGTCCCCCAGGCGATAGTGACGGACAACGGAAGGCAGTTTGAGGGAAAAGAGATCAGAGATTTTTGCGAAAAATGGGGAATAAAGAAACATTTCTCGACACCATACCACCCCCAATCAAACGGTCAAGTGGAAGCAGTGAATAAAATAATCAAGCATATACTGAAGATTCGTTTGGTTGACAAGCAAGGAAAATGGTCAGAAGAGCTACCAGAGGTATTGTGGGCATATCGAGTATCCCACAGAACAAGCACAGGCGAAACACCGTTCACAATGGCATTCGGGACAGAAGCAGTAATTCCGATTGAGTTAAAAGTCCCGACAAAACGAACAGTTGCGTTCGACGAAGAAACAAACAACTCTGCAATGGCAGCAGAGTTGGACTTGCTTGAAGAAAAAAGAATAACAGCAGAATTGAAAAATGCAATTTACAAAAGAAGAGCAGCAAAGTACTACAATTCTCAAGTAAAAGCAAGAGAATTCGAAATTGGGGACTTGGTACTTCGAAAAGTTTTAATACCACCAGGAGTATTCGGCCCGACTTGGGAGGGCCCATACAAGGTGACGAATAAGTGGCACAACGGCACATACGACCTTGAAGACATGGAAGGCAAGTCGTCCCAATACTCCTGGAACACAACTTTACTCAAGAAGTACTACCAATGAAGTCCTGTAAGTCTTAGGAAGTTTGTAAATAGATCCTTTGTAAATTTTGGAAATTTTTGCGCAAGTTTATAAACGAGCAGATTTGCATTTATCTTACTAGGCGAGCAGAATTGTTTTTATCTTTTGTCTTGCTGAATTTTAGTTTTTGAGCCTTGAGTCCAAATTACTTAGTTGCTCGCCCAAAAATTGACAAAATACAAGTCTGTTATAAGACGAACAGAAAAGCTTATTAAAAGCAAAAATAAGGCTAAGTCCATAACGGACCGATAGCCCTCATTAATTCAAGGCCAAGTCCACGAGCGACCAAAATGGCCCAAACAACTAAAGGTCAAGTTCTATAAGAACCAAATGACCAATTTAAAATTTAAGTGTTTACCTTAAGAAAAAAGGAACACTTAACAGTCGAAAAAAAAAAAAAAACAATAGGCGAGCAACTAAGTAAGACAAACAAAGAGGCGAGCAGTTAAGTAAAGACAAATGAAGAAGCATAAGCTTGTAGACGAACAAAAAATCTTTATATCATTAGATCAAAAAGTTTTACAATAGGAATGAGAAATACAGAAATGTTGTACATCCTATTGTAAGAAAAACTAAAGGTCTTCAAGGAAGAGACGGAGGTGGAGCATCTTCAGTTCTGGTCGCCGGCGCGCTCGGCTGCTCGCCCTGGGCACTTGTACCAGCCCCGTCTATGGGGGTCAAGGGAAGCGAAGACAACCCTTCAAAAACCTCATCAGCGGCTGCCGTGTTGGTCGCCGCTGAAGCAGGGTCAGGCTGACCGCCGTAAGTAGGAGCAGCAATGTCGACGTCCTCACCGAAGACTTCCAAAGGAAAGCCGAGGTCGGCCAAATCGGAGACGAACAAAGTCGAGCCAGGAGGAGGAGGATAATTTTTCACGTATTCAACGAAGTCCGCCTTCACCGCATCACGGATATCTTGGTTATGATCGTGAGCGAAGTGGACAGACCGTAAACATTCTGCAAAGGCACAAATGTACCCAAAATTGGTCTTGTCCATCACTTCCTGCTCATGGACTTCGTATTCGATCAGATTCTGGCGCTCTTCCTCCAGCCTCTTGACATGCTCCTCGGCAGCGAGCAACCGAGCGGATAAGTCTGCTCGCTCCTTCTCAGCTCTCTCAGCTCTCAAGTCTGAGGACTTCACCTCCAGCAGCATCTTCTCAGCCTTCTCCAAGGCGTTCTTTTCGCCAGTTAACGAGGCCTCCATTTTCCTCTCCATCAAAGCCAGCATCTTAGTATGCTCGGCCTTGCATTCTTTGAGGGCAGAGGCTCTTTCCTCGTCCATCCTCTCTACGCGACGGCCCAAATCGCGGTTTGTTCGCTCGAGATCCAGAACTTGATCGAGCAGCACTTGAGCCTGGACCACTTGATGGCTAGCATTGTACGCCATCAGGCGAACATTGTCGCTCACAGTCTGACCCGTGACAAGGGTGTTCGCCGATTTGGTCCAAGCTCTCGGGACCATCTCAGCTGCTCGACGGACAGGAGCATCAGGAATATCGCGAAAGCTGGGGGGGGCATCCTTCACAACAGCAAAGTGGTGAAGAGCAGTTCCTCGACCGGGATAACGCTCCGGTTTGTACCTAACCAAATGAAGAATTAAGAGTAAGAACAAAAATGATGACTAAGATCAGACGAACAACAAAACCTGAAAAAGCGAACAACTTACTCTTTAATTCTAGAAGGATCCCAACCTAAGTAGGAGAGATCCTTGGGGTACACCACCGTTTTGGTCGCCGCCACGCTAGCGACCACCTGTTGCTCGTCCACCACTTCCAAAGAGGTGGATCTAGAAGCAGGAGATCGGGGAGCAGCACTGCTCGCCTCCGCCATAGTCTTTGATCGCTTAGAGGCGCGATCATCGCCGCGAGCATCATCGCCTCGCGGCGCCTTCTTCCTCTCCCTTTCCTTTTCCCTCTCCTTATCCTTCCTTACATCCCGCGGAGAGGGAGTAGATTTGGCCGCAGGTTTGCGGCGACCAGCTCCGGCGGCTGGGCGACCAGAAGGGTTCTCTCCGGCCCGGAGACGCATGATAGCGAGGGGAGGATCCATCTTTCTCCTTGAAGCATCAGCCATCTGTTTAACTCGATTGGCGAGTAGATAATATGACTCGGGCACAGCTGGGATAGCAACAGTGACTTGTTGATCTGACAAGAAAAATACAAGTGTTAGGCGAGCAAGAATGATGAACGAGCAAAAATGATTGGCGAGCAAAAATAAAAAAGTTACCTTCTGGAACGACGGCTTGGGCTTCAAGGTGGTGAGGACTCGTAATCAAACCAGCAAGTTTGCGACAATGAGCCTTTGAGAGATGGTGTATGTCACGACTAGCAACGTCGCGAAGAGAGATGATGGCTAAGGTGAAGAGAAACTCGTCGCTAAGATTAGGGTTCCCCCACTTCAAATTTCTCAAGCCTGCAAAACAACAAAAAGGATTAAAATTAGTCCTATTTATGAACTAATAAGATAAAGGAAGGCCTACGTTTAGCATTTCCAAAGCGTTCGGGCGACATGATGCGCGCCTGCCCGCCGGCGAATCCCTCCGCTGCTCGCCAGTCACCACCAATGAAGAAAAATTGGCGATGCCAACCCTTAATTTTATTGGGGACTCCTTCAATGAGTTTCAGCCCGGTCTTCGCTTTAACATAATACCAACCAGCTCCATCCTCTTGTTGAGCAGAAATAGTCAAGGCGTAGAGAATCTCCGCGGTTGTTATCTTGTTTTTATAGCCCTCAAGACCAAAAAGAGTCATGAAGGCTAGGAGACTACTCCAACCGTTTGGAGTAATCTGGGTGATCGCCAGGTTCATGTCGGACAAGAATCGCCCGATAAGTGGATGAACGGGGAGAGGAAAACCTGTGTTGAGCACATCCAAATTGATCGCCGTGCAACCAGGAGGAGGGCGATCAGCAGTTTCTCCTTCCTTTGGTATGTACATAAAAATGTCGTACGGAATCTTGTAGGTAGCACGGATGCTCGCCAGGTCTTCCTCAAAGAGCACGCTATCGAGGCTGCTCGCTGCAAAGTCCCCACTTTGTCTCTTCATGATTACCCTCGATGGAGTGACAAAAGTCTTCGAGTAGCGAGCAGCATAGTCCCTCCACTCATTATCGCGAACAACTCCTTCCGGGATCCGAGATTCGGGTGTAGTTTGAGAGATGGGGAAATTGATTTCCCTAAAAAACTCCCAAGTGAGCGTAGGACCTTCTTGCTCGCCAATTCGCTGCTCGCCAGCAGTGCCAGTTTGGTCGTCCTCGAGGTCAATTGAACCCTCTATCTCCGCGGCCACTTCTGCGGAATCTTCGCCAAGGTCAGAAGACGTTTCAGGTTCGCGAGCAGGATGGTGAATATCTTCTTGATCGCCAGAGCGATCAGCGGCACACGTCTCTACCGAGCGAACAACGGAGCTCGCATCGGAGTCCGTGTCTTCGTCCACCAACAACGTGCGCGGGTTGTTCGCCAACGCTTGGCGAACAGATCTGCGTGGAGAATCCGGATTTACGGGTCGTTTTTCCGGGTTTCGTCCGGGTCCGGATTGAGAAGAGCTTGAGGGGGAAAACTCCATTTGAAATTAAAAATGAAGAAATCTGGCTAAGGGTGGGAAATATATGGATAAAGATGCCACCGGAAAAAGCTTCCATGACGGTGACGGCGTCAACAGTACGGTGGCGCTACGGTGGCGAATGGCCGGAATCACACCCACAGTCGCGAGAAATACGGAAAAAGTGCAAAAATTACGAAATTAAGAGAAGAAAAGGAAAATGCAAGATGAATTACCTTTGAAAACGAAGATCAAAATAACACAAGAGGGGATTCAGGCACAAGAATCACGAAGAAAGAAAAGCTCCGAAATGTGTATCAATGGCGGATGGCTTGTGAATCTTCGAAAAGAAAGAAATGAAGAAGGAGCCGCCTATTTATAAGAATAAAGTGGGGGCGAAAATGCAATATTTGCAAAATATTATAGGCCCCTATGGGCAAATGGGGGGCGCGCGTGACTGACGCGACGCCTCGCATTCCGTGCCTCGGAAACCCAACCGTCGCGACACGAAGGGGCGTTCGCTGTTGGTCGCGCGCTTAAGTTCCCATTGCTCGTTTGCTCGCCCACTCGGATGCTCGTCCGCATAACCAACCGTACTCCCTTTATGCTCGCCCATTGTTCGAAGATGAAGTTGTAGCTTGGTCTCAGTTGATCAACCCATGTTCAACATAAGGCCAAGCTAGGGGGCAATTGTTGATAGGCGAACAATTGTGCATTGAATCAACGAAAGATTATCATTAAACTTGATAACAGAATAACAAATCAAAGGAGCTAGCAGATTCGCGGAGCGAACAGATTTGCAGAACAGCTCTAATATGGCAAGCAGGATTGGGCGAGCAGCCTTGCAAAGAACAGCTGTGCCAGCGGCTCAAGCCAAAGTCAATTTGGGCGAACAGGCTCGTAATAGAGCGAGCAGCATTGTAAAACAATCCCAAGCGAGGAGCGAACAGCTCGGAACGCAAAGGACCATGACATCTAACGAAGACGAACAAGCGAGCAACTGGTCACCGTCGAGAGCATCTCAGTAGTGCCAAAGATCATGTACAACATTGGGAATCCCAAGAGTCACTAGCCTAGATATGGTCCAAGTGTCCTAACACTTGGCACCCATCCAATGAGCAATAGTGTAGATGTTGTACAAGTGTCCTAACACTTGGCAAAGATCCAATGGTTAAACCACCAAGATGGTGACACATGGCCACTTTGTATGTCTATAAATACTCCCTTCATGTACATGAAAAGGAGAAGAATTCAATACAAGTCCAAACTCTTGCAAAATTATTTCTTGAATATTACTTAGCCAAATTCCATGATTTCTTGATCTTGTTTGGTGATCTTAACTTGGGAAAACAGCCACTAATCTTCTTAGTTAGAAAAAGGTCATCAACAAAAGGTACAGAGACCTCCTTTACAGAATGAGGGAGAAGTGGTACAAGAAGGGAGAGGCCACCGACTTGGGGCTTGACAGTGAAAGACGGTCGATTTGGGAGCAATTCCTCCGCTACTGGGATTCCCCTGCATTCCAAGAGAAGTCGGCGAAAAACAAGGCGAATCGGCGTAGTGACCCTGATGGAGAAGGGATGGCAAGACATCGGGCCGGTTCTCGGTCCATTTATGAGCACGGGTTGAGATTTGTAAGTTTCGTCTTCAATTTTGTAGTTTTTGAATTTATATTATTTTTTTCCTAATTTTTATGAGTGTTGTTAATTTTTACTATCTTTTTTTCTAATTAGGCGGCGGAGCAAGGACGCGAGCCCTCTCATTTTGAGAGATTGCAGCTCGCCCACCCATTCGTCGAGGAGACTGGGAAGTCTACCTACGGCCGTACCACCGAGATCCACGTAAGTATTATTTCAATATTAATAGTATTATTTAAATTTTTAATATTAAAAGTATTTTTTATATTTTGTGTTCAATTTATTTAATTTTTTGTATAATTAATTTGCAGAGAAAGATGCTCGAGGATCTTGCCTCTCAGCCTCAGCCTGAGGAAACGGCAGAGGGGTCGGGGTCGATGCCCCCCACACAGCCTTCTGTTGACGTTCAAAATGAATTGTACTTCAAGAACGTCAAGGCTAAAAAGGGGCGGTTCGCTGGATTGGGCAGCTTCGGAAAGAACTTTTTCCGACCTCGTGGCTCAGGCTCATCCTCCTCTCAGTCTTCCATCGACTCTCATCCCAGTGAGGTCGAGAGGCAGCTTGCCACGGTGGTGGAGCAGATGAAGAACATGCAGAGGCAGCAGCGAGAGAAGGAAGAGTATGAGAGGCAGCAGCGAGAGGCGCACGACCGGTATACAGCTGAGGTGGAGCGGTATCGGGCCGAGCTGCAGGAGTATACAGCCGCCATGCAGGCGTGGTGGCAGATATTCGCCTCTGATTCAATGCCACGAGCGCAAATGCCTGCGCCACCGATGCCGCCGATCCCGCCGACCCAGCCATCGATGCCGCCGATCCCGCCTACCCAGCCATCGATGTCGCCGATTGTTAACCTGGGCGAGGATGAAGAGGAAGACGGATTTAATTCCGATTGTTAAAAAAAATTGATTTTTAATAACTATGAAGTACAATTTTTTTTTAGTTTGAATTGTTACTTTAATTTATAATTTTGTGAATTTATTAGTTTGAATTTACTTTTATTTAATGGACACAACATTTATAAAAACAAGTGAAAAACGAAAATGAATTAATTTGGTGAATTATGAAAAAAAAATTTAAGCAAATGAACGAATTATAAATTTAAGCGGGAGTCGAAATAAATAATTTTACAGAAATAATAAAAATTAAATGGCCCCAATATTTATAAAAACAAGTTAGAAACGAAAATGAATTAATTTGGTGAATTGTAGAAAAAAAATGAGTCAATTTGGATACATATACAATTAATTGCGTACAAATGAACGAATTATAAATTTAAGCGGGAGTCGAAATAAATAGTTTTACAGAAATAATAAAAATTAAATGGCCCCAATATTTATAAAAATAAGTTAGAAACGAAAATGAATTAATTTGGTGAATTGTAGAAAAAAAATGAGTCAATTTGGATACATATACAATTAATTGCGTACAAATGAACGAATTATAAATTTAAGCGGGAGTCGAAATAAATAGTTTTACAGAAATAATAAAAATTAAATGGCCCCAATATTTATAAAAACAAGTTAGAAACGAAAATGAATTAATTTGGTGAATTGTAGAAAAAAAAATGAGTCAATTTGGATACATATACAATTAATTGCGTACAAATGAACGAATTATAAATTTAAGTGGGAGTCGAAATAAATAGTTTTACAGAAATAATAATAATTAAATGGCCCCAATATTTATAAAAACAAGTTAGAAACGAAAATGAATTAATTTGGTGAATTGTAGAAAAAAAAAAGAGTCAATTTGGATACATATACAATTAATTGCGTACAAATGAACGAATTATAAATTTAAGCGGGAGTCGAAATAAATAATTTTACAAAATAAAAAAAATAGTTGGGCAAAATATTTTAATAAACAACTTAGATACGAAAAGAAATTAATTTGGTGAATTATAAAAAAAATGACTTAATTTGAATACATATACAATTAATTGCAAAAAAATAAACGAAAGTAGCTTGTGCCCTAGTGGCGCGCGCCCTCTCCTCTTGCACAAAAGGTCTCGTGTTCGATTCCCCTTTGACGCAAAAAATGGATTAATTGTTCCAGGCCTAATAAGACTAATATAGAAGGTGGGCTGCATATAACAAGGAATGGGCCGGTTGGCCCAGTGGTCCGCGCCCGCCCCGGCCGCCTCGGGTGCCATGGCTCGAACCACGCGAGCCACTTTTTTTTTTGTATAGGCTCGGTAATTTGCGACGGCCATATTCCGTCGCAAATATTGAATTTTGCGACGGAAAACAGCCCGTCGCAAATTATAACACAACAAAGTATAAAAAATATATAAAAACAATTGCGACGGAATTTAGCCGTCGCAAATGTTGTTGACCCGATCGGGTCTGACCCGAAAAGTTTGCGACGGACTACTGTCCGTCGCAAATTCTGTGTGACCCGGCCGGATCTGACCCGCCGATTTTGCGACGGATTTGTCCGTCGTTAATTTGCGACGGATGGCTGAATCCGTCGCAAAAATTTGCTACGGCTGTTTTAGGTACGGATACGTGTCCGTCGCAAAACACTGTTTGCGACGGATTTTCCGTCGCTAATTCCGTCGCAAAACAGTATTTTTTTTGTAGTGTATTTCATAAATCGTCCCTCACATCATTTATATATTTACACAAAATATTATATTTTTTTAGCTTGCATTATACTCAATCCAATTAATTTGTTTATTTTATACATAAAAATTGACCAAATTGCCCCAAAAATTCTATCCATTTCATTTCATTATTAAAATGTGTGTCAATCCTTCTTTGCAAATTGTGGTTGAACAGAGGAAGTACTTTTTACCTTTACATTTAGAATATCCAGAAAATGTATAAATAAATGCTCTAAGGAAAGGGTTACAAACGTACTAGCCGGCCAGTCAATACTTTTAGGGGGCGCTTGATTAGCAATTCTTCAATGGCAATGGGAATGAAAATTTATTTTCATCTATGCCCTCATAAGAAAAATGATATGTTAGGGGAAGAAGTGTTCCAATGGTGACATCATTGCTAGTGTCATGCCCAAATTTTGGAATAGAAGTTGACAATAAATGGTTGTTGGTGGAGGAATGGGGGAGTGATTGAGGAGGATGATTGTAGGAAGAGAATAGGGTAATCAAAATGGAGTAATGATTACCTTATTTAAGAGGAGAGGTAGTGATTTTGTTCTCATGAACCATGCTAATTACACTAATTTTCAATCTCATTCCCATTATCATTGAAGAGTTGTTAACCAAGCGCCCCATTAATTTCTAGCTTAAATAAAAATTTAATAAAAAAAAAAACCCTTCTTAATTAGAATCAAATTAAATAAAATATTTTGAAATTCCTGATTTATTTTTTGGAACATCCCAATTGTCGTATATAGAAGGCCCATTATGTTCAAGTTGAAGCCCATCATACAGCCCAACATTAACAATTAAAGCCCAAACCTAATTCCTCACAATATACTAGGACCATCGAGATTTAAATTCTAAATGATAATTTGGAAGGGAATGGAGTAGCAAAAAAAAAAAAAGGCCGGCTGAAATAATACACTACAAAATCTTAATCAGTTTAAAATGGTTATATATTTTTGTTTTGCAAATAAACAAATAAAAATTACTATAAGAAATTAAAGTTACATTTAATGACAAAATCATATTATTATTGTTTCTCTAGTTAAATAAATTTAGTGACGGTATATGATCTTTAATAAAAGAACAAGTTACTAAACATCATCATCTTGTCATTAAATAATTTTACCTTGAAAAACTATAATAACACAAAAAATTATTATTATTAAAGATCAATTTTTTTAGTGAATGGATCACTAAAAAAATTGTTGTTTAACAATTTTTTTGCATTCTACAGCTCTCATCATTATCCAAAAGGACAAGACCTCCATCAAATTTCTCAAGATCTGGAAACCAGCCTTCATGTAGACACATATGAAAAATACACCAAGAGTCTAAGACCCATTCTTGACTTTGTTTCTCATGACTAACCATCAAAACTTCAGCACTATCATATCCTTCAACCTCCACCACAATTGTATCTCCATCTTGATCACCTTGATTGACTTTCTTCCTTCTTTCAGGGCAATTCTTTCTCAAATTCAGTCTGGATCTGTAGAAACTTGATTTTCAGGGCAGTTTGAACATCATCAAACTTAACCTGGTCTTGTCTTCCAAATAACAAGGCATCCTTCAAATTCTCCAGAGACTTAGGTATAGAATTCAATAACATCAATGATGTATCCTCGTCATCGATGGTGACATCCAAACTCTCCAAATCATTCACCAATCTGTTAAACTCGTCCAACTGATCACCAAGATTCTTGTCTTCATTCATCTTGAAGAATTGAAGCTTTGTTTCATGTATAACTTGTTTGTAACAGGCTTGGTCTGGTATAAGTGCTCCAGTTTATTCTAGACTTCAAGTACAGTCTTCTCCTTTGATACTTCCCTCAAAGGTTTATCCCCAAGACACAAGATAGTCGCACTGTGCACCTTTCTCTTGTTCTCCTCCACCTTCGCCGGATTAGTTCCAGAAGCCACCTGATCCGGTGACAACAAGGCATCGTACTAACCGTTGTGTACCAGGAGAGCCTTCTTCTTAATCTTCCATAAACTGAAATCGTTCTTCCCCATAAACTTCACAATATCGAACTTTGTTGCAGCCATGATTGACTTCCCACAGACGGCGCCACTTGTTAATCAGGATTTAAGATTCACAAGAGCACTTGTTATCAAGGAATCGATTATGGAGCAATAAGAAAGAGTATTGAAATCAACAGAAATTAAAGAACACCAGAATTTACGTGGTTCAAAGAGAAACTCCTACATCCACGGGATCAGAGAGATTCAATCGTTCACTATGAGAACACTGAAAGGATTACAATCACTCAAACTCACAAACACTCTCAAGGATTCCTTCTCTCAATGAACAAGAAGAAACTCTAATACGGTTACAGAGATATTAATTGCAAAACCTTAGGATTTAGCTCTCTAAATCTGTTCTCTGGATTCTAGAACACAAAACCAAGAAGTAAGTCGGCCTATAACTGCCTCATTAACTGTCTTTGGATGTAACCATCTTTCCCTCCAACTTGGATTTAGAATCTCGCTAATGACAATAGGTCAGTGGACTTCTCCTCAGCTGATCAGGAGACTTCAGGTCCACTGAGCTAACTGAACTTTAGCTGACTTCATCTAAGTGGACCGGCTTTGGCTAACTCTAACTCTGCTGACAACTGAAACTTTAACTCGATTGAATGCCAACTTCACATATGACTTCACACAATGGATATGTCTGCTACAAGATTCTTATAATTTATTTTAGAAAGTTATAAGATATAAGTTTTAAGTAATTTATAAGTTGTCAAAATGTTTGACTAATACAATTTAAAAGATCTTCGTGAATTTAAAATAAATATATTTTAAATTTTAATTTTAATATAAAATACTCCCTCCGTCCCCTATTAACTTTCATACTTTCCTTTTTGGAACGTTCCACAATAACTTTCACACCCCAAATATGGAAATAAAACACTCTCACATTACCTACTTTAATTCAAAATACTCTTCATTCATTGGTTGAAAAAGTCAATAAAGCAGTTTTTTTAAAATTTGTGCCACCCCACCTATGAAAGTTAAGAGGGGACGGAGGGAGTAATATTTATTTGTATTTTCTATGCTGAGGTAAAAGTGGAGGTGAATGGAGGCGGAAGAGTGGTGTGGTAGTTCCAAGGGTAGGTGGTTGGGGGTGGAGGTTGTTAAAAAAATAAGTTGAAAAATTATAATTTTATTTTTTTACATTATAAATTGTTAGGAACTTATTTTTTTATTTTATAAACTGTTAAACATTTTATTTTGTACAACATGATTTTACACACCTTAATTATAAGTTCAGCCATTCCCTCTTAATTAAATTAAATATAAGTCCAGCCATACCCTCATAATTAAATTAAATATATTTTACTTATACATATCAATTAATCCACTAATCCTTATTTTTGTTGTCTCTCCCCTTTGCATTTATGGACTTGTGTGCATGTATTTTTGTACACATCTCAACATGTGCCACGCACGCGCTTTCCATACGGTTTATAATGGCCGACAAACTATGTTGCACAGGTGCAGGTGCGGGAGTGCGGGAGCGATACGATACGGGTACGGGGATACGAATTTTTGAAAAATTTAGGGTGCGATTCGTCAAGGATACGTCTGTTTATTTATATTTTATTATATATAATACCTAAAAAAACAAATATATATTAAAATTTAGTAAATCGAATGTATATAATTCATATTTTCTCTGACTCAAAATTTAAACATATTCAATAATTTAATATAATTAAGTAACCAAAAATCAATTCAAGTTCTATTAGCCTAACACATACGCCATAATAGTGATTTTAATATAAAACAGGTGTCACATTGTCAATTTAAATTATATTATATAATAAATTTCAATTTAAATAATATATTTAATGCCTAATAAGTAGGAGTCGCGAGGAGGATTCGAGTATCCGTTAGTGGATTCGCCACGTGGCAGCCGGATTCACCACGTGGAGAATCTGATTCGCGGATTCAAGAATCGCACCCCTTTTAGGGGGCGGGTGCGAATCCGATACTGCATTGTGATATTTTTAGTAGAATCCGTGCATCATAGCCGACAAAGTTTCTCATCCTCTCTGTTTACCCATTCCGATGACGATGCCCTTTCATAAATGCGGGCAACAATTATAAAAATTAATAAATGCAATAAGCGTACCTTGATCAATAGTTATGTCATAATTTCACTACAAAATACTACTTTCGTCCCTTATTATCTTATTTTATCAATCCATACAAACTAATTTTCTCATTTATTAAGGTATCAAAAGATACGTATACTCTTACTTATTATTTATATTTATTACAAAATGAAGATTAGTTTTGTAATTTATTAAAAACATTGTTGGAAAAAATAGATAAAAGATGTATTGATATTAATGGAGTGACAATTAAAAAGTGGCGTCAATTTTGATAAAATGGGACAGCTAACGGAGGGAGTATATCATAATTTCATTACAATTTTGTATATCCTCAAGATTGTGTTTTCAGTTTACTCAGTTTTGTATGAGGAAAGAGAGATCATATGGTCTATATCTTAATTACAGGCAAAACTGTGGGAGACTTCTAAAAGGTAGTGAAAAAAAATGCAATACTATATTTTTAGGATTGAATTTTTTTTCCGAAATGCAAGAAGATTCATTTAAGCATGAAATAGTTATATCAATTAACAGCATTTAATGGTTAAAACACCACTGCACTACAATAAACACTACAAGAAAATTGATCTTTAATGACAAGATCCTGTCACTGTTGCTTTTCTAGTTAAAAGTTTTTAGTGACAGGAAAATGATCTTTAATGATAGGGCCTGTCACTAAAGACTATGATCCTGTCACTAAAAACTTTTAACTTGAAAAGCAATAGTGACATGATTTCTGTCATTAAAGATCAATTTTCTTGTAGTGAAATTTGACCTTTAATGACAAGATTCTGTCACTATTGCTTCTCTAGTTAAAAGTTTTTAGTGACAAAGAAAATGACCTTTATTGACAGGGTCTGTCACTAAAGACTATGATCCTGTTATTAAAAACTTTTAACTTGAAAAACAATAGTAACATGATTTCTGTCATTAAAGATCAATTTTTCTTGTAGTGCTACCTAAATTGTAAGGTTATGGATTGGATTCGAGTCATCATCTTATGCTTAAAAAAATAATATCCAAAAACATAATATAACATAATTTGGAGATATTCTTTAGTTTTAAACGGGTTGATCAAGTGGTGAGATTTTTAGGAGTATGCTCCTCTTTAGGCCTGAAATTTAAAATTCACAAGGTGCGATCAATTTTTAAATGAGTCAATTTATACAAAAAAAAAAATTGCCTTGACTTGAAATAAATCCTCTGTTAAGGTAATAAATTCCTCGGTTTTGTCTAACGTATGCCAATAATAAATAATTATTAAAATATATCTTGTTTCATTATTTATATGAGAAAGAGAAGAATCAAGTGGCTATAATTAATTTATTGAATTGTTTAGTATTCCATAGTTGGCAACAGCTATTTAGGTTCTTTTATATTTGACCAATTTCTGACATCAACATTAATCAATTGTATATTCATATTTTTGCATTAAATAATAATCAACCATTTCATGAGCTGTTGACTTAATTGCTATTGCAACTTTTCGAAACAGGCGATCTTCATAATTTCATAACCAAATTATTGGAGATGGCGGCTTATGCTGCTACCGTTAATCTCAAGGCAGGCTATTCACATATTTTACATTATTACGATGTTGCCCTTCCTCCCGAGCAAATGAATACGTGTGAACGTGCCAAAAAGAAGTTGAAGTCGTTACAAGATTTTGTGGAAAGATTGGATAGCAGGAGGATGAATGCTTGCCTTGAACAAATCCCAGAGGCATTAAATAAATATAAAGAAATGCTTGAAGATTGCGAACCAGATGAATTGGTCGAAGTTACTCGTTCTTTATTAGAAACACTGAAGAAAATACGGGAGGAGTTGCTCGAAGTAGTCTCAAAGAAGCACTTGTCAATGTTGACAAGGTGAAGGGATCAGTTTTGTTACTCCATGGGATGGCAGGCGTCGGTAAGACCACGCTTGCTCGGGAAGTTTATCAAGATTTGGATATTTCGGAGTTGTTCGATTGTCGTGCTTGGGTGACAGCAGGCACTGAATGGAAATCAAAAGAAATCACGGAGTGGACCCCGATGCGCACGAGATGATTATGGGAGGAGGCGAGGAGGAAATAACTCAACAGTTGGAGAAAAGTTTGAAGTTAATTGGGTAAGCGATTTCTCATCGTGGTGGATGATGTATGGGATCTTAACATTTTCCTAGAATACAAGGATATAATAATGAACCGCGATATACAAGGTAGTCGAGTCATGGTTACATTTAGGATGAAAGATTCGGATATCTGTATTCACGAGTATGCCTTAGAAAAGCGGTTGCTAAATAAAAAAGAAAGTTAGGACCTTTTACGTGAGAAGGCGTTTGTTGGGGGCTTGTGCCCTTCTCAACTTGAGAACTATGGGAAGAAGATTGCCGACAAGTGTGATGGTCTTCCCCTTACGATCATCACCGTTGCAAATCACCTATCGTTGGCCGAGGAATCACTCTGGATTAACGTAGCTGAGAAGAAGAAACATCAGGTCTTCATTGATGCATATGATCAAATATCCAAGGTACTTTATCCAAGCTATAAGGATTTAGAAGATGGACATAAGTTATGTTTTCTTTATATGGGAGTTTTTCCTCTAAATTGTGAAATACACCGATCTAAGCTCATTAATTTGTGGTCTGCTGAGAAAATTTTAGATGAATTTGAGGAAGATGAATCACCCTATGTTTCCTTTCTCTTACTAATTATGAATCTTGAACTCCGAAGTCTTGTTATGGTCTACCAAAAAAGCTTTATTTCTTCATTTATACATAATTCGTATATTCTACTAACAAGAATATTGGGCCTCCATTCTTCCTGGTGGCACTTTCTGCCAAAGAGAGGCTAGGAAGACCAACTTTTTTCATGTAGTAGATTGTCCTGAAGACGCTTTAGAAGAAGGTATAAAAGGTCAGAGCAGGTTGAGCATCCACAATAATGTTTTATTTGCCCTCAAAGACGTGTACAACTCAATCGAGGAAAATTGTGCATCTAGTCCAGAGTCTCTCTTATGCTTCGGCCCATATCATCAATATATGGTACCGTTGTGTTTCGGCTTAAGATTCCTTCAAAGACTCGATGCTCTTAACATTCGTTTTTATGATTTCCCAGTGGAAGTACTAGAACTAGCTAAGCTACTATACCTTGCCCTCACTTGCAACCGGCAACTTCCTCCTTCCATATCCAAACTTGAGAAACTCCAATACTTGATTGTGCATCCTCATTTGAGCATCAAGTCATCTGGAGCTCCGACATACATGCCTATAGAGATATGGAGTTTAGAAGAGCTGAAACATCTCGAGGTTTCGGGGAGCGACCTACCAAATCCTGGTGACAAATCCTTGGAAATGCTTTCAACGCTTTTAGATGTGGGCACAGCCAGTTGTTCCATTATTAATAAACTCCCAAATCTAGAGAAGTTGAGAATTAGAATTGTATTGACACCCGAGGCACCAGATCCTATATGTTGTTTTGGTCATATTTCCAACGAGAGGACTATTTCCAGTATTACATGCATCGTCGTAAATCCTGGATTCAAGTTTCAAGTTTTCCACCCAGTTGCTTCGTTTCCTGTCTTCCCATTTTGGATAAGTAAGTTGAGTTTGAGCGGATTGGGCTATCCGTGGGAGAAGATGAGGGGGATGTTTTCAATTGGCTGTCTTCGAGTGTTGGAGCTACAGTGCAATGCCTTTTATGGCCAAATTTGGGAAGTAGAAGAGGAGGCTTTTACAGAACTTCAATTTCTTCTAATTGAAGACCTTGATCTGGTGAAATTGAAGGCGGCACCTAAAAGCTTCGGCGGTCTAGATTATCTAAGCATAAAACACTGCTACAAAGTGGAGGAGATTCAGATGACATGTTTTACCGATGTTCAGTCGATTGAAATAGTTGACAGCAATCCTCTGATTGAAAAGAGTATAAAAAAGCATTTTTTAGATGAGGAGACATTCCCAGAACATTTGTCGGTGCATAGTTCATGGAAATCAGCGTGAGCCGCGACTCTTTGATCATAAGGCTAGTAATTCAATTCTATCTTTTGATAAAATAAAATGCTAACTGCATTTCGTCAAGTAAAAAGATTTATATAAATATTGATTGAAATTTTAAGCTATGATTTATGTTAAGCAAATGGAAAACGGTAGTCCAAGTTTGTTTTTACCCTTTGTGAAAATTCAAATGTGCACGATATGTCGAAAAATATTATGGGGTATTGTGAGGTTTGTTTTATAATAATATGATCATTTATAAGAAGTATGCAAACCATGCATGTAAATAATCATTTTATTCAAAAACTGGCCTCAAAATACCCTGTAATACCCTATTAAACCACGTGCAAAAAAACATGACGTATTAATTATTTTAAATCCTGAACTTGAACAGCGTAGCATTGGAGGGCAAAAACTTCATTAAAATTGATTAATGTGCAAATGGCCTAAAGTGCATTTGATCTTCATATCCAAATAGATTGATGAGTGCAATTGTATTATTTTGTTAGTTAATAAGTTTTGTGTTGTTTGAGGATACTGATTATCGAGGGGCTCGTTTGATTTACAGGACGAGAGGCTCGGACATCCTTCATATGATTGGTAATAAAGCTTATGATGTTTGTCTTTTAGCAAAACAAGAAAGAACTGTTTTCTCTGTTTGTGAAAATAAAACGAGTGATGTTTATCAAACTACGTCTTTCACGGTGAAAAATATGTATTATTTTACTATATCTGTTGATCTGTAAAAGTGAGTTGCCTTTTTTCTACTTATTAGGCTTTTGGTTCTTGTTGTGTGCTCTTTTTCTTTGGAATTTTTCATAGTAAGGTTTTAATGAGGCCTTTCTAAACATCTTTCCTCCTTCATTTTTTCATTTGTGTTTCAATAATATAGCTCCGTTTAATAAAAGAGAGGTATCAATGCCATTATGTAGAGTTTAGAAGCTACTCCAATAGGCAATCTTGCCTATTTACTGTTTTTTGTCACTTATATTTTGTCACGTGTAGGATGTTATTATAGAGTATTTTGAGGTTTATAATTATGGATTAAATGATTGTTTATGAATAATATAAGTATAATATTTTGAGGTTCATATACATTTACTATTTTTTGTATTTTGCATTTTACATTAAAATGATTGTTTAGATGAAAAAGATGAAGACATGTGAGTGTGTTTTTTTTTTTTTTTCCCTTACTGCAAATTTGAGATGAAGCTGAAATTTTTGGAGTATTGTAGTTGGGGGAATAATGGGTAGGCTATTTAATAGCAAAACATGACTCATTCCCTTCCAAAAATCAAGTTGAAAAGGTTTTTCCATCCGGTTATTCATAGAAAACTGTTAAATATTTACCGTTAGGATCTTTTCTGCTAAAAATGGGACCAAAAAAGAACATAGGACCAAATTTGTCAAATACGAATTATCATGGGACCATCCTTGCAATTTACCCTATTTTTTTTATAAACAATCAATTTATTTTTAAGGGAAAATTGGTTTTTTTGTCCTGTAAGTTTGGTCAATTTTGTTTTTCGTCCTCTAACTTTTGACTTTATTTTTTAGTCCGATAACTTTCAAAAAATTATCGTTTTCGTCCTAAAAAATAAGTTATCGGACTAAAATGTTAATTTTAGGACTAAAAAATTATCGGTTTTAGGACGAAAATATTAATTTTTTAAAAGTTACCGGACTAAAAAATAAAGTCAAAAGTTAGAGGACGAAAAACAAAATTGACCAAACTTACAGGACAAAAAAACCAATTTTTCCTATTTATAAATGTATCTCACAATATCTTTCAACACATGACAAAAAAAAATTAGTAAAATTGAACAGAGAGATTATTTATTTTATTATTGCGATCTTCTTCCTCTTTGAGATCTGAAAATCTCAAAATTTGCATCCATTAAATTCCGAATGAGATTCAGCTTGGTACAGAGAAGTGGTACTTTGATGATTGAACACAAGGATGAAAATATCCCGAAATTTCCACGATATATCCCCGATATATCCATTTTTCGTGGTTACCGATATCGATATTGGGGGTAACGATATTTCCATAGTAACCGTAAAAAAAATTGATAAATATCAGTATATAAAATTAATTTCGACTAAATTTTTGTGCAAATTGAGCATAAAATGGGTAAAATATCGGTGAATATCGAAAAATATCGGTAAATATCGAAAAAGTATCGAGAAATATCGAGAAAATATCCATAATTTTGTTAAATATCACTAATGGTCAAATTCTATTGTAAATTTTTTGTATTAAAAGTTTGTTATTAAATTTTTATAATTTTTTAAATTTACCGATATCGATATTCCATATCGATATATCCATCGATATTTCCACAAATTTAAGGTCCCGATATATCCATCGATACTGATATTTTTAACCTTGATTGAACATTCTCTGAGACAACACTAATCACGGTAGGATATTCTGTGGCTTCAAATTTAGCAAAGGTGGAACTAATTGGATTAGAAACTTAACAGGCAACCGACAACTTCCACCTTCCATATCCAAACTTGAGAAACTCCAATACCTGATTGTCCATCCTCATTTGAGCATCAAATCATCTGGTGCTCCGACTTATATGCCTAAGGAGGTATGGGATTTAGAAGAATTAAAGCATCTTGAGATCTAGGGGAGCAACCTACCAGATCCCGGAGACAAATCCTTGGAAATGCTTTCGACACTTTTAGATGTGAGCAGTGCCAGTTGCACCGTGCTTAGTAAACTCCCAAGTCTAGTGAAGCTGAGAATTAGAATTGTATTGACACCTGAGGCACCAGGTCCATTGAGTCACTTTGCTCGTATTTCCAATATGAAGAAAATAGAAGCACTTACATGCGTCGTCGTGAATCCTAGATTCAAGTTTCGGGTTATCCTCCCAATCGCTTCTTTTCCTGTCCTCCCATCTTTCTTGAGGAAGTTGAGTCTGAGTGGATTGGGCTATCCGTGGGAAGAAATGAGGAAGATAGCTTCATTGGGTTGTCTTCGAGTGTTGGAACTGCAATGCAATGCATTCCATGGCCAAATTTGGGAAGTGAAAGAGGGGGCTTTTATAAACCTTCAATTTCTTCTAATGGAAGACCTTGATCTTGTAAAATTGAAGTTGGAGCCCGGAAGCTTCAGCAATCTTAATCACCTAAGCATAAAGCACTGCTACAAATTGGAGGAGTTCCCATTGGAAGATTTTGAAATGGTTTCAAGAATTGAAATAGCTGAAAGCAATCCTCTGGTTGAAAAGAGTATAAAAAAGAGTATGCTTGATAGGAAGAATGGTTCAAGACATTTTTCGGTGCATTATTCATGGAAATCGGATAAGCATCGATTCTGTTGAGAAGGTTAGTGATTCATTCTATCCCATTTTTTGAGAGGAAAGCAAAATTGTTCTAGGGAAATTGTTTTTTACCCAACTTTTTGAAAGTATATTTTTGGCCCCAAATAAAGTTGGCAAAACAGTTGGCACCATGCCAAACCTAGGTGCCAACTATTTTGCCGATGTTTTTTGGGGCAAAAAATATCTTTTTTTAAAAATTAGTGTCTCTCTATTTTGAGGGCAGCTTTGTGTATTTTCACTTTTCTTTTTTCTTCTTTTTTTTTTATAAAATGCTAACTACATTTCCATTGTGTCTCTTAAAAAGATGCATTTAATTGTTGGTTGCAACAGTAAGTTATGATCAAAACTCTTACTAAAAAATTTACATGTGTGCAAAGTTTAAAGTTAGTGTACTACTTCCTCCATACGCTAAAATTATGCACATGTTTTAAGAAAAAATAAATAGGGTAAATAAAATAAGGGTGGTGTCGGGTATTGTGGGGTCCACTTATTAATAAAGTAATTGTTTGTGGGTGATAATAAAGGGATGGTTTTCATACGTAAAAAGAATGTGCATACTTTTGGTGGACGAACGAATAAGACAAATTTGCACATTTTTAGTGAATAGAGTAACTCTTGAACTTGATGCACCAAAGTTGAACAGAGTAGTTTGAGGGCAACAACTTTTTTTAAATTGATTAATGTGTCTAGCCGTAATGAAAATAATTAAATTAATTAATTTTATACCACTTTACAAGTTCGAACTTTTAGGTGAGATGAAATTCTGTAACAAGCCTAAGGTAAAATCTGATCTTCATATCCTAGTTGATTGATGAACAAGTTTTGTGTTGTTTGAGATACTAATTGTTGAGGGGCAGTTTGTGGAGTTTATTTCAAGTATTGGTGGCGCATGAATGGTAATAAAGCTTCTAATGTTTGCCTTTTGAGCAAGAGTTGGTTTTTCTGCAGATTATTCATAAGTTGTGCGGGTTTATTTTTTAGTGAGACCTTTTTAAACATCTTTTCTATTCGAACTCTTGAAAGTCGGGTTGTGACTTTCCTCCTTCATTTTTCATTTGCGTTTTCTATAATATAGCTCCATTTCATAAAAGTGAGGTAACAATCATATGGAAGTTTGGTTGGAGGGATTGTTTGGGATTATTTTTATAATCCTAGGTAATCTCGTGTTTGATTCGAGGGATTGCACATGATCATGGTACTGGATAGACTAGAACGACTATATCGTGTACAATTCGATCCATAAAACTTGATTTTAGTCTAAATTTTCTGGTTCTAGTCTATTTGTTTGCCGATAATCATTTTAATTCAATTCTAGCTAATTCAATTCTATTCCATAAACCAAACAGCCCTAAGTGTTTATTTGGTGATCGGTAATAGGGTGAGGTATCATGAACTCTCCGGTTAATGGGCTGCTAAAATGGGATGAAAAGTAACTGTCATTCTTCTTCTATTTGGGCTTCAAAATATTGGCTTCTATTGTGGCCAGTTTTGATAATACACTCTAACTGAAAAATGTTTGGAAATTCTTTTCGAAAAATGTAATAATTTTTTGGAGAAAAAAAATAAAAAATTATTATCTTTAGTGTTTTTCTATTTGCATTTTCGCAAAATAATTCCGGAAATTGTTAAAATTTCCGAACATTTTTTGGGTGGAGTGTATTAACCAAAGATAGGTTTGTATATAACATCGGCCTTCTATTATTGCTGAAACGGGTCATGAATAATAACTTGGGCCCGGCCAAATGTCCATCCATTATAAAGAGATACACCTCCTAAATAAAATAAAAATACGTGGCCTTCATTCTTCAAATAATAAGAACATGCATGTGCCCTTCATTCTTCTTGGTGGCACTTCTGCCAAAAAGAAGCTAGGATGACCAACTTCTCCTATGTCCTAAATTGTTGTCAAAGACGGTTTACAAGAAAGTGTGAAAGGACAGATCAGATTGAGAATCCGTAATAATGTTTTATCTTCCTTCAATGATGTGTACAATTCAATGGAAAAAATTATACATCAATTGCACAATCTCTCTTATGCTTCAATCCATATAATTAATATATGGTACCACTATATTTCGGCATAAAAGATTTCTTCAAAGACTTCATGCTCTTTATTTTCGGTTTTATGATTTCTTGTTGGAAGTATTGGATAAAATTTTAGGACTTTATTATGAGAGTTGATTTATATTCTTTAAATGGATAAAAATAGTTTTTTAATGATGGAATATTGTTCAACATAAGTGAGTGAAACAAAGCAAACGTATTTTTGTGCGTAATTATTATTGAAATGAGATGTAATTTAGATACTTCTGTAAGGATGAATGGTGGTGCACTGGGAAAACTAATTTGGGACGGAGGAAATATTTGTTTACACTAAAGAGTATTAAGGGGGCGCTTGGTTAATAACTCTTCTGTGAAGGGTCATATGTGAAGTATGTAATCTGCTGGGCTTAATTCATAAGAGGCTAAGTTGGTAAAGTGTTAGCCGTGGGAGTTAGTGAATTTGGGGTACCAGAGGAGGTGGACCAGATGAGGTTGACCAGAGAAGCCTGATCAGAGAAGTCTGGCAGGAGAGCTATCAGAGGAGGTCCATCAGGTGAGGTCTGGTCAGACGAGTCTGGTAGATGAGTCATCAGAGGAGGTCTGGGACCAGAGGTCATCTGGTGTAAGTGACCAGAGCCAGAGGAGGTCTTGTCATCTGATCCTGAAGTCCGTTATTCGCGAGATACACCAAATTGAAGCTAATTTGAAGGCGGTTCTAACTGAATCAACTATGGCGGTTATTGAAGTCGTTAGCCAGCTGGATAACTGCTTACATTGAGTTTGTTACAACTGAATTGAATCTAGGGTTCGTTTCCAATCTCTGTATTATAAAAGGGGGGTTTCTCAACTGAGAGAACAACTTTAGAACTTCATCTGTGAGCGCAAACACGAGAGATTGAGTGTGATTGTAACTTGTAACTTCCAATTTCCCATCTTAGTGAAAAGATATCCTCTCGGATCCCGTGGACGTAGGAGTATTCATCTCCGAACCACGTAAATCTGGTGTTCTTGTGTGATTTTCAATTCCGTTCTTATTGCTTTCATATTCCGATTAACGGAAACAAGTTTTCTTGTGAATCCAAAACGCGATTAACAAGTGGCGCCGTCTGTGCGAAGCAATCATGGTTGCAACTAAGTTCGACATTGAGAAGTTCACGGGGAAGAACGATTTCAGCTTATGGAAGATCAAGATGAAGGCTCTCCTGGTACACAATGGGTTGTACGAAGCCTTGTTGCCACCGGCTCAGGTGGCTTCTGGAACTAATCCGGCGAAGGTGGAGGAGAACAAGAGGAAGGCGCATAGTGCCCTTATCTTGTGTCTTGGGGACAAGCCATTGAGGGAAGTATCGAAGGAGGAAACCGCTCTTGGGATCTGGAATAAGCTGGAGCAGTTATACCAGACCAAGTCTGTTACGAACAAGTTATACATGAAACAGAAGCTTCAAGATGAGTGAAGATAAGAATCTTGGTGATCAGTTGGACGAGTTCAACAGATTGGTGGATGATCTGGAGAGTTTGGATGTTACAATTAATGATGAAGACAAGTCATTGATGTTGTTGAATGCACTACCCAAGTCTCTGGAAAATTTCAAGGATGCCTTGTTATTTGGTAGACAAGATCAGGTGAAATTTGATGATGTTCAAACTGCCCTGAAAACCAAGTTTCTACAGATCCAAACTGATGGGAAGAAGCCTGCTGAGGGATTGAATGTACAATCCAAGAAGAAGAAGGGGTTTCAGTCCAAGAAGAAGGATGGTGGAAAAGGGAATAAGGGTGGGAAGAAATCTGATTTTGTTGAGAAGAGGAAGTGTTTCTCTTGCCATAAGGAAGGTCATCTGAGAAAGAATTGTCCTGAAAGAAAGAAGAAAGACAATCAAGGTGATCAAGATGGAGATGCAGTTGTTGTGGAGGTTGAAGGATATGATAGTGCAGAGGTCTTGATGGTTAGTCATGAGAGACTAAGTCAAGAGTGGGTCCTGGACTCAGGGTGTACTTTTCATATGTGTCCACATGAAGACTGGTTTCTGGATCTTGAGAAGATTGATGGAGGTCTTGTTCTTTTGGGTAATGATGAGAGCTGTAGGGTGCAGGGATCTGGTTCTATCAAGATCAAGATGTTTGATGGGGTTGATAGGATCTTATCTGATGTCAGGTTTGTTCCTGAGTTAAAGAGAAATCTTGTTTCTCTTGGTACATTGAATTCTAAGGGCTTTGAATTCAAGACAGAAAAGGGAGTTCTGTCAATAACCAAATCTGGAAGAATTGTTATGAGGGGTATGATCAAGAATGGTTTTTTATACTTTGATTGGAAGAACTGTAACAGGATCAGCTGATGTTACCATGGGGTCTTCTGAGGTCAATTTGTGGCACAAGAGATTGGCACATGTTGGTGAGAAGGGTCTGGTGGAGTTATCCAAGAAGGGAGCAATCCCAGGGAAGAGGATATGCAAGCTGGAATTCTGTGAGAGGTGTGTTCTTGGGAAATCAAAGAAGCAAGCATACCAGAAGGGGAAGCATACCACCAAGGAGGTGATGGATTACATACATTCTGATGTATGGGGACCAGCAAGGGTATCCACTCATGGTGGAGGCAGGTATTTCCTTACCCTTATTGATGATTATTCCAGAAAGGTTTGGGTTTACATTCTTAAACAAAAGAGTGATGCCTTCTCTAAGTTCAAAGAATGGTTGATTGAACTTGAGAATAAGAGAGGCAGGACTATCAAGCACTTAAGGACTGATAATGGGCTTGAATTTATATCAGAGGAGTTTCAACAATTTTGTAGGGAGAAGGGTATTACTAGGCATAAAACTGTTCCTTCAAACCCTCAGCAGAATGGTCTAGCAGAGAGGATGAATAGAACTATTCTGGAAAGGGTTAGGTGTATGTTATCTGATGCTCAGTTACCTAAGAGTTTTTGGGGGGAAGCTGTTAACACAGCAGTTTATCTCATTAATAAAGTGCCATCATCTGCTATTGAGTTTAAAACCCCAGACGAGGTCTGGTATGGAAAGATATCAGATTACTCAAAGTTGAAAGTTTTTGGGTGCCTAGCTTATGTTCATGTGAAGCAAGACAAACTTGAACCTAGAGCTTTAAAATGTATTTTCATTGGGTATCCAAAGGGTATTAAGGGGTATAAGTTGTGGTGCCTGGAGCCTGGAAACCAGAAGTGTATTACCAGCAGAGATGTTGTGTTTAATGAAGTACAAATGGGATACAAGTCTGGTGGAGGTGATGGAGGGCCATCAGCTGAAGAGATAGATGGTGTTATTTCTGAGCCAATTACTCAAGTAGAGGTGGAGCCTGGTCATGACAATCATGAGAGAGCATCTGGTTCTGAACCAGAGCAGGAAACAGGAGAGAATGAGTTATCAGATGAGGATAGTGCACCTTCAGAAGAGGAGGAAGAAGTGCCAGAAGCAGACTTGAGAAATTATAGTCTGACAAGAGACAGATCCAGAAGACAAATACATCCTCCAGCAAGGTTTGGCCGTGTGGATCTGGTCTCTTATGCACTTGTTACAGCAGAAGCTATAGAGTACCAAGAACCTAAAAGCTACAAGGAAGCCCTTGAGTGTGATGATAGGGAGTCATGGATTATAGCCATGACAGAAGAGATGGAGTCTCTTAAGAAGAATCAAACTTGGATTCTTGTTGATAAGCCACCTAGGCAGAAGCTAATCAGTTGTAAATGGCTGTTTAAAAGGAAGCTTGAATCTGGTGTGAAAGATCAGGTGAGGTTTAAAGCCAGGTTAGTTGCCAGAGGATTTACTCAAAGGAAAGGAATTGATTACAATGATGTTTTCTCACCTGTTGTTAAGCATTGTTCAATCAGATTACTTCTGAGCAGAGTAGTCCAAGAAGATCTGGAGCTACAACAACTTGATGTGAAGACAGCTTTTCTGCATGGTGATCTTATTGAAAACTTGTACATGAACCAGCCAGAAGGGTTTGTTGAACCAGGGGAAGAAGGAAAGGTGTGCCTGCTCAAGAAATCATTGTATGGCCTCAAGCAAAGTCCAAGACAGTGGCACAAGAAGTTTAATGAAGTTATGCTATCCATTGGTTTTGTAAGAAGCAAGTATGATACTTGTGTATACCTGGAAAGGCAAGGTAGTGATGTGATAGCATATCTTCTGATTTATGTGGATGACATGCTTATTGCCAGTAAAAGTCTTCTGAAGATTCAGAGTATCAAAAGGAAGCTAAGTGCTAGATTTGATATGAAGGACTTGAGAAATGCTAAATGGATTCTTGGAATGGATATTCTTAGAGACAGAAAAGCTGGAAGACTATTCTTATCCCAGAAGAGTTACATTGAGAAGGTCCTGAAGAGGTTTAACATGCATGAGAGTAGAGTTGTGTCAACTCCTCTGGGACAACAGTTCAAATTATCTAAGGAAATGGAACCAAAGTCTGATGAAGAGAAGAAGACTATGATGAAAGTACCTTATGCAAGTGGGGTTGGAAGCCTGATGTATGCTCTGGTCTGCAGCAGACCGGACTTGGCTTATTCATTGAGTATGGTGAGCAGATACATGGCTAATCCTGGAAGATTACATTGGGAAGCTTTGAAATGGATATTCAGATACCTTAAGGGGTCATCTGATCTGGGTCTGATGTTTGAAAGGATGACTGACCAGAAGAGTCCACTGGAAGGATTTGTAGATTCTGATTTTGCTGCTAATCTGGACACCAGAAGATCCTTAACAGGGTATATCTTTACTCTGTACAATACTGCTGTAAGCTGGAGATCTGTTCTGCAGAGTGGAGTTACATTGTCTACTACAGAAGCAGAGTTTGTTGCAGTATCTGAGGCTGTTAAGGAGGCTTTGTGGTTGAAAGGCATAATCAAGGATTTTGGGATAAGTCAAAGGGCTGTGGTCATTCATTGTGATAATCAGAGTGCAGTTCATCTGGTTAAACATCAAGTATTCCATGAGAGGTCAAAGCATATTGATGTAAGGTTGCATTTTGTGAGGGAAATCATTGACAAAGGAGTGGTTCTCATCCAGAAGATATCTACAGAGGACAATGCTGCAGATATGTGTACAAAGTCTTTACCAGGGACGAAATTCAAATTCTGTGTTGAATTGGTAAAGATGAGTGTATGGGATGTTCCTTAGGCCCTAGCTGGAGCATGGAGGAGAGGAGGAGAGGATTGATACTTCTCATTTGAGGTGGAGAATTGTGAAGGGTCATATGTGAAGTATGTAATCTGCTGGACTTAATTCATAAGAGGCTAAGTTGGTAAAGTGTTAGCCGTGGGAGTTAGTGAATTTGGGGTACCAGAGGAGGTGGACCAGATGAGGTTGACCAGAGAAGCCTGATCAGAGAAGTCTGGCAGGAGAGCTATCAGAGGAGGTCCATCAGGTGAGGTCTGGTCAGACGAGTCTGGTAGATGAGTCACCAGAGGAGGTCTATCAGAGGAGGTCTGGGACCAGAGGTCATCTGGTGTAAGTGACCAGAGCCAGAGGAGGTCTTGTCATCTGATCCTGAAGTCCGTTATTCGCGAGATACACCAAATTGAAGCTAATTTGAAGGCGGTTCTAACTGAATCAACTATGACGGTTATTGAAGTCGTTAGCCAGCTGGATAACTGCTTACATTGAGTTTGTTACAACTGAATCGAATCTAGAGTTGGGATCTTCTACGTGAGAAGGCATTTGTTGGAGGCTTGTGCCCTCCTCAACTTGAGGACTATGGGAAGAAGATTGCCGACAAATGTCATGGTCTTCCTCTTACAATCATCACCGTTGCAGACAACTTATCAATGGCTGAGGAATCACTCTGGATCAACGTAGCCGAGAAGAAAAGACATCAGGTTTTCACTGACGCATATGATCAAATATCAAAGGTACTATATCCTAGCTATAAAGAATTATATGATGGATTTAAATCATGCTTTCTTTATATGGGAGTTTTTCCGCTAAAGTGTAAGATACACCGGTCTAAGCTCATTAATTTGTGGTCTGCTGAGGAAATTTTTGATCAATTAGAGGAAGGGGAATCATCCTATGATGACTTTCTCTTTCTAATTACCGAACTTGATAACCGTAGTCTTGTTATGGTGTACCAAAGTAGCTTTACTTCTTCATTAAAATCACATCAGTATAATCTACAAATAAGAACATTGGGCCTCCATTCTTCCTGGTGGCACTTCTGCCAAAGAGAGGCTAGGAAGACCAAATTTTTTCATGTTGTAGATTGTCCTGAAGATGCTTTAGAAGAATATATAAAATGCCAAAGCAGGTTGAGCATCCACAATAATGTTTTATTTGCACTCAAAGATGTGTACAACTCAATAGAGAAAAATTGTGCATCCACTGCACAATCTCTCTTATGCTTCGGTCCATATCATCAATATATGGTACCACTATGTTTCGGCTTAAGGTTTCTTCAAAGGCTCGATGCACTTAACATTCGTTTTTATGATTTCCCACTAGAGGTACTAGAACTTGCCAAGCTACTATACCTTGCCCTCACTTGCAACAAACAACTTCCTCCTTCCATATCCAAACTTGAGAAACTACAATACTTGATTGTTCACCCTCATTTAAGCATCAAGTCTTCTGGTGCTCCGACATACATGCCAATGGAGATATGGGATTTAGAAGAACTAAAATATCTTGAGGTCTTGGGAAGCGACCTACCAGATCCTGGTAACAAATCCTTGGAAATGCTTACAACCCTTTTAGACGTGAGCACCGCCAGTTGCTTCATTCTTAAAAAACTACCGAATCTGAAGAAGCTTAGAATTAGAATTGTATTGACACCTGAGGTACCAGATCCCTTATGTTGTTTTGATGTTTCCGATCAGAGGACTATTTCCAGTATAACATGCATCGTCGTGAATCCTGCATTCAAGTTTCAGGTTGTCCACCCAGTTGCTTCATTTCCTATCTTCACTGCACAGTCTTCGAGTGCTGGAGTTGCAATGCAATGCCTTTTCTGGCCAAATTTGGGAAGTAGAAGAGGAGGCTTTTACAGGCCTTCAATTTCTTCTAATTGAAGACCTTGATTTGGTAAAATTAAAGGCGGGACCTACAAGCTTCATGGATCTGAATCAGCTAAGCATAAAACACTGCTACAAATTGGAGGAGATTCAGTATAGACGTTTTACAAAAGTTGGTAGCATTGAAATAGTTGACAGCAATCCTCTAGTTGAAAAGAGTATAAAACTGCAATTTCTAGAAAAGGGAAAGTTCCCAAAACATATTTTTGTGCATAGTTCATGGAAATCAGCGTGAGCAGCGACTTCGATCACAAGGTTAGTAATTCTATTCTCTCTTTTATTTCTTTAGATAAAATGCTAACTGCATATCCTTCAAATAAACTCAATCTTAATCTAAAAAAGATCTATATAAATATTGATTGCAATCTAAAGCTAAGCAAATAGAAAAGGGTAGTCAATAAGTTTGTTTTTAGTCTTGGTAAAGTATCAACTGTGCGCAATAATGTTAGTATACTCTTGACGGGGTAGCATTTGAAGGCAAAAACTTTTTTGAAATTGACAAATGTACCAAGCCTAAAGTGAAATCTGATCCTCATATTTTAGTGTAATGATGAATGCAATTTTATTCTTTTGTTCCATAATAATAAGTTTTGTGTTGTTTGAGATGCTGATTCTAGGGGCTCGTTTTCTTTACAGGACAAGATGCTCGGACATCCTTCATCTAACACTAGTATAAATTTGGCTTTAGACAGCGGTTATTTTCGCCCTTAGACAGCGGTTATAAGGGTTGTCTAAGTGACAGCTATCTAAGCCCAAAAACACTTAGACAGCGGTTCAAAAACCGCTGTCTAAAATAATCACTTAGACAGCGGTTAAAAACCGCTCTCTAAGGTAACCACTTAGACAGCGGTTAAAAACCGCTCTCTAAGGTAACCACTTAGACAGCGGTTAAAAACCGCTGTCCAAAGTAAACACTTAGACAGCGGTTTTTAACCGTTGTCTATTATATGTATATTTTTTTCCCCGATTTTTTTATATAATTTTTTATATATAATTTTTCTTATGATTTTTTAATATAATTTTTTATATATAATATTTTTTATTATTATTTTATATTTTCATAAACATGTTTATACAAAATTACCAAAATCTATACTAATATTTGTAAGTCCAACACCAAAACATCAAATAAATAAACATACACATCGATTAAATACACCAAAAATATGAAATATATATCATTACAAATTAATATATGAGTTACATGCAACCAAAAGTTAATAATGTTATAGAATACAAAAATCGATTGTAAAAATATTCCGTTCCAATCAATTTTTCATTTGTCCAAGTTGAAGTTGTAGATCATTTATGTTGTGCGAACATATCAAGATCCACACATCGTCGGAAAATAGTAACATCCTGTTTCAAGAAAAAAAAATCATCAAAGAAATGAAAAGAAAAGTCGAACAATTCATTCTTTAAACATGAAAATACTAGTATTTCTACCGAAAATCTCTAGAAAATAATAAAAGGTTTTTCAGTTCTTTTTTTGATAAAAAAAAGAATATAACGAAACATAAAAAAACACTCAATTGCTTAACGAGTCGAGCCGAGCTCAACTCGTTAAGCTCGATAACTAAGATTTTTTTTATAATTCCACTAAGCTCGATAGGCGTGTTAGACTTGTTAATGAGTCGAGCCGAACCGAGCCGAGCTCATATTATTACTAGTTAATGTTAACAAGCCGAGTTCGAGTATATCAATTATGTATTAAATGTGCTGGTGGCGACAAGAATAAAAACCCCATCTTACTACTGGTGAATACAAGTTCTTCACATCTATCATTCTTACAAGAATCAACCTAGCGAACATTTTGTACATTCCGAATTAGGAACATAATTTTTTTTTGCACTCAAAATCTGGAATACGTGCATTGTTACGTCAAGTGAAAGAAATTATTTTTCTTTCAAATTATGGAATACATTTTTTTAAAACATCCTCTCATTAGTAGAGGAAATCAGTTATCAGTGTTTCAGAATGCCTTCTTCATATAATTGTTGATGCATGATATCCTATGTCTAAAACCAAGTTAAAATGTACTACCAAATTATCTCACAAGCTCATAAAATCTACTGAAGCTTCATTTCAGTTTAATGATCTGGTCATATTTTTAACAAATTTGATCCAAGAATTAGCAATGCATCAACAAAAGCTCTAGGATCATTACATGAAGTTCAGAGATGATACCAGTTTAAAGTTGATCTAAAACAGAAAATGAGGATACTCCTCAGAATGCTTTCCAACCGTGTGCCGAAGAGATTTCTCTTGATCACGAAGGTTGGAAGGTGGAACGTCGTATACATCCGTGAATATGTCTTTTAAAGCTGGTTTATCGAGCTTCTCTGCAACTTGAATTGCATGCAGTACCTGCAAGAGTACATTCAAAACGAGCATCGATATAACTGAAAACCGCTTCAACATCACTGAATGAAACTAATGAAAAAGATCCCAAAAGTACTTTGTGTAATGAGTAATTCAAATTAAGGGAGTTGAAACTCCTCGTACACAATCACTACAAATTTTCTACAGTTCCAATCACATGAACTAAGTCAACTAACCATGTATCTAGTGAAGTGAAAATTACCAATATTATCCCAAAAACCTCCACTTTTCCGTCCATTGCAGCTTATGCCATATAACATCTATAGGAGCCAAAGTAGAAAACCATCAATAAAAGGCTTAAAAAATGGAAAATCATGCTCAGAAACTAATACAGTGCATCAGGTGCATCATTAGCCAATCTAGTCATCAAAATATCCCAAAAGGACCAAAAAGAACACAAAAAGGCTTTAAGGCCACCATATATACAACCCCACAATCCCAACCAACAATTTCTTGAATGAGATGTGATTGCTCAACTCGATACTATGGTCTTTCAACTGATTTGTTCAAGGAAAAGCAATACCCCTAAACTGGTGTTGTGAATTCACGTATATCAAGCTGGTGGAAGAAAAATGTTTTTAATTTGAGGGCATAACTATCTCCTATAAATTGCAATCAATTTAAGTACATGCCATGACACACACAACCTCAATTTTGTAATTATGAGTAACAACAATACACGAATCAACTTACTCTGTCTTAGAGAACCACAATGGTTGAAAGGAACTAAGTGATACTTCCTCCTATCCAAACACTGTATTTGTATTAGTATTAGTAAACCACATGAATCACCCAACCCAAGCTTACAACAAAAAGCATACATACCCAATTTTCAGCTACTGCCCAAACTCTAAATCTTCTTTATACAAGAAACTCAAATTTTATTAAATGCACAAGTCTCAAGGCTGGTACAGAAATAACTCCAATCTCTAACTAAATATCAGTTACAAAATTATTTTAAACTTTGTGACCCCTCATCCTCTCTTTTAATCATATCCCAAACTTGTGTACAACAATCCTCCATCAAGGTAAAACAACTTGTGGCCCCAAATACTCAATAAGATACTTCAAAAAACCATTTGAGATTTGACGTTACGACAAGTCAATCCATTATCCCATGGCTCGTATTCATACAACAGAAATTCACTTAAATAGCTGTGTACTCTACTGTAGTAGACAATCATAATAAGGTTACAAGTATCAAGTCATAGTCAAATGCATTAAGATAGCAACAATAAGTATTTGTAGACAGCCAGAAGGCCTATATTGAAGAGGAAGACGCACTGCAATGGAAGTAGATAATGGAATTCTAGAGCCTTTGACCTCGAGATCGTTCAACTAAATAAAAAACCTAAATAATAGAGTAATTCTCGAATAATTTAAATAATAGTCAAATCGCCATACAGTGCATCGATTAGGTTATCACCAGATCAAAATTCTAAAGGAAATAAAACAGAGATCGAAGTTGAAAGGTTACCAGAAACTTTTGAACATCGCTTCAAAAAAGTCTCAATCGTCGATAGCAGATGGAAGAAATCAAAAGAATCAAAACCCTAACCCCTAAATTCTAGGGCTTGCGTATTACGAGAGAGAAAGGGAGAGGGAGTACCAAACCTGGAGGCAGCCGCGGTGGTGGAGGCTGCGTCACGGCAGGAGAGGCGGCTCCGTGGGGGTGTTGTGGGTCGACGGTCGACGGTGGCGGCGCTGGAAAGCGCGGCCGTGGAGCTGCGCAATCGGCGATCGTTCCAAGAGATGGGCGACGGCACTGGCGCTAGAGGGCTTTGTGGTCGGCGGCACTATGGGGCGGCGTCGCTTGGAGGCCGCGTCGACTGGATGGAGGACGGCGAAGGAGTTGGGAGCGGCGTATAGGCTACGCTAGTTTTGGAATTAAATTTGGTGAGATATGCGTGCATATATAATTAAATTTACTTTAAAAAAAAAAAAGGGCACTTAGATTGCGGTTTGATAACCGCTCTCTCCAAGAGTTCACTTGGAGTGCGGTCTACAACCGCTATCCAAAGTCCCAAACAAAATAACTTTTGGACAGCGGTTCTAATTTTTTTTAATAATTATGGTATAACCGCTGTCCAAGGCTTAACTTGGACAGCGGTTATCTAAAAGAGCTGTCCAAGAGCAGCTGTCCAAGTTAAAAAAATGTAGTAGTGTAAGGTTCTAGAGCTTATCAAAGTATTGGTAGCGTATGAATGGTAATAAAGCTTCTAATGTTTGCCTTTTGAACAAAACAGGAGAGAGTAGGTTTTTCTGCTCGTGAAAATAAAAAAGAGTGATGTTTCTAAGCTGATTTTTTTTTTATTCATCGAACTTGGATCTTTTGCGGTGCGACATATATATTCTTTTGCTCTAATTGATGATTATTCAAAAGTATGGGTTTATTTGTTGATCTGTAAAAGAATTTGTATCATTTTCCCTTCAACATTTGATACTTGTTGGGTTGCTTTGATATTTTTTCGTTTCAAACTCTTGAAAGTCGGGTTTGTGACTTTCTTCTTTTATATTTCATTTGTGATTTAAAATATATTGCTCCGTATTTCATTCATGAAGGAGAGATGTATGAATGCCCTTATGTAGTGTTATGGCTATGGTTGAGCATTAATTTAAAACCTCAATATTTCGAATGTTTGTAAGCAATTGTTCATATAGTTTATTGTATCTAACCCTAAAAACACTTGAAGTTTAGGGGGCGAAATACAACCATCACTTGAATTATTGCTGTTTTTGGAACTAATTGATTTGAGTTTTTTTACATCTATCAAATTTAGGTGGCAAATGTGTGCTGAAGAGAAGTGATGGCGAAGTATGAAATCTGTTAATGCTCGGTTTGGGCAAAGTGGATGAGTGCACCTATCAAATTTCATCATTCTCTTCATGTCAACTTATTATAAATTATACAAATTATCAGTTGTTAAATATTTAATATTTGTTGGCATCTTTGGTCAATGGTTTGTGTTTCACAAAGTCAAAACTAATATATATAATAATTATAATTTTTTATAAATTCGGAAATCAAGTTCAAAGAAGGCAATTTGATTACATTTTGCAATTAAATCACCCAATGAGGGAGTAAAAGAGAATGCATATATATATTTATCAATCTCCATTTAATTTGGTGATGTAAGGAAAAATTATATTTTTAGTGCAATTTTTTATGGGTGTTTGCAGAATTAGACAATTGTTTTTATAGGTGTTGTTTGCCAAATAATTGAGGCTGGTGATTAATGGCTATTTAAGTGAGTTTTGGCAAAAACATCAAATGATTGGAATAATAAATGTTGAATGAATGATTATGATGAGGAAAATTAATGATGAAGATGAACTGAAAGTAAGAACTCCAAGAATTGCTAGGGGTATTTAATCTCTGGACTTGAATGCAAATTATATTGTTTTTTTGATTGAATGTGTTGAACCCTCTTTCTTGTTACAAATGTGGAGATATTTATAGTTTTCTCCCTACAGGGGTATGATTGTCAATTCCGACCCCTCAGGGGACAGGGGCATTAAATGCCCCCAGCCTCAGAGGACGCGCGGGCGCCCGTACGCTGTAGCTTGCAGGTGGCCGACCACTGGCGTGTTGACGCGTGTCCATAAAAGGACGATTCTCTGTGATATTTCCTCATTTGGGAGGAATATTCTCCCTGTCGCTGTGTACGGAGACGGCTATTTTCCTCTTGGAGGTTGATCTTGCCTGATTTTGTCACGTGCTCTTTTTCCATTCCGTAGGTCGGGGACAATTCGAGGTCGGAGGCCGGTCTCCCAGCGGGTCGTGAGGTCGGAAAGCCCTCCTGATCGTTGTCCGACCCCCATCGACCTCTATTGGTCGAATTTGATTGAGGCCAGACCGGCCCGGTCTCAGCTCATTTGTCCTGTATCTTGGTAGAGGTAGGGGAGCGTTTTAAGCTTGTTTCCGACCTCGTTCCTGAGGTCGGAGAACGGGGTCGGAGTCCGCGGAGGTCGAATACAGTCTGGGCGGATCGGCACCGTTGCGGACGTGATGTTTTGCCACTTCCGGCTTGTTTTAGGTCGGTGCCGACCTGATACTCAAAATGGCTACAACAATTGCCCCCCAGCTCGGCTCTCAGGGTTGATGGGAGGCGAGGTGGTCATCAGCCGTTGATCGTCGGCACCGACCCCCGACTGCCCGAGACGACCATAGGTCGGCCTCTCGTGGCCTGACGTTTGAATAGATGCGCGTGGGTAAATGCGCCTAAAAAGACGCGTCTGACATCACGCGACGCTTCGGATCCCGCGCATTTATTGATGGTGTGCGCAGCTGTTTCGACGTGCCGTTTCAACTTCTTACATTTAGGCCCCTAGGCCTAGAATTTTATTTCGAAATAGGCCCCTCACCGTTTCTTATAAATAGGAGAGACATCCCTCACTTTGGGTTTTTCACTTTCGCGCTTTCGAGTTTTCAGAGCAATCGTAGCAACCCTAGAGATTTCTCCGGTGAACTTTCTGAGGCGGCGCTTGATTTTGTACGGCGGCGATTCAGGTGGTTGTAAAAGGTAATCTTGTTTCTTACTTTGAAATCTCATTCCTTCTTTCTAAATATGGTGCGGCGGTGGACTGGTCCTCCGCCAGGGCAAAGGGGCGGCGCCTCCTCTAGCGGCGGCGGCGGTAATGGAGCCAATCGGTCGGTATACGAGAGCCGATCAGGACTTCCAGTTCCAGCCTCGAGGGATCGACCGAAATGTGTTCCAAGTCCTCCAAGGCCGTGGCTTGCTGGTAGCTTCGTCGGTCGCTTGTGTCGAACCTCGGGTCAAGGTCGAGCTCGGAGGGCTCGAAACCGATCCTTGGTTCGAGATCATCAACTAGCATTGGCTGTAAGTCGGGGCCGTGATCAGGGCCGACCGAGGTGGACCCGACCTCCAAAATGATTTCAGTGGCCGGAAGGGTCCTTTCGAGGTCGGTTTGCGACTTATCTAACGCTTGATCGTTACAAATTGGGAACAAACAAGAATCGAAATAGTTCAAACATTTTCTGGCCATTAATTGATCACCTCTAACGGTGCCAACCACCCCCTCAGGGGTGGGAAATTTGATACAGTAGTAGTAAGAGGAGGCGACTGCCTCAAAAACTTCTAGAAAGGGTCTACCTAGGAAGCCATTATACGAACTTGGCTGATCTACGATTACAAAATCTAGTGGCCTCATTATCTTGACGTCCTTGTTATAGCAACAGATGAGTTCCACCGAGAGCTTGATCCTCCCGTAAGCAGCGACCGTCGCATCCCCGAAACCTTTTAGCTGAAGATCGATTGGTTTGATGAAGTTGACGAGATCCCCGAGCTGATCTAGGGCTGTTTTAAAGATGATGTTGCAGAAATACCCATTGTCGACCAGGACCTGTTGAACCTCCTTGCCCAAGATGTGGGCGGCAATCACCAACGCGTCGCCCTTGGGGTACAAAACCCCGGTTCGGTCCCGATTGGAGAAAGTTATCTCCAAATCTTTGTGAATTTTTTGCTCTGGAGGGGTGACCAAGTTGACATTGGTCACAGCCCGGACCTCAGCTTTGTGTTTTCGGTTGGATAGCTTTGGGATGGGGGTGAGGCCGCCCAAATTTCCCCCACCGGCCTGGATCATATTGACCCGTCCGCCAGGGTTCATTGGTGGGAGGTTGTCTTCATCGTCATCTTCCTCTAAAGTTGCGACCGGCCTGAGGGCCGACCTCCTTCCTCATTTCTTCGAGGGGGACGTTGCTGCTGCTGCTGGTTCTCTTGACGGTCGGCTGGCCTTTGTAGAAGGTCGTTCAGACGCCCTTCATCAAACAGCTTCCAAAGATGTTTGAGGAGATCACGACACTGGCTCATATTATGGCCGATTGAGTCGTGATAGGCGCAGAACTTTTTGGGGTCCAGCCGGGACCGGTCTCCAGAAAAGGGCCTTGGCCGGGGAAGCACGCCCCTGTGCTGGATCGCATTGAAAATATGCGCAGGGGACTGCCTCATGGCCTGAGTGAGGTGTACTTCAACGTCCTCAAAGGGCTTGAAGTTGCTGGGCGGTTTGGCCACTTTTCTTACTTTGGGGCCGTTCTTGGGGGAGGCCTGAGCTACGGCTTCCGTCTCCTTTTGTGTTGGCTCGGACTCTCCAAGCCTGAGCGCCAGTAGTTTTCTCCGAGCCAGGTAATCGCCGGCTCGGGCGCGGAACTCGGCATAGGTCTTTGGGAAGTCTTTAGTGAGATGTTTGAACATTGGAGACCGGCAATGGGAACCCCCTAGAGTGGCGTGTAAGGCCAGCTGGTCGCCTACTGGCTCGCCGGTCAGCATGACCTCGTCGACCCTGGCCACATAATCCTCGTCGGATTCTTCCTTCTCTTGGCGGATCTGCATCAGTCGGTGCCAGTTTTCCGGTCGGGCAATCTTGGCCACGAAATAGGATGTGTATTGTGCGCTCAAAGTGGCGAAAGAGTCAATCGAACGAGCCGGGAGAGACACATACCATCTGTGAGCGAGATCGTCCAAGGTGAGAGGGAAGAGCCTGCACCTCGTGGCGTCGGTTGCACCACGCCCAGTCATATAGATCCAGAATTTACTCAGATGAGTTTCCGGGTCCGTCCTTCCCTCGTAGAGAGGGGTCGGCGGAGGTACGATTTTTAGCTGAATCGGGGCGAGCTCAATCTCGGCAGCGAGAGGCTCGTTAGCAACCGGCCGAGCCTTAGGTTGGCCTTGCGCTTCTAGAAGGGTCTTAATCTCGTCAAGCTGCTTTTGCATCTTGACGAGTTCCGGGCTTGGAGTTTCGACCATTCGGTCGTCAGCGTCGGCCAGGGGGCCGATTCGGTCAAAAACAGCCGCTCGAGGGGGCCCGTGCCCCAGTAGGCCACTTTGGGCGAAGCTTAGCTTGTGCCTGGCGGAGTTGGCCGGGGCCAAACTGACCTCGGCCGCCCGTTTGTGGGGCATTTAGGCTGTACTCCATGAGTTGGAGATGGACTCGGTGTCCCCATACCCCGTATCGTAACTGGGGAGGTGACTAGGATACCAGGATGGGTCCGTCGTGCCCAAGCGGTCGAAAACCGGATGGACGGAGCCACGCGACCGAGCGGAGACGAGGTTTGCTCGGCATTGGCTTTCGCCTTGATGTTCCAAGGCTTTTGCCTTTCCCTTGAGAGCGCGGTCGTGAGCCCTCCTCTTTGAAGCGGAGGAGGTGCTTCGGCACCCCCTTGCCTCATCCGCCTGGCGGCGTCGTCCTGACCCGGCCTGGTCGGGAGTAAAGAAATTTCGTCCCTGGGATGGGAGGAGTTCCTCTGGAAAGCAGATTGGGGAGGCCACATGAGTGGCCTTTCCGTGGCGAGCGGGGGTCGGTTCCCCCGAGGCCCGAGCGGCGGGTTCCCGTGGCTTGGCCGGAGCTCCGATGGCTTTGTGGGCCTGAGATGACTTCTGGTTTGTCATTGCTTTGGTGGAAAGAGGTTGGTAACTTGAAGATAGGGAGATTTGAAGAACAGTGAGTGTTCTTCAAAGAGTCAAAGAGAAGATGAGTTTGATGGGTTGATAACCCTCCTTCTAGCGCCAAATGTTGTTTGCCAAATAAATGAGGTTGGTGATTAATGGCTATTTAAGTGAGCTTTGGCAAAAACATCAAATGATTGGAATAATAAATGTTGAATGAATGATTATGATGAGGAAAATTAATGATGAAGATGAACTGAAAGTAAGAACTCCAAGAATTGCCAGGGGTATTTAATCCCTGGACTTGAATGCAAATTATATTGTTTTTTTGATTGGATGTGTTGAACCCTCTTTCTTGTTACAAATGTGGAGCTATTTATAGTTTTCTCCCTACAGGGGTATAATTGTCAATTCCGACCCCTCAGGGGACAGGGGCATTAAATGCCCCCAGCCTCAGAGGACGCGCGGGCGGCTCTTTTCCTCTTGGAGGTTGATCTTGCCTGATTCTGTCCCGTGCTCTTTTTCCATTCCATAGGTCGGGGACGATTCGAGGTCGGAGGCCGGTCTCCCAGCGGGTCTTGAGGTCGGAAAGCCCTCCTGATCGTTGTCCGACCCCCAGCGACCTCTATTGGTCGAATTTGATTGAGGCCGGACCGGCCCGGTCTCGGCTCATTTGTCCTGTATCTTGGTAGAGGTAGGCGAGCGTTTTAAGCTTGATTCCGACCTCGTTCCTGAGGTCGGAGAACGGGGTCGGAGCCCGCGGAGGTCGGATACAGTCTGGGCGGATCGGCACCGTGGCGGACGTGATGTTTCGCCACTTCCGGCTTGTTTTAGGTCGGTGCCGACCTGATGCTCAAAATGGCTACAACAATAGGTTTGTAAGATTAGGATAATATCTTTACAAACTTGCAAAATTAGGACATTATCTTTTAATTTTGGCAAATTTGGGTCAAATTTTATAAAATAAGGGCCAAATATATCCCGATTATGATTTGTTCAGTTAGTCCGCATTTACAAAATTTGGCCCAAATTTGTAATCTCATAAAGATAGTGTCCTAATTTTACAAATTTGTAAAAATATTGTCCTAATTTTGCAAGCTCGTAAAAATAGTGTCCCAATTTGCAAACATCAATAAGATAGTATTTTAAAAAAATAAGTTTTCCTTAATTTTATTTGTATTTTGTGTATTTTGAATCAATATTAATTATTTATTAAATTATACGGCTAACACATTTAATCAAGCACATTTATTGAATCAAAATAACTCTACGGCTAACACATTTAACAACATAGCTTCTTATTGAATCAAGCACAGCAGACAAGATACTTCACATTTGACACTTCACATCTGTAACATTTTGTCCTTTTACTCTTAAAAGTGAACCTATACATTTGTGATTCACAAAGTTGGTTTTCAATTTTTTATGTTTGTCCCTTATGAATGCTTTAAAAAAATAGCTTTTTTATTTAATTTTGTTAGATCTTCTTGTTATATATCAGAGGCTACGGAGTTCATTTTGGATTTCAGTTAAGGTAACTTCCTGAGTTTTATATTCCTCCAATCCCATATATATATTCACGAAGCCTAATTCTGGAATTTTAATTACCAACATTGTGCTGAAATGTATATTTATATTTCCACCATTTGATGCTAGTTTAAATTAGAAAGTATAAATTTTTTTTCCGCTTTGTCGTGATCAGATTAAATTAATTGATCTCAAGAATATCCAATCACTCTAATAATTTTCACAAAACGGTTTTGAACAAATTTTAACCCATTTTAGTGGTGTACATGACCCAAGGATGAAAATTATCAGATAATATTTTTGTGATCTAATTATTAGTTTGGGAAAATTAAAAAAAAAATAAAGTTTTTCCTACCACTTTATCTTTCGGTTAATTGACTTTTAAATTTTGATTTTTGTCATTTAACTTAGACACCACTTTTTGGTTCAGTTTTGTGTTGTTTACCAAATATATTTTGCTGGGATTGAATGGCTATTTATAAAAGCTTTTGGTAAAAACATCAAATGTTTGGGCTCTTAAATGCTTGAATGAATGCTTGAGTGAAGAAAAGTAATAAATGCATAAGAACACTAAGAACACCAAGAATTGTCAGGGGTTGTGAGTCCCTGGACTTGAATGAGTATGTGTATTGATTATACTGAGAGAGATTGAACCTCTTTTTACATTACAAAAGTGGGGGTATTTATAGTTTTCTCACTATAGGGGTATTCTGGTCATTTCCGGCCTCTCGGGGGACAGGTGCATTAAATGTCTCCTGCCTCTGAGGACGCGCGGGCTCTGGTATGTCAGGGCCTGCAGGTGGCCGGCCACTAGGGGGTTGACGCGTGTCCAAAAAGGACGATTCTCTGGCGAATTTCCTCATTTGGATGGAATATTCTCTGAGTCTCTGGGTACGGAGGCGGCCTTTTTCCCTCTTGGGAGAGGATCTCGCCTGATTCTATCACGTGCTCCAGATCTCTCTTGCCGGCCGGGGGCCTTGAGTGATCAGAGGCCGGCCTCCTGGCGGACAGTGAGGTCGGAGATTGCTCCAGCCGGTCGGTCGCGTCCGGGCGATCCTGTTGGACTTCACTGCTCTTGGTCGGACCGGTCCGGCCACGGCAGGACTTGAACGTGGCTGGGACGAACGTGGACGAGGGTCTCAAGCGGGTTTCCGGCCTCGTTTTCGAGGCCGGAAACTCGAGGTTGGAGCCCGCTGAGGTCGGATTCAGGCCGGCCGGGTCGGTCCCGGCCTCTGGGTTCCTTGTTGCTTTTTCCGACTTTCTTCCGGTCGGATCCAGCACGTGGTCTGAAACGGTCACAACATTTTGATTCATGCAAATTACTGAAAGAAAATCAAAATTAAAAAGTTAATATAACCATATATAAAGTCAAAAGTGTGCAAGTACATAAACAAAACAAAAAAAATCCCTATTAATTTGTATAAATAAAATATTAGTTAATACAATATTTTACTGCTTCCGTGAAAAAGCAATAAAATAAAATTGGTTTAGAAATTAGGGGTGAAAATTGCAGAAGTGATACTCTTAATAATAAAAGTTTAAATCTTTCTTAAGCCATCAATGTTACTCATCTTTGATTTCTGTCCTTGTCGTTTCCATTTTTTGAAATTGGCAAACTTGTGTATATTAAAACAAGTAGCATATGTTCTACGCGTCTAGTAATTATCATTTCTTAATTAGTGTCGTCGACTTAATTATGTCTTATATGCATTAACTAAAATTACCACATCTTAATTGTTGATTTAAATACATTCCCTAAAATACTGGTTATATATATGCTACAGCCTCTCAATTTTCATTTCTTATTATTATTATCAAGAAATGTCAAGTTGCTTAAAATATTACTCCCTCCGTCCCGGATCTTTTTTCACGTTTACTATTTTCACGTGTTTTTGCGAGCGAGTTTTTAATTAGTATTTGAAATGATAAAGTAATTTTTAAGTCACTTATACTAGAGGAGAGATAGATCTATCATACCACTTTTTCAAAATTACTTTATAATTTTAAATATTAATAAACAACTCCCTCGCTAAAACACGAAAAAAAAGGTAGTATGAAATAAGATCTGGGACGGAGGTAGTAATTGTTAATAGACCAAAGGACTTTGATTTACACAGATGCCCAAATGCACTATTGGCACATGGAAAGAGTTGACTTATGCAGTCCTCCTCCAGTAAGCTCAAAATTTTAATATTTAATAGATCAAAGACTTCAATTTTCATTAGATATTATTATTAGACATAAAATTTAACAGAGAATCAGTTATAAGGACGACTAAGTAATTTCCCTCCTCCAGTCGGCACATGGAAAGAGTTGACTTACTGTGCACTACTATAATTATCCAGAATCGCCAATTTGCTCAAAATATTAATTGTTAATTGACCAAATTAAGACATTGGTTTTCATTAAGAAGTTGTAGATTTTTGGAGAAACCATTAGAATTATTGATAGATAGTCATTCCTCTTATTAAGAGTAACCTATTTATAAGAGATCTCAGCATCCCCTAAAAGGTAATAATATACTTATGCTTGAATCTAATTGATTCGTTTGGTTTAATATCTAAAAGAACTTATACATTTGTGACGAAGATGGATTTTCAATTTCTTGCATTTTCTATGTTTGTGCAGCGAACTTATGTTTGTTTTCAGAGGCTGTGGAGTTCATTTTGGATTTCACACTTGCGCTTTCACTGTTCAGTTAAGGTAACTTTTCCTGAATTAATTTATATTCCTCCAATGCAATATTCATGCACAGGGATTTAAACAAAATTCATCCTCTATCCTTTCATCTTTATTAAAATGGTTCTCTGTGTATTTGCTTTATCAATTTAGTTTTATATCTATTCAAGTTTCACCAAATAGATCATAATTGGCCAAAAAATATACAAAACCTCACTGTTTCGTTCCTCTATTTATTTGCTTTATCAATTTAGAACAATATCAAATAGGTCCTAATTGAATGGAAAATGTATAAAATGCCACATTTTCAGTCATGTGCTCGTCATATTTACTAGTTTTAAGGGGGGAAGTCTATAATGTAGTTCTTTTTCAATGTGTCAAGTTGGGAGCCAATCTTTGACAAATAAAAAAATAAGAAAAATTTGAAATAAAATACTAAAAATCAACTCATTATGGATTTGAGATTGTCATTAGATCTTTCCAATAAAAAAAAAAATCTTTAAACACAAATTTAATCCTTATTTGCTTGGATTTGATTGTTTAGATCTAGAAATGCATGGATTATTGCAACAATGGTGTAAACATTTGCACATGTGAGGAAGACAATCTTCTTAAAATAAATTTCTTTTAATTTAGTTTTAGTTTTATCTTTATATATTTTAATTCATTTTTTATGGTTGAAATTCACTTTTGATTTTATGTTATTTTTTAATGGTGAAAATTGGCATTTAACAAGTCACGTGCCAAAATGAATCATATAATCACCACCCGCAAGAAATCAAAAACACATGACCAAAACAATTGCATTTTATAACCAATTACAACCATTTTTCAACAAATTAGAACCAAGTACATGATTCAATTAATTAAGAAAGTAAATTCTTTACTCAAATTTGATATTAAAAAACACAAATTACATGTTCTAAGGGTTTAAAAAACATGTTTGTACATTCATGGAGACAATATTCAAATATCCATATATTGAATACTTTTTAAATGGGTATATCGATACAAGATTTTTTCATCATGAGACAAATTATATTCATCAAGACATTAGTCAAAGGGAAAAGGGCATATTTGCCTTAAATTTATTGGAAAATTGTTTTTTGCTCTACTTAAAAAAAAAAAAAAAAAAGTTTTGTGCCCAATCAAAGTTGGCAAGTAGCTTGGCACTGTATCAACCATTTGTCAACTGTTTTGCCAATTTACTAGGAAAAAAAAATATATTTTATAAAAAAAGGGGCAAAAAACAATTGCCCTATAAATTTGAGGGTAATTTTATGGGTTTGTACTTTTTTTTTTTTTTTTTTGAAAGGTTGGTTTGTACTTATTTAAATATTCATACTTTATATATTTTTTCGATGGGTATTAAGAGACGGGAATTATATTCAGCGAGACAAGAAGTGTGGCGTGATTAGAGGATTTTGGGTACCCAGTACTCTATACACACACGCTTCCCTTTCTTGACAAATTCTTGTATTAGATGTACGAGTCATCATACTGAATTAAATTAAATATATTTTTAGTTACAAATCAATTAATCCACTAATCATTATTATTTTGGAGTGATTCTAGGGTGCATAGCATGCACTTGGATTTTGTCCTCAATTTGCAAATCAATTTTGACTCAAAATTAAAATTTGCGATTCAGTCTGACCCGGTATAAATTCGCGTACCTCCGGCCGCTATGTTAGGTTAGGCGGCAGAAGCCAATGCTTTAGAATATTCCATCCTTGTAGCAGCCACCGCTTCGGATCCTGCTCCTCTGCAATTTTTGATCGCATATTCTGGGTGTGCTATGGGGGAATATTTCAGCGATAATGGAATTCACGCACATTCGTCGAGAATAAAAGTTTTTTGGTCCCATAACTTATTGAGTGTCCGATTTTGGTCCCAAAAATTTTGACTCTTCAATTTTGGTCCCATAACTTCTACGGTTTGCCCAATTTTGGTCCCATTCTTGCTGGGAAATTTCTTTTTGGTCCCATAACTTATCTAGTGTCCGATTTTAGTCCCAAAAATTTTGACTCTTCAATTTTCGTCGGTAGAAGGCATAGTTGGGAGATTTGACCCAAGATCTCATTTCTTGCTTTCTACAAAACCATCTATCCAATGTATGTCAAGCACTTAGGTGGACTCTATCTCGTGAGTTGAGTCTATCTACTGGAAGAATGGAAAGCATCAACTCTCTTCTTGCAAACAAACTAAATTATCCAGCTTTTTATTCTAAAAACTTTACTATATAATCACCTCCCCTGAGAAATTGAACGTGGCAGCCATCGACACATATGATGATCATATGAAAAGCGTGTAATCAAAAACCCAATTTTGGCATGGACTTTATGATAATACACTTCTTGTCTCTAACTTGGGGTATTGATGATTATAACTTGGGGTATTGTTGGGTAATTCTTGGGGTATTGGAGATTAAGTCTCGGGGTATTGATGAATAATTATTTGGGGATATAACTTGGAGTATTAGTGATTATAACTTGGGGTATTAGTGATTATAATTTGGAGTATTGGTGATTAAGTCTCGGGGTATTGGTGGGTATTTGTGTGTGGTATTAATGATTATATCTTGGGGTATTGATTATTACAACTTGGGGTATTGATGATTATAACTTGGGGTATTAGTGGTTACAATTTGGAGTATTGGTTATTATAACTTGGGGTATTGGTGATTATAACTTCGGGTATTGGTGATAACTATTTGCGGTATTGGTGATTATATCTTGGGGTATTGTTTATTATAACTTGGGGTATTAGTGATTATAACTTGGGGTATTGGTGATTATAACTTCGGGTATTGGTGATATAACTTCGTGTATTGGTACGAAGCGCGCGCGACCATTTGCGACCCAGTTTGTTGTCAGATCCGCGAATTTTGGTTGGGTTGGACCTGACCCGCGAGTTTTTCTTGGATCTTAATTAGCCAAAATTAATTTCAAATTGATTTCATAATTCCAAGTGCATGTTATGCACTTAAATGCACCCTAGAATTTGTGATTATTTTGTCCCTCATCTGCATCCATGGACTTGTATGTATGTATTTTGTACACATCTCTACATGTGCCATGCACATGATTCCTTGTTCCAATAACTATTTCAACGTTGGCTAAGATTTATAACGGCCGACAGATTTTCTTCCGCTCTCTGTTTAAACGCATTCCGATGGCGATGCTCCTTTATAAATGTAGGCAACAATTAAAAAAATTAATAAATGCAATAGGTGTACGTTGATCAATAGTTGTGTCATTATTTCATTATAAATATATATCATAATTTCAATCCAATATTGTATTTCCTCAAGATTATGTGAGATAAAATAGGATTTTTTTTTTCCCAAATGAAGTAGTTATATCAATAAACAAGATTTGACAAAAATGAAAATAGGTCAAGTGATTAAAACACCATTTAAAGTTAAAAATAAAATAATATCAATACAACATAATTTGGAGATATTCTTTTGTTTTAATCCGGATATGTCAGGTGGTGATGACTTGAGTCTTTTAGAAGTATGCTCCTTTTTAGGCCTCAAGTTTAAAATTTACTAAGTACGATCAATTTTTTATTTGAATTAATTCATACAAAGTTTTATTTTGACTTAAAATAAATCCCCTATTAGTGAACAGTGGTTATAAATCCCTAAGATTAGTCTAACCTTGGACGGATGCCAATTATAAATAACAAAAATTGGCAAAAATGACATGTATGATGGCAGTAACTATAAAAATGTCCTCAATTTATTTTACTTTATGAAAATATCCATTATGTTTTCAAAACTAAGTGAAAATATTTCATAACCGGCTACAACCAATTTGTAACTGGTATACGCTGACGTGACAGTGTATTTTGATAAAAGTACCCTTTATGTTTCTATTATTTGATGAAAATGTCATTTATATTTTATGATCAGAATTTAAGAATTAAAATATTGAAATCTATTTAATAAATATTTTTAATTAAATAAATTTTTTAAGTAAAACAATTGAATTCAGTATTGAATGTATCCTTCTTTTCTATTTAAATTCCCTTAAGTAATTAAAAAATAACCATTTAAATATAAAAATTATTTAATAAATATTATATATAAATATTTTGTAATATACAAAATTATTTTAAAATATTTGACAAAAATACACTAAATTATTTTAAATATAATATTTTCTGAAATATAAGAATTATAAAATATAAATTCATTAAAAATTGCAATTACAAAATTAGCAAAAATATAAAGTAATATACATATATAAATGACAATTTATTATTTTTAAAAACTAAATATAATTTAAATTTAAATTATCACTTAAATCCAAAAATAAATTAAAATTTAACATATATATTATCACTTAAATAAAATAAAAAAAACCTCAATTATCAATTATATTTTATATTTACATGAATTATTCATCAATTACTAAAAATATAAATTGGGAGCGGTGTATTAGTATTGTTATACAGTTTATCATAGTTATATAATCACCCAGTTATACAACTTCTCATATTTAATGTAATTTGTGTATGTATCTAATGATACATTGTTTTGTACCATTTTGGAAGAAGATTCGATCAATATATGTACTTCCTCGGAAATGAAAAATAAATAAATAACATAGTTATTAAAAATGAAACATATTTTATCTCTATATTACTATTCACTAGCATTTTTCAATTTTTGAAAGAAACTTTTAAATATGTTCTTATATTTTTTTATAAATGTCAAAATAGTTTTAAATGAATTTCGGAAGTTATAGGGCATTTATGATTTTATTTATTATTTTCAAATTTCTAATCATTAGTTTTAATTATAAAATACAAAAGGATATTTTCATTGAGTAATATAAACATAAAGGGGCATTTTCATCAAAATACACTGTCACGTCAGCATAAACCTTTTACAATCTGGTTGTAGCCGGTTATGAGTCATTTTCACCTAGTTTTGGAAACGTAATGGACATGTTCACAAAGTGAAAAATATAAAGAGTATTTTTATTCTTACTGCCAACATACAAGACATTTTTACCAATTTTCCCAATAAAAAATTACTAATACATATCTTGTATTATGTAATTATATACAAGTGGCTAGAATTAATTAATTAATTTGTTTAGTATTCCATAGTTGGCAACAGCTATTTCGATCGTGTTAGCTTCTTTTATATTTGATTCTGACATCAACATTAATCAAATGTATATTCATATTTTTGCATTAAATAATCATCAATCATTTCATGAGTTGTTGACTTAATTTCCGAAACAGGCGATCTTCATAATTTCATAACCAAATTCCTAGCCAGTGAGAGATCGATGGCGGCTTATGCTGCTGTGGTTCCTCTCAAGAATAGCTGTTCAAGAATTTTACATTATTATGATGTTGCCCTTCCGCCCGAGCTACTGAATACAATTGAACGTGCCTACAAGGAGTTGAAATTTATACAAGATTTTATTGAAAGGTTGGATAGCACCAGTAGGAATAGGATAAGTGCTTCGCTTGAACGAATCCCTGAGGAATTAGATGAATGTAAGGAAATGCTTGAATATTGCGAACCAGATGAATTGGTCGAAGTTACTCGTTCTTTAATAGAGAGACTGAAGATATTACGGAAGGAGTTGGTCAAAGTAGAAGGAGTTGTCTCGTCATCGTCATCGTCATTCAAGATGATTGGAATACGTGATGAGCGAAGTAGTCTCAAAGAAGCACTCTTCAATGTTTACTTGGTGGAGGAATCCGTTTTCTTACTCCATGGGATGGCAGGCATTGGTAAGACCACGCTTGCTCGGGAAGTTTATCAAGATTTGGATATCTCAGAGTGGTTTGATTGTCGTGCTTGGGTGACAGCAGGCAACGAATGGAAATCAAAAGAAATCACAGAATCCATTCTAGCTCAAGTGGACCCCGATGCACACAAGATGGTTATGGGAGGAGACGAGGAGGAAATAACTCAACAGTTGGAAAAAAGCTTGTCGTTGGGTGAGCGATGCCTCATCGTGGTGGATGATGTATGGAATCTTGAAATTTTCCAAGACTACTCAGATACAATCCTGTCCGATGACATACAAAGTATTCGAATAGTGGTTACATCTAGGATGAAAGATTTGGATATCAGTGGTCTATGGCATGTTATAGAAAAACGGTTGCTAAATAAAGAAGAAAGTTGGGATCTTCTTCGTGAGAAGGCGTTTGTTGGAGGCCTGTGCCCTCCTCAACTTGAGGACTATGGGAAGAAGGTAGCCGACAAGTGTGATGGTCTTCCTCTTACAATCGTCACTGTCGCAGACCACCTATCAATGGCTGAGGAATCACTTTGGATCAACGTCGCGGAGAAGAAGAGACATCCGGTCTTCATTGACACATATGATCAAATATCAAAGGTACTATATCCGAGTTATAAGGAATTAGATGATGGATTTAAATTATGTTTTCTTTATATGGGGGTTTTTCCGCTAAAGTGTAAGATGCACCGGTCTAAGCTCATTAATTTGTGGTCTGCTGAGAAATTTTTTGATCAATTTGAGAAAGGAGAATCGCCCTATGATGCCTTTCTCATACTAATTACCGAACTTGATAATCGTAGTCTTGTTATGGTCTACCAACGTAGGTTTACTTCTTCATCAATATTGCATCGGGATAATCTACACATAAGAACATTAGGCCTCCATTCTTCCTGGTGGCACTTCTGCCAGAGAGAAGCTAGGAAGACCAACTTTTTTCATGTCATAGATTGTCCTGAAGACGCTTTAGAAGAACATATAAGAGGCCAAAGCAGGTTGAGCATCCACAATAATGTTTTATTTGCACGCAAAGATGTGTACAACTCAATCGAGGAAAATTGTGCATCAACTGCACAGTCTCTCTTATGCTTCGGTCCATATCATCAATATATGGTACCACTATGTTTCGGCTTAAGGTTTCTTCAAAGACTCGATGCTCTTAACATTCGTTTTTATGATTTTCCACTGGAAGTACTAGAACTAGCTAAGCTACTATATCTTGCCCTCACTTGCAACAAACAACTTCCTCCTTCCATATCCAAACTTGAGAAACTACAATACTTGATTATTCACCCTCATTTGAGCATCAAGTCTTCAGAAGCTCCGACATACATGCCTATGGAGATATGGGATTTAGAAGAACTAAAATATCTTGAGGTCTTGGGAAGCGACCTACCAGATCCTGGTGCCAAATCCTTGGAAATGCTTTCAACCCTTTTAGATGTGAGCAACGCCAGTTGCTCCATTCTTAATAAACTACCGAATTTGGAGAAGCTAAGAATTAGAATTGTATTGACACCTGAGGTACCAGATCCCTCATGTTGTTTTGATGTTTCCGATCGGAGGACTATTTCCAGTGTAACATGCATCATCGTGAATCCTGAATTCAAGTTTCCAGTTGCTTTGTTTCCTGTCTTCCCATCTTGCCTGAGGAAGTTGCGTTTGAGTGGATTGGGCCTTCCATGGGTAAAAATGAGGGCGATATTTTCAATTCACTGTCTTCAAGTGCTGGAGCTGCAATGCAATGCCTTTTATGGCCAAATTTGGAAAGTAGAAGAGGGGGCTTTTATAAACCTTCAATTTCTTCTAATTGAAGACCTTGATCTGGTAAAATTGAAGGCGGGACCGGGAAGCTTCAAGAATCTTAATCACCTGAGCATAAAACACTGCTACAAATTGAAGGAGATCCAGTTGAATCATTTATCAGATGTTCAGAGGATTGAAGTAGTTGACAGCAATCCCTTGGTTGAAAAGAGTATAAAATGTATTCTTCTGCAAGAGCCGGAACTCCCGGATGATCTTTCGGTGCATAATTCATGGAAATAAGCGTGAGCGGCAACTTGGATCACAAGGTTAGTAACTCAATTCTATCTTTTACTCCTTTTGATAAAATGCTAACTGCAATTCCATCAAATAAATGCGTCTTACTAAACGATCTATATAAATAAATTGCAATCTTAAGCTAAGCAAATAGAAAATATCAAATGGGCGCAATAAAGTTAGTATACTCTTGATGGCCGGGGTAGCATTTGAAGGCAAAAACCTTTTTTTAATTGACTAAAGTGAAATCTGATCTTCATATTCTAGTTGATTTATGAACGCAATTGTATTCTTTAGTTCCATAATAAGTTTTGTGTTGTTTGAGATTCTGATTATTGAGGGGCTCGTTTGCTTTACAGGACAAGATGCTCGAACATCCTTCATCTAAGGTTGTAGAGCTTATTCAAAGTATTGGTCGCGTATGAATGGTAATAAAGCTTCTAATGTTTGCCTTTTGAATAAAACAAGAGAGAGTTGGTTTTTCTGCTTGTGAAAGCGATGTTTCTAAGTTGATTTCTTTTGATTTATCGAACTCAGATATATATTTTTACTATAATTGATGGTTAAATTGATTTGTAAAGAATATGTATCATTTTCCTACTTCAACATTTGGTACTTGTTGGGTACTCTTTCTCGTTGCTATGATTTTTTCCTTTGGGTTGGAGTAAGGTTTTGATGAGGCCTTTCTAAGCATTATTTTTTCTTTTCAAACTCTTGAAAGTCGGCTTGTGACTTTCCTCTTTTATATATCATTTGTGATTTCAAATATATTGCTCTGTATTTCATTCATAAAACAGAGGTATATGGTGATCAGTAATAGGGATGTTATGGCTATGGTTGAGCATTAATTTAAAAGCTCAATATTTCGATTGTTTTAGATTATTGTGATCTTCTTCTTATCCGAATTCAATCAAATTCTGAATTTCTCTAGAGAGATGTCCGAGGTGGAACAAGCTCTGTGACGAACCGAGATATTGGTAATTTATATATGAACAGGTCTTGTATGAGACCGTCTCATTGCATGAGACAATGGAAATGGGTGTAACTAGGGCATTGACTCATTAACACTTTTGTAGGAATAGGTGTTAATTTGTATGGACTCATGTCATGAGACGGTCTCATACAAGTTTTTGCCTTTATATATTTTAAATCACCCAATGAGGAGTAAAAGAGAATGCAAATATATTTATCAATCTCCATTTGACTTGTTTTAATTTGGTGATATAATTTCCTTTTTGTATATCACAAAGTATACCCAGTTTCATTAAATATAGGAAAAATTATATTTTAGTGCAGTTTCTTATGGGTGTTTGGAAAATTAGAAAATTATTTTTGTAGGCTTACAAAATTAGGACAATATCTTTATAAACTTACAAAACTAGGACATTATCTTTTAATTTTGGCTAAATTTTATAAAATGCGGGCCAAATATATTCTTCCAATCCCATATATATTCATAATATACACTTTGTGCAGAGTAGTGGGGCTATTTTGAAATTTTAATCATCAATGGTATGCTGATCAAATTATTTAACCGGTACAGTTTTGATCAAATTTTAACCCATTTTAATTGGTTATATACTCAAAATAAGGGAATGAAAATTATTAGATCATATTTTTCGTGATCATATTGTTTTGTTTATTGACTTTTAACTTTGGATTTTCGTCGTTTAACTTATATGAATCAAAACCAAAAAGAGAAAAAAGTGTGTAACTTACAAAATGCAAATCAAAATCAAAATTAAAAAGTCAAAAGGATCATAAAGTTGATAGCGTGCAAGTACAAAAACAAAATTATATTCCCATTAGTTTATTCGAAGAAATATTAGCTTATACAAATAAAAATATTAGTTAATACAACATTTTTCTATTTACAAATTTAAACTACTTCCGTGAAAAAAAAAAAAAAAAAAAAAAAGTTTGTTTGAGAATTTACGGGTCAAATTAATTGCACCCGGTGAAACTGGTATCAAGTGATACTCTTAATACTATAGGTTTACATTTTCTTTTAAGCACTAATGTTACCCATTTTTTATTTTGGTCCTTGTCGGTCCCACTTTTTAAAATTGGTCTTGTAAGTTTACTTTATACAACTTTTTCGTCAAATAGTCTGCTACTGCCAGTAAGTAAACCGATCATTGTGTTTATATGCAAACTAATGTACTCCCTCCATCCCAAAGGAATTTCCACACATTCCTTATTTATACGTTCCACACTAATTTGCACACTACTTAAAAAATAAAAAATTGATTTTCATTTACAATTACACAAATATACACATAGTTTCTCATATGCGACTACTTTACCTCTTTCTTAACCCACCCATTTCATAATACCTTTGATATGAAAAAAAAGAAATACCATGTTCAAATGATTTATACAAATGTTTGGCTTGATGGACAAAAATTACATTCATACTTTGAATACTTCCTCAAGGGCATATTGCTACAAGATTTTCTATCATGAGAAGAATTATATCCATAAGAGTCATTACTCAAATATTCATACTTTGATTATCTTTTCGATGGGTACCACGACATAAGAATTATATCTATCGAGACAAGAAATTTTGTGTGAAAGTGTCTATGTAATGGAGAACTAAAATAAAAACACGACAGACACGAGATGTTGTACGCGATGTGACCACACACCAATCAACATCTGTACAAAACATAACTTAATAGTGTCTCAGGACAAAATCAATCCACTATGAAATTGCAAATTACAATGGTTCCTTTAGAAATAGAAACTAAGTTTAAAACCATTAAAACACACTGAGACAAATATAAGAAAAAAAAAAACCAACAATTGAAAACAATTTCAGAAAATAGATACTCTTGTGTGGTCACAAACTAAGGCTCGTTCGATTTACAGGACAAGAGGCTCGGACATCCTTCATTGACTGGTAATAAAGCTTCTGTTGTTTGTTTTTGAGCAAAACATGAAGAAAGAGTTGGTTTTTCTGCTTCTGAAAATAAAACGAGTGATGTTTCTAAGTTGATTTCTTTTGATTTATCGAACTCGGAATTTTTTACTATAATGTATGATTATTCGAACGTATGGGCTTATTTGTTGATCTGTAAAGAATATGTATCGTTTTCCTACTTCAACATTTGATATGATTTTTTCCTTTGGGTTGGAGTAAGGTTTTAAGGAGGCCTTTCTAAACATTTTTTCTTTTAAAACTCTTGAAAGTCGGGTTGTGACTTTCCTCTTTTATATTTCATTTGTGATTTCAAATATATTGCTCCACTTATATATTTCATTTGTGATTTCAAACCAAGGGGAACTCAAGATTTTCTCACTTGGTTTCAGCTAAATGAAGTGATTCGGATCGAGTTATCGCTAAACCGAGTTTTTACTTACAGAAGGTTCTGAAATTATTATTACAAAACTAATTTGTTTAGTTATTAACTAATAAATTATACAATCTTCTCTCTTCACTTTTAATAATTTGTTTTTTTTTTTTTTTTTTTTTTTTTTTTTTTTTTTTTTTTTTGTTGAAGAAAATTTGTTTTTGACAAAAAAAATCTTGTAAGGTTAAATACACGCTCGATGCACATCTGTAAACTAAAAAGACATCGGTGGAGGATTACTTCCGGCAGAAAGGTGATAAAAATTTATGCTAAAATTTAATGTTTCTTGCACTTAATTGTTGGCGTTTTGGTTTATTGTTCTTCAATTTTTTTTTTACTCTTCCTACCTTTAAGGAAGATGTGATGTGATTCAGTTCTTAGGTTATGACTATGAGGAAACACCCTTTTGTCCTTTTACTCTTTTAACAAACTTATACATTTGTGACGATGTTAGATTTTCAACTTTTTGCATTTTCTTTAGTGAAAATATACAAAAGTGCCCAAAATTTAAGGGGCACTTGATTTTTGCCCCCTATTTTACAAAAGATGTATTTTGCCCATTTTGGACCTAAATTGTCCACACTACCCTTACTCATTCATTTTCCATTTTCACAAAATAATTCTTATTTCACAAATTAACATTCTTGCATCCAAACACTCCAATTGCATCAAACTCAACTGAATACCAGAAATTCTCCGACACCACCACCACTCCGGTGTCGGATGCCACCACGCCAACTGGGATTCCGGTGAGCTCTACGGCGGAGTATAATTACTCCAACAAGACGGCGGAGCCACAGCCTCGTATCCCGCCGAAGTCGCAGGTCGCTTGGTCCTCGGGGCTCTGCGATTGCTTTTTCGATGTCCGCAACTGTGAGTTTGTTTCCGATTAACAACGGTGGTGGCACGTGTACTAACGCGTTGCCGGTCTTGAGACTTTAATTGATTCATCCATTTTTCAATTAATTATAATCAGGTTGCATAACGTGCTGGTGCCCGTGTATTACGTTTGGGCAAATTGCTGAGATTGTCGACAAAGGCTCAAGCTGTAAGTATTCATTTATTTAATTGCATTAATTATTAATCGTTATTTGTTTTCATATATCCCCTTCGAAATTATAAATTCACACATATATAATATATGCATGAAAAGAAAAGTCAAATCATCTTTGGAGAAAAGTCAAATTCATGAATATCATTATTCATTCATCTTAGGATTAAAGTCAAATCCTCCTATAATTTTTTACATTATTTAATTAAAAAGAATTTAACTCTGTCACATTTCAATTTTCATAAATTAATTTTTCGAATATAAAAAGTGTGAACCAATATATTTTTTACATGAGAAATAACACTACTAAATAGTTTAATCTTTTAAGTCTTCCACCAGTTGTGATGATAATAACAAAACTTGAGAGATTATCTTTGTAGATTTGGGGCATGATGTTCATGTTTTCTTTGAATTTAGTTTCATATATATCTTCACGTTTGCGGCTAGTGTATTATTTGAATATAAAGAACAGATAGATGAAGATTAGTCCAAATTAAATTAAATGAATTAGAGTGTTGGTGGTGCAGCATGTGGGCAGAATGGAGCATGATGTAAACTTTAATTGTTGTTAACTTTAACTTTTTACGTGTATCATGTATTTATGAAGCATCATGTATCGTAATGCATTAATATTATAATAGAAGGAAACTCAAAGAAAGTGATAATAGACTCGACCAAAAAGGAGTTTGCTCGGCCAAAAATGAGTTATCTAAGCTAAAATGTAATGTTAAAACTGAACAAACACTACACGCAACCAAAAAGAAGATCACTCGGCCGAGTGAAAACTCCCTTGATCGAGTGGAGTACCCACGGCCGAAATCTCTCGACCAGACTGGAGTTCACTCGGTCGAGTGATATTCATCTGGTCGAGTATAATGCCTACAGCATATTCTACTCAGGCAAAAGATGTTTCACCCGGTCGAGTGATAATATATATGGTCGAGTATAATGCATACGACATATACTACTCGGGCAAATGATGTATCACTCGGCCGAGTGTACTCTAGTCTGGTCGAGTGACCTTCTTTTACAGCCATATTAACACCTAAAAGGATCCACACTAATATTATTGTGAAAAGTAGAAACATTTAATTAACACACGAGTTTAACACAAACAGAAACTCAAACGAGTTCTTCCGAATACATCCTAGTACGTGTCGTATTTTTTTTAAAATAACAAACAACACAAACACAAACGTGACGATATGACATATTCTTGATTTCTAGTAGGAGACACCAATCACTTTTTCCAACATGTGAAAAAATTACTGATTTACTTTGCATATATTTTAGTTTTTTTTTTAAATATGGTGTCATTTATTGACAATATTGTGGTTGGCAGATTGATTGACAATATATTGGAATGCCTCTCGTTAGCTGTGATTGAGTTGACATATGCGTTTTTATCGTTTTCTACACCAAAATCAGTACATTTTCAGATATCTTTTCAGTATTGATGGTACAACCATATTCTTTGCTTCTTTAGAGTGAGAATCATTTAGTACTGCTCATCCAATAAAAATGCTCCACAATATTTAATTGAATTATCTTGTTGATGCAACATATTTTTAGGGTTATTAGCCTACATGTGAATAAATTACTGACGTACCTTGAGTTCCCTTTCTCAATTTTTTTAAGCATGGTGTCATTTATTGATGGGTGATGTTGGTAGATTGATTGGCAATAAATTGGAATTCCTCACGTTATCTGTGAATGAGTTGGCATATGTGTATTTGTCGTTTTCTACCCCAAAATTAGTATATTTTCATAGAATCCTTTCAGTATTGATGGTACAACCATATTCTTTGCTTCTTTAGAGTGAGAATCATTTAGTACTACTCATCCAATAAAAATGCTCCACAATATTTAATTGAATTGTCTTGTTGATGAAACATATTTTCAGGGTTATTAGCCTACATGTGAATAAATTACTGATGAACCTTGAGTTCCCTTTCTCAATTTTTTTAAGCATGGTGTCATTTATTGATGGGTGATGTTGGCAGATTGATTGGCAATAAATTGGAATTCCTCACGTTATCTGTGAATGAGTTGGCATATGTGTATTTGTCGTTTTCTACCCCAAAATTAGTATATTTTCATAGTATCCTTTCAATATTGATGGTACAACCATATTCTTTGCTTCTTTAGAGTGAGAATCATTTAGTACTACTCATCCAATAAAAATGCTCCACAATATTTAATTGAATTGTCTTGTTGATGCAACATATTTTCAGGGTTATTAGCCTACATGTGAATAAATTACTGATGTACCTTGAGTTCCTTTTCTCAATTTTTTTAAGCATGGTGTCATTTATTGATGGGTGATGTTGGCAGATTGATTGGCAATAAATTGGAATTCCTCACGTTATCTATGAATGAGTTGGCATATGTGTATTTGTCGTTTTCTACCCCAAAATTAGTATATTTTCATAGAATCCTTTCAGTATTGATGGTACAACCATATTCTTTGCTTCTTTAGAGTGAGAATCATTTAGTACTACTCATCCAATAAAAATGTTCCACAAGATTTAATTGAATTGTCTTGTTGATGCAACATATTTTCAGGGTTATAAGCCTACATGTGAATAAATTACTGATGTACCTTGAGTTCCCTTTCTCAATTTTTTTAAGCATGGTGTCATTTATTGATGGGTGATGTTGGCAGATTGATTGACAATAAATTGGAATTCCTCACGTTATCTGTGAATGAGTTGGCATATGTGTATTTGTCGTTTTCTACCCCAAAATTAGTATATTTTCATAGTATCCTTTCAATATTGATGGTACAACCATATTCTTTGCTTCTTTAGAGTGAGAATCATTTAGTACTACTCATCCAATAAAAATGCTCCACAATATTTAATTGAATTGTCTTGTTGATGCAACATATTTTCAGGGTTATTAGCCTACATGTGAATAAATTACTGATGTACCTTGAGTTCCCTTTCTCAATTTTTCTAAGCATGGTGTCATTTATTGATGGGTGATGTTGGCAGATTGATTGGCAATAAATTGGAATTCCTCACGTTATCTGTGAATGAGTTGGCATATGTGTATTTGTCGTTTTCTACCCTAAAATTCGTATAAATTTAGTTAAGCACTACCAATTGGAAACACTAGCAACCAAATTTCTTGTCAAATGGCTAAGATCCAAAAACGTGTAGATCAAATGTTCGACATGGTGAGTTGGACACAAAAGGAGAAAGAAACTTTGTTATTCCTTTTGATGAAGGCAAGACATGATGGCTATATGGTGGAGTGTAGACTTGAGGGTGGACTTTTGGAGTATGTTACCCAACAACTCTGTTCAACACTTCGAAAGGATTTCTCATCCAAGAAAGTCTCTAAAAAGTTCTACTCTCTACTCGAGAGATGGAATAAATTCGAGAAGGTGAAGATGCAGAGAGGAATGAAGACGGACCCTGATAATACTGGGATGCTTCTTGCTGATGAAGTTACATGGGATGCAATCATGAAGGTATTTAAACATATATTATTTCTTCAAAAAAAAAAGTCTTTATTATAAATTCAACAATCCAATTTGTGTAGGTCAATCAGTACGCACAGAGACTAAAAGAAAATGGTGAACCTCTTGTTGATGATATGTTTCATGCATTTGGTGTTATCCAGTTCAAACAGTTTCTGGATAATATACCTCAACAAGTACAAGATATTGAGTCTAAATGTGCAAGGGAATATGCATCGTGGTCGAAGACGCAAGAAGATAAGGATTAGGGCAAAGCCCTTTTCGGTTGTCACTGTTGTTGTGGCATGAGTGCCTAATTATCTAATTGTGTTTTTAAATTGGGTCGTTTATTTTTCTTTCGTGCGGCGACAGCAGGCTTTATTTCTGGTGCAGGGGCTTGGGCTACGACACTTTTCCTCGGAGGTTTACTGGCTTCAGGTGCAGGTTTTGGCCTGACTGGCGGAGGCTTGGACTCGACTGTGCGTGAATACAGTAGACCAGATACCTCCAGAAATAGACCCTCTCCCTTGATTAATATTGTTTCTTTGAAGCTTCAGACGAAGATCTCTTGGACCTACGACCTACTCTTCGATCTGTGGAGGTCATAAATATAAATTAGATCACACCAAATTATTACAAACATAATACAATACTTACGTAATTACTACTGAAAAGAAAGTCCATTGATTCTTAGAGAATTTCAATTGAGTAAGGAGGTGTATGGTTCAATTTTTTTAATGGAAATGGCAATGAGAATCATTGAATAGTGAATCACAATGAAAATGGTGGTTACATAGTTAGCGTTTTGATTTTGTTTAGGTATAAGGGAAAAAATAAAGTACTGAATACTTGTTATGAGTCAAGGTGAATTGATCATTTTTTCCTAAGAATCACTCTCGAGAGTTATTTAGGAGGACTAAGAAATAAGTTACACTCATTTTCAAATATCACAATCTTGATTTTTCTATATAAATCAATTTAAATCACCATTTTGACAGGACTGGTCAGTGTCCTGCATAAAAGGCACATATTTAACAAGTGAAGAAGCAAAAGCAGAACATATTCATTATTGATTCGTTACTTATTTTATGGGATACAATAACTTGAGCTTAATGGATAATAGCACTAAATTTTATAATCCTTGTATAGATTATTATTTATCGGTCAAATGGTGACTCGAACCCACTCTAGACATAGGTAGTGGGGTTCTAACCACTTGATAATTATGTTAGCAAATTCACCAGTAGGTCTGCAGCTGCATTATTTCGATTTTAAACATCCTCTTCAAAATAGTGGGCTCTATCCATACCCTAGCCAACCTCCACACTTCTTTACCAGTTAAAAATAGCATTGTATTTGCAATAATGTAAAACTACGCACTTAAGCAGAACATCTATAACAGAATCCTAGAGATAAACAAATTAATATCTCTTTATCTTGAATTAGATATACCATTGTTAAATTCAACATATTCAGCAATTCATCGTGAACCACTCAAGTTATATATCATAGAGCTTCACTTCTATCAACCAAACCAAAATGAAATTACTGAACTACAACTGCAACCAATGACACTACCAATGCTGAAAGCTTCACAAAGAAGCAGTTAATAGGATTTTAAAGTAAATAAAAAACAAACCAGAATTGCATTTTTTCTTGTCTCCCATATATGAATGTACTAATATAAAATTATTGAACATTATATCAAGCCCTAACTATTGTGGTTAATATGAGATGACATTTATTGCAAAAATACATGACCAAGGAAGTGAATTAGCAGATCAAATTATTATGTTCTTTCATTCAGGAATTTTGTCAAACACTTGGTGGGCATTACATGAATGAAATTTTTTCAGAATTTTTTTGAGTGATTCATGTATCATTAACACCATAGTACAAGATAAACAATCAAAAGAGTGAATTTACATACCATATAGACATAAATTGAATGACATGAATTGTAATCTTACTCCCTTCGACAAAAATTCGGCCTTGGACTGCTACGCTACTCCACACGAATTTTCCTCCTACTCCCGTGACTAAATTGGTCGAAGCTATGGAGGAACAACGAAGGCTCACCGCGAATTTTGAAAGAACCCGTTTGAATTTGGAAAGAAACCGTACAAAATGGAAGAAATCACGAAGAAACAGGTAGGATTTGGGAAGAACCCGTCACTGGTTCTTCAATTTCAACATTTTCGTTTTTTTGTTTTTTTTTTTTTTTTTTTTTTTAGAATTTTTAATTTTTGGGTTGGTTGTTGTTTGGATGCAAGGTAATCCTAATATTAGAAGAAGAAAAAAAAACTGAAATGGAAAATGAATGAGTAAGGGTAGTGTGGACAATTTAGGTCCAAAATGGGCAAAATACATCTTTTGTAAAAAAAAGGGGGCAAAAATCAAGTGCCCCCTTAAATTTTAGGCATTTTTGCTTGTCTCCCTTTTCTTTATGTAGTGAATTACCAATGCATATCGCAGTATTTCAATACGAATTTGTCAAATGAATTTATTTCACGCTTTTCTATAAGTTTGAACTTGAGATGTAATTCTTTTATGGTATCAGAGTCATAAGATTCACACCCAAATATTCTGGATTTGATTTTCGATGAAGGCAACTCCATCCATATCAAAGAGGGAAAGTTGAAATTCTAGCCCCATAAGGACGATTACGTAATTTCCCTCCTCCAGTCGGCACATGGAAAGAGTTGACTTACTGTCCTTGTGTTATACTTGTTGGGATTAAAACACAAATGATCGAATACGCACACATACAACGCAAGTAAAGGATTGAAGCTAAATTGCACATATGATTTTACGTGGTTCGATCTCAAAATATCTACGTCCACGAGGAGGATCAAAACACTTTATTAATGCAACTCGCGACTCCAACGATTACAGAATAACACTCAATATAGAAGCTCTCTTCATCAAGTGATGAATTTCACTCAAGAACCCTAATTCCCTAAATTGAACTGCTCTCGTCGAATTAATGGATAAAAACTGTATGTAAACTCCCACATATAAGCCTTGTACATATATGCTCTATATATATTTGAGTTGTCCTTGAGTTGGTTGTGAATTCCCAGCTTTGAATTTACCAACTCCCGTAACAGATAAACGGTTATTCTGTTTTGGAATAACCGTCAATATTAGATACACTCCTCAAGTTGATATGTGCACACGTTTGATACTCTACAGCTATCAAACTCTGCATCTAATATCTACAGCCATCAAACTCTGCATTTGTAGACTTTGCATTTTGCATCCGTTAAACTCTACATCTGTTAACAAATCCTGCAGCTTCTTCAACATCACCAAACTCTACAATTCTCTTGCGCTAAACTCTACAGTCAACTCTACTGTTGGGAAATATCCTAGCAGTCTCCTGCCTTCCAGGCTTGAGCGCTCAAGTCCTGCCCGCTCGCTCAATTAAAGGCATGGTTAGGTGCCGCCCGTGGCGCTGCAGCTAGATATGGGTTAAAGGAAATAAAGTAGCACCTTACTACAAGTCCGGGCTTTTAGTCTAGTGGCAAGCGCTTGATCCTACAAGTGGTATCAGAGCACAGGTCACGGGTTCGAGTCCCCCATGGCGCAAATAGTGGTATTTTTGGCGAAAAGTCAGGATACTGCTGGGGGGGGGATTGTTGGGAAATATCCTAGCAGTCTCCTGCCTTCCAGGCTTGAGCGCTCAAGTCCTGCCCGCTCGCTCGATTAAAGGCATGGTTGGGTGCCGCCCGTGGCGCTGCAGCTAGATATGGGTTAAAGGAAATAAAGTAGCACCTTACTACAAGTCCGGGCTTTTAATCTAGTGGCAAGCGCTTGATCCTACATCTACAGTTCAATGGACAAATGCAGTGATGCTTACTTCACAATCTTCCTCCTCAGTGCATATTGTCCATCACTTCCTCCCAGCCTCATGTCCAAATCAATAAACATCTCATGTCACTAAGTTCATTAAGCTCATACAATGAGTAAATCTTGAGCTAGAAAGAACTCTAGTGAACATGCCTGTTGCATTCTCTTTAGTTGCAACTTTCTTGACAATCACAACACCTTTTTCAACCATATCTCTAACAAAGTGTAGCCTAACATCAATATGTTTTGACCTCTCATGAAAAACTTGATGCTTAGCAAGATGGATGGCACTTTGATTACCACAAAATACCTCAACACTCCCCTGATGATGCCAAAATCTTTCAGTATGCCTCTCAGTCATATTACTTCCTTGATTGCTTCAGTCAATGCATTATACTCTGCCTCAATTGTAGATAAAGCTACTAATGACTGTTGTACAGCTCTCCACACTACTGTTGTTCCATATAGTGTAAAAACATATTCAAAAATTGACCTTTTTGTGTCAATGTTCCCTGCAAAGTCTGAGTCAACATACCCTTCAAGTGGATTTCCTCCTACCTCTGATTTCTTGAACATCAATCCAGTATTGAGTGATCATCTCAAGTATCTAAAAGCCCACTTCAATGCTTCCCAGTGGCTTTCCCAAAATCCTCTTTGCATCATAATAATGTAAAATTCTTGAATAGTATTCCTTGAGGAACCACAGCAGCATAAGCCGCCATCGATCTCTCTAAATTTTTCTTTTTATCAAGATCGCCTGTTTCGAAAATGTGCAATAGCAATTAAGTCAACACCTCATGAAATGATTGATGATTATTTAATGCAAAAATTGATGTCAGAAATTGATCCAAGTCGCCACTCACTCTGATTTCCATGAACTATGCACCGAAAGATGCTCTGGGAGTGCATCCCCTTCAAGAACAAGCTGTTTTATACTCTTTTCAATCAGAGGATTGCTGTCAACTATTTCAATCCTCTCAATATCTGTAAAACGTCTCATGTGGATTTCCTCCAATTTATAGCAGTGTTTTATGCTTAGGTGAATCAGCTCGTTGAAGCTTAAAGGTCCCACCTTCAATTTTACCAAATCAAGGTCTTCAATTAGAAGACATTGAAGGTCTATAAAAGTCTCATCTTCTACTTCCCAAATTTGACCATAGAAGGCATTGCATTGTACCTCTAGCACTCGAAGACTACGAAATGAAGTCAACTCCTTGATTTTTTTCCCACGGATAGCCCAATCCACTCAAACTCAACTTTTTCAACCAAAATGGGAAGACAGGAAACGAAGCAACTAGGTGAACAACTTGAAACTTGAATCCAGGATTCACGACGATGCATGTTATACTAAAAATAGTCCTCTAATTGGAAAGATGATCAAAACAACATACGGGATCTGGTGCCTCAGGTGTCAATACAATTCTAATTCTCAACTTCTCTAGATTTGGGAGTTTATTAAGAATGAAGCAACTAGCAGTGCTCACGTCTAAAAGCGTTAAAAGCATTTCCAACGATTTATCACCAGGATTTGGTAGGTCGCTCCCCAAAAGCTCGAGATGTTTCAGCTCTTCTAAATCCCATATCTCCATTGGCATGTATGTCGGAGCTGCAGATGACTTGATGCTCAAATAAGGATGAACAATCATGTATTGGAGTTTCTCAAGTTTAGATATGGATGGAGGAAGTTGCCGATTGCAAGTGAGGGCAAGGTATAGTAGCTTAGCTAGTTCTAATACTTCCACTGGAAAATCATAAAAATGAATGTTAAGAGCATCGAGTCTTTGGAGAAACCTTAAGCCGAAACACAGTGGTACCATATATTGATGATATGGACCGAAACATAAGAGAGACTCTGCAGTGGATGCAAAATTTTCCTCGATTGAGTTGTACACGTCTTTGAGGGCAAATAAAATATTATTTTGGATGCTCAATCTGCTCTGGTCTTTTATACCTTCATCTAAAGCATCTTCGGGACAATCTACGACATGAAAAAAGTTTGTCTTCCTAGCCCCTCTTTGGCAGAAGTGCCACCAGGAAGAATGGAGGCCCAATATTCTTATTAGTAGCTTATGTGGATGATATATAATTAAAGGACTTAAGCTTTTTTGGTAGACCCTAACAAGACTACGGTGTTCAAGATTCAACATTAGTAAGTGAAAGGAAACATACGGTGAATTTTCTTCCTCAAATTTATTGAAAATTTTCTCAGCAGACCACAAATCGGTGTATCTCACACTTTAGTGGAAAAACTCCCATATAAAGAAAACATAATTTATATCCATCATCTAATTCCTTATAGCTCGGATAGAGTACCTTTGATATTTGATCATATGCGTCAATGAAGACCTGATGTCTCTTTTTATCCCCTACGTTGATCCAGAGTGATTCCTCGCCCATTGATAGGTGGTCTGCAACAGTGACGATTGTAAGAGGAAGATAATCACATTTGTCGGCAACCTTCTTCCCATAGTTCTCAAGTTGAGGAGGGCAAAAGCCTCCAACGCCTTCTCACGAAGAAGATTCCAACTTTCTTGATAACGATGAAAAAGAAGAGGGGGAGGAGGAGGGTTTTATTTCATCAAACATGGTTGGATCAACTGATTTGTCTCGCGAAGTAAGAGATTCACTTCTCGAGGATTTGCATAAGTCCGACATGGTCTCTTTTGTTGGTATGGCGGGCATTGGCAAGACCGATCTTGTTATGAGGATCATACAAGATCCGTTGTTTTCGAGCAAGTTTGAGTGTAGTATCTTTGTGAGGCTGGGCCCGAAATGTGAGTACGAAGATATGCTGCGAGCTATTCTAGCTCAACTTAATCCCGATGGCGAGCTTATTGAGGACAACGATGATGTCATGACGAGGTATTTGTACAATACTCTCAAGGATAAGAAATATGTCATTGTGTTTGATGATGTATGGGATTCATCTCTTGTGAGGGGCTCGACAAAAAGGTTTCTAGCAAGGGCTCCGGGGAGTTTGGTCTTGTTGACGACCAGAATAAATATGGTTACGGATGTAGCAAATACAGTTTACCGTGTACCATTTCTCGATAAAGAAGAAAGTTGGGATCTTCTTCGTGGGAAAGTGTTTGCCCAAGGGGAGTGCCCTCGTCAACTTGAGAAAGCTGGAATGAAGATTGCTGAGAATTGTGAAGGTCTTCCTCTTTTGATCATCACGGTTGCAGATCTCCTATCCAGAGCTGAGAAGACGCCGGAGTTCTAGAGCCAAATAGCAGCAAACAAAACAAATCACATTTTGTGGGAGCATATGAAAAAATATTAAAGGTACTATATCCAAGCTACAACTACTTACCTCGTGATATGAAAACATGCTTTCTCTATATGGGAGCCATGACTCAAAACTGTGAAGTCCGCGTTTCCAAGCTCATAAACTTGTGGAGTGCTGAGGGATTTCTTGGTGATTCATTGACTCTTTACATTATTCTGTGAGGACTAGATTTGAAAATCTCGTGTCGAATAATGTTGCTTTAGAGGTCCAGCTGAGCAGCACTAGTAACAATCTTAAAATCTGTAGTCTTCATTCTGTCTTTTGGTATCTGAGTAAAAGAGTAGCTTGGGATGAGAAGTTTCTCCATGTCCTAAATAGTTATAAAGATGCTAGCAAACAAGGTATAGAAAGCCGAAGGCGGCTTGCCATTTATAAAAATGTTATTCTCAGTATCAAAAATGTGCATGAGTCGATTGCATCCATGTCAGTTGTACGTTCACTCCTATGTACAGGCCCATATCATCAGTATCAAGTACCTATGTGTTGGGGTATAAGGTTGCTCAAGATACTCGATGCTCTTACAATTCGTTTCTACGAGTTCCCACTGGAGGTAGTGAAGCTGCTTCACTTGAGGTACCTTGCCCTCACTTGCAACGGAAACCTCCATCCTACCGTATCAAAACTCTGGAAACTTCAATGCTTGATTGTCCACCAGCATCTCAGCATCAGGCCTAGTGAATCTCAGTTGTCATATGTACCTGTGGAGATATGGGATTTGCAGGAACTGGAGTATCTACAGATCACGGGAAGAGACCTACCGGATCCTCCTCCTGGCGCTGTCTTGAAAAACCTCTTGAAACTATTAGACGTGGGGGTTCGCACTTGCACCAAGCGTGTCGTTGAAGGTATCCCTAATCTTGAGAAGTTAAGAGTTCAGATTGAATTGGTGCCAGATCTTGTTGTGCCCCTAAGCTTCTTTGATGATATATCCCACTTCAAAGTATTGAAGTCGCTTCAATGTGTCGTTGTGAATCCGATACTCATGTCCAAAAGTGTTGCCCCAGATCCTTTAGTGTCCACAAGAAGCCTCAGAAAATTGACTTTGAGTGGCTTTGGATATCCCTGGAAAGACTTCGATAAAAATGCTGGATTGTGTGATCTTAGGGAGCTCAAACTGCAATGTTATGCCTTTCGAGGGGAAAAGTGGGAGGCAAAAGAGATGAAATTCCCATGGCTTAAGGATATTTCAATTGAAGACACTGACCTTGTGGAGTGGACTAGCAGCGACGATGTATTCCCAGTGCTTTACACGCTATCCTTTAAGAACTGCTACAGCTTACGAGAGATCCCGAATCTATCATATCTTAGAGAAGCCTCGTTCGTTGATTGCCACCCTTCGGCTGCCACGTGTGCGAAGCGAATGGAACTTTGCGATGTTCATGTTGATTATTCATGGCTAGAAAAATAACGGGCCGGAGCTTCTACTCATCATGAACCCAACTTGGTTCAAAGGCTAGTCACCTCTCTCTCTAATGTTAGATGTATATTTCTTTATCTAGTGTAATTGTGGTCTTATTGTATGATTGTAGGCAAAGCAAACTGATCCTCATCTTGTTGTTTTTTATATGTTTAGCAATTGGTTACCTCCTTGCATTGCTTAGTTATAGAATTGTTTGCTATGGGGGTTAGTAATTTCATTAAATAGTATTAGTTGTTCCAACATAAGGTATTAGTAAATTGTCGTCCACGATAATAATTATCGTGAATATCATTTATACAATACCTTCTAATTAATTTATTATGGGACTAGCTAGGGGTTTTCGCTTTACACTTGGATAAGGCGGATAATACAAATTGATGACAAAGTATAGAGTGAAAATAGTTTATACATGAATCACTCCAGGATATTAGTCGTTTTCACTTAACAGTATATTTCACTGAAGAGTATTAATTATTTTCACTGAAAATTATTTGTTGTTCAATGAAAATAAATTAAGACTCGGTGAAAACAACTAATACTAATTTTTAGTGAAAATGACTAATACCCTTTAATGATTTATGTATAAACCAATTTCTATACATACTCCAAATGATTAATTTCTATATTTCTCTCCCAAGTTCACAAGAAATTTAAAGAATAAAAATGTAGGTGATAACAGAAGTTATTCGTTACTGATTAATATTTTCTCTCTCGTGTGCAGCTGCTTTATTGAAGGACGTTAGCAAGCATTTGAGGCTAAATGAATCAGTAACATCGATGCTATAGATTAATGTTGTTTTGAAATTGGATAATTTGAGACTTGATGATGGTGAATTTGCTTACTGCTATTTCTATAGTTGGATAATTTGAGACTTGATGATGGTGAATTTGGGATGTTTGATGCTTTAATGTATTTCCTTTAAATCTTTTGGCTTGTAACATTGTATATATATTCTATATTTTGAAAGTTTTGCGTATGGTTGATTTTGCGTCATACTTTTATTTAATTTATTGTATGTTTGGACACCAGTTTAAAATAATTGATCACATCAATAATTGTTGTATAGAGCAGATTGAACTAATTATTTTATAAATAAGAGATAATTATTTACCAATCATATATATCAAAGCAAACGAGTCATGTCTGATGAGTAAGATATGTTAGACTTCTAATACATCTACATATAAAGGAAAGATAAAATTAATATAATTAGGACAAAAAAAATTGAGTGAAACGGTTCACAAAATAGCACGAACGAAAACATCTTTCTTCCAAAATATTAAATACACTATGTCCAATTTATAGTTTTATACTCCATCTCTACTGATTCACGCAATAAATACTCATTAATTAACTATATACTATGTAATATAATAATGTATGGGGCTTTTTACGCCCACTTTGGCTTAATAAAAAAAAAAAACCAGTAAAATAAACACCTAAATGGCTTAATGTCCCAAAAAAAAAAAAAAAAAAAAAGCCTTTACGCTTTATAAATATCATATTTATAGTAAACTCATTTTTCTTAATTTTGATCTGGAAAATTATTTAATAAACATATACTCTATAGACATTTTGAAAATTGAAAATTAGACATGCCAACAATAGGAACGACATATAACTAAGGGGGCGCTTGGTTAACAACTATTCAATGGTAATAGAAATGGGATTGAAAATTAGTGTAATTAACATGATTCATGAGAACAAAATCACTACCTCTCCTCCTAAATAAGGTAATCACTACTTCATTTTGATTACCCTATTCTCTTCCTACAATCCTCCTCCTCAATCACTCTTCCATTCCTCCACCAACAACCATTTGTTGTCAACTTCTATTCCAAAATTGGGGCATGGCACTAGCAATGGTGTCACCATTGGAACACTTTTTCTCCTAACATATCATTTTCTTATGAGGGCATAGATGGAAATAAATTTTCATTCCTATTACCATTGAAGAATTGTTAACCAAGCGCCCCCTAAAGTCCTCTTAATCTCCCGCGTATCTTCCTGAGGAGATATGGGAGTTGCAAGAGTTGGAATATCTTCAAGTCGTGGGAAGAAACCTACCGGATCCTCCTCTGGGCGCTTTCTTTAAAAACCTCTTGACACTTCTAGATGTGGGCACTCACACTTGTACACAAAGTGTTCTTGGTCATATCCCTAATCTGAAGAAGTTAAGAGTTCAAATTGAGCTGATGCCTGTTGCTGCTGAATCCATGAGTTTCTTCGATGATATATCGCGTCGTCGGAGACTTGAGTCACTTCAATTTCTCATCGTGAATCCTGATCTCATGTTTGAAATTGTTTCGCCTCCTCCTCGAGTTTCCTTCTCATCTTTTAGGGATAGATTTTTTTTTACGTCCCATAACTTTTTACCTTTCCAAAAAGGTCCCAAAAAAGTTAATTTTTCCTGTTACGTCCAATTTTTGTCTAAGTGTACAATTTACGTCCCAAAAAAGTTAATTTCTCCAGTTACGTTCTAATTATTTGCTAAGTGTATAATATACATCCCAAAGTTATTGGGATTGATAAGACGCAATCATTAAACCTCATGTGTCGCACACATACTTGTTAAATTTAGTTTTTTTGGGCAAAAAATATTTATGTGGACATTAAATTTATTTTTGAAATATTTTTGAAGGGTGGGGTGGGTGGCGGTGAGGAAAAGGCTGACGTTTTAGTTTCAATTCTGACAACTTTGAGACGTAAATTGTACATTTAACCAAAAATTGGGACTTGATTGGATAATTTAACTTTTTTGGGACATAAATTGTACACCTAGCAAAAAATTGGGACGTAATTGGAGAAATTGACTTTTTTGGGACGTAAATTGTACACTTAGCAAAAAATTGGGACGTAATTGAAGAAATTAACTTTTTTGAGACGTTTTTGGAAAAGGTGAAAAGTTATGGGATGTAATGGAACTCCATCCCTCATCTCTTAGAAAGCTGACTCTGAGTGGCTTCGGATGTCCTTGGGAAGAAATGAGCGAGATTGCTCAATTGCCATATATATCTTCAAGTGCTCTAATTGAAATATTATGGGAAAAATGGCGCGTGGAAGAATGGGAGTTTGAGAGCCTTAGATATCTTTCGATTGAAGACACTGACCTTGTAGATTGGACAGGCGTCCTGGAAATTGAGTACTTATTCTTCGATTACTAATCGAATCGAATAATATCGTAGGTTGATGCTATTTTGTTACGGCGTAATTTAGACTTGGATAACAGTGAATTTATTTATATATGGTAATCTCTATATTAATTTGTTGTCGGGATGTAACTTTAATTTGAATTCATTGGCTTGTGTTTTCTTATTCTGTATAGAGTTTTGCATATTGTTGGTGTTTCATATACACTACAAGAAAATATAAAATTGTCTACGGAAATTAAGGGAAAAACTGTAAACTCACTCTCTTAACCGAATACAAATGAAACCCAAGTATTTTAACCTCCATTTTCTAACACATTCTGGTAGAGAGCATCCATCTTGGATGCGTGCCCGCCTTCAAGTTTGTTTCATAACTGAAAGTTAGTTATGAAAGTGCTGTGAAATTCCAGTAATGCCCTTAGTCATTTTACTACCCCGCACCACTGCTAACATTGAACAGTATTACTTCCTACCTGCTTATAGTATCAGTTCCAGCATAGTGCATTTTAAACAATAATAAAAGTCATGTGAATGAGTTGGATGGAAATGTATTTAGTGTTAAAAAAAATAAACTAATATTGATTAATTTAGTGACCACCTTCTTGCTCTAGTTGAATTTTTGGGGCAATTGGACTTTAATGTTTTTATTTTAGCCAACTGGAGGTAGTTGGATTCTCTGCTTATAAGAAAAATAGTTTTCTACTCATTTCATAATAAAATAAATATGTTACCCAACTTTGATATAAAGAGAAAATACCATGTTCAAATGATTTTAATATACAAATAGTATTTTTCCGGGGTAATTTTTTTTAAGGACCGTAACTCTGGGGGTGTGGCAAAACAAGGACTGTAACTTTTCGGGCTGGCAAAATAAGGACAATAACTTTTAAAAGTGGCAATTTAAGGACCGTAACTTTTAAAAATAGCAATTTGAGGACAAATTAGCCCGGATTACTCTCTTTCGGGCTAATTTTGCATGATTTCGGGCTCAAATCGCCAGTGTGGATATTATTTTGAATAAAATTACTTTTTTAAATATTCCACCTCATTTTTTTCCCTTTTATTTTTTGAATTAATTTCCAATTCATTTTACTCAAAATACACTCATAATGAAATGTGTTGTAATCATGTAGGTTTGATGTCGGGCAGCATCTCGGAAGAATAATTTCTAAATCCACAATTTGGAGCAGAAAGCATTAGATGCTGAAAAAAGATTAAAAGAAGTTAATACCTTAGTTGAAGAGGTGGTCTCTTTGGCACAATCTTACTGTGCCCATCCTAATTGTAAATGTGAAACCTTCTTGCTTAATCTTTATCTATTTTTGCTTAATTATTGAGGTTCGGGTGCCTTGAGAATTATTTTATAGTTGATTTTTCAATCCTAACTTGTGTAGCTGAGTTACTTTTTAAAATATTCCACCTCATTTTTTTCCCTTTTATTTTTTAAAATAATTTTCAATTCATTCATTATACTCAAAGTTTTTATGTGAATGAATTGAAAATTATTTTAAAAAATAAAAGGGAAAAAAATGAGGTGGAATATTTAGAAAGAGTAATTTCATTCAAAATATATCCATGTTGGCGATTTGAGCCCGAAACCGTGCAAAATTAGCCCGAAAGATAGTAATTCGGGCTTTTTTGTCCTCAAATTGCTATTTTTAAAAGTTACAGTCCTTAAATTGCCACTTTTAAAAGTTATTGTCCTTATTTTGCTAGCCCAAAAAGTTACGGTCCTTATTTTGCCACCCCCCCTAAGTTACAGTCCTTAAAAAAACTTTTACCCGTATTTTTCCTGTGCGATGTACGTGTTGAATATTATAAAATTTAAATAGGAGATTGTATAATGAACAAATTATAAAAAAAAAAAAAGTTAAAATTAAATTTTTTTTATCCATAAATCAATTAATATGTAAAAATTTATATTGTATATATATGAGTATTACAATTATATAATTAATCATACAATTTTTAATTAAATATTAAATTCACAACAAATACTAAAATTCATAAGATTATTTTAATTTAATATTTAACAACTAAATAAAAATTATTTGAATTCAATCAATCTTAAGTCAATAAAAGAATACTTTAAAATAATAAAATAAATATTTTAAATATATTTTTCTTTTTATATGTGCAATATATATGTTAAATTAAAAATATTTAAAAGACAATTAATTTGATATGTAGTGTATTGGAAATAGATTTAAAAGTAAAAACTTAAATTTTTTTAAAATATTGAAGGAAAAGAAATTAGTAAAATTAATTCACTTTCTTTAATGGAGAGTGGGACTCACTGTTGCACCACAAAGCAAGTGGACTTCACTTGCTCCAATAATAAAAATATTTTCTCTCTCTCCACTTCTATTTATATAGATATAGATGTTTTTCTCAAGGACAAAACTTACATCCATCGAGACTAATGTTCACTTTTACAATGGGCATGTCTGCTACGTACAAGATTCTTATAAATGATTTTAGAAACTTATAAGATATATTTTTTAAATAATTTATAAGTTGTTAAAGTATTTGGCTAATACAACTTAAACGATCTTCGTGAATTTAAAAAATATATATTTTAAATTTTAATTTTAATATAAAATAATATTTTTTTATTCTTTATGGTGAGGTGTTTCAAGGATGGGTGGTTGGGGGTGGAGGTGCTTAGGGAAATAAGTTGGAAAATTACAATTTTATTTTTTACTGTTTATAAATTGTTAGGAGTTTATTTTATAATTTTATAAGTTGTTAAATATTTTATTTTATCAAATGATGCTTTTTACGCACCATAATTATGTTCAGCCATAACCTCTTAATTAAATTAAATATAAGTTCAGCCATACCCCTCTTAATCAAATTAAATAATATTTTTACTTACAAATCAATTAATCCACTAATGCTTATCTTTGTTGTCTCTCTCCTCTGCATTCGTTGAATTGTGTGCCTATATATTTTTTACACATCTCAACATGTGCCACGCACGTGCTTTCCATACGTTTATAACGGCCGACAACGTTTCTCTGCCTCTCTGTTTATCCATTCCGATGGCGATGCCCCTTCATAAATGCGGGCAAATATTAAAAGAAAATAAAAAGCAATAGGTGTACGTTGATCAATAATTGAATCATAATTTCATTACAAAATATATATATCATAATTTCATTAAAATTTTGTATATCCTCAAGATTGTGTTTTCAGTTTATTCAGTTTTGTATGAGAAAAGAGAGATCATATGATCTATATCTTAAATTAGGCCAGTAGATACTTATTTAATAGTGTTTAATATGATATATTAAAATATGTATTATTCTAATATGTGTATTTAATAGAATGCAGTTAAATTGATATAATTTTATTTGAGGGTTCGGTGGGAAATACATTAAATAAAAAATTTATAATCTTTATAATTAAAGAACTAATATTAATTATCATTAATTATTGGATGAAATGGTAAATAAATTCCACAACTTCCTAGAATCTTCTCTCCCCCTTCTTTCTTCAACTTCCCTTCCTCTACCGGTGACAACGGGGGTTGATCCACTTCACGGGTGTAATTTGTTCTTAATTTGTATTTTAAATCCATGAGTCGCTATGAAGCAGCACAAAAAATAGAACCACCACCATCCTTTGTAATTTCTTATACATGATGATTTTTAAATACAGATTAGGTTGTTAATTTAGATTATGCTATTAATTTAGGAATTTTGGAATACAAAATGGGGCGGTGCGTTGAGGAATGCATGCTAGAACAGTGTTTCAGAAATGCAAGAAGATTCATTTAAGTATGATGAAATAGTTATATCAATTAATAGCATTTACGGATTGGAATAGTTTTAGTGGTTAGAATTGGAATAATTTTATTGGTTAGAACACCACTACCTATGTTGTAAAGTTATGGATTGGATTCGAGTCATCATTTTACGCTTATCCAAAAACATAATATAACATAATTTGGAGATATTCTTTAGTTTATACGGGTTGATCAAGTGGTGAGACTTTTAGAAATATGCTCCTCTTTAGGCCTCAAAATTAAAATTCAGAAGGTACGATCAATTTTTTTAAATGGGTCAATTTATACAAAAATTACTTTGACTTCAAATAAATCCTCTGATAATGGGCGGTGGTAATAAATTCCTCGGATTAATCTAACGTATGCCAATAATAAATAATTATTAAAATATATCATGTTTTATGTAATTATATTATATACAAGTGGCTAGAATTAATTTATTGATTTGTTTAGTACTATTCCATAGTTGGCAACGGCTATTTTTTTTTTTTTTTTTTTGAAACGGAAACATAAAACTTTCATTACTTCAGTGAAAATATAGGCTCACGCCTTACATCATTTTGAATAAACGGGATACAAATATCAGGGGTTTCTTCAATCCAAATTTGCTCGTAGGGTGCCTTCTTTCCGAAATGAGCAAGAGTATGAGCAACTTTGTTCGCTTCTCTCTTGGTTAGCAAGAACTCACAGCCTTGAATAAAGTTTGACATACTCCGGATGTCTTTGACAATTTCCATAACGTAAGCTTCATCAATCATTTCTCCTGTAATAGCTTTAAAAAGGAGTTCCGAGTCAATCTCTAAAAGCATCGAACCCATCCCAGCTTCCGCGGCTGATTGAAGCCCAAAACGAAGTGACAGGGCCTCCGCTAAGGTGCTGCTCCCCTCGCCCCTACATCTCTTCGAACCCGCCATTAACACAAGTCCCAGGCTATCCCGTACCACAAATCCAAACCCAAAGCAACCATCCTTGAAGATTGCCGCATCTGTATTGAGTTTTCTCGCGGTCGTAGGTGGTCGAGTCCATTTGACCTCACTGGGCTTTAAGGTAGTCTTCTTTCTGTGGACAGGATCCGAGCTTTGAAGTTCAAAGAGTGCACGAGCCGTTCTTTGTGGAATATCCTCAACCGAGCAGATCTTTTTTTCAAAGATTTTAGAATTGCGCGCCTTCCATAGATGCCAAGCCAGCAATGCGAAATATCGTATTCCATCAGGTTGTAATTTACCCAAAAGTTCACCACACAGGTTTCTAAAGGGTAGATTACTATGTACTTGAAGATCAAAGCGGATTGGGCTAAGGCGCCAACATTGTTGGGCAAAAGGGCAGAAAATGAGAGTATGGGTGAGTGTCTCTCGTTCTTCACCACACATACAGCAAACCGGGTCCACTGTCATACCACGACGAGCTATGTTTTGCTTTGTAGCCAGAGTATCCGAACAGGCACTCCAAAGGAAATGGCGAATTTTGGGAGGGATATTAATGTGCCAGATTTTTTTCCACAGAGGGTCAATTTTGCTCGTTGATGCCAGGCTCGAACCACACTTGGAGAATTTTTAATTGTCAAATGGTATGCGGATTTAACACTGTATTTTCCAGACTTGTTTGGAGCCCAAATAATTTTGTCTCGCGGGCGACGTAAGCTCAATGGCGTTTGGAGAATGCTGTTTGAATCGCTCTCTGAAAACCAGTTACGAATGAGATCCTCCTTCCATGACGGACCATCTTGGTCGATGAGATCAGCCACAAATTTAGGTTCCTCGAGTCTATTCTCCAGCTGGTCCGGGTATTTTGGCTTGTTTATATTGATCCATTTTTCGTCAAAACAGGGTATGGATTCTCCAGTTCCTACCTGCCATGCCATCCCTTCTTCGATAAGCTTTCTAGACTTGAGGATGCTGCTCCATATAAAGCTGGGTTGGTACCCACTCTTCGCACTCTTCAATTCGCCCCTCGGATAGTAACGAGCCTTGAAAATCTGTGCCACCATAGATTGTGGCTGTTGAAGTAATCTCCAATATTGCTTTGCAACCATTGCTAAGTTGAAGAAGTATAGTTCTCTGAAGCCCAGTCCTCCCATCTCTTTTGATCTCGACACTCTTGCCCAACTAGCCCAATGTGTCTTCCTTTCTTCGCCCTTTGCCCCCCAAAAGAAAGAAATGGCTTCCCTCTCGATTTCCTCACATAGAGAATGAGGGAATAAGAAACAGCTCATTGTATAAGTTGGAATGGCTTGGACCACAGATTTAATCATGATTTCTCTACCCGCTTTTGTGAGTGAGGCCTCTTTCCATCCTTTCATCCGGCTAAGAATTCGGTCCAACACAATTTGGAGGACTTGTCTTTTGGATCTCCCAAAGAGGGTTGGGAGACCAAGGTATTTTGTGTACATGTCCACTGTTCTAGCGCCCAACTGGGTCCCCATGTCTTCACGAGCCTCGAGAGAAACGTTTCCACTGACAAAAAGTTCGAACTTGTCGAGGTTGACACGTTGCCCCGAGGCTTCTTCATATGTCCCTATGATATCCTTAATTGTATCCACCTCTCTCTGGTTTGCACGGAAAAAGAGGATGCTATCGTCGGCGAAAAAAAGGTGGGAGACGGGTGGGGCTGATCGTGCAACTCTAATTCCCGTCAACTCCCCACGGGATTCCGCCTTTTGGATTAGGGATGATAGGCCCTCTGCACAAATAAGGAAAAGGTAGGGTGACAGTGGGTCGCCTTGTCGAAGCCCACGAGTCGGATTGAACAGATCAGCAGGATATCCATTCACCAAAATTGAATATGAGACTGTTGTAACACACCTCAAAACCAGCTTTATCCATCTATCATCGAAACCCAATTTATAGCACATATCCTCCAAGAAAGACCATTCGACCCGGTCATAGGCTTTACTCATATCAAGTTTCAAAGCTGTGATCCCTTTCCTCCCCGTCTTCTTTGTCTTCATGTGATGAAAGACCTCAAAGGCGATCATAGCATTATCCGTGATTAACCTGTTAGGAACAAAGGCACTCTGTACAGGGGAGATCACGTCATCAAGAATACATTTCACACGATTTGCAATAACCTTTGTGATCACTCGAAAGATGACATTACACAAACTAATCGGCCTAAAATCTTTTGCACAATCAGGGGATTTAATCTTGGGGATTAACACAATAAAGGTGTGATTTAGGGGGCGGGGGTCAGCTTCCTCATTAAGGATCGAAAGGCAAGTGGAAACAAAGGAATGCTCAACAATATTCCAATAACTTTGAAAGAACAAAGGGGGCATATCGTCGGGACCCGAAGATTTTACCGGGTGCATTTATTTCAGAGCTCGTTTGACCTCCCCCGCTGTGTATGGTTGCATGAGGAATTCATTCATCTCCCTTGTCACCTTTGTCTCTACAGTATCTAGCACTTGATGTGTATTGCAATGGTTTACTGAGGTGAACAGCTCTGTATAGTACTCTTTGAGGACTTCTTCAATGTCTTCGTGCTTCACAGCCCACTCTCCGCTTGATTTCTTTAGACGGGTTATAGTGTTCCTTCTCTTTCTATGGGAGGCTTTTCGATGAAAGAATGATGTATTTCTATCCCCTTCTTTAAGCCATAGGGCCCTGGATCTCTGGAACCACATGATCTCTTCTTTCTTTAAAAGATCCTCCAATTCCTGTTCACATCTCTTGATTTCATTTAGCACTTTTTGGTCCTGTTGAGTTGATTGTAATTCTTGGATCCTCTCTCTCAGTCTCTTTATCTGTCTACCAATGTTTCCAAAGGCTGCATGACCCCAAAATCTAAGAGAGGCGCCGCAAGATGTTGTCCTCTCTATGAAAGAAGCTGAGAGGTTGCCTCGATTCCAGCCATTTTCAATCACTTCACGACATCTCTCATGTTCCATCCACACTTTCTCGAATCGGAAGGGCTTTGATTGCTTCTCTCTCTCCCTATTACTGCTCTGCTTCTGGACTTCGGAGATTTTAATGATAATAAGGGCGTGATCCGATTTGATATGGGGTAGGTGAAGCACCGTATGTGACGGATAATGGGAGCCCCAGCTTGGAGTGGCTAACACCCGATCTAAGCGGCATTGAATGTTGTCAGGCCCTTCTCGTCCATTTGACCACGTGAATTTGTTCCCCTTATACCCCAAGTCTTGTAGTTCAAGATAGGAAATAGTCTCTCGAAAGTCTATCATCTGATTTGTTCGACGAACATTTCCCCCACTCTTTTCCATAGACCACAGTATTTCGTTGAAGTCCCCCATGCATAACCAGGGTAGCCCATCAGTTTGTTTTAAGCTGCGCATCAGCTTCCATGTTTTGTGTCTATCAGTGTTATCGGGCCAGTTAAATGCCACTGACAGTTTGACCCCTCAATGTTTGTAACAAAGGACAAGTGGTTCCTAGAGAACGACGTTAGCGAGAGATTAACTGGATCCCTCCATAGCATACAGAGACCACCGCTCTTGTTCTTCCCGTTTCCAAAACAATCTACTGGGAAGCAGCCTTTGTAGTGAAGAGAGTGTGAATTTAACAGCACCATTTGAGTACATGACATTTTTGTTTCCATGAGGAAAACTATACTCGGATCTTCCTCATGTAGGATCTTCTTTAGGACTCGAACTGTCGCTGGGTTCCCAAGCCCACGACAGTTCCAACACAAAACGGTCATTGTTCCCGGCGGGGCTGTGGGGCAGCCTCCGCCGATACGAAATTTTTTGTCTCACTCCACTCCATGGACTCCGCTTTGGGTTTTTTCCAAGAGAGTTGAGCTTCCACTCCATCATCAAGTTGGACTTGAAGACCGTTCTTCCTCAGCAAGTTCAAGTTGGAATCTCCGCCACAACTGGATCATGGGTTGCATTTTTTGACCTCAACGCCTGGTACTTCACTTCCACCCTCGTTTGGGACGCCAACACCCTCCCCCGCAACATTCGACAGTATGTCTGAATTTTAGCCACGCAACCAATAGTAAATAAATAAGGACGCACGCATGCATGCATGTACGTAGTATCAGTGAGCGTACTTGCTAACTAGGTCGTCTATCTTCACTTTCTGTCTTTTTATTTTTCGTCCCATGTATTGTGACATTAATAAAGATTGTCCCGCAGCCGAGATTGTATAGTTACACTCAATATTGCGTTTGGTTCGCAGGTTTACGGCCCGAGATAAAATTGGGGTCCTACATTATCCATCAAATAAGGGATTAAATAATCCCTTAAAGATGGTGGAACTCCATAGTCCATGCTTTAAAAATGGTATATTGCACTTTAAACTCACTTAATCATTCAATCCAAACACACATTCCTCCTCAAATAATCATATTTAATCCAATGTCATCTAATTCAATCACATCTAATTAATTCTATCCCGTGAACCAAACGGCCCCTAAGAGGTCATTTGGTTCGCTGGATTAGGTGGGATTAAAGTTTTAGTCACACTCAATCCTATGTAATAATATGTTTGGTTTGCAGGTTTACGGCCCAGGATAAAATGAGGGTCCGGGTCATAAAAACCTACATAATCTATCAAATGAGGGACTAAATAATCCCTTAGGGATGGTGGGAGTCACATTTATCCTTACAATAGATAATTAAAGAAAAGAAAAGAAATATTTGGGAGGCTGAATTAGTTGGGGGGTAAAAATGGTATATTGCACTTTAAACCCATTTAATCATTCAATAAAAAAAAAAAAAACAATCCAAACATACATTCCTCCTCAAATAATCCTATCTAATTCAATCTCATCTAATTCAATCTCATATAATTCAATCTTATCTAATCAATCTCATTCCGTGAACCAAACGGCCGGAATATTATTGGTTCGAGATGGGTTATTTCCAACTAAATATTAGTGACGACTCAATTGAGCGATACAAATCACTCGGGTTTTTGGCTTGGGTTTTTATCACACTCTTTGCCTAATAATTAGAGCTGTTACTGTTGGTGTCATATTATATTTTGTTGTCCCCTTACTCTCATATTATTTCCATGTATATTGATTCTTTTTTTAAATGTATATATATCGCCAGAAATCAATTTAATTTCACCTAAAACCAACCAAAATTAAACCATGTCAAATCTCTTAGATATGAATAGGGATGAGGCTAACATTAGGAATAAGTAGTATGTAAAGAATTTCGTCTCAAAGGGTCAAACTTTTCATATTCGTATGTTATATTATTAAAAAAAATCGTTGGGGCTATAAATTTATAGATGAAAGAGCAAACTGACATATAAAAAATATGGGTTAATTGCACTTTTGGTCCCAAAATAATAGACCCAATACACATTTGGTACCTATGTACAAAACAAGTTCTTTTTTTGCAAATTTAGTCCCAACCGTTAGTTTTTGAATGAAAATCGCTAGTTGACTTAAGTTGACTTTTGAAAATAATATTAAATATTAATTAATTACGTATATAATCAAATTAATTCATAAATTATAAATTTATTGTAAATATGTATATTGAATTTAAGCATAATTAAAAAATACAAAAAAAAAATTAAGTATAAATCCACCTGCACATCCAAAACAAAAATGTTTAAAATTGAATAATGTTCTAATCATTTTTTCGAACAAATGAAAAATGTTCTAAAAAATTCTCCAACAAAATTTTGGGGGGTGAAGTACTAAATTATGGGGATGAAAATATTCGTACCCTAAATAAAATATTTTGAAAATCCTGATTAATTTTTTGGAACATCAGAAATTGTCGTATATAGAAGGCCCGCTATGTTCAAGTTGAAGCCCATCATGCAGCCCAACATTAACAATTAAAGCCCAAACCTCATTCCAGACAATATAAATGGAGCCCTTGTCTGCTTCTCCACGGAGGAAATTAATATGATCCATCGTTACATCCTTCTCCTGCAGATGTAATGCTTATACTAGGATCATTGAGATTTAAATTCTAAATGATAATTTGGAAGGGAATGGAGGAGAAAAAAACAAAAAAAGGCACACTACAAAATTTTAATCAGTTTAAAATGGTTATATATTTTTGTTTTGCAAATAAACAAATGAGAATAACTATAAGAAATTAAAGTTACGTTTAATGATAAAATCCTATTATTATTGTTTCTCTAGTTAAATAAATTTTGTGATGGAATATGATCTTTAATAATAGGACAAATTACTAAACATCATCATCTTGTCATTAAAAAAATTTACCTTGAAAAACTATAATAACAGAAAAAATTATTATTATTAAAGATCAATTTTTTAGTGAATGAATCATTAAAAAAATGTTGTACGATTTTTTTTTTCAATGAAATTTCATCTCAAAACTTGATTTGTAACAATAAAAGAAGTCAGTCACAAAACTGAAACTTTAATTAGTTTAAGGATTAAGTATATTCTTTTACAAATATTTAAGGAGATATCGTGTGGCTTGGTGTTATGCGACTCTTTTATTGAAGAGGAAGGGTAGGGTCTTCAAAATGAAACTTTAATTAGTTAAAAGGATTAAGTATATTCTTTTACAAATTATTGAAAAAAATATTAATATATCTTGGTTGTATACCCTTGTTTGTGTGCAATGTATCTATGGAATTAGTAAGGTTAAATGCAAATATGTCCCAATTTTTTTTTCATCATTTTATTTTTTTATATCATGCTCATAATTGGTTCTTTTGTGTATATTCTAATTGCAAAATTGATCACACAAAAACCAATTTTTATACACAAAATGTTAGCAAAACAACTTTTACAATGATATTTTTCTTATGGGACCATTCCTCCATAAGCCTGATGTACGTTGGGAATTATACTATTTTCGTCCTTTGAGGACAAAAGGTGATTAACTAAATCGCCGATTTAATCATTATCTAATATTGATAAATGTTCAGATTCCTTTTTGACGTATCGAAATGATAAGTGTGCAAATTTGTTTGGAATAAAGGTGTACCATGTATAATTGACTCAACACACATAAAATATATGCAGATACTGATTTGGAGAGGGGAGGGGCATCGTCCCCCTTGAGAATTTAAATTTTATCTACTATATATGTAGAATTTTTTTTTTACTAATATCTTGAATTTATAATTTTTTTGCATTTCGCTCCTAATTATAAAATTTAACCCTTCTTACATGGGCTTTTCTACGGTCAGGAAGGTTTTCGCCCTTCCTGACATCAGTAAACCAATAATAATTTGCCACGTCATTTAAGTTCGCCATTTGCGATCTAGCTTCGCCCGGAATAAAAATATATATTTTTAATAGAAAAAATTATAAAATTACAAAAATATCCTTACAGTGTTTTTATTTTAGGCAAAATATTATGTGTGTAATACACACAGAAATAAATCTTTGTGTAACAATCCGTTTACAATCCGGATCATTAAACGGGTCGGATATATATTTATTTTTTACCCGCACAATTCAATCGTTTCTCTCTCTAATCCCTAACTCTGTCAATTCTCTGATTACCCAAGCGACTCTCTCGGCAGCGACGCTTGGCGATGGCAATGTGCTCGAAGCTGAAAGCCAGAAGCGCGTCTCTGACGACAACGTCGATGTCCTCGCCATAGATCTTGTGGTTCGTGGACTTCACCCTGCGTAGATTGTCGTTGTCCATAAAGGGTAAGTAGTCGAGGATCAAGGACATGTTGTGGATAATCTCGACACAGCATGCCGGTGCCATGGCAGTGAATTCATCATCGCCAACGAGATCTGTCGCATATCAGGTACTTATATATAGTACATAACAATCAGATCTACATTTTTACATATAATTGAATGATTTAGCATTTATGTTCATAGAATTGAATTGAATTGAATGTAAATCATTCAATTGTGAATGTAACATTTATCAAAGTGGAGGCAATCATATTCCGGCTCTGGAACTTTATGTTCAATGATTTAGCATTCTTACCAGCTTATTTTATGAAAATCATATGGAAATTGAATAAACGGTGTGTTTTTACTATGAAAAACTCAATTGAAATGTTTGGAAATGTATTAGTCTTTTGTTCTGGATATTTGAAATGTCTTTGGAATATATATGTATGTAAAAATATATTTACTTGAATGCAAATGAAGGCCATGCTGCTAAAATTCTTCAAAGGTTTGGATTAGACTTTTTTTATTCTATTACAGATGCAATCAATAGTATCAAGACTACCTGTAAAAAAAAAGTATCAAGACTACACTTGTGTAGATTATTTAGCATAGAATAAAACTATTTCACAAATGTGAGTGATAACACAACTATATTTTTAGCATATGTGATGGTAGACCTTACTATACAATCTCAGGCTGTAAAGTTTTCTTCGAATTTAAAGTCACTTTCGCTGGTACTAGTCCTGGATATGATAAATTCTTATATGCCTCTTTTTCTCCTCCACGTTGTATTGACAATTGAAGCTTATAACATAAGCAGGTACAATAAAATTCTTATACTAAAAATAAGCAGCAAAACATGCCCATAAGATTCAACAGAGAGTGACAATTCAGTGATTGTGGAGTTATGATAGTTAATGATAATATGTAGTTCTTCAGATTGAATTGGCAAATCTATGGAGTTTATTTCATACTGTACTAACATAATTATGGTTAACATTTGTGGGAATTTGTATTATTTGATGCTGCAACTCATCTTAAGTTTGACAATATAGTTCTTCGGGTGTATATATTTTTCCATTCTTCCGTTCATCCCTTGTGTGATAATATTATTTTTCTGCTTGAAACAACTTATCAGGAGTAGGAGTTCAGTTGCTCAGAATTGCAGTTAGATTATGAAATTTGATACGTAATTAGATGAGTGATGTCCTCGAAATCAAGAGACTAGTGATTAAAGAGAGTGAATTTTTGAACATGAATTATTTGTCATCATAGACTATTTCTAAGGACTTATAACTAAGTCATCATTGCATCTGAAAGGCCATGGTTTTTGTCCCTCAAAGGAAACATCTTTCTGGAGGTAATAATAGTTTTAGTTCTTTCACAAGTTATATTCTTTTTATGGTATAGTAAAATTATGTGCATTAGGAACCAGACCATATTAATTTCACATTCGATCTTCTGCACAAAATAATGTTAATATGTTCGCTCCTCTTGGTGATTTGGTCACCTTTGGGTTAGTGTTCATTTCTTCTTCTTAATGGGTTATATAGTTCACGAATAATGCTTAAGTGTGGATTTTATTTTGTAGACATTATAAGATTTCATTATATTATTCATATATTTAAAGTTTGGCAAAGTATTGTGTGAGTGCTACACACCAATAACTTTTGGTGTGTAACAATTCAATTCGGTCCGGGTCGAGTTAAACGGGTCAAGTATATATTTATGTATCACCCGTTTACTTCTAGAATTCTATTTGCCCAACCAGTGAAATTGTGAGAGACACGAGCCTCCTATTCATCTTCCACGAGCCACCGCCGGATCCTAGCAGGGCGATCGCCGGCGAATCATCTCCGATTTGCTCTCTCCTCTCTATTCAGCGCGTAACAGGTATCACTGTCCGCTTTCACCTCGAGACAGCGCAATCCAACAGCGCACCCCCGCCTGTCCGAAGGGTTGTAGCAGTGAAAGGAGTCGCTACTGCTCAGTACAGGTTCGAACATGTAATTACACATCTTCACTAATTTATTTCCATTTTCATGTTTATAGCTCACTATTAAAATCTGATCCCAAATTGGTTTAAATCAAGGTGCCTTAGCTTGATTTTCCTTCATCATTGCACTCAAGTCTGTCTCTAAATAGCGTTGGGGGTTTATAAAGTCATATTTGGTTTTTGGTCTCATTTATTTTCAAGTGGTGAATTGAGTTGTGTTGTGTGGTTATTATATACTTGAGTAAGTCGCATTATATGTTTTTGCTACAGCTGTGTCTCCATCGGCTGCATCTCCAAGCTCAGCTCCAAGTTCGAGCATCGGGGCTAAAGAAGTGGCTCCGGGCCCAGGCTCAGCACCAGCACCATCACCCTCCACCTCTGGAGCTTCTTCGCTTGCCGCCTCTTTTGTCTTGCTCTTTCTTAGCGTGGTAGTTGCTGCATTTTAAAAGTTGATAACTCTATTTTGAGAGTGATCATTAATCTCCGGGAGGAGGAGGAGGAGGGGGTACATAGGATTCAATTTGAGCATTTCTTGTTTAGTATTATTGATTGCTAGTATATGAGAATTCTTGTATCAACTTTTGACTCAATTATTGCATTTGCCTATCTACCTTGTTACTGTTCTGTTTGCTACTTTCATTTTAAGGAACAAGGCTTGATTCCTCTTTGCAAATTCTATTAAATTTCTTAAGATATAGTATGTCAGTGCCGGTGGTGTTAAAAAATACTTGAGATGGTAAATTTTTTAATTTTTTCTCATAGATGGGCATCTCATGATTGTTTTGCTTGGGGGCCTGGCCCATCAGTCCAGTTGTTTCATTTACAAAGAACTAGACATGGTATCGGCGAATGCAATGGTTTTAATTCACGAGTTAGACATGGTATCTGTGAATGAATGATATGGTATTAGCTAATAAACGTTATGGTATTAGCTAATAAACGATATGGTATTAGCTAATAAATGATATAGTATTAGCTAATAAATAATATGGTATTAGCTAATAAACGATATGGTATTAGTTGATAAGCATTATGGTATTAGTGGATAAATGCCATGGTTTTAATTCAGGAGTTAGACATGGTATCGGTGAATGAATGATTTGGTATTAGATAATAAATGATATGTTATCGGTGAATGAACGATATGGTATTAGCTGACAAATATTATGGTATTAGTGGATAAATGCAATGGTTTTAATTCATGAGTTAGACATGGTATCGGTGAATGAATGATATGGTATTATCTAATAAATGTTATGGTATAAGCTGACTAATACATAAATACTCAGCCAACAATTAGGAATTTTAGAATTCTTTTGGTAATATTGAGACGTGTTTAGTACTCCCACCATCCAATATTTGTAGTTCTATTTTTTTAAATGTTATTTTTTACAATAAAATGGAGGGTATTATGAGGTATTGTGATATTCACCTAATTTTAGTATTGTCTAGAGCCAAGATACTTCCTTCCTCAGTTTTTCACGGCATCTATGAAATAAAAACAAAAATTTAAACAACCTCTCTCCCAAGTTAAAAATAAAAGAAAATTTTAACCAAGATTTCATAATTATCATAATTACATGTGATATATGCTGGCAACAATTGTTGCTACATAATTACATATGATATATGCTGGCAACATTTGTTGCTACATTGTGATGGTTTAATGGGGGAGAATACTAGAATATATATATATATATCAAAAGTCAAAATGGCATAACATTCCCCAAGTTAAATTAAAGCACTGGATTACAAGTCCTAAAATATAACAGCCAACATCCAAGGCATGCATGCCAGGCTTCAAATGATTCTCCAACAAGTGACTAGGCATGCTCAATTAATCTGTTCTTAACAAGTTGCCCATTCGATGATCAAGACGGCAGGTACTAACAGAGAACAAAATCCCCGGACAATCAAAATTACATTTTCCAAGTATATAATACAATTACCAACACTATAAGAAATGCAATATAAAAATATCAAGCATGTTAGTGGATTGGCTTTTGGCAATCAGCTGCAGGGAATAAAGTTATCCAACCAAGTCTTTTGCATAAGCAGTTCAAACCACTAAACTATACTACAACTCTGAAAAAGGTGGATTAAGCTTCTTGAAGAACACAAAGCGCTGGATTCCACTTTAATAAGAACCATCACAAAAAACCATTTGCCATCTCCAATTCTCCCCTGTTGTTGGGTTTACCCTTCACCGAAAAACTAACCTCATTCTCACCGTCTCTGCCTCCTTGCTTCATTCCATTCAACTGCATTATTCAAGCCACCCACCAAATTATAAAAGGGATCGTTGTTTGATTAATCAATATTGCAATTATAAAAGGAATCATTGTTTGATAAATCAATAACTCAATTAGCTAGCTAGCTAGCTAGGATAGATAACAACACTGCTGTTAATTCTCCTTACTAACATGACCAAACATATAAAATTCACCCTTACACTCCTCATCATATATATACAAGAAAGAGCTAGGAGGAATTGAAGTGAAGTTGTAGAAAATTATAAAGTCATTCACTAATACCAAAAGGTAGATGAAAGTTAGCACACTTTATGAATAAGAAACACTTGTACCACTACTACACTTTTGGACTTAGACAGCTCCACTTGGAGAGCCCTTTTTAACAACCGCTGTCCAAGATAAGCTTTGGACAGCGGTTATACAATAAATATTAAAAAATAAATAAAAAATGTATAAGATAGCGGTCTTTAACCGCTATCCAAAGTTTCCCTTGGAAAGCGGTTAGCAGCCGCTTTGTAAGTATACGGTTCTATAAAAATTAATATAAAAAAAAAAAGAATAGGTATTAGATAGCGGTTGTCAACCGCATTGCAAGTATGGTTTGAATAGGGGTTTTGGACTGCGTTTATTAACCGCACTCTAAGGCCTTCACACATGTATATAATTATAATATCCCTTCAATATAATTCATTAAGTCACAGCCCTCCTCTCTCCTTCTCTATCCGTCGCCCTAGTTAGCCTCACGCCCGAGAAGCCGCCGTCGCGTTTTGCGCCTCTGATGCCATCAACAAGCAAGGTCGGAAGCCACAAATCCGACGCCTTCTCTACGCCGTGCAAATTGTGATCTACCTCAGTCCGAATCCCGCTGCGATTCCGCCGCCGTGTCCCTTCAACCGGATGATGAAATCGATGCCGCCCAAATCGCCGACGCCAGCCAAATCTCTGACGGCGCTCAAAATACACACAAATCGCCGCCAAATCGCTACCTCACGAAACCGTCACAGCCCGGGCCTCTGACCGCGTCGCAATCTGCCCGAAATCACAACCGCCGCCTTGCCAGGCCAAGCCCTCTACGCGACCATTGCCGACAATAGAGACCGAAAGTCCAAACCGCCGCGCCCCAGCCAGAAAATCTTGCACAACCTTTCAAAACCATGAACACTACGTGTTCGACAAAATGCCTCTAAGAAGGAACTTTGTTACTAAACCAGTTTGAGGCGAGCCGTCCGCGCCCTTCGCCGGCTACGCGCGTTCGCAGGGGAAAGCTTCGGTGACTTTTGGCCCCACTAATCTGGTTTGCGTGTATATCTATCTATCTATCTATATATATATATATATATATATATATATTATATCTAGAGATCCCTGATGATCTGCAATTAAGTTGAACATAGGACAACTTGTATCTTGTTGTTTTCAGTCTGTGCTTGCTTTGAAAGATTGAAGGCCCATTTCATTTGGTATGAAACAAAAGGTTTATTTGATTTCGTTTTAAGACCCTTTTTTATATTATAAGCATCAAATCTGGATTATATGAAATGGGAGTTCTCTTCTATGCGGTTCTTGGTTCTTAGAAAATTTCATTACTCAGTTAGATGTTGAACAAATTTCACTGGATTAATATGTTAAGCATCATATGAATTAGATGATATAATATTGCTAGATTTCTTGTTTGCTTTTAAGTATAGACTTAAAAACTTTTCTTACTCCTTTCTTTATCCATGCATCCATTGATTTGCATTTACGTGTTTGCATTGTGCATTATAGTTGTTGAATTCCTTTAAAAGCTCCTTTGCAGCTTCATATTCATTCCACACCTTCTAGTTGGTGTGGAGTCTGCTGGTTTTTTTGCTAGATGTTTTAGGTGTTCATTTTTGGATTGTTGAATTGTTTAGGCTGTTAGTTTTTCTTTCTTCATCCTGCTAAATACACTGATATATCATTATTTGCACCCTAAATTGGGTACAAAAATTGTGCTTTATGAGGGGCATTTAAAGTGAATATGTGTTGAGTTGGTACTTCAATGTAATTTGTGTAAAATTGTCATAGTGTGAGGGTGTTGTTTGGGGAGGTTTTATTATTTTGAGTAAGATGGGGTTTTGATTCTTATCGCCACCAGCGCACTTGATACATAATTTATGTTTCAAAAGAGGAAGATGATGAAATCTGATGATATTATCAGAAAACACTATTGTTTCAAAAGAAAAACATTTGTCATATGTTGTTTTGCATTCAAAATTCATTCTCAAAAAGCTATTTGTAATCAGCTTTCAAAAAAATTGCAGGCCACATTTACTAAGTCATCAAAAGCAATGCGAGGAGGAATCTCTATCTGCTTTCCCCAGGCCCAGGTGTGCATTTGTGTATGCTTGCTTGTAAAGTCTTTCTACACGAATAGTAATAATGTTTACATCCTAAATTATTGTTTATTAGTTTAAGGTCTACACTTGTCTTTTTTATATCCTAAATTATTGTATATTAGTTTGAGGTTGTTGAGAGATTTTTTGAATTATGTTGGCTAGTGCTGTTATTCGAGTCGAGCGAGCTCAAGTACTTGATATACTCGAGCTCGGCTCCTTAACATTAAAGAGTAATAATATGAGCTCGGCTCGACTCATTAACAAGTCTAACACGCGTATTGAGCCCAGTGGAATTATAAAAAAAATCTTAGTTATCGAGCTTAACGAGTTAAGCTTAGCTTGATTCGTTAAAAATCGAGTGTTTTTCGATGTTGCATTATATTCTTAGTTTTTTTTTTTTTAAAAAAAGAACTGAAAAACCTTTTAGTATTTTCTAGAGATTTTCGGTAGAAACACTAGTATTTTCATGTTTAAAGAATGAATCGTTCTACTTTTCTTTTCATTTCTTTAATGATTTTTTTTTTCTTGAAACAGGATGTTACTATTTTCCGACGATGTGTGGATCTTGATATGTTCGCACAACATAGATGATCTACAACTTCAACTTGGACAAATGAAAAATTGATTGGAACGGAATATTTTTACAATCGATTCTTGTATTCTATAACATTATTAACTTTTGGTTGCATGTAACTTATATATTAATTTGTAATGATATATATTTCATGTTTTTGGTGTATTTAATTGATGTCTATGTTCATTTATTTGATGTTTTGGTGTTGGACTTATAAATACTAGTATAGATTTTGGTAATTTTGTATAAACATGTTTATGAAAATATAAAAAAATAATAAAAAAAATTATATATATAAAAAAAATCATTAAAAAATTATATATAAAAATTATATTAAAAAAATTATATATAAAAAATTATATAAAAAAATTGGTTAAATAATATATATATAATAGATAGCGGTTAATAACCGCTGTCTAAGTGTTTACTTTAGACAGCGGTTAAAAACCGCTGTCTAAGTATTTCCACTACAAGAAATTTGACCTTTAGTGACAACAATCATGTCATGACCTGTTACTATTGCTTCTCAAGTTAAAAAAAATTAATGACAGGAAACAACCTTTAATGACAGGATCCTGTTATTAAAGGTTGTTTCTTTCATTAAAAACTTTTAACTAGAGAAGCAATAGTGACATAATTACTGTCACTAAAGATCATTTTTCTTGTAGTGTTCTGAGCTTAGATAGCTGTCACTTAGACAGCCCTTATAACCGTTGTCTAAGAGCGAAAATAACCGCTGTGTAAAGCTAAATTTGTACTAGTGTACCAAGAACAACAAGTGATGGTAGATAGCTATGCAAACAACTCACAGATTAAATTCCAATGAAATTCAAGATTAAATAAGAGAGGCTTGATTACATAAGGAAAAAAGAACAAATTAAATTGCCCAGAAAAGGGAGATCCAATTTCAAACAAGCAATCCAAATTCCTAATTCCCACACGTCTTGAAGAAGAATTCGAGTAAAAAAAAATATAGAAAAAGGACAAGAAAGTCACCTGAATTCAGTCCCAAGAACAACGCGTCTTTGAATTTGGAAAACTTATTCGATAATAATTTCAGATTCCGAATTAATAAAACCTATTCAATCGAACCCACCCACAGTTCTCAGCAGGTGGTAAGTCTTTGGGTATACCAATTCCGGCTTAGTATTCTGGCGATCTTTGATAAATGCTTGCACCCATGAAAAAGAAGGCAGGTTCCAGTGTTATTTACCGAATCTAACTTTCGTGATAGATCCCCAAAGTGCCCAGCAACAACCATTAAACATTTCAAAGCCTCCACCCTTCCAACAAGATAACACGGACCAAAATTAAGTATTCTTCCAGAATTTTTTTGTGAATTTACAGTGAACTAAGCAATATAAAATTGTCCCTTGCACTTCCCAGCCTAAATAGCAGAGAGGTGAACAAGGGACATGACGTCTAATTAATCATATTCCTGCATAGCAAGCATAAGGGAATATAGAAGGCATACACACAGTATTATTTCTTCATGTCTTAGAAGGAGAAACAATATTTCCCAAACTCACCATTTTCATACCCTCGGTCGGATTTTAATCCCTAATTCAATCATTCCTAATTTCGATTCTAATCCCTATTTTCCATTCTAATCCCTCGGTCGGACAGCAGACGACGAGCGCGGGTGGCGGACGAGGGACGGCAGATGGCGAGCGCGGATGGCGGGCGGGAGACGGCGAGCGCGGATGGCGGGCGGGAGACGGCGAGCGCAGATGGCGGGCAGGAGACGGTGAGCGCGGGCGGGCGGACGAGGGATGGCAGACGCGAGTGCGGATGGCTGACGGCAAAAGGTGGAGGAGTCTCTGTATCGACAATACGGTGAGTGGAAAATTGGGATTAGGAGTGTAACAAATGAAAAATGACGAGACTTGCATATTTGAGTTTTTTTTTTTTTTTTTTATGTATGCATATTTGAGTTTGAGATGATTGTATTGATTATGATATTATCAATATGTTATTTATAATTTTAATGATATGTAAAAGAATTTTATTTAAATATTAAATGTTAATTAATTGATGTTATAAATTATTTAAATGTGAAAAAGGGTATTTTTGTAATTTTATATTTATTAATTTAATTTATTAATAGGGCGAAACAGTGCGATTGCTATATGCAGAATGCAAACGCTCTAATGCAAAGTGCAATCTATTGAAAAAAATATCATACGTTGGATCGAATATCCAACGGTAATTAAAGGGTTTACTGACGTCAGGAAGGGCGAAAGCCTTCCTGACCATAGAAAAGCCCTTCTTACATTTTGTAACACCCCAAAATACTATAAGAATTATTAATGCTTATATGTTATTAATTTTATAATTTATGTATTACATTTCAATACTAAGATTGATTAATCTCCTAATGTAATTATAATATAATGTATATCTTATAATAATAAAAGGTGTGGTGATAATTTATTTTTACTTAAAAGAAAAAAAAAACATTTCAATAGTAGTCATTTGAGTTATTCAAATAACTATGTATTAATAATATTTAAAATAAAAGAATAATACTAATATTTCAGAATACACTTTTTAGTGTAATCAACCTACACCTCTTTCAAAATCTTTCCTTTCTAGCCTCCTCCACCCAATCCTGTCGGGCCAGGGGGTGGGGGCCCTGGGGGCGAGAGCTTCGCCTTTTGCTACAAAGAATCTTTCCTTTCTAGATTTCATAATCTCCACAAAATCCGTTGCTCAATCGGAAATAAATAAATAAAAAAATCACTGCATGAAACACTATTCACAATCAGAAACACAATTCACCACGGGAAGCACGGTTCACGATTGTAAACACTGTTCATGGGAATCACCTTCCTGCCCAAAAGCATGGGCCATGTTCGTACCTTGGAAGTGCTAATTTTGCGGTGAAAAAGGGCACTCTACCCTTCGTGGCCCGTTGTTTCATTATACTCCTGTGACGATTAAAATTTTGCAAAAGATAATAATTAAAGAAAAAAAATTATACGAGATTGTCTCACCGTATAACTGGTACACTTTTCTACAATTTTTTTAGATAAAATATTGTATTATTTTTCAAATTTTTACCTTACAAATGATACATTTCACCTTTTTCCTATGTCCAAAACATTTACTCCTTGCAAAACTAATCAAGAACAATTACACTCAAGCTCAACTGATGCTCATATTCAAAGAGAAGTTACAAATTCACCTTGAATAATTTTTTTTTTTTTTACCTCTCATTCTCGTCTGATCTTTGACCTAACCAACTTATCATTTTACTCTCCATTATTCATAGAGTTATCAATGGTGATGGTAAAAATTTGGAAATTGCGTATATAATACTCTTATATATCCGAATAATTGTGGCTTGCAATTCTCAAATATCATATGGAACAAAAAGTGTAAGGAAGAAAACCATGAGACTTAAATTATTGTTGAAAAGAGGATCGTTTTAAAATGGAAAAATTGGACTTTTTGTCCCAAAATATATTCTCAAAATCATTTTGGTCTCATATTTCAAACGTAGTGTTTTTGTTTGCAAATTTGGTCCCAATTGTTAAATACTTAATATATGTGTTCACAAAATTGTAAAATTGGTCATTTTATATAACGGTTGGGACCATTTTGCATAAAAAATATCACTTTTAAACATTGAGACCAAAAGTGTTTTGGGAATATTCCTATGGGATTAAACGTGTAGTTTTGCGCACTTTAAAATAGACTCATTTGCTTGGAAAAAATTGAACTTTTGGTCCCAACAGAATTGGTACAAAACACTTTTGATCCCTTCGTGAAAATGTGGTCCTTTTTTTTTTTTTTTTTTTTTGCAGTTTTGGTGTCATCCGTTAATTTTCAGGACCAAAACAACAAATTTACCTTATTTTCTTGGAACTAAAATTGCAATTTATCCATATTTTTGGGACAAACATTGCAATTTATCATATTCTCTTGGGACAAAAATTGTAAATAAAAATTACGGGACTAAAAGTGCTATAAAATAAAGACCATTTTAAAATTAATGCATTCTCTTATAACCAAATGTACAATTAACCCCATTTACTTGAGATCAAAAGTGCAATTTATCCCATTTAAAACATCGACTTTTCGGAGAACGAAACATCAATATTATTGAATCGATCACATTTTTGGATAGCAAATGAATCAAGACAAGACCATTCAATGACAATCAATTGCGTAACATCAATATTAAAAACCTCCATGTGTAGGATTTTGACAGATTTCAACAACTACAAAAATTCCAAATTTATAGCTGTTTGTTAGAGATTTAAAACCGACAAAAATGGAGCTGCACAGTCATTTAAAATATAAAAAAATTGAAAATGAATGTATTTATTTTGCAACGTATTTAACAATCCCTCAAAGAAAGTATTTGAAATGCATTAATTTTAATATTTTACTCAAATAAATAAAATGAATTTAGATTGTGAATTTAAAATCAATAGTCCCAAATCTCTCCATCTAAACAGGTCTCATTTGACATGGGACTATTTGGAAACTGAGGAAGGCACGTAATTTGAAGACCTTTTGTGTTTGAATCGAATCATTTGAAATACAAGAAATTTGAAAATAAGTGGATTTAAGAATTCATGGATTTCAAATTACACTACAAAAATCACTCTGCTTTGTGACGACATTTGTGATAGAAATTCCGTCGCAAAACGTATTTTGCGACGGACACGTGGTCGTAGTCAAAATTGTCGTAGAAATTTTTTACGACGGCTTTAGGCCACCCGTCGTAAATTTACGACGGCTTATCCCGTCGCAAAAGGACCCGTTCACGACCCGATACGGGTACTAAATTTTACGAATACCTGGATTTTCAATTTTCAATTCCTCCTAAAAAAATTTACGACAGGCTAAAATTCGTGGTAAAATATGTATTTGCGACGGACACATGTCCGTCGTAAAACATGAGCCTGAAAGGAAAAAAATGGTTCGTGTGGTTCGAACCCGAACCCAAACCCTCCACACACCCGGGGCAGGTGCGAACCACTGGACCACCGCCCCCAAGCTATATATTCCGGCCCAACTTTAATATTAGCCTTATTGGGCTTGGAACAATTAATTCTAAATTCGCATCCAAGGGGAATCGAACCCGTTGTTAGGACACTTGCTTCTATTGTTCGATTTCTTACAATTAATTGTATATGTATCCAAATTGAGTCCTTTTTTTTAATTCATCAAATTAATTTTTTTTCGTTTCTAACTTGTTTTAATAAATATTGTTACCAATTATTTTTATTATTTTTTTGTAAAATTTATTTAATTCGAGAACACGTAATATTGTAATTCATTTATTTATACGCAATTAATTGTATATGTATCCAAATTGAGTCATTTTTTATATAATTCATCAAATTAATTTTTTTTCGTTTCTAACCCTTTTTAATAAAGGTTATTACCAGTTTTTTTATATAATTTTATTTAATTCGAGTACGCGTAATATTTTAATACATTCATTTGTACGCAATTAATTGTATATGTATCCAAACTGAGTCTTTTTTTAATTTATCAAATTAATTTATTTTCGTTTCTAACTTGTTTTAATAAATGTTGTTACCAATTATATTTTTGTGTTTTGTAAATTTATTTAATTCGAGAACGCTTTATATTATAATATGTTCATTTGTACGCAATTAATTGTATATGTATCCAAATTGAGTCTTTTTTTTTATAATTCATCAAATTAATTCATTTTCCTTTCTAAAAATGAAGGGGAATTTTTTTTTAAATAGTTTCATTCAAAATAATATCCATGTTGGCGATTTGAGCCCGAAATCCGATCTAATTAGCTCGAAAGAGAGTATTCCGGGCTAATTTGTCCTCAAATTGCTATTTTTAAAAGTTGCGATCCTTAAATTGCCACTTTTTAAAGTTACGGTCCTTATTTTGCCAGCCCGAAAAGTTATGGTCCTTGTTTTGCCACCCCCCAAAGTTACGGTCCTTAAAAAACAATTTACCCCAAAGAATCCAGTCTCCCCCAAAGTATGTAGTAGAGAATTTAAATGATAAAAATGTTAGAAATTTAATACAAATAGACTTTATAATTTAGATGATATATGAAGATATTATTTCAATTTACTACATCATGGTGGATAAGTCAAGGTATTTATTATTTATTTATTTTTTTCCGACCACAGCACAACGATATTAAGTTTCCTGATAATGCATGCATGATTGATTGGATGAGTGGAAGGACCACACAATAATTCGCTTAATTATTATGCGGCAACTCGATTAAGACCCTCACAATGTAAATCAAGAGAGGTCCGTGGTTTAATAGTAGTGGCCTATGCACGAAAAGTAGTCATTTCAGAAATGGTCCCAAGTCCACTTTTGTCCAAATTTTAACGAAGTCTTGATGACAATATTTTTCTATATAATAATACTTCAATCAATCTATAATAATATTTTAATAATATATATTAAAATTATTATTATTAATATTTCATGAAATACATGACTGATAGGTTGAGTGGAAGAAGGACCCCACAATAATTGGCCTAAAATATTATTTCTGGAAAACGCATGATTTAATTTGAGCATATTTTATGCGGCATCTTGATCAAGAACCTCACAGCGTGAATCAGGAGAAAGGACTGTACATCTTTTTGCTATTTCTAAATTTTAGCGATCTTTTTAAGTACCTTTTATCATATTGATTTTTAATTTTAACTTGCATTTTGCAATTTACACTCTTCATTTTTTGGTTTTAACGATTTTATTTTAACTCTGATTTTCGTTCAATAACTTACATAAACAAAATTTTCTAATCATGTAGGCATTTTCTATATTCCTTAACCTAAAAACAATCCGCCTACGAAATGAAATTCGAAGTTAATATTACTTACAAACAATTTACCTATATAAAAAAATTTCTTTGACAAAATGTTTGTAAGTAAGGATGAGTATACCTTTATAATTATAACTTTCTGTAGGCAAGTGGTAGATAATCTTCATTAAAAAAAATTGTATGAAAACTTTATCGACATATTCAAAAATAGTATTGACAATATTTTTTTTTATAGTAATAATTCAAGAAATAATGGTTGAGGCCAATGGTCCGGTCAAGCTATAAATGGGTAAAAGCTGTTGTTTATTTAAAATAATATGCAATAAAAACGTACTTCACGTGTCCACGTTGTAAGAGTCTACATTAATTTTGTTGAATAAAATTACTTAATAATTTCAAATCTAATCATGCTATACAAGAAAATAAAATGTTACCGAGAAAATTAGAAAGGTCTAGAAAAAATTTCAATATGACTACAAAACTTTAAGTAAAAAGTTATGTAGTGAAAATTACCTACGATCTGTCTACAAAGTTTTCTAATTATATAGGTATTTCTATTTGTTAACCTAAAAACAATCCGCCTACAAAATAAAATTCGAAATTATTATTACTTACAAACAATTTACTTGTACAAATAAACTTACAAACAATTTGTCTATAAAAAAATTCATTGACAATTTGTTTGTAAGTAAGGAATGAGTATACCTTTATAATTATAACTTTTCGTAGGCAAGTGATGGATAATCTTTATTAAAAAAATTGAATCAAAACTTTGCCGACATATTTAAAAAATTTAATGACAATATTTTATTTCCTTGCGGTGATAATTCAAGAAATAATAGTTGAGGACAATGGTCCCGTCAAGCTATAAATGGGTATAACATATGTTATTTTTTATTCAAAGAAAATATATATATATGCAACAAAACGTATTTTTCGTCCCTAAAAACTTGCAAACTTTTTTTTTTTTTTTTTTTTGACATTCATAAAAATCCTCATAATTAATCACCACATTCACAATTAACACAAAATGTAATAATATTTGAGCGCATGCATGCAAACAATCCAACCCATTTATTTATTTTATACTCCGATCACTCCGTCACGGTATAAATTTATTGTTTATTTTTGTTGTTTTTCTAAAAAAAATGTATTGTTTATTAATATATGGTGAGTCATATGTTGATTTTTGTGTAAAGTAATGGAGAGTTGTGAAAAAATAAAGAATAATTGTTTAAAAAAGTATTTGTTTATTAGTATATGGAGTGTTGTTTTTACTTTTTATGGAATAGAATACTTATAACGGGACATCAAAAAAAAAGTAGGAAAGTGGAACAAAGAGGGTATATAAAGATTTACAAAATTACACCTCAAAACTCTACTCATTGTATTTTTTTTTCCCCCAAAAACCCTCCATGGGACAGTGGGGTTTCATCTAGAATAACTAGTACTATGTATTAGCATGGACGTACCAAAAATAATATCTCAAAGGGTCGAACTTTCCGTACTATGATGTTAAACATTTGTTATATTATTAAAAATATTAGTTGGGGCAATAAATTTATAAATCAAGAGAGCTCCTATAGTACTTTATCTCCCTATAAATAGAGCTGAGGTTTAACATTAGGGATCCACCAACACATCCAAAACAAAGAAACCCTAGCATCAATACTTAGCCATGGCCCCATTTCATCACATACTTTCCTTTTCCCTCCTCCTAATGATGATGATGCTAGCCGTGCACTCACAAGCACCAGACGTGACCTCCTTCCAAATCGACTCCTTCAATCCCGGATCCGACGGCCTTACGTATGAACGCGACGCGTTCGTACCATCAGGCACGAGCTACCTAAGCCTGATAGCACCCGATGCATCGGGTAATGAAAGAACTATTAGCTCATTTAATTATTTTCCTTAACACTTTTACTTATGGCCCGAACTCAATTTTCCCTCTTTAGGGAGGTCCAATGAGTGGATATTTTAATAGGGGTGGAGTTGCTTTTAACGGGAATCGAACCCAGAATCTTTGTCCGAGTGTGAGCCTTTTGGCTCTGATACCATGAAAGAATTTTGTCTCATCTAAAAGCACTGCAAGAAAATTGACCTTTATTGACAACAATTCTGTTATGACCTGTCATTATTGCTTCTCTAGTTAAAAACTTTTAATGACAGGATCCTGTCATTAAAGATTGTTTCGTGTCATTAAAAAAATTTAACTAGAGAAACAATAGTGACAGAATTACCGTCACTAAATATCATTTTTCTTGTAGTAGAGTCCGAACTTATAGAGAGTTGTAGAATTAATTTATTTTATTATTTTCCTTAACAGGTAATCCCCGAACATCGTCTGTTGGCCGGGTTTTGTACTCGAAGCCCGTAAAATTCAGCGACCAAGGACGTCAGGCGTCCTTCGAGACCACCATACGGCTCGCGGTGGCCCCGGTAAACAACTACCCGGCCGACGGCATGACCTTCTTCATCGTACCGGTCAACTCCACGACACCCACGGGCGGAGGAGGCGGGAACCTCGGGATCTTCAACGCGGTCACCGCTGGGTCCCCCATCTTCGCGGTCGAATTCGACACGTGGGTGAACAGAGGGGAGGACCCGAACTTTAGGCACATCGGGATCAACATAAACTCGAGGGTTTCGTCGAACGTTACAAACTTCGAGGACGGGATCGGGCTTATTGTGACGGCGCGGATAAACTACAACCCCAACACTAGGAGGATAACCGTCGTCGCCACGTACGTGTCCGAGTCTTCGGGAGTAGAGTACGTGTACGACTTGAAGACGCTTCTTCCGGAGGAGGTTCAAGTCGGAATCTCGGCTTCCACGGGGCCCAACGTCTGCAATTTCTACGTCTTCTCGTGGTATTTCACTTCCATTATGGTGTTGGATCGTAGCAACAATGGGGACGCCTATATTAAACAATATGTTGAGGCCTGATTGTGCATGCTTGCTTCGAGTTGACCATCAGTTTGCATGTCTAGCCTGCGTGCTTGCTTGCTTGTTTGTGTAACAATATTAATAAGAATATAAAATAAGATGGTCATCTTTTTCCTTTTCTTTTTTCTACTAATGTACCCATGCATATTAAGTGTGTGTTTGAAAGAAAAAAAAAAGTTATGTTTTTATGAAGCGATTTAATTTAGTGAATATGAGAATAATTGTTTAATAGTAAAATTGGAAGGTATTTGTAAAAAAAATGTAAAAAATAGTAGAAGCTAATAAGAGCATCTAATAATCAACTTGTAGATTATAACTTTTGATAAACTATATAATCACTTAAAAGAGAAATAAAACACTCTAAAATGTTTTTCAAAAATAGAAAAAGTGATTATAAATGGACACAATCTCTTGCAAACACACCCTAAATTAAGAAGTAAAATTACGTTTAGAATCCTGAGCAAGGAAAATTGTTTTTTTTCAGGACCGTAATTTAAGGCGGTAGCAAAAGTAGGACCATAACTTTTGGGCTGGTAAAATGAGGACAATAACTTTAAAATGTGGCAAATTGAGGACAAATCAGCTTGAATCAATGCAAATCGGGTTAATTGGCCTGGTTTTGGCTAGAATTTGGGTGCAAATTGGGCCAATTTAGCCTTAGTTCGGGCTGAATTTGGCCTTTATTTGCAAACTTGTAAAAGTTGAGGTCCTTGTCAATCTAAAAAGTACGGTTCTCATCATGCCAACTTGGGTAGTTACGGTCCTCATTTTACCAGCCCGAAAAGTTACGTTCCTTATTTTGCCACCATTCATAATTCACGGTTCTGAAAAAATAGTTTTTGGGCCCTTAATGTACTTTAGGGCTCAAATAGACTCTTTTAACTTTAATACAGGGAACAAATAAATACTTCTGTTAATTTATCAAACTAAAGTTCTCGGGGGGGCGGTTGCCCCCATTGGGATTTAAATTTCCTATTATATATAGAGAATTTTTTTTATATATATCTTGAATTAATGAAATTTTGTCATTTCGCCCCCCTTAGAATAATATTTTTTTACCCCTGAGAGATACGCGCTGTGAGTTTTATTTAGGAGAAATTCTTTGTACTCATTATTTATAGTGAGTTTTATTTAAGCCTATGTGGTTAGTCAATTTTTTTTATTGGGGGTAACGGTTGTTTGTTTTAAATAACATAAAGATTTCTTTAATTGTTCTCATTTTATTTAAGTTAAATGTTTATTTGAACCAAAAAAAAAAAAACTAAATCTGGGGCTTGCATGTAACATGAACAATTTTAGATTGTTAAGCAGCAATTATTTCATAAACATATGCAAAAAAAAATCTTGTTAATTTAATTTGTATTGTAATCATAAGAACTTAAGATGATATTTGTAAATTAAATTTATTGAACACAGACTCTATATATTACTCTCCGCCCCACCATAATTTGTAGCATTTCCTTTTCAGGACGTCCCAATATATTTGTAAATCTAAAAATAAAAACTCTTCATAAACTGTCCTTCAAAGTATTTATATATTTACACATAATATCATACTTTTGACCCACACTATACTCAATCCAATTAACTTATTTATTTTATACATAAAATTGACCAAATTGCCCCAAAAATTCTATTCATTCCATTTTATTATTAAAATGTGTGTTAACCCTTCTTTGCAAATTGTGGTCAAACGGAGGAAGTACTTTTTACCTTTACAGTAAAAATCTCCCGAAAATAAATAAATAAATAAATGCTCTGAAAAAAAGGTTACAAAAATACTAGCCGGCCAATCAACACTTTTAATTCCTTTATTGGAATCATATTAAATAAAAGGGAATGGATTTTTCAACCGCAAAATTTGATTGTTCACCTCACGGTTCAATTCACCACCCAAATTTTCAGTTCACTCCCCACAAAAATGTCTAAAATTGAATAATGTTATAATCATTTTTTCGAACAAATGACAAATGTTCTAAAAAAATTCTCCAACTAAATTTTGGGGGTGAAGTACTAAATTACGTGGATGAAAATATTCGTACCCTAAATAAAATATTTTGAAATTCCTGATTAATTTTTTGGAACATCAGAAATTGTCGTATATAGAAGGCCCGTTGTGTTCAAGTTGAAGCCCATCATGCAGCCCAACATTAACAACTAAAGCCCAAACCTCATTCCAGACAATATAAATGGTGCCCTTGTCTGCTTCTCCACGGAGGAAATTAATATGATCCATCGATTACATCCTTCTCCTGCAGATGTAATGCTTATACTAAGATCATTGAGATTTAAATTCTAAATGATAATTTGGAAGGGAATGGAGGAGAAAAAAACAAAAAAAGACACACTACAAATTTTTAATCAGTTTAAAATGGTTATATATTTTTGTTTTGCAAATAAACAAATGTGAATAACTATAAGAAATTAAAGTTAAGTTTAATGATAAAATCCTATTATTATTGTTTCTCTAGTTAAATAAATTTAGTGATGGAATATGATCTTTAATAATAGGACAAATTACTAAACATCATCATCTTGTCATTAAAAAAAATTTCCTTGAAAAACTATAATAACAGAAAAAATTATTATTATTAAAGATCAATTTTTTAGTGAATGGATCATTAAAAAAATGTTGTTTTACGATTTTTTTGCAATGAAATTTCATCTCAAAACTTGATTTGTAACAATAAAAGAAGTCAGTCGCAAAACTGAAACTTTAATTAGTTTAAGGATTAAGTATATTCTTTTACAAATATTTAAGGAGATATCGTGTGGCTTGGTGTTATGGCGACTCTTTTATTGAAGAGGAAGGGTAGAGGCTTCAAAATGAAACTTTAATTAGTTAAAAGGATTAAGTATATTCTTTTACAAATTATTGGAAAAAATATTAATATATCTTGGTTGTATACCCTTGTTTGTGTGCAATGTATCTATGGAATTAGTAAGGTTAAATGCAAATATGTCCCAATTTTTTTTTCATCATTTTATTTTTTTATATCATGCTCATAATTGGTTCTTTTGTGTATATTCTAATTGCAAAATTGATCACACAAAAACCAATTTTTATACACAAAATGTTAGCAAAACAACTTTTACAATGATATTTTTCTTATGGGACCATTCCTCCATAAGCCTGATGTACGTTGGGAATTATACTATTTTCGTCCTTTGAGGACAAAAGGTGATTAACTAAATCGCCGATTTAATCATTATCTAATATTGATAAATGTTCAGATTCCTTTTTGACGTATCGAAATGATAAGTGTGCAAATTTGTTTGGAATAAAGGTGTACCATGTATAATTGACTCAACACACATAAAATATATGCAGATACTGATTTGGAGAGGGGAGGGGCATCGTCCCCCTTGAGAATTTAAATTTTATCTACTATATATGTAAAAAAAAAAATTTACTAATATCTTGAATTTATACATTTTTTGCATTTCGCTCCTAATTATAAAATTTAACCCTTCTTACATTTCGCATCTCTTAGAACGAAATTTCGAATACGTTCATAAACGTAGATATGAATTTAGACGAACGTCCAATAGATAATAATGTGTTAAAACTTTGATCGTATGCCACAAGTATATCCATAAGGATTTTACAATATCATTATTGTATTGTATCCTTATTTGAGTGGACCACTCACTTTAGCATAAATAAAATTACTTAATCTATGATCAATTCTACAAAGCTAGTTCAAACTCATAATCACCACCATTCATAATGATAAAACTCCATTATTTACTATGAATAATATTCGCCTTCTTGTTTGGATATTATATTACTTCATCCACACCATGATTACTTTTACATTTATCGTATTTGCACGTTTCATAATTATTTTCACACACTACAAAAAAAAGGAGATTAGCGACGAGATTTTTGCGACGGCCAGAATTTCCGTCGCAAATTCAGTGAATTTGCGACGGATTTTTGTAAGCCGTCGCAAAAAACGACAATTTGCGACGACTTAGGAAGTCCGTCGCAAATGATAGTAATTTGCGACGGAAAAGCCGTCGCAAATACTAGGGCCCACCGCCTTCGTCTTGAACCGGCTACATTTGCGACGGAAAGGTCGTCGCAAATTTCAATTTTGAGTTTGCGACGGGCTATTCCGTCGCAAAACATACCCGTTTAAAGGTGACCGTTCGGGAAGCGACCCGTTTGACTGATTTGCGACGGAATTGGCCGTTGCAATTTTAAACTTTGTATTTGCGACGGACAAAAGCCGTCGCAAAGCTTACATTTGTATTCGCGACCTTTCGGGAAACGGCCCATTGACTGATTTGCGACGGAATTTCCGTCGCAAATCCGAACCGTTTTACGCGTCTTATTGGGAAACGTTGCGTTGACTGATTTGCGACGGAAAAGCCGTCGCAAATCAGTGAAAAACTGCGTCGTTTTGCGTTTGACGGGCAAAATTTGCGACGGACAGGCGTCCGTCGCAAAATTTTTTCCACTTATTTATACAGAACCGCCGCTTTACAGGCGGAGAAAGAGAGAAAAGAAGAGGAAAAAGAGAGGAAAAGGAAGGAGAAGTCGGGTGCCGTCGCTGTAGAGCCAATCCGTCCCCACCGAGTTCTCGTTTCGTCATCTTCTACAAATAAACAGTAAGTTTTCTTCATTTTTACCGTTTAAAATTTAATTTTAAAGCATGTTTAGAGAATTGATTTTAGTTGAATTATTTGAATTATATTAGTAATGAATTGATTTTAGTTGATTTAGTTGATCGAATTTTAATTTAAAGCATGTTTAATTTTTTTTAAGTGGTATTAAATTGAATTAGTTGAATTGTTTGAATTATATTAAAAATAAATTGATTTTAGTTGAATTAGTTGAATTATAATTTAATTAGTTGATCGAATTTTAATTTAAAGCATGTTTAATTTTTGTTAAGTTTAGAATTGAATTAGTTGAATTGTTTGAATTATATTAGAAATGAATTGATTTTAGTTGAATTAGTTGAATTATAATTTAATTAGTTGATCGAATTTTAATTTAAAGCATGTTTAATTTTTGTTAAGTTTAGAATTGAATTAGTTGAATTGTTTGAATTATACATGAATTGATTTTAGTTGAATTAGTTGAATTATAATTTAAGTTGATCGAATTTTAATTTAAAGCATGTTTAATTTTTTTTAAGTGGTATTAAATTGAATTAGTTGAATTGTTTGAATTATATTAAAAATAAATTGATTTTAGTTGAATTAGTTGAATTATAATTTAATTAGTAGATCGAATTTTAATTTAATTTTAAAGCATGTTTAATTTTTGTTAAGTTTATAATTGAATTAGTTGAATTGTTTGAATTATATTATATATAAATGAATTGATTTTAGTTGAATTAGTTGATCGAATTTAATTAGTTGATTGAATTTTAATTTAATTTTAAAGCATAATTAATTTTTGTTAAGTTTAGAATTGAATTAGTTGAATTGTTTGAATTATATTAGAAATGAATTGATTTTAGTTGAATTAATTAGTTGAATTATAACGGTTAATTTTAAAGCATGTTTAGAAATAGTTGAATTTGTTAAGTTTAGAATTGATTTTAGTTGAATTGTTTGAATTATAATAGTTAATTTTAAAGCATGTTTAGAAATAGTTGAATTTGTTAAGTTTAGAATTGATTTTAGTTGAATTAGATTAGTTGATCGAATTTTAATTTAATTTAAAAGCATGTTTAGAAATAGTTTAATTGTAGAGCCGAATTGATTTTTTTTCGAATTTTGTTATAGATGAGCGGACAAGGCAGTGGCAGTGGCAGTCAGGAGCCTCCGAGGGATGAGGAGGCTCGTCGAGGAGAGCGAGGAGGGAGGAGACGACGGGCCTCACTGAGACCCGTGGTTCCACCTATTTTCAGACCGAGGTCTCAATCAGAGACCTCTACACAGCCTGGTGCGGGCTCCTCCTCCTCACAGCAGACTGCTGAGGGCTCATCCTCCTCCAGACAGCATCCGGTTGTTGAACCACGGATGACTGTTCAGCCACATGGTTCAACGTAAGTTTTAATATTTTATACTAATTTTTTTATTAATTAAAACCTAATTATTTTACTAACTTTGAAGTTTTAATTTTACAGTTGGATTCCTGGTCATGAGGCTACTAATCAGGTTTCCCGGTCCATCCTTGGATGTGGATTCGAGCCCACCGCTTACACCTGGAGGCTAGTGTCTGATGCAAAGAAAAGGACATACTTCGAGGAATTTAAGGTATTAATTTAATTTATTAATTCACCGTTTATTAATATCAAATATATAAACACATATTTACATTTAAATTGTAATTGCAGAAAGAATGTGTCTGGGCACCGGAGCACGATGACCAGATGTGGAAGAATTTTGAAAAATATGCGGCGGAAAGGTACAAAGACCTCCTTTATAGAATGAGGGAGAAGTGGTACAAGAAGGGAGAGGCGACCGACCTGGGGACTGACAGTGAAAACCGGCCGATTTGGGACCAATTCCTCCGCTACTGGGATTCCCCTGAATTCCAAGAGAAGTCAGCGAAAAACAAGGCGAATCGGCATAGTGACCCTGATGGAGAAGGGATGGCGAGACATCGGGCCGGTTCTCGGTCCATTTATGAGCACGGGTTGAGATTTGTAAGTTTCGTCTTTAATTTTGTAGTTTTTGGATTTATATTATTTTTTTCCTAATTTTTTATGAGTGGTATTAATTTTTACTATCTTTTTTTATAATTAGGCGGCGGAGCAAGGACGCGAGCCCTCTCATTTTGAGAGATTGCAGCTCGCCCACCCACTCGTCGAGGAGACTGGGAAGTCTACCTACGGCCGTACTACCGAGATCCACGTAAGTATTATTTCAATATTAATAGTATTATTTTAATTTTTAAAATTAAAAGTATTATTTTATATTTTGTGTTCAATTTATTTAATTTTTTGTATAATTAATTTGCAGAGAAAGATGCTTGAGGACCTTGCCTCCCAGCCTCAGCCTGAGGAAACGGTAGAGGGGTCGGGGTCGATGCCCCCCACACAGCCTTCTGTTGACGTTCAAAATGAATTGTACTTCAAGAACGTCAAGGCTAAAAAGGGGCGGTTCGCTGGATTGGGCAGCTTCGGAAAGAACTTTTTCCGACCTCGTGGCTCAGGCTCATCCTCCTCTCAGTCTTCCATCGACTCTCATCCCAGTGAGGTCGAGAGGCAGCTTGCCACGGTGGTGGAGCAGATGAAGAACATGCAGAGACAGCAGCGAGAGAAGGAAGAGTATGAGAGACAGCAGCGAGAGGCGCACGACCGGTATACAGCTGAGGTGGAGCGGTATCGGGTCCAGCTGCAGGAGTATACAGCCGCCATGCAGGCGTGGTGGCAGATATTCGCCTCTGATTCAATGCCACGAGCGCAAATGCCTGCGCCACCGATGCCGCCGATCCCGCCGACCCAGCCATCGATGCCGCCGATCCAGCCATCGATGTCGCCGTTTGTTAACCTGGGCGAGGATGAAGAGGAAGACGGATTTAATTCTGATGGTTAAAAAAATTTGCTTTTTAATAACTATGAAGTACAATTTTTTTTTTAGTTTGAATTGTTACTTTAATTTAATTTTTGAATTGTTACTTTAATTTATAATTTTGTGAATTTATTAGTTTGAATTTACTTTTATTTAATGGACACAACATTTATAAAAACAAGTGAAAAACGAAAATGAATTAATTTGGTGAATTATGAAAAAAAAAACGAATCAATTTGGATACATACACAATTAATTGCGTACAAATGAACGAATTATAAATTTAAGCGGGAGTCTAAATAAATAATTTTACAGAAATAATAAAAAATAAATGGCCCCAATATTTATAAAAACAAGTTAGAAACGAAAATGAATTAATTTGGTGAATAATGAAAAAAAACGAGTCAATTTGGATACATACACAATTAATTGCGTACAAATGAACGAATTATAAATTTAAGCGGGAGTCGAAATAAATAATTTTACAGAAATAATAAAAATTAAATGGCCCCAATATTTATAAAAATAAGTTAGAAACGAAAATGAATTAATTTGGTGAATTGTAGAAAAAAAACGAGTCAATTTGGATATATATACAATTAATTGCGTACAAATGAACGAATTATAAATTTAAGCGGGAGTCGAAATAAATAATTTTACAGAAATAATAAAAATTAAATGGCCCCAATATTTATAAAAACAGGTTAGAAACGAAAATGAATTAATTTGGTGAATTGTAGAAAAAAAAATGAGTCAATTTGGATACATATACAATTAATTGCGTACAAATGAACGAATTATAAATTTAAGCGGGAGTCGAAATAAATAATTTTACAGAAATAATAAAAATTAAATGGCCCCAATATTTATAAAAACAGGTTAGAAACGAAAATGAATTAATTTGGTGAATTGTAGAAAAAAAAATGAGTCAATTTGGATACATATACAATTAATTGCGTACAAATGAACGAATTATAAATTTAAGCGGGAGTCGAAATAAATAATTTTACAGAAATAATAAAAATTAAATGGCCCCAATATTTATAAAAACAAGTTAGAAACGAAAATGAATTAATTTGGTGAATTGTAGAAAAAAAATGAGTCAATTTGGATACATATACAATTAATTGCGTACAAATGAACGAATTATAAATTTAAGCGGGAGTCGAAATAAATAATTTTACAAAATAAAAAAAAATAGTTGGGCAAAATATTTTAATAAACAACTTAGATACGAAAAGAAATTAATTTGGTGAATTATAAAAAAAAATGACTTAATTTGAATACATATACAATTAATTGCATAAAAATAAACGAAAGTAGCTTGTGCCCTAGTGGCGCGCGCCCCCTCCTCTTGCACAAGAGGTCCCGTGTTCGATTCCCCTTGGACGCAAAAAATGGATTAATTGTTCAAGGCCTAATAAGACTAATATAGAAGGTGGGCCGCATATAAAAAGAGATGGGCCGGTTGGCCCAGTGGTCCGCGTCCGCCCCGGTCGCCTCGGGTGCCCGGGCTCGAACCACGCGAGCCACTTTTTTTTTTGTATAGGCTCGGTAATTTGCGACGGCCAAATTCCGTCGCAAATATTGAATATTGCGACGGAAAACAACCCGTCGCAAATTATAACAGAAAAAAATAAAAAAAATATATATAAACATTTGCGACGGAATGTGGCCGTCGCAAATGTTGTTGACCCGAACGGGTCTGACCCGAAATATTTGCTACGGAATACTGTCCGTCGCAAATTCTGTGTGACCCGGCCGGGTCTGACCCGTTGATTTTGCGACGGATTTGTCCGTCGTTAATTTGCGACGGAAGGCGAAATCCGTCGCAAAAATTAGCTACGGCTGTTTTAGGGACGGATACGTGTCCGTCGCAGATACCGTCGCAAAACACTGTTTGCGACGGATTTTCCGTCGCTAATTCCGTCGCAAAACAGTGTTTTTTTTGTAGTGACACTTCAAAAATAGAAATAATTATCTTTCATAAGAATCAATAAAATATAAAAATTATCCTTATTTTATTCTATTTTACATATGCATTCTATTTTTATTTTTTAAAATATGCATCTTAGTTTTGCCCTTTTCCTTCGTGGGATTCGCCATAGTAATGATTTGCCTTTTCAGTTCCTTCTCTTTTCTTTATTTAAGAATCAATCTTTGTTTTTAGGGTTTTGGTTCGCCTAAAGCACAGATCTTTATGAATATTCTCAGAAAGTTCACATGTTGGTAAAAACTGTTGCTTGAGTTATGTAAATGTGTGACATTTTACTTTGGTTTGTTGTCTTTCTTTAGCTCTGCATTAAGCATTACTTTGTGTTATATTATATTACGTTATCTATAGATCTATTCCATTAGTAATGGATTACTATTTCTTAAAATAATTAATGATAAATTAAAAGGATTAATTGCATTTTTGTCTCAACAGAATATGTCCATTTCAAAATGGTCATTTTTTCGGCACTTATAGTCCTGTAGTTATTTTTGACACTTTTGATCCCAAGAGGATAAATTGCAGTTTTAGTCACAAAAGAATATATAAGTTGCAGTTTTGGACCCAAAGAATTGGACAAGATTTGCATTTTTGGTCCTTAAAATTAACGGATGGGACCAAAATTGATCAGGAAATTTACTTAAACTCCAATAACACGTATTTGTAGAATCTTGATACAAATTTTAATGTCATTTTAGATCATGGTCTTACGTATATATCTCTATTGATTATGCAGTTTGTGTGATATTATATTACGTTATCTCCGAGATTTGGTCAAATTTTGACATTTTTTCCAGAAGTAACTCTCTTGTGCACTTGGTGTATAGAACACTCACTCAACAGTAAAAAATATTTATACTGAAAAGTATAATTTAATTACATTAAAAAGTGTGGTTGAACTACACTGAAAAGTTTGCACTAAAAATCGATTTTCAGCATACACTATTTAGTGTAATCAACCTACTCTTTAGTGTAAACAACACCAACTGTTGAGTGAGTGAACAGTGCACCAAATGCATATGAAAGTGTGCCTCTCTTTCAGAGTCTTTCCTTTCTAGATTTCATAATCTCCACAAAATCCGTTGCTCAATCAGTAAAAAAAAAAAAAAAAATCACTGCATGAAACACTATTCACAATCGGAAACACAATTCACCACGGGAAGCACGGTTCACGATTGTAAACACTGTTCATGGGAATCACCTTCCTGCCCAAAAGCATTGTCCATGTTCGTACCTTGGGAAGTGCTAATTTTGCGGTGAAAAAGGGCACTCTGCCCTTCGTTGCCCGTTGTTTCATTATACTCCTGTGAACAGTGGCGGATACAGGATTAAAATTTTGGGATACAAAAGATAATAAATAAATAAAAAAATATTGTACGAGATTGTCTCACCCTGTAACTGGTACACTTTTCTATAACTTTTTTAGATAAAATATTGTACTCCCTCCGTCCCATAATTGTTTGCACACTTTCCTTATTCGTCCGTCCCACAATTGTTTGCACACTCATAAAAGAAAACATTTTTATAAACTCCACCCTCACAATATTCACATATTTACATAAATTGTCATTACTTTTTGGGCCCACAATACACTCAATTCAACTACTTTCTTCATTTTATACCCCACAAAACACTAGTCATTACACTTTTGTCTTAAAAGTTGTGCTCAAACTATGGTGCAAGCACTTGTGGGACGGAGGGAGTATTATTTTTCAAACTTTTACCTTAATTACAAATGATACATTTCACCTTTTTTCTATGTCCAAAATATTTACTCCTTGCAAAACTAGTTCAAATCCTAAATCAATAAAAAATAAAGAACAATTACCCTCAACTTACAACGGCAGCCTCGGCTCCATTAGCTTTTGATTGGATTCTTAAATTAGGGCTTCTCACCGTTTCATCATTGACCTAACCAACTTATCATTTTACTCTCCATTATTCATAGAGTTATCAATGGTGATGGTAAAAATTTGGAAATTGAGTATATAATACTCTTATATATCCGAATAATTGTGGCTTGCAATTCTCAAAATATCCTATGGAACAAAAAGTGTAAGGAAGAAAACCATGAGACTTAAATTATTGTTGAAAAGATGATCGTTTTAAAATGGAAAAATTGGACTTTTTGTCCCAACAAAATATTCTCAAAATCATTTTGGTCTCATATTTCAAACGCAGTGTTTTTGTTTGCAAATTTGTTCCCAATTGTTAAATACTTAATATATGTGGTCCCAAAATTGTAAATTGGTCATTTTATATAACGGTTGGGACCATTTTGCATAAAAAATATCACTTTTGAACATTGAGACCAAAAGTGTTTTGGGAATATTCCTATGGGATTAAACGTGTAATTTTGCGCACTTTAAAATAGACTCGTTTGCTTGGAAAAATTGCACTTTTGATCCCAAGAGAATGGGTACAGAACACTTTTGATCCCTTCGTGAAAAAGTGGTCCTTTTTTTTTTTTTTTTTTTTTTTTGCAGTTTTGGTGTCATCCGTTAATTTTGAGGACCAAAACAACAAATTTACCTTATTTTCTTGGAACTAAAATTGCAATTAATTTATCCAATTTTTTTTTTTTTTGGACAAAAATTGTAAATAAAAACTACCGGACTAAAAGTGCTATAAAAAAAAGACCATTTTAAAATTAATGCATTCTCTTAGAACCAAATGTACAATTAACCTCATTTATTTGAGATCAGAAGTGCAATTTATCCCATTTAAAACCTCGACTTTTCGAAGAACGAAACATCAATATGATTGAATCGATCACATTTTTTGGATAGCAAATGAATCAAGACCATTCAATTGCGTAACATCAATATTAAAAACCTACATGTGTAGGATTTTTGACAGATTTCAACCACTACTAAAAATCCAAATTTATAGAAATTTATCAATTAGCTAGGTATCGTTGAAAGGTGCTTTCATCGGACTGTCCGATGTGCAGCTAGCTGTTAAAGATTTAAAACCGACAAAAATGGAGCTGCACAGTCATTTAAAATATTAAAAAAATTGAAAATGAATGTATTTATTTTGCTACGTACTATTTAACAATCCCTCAAAGTAAGTAATTGAAATGCATTAATTTTAATATTTTACTCAAATAAATAAAATGAATTTAGATTGTGAATTTAAAATCAACAGTCTCAAATCTCTCCATCTAAACAGGTCTCATTTGACATGGGACTATTTGGAAACTGTGGAAGGCACGTAATTTGAAGGCCATTTGTGTTTGAATCGAATCATTTGAAATACAAGAAATTTGAAAATAAGTGGATTTAAGAATTCATGGATTTCAAATTACACTACAAAAATCACTCTATTTTGCGACGGCATTTGTGACAGAAATTCCGTCGCAAAACGTATTTTGTGACGGACATGTGGTCGTAGTCAAAACTGCCGTAGCAAATTTTTACGACAGCTTTAGGCCACCCATCGTAAATTTACGACGGCTTATCCCGTCGCAAAAAGACCCGTTCACGACCCGATACGGGTACTAAATTTTACGAATACCTGGATTTTCGATTTTCAGTTCCTCCTAAAAAAATTTACGACGGGCTAAAATTCGTCGTAAAATATGTATTTGCGACGGACACATGTCCGTCGTAAAACATGAGCCTGAAAGGTAAAAAATGATTCGTGTGGTTCGAACCCGAACCCTCCACACTCCCGGGGCGGGTGCGAACCACTGGACCACCGCCCCCAAGCTATATATTCCGGCCCAACTTTAATATTAGCCTTATTAGGCCTAGAACATTTAATTCTAAATTCTCATTCAAGGGGAATCGAACCCGCCGTTAGGACACTTGCTTCTATTGTTCGATTTCTTACAATTAATTGTATATGTATCCAAATTGAGTCCTTTTTTTTTTGTAATTCATCAAATTAATTTCTTTTCGTTTCTAACATGTTTTAATAAATGTTGTTACCAATTATTTTTATAATTTTTGTGTAAAATTTATTTAATTCGAGAACACGTAATATTGTAATTCATTTATTTGTACGCAACTAATTGTATATGTATTCAAATTGAGTCTTTTTTTTTATATAATTCATCAAATTAATTTCTTTTCGTTTCTAACCCATTTTAATAAAGGTTATTACCAGTTTTTTTATATAAATTTATTTAATTCGAGTACGCGTAATATTTTAATACATTCATTTGTATGCAATTAATTGTATATGTATCCAAACTGGGTCTTTTTTTTAATTTATCAAATTAATTTATTTTCGTTTCTAACTTGTTTTAATAAATATTGTTACCAATTATATTTTTGTGTTTTGTAAATTTATTTAATTCGAGAACGCTTTATATTATAATACGTTCATTTGTACGCAATTAATTGTATATGTATCCAAATTGAGTCATTTTTTATAATTCATCAAATTAATTCATTTTCCTTTCTAACCTGTTTTAATAAATGTTGTTACCTATTATATATTTTTTTGTTTTGTAAATTTATTTAATTCGACAATGTAAATTCATAATTTGTTTGTTTGTAAACTAAAACATGTAAATCATTCATGTAATAAAAATATAAAATTGGCAAAAAAAATATAATAAAAGTAATGTCGAATAAAACAATTCAATACATGATATAAAAAAAATTGTAATCATCGGATTGGAAACCTGGACCACCCCCCTCTTCACCCTCCTCATCCAGCCTTTAGAGCGGGGGGATCTCAGGCTGCATCGGGTCCGGCGGTGGTGGTACCGCTCCACTTAATGTGGAGTAAAGTAGTCTCCATCACTTGGTCATGTCCTCTATATTCTTCTGTTGCGCCTCCTCCTCCACTTCTCGCCGCCTCCTCTCGTACTTTCGCTGCGCCTCTCGCTCTGCTTCTCGCTGCTGGAGGAGCTTCATTTGCTTGACGACAGTCGAAAGCTGTCTCTCGATCTTGCTGGGATGAGAGTCGATGGAGGACTGGGAGAAGGATGAGCCGGGTCCATGAGAATCGGAATAAGTTTTTTCCAAAACCACCCAATCCAATGAACCGCCCCCTTTTAGCCTTGACGTTCTTAAAGTAGAGCTCATTTTGAACATGCCACAGAAGGCTCTGGGGGGGCATAGAGCTCGACCCATCCGCCCCTTCCGGAGGCGGAGACTAGGAGGCAAGGTCATCGCGCATCTTCCTCTGCACATTAACAATACTTTTAATTAATATTTAGGTGGATCTCGGTGGTGCGGCCGTAGGTGGACCTTCCAGTCTCCTCATCCAGCGGGTGGGCAAGCTGCAGTCTCTCAAAATGAGAGGGCTCACGTCCATGCTCCCGCTCCTACAAATAAATATTTAGTAATTAATATTACCAAAAATTCATAATAATTATTAAAAATAAAAAATTTGTCACCTACAAATTACAATCCATGCTCATAAATGGACCGAGAACCGGCCCGGTGTCGCGCGATCCCTTCTCCATCAGGGTCGTTAAGGCGATTCGCATTGTTCTTCTGCGACTTCTCCTTGAATTCATCGTTGTTCCAGTAGTCAAGAAATTATATCAAATCTCCCGACCCCTGTTGTCCGTCCCCATATTTGTCGGGGTCTCATTCGTGTTGTATTCTAACCAAAAGTGATGCATCATGTCTCTGTATTGCTTGGCCCCCTTCCCACAGAAGTTCCTCCACATCTGGGCCTCATGCTCCGATTCTCAAACGCAAAATTTATGCAATTACATTAAAATATAGATATCTATTTATTTATATAATTTATATTAATAAATGATGAATAAATTCAATAAATTAAATAAGTTATACCTAAAACTCCTCAAAATACTGTTGTTTCTTCTCTTCGGACATCGCCCCCCAGTTGTAACTGGTGGGCTCGAATCCACCCTTCAAGATGGACTGGACTACTTGTTTAGTAACTTCATGTCCCGAAATCCAACTGCAACATTAAAATTTCAAAGTTAGTAAAATAATTAGATTTTAATAAAAAATTGACTATAAAATATTAAAACTTACGCTTAACCACGGGGGTCAACGGGAATCCGTCTCTGCCCAGTGGGATGCTGGCAGGAGGAAGATGATCCCCCACCCGCCTAGGGGGGTGAGGACGAGGATCTCTCAGGTGGGACAATCGGAGCTACCACGAGTGTGAGAGATCATGTCCGTCTCTTCCCTCTTCCTCGACCCATCTGCTGGCTCCAACTCCCTCCAGCGGATCCACTGTCTTGTCCACTCATCTATAAAAATTCAATAAACACAAGAATATTAAAATTTAACGCATACCACTCTCCTATATATAATAATCCTTGATATTAAAATTCACTATAACAAAAATCAACATATATAAAAATTTAAACAATAAGCCTAAAATATTAAAAATCTAAAACATTTAATATATAACAACAATCAACATATATATATATAAAAATCTAAATAATTATCCTAAAATATTAAAAATCTAAAACATATATAACAACAATCTATATTTATATATAAAAATCTAAACAATTATCCTAAAATATTAAAAATCTAAAATATTCAATATATAACAACAATCAACATTTATATATAAAAAGCTAAACAACAATATATATCCTAAAATATTAAAAATTTAAAACATTCAATATAAAAATAATATGTTTCATCACATACTAACTATTAATACTCATATTTATACAAAAAACTAAACACTAATTAACATGTTTTAAAATGATTAAACAGTAAAAAAATAGAAAAATTTACGATTAAAGGGTAGAGATCAATGAAAAGAGGACTTTGATTGGGATGAAATTAGCTCTTGAGTGCTCGTCGGACGTCGCTTCCCTTCCTTCTTTCTTTTTTTCTCGGTTTTTGCTCGAGTGTGGAATGAGCTCACCGGCACTGACTTATATAGGGAAAAAAATATTTTGCCGCCTTGAACGCTCAAAACGGCATCGTATTTGGCAATTTACGACGGAATGTCCGTCGCAAATATTAAAATTAAAATTTACGACGGACGTGTCCATCGTAAAAGAGTCGCCGGTAATAAATATGCACCGGTTCCCGAAAGGTCCCGGTCAAAACGTTCAGTTTTGCGACGAGCATGCCCATCGAAAAACACAAAGTTAAAATGTATGACGGACTGCGCCGTTGTAAACTTGTAGGTCACAATAAATTTGCACCATTTCCGAAAGGTCTCGGTCAAACGGTAGGATTTTATGATGGGCTTGTCCGTCACAAAATACAAATTCAAAATTTACGACGGTCTATGCGTCGTAAATTTTGACGGCATATACGAAGGGTAGGGGCCACTTGTTTACGATGGCCATACTCGTTGCTAATTCACGTAATTTACAACGGATTTGTACAGCCTGTCGTAGATTCTAAACACTGACGAGCTTTAGTTAATGTCCGTCACAGATCTGTTGCAAAACACGCGTATTTGCGATGGATCCCTAGTCCGTCGAAAAACCGCGCGTTTTTTTGTAGTGTTACATGAATTTGCTAAGAATAAAATTTCTCAAATTTAAACTAACGTCAAAGCTAAGTATATTAAAAAAATTATCAATTTAAATACCTTGTTCAAATAAATGGTGAATTTTGATTGTTGATTTAAAAATTTATATACGTCCAAATCTTCTATTTATACCCAAAAGAAAAAGGTTTCTAATTTCTTTTTGTTCTTGTTACTTTGGTTTGGATACTGTGAATCGAAGAAACTCTGTTTATCTCTGTTTGCCTTTCCTAAAAAATGATGTCTAAGTATTAATTTAGATATTACTCCGTCTTAATTCTATTTTCACAATTCTTATTTTGGTTAGTGAAAAGATTCTGCCACATCTAAAAGTTCGAACTTATAGATAGGTGTAAAATTAATTCATTTACTTATTTTCGTAACACTCTCTCTCATTCATGGGTCGGACTCAACTTTTCCTTCTTTGGGAAGACCCAATGAGTGGACAATTTAAAATGGATAGAGTTGCTTTTAGTGGGAATCGAACCCAAGATTTTTGTCCTCACACCTTTTTTTAGCTTTGATTCATTTAATTATTTCCCTAACAGTCCGTCCCAACTCTATCTTCACACCCTTAAAATGAAAACATCACTCAATATATAATATTCATATTTGGCCACTTTATACATTAAAAAGCAAAAATACCACTTTTATTGGTTGAGTATATACTCAATAAATCAGGTTTTTTTTAATATGTGTGCCGACACAAATATGAAAATAGAATTGGAACAGAGAGAGTACGAGACACGTTTATCTCTGTTGCCTTGTAAGTAGGGATGTTAAACAGGCTGACCCTAACCCATTAGGGCCAGCCCTACGGGACTGTGGGCCAAAACGGTCCCGGGTCTTATCGGTTCATTTTAATCAGTCCACTAACACTCGAAACCTAACCCTAACCCTAGTGGTCCCCGGGCTAAACGGGCCACTAACGGACTCCCATAAAAATTAATTTTTAACATAAAATATAGGCATGTAATTGTAATACGATGTTATTTAAACTTAAAATTCAAATATCGTTAAAAAATTTATGAAAATTACATTTAAACATTGTTCAACATTTCACTTATTCATGAAATAAATTTATAACGTCAATGGCGATTTAAGAGAGGGCGGCAATCGACAATGGTGATTTGAGAGTCATGTCGACGACCGATGAACCCTAATTGAAAATATAATAATGAAGTAGGGATGTTGAAGCTCTACATTGTTCATAAATTTATAAAAATTACATTCACACATTGTTCATAAAGTTCAATTATTAATTAAATGGCTAAATTCAATTTCAAGTAATTTAATAAATTAACTAAATAAAAACTTGAATATATATATATATATGTATATATATCGGACAGTTAGATTTGGATTAAAAATTTGAAGTTGGAGTAAAATAGGTAGGTGCATACACGATTGTAGTTGTACAAGTAAAATATATAAAAAGTAAAAAAAAAAGTAAAAAGAATTGGGTTAAACAGGCTGGCCCGGTAGATCGGCGGGTTAGCCCGTTTAGCCCACGGGCAAAACAGTCCGGGCCAAAAGGGCTCGGTTTTAAATGGTCCACCATATGCTTGGACCTAATCCTTGTTCGGTTCAGGGTTAAACGAGTCAATCCGCCAGCCCACGGCTCGTTTAACATCCCTACTAGTAAGCTGCGAGCAATAATAAAAAATCAGTGAAAAAAAACAAAGAAATTGCTGAGAAATTCAGTGGTCCTCATATCCCTAAAGTTTGCTAGCCATTCCTCCTCTATCCTCAACTGTATTGTTATTTCATTTTCCATGGAATTAAATGCACGTTTTTTATTTTTTTTATGCGGAGCACATTAATTCATTTTAGAATAACAAATTCAATTAATGGAATGTGGTCCGAGAAAGACTGCAGAGTATGACTTTTGTGGTTTCTCATATATTTGGGGAAGGAAAGAAAATGTTAATCGTAGACAGGCTTACAAGACTGAACGTTCTCGATTATTTTTGGCTGAGTGTTGCTTATGTCCATGATGGATACATGGTCAATTTCAATTTAATAATATATATGGAATAAGAAATTTGTTACAACTTTAATATCTACGAACGCATACAATTGCTCTGGATTTTCTGATACCTTTCCTTTAGTATTACTTACATACATAATTAATGCTTGAACTCCAAAAAAAAAATCTGGGGAAAATTCAAATTTGGTCACATGAGGATTTCTCAATTACAATTTGGTCTCTCGTTCTTCTTTGGTCCTTTTTCCTTTTTTTTTTCAAATTTGGTCTCTTCCATAAAGTTTTGGACAAAAATGGCAATTTTTTGAGATCAAAACTGCAATTTATACATACAATTAGGATCAATACTGTAATTCCTTTGGGACAAAAAGAGTCGAGAAAAACTATGGGACCAAAAATATCGAAAAAAAAATCTACTTTTGCAGAACCAATATGGGATAAAATAAAATGCAATTACTACAAAAAAGATGCGTTTTTGCGACCGATTTTAGCGACCGCCAATAAATCGATTTTAAAATAATGAATTAACGACCGATCAGCGACCGAGTTTGATCGATAGTCTAAAAAAGATTTGCTACCGCCTACGAAATCGGTCTTAGAACCGACTGATTAGCGATCGCCTAGGGAGGCCGGTCCCTAATCGCACACGATTAACGACCGCCCCGGCGGTCGCTAAACTCAAAGATCAGTCAAAAGGACCCATAATTTTTAACCGCTCGATAGCGGTCGCTAATTTCAATTATATAATCAACGAGCGCCAGTTGGCGGTCGCAGACCAGTAAGTTTGACCCGTTCTTGGAAACGGTTGAGGCTCATTAATGGCCCGCAATAGCGACCGCCTAGGGCGGTCGCTAATCTTAAAATTGGTCAAATGGACCAATAAAATCTTAAAATTGGTCAAATGGACCTAGGTGGTCGCTAATTTTATTACGTCATTTTATTCTCACACATATTTTTCCACCGCCTCCGTCGAGGATTTTATTCCAGTCAAAACACTCGTTGCATCCGCGTCTACACAATAACCATAAGTTTTTTAAATTTTAACCGTTTAAATTATTTTTAATTACGTTTTATGAATTAAATGTTGAGGCAATTATATACGTTTGTAGGATAGTTATATATACGTTTATTATGAAATTATATAATATTGTTGAGGAAATTATATATTTATGTGTTTGTTAGAATTGATATACATGTTTTATATATGAAATTATATATATGTTGTTAGAAATATACATGTTTACATGTTGATTAGTAGTTGAATGGAATGTTAGTTGATATATATGTTAGTAGAAATTATATATGTTTACATGTTATGAAATTTTATACATATCTTAGTTGATTGGTATGAAATTTAGTTGATTAGTATACATAGGTATGAGTTTAGTTGATTGGTATACTTAGGTATGAATAGTTGATTGGTATACGTAGATATGAATTTAGTTGATTTGTATACGTAGGTATGAATTTAGTTGATTTGTATATATTTAGTTGATTTGTGTACGTAGGTATGTATTTAGTTGATTGGTATACGTAGGTATGAACTTGATTGATTGGTATACGTAAGTATGAATTTAGTTGATTGATATACGTAAGTATGAATTTAGTTGATTTGGGTATAAACATAACATGGTATGTTGATCTGTTGAATTTATAATTATTACAGATGAACTATCAAGATAGCCATTTCATTGTTGTCCCGGTCGACAACAAGTAGGTATTTTTTAATAAATTATATACCTTTAATTATATTAATATTAACTTGAATTTTTAATTATTTTGTTGTCACAGACTGCTTCCAGGTTATCAGACTAGCTTTCGCGTCTCAGAGGCCATTAAGAAGATCCAGTTCGAGCTTGGGGCCTAGTCGTAGAGTCTGGTGCCCGGGCGAAAGATGATGGAGTACTTCGAAGAGTTCAAGGTATAAAAAATTTATTTATTATGATTTTAATTTTAATTTTAATATTTTATTTTTAATTTAATTGCAGAAGCTATGCGTCTGAAGAAGCAATGGGAGTAGGGGAAGCAGGTGGAGCTGGGTCGAGCGCCAGACGGGCGTTCCATCTGGAACGCTCTGGTGGATCACTGGAATAGTGATTCATTCAGAGGATGACGAGGAGGAGGAAGAGAGAGAAGAGAGATGAATTTTAAATAATTTATTTAATTTGTGTTTTTTTAATATTTTATATTTTTTGTTGAATAATTCAGATATTTTTAATATATGGTTTTATTATGATTTTATAATTAATTTGTATAAATCAGTATAGATTTGCATATATTGTATGAATTTTAATATGTGAAAATATCTATATAAATGAATTAGAAACAAAAAGGGTTAATTGCAAAAAAAATCACGAACTTTATGGTTTTTTTCAATTACAACATGCACTTTTTTCTTTACAATTTAATACACTAACTTTCTAAGTTTTGCAATTTAAAACATCTGATAATTTTTTGACATCAATTAAATGACGCTCCTTCCCGAAATGTTATATAAATATCCACGTAGGCGCCAACAAATAAAATTATTTTTAAAAAAATAAAAATATGTCATTTAATTGATGACGGAAATTTTTCAAATTTTCACATTGCAAAACTTATAAAGTTGATGCATTAAATTGCACAGAAAAGAAGTTCATTTGATAAAAGTCATAGAGCTCATGATTTTTTTTGCAATTAACTCAAACAAAAAAAGAATTTAATTTAATGAATTTTAAGAAGTACGGGACTCAATTTGGAGTTATATACAATTAAATGCATAAAAATGAATAAATTAATAATTTATAGTAGTCTATAATATTAAATTTACAAAATAAAAAAATTAGTGAATATATATATATATATATATATATATATATATATATATATATATATATACAGAAATAATAACTTAGAAAAAAAAAGGAATTAATTTGATGAATTTTAAGGAAAAAAAAAAAGGACTCAATTTGAAGTTATATACAATTAAATGCATAAATTAATAATTTATATTAGCCTAAAATATTAAATTTACAAAATAAAAAAATAGTGAATATATATATATATATATATATATATAAATAAATTAGAAACAAAAATGAATTAATTTGATGAATTTAAAAAAAAAAACGGGACTCAATTTGAAGTTTTACACATTTAAATACATAAAAAAACGAATAAATTAATAATTTATACTAGTCTAAAATATTAAATTAAAAAATTGAAAAAATTAATAAATATACATGTATATATATATATATATATATATATATATATATATGAATTAAAAACAAAAAGGAATTAATTTTATGAATAAGAAAAAAGGGATTCAATTTGAAGTTGTATACAATAAAATGCATAAAAATGAACAATAAAAGCAAGTGTCCGAGTGATCCATTCGATTCCTTTAGTGTGCATATATGCCCAATTAGTTCTATAAGCCTCACAAAAGGGTTATATACAATATGACTCGCCAAATATGAGTTAATGGGTCAGTGACTCAGTGGTTCGCGCCCCGCACGGACCCCAATGGGCGCGGGTTCGAACCCACTGAGCCATATTTTTTTCGCAGGTTCGGCGATTAGCGACCTCCCCCATATCGACCGCTAAACGTAAATTTAAATTAAATAATTATTTTTATTAAAAATAAGGATAGCGACCGCCAGCTTTGGTGGTCGCAAAACCCACGATCCAACCGGGTCATACCCGGCCGGATCAGCGACTGATTGGAGGTTGTTCTAAATACTTGGCGGTCGCTGATTGGCGACTAAGCTAAAAAAGTGGTCACTAATATTAGTTACCCACGTTTTAGCTACCGCCGTTAATCGGACATAAATCAGTCGCAAATCCTGTTTTGTGACAAAAATCGATCGATAATCCGCATTTTTTTTAGTGTTACCTTTTTGTCAAAAGTTCATATATATATATATATATATATGTGTGTGTGTGTGTATATATATATATATATTTACAAAAGAAACTTATTACTCCTTCTAAATCCCCCTGGTCTTGTACTGCTTTCTATGTTAATAAGCATTTTGAGCAGGAACGTGGTGCTCCAAGGTTAGTCATTAATTATAAACCTCTTAATAAAGCTTTAAAATGGGTTAGACATCCTATTCCCTGTTGTGACCGTTTCGGGCCACATGTCGGAGCCGGCCGGAAACAGGCCGGAAAAGGCACGGGGGCGCCCAGGAGATGGGACCGACCCGGCCGGTCTATATCCAACCTCAGCGGGCTCCGACCACGAGTTTTCGACCTCGAAAACGAGCCCGGAAGCCTGCTTGGGGCGCCCGTCAATGTTTATCGCAGCCACAGTACAGTCCGACCGTGGCCGGACCGGCCCGGCCACGACCGGTGAAGACCAGCGGAGGCCGCCCGGACGCGACCAACCGCCTGGAAGAATCTCCGACCTCACTTTCCACCAGGAGGCCGGCCTCCGATCACTTAACGCCCCCGGCCGGCAGGGGAGATCTGGAGCACGTGATAGAATCAAGTGAAATCCTCCCCCAAGAGGGAAAAAGGCCGCCTCCGTACTCAGAGACTCAGAGAATATTCCATCCAAATGAGGGAATGTGCCAGAGAATCGTCCTTTTTGGACACGCGTCAACACCTTAGTGGCCGGCCGCCTGCAGACTCTGTCACACCAGTGCCCGCGCGTCCTCAGAGGCAGGAGGCATTTAATGCACCTGTCCCCCGAGAGGCCGGAAATGACCGGAATACCCCTATAGTGAGAAAACTATAAATACCCCCACATTTGTAATGTAAAAGAAGGTTGAATCTCTCTCAGTATAATCAATACACATACTCATTCAAGTCCAGGGACTAACAACCCCTGGCAATTCTTGGTGTTCTTAGTGTTCTTATGCATTTATTGCCTTTCTTCATTCAAGCATTCATTTTAGCATTTAAGAACCCAATCATTTGATGTTTTTACCAAAGCCCTTATAAATAGCCAGTTAATCCCAGCAACAAATATTTGGTAAACAACATTTGGCGCTAGAAAGAGGGTATTCTAACCCATCAAACTCATATTTTCTTCACCTCTCTTTGAAGAACACTCACTGTTCTTCAAAGCTTCATATCCTCAAATCTCCAAGTCTTCAAACCACAAACTCCTTTTTTCCTGAAAGCAATGGATCCCCAGAGATCATCTCATATCCACGGGAAAGCCACGCGTGTGGCCTTCCCGATTCGTTTTCCGGAGGAACCCCTCCCATCCGAGGGTCGGGGTTTCCTTACTCCTGACCAGGCCGGGTCAGGAAGACGCCGCCAGGCGGAAGAGGCGAGGGGGTGCCGGAGCACCACCTCTGCCTCCAAAAAGAAGGCCCAAGCTCGCGCTCTCAAGGGTAAGGCGAAAGCCAGAGAGCACCAGGGCGAAAGCCAGTGTCGGGCGAACCCCATCTCTGCCCGTTCGCGAGGCTCCGCCCATCCGGTTTTCGACCGTTTGGGCACGACCGACTCGTCGTGGTATCCGAGCCGCATTCCCAGTTACGACACTGGGTACGGTGATACTGAGTCTGTCTCTAACTCTGGGAGCACGGCCCAAATGCCCTACAAGAGGGCGGCCGAGGTCAGCCTGACCCCGGCAAACTCCGCCAGGCGCAAGCTAAGCTTCGCCCAAAGCGGCCTTTTGGGACGCAGAGTCCCCCGTGTGGCCATTTTCGACCGAATCGGCCCCCTAGCCGATGGAGGCGACCAACTGGTCGAAACCCCCAATCCTGAACTCACCAAGATGCAAAAGCAGCTTGATGAAATGAAGGCGTTCCTCGAAGCGCAAGGCCAAACTAAGGTCCGGCCAGTCGCCAGCGAGCCTCTGGAGGTCGATATTGAGCTCGCGCCGGTCCAACTCAAAATCGTCCCCCCGCCAACCCCTCTCTACGAGGGGAAAACAGATCCAGAGACTCATCTGAGCAAGTTTCGGATCTACATGACCGGGCGCGGTGCGACCGACGCCACGAAGTGCAGGCTCTTCCCACTCACCCTGGGCGATCTCGCCCACAGGTGGTATGTGTCTCTTCCGGCACGGTCAATCGACTCGTTCGCTACCTTAAGCGCACAGTTCTCATCATAATTCGCGGCCAAGATTGCCCGGCCGGAAAGTTGGCACCGTTTAATGCAGATCCGCCAAGAGAAGGACGAGTCCGACGAGGACTATGTGGCTAGGGTGGACGAGGTCATGTTGACCGGCGAGGCGGTAAGCGATCAACTGGCCTTACACGCAACTCTGGGGGGCTTCCACGGCCGGTCTCCTATGTTCAAACATCTCACCAAGGACTTCCCTAAGACCTACGCCGAATTCCGCACCCGAGCCGGTGATTACCTGGCTCGGAGGAAGCTTCTGGCACTAAGGTTGGGGGAGTCCGAGCCAACCCCAAAGGAGACGGAGGCGGTAGCCCAAGCCTCCCCCAAGAACGACCCTAAAGCCAGGAAAGTGGCCAAACCGCCCGGTAACTTCAAGTCCTTCGAGGACATTGAAGTTCACATAACTCAGGCCATGAGGCAGTCCCCCGCGCATATCTTCAATGCGATCCAGCACCGGGACGTGCTTCCCCGGCCGAGGCCCTATTCTGGAGACCGGTCCCGGCTGGACCCTAAAAAGTTCTGCGCCTATCACGACTCTATTGGCCACAATACGAGTCAGTGTCGTGATCTCCTAAAGCAGCTTTGGAAGCTGTTTGATGAAGGGCGTCTGAACGACCTCCTACAGAGGCCAACCGGCCGGCAGGACCAGCAGCAGCCCCAGCGCCACCCTCGAAGGAACGAGGAAGGCGGCCGGCCCCTCAGGCCGGTCGCAGCTTTGGAGGAAGACGATGATGAGGATGACCTTCTCCCACCCATGAATCCCGACGGTCGGGTTAACATGATCCAGGCCGGCGGAGGGAACCTAGGCGGCCTCACCCCCATCTCGATGCAGTCCAACCGGAAATGGAAGGCAGAGGTCCGGGCGGCGACCAACGTCAACTTGGTCACGCCCCCAGAACCAAAGATTCACAAGAGCTTGGAGATAACTTTCTCCAACCAGAACAGGACCGGGGTATTGTTCCCAAAGGGCGACGCGTTGGTAATTGCCGCCCGGATTCTGGGCAAAGAGGTTCAGCGAATACTAGTCGACAATGGGTATTTTTGCAATATCATCTTCAAAACAGCCCTAGATCAGCTCGGGGACCTCGTCAACTTCATCAGGCCTATCGACCTTCAGCTGAAGGTATTTGGGGACGCAACGGTCGCTGCGTACGGGAGGATAAAGCTCTCCGTGGAACTCATCTGCTGCTACAATGAGGAGGTCAGGATAACTAGGCCGTTAGATTTTATAATTGTAGATCAGCCAAGCTCATATAATGGCTTTCTGGGTAGGCCCTTTTTAGAAGTTTTTGAAGCTGTTGCTTCATCCTACTATTACTGTATCAAATTTCCCACCCCCGAGGGGGTGGTCGGCACCATTAAGGGTGACCAGGCAATGGCTAGAAGGTGTTTGAACTATTCCAACTCACATTTATTTTCAATTTGCAACGACCAAACACCGGACGGGCCACACCCCGACTCTGAAATGGCCACTCCGGCCGCAGAACCCATCACGGAGGTCGGATCCACATCCGCCAACCCCCAGCCTATGCAGATCGACGATCCCGAGCCAAGGATCGGTTTCAAACCATCCGAGCTCGATCTCGACCCCAGATTCGATTCTTCCGACCGGCGGAGTTATGAACAAGCTACGGCTTTAGAGGAGTTGGAACACATTCCAGTCGACCCCTCGAGGCTGGAATTGGAAGTTCTGATCGGCTCTCGCATACCGACCAGAATGCGGGGGGAAGTGATCGAATTCCTCAAAGCCAACGTTGGAGTCTTTGCCTGATCTCACCAAGACATGGTCGGGATAGACCCAAAACACGCATGCCATCGTCTAAAAATCGACCCCAACAAGAGGCCGGTCCATCAGAAAAGAAGGAAGTTCGGCCCGGAAAAGTACGAAGCCTTGGCTGAAGAGGTCAAGAAGTTGCTAGACAACAGGCTGATCGAACAAGCCCGGGACGAGCCCCAATGGGTCGCGAACGCCGTCCTGGTCAAAAAGACAAACAATGCCTGGAGGCTATGTATAGATTTCACCGACCTCAACGCAGCATGCCCAAAGGATCACTTTCTGATGCCGCACATCGACCACCTGGTGGATGGCACGGCCGGTCACGAGATGATGTCCTTCATGGACGCTTTCGCCGGCTACCATCAAATCCCCATGGCCGTCGAAGACATCAAGCACACCTCATTCCACACGGAGAAAAACATATTCTCTTGGCTCCGAATGCCTTTCGGTCTGATCAACGCCGGCGCGACCTACCAGCGCCTGGTCAACAAGATGTTTGCAAATCAGATCGGAAAGACCATGGAGGTCTACATCGACGACATTGTGGTGAAAAGCTTGAAGAAAGAAGACCATCTCAGGGATCTTGAAGAGACTTTCAAGATCCTCAAGGCCTACAATATGAAGCTAAACCCAAAGAAATGCAACTTTGGGGTGGAGGCCGGCAAATTCTTGGGGCACATCGTCAGCCAGCGCTGGATCGAGGCCAACCCGGCCAAGATCAAGGCCGTCCTTGACATGCAAGAGCCAAGGACGATCAAACAAGTGCAACGCCTGACTGGATGCCTCGTTTCTCTCAACAGATTCATAGCCCGGCTCGGGGATAAAAGTAAGCCTTTCTTCTCGACTATTAAAATGGCAAATTTTCTTGGAATAGGAAAAGTCAAGTAGCCTTTGCAAAACTAAAGGAATATTTGGCAAACCCACAAATCTTAGTCAAGCCAGTCCCAGGGGAGAAGCTTTACTTATATCTTGTGGCCTCCGAGGTCGCACTAAGCGCGGTACTAGTCCGGGCGGACGGTCAGTACCAACTACCGATCTACTTCGTAAGTCAAGCCCTACACGATGCCGAGCTCAGATACACCCCGCTCGAAAAGCTAGCTTACGCTCTGGTCATGAGTGTAAGGAAGCTAAGGCCCTATTTCTTCGACCACCAAGTAGAGGTCCTCACCACTCTACCCTTGAGACAAGTCCTGCACCGGCCGGACACCAGCGGCAGGTTGCTGAAATGGTCGTTAGAGATAGCTCAGTACGGGGTCTCATACGCCCCTAGGACGGCCATCAAGGGTCAGGCCCTGGCCGATTTTATAATAGAATTAACCTTCCCACCCAAGTTCACAAGAATCAACCACCCCCCGTGGAAACTCTATGTGGACGGATCGTCAACTAATACTTATGCTGGGGCCGGGGCCGGTATCGTCCTGATCGGCCCGGAGGGCCAAAATTTCACCCATGCAGTCCGCTTCAGCTTCCCGACCACCAACAACGAGGCCGAGTATGAGGCTCTGGTCGGGGGCCTTGAACTTGCGATCGCCATCGGAGTTTGCCGACTGCACGTTTTAATGGATCCCTGCTCGTGGTCAACCAAATCAAAGGTGAATACGAGGCCCGGGGAGAGCAGATGATGAAGTACCTCGACCTGGTTACAACCTTATGCGAGAAATTTCATCAAGTTTTCATTGAGCAGATCCCAAGGGAGCACAACACCCAGGCCGACGCTCTTTCCAAACTTGCAACCGCAGAGGGAGCTGCCGACCTCGCCAATATTCAATTTTCCACGCTCGGAACGCCCACGGTCATCCGAGCACAAGTGGCGACCGTTCTGAGCACGGAAGAAAATTAGATGACGCCGATCGTAAAGTATCTCAAAACCGGCGGGCTCCCCGAAGATAGAACTCGGGCACGGCAACTACAACTCCGATCATCAAGGTACACCCTCATCGACGATCTTTTATATAAGAGAAGCTTTACCCTCCCACTCCTAAAATGCATAACCCCGGAGCAAGGCCGGACCATTCTGGCCGAGATCCATGAGGGAGTGTGCGGAAATCATGCCGGAGGCCGGGCCCTAGCCCACAAAGCGATCAGACAAGGATATTTCTGGCCGACCTTGAACAAGGACGCCGTCAACTTCGCGAGGTCATGCCACAAATGTCAGGTATTGGGACCCAATATCAAACTGTCCCCCGAGCAGCTCTCCTCCATGTATAGCCCTTGGCCTTTCGCCCAGTGGGGCATCGACCTGATCGAACCGATGCCCACTGCACCCGGGGGCCACAAATTTATCGTCGTGGCCGTCGACTATTTCACAAAGTGGGCGGAGGCCGAGCCACTCAACAAGATCAGCCAGACTCAAATCATCAGGTTCATTTGGAAAAACATCATCTGCCATTTCGGCCTACCTCAAGTGATCATCTCCGACAATGGGAAACAGTTTGACGGTCTCCAGATGATTCAGTTTTGTGAAAAATGGAATATCAAGAAGGTGTTCTCTACCCCCTACCACCCGCAGACGAACGGCCAGGTAGAGGCCGTAAACAAGATCCTCAAGCACACTATCAAAGCCAAGCTTGAGGACAAGAAGGGGAAGTGGGCAGCCGAGCTACCAGACGTACTCTAGTCATATCGAACGACCACAAGGAACTCAACGGGCGAAATACCTTTCGCTTTAGCTTTCGGGACCGAGGCTGTCATTCCTTCAGAGGTCTCCCTACCAAGCCACCGGACGGCCCAGACGATCACCGAAGACAATGACACCGCCCGGATGATCGATTTGGACATGTTGGAGGAGAGGAGACTCAATTCCGACCTCCTAAATGCGGCCTACAAGAAAAAATCCGAAAAAATTTTCAACTCCAAAGTGAAGGCCAGACATTTCCAGGTCGGGGACCTCGTCCTCAAGAAGGTTCAAGTACCAAAAGGGGTATTCGGCCCGAACTGGGAGGGTCCGTTCAGGATATCCAAATGGCTCTCCAAGGGAGCTTACGAGCTGGAACTCATGGATGGAACTCCGGACCAATACCCCTGGAATGCAATTCACTTGAAGAAATACTACCAATAATTTTGTACTATGTATTCAAAGTCCTTATCAATACAAAAGCTCTTCGCACAGCTTAATCTTATTTCAAACACCGGGCTCAGTTCAAAAGCATATGCTGACCGTATCGAGGTCGACATATCACACTTAAGCTCGGAAAAGCCACTTAAGGCCATCCAAAGACCGAGCCCAGTTCAAAAGCATACGCCGACCGTATCGAGGTCAGCATATCACACTTGAGCTCGGAAAGGCCACCCTAGCCACTTTAAAAGCCGAGCTCGGTTCCAAAGCGTATGCCGACCGTATCGAGGTCGACATATCACACTTGAGCTCGGCAATGCAACCAAGGCAATTCCAGGAATCGGGCTCAGTTCAAGAGCATATGCCGACCGTATCGAGGTCGGCATATCACAATCGAGCCCGGGTCAAAATCTCATTCATACTTATTAAAAACTATAACATTGCGACTAGTGTAAATAAACGAAAGAGCAAAGATGGAAAGAAAACAGACTTTCATTTCAGGAGACCGGTCTGAAAGCCGGAAACAAGTATAACGAGTTAAAACAAGATAAATTCGGTCGAAAGCCAGTTACATTCAAAGCAGTAAAGAAAAGCTAAGACTAAGAAAAAGTCAAGGATCGCCCGCTCCGGCCGCCGAGCTCGCTTGCTCCCCAGTGTCGGCCGCAAATGCGGCAACTTCTTCAATGCAAGCCTCCGCGACACTTTCGACCGCCGCCTGGGAACCCTCCGGATGGACCTCTTCTCCCCCGCCCTCCTCCTCTTCCTCTTCATCAGTGGCTGGGGGTCCCTGACCCGGTTGGATCAACCTATGCCGGTGTGGAAACCATGAAAGGTCCACCCCAAAGACGGTCTCCAGGTCGAGGATGGGAAACCAATAGCCCTCATTGACCGGGTTCTTGGCAGCGTACTCCCGGAAGTAATCCTCCAGGGATTTGGTCTCAAGACCGGCCTGGCGCGCAACCCGGATCATACTGGCAGCGGCCATGTAGAAGCAGAACTCGGAGAATAGCGTCGGGTTGGCGGTCGGATCCTCCGGATCGTATGCCGGTCGGCTAAGGGAGGCAGCCAGTTCTTCAGCTTTCTTCTGGAGCTCCCTCTCTAACTCGGCCTGCCGGGCAAGGGCTTGGTCGGCATCCCCCCGGGCTCGGTGCGCCTCCAGCCGCAGATCGGTACTGACGTCCTCCATCTCGGCCACCCGGTTCCGGGTATTGGCAAGCGCCTTGTACGCCATCTCTGCCCGACCGAGAGCGTCATCCTTCTCCTTCAAGACGGCCTCCATCTGGCCGACTGAGTAATCCCTCTCCTTTTTTAGTGCGGCGTTTTCGCTCTCGAGCCCGGCCTTCTCCTCCCGAGCCCTGGTCAGGTCGGCCTCTAGCCTCCGCACGGTGCTGAGGGCACTGTTGAACTCGCTCTCCACAAGATTCGCCATGATGGTCGCCTGGCTAACGAGTGCAACGCAGGCCCGACCGGCATACCGGGGGCGACGTTCAGCGACGTCAGCTAATTCCCACGTCCAAGCTTGGGGCAGAGAGTTCACCGACCGGCTCATGTACTTCAGCATTTCCACGATAGAGCCCGGGGCCCGGGAAGAAAGAAAATCCAACACCATTGGAGGGAGGCCGGAGTTGTTACGGGTCAGCCTAGACAAAAAGAGAGATCAGGTCAGAAACGAATAAAAACGCCTTAGGAAAATTCTAAAACCAACAAACATACTCTTGGAAACGGGCGGGATCACGACCGAAGTAGGTCCTGTCGTCTTCCCGGCCGGGAACGGATGCCGCACAGGCCGCATTTTCCACCCCGACCGGCCCAAGCGGTGTATCGTCGGAAAGGACGATGGGGGCCGGACTAGACCCACGCTTGCCGGTCTCCTCGTCCTCAGTTTCCTCCCGACCCCTTTTTCGGCCGGTCAGTTGGGGGAGGCAGGAGCCTCCGTAGCAGTGGCCCCGACGGCCGGAATCGACTGGAGGGGGAGGGGCCCGGTTCCCTTTTTCTTCTTCGCCCCTTTGGCCGTCTTCTTCACTGCGCAGGCCCCAATCAAAGAAAACATCTCCGGGCAGCTTTCAAGGAGTTCTGGCGGGCACTGCCTCACGATCGGGAAGTCGGGCACTGCAATGACGAGACACAAAGTGTTAAAAAAAGACAACAACAACAAACTAAAGGCTGGGACCCGGTCTCGCCCCGGTACTTACCCATCAATCTCAAGTGACGCGGAAACTGGAAGAAACGGCCAGAAATTCGGGATTACCGGGTCCGGAGGACGGCTTGATTCCTTTCCGCGGCCGGCAGTGACAGAATCCGCTCTCTGACAACCGCAAAGTCGAAATTCAGCTCCCGGTCGGAATGACAAGGATAACCTACAAAGAGAAGTAAAAAATTAGATCAGTACTTTTAATCCAAATTTAAACTAAAAATTCCTTACTGGGATTCTTAAGACGGATGTCGGTCGGAACATCGATCTCCGTCCCATCCGGATACCCGGTCTTCCACGCCCCGCCGACGAAAAACCATTTCCTCCGATCGTTCCGACCTTTACTCGGTAGGCCGGTCACCAGCTTTTGTCCTTTGGTTTGAATGTAGACCTCGCCGGTCCCACTCTTTTCACTCTGGATTCGGTAGAGGTAGGTCATTTCTCCAGGGGTCAGCATCCGGTAGAGCCGATTTTTGCCAAACAAAACCATGACGCTCACGACCATCATCCACGTATTCGGGAGCAGCTGGATGGGCGCTTGGTTCCAATAGTTCAACAAGTACGAGACGGCCGGATGAAGTGGGAAACGAAGCCCAACCTCTATCATATCCTGGGTCACAGCCACTATCCCGCGAGGAGGTTGATCCGCCCATTCGTTCGGTTCGGGAGCGTAGAGTTGAACGTCGAAGGGGATTTCCCAATCGGCCCGGACCTCATCAAGATAGCGCTGGGTCATCTTGCTATGTACTTGGCCAATGGTCCACCTACGGGACTCCTCCAGATTGGCTATTCGAATGGTGGCCGGATCGCGTACGGTCAGTTCCCGCGGGAAGTGATCTAAATACTCCTCATAGTCGAAGGAGAGAGACTCGACTTCGTCCTTCCTCTCCACATACTCCGACCACAGACGAAAGGCCCTTCTGACCTGCTCTCGCCGATCTTGGCTAACGCTCCGGCCAGCTGCAACCGGCCTCTCGACCTCTTCAGTCTCCGATCCCGAGGCCTCATTCGCCATCCCAAGCCTTTGCTTAATCTGCTCAGCCGCGAGATTTTGGAGCAACAAGTTGGTCCCCAGATCGTCTCCTTCACCGTGACCATCTTCATACTCGTCTTCCTCGAGGAGATCGTCCAAGGGTTCCCTGCTCTCCATGGGCCGGGCCGCCGCCTCTGTTTGAGATCTCTCGCCCACAGCCGAAACCCCCTCCCGGGCGCCTTCGCCCAATAGCGACCGGCTCGAAAACAATGCATCCAAACTGTCGTCGTCGTGAGCCCAGATCGAGCCCGCTAGGCTGGAGGGAGAGGCTCCACTCCCCCCACGCGAGCTTCCTCCTTCTTCAAACAAGCGGCGATTGGCTCCGCCACCGCCGCCGCCACTCGAGGAAGCGCCGTCCCTTTGCCCAGGCGGAGGACCAGCCCACCGTCGCACCATTATAGAAAAAGAAAGAGCTTAACGAAAACTTGAAAATTGCCTTCTAGAAACCACCACTCGCCGCCGTTCGAAACTCTTCGCCGCCGTGAGAGACTCGCCGGAAATCGCCTAAGGAATAGCTACAAATCACGAAAGAGTGAAAACCCTTGGGAGTAGAATGACTCCCCTATTTATAGGGAATGAGTAAGGGCCTATTCCGAAATAAAATCCTAGGTTTAGGGGCCTAGGTGCAAGAATTTGAAGAGACGGTTTCGGCGTCAGACGCCTCGTACTTCGCACGCATTAAATGCGCGAGATTCGAGGAGATCAAATCATATCACGCACGTCAGCCTTTAATGTGCGTAATCCGAGGCGTCGCCTGACGTCATGTGCACCTTTTTAGGCAAAACAGTACAACGCACGTCCTTCCAATCGTCACGTAGCCGACGGCCGACCCCTGACCACCCCGGGCAGATCCAGACGGGCACCTACAAAAGATGGCAAACGACCACCTCGCCCCTCATCAATGTTGAGAGACGAGCTGGAGGGCAATTGTTGTGACCGTTTCGGGCCACATGTCGGAGCCGGCCGGAAACAGGCCGGAAAAGGCACGGGGGCGCCCAAGAGATGGGACCGACCCGGCCGGTCTATATCCGACCTCAGCGGGCTCCGACCACGAGTTTTCGACCTCGAAAACGAGCCCGGAAGCCTGCTTGGGGCGCCCGTCAATGTTTATCGCAGCCACAGTACAGCCCGGCCGTGGCCGGACCGGCCCGGCCACGACCGGTGAAGACCAGCGGAGGCCGCCCGGACGCGACCAACCGGCTGGAAGAATCTCCGACCTCACTTTCCACCAGGAGGCCGGCCTCCGATCACTTAACGCCCCCAGCCGGCAGGGGAGATCTGGAGCACGTGATAGAATCAAGCGAAATCCTCTCCCAAGAGGGAAAAAGACCGCCTCCGTACTCAGAGACTCAGAGAATATTCCATCCAAATGAGGGAATGTGCCAGAGAATCATCCTTTTTGGACACGCGTCAACACCTTAGTGGCCGGTCGCCTGCAGACTCTGTCACACCAGTGCCCGCGCGTCCACAGAGGCAGGAGGCATTTAATGCACCTGTCCCCCGAGAGGCCGGAAATGACCAGAATACCCCTATAGTGTGAAAACTATAAATACCCCCACATTTGTAATGTAAAAGAAGGTTGAATCTCTCTCAGTATAATCAATACACATACTCATTCAAGTCCAGGGACTAACAACCCCTGGCAATTCTTGGTGTTCTTAGTGTTCTTATGCATTTATTGCCTTTCTTCATTCAAGCATTCATTTTAGCATTTAAGAACCCAATCATTTGATGTTTTTACCAAAGCCCTTATAAATAGCCAGTTAATCCCAGCAACAAATATTTGGTAAACAACATTCCCAATAAAAAGGATCTCTTAGACAGGTTAGTTAATGCACTTGTCTTTTCCAAATTTGATTAAAATCAGGATTTTGGCAAATACAGATTAATCCTTCTGACAGGTATGAAACTGCCTTCAATGTTCCTTCTGGACATTATGAGTGGACTGTCATGCCTTTCGGTCTGAAGAATGCTCCCTCTGAATTCCAATAAATTATGAATGACATTTTTAATCCCTATAATAATTTTATTATTGTTTATATTTATGATATCCTTGTTTTTTCTAGGGATATTGATATACATTTCAAACATCTTGATATCTTGATATATATATATATATATATATATATATATATATATATTATCAATTTCTAATTATTATTTAAACAAACACAAAATTATTAGAAATCGTGAGTAATAGATGGATATTTTACATTGGTGTACAGATTAATCAACATCAATGACACTTATACCATTTATGTGGAAACAATCTGGAAGCATTTAGTTTTCTTTGGAAGGTGCTTTCAACCAGAACTTTTCATCCGACTTGCGGTTAATGTTTGCTTTTCCCTTTCCTTGCATATAATATCAGTGAGAAAGAAACAACAAATTTGCTGAGCAGGTATGGAAATTGATCATATGTCTATTGATGGGCACAATATTACATACCCACGAATGTGTTAATGATACATAAGCAATTATAAACAATCAACTAAAATAATAGTGGACCCCCTACCTATGTGTCATTAACACATTCGCGGTGGGTATATAATATTATATCCACCGGTGGGCATGTGATCATTTCTGTACTCCCTCCAATTCTGTGAAGGGTCATATGTGAAGTATGTAATCTGTTGGGCTTAATTCATAGGAGGCTAAGTTGATAAAGTGTTAGCCGTGGGAGTTAGTGAATTTGGGGTACTAGAGGAGGTGGACCAGATGAGGTTGACCAGAGAAGCCTGACCAGAGAAGTCTGGCAGGAGAGCTATCAGAGGAGGTCCATCAGGTGAGGTCTGGTCAGACGAGTCTGGTAGATGAGGTCTATCAGAGGAGGTCTGGAACCAGAGGACATCTGGTGTAAGTGACCAGAGCCAGAGGAGGACTAGTCATCTGATCCTGAAGTCCATTATTCGCGAAGTACACCAAATTGGAGCTAATTCGAAGGCGGTTCTAACTGAATCAACTAAGGCGGTTATTGAAGTAGTTAGCCAGCTGGATAACTACCTTTACTTTGAGTTTGTTACAACTGATTCGAACCTAGGGTTCGTTTCCAATCTCTGTATCTATAAAAGGGGGTTCTTAGCTGAGAGAACGAATAACTTCATCATTTTGAGCGCAAACACTGTGAGATTGAGTGTGATTGTAACTTGTAACTTCCAATTCCTTTCTTAGTGGAAAAGTCTATCCTCTCGGATTCCGTGGACGTAGGAGTTCATCTCCGAACCATGGGCGGATCCACCCTTGGCCTCCACTGGGCTGGAGCCCAGGGCAAAATACATAAAAACCCAGTTTTACTACTACAAAATTTTTCTAGCCCAGGGTAATTTAAGATTTCATGAAATTCCATTTCTTTTTCTTTTGCCGGCAAATTCCATATTCACTGTATTGGAATTTACATAATAAGCAAAAACCAGTTTTAAATTAAATACACTTATTTTATTTTATTTTGTCCTTTAATTTATTAAAAATACAAAAAAATCACAAAGTCTCTTATAGATAAGTTCCGATAGTTATACCATTATATGTATTCACTGTCACCATTAAATTTATTCATTGATACCATAAATTTCACAGTAAAAAATATTATGGTATCAGTAAATGTATGTAATCATATTAATAATTACATATAATGTTATCAGTTTCATACTTATAAATAAGTTTCATCTAAGACTTACCTGCAAAAAATATTACCAAAAAAACATGTGAAAATACCATAAAATACCCATTTTCAACTTCAAATAATTTATTTTACTCATATCAACTTTAAAAAATCTGTTATACCCATTCCATATTAAATGATCTAAATACCCTTTAAAAGTGGGGATAAAAGAGTGGGTAAAAAAATTATATTTAGAGTGGGTGAGATAATTTTTTTTAAGTTGAAAATGGGTATTTTAAATTTTTTCTCAAAAATCATTATGGATAAATAAGCGAAAATAAGAATCCTTTTAGAAAGAGAAATACAAAGCTAAGTATTCAAGTCAATGTGAATCATTTTTTATTTCTACTTCAATTTCAATGAGCAATTAAATTTTGTATTGAGCAGTTTGTTTATCTTAAACTCGTGAAGGGATTTTACAATTATAATTGAGATTAATTATAGTTTTCTACGTTAATAGAATTATAGTGCCAGTTAAGCATTTGATTTCTGAACTTTTCTCTTATTTTACATGTGTAGATATTTGGTTGTGCATATTTAATGATTTTCAATATTTGATCATGAATTTTGTATAAATTATTTTGATTTTTTTTCCTTTTTCTGTTGGAAGTGACATATATATTTTTTTAATGAAAATCAAAATTTTATGAGTGTAGTTTGTTGGGATATGTTTTAGTTTTGATGATTTTCCAAAACAACATGTAATAGGTTTGAAAGCAGTCAGGATAGTATCTTTTGTTTCAGGTCAGGCTAGGTTAGCTCCTAGAGAATAGGTTGTCAGTTGAGAAGAACTCAGTTGAGGGAACACTCAGTTGAGGGGGAACTCAGCGAGGGGGAACTCAGCCACACAGCCTGAAGATATCAAGATGACACCCAGAAGAACTGACTGAAGTCATGCTTGCAACCTGAATCAGAAGAGAAGCCTGAAGGATGTCCCACTGAGTGTAAACCGGACTGATCTAAGCTAAGTCAGGTGGACCACTCAGTGAAGAGCATGATCAGGAGGATCAGTGCTGCACCAAGTAGGCCCTGAAGGAGTCAGGCTACTGTGGTCAGGGAAGTTTGTCATTCAGCCTTATGACAAACTTCTTGGAAAGATCTTCAAACAGTCTCTGAAGGACAACTGCACTGAAGACGTTCAGTCCACTGAAGATTATCAGTCAGTGAAGGAGGAAGCTACCTAAAGTCAGTGGGTCTTAGTCAAACCTACTGAGTCAAAGATCCGTGAATCCAGGCCACGTGGACCAATCAGCACGAGGCAGCAACTCTGATACTGACAAAGGCCGAATTCCAAGAAAAGTGGTTGAAACCATTAAATGTTGGATTCAAATGTATCTTCCCTCCAACGGATACATTTGAATCCCCATTATAAATACAAGCTCATAGCTTCATTGTAAAGTGTGTTGTATTGTGTGTGAAGAAAATAAACACCTACAAGCTGTGAGGGTGTGTTAGTTGTTAGGGAGTCATAAGGAAGTGATACACACCCACGACACTGTCCTTTAAGGTTATCACTTATATTCATTGAGTGTCAAGCTTGTAACTCTTAGCTTAGAGAGGTTTTCATAATCTTAGCGTTAAGGCTAACACATTGTAAAGGAAAACCTCACCTAGTTGGAGAAAACCAAACCAAACTAAACCCTTTCAGAAGATTGTTAGGTTTGTAGTGAGGTGAGGAGAGGCAGCCCAGGGAGTGACATGAGTCCAGTTGTAAGTGCACTTTGGCACGTTAAAAACAAGAATCCCAAGTAGTGGATTTCCTGTTAAATCAGGCCGTGGATGTAAGAGCTTGAGTCTCTGAACCACGTTAAACTGAGCATTTGTTTTCATTAAAGTATTTACTAAAGTGTTGTGAAAATCTGCTCACTGAGAGTATTGTTTAAAAGGAAACTTTGGTTAAGTACTCAGGTCAGGGGGATTCCTCTCACTGACCAGTTCAGGCAACGCACTCGAGAGTTCAGTATCTCGAGTCACTGTGTTGCTAAGAGCATGAGCCTTCAAGTCTCACTGACTTGGTAGCTCAGCCTCTTAGCAACGCAGTGACTTGAAGTGAAACCTCTCGAGTCACTGCCTTGTTACGAGACTGAGCTCGCAAGTCAGTTACACTGACTTGATTGCTCTGACTCGTAGCAACGCAGTGACTTGAGTATTACTCACTCGTGCTGAACTCCCTAAGGAAAAGGTTTTAAAAAAAAAAATTGCTCCTGAATTCCCATTTTGCCCTTCGAAAAACGGGACCATCATAGTTATTGTGGGGAGTAGAGAGGATCCTTATTTGTGGGGAGTATAGTTTATTTTTTAAAAGAGTAAAAACAATCAAAATAAAAGTGGGTAAAAAATTAATAGATGGAGGAAAAAAAATTTAGCCCACCCCATTACGGAATTCTGGATCCGCCCCTGCTCCGAACCACGTAAACTGGTGTTCTTGTTGATTTTCAATTTCGTCCTTATTGCTTTCAGATTCCGATTCCCGGAAACAAGTTTTCTTGTGAATCCAAAATCGATTAACAAATTCATTATAATTGACGTTCTTGAGCTTGTCACACAAATTAAGGATTAATTGTTTTATTTTCCTAATATGTCATTAACTAAGAATTTTGACCATTCCTACACGTTTTTATGCCATTCTCATTATTATACACATCAATATATTTAACACTTAATTAAGTGCAGGGGTATATTATGGAAACAAAGCATAAAAAGTCAATTATAATGAAAAAGGTTAGAAGTTCCAAAATGTCGATCCATGTAATCATGTCTTAAAAAATTGTAGAATCTTATAGATCGGGCAAGGTCAAACGAATATTATACAACAACCCGGCCGACGGCATGACCTTCTTCATCGTGCCGGTCAACTCCACGAAACCCACGGGCGGAGAAGGCGGGAACCTCGGAATCTTCAACGCTGTCACGAGTGGGTCCCCCATTTTCGCGGTCGAATTCGACACCTATTCGAACGAGGGGAGTGATCCGGACTATAGGCACATCGGGATTGACATAAACTCAGGAAAATCCGCGAATGTTACAAACTTCGAGGATGCGATCGGGCAAGTTGTGATGGCGCGCATAGACTACGATGCCAACACTAGGAGGATAACCGTCGTCGCCACCTACGGGTCCGAGACTTCGAGGGTAGAGTACGTGTACAACTTGAAGAACCTATTTCAACGTATACGCGTGGTATTTCACTTCCACAATTGTGGCGGATCGTAGCAACAATGTGGAGGAGGAGGAGGACACATTTATTAAGCAATATGTTGTCGCGTGATCGTGCATGGTCGACTATGCTTCGATCGAGTTGACCATCAGTTTGCATGTCTAGTGTGCTTGCTAGCTTGTTTGTGTAACAGTATTAATAATAATAAGATGGTCATCTTTTTCCTTTTCTTTTTTTCTACGCATATTAAGAGGGCTTATAAACTCTTTAAGACAGCTTATAAGTTATTTAAGAGTTTATAAGTACTAATAATGTGTTTGGCAAAATAAGATGTTTAACAGCTTATAAGATCATAAAATAAGCTCTTAACATTTTATAAGCTGTAAAAAAATAAGTTGGGATTTCCCAACTTATTTTCCTAACCACCTCCACCCCAACCAACCACCTCACCCTGAAACCACCCCAACCCCCTCCCCCACCCCCCTCCCCCACCTCAATATAAAAACTATTTTTATAAATTTAAAAAATATTTGTTATAAATTATCAAAAATGTTATAAGTTGTATTAGTCAAACACTTTAGCAACATATAAGCTATTTAAAAATTACATCTTATAAGCTCTTAAAATAACTTAAGATGTTTCAAATAAGCTTAGGCAAACAGGTACGTTTAGAATTGGGAGCAATAGTTCAGGAAAAAATTATTTTTTCAGGACCGTAATTTATGGAGCGCGGTAGTAAAATTAAGGCCATAACTTTTTGGCTGGCAAAATGAGAACAATAACTTTAAAATGTGGCAAATGCGGACAAACCAGTTTGAATCAATGGGCTAGAATTCAGGTGCAGGTTGAACTTGGCATTTATTTGCAAACTCCTTGAATTGTCAATTTAAAAAGTTACGGTTCTCATTTTGCCAATCTGAAAAATTATGGTTCGCTTTTTGTTACCCTAGAGCTGTCAAAACGGGCCAGCGATGCGGGGCGAGCTAAAACCCGCAAAAGCCCGCCTTTTGGGGGGCGAGCCAGAAATTTGGCGGGCTGCAAAATCCCAACCTATGTTGCACGGATTCTTCAAAATTCACTGGTATGCAGTATCCGATACTGCATGGGTGCGGGTGTGGGTGCGATTCGCGTGGGATTCGCACAGGATTCGCCACGTGGCGAATCCATGTAAAAAAAAAAAGGATACGCGTATCCGGTAGTAGGATAAGTGTATCGGGTGCGAGAGGAGTGGGCGTGGGTGTATTTTGATTTTTTTTTTTTTTTAGAAAAAGTTTAAAATTTAAATATAAAATATAAAATATTTTGGTTAGCTTATTTTATAAGCCAACCAATACCCACTTACTTCATAGTTCCCACGACACAGTAGGTATTAAAAATTAGAAATCAAATTATACAACCCAACTTATTCTCTTTTCTTCCAGTTTCGCCGACTGCCGCGACTAAAAGAAAAAAAATATTGAAGTTGATTTCCAAGTTCTAGCGTCTCGTGATTTCCAAGTTGATTTCAAAAGATAATGTGACTTGTTTTATGTATTATTTGAATTGGGTTGATGATGATATTTGAATTGTTATTTCTTATATTTAACAGGTTGTTGATGACCTTTTCGTAATCTCGATGATTAATGGTTGTTCTTACCCAATGAAGATCATCAAACAAGAACTATGTTCATGGAATTTGGTTAAGTAATGTTCAAGTAATAAATTTGCAAGAGTTTGGCTATTTTATTGAATTGTCCTCCCCTTTTTCATGTACATGAAGGGAGTATTTATAGACATACAAAGATGTCATGTGTCACCATCTTGGTGGCTTAACCATTGGATCTTTGCCAAGTGTTAGGACACTTGTACAACATCTAAACTATTGCTCATTGGATGAGTGCCAAGTGTTAAGACACTTGGACCATATCTAAGTTAGTGACTCTTGGAGTTCCCAATGTTGTACTTGGTCTTTGGCACTACTGAGATGCTCTCGACGGTGACCGGTTGCTCGCTTGTACATCTTTGTTGGATGTCGTGGTCCTTTGCATTTCAAGTTGTTCGCTCCTTGCTTGGGATCGTTTTACAATGTTGCTCGCTTCATTACGAAGTTGTTCGCCCGTATTGATCTTGGTTTGCGCCGCTTGCACAGCTGTTCTTTGCAAAGCTGCTCGCCCAAATCCTTATCACATTAGGACTCTTCTACAAAGTTGTTCGTTATACAAAGCTGCTAGCTCCTTTTATTTATTATCCTGTTATCAAGTTTAATGATAATCGCTTCATTTATTAATTACTCTGTTGTTCGCTCACTAACAATTGACCCCTAGCTTGGTCTCAAGTAGGGCATGGATGGATCAATTGAGACCAAGCTATAATCTCTTCGAAACACTGGGCGAGTAAGAAGGAAACATGGTTATTCATATGGGCGAGCATTCGAGCAGTTGAGCGAACAGACGAGCACGGAAACATGCGCGCGAGGCCAGCAGCAAACGCCTTTTCGTGTCGCGACGGTTGGATTCCCGAGGCACGGAACGCGAGGCGTCGCGTCAGTCATGCGCGTCCCCCAATTTGCCCATAGGGGCCTATAGAATTTTGGGAAAATTGCATTTTCACCCCCGTTTTATCCTTATAAATAGGTGACTTTTCCTTCATTCTTCATCTCTTCGGACTTCCGCCATTGACACCTTCTCAAACTTTTTCCTCTTGCAATTCTTGTACTTGAATCTTCTTGTGTCCCTTAGCTTCTTGTTCTTCGAAGGTAATTACAGTTTATATCTCTTTTTCTCCTTTCAATTTCGTAAATTATTTCTCTTTTTTCGCACTTCTCGCAACTGTGACTGTAACTCCGGCCGTGGACCGCCGTTGCGCCGCCGTCCTATTGACTCCATCGCCGTCGTAACTCCTCCGTTAGCGTCATTATCCGTATACTACCCCATAATTAGCCAAATTCCTCCATTACTTATTTTAAATGGAGTTTTCCCCCTCAAGTTCCTCTCAATCTGGACCCGGGCGAAACCCGGAAAAATGACCCGTAAATACGGCTTCTCCGCGCAGATCTGTTCGCCAGGCGTTGGCGAACAACCCGCGCACGTTATTGGTTGACGAAGGCACGGACTCAGATGCGAGCTCCGTTATTTGCTCGGTAGAGATGTACGCCGCTGATCGCTCTGGCGATCAAGAAGAGATTCACCCTCTTGCTCGCGAACCCGAAACGTCTTCTGACCTTGGAGAAGATTCTGCAGCAGTGGCCGCGGAGATAGAGGGTTCAATTGACCTTGAGGGCGATCAGGCTGACACTGCTGGCGAGCAGCGAGTTGGCGAGCAGAGTGGTCCTACTCTTACTTGGGAGTTTTTAAAGGAGATCAATTTTCCCATCTCTCAAACTACACCAGAGTCTCGAATCCCGAAAGGAGTTGTTCATGACGACGAGTGGGCTGACTATTCTGCTCGCTACTCGAAGACCTTTGCCCCCACATCGAGGGTAATCATGAAGACTCAGGGTGGGGACTTTGCAGCGAGCAAGGTTGTTAGTGTATGTGTGGAGAGTGATCTGGCGAGCATCCGTGCAACATACAAGATTCCCTACGATATATTCATGTATGCGCCGAAGAAGGGAGAGACTGCTGATCGCCCCCCACCTGGTTGCACGGCGATCAACTTGGATGTTCTGAACACGGGCTTCCCGCTCCCCGTTTATCCGCTCATTGGCCGTTTCTTGTCTGATATGAACCTGGCGATCACTCAAATCACTCCAAATGGTTGGAGTACTCTTCTAGCCTTCATGACTCTTTTTGGTCTTGAGGGTTACAAAAATAAAATAACAACTGCGGAGCTTCTTTATGCCTTAACTATTTCTGAGGACGGTGTTGGCTGGTATTATGTTAAGGCGAAGACCGGAGTGAAACTTGTTGAAGGTGTTCCCAATAAGATTAAGGGTTGGCATTGTCAATTCTTCTATATTGGTGGAGATTGGCGAGCAACTGAGGGATTCGCTGGCAGGCAGGCGCGCATCATGTCGCCTGAAGGCTTTGGAAAAATCAAACGTAGGGCTAATTTTGTCTTGCTAATTCATAAGTAGGACTAATTTTAATCCTTTTCATTGTTTTGCAGGTCCGAGAATCTTGAAGTGGGGGCATCCCGATCTTAGCGACGAATACCTCTTTACGTTAGCCGTCATTTCTCTTCGCGACGCTGCTAGTCGCGATTTGGAACATCTTTCAAAAGCTCATTGCCACAAGCTTGCTGGCTTGATTACGAGTCCTCACCATCTTGAAGCTCAGGCTGCTATCCCAGAAGGTAATTTTCTTTACTTTTGTTCTTGTTGCTCGCCCATTTTTTTTCTTGCTCGCCTAACTTTCTTGTATTTGTTAGATCAACGAGTTACCGTTGCCGTCCCGTCTGTGCCTGAATCATACTACCTTCTCGCCAGACGAGTTAAACAGATGGACGAGGCTTCGTGAAGGAAAATGGACCCTCCTCTTGCCATCATGCGCCTCCGAGCAGGGGAGAACCCCTCTGGTCGCCCAGTTGCCGGAGCTGGTCGCCGTAAGCCGGGAGCCAAAGTTTCTTCTTCTCCTCGGGATACAAGGAAGGAGAGAGAGAGCCATCGGGAGAAAGAGAAAAGGAAAGCGCCGCGGGGCGATGATGCTCGCGGCATTCGTACTGATGATCGCGCCTCGAAGCGGTCAAAAGCTGTTGGAGAAGCGAGCAACATTGCTCCAAGATCCCCTGCTTCGAAATCCACCTCGCTGGAAGTAGTGGACGAACAGCAGGTGGTCGCCAGTTTGGCGACGACTAAGAAAGGGGACAATCCCAAAGATACTTCTTACTTGGGTTGGGATCTCATTAAAATCAAAGAGTGAGTCAATCGTCCCCGACTTGCTTGTTGTTCACTGCCTAACACCATGTTGCTCGCTTACTAACACTTGTTTTTTGTTTGTTAGGTATAACCCAACACTTTATCCTGGCCGAGAGGCAACACTCCACCATCTCTCCGTTGTTAAAAACGCCCCCTCCTCGCTTCGCGACATCCCTGATCTTCCTGTTCGTCGGGCGACTGAAATGGTCCCAAGGGCCTGGACAAAGTCGGCGAACACCCTTGTTGCTAACCAATCTGCTAGTGACAATGCTCGCCTGGTGGCGTACAATGCTAGCCATCAATTGGTCCAGTCTCAAGTGCTGCTCGACCAAGTCTTGGAGCTCGAGCGAACAAACCGCGATCTGGGCCGTCGCGTGGAGAAGATGGACGAAGAGAAGACCTCCGCCATCAATGAGTGCAAGGCCGAGCATGCTAAGGAGCTGGCTTTGATGGAGAGGAAAATGGAGGCCTCCTTGGCCGGCGAAAAGAGTGCCTTGGACAAGGCTGAAAAAATGATGCTTGAGGTAAAGTCTTCAGATCTAAGAGCCGAAAGGGCTGAAAAGGAGCGAGCAGACTTAGCTGCTCGCCTGCTAGCTACCGAGGAGCATATCAAGAGGTTGGAGGAGGAGCGCAAAGGCATGATCGATTATGAAGTCCACGAGCAGGAGGTGTTGGACAAGACCAACTTTGGGTACATCTGTGCCTTTGCCGAATGCCTGAGGTCTGTCCACTTTGCCCATGATCACAATCAAGATATTCGTGGCGCGGTGAAGGCGGACTTCATCGAGTACGTGAAGAATTACCCTCCTGGTTCAACCTTGTTCGTCTCCGATTTAGCCGATCTCGGCTTCCCTCTAGACGTCTTCGGCGAGGAGGTCGACATTGCTGCCCCTACTTACGGTGGCCAGCCTGACCCTGCCCCAGCAGCGACCAGCGTGGCAGCCACTGATGAAGTCTTTGAAGGGTTGGCGTCTCTTTCTCTAACTCCTATAGATGGGGCTGGGACAAGTGCCCCCGGCGAGCAGCCTAGTGCTCAGGCGACCAGCGCCGCAGATGCTCCTCCTCCTGCTTGAAGACTTAGTTTCTTTTACAATAGGATGTTTTCTTTTTTTTGTGCTTATCAGCTCATCCTTGTTGTAAACATATTTTGACTCAATGAAATGAACATTCTTACTAATTTGCAATTTTACGCCTCTTTGTTTGTCTTACTTAGTTGCTCGCCTATTGCTTTTAACTTATGACTCAGTTTCTAAGTGTTCCTTTTTTCTTAAGGTAAACACTTAGTTAATTTTTAAGTTGGTCACTCGGTTCTTATAGAACTTGACCTTTAATTGCTTGGGCCTTTTTGGTCGCTTGTGGACTCGGCCTTGCATTAATGTGGGATATTAGTCCATTAGTGACTTAGCCTTATTTTGCATTTAATAAGCTCTATTGTTCGTCTTATAACAGACTTGCACTTTGCAAAAATTTTTTTTTTTTTTTTTTTTTGGGCGAGCAACCGAGTAATCTGGACTTAAGGCTCAAAATTTAAAAGAAAGCAAGACAAAATATAAACACAATTCTGCTCGCCTAGTAACTGCACAACTGCTCGCTTTTATATAAACTTGCGCAAAAAAGTTTCAAAATTACAAGAAGCTACTTGTAAAACTTCTAAGACTTACAGGACTTTATTGATAGTACTTCTTGAGTAAAGTAGTATTCCAGGAGTATTGGGACGACTCGCCTTCCATGTCTTCAAGGTCGTATGTGCCGTTGTGCCACTTATTCGTCACCTTGTATGGGCCCTTCCAAGTCGGGCCGAATACTCCTGGTGGTGTTAAAACTTTTCGAAGTACTAAGTCCCCAATTTCGAATTCTCTTGCTTTTACTTGAGAATTGTAGTACTTCGCCTCTCTTTTCTTATAAATTGCATTTTTCAATTCTGCTGCTATTCTTTTTTCTTCAAGCAAGTCCGACTCTGCTGCTAACGCGGAGTTATTTTCCTCTTCGTCAAACGCAGTTGTTCGACCTGTCGGGATTTTTAGCTCAATTGGTATTACTGCTTCCGTCCCGAACGCCATCGTGAAGGGTGTTTCGCCTGTACTCATTCTGTGTGATACTCGGTATGCCCACAACACCTCCGGTAGCTCCCCAGACCATTTTCCCTGTTTGTCGGCTAAGCGGATCTTCAAAATATGTTTGATTATTTTGTTCACTGCTTCTACTTGGCCATTTGACTGGGGGTGGTACGGTATTGAAAAATGTTTCTTCATTCCCCACTTCTCACAAAAATCTCTTATCTTTTTCCCTTCGAACTGTTTTTCGTTGTCCGTCACGATCGCTTGAGGCACCCCGAAGCGGCAAACAATGTTTCTCCAAATGAAGTTAATCATTTTCTCCTGTGTGATTCGCACAAGCGCTTCTGCCTCAGCCCACTTCGTGTAATAGTCTACTGCCACTACTGCGAATCGAACATTTCCTTTTCCCGGTGGAAAAGGCCCGATGAGGTCAATTCCCCATTTCGCAAACGGCCACGGACTATTGACTGGAATCAGTTCGTGTGGGGGCTTGTGGATGTTTGGGGCAAATAACTGACACCTGTGACAAGTTCGGGCAACTTTGATTGCGTCCTGGAGGAGGGTCGGCCAATAATATCCTTGTCTTATGGTCTTGTAAGCCAGTGCTCGTCCTCCAGCGTGATTTCCGCATATGCCTTCATGAATTTCCTTCAGTACTGCTTGCCCTTGCCCCCTAGCCAAGCATTTCGGAAGTGGGAGTGAAATTCCTCTTTTATACAACTGTCCATCCATCATGGTGTATCTTGCTGCTCTCTTGACCAACTTGTTAGCTTCAGAAGGGTTGTCTGGCTTTTTGTCGTTTTGTAAATACTCAATGATTGGTATCCTCCAGTCGTCCTCTTCGAAATCTTCGCTGACTTGATACATCTTGTAATCTTCGGTTGATGGCTTGGACATTTTTTTCAGCGTAACTCCTGTCAACTCTGCTGGTCCTGTGCTAGTTGCTAGCATGGCTAATGCATCTGCTTGAGCATTGTTGTCTCTTGGTATCTGTTCGATGTATATTTGCTCGAACAAGGAGGCCAGGTGAGAAACAATCTTTTGATACAAGGCCATATTCTCGTCCTTGGCCTCGTACTCCCCTCGAACTTGGTTGACAATCAATTGTGAATCCCCAAAAATCTGTAGCTTTCTTACTCCAACTGCTAATACCAGGCGTAATCCAACGATCACAGCTTCGTACTCTGCTTCGTTATTTGTCGCCATGAATTCGAACTGGACTGCTGAAGTGAAGACTTACCTATCTGGGCTTATCAAGACTATACCTGCCCCCGATGCTGTATTAGTTGACGATCCGTCAATATACATGTGCCAGGGATGGCTATGTCCTCTCGTTGGATCCTGGGGGAAAGTCAGCTCGACTATAAAGTCTGCTAAAGCTTGCCCCTTGATCGTTGTTCGAGGAGCATATGAAATCCCGAATTGACTGATTTCCAATGACCATTTCAGGAGACGACCAGCCGCATCGGGTCTGTGCAGTATTTGTTTAAGCGGGAATGTTGTCAACACTTCCACCTGGTGGTCGAAAAAATATGGACGAAGTTTTCTGACGCTCATCACCAGAGCATATGCTAGCTTCTCTGTTGGCGAATATCTGAGTTCTGCTTCGTGTAAAGCTTGACTCACATAGTAGATGGGCAGGTGGAATTTTCCTTCTGCTCGAACGAGTACTGAGCTGATTGCCACTTCTAAAGCTGCCAGGTACAAGTATAACTTCTCCCCTGGGATTGGCTTGGCAAGAATTTTCGTATCGCCGAGATATTCTTTCAGCTGTTCGAACGCTTGTTGACAGGCGTCTGTCCATTGAAACTTTCCCTTCTTGATTGCCTCGAAGAACGGCCTGCATTTATCTCCGGATCTCGAGACGAACCTGTTCAAAGCCGCTAGGCATCCGGTTAGCCGTTGGACCTCTTTAACTGATCTGAGTGGCTGCATTTCTATGATGGCTTTCACTTTTACGGGATTTGCTTCGATTCCTCTTTGACTGACTAGATGTCCCAAGAACTTCCCGGAATGGACCCCAAAACTGCTTTTCTTAGGGTTCAGTTTCATGTTGTACGTTCGAAGTATCTCAAACGTTTGAGCTAGATGTTGCAAGTGATCTTCCTTTTTGGAGCTTTTGACTACAATATCATCCACGTATACTTCCATCGTCTTCCCGATGTGATCATCGAACATCTTATTGACCAATCTCTGATATGTAGCTCCAGCATTGATTAACCCAAATGGCATTCTCTTCCAGCATAACAAGTTTTTGTTGGTGTAGAACGCCGTATGCTCTTGATCATCAGGATGCATCGCTATTTGATGATATCCTGCGAACGCATCCATGAACGTGAGAAGCTCGTGTCCAGCGGTTCCATCAACTAGTTGATCGATGTGAGGCAACGGGAAATTATCTTTTGGGCAGGCGGCATTGAGATCTGTGAAGTCGATGCCGAGTCTCCACGCTCCAGTCGCTTTTCTGACCAATACTGGATTCGCCACCCATTGCGGGCATAACGCTTGTTTGATTAGGTTGTTATCCAGCAGCTTTTTAACTTCTATGTCGAGCGCCTCGTATTTGTCGGGCCCAAATTTTCTCCTCTTCTGATGGACTGGCTTCTTCCTTGGGTCGATGTTGAGTCTGTGGCAGGCATGTTCGGGGCTGATGCCCACCATGTCTGCATGCGACCATGCGAACACATCGAGGTTTGCTTTAAGAAACTCAATCATGTTGGTCCTGTACGGCTCTGGTAGCTCGGACCCTATGAAGAGTTCTAAGCCCTCTTGGTTCGAGTCGACTCTTACAGTCTCCAATTCTTCAACCGGGGTAGCTCTTCGTTTCTGGCCTTTCCATCTGGGGTCAATAATGGGCCCTTCTGCCTTTGGCTCATCTTCGGTCTCCATCGGTTCTGCCCCCAGTCGTGGTTCGATGTCCTCTGCGTCGTCATCCGTTGTCATTGTCTGTTTTCCTTCGATGTTGGTTGCAGCAGCTTCTCTTCCTCTTGTTTGGATAAACTGTTCGTCTTCGCGTTCCTGCTCGTCCTCGTCCAACTGTGCACCTACGCACAGCTGCTCGTCAATACGCGGTTGTTCATTTGCGCACAGTTGCTCGTCGACTTCCATTGTTTCAGTATCGATGGAAGTCATAGTCTCACTATCGTCTCCGTCCTTATCTGAGCATCTGTTCGTCATGTTTACTTGGTGATCCTTCAATTGTATCTGCAGAAGACACGCACGAGCCTTCTTCTGGTCTCCCTTGACTGTACCTGCACCTTTCTTTGTTGGGAATTTTAAACAATAATAGTACGTTGAAACAGCTGCTTTAAATTTATGCAAGAAAGGACGGTCGAGGAAACCGTTATAGGTAGACTGTTGGTCTACAACTAGGAAGTCTACCATCCTATTCATTTTCCTTTCCGGATCCTCGACCGATACAAGCTCGACTGCCAACGTAACCATTCCTATCAGGGTGGTCACAGCATTTCCGAACCCTACAATCTTGTGATCACAATCCTTGATGTACTCGGCGCAATCTCCCAGCTGGTCCACCGTGCTTTTGAACAGGATGTTCGTATAGGAACCAGTATCGACAAGTAGACGGTGCACTTTTGTCCCCATAATATTGGCACAAATGACCAATGAATCATTGTGGGGAGTGAGTACCCCGTCTAAGTCTTTTTCTGAGAAAGTCAGGTCCCCCGTTCGTTTGGTCGATGGATTTACACCCACTTCCATCACCTGATCCACTGCTCTCAGTTCCGCTTTCCTCTTTCTTTTTGACATAGGTGGTCTCTCATCAGAACAACCACCTACTGGTCCAGTGGGTTCCAACATTAAGATTTCTGGAATAGGCCTTGCTGGTGCTGCTGGGACCTTTCTTTCTCTCTTACCAGCTTTGCTTGGTTGTTCATCGCTATCTCCATCATCCGAACTGGATGGTACCGGTGCCCTTGGTCTTTTACCTGGTTCCCTTTTTACGAACTCGGACAGCTTTCCTTCCTCATAGAACCTCCTGTTGGTCCCAAAAAGGTTATCCAGCGGAAACGTTTTATACTTAATTTTTAAGAAAAACCCGTTTATAATAAATAGTGCTAGAATGAAATATGCAGAAATCTTAAAGTGCAGAAAATAAAGAACACAAGGATTTATAGTGGTTCGGACAACAGGTCCTACGTCCACTCTCCCTTTCTTCAAAGGGGACTTACTCTCTCTCCAACCAACTTACTTACTTACTGGAATTTGGAAGTACCAGTTCCTTCGTACAACTGCTTACAACAACCTTATCTAACAAGATGAACAGGTTGAGTAATAATCCAACTAAACTCCTAATAGAGTGTATATAAACTAGAAAGGACAAAGGTGAGTGATTGGAAGAGTTCGTGTGTTCTTAGTGTGCTCTCGCGCGACTCTTGTCTGTTGAACTAATCCAAGCACTCCTATTTATAGTTGTAGAATAAACTAGCCGTTGGAAACTAGTAATTCAAACAACCATAATTGGAGGGATATAATCAATCAAAGATTGATTATATGATTGATTAGTTGACTTCAATCAAGCAATCAATCAATCAGATCCTCCATCAGTTGACTTCTCCAGATTGCCTTCTTCTCCATCAAGGATCTCCAAAGTCTTCTTGTCTACAGATTACTACGAAGCTACAGGGAGGGTGAACTAATCTGTCTCCCTCATCTGGTCTGGTCTGGTCTGGGGTCTTCTGGTCTGGTCTCATCTGGTCAGGTAACACTTCAGCTCTGGTCCTCTTCTGGGAGAGGTCTTCTGGCAGACCTCATCTGGCAGACTCTTCTGGTCAGGCTCCTCTGGTCAGACTCCTCTGGCAGACTTCTCTGGCAAACTCCTCTGGTGACCTCATCTGGCAGACTTTCTCTGGTACCTCATCTGGTCACCTCCTCTGGTCACCTCATCTGGTCTGCACATATTTCTTCCCCCTTAACCAAAGACCTATTCTAGACCTAGTCTAATCTGTAGCTGACTAACAGGTTCAGCTAGTCCTATTACAAGTTCTTGTTTTAACATCTTCAAAACATCTAATCTATATCCTAACAATTTCCCCCTTTTTGATGATGTTAAAACTGAAAGAACTTAAATAAAACAAGACAAGAAAAATCTGAAATATCTAAGTAGAGATTCTAGCAGGCTGGATCAACTGATCTTCCCCCTCAAAGTATGCTCAGCTGATATTGGGGCAAAATATCAGTTGGTCTTCTTGTGTATCTGCAGGCAATCAGCTTTTTGGTACCCTACTGGGTCCAGAGGGGTTAGCACAATTTTTAGGAAGCCACAAGAATAGATCATCCCTTTTTGAATCAGGTGATCTTATCTTTCTTCCATATATATCAACAAAAACACACTGAACATAAGAAGCTTCGACATGGTTATTTCTTCTAGAGGCTCTTCTTCTCTTATGAGCTTGTCCAGTAGAAGGAATAACTTGTCTTAATGCAACAGTCTTGAAATTTTGTTGATAAGGATAAGTCTTACTAGAACCATCAAAAGTTCCAGCTGGTCTGGCAGATGACTTGAAAGTCTTCTGCAGGTGAGTAGAAGTCATCTGGTGCTGCCTCTTTTGAGAAGATCCAGACTGTCTTCTACTCTGCTGGCCTGGCTGAGGTCTTTTAAGATTCCTCATCTGTCTTTTGGGTTTTTGAGTTTTAGAACTCATCTGCCCATTAGGCTGAGTTGCCTGGTCAGCTGACCTTTTACCTTTATCAATAAAATTACTAGGCTGTTCTTCTTTCTGAACATGTGAGGATTCAGGTTTGGAATAACCAAGGCCTGTCTTATCATGCTCTCTTTGAGATGAGGCAGCTATGTGTGACACAGCATTGCTTGCTGTAGTCAGCTGCTCCAGACTCATCTTGAGCTTGTCCTCACTATCTTTTACAATTTTGTGTTGATGGAAGAGTTCATCGAACTTAGCTTTCAGCAGAGTATATTCATTGTCTTTCTCAATGTTTTCAACAAGCAACTTTTCTATCAGCTTAGTTTGTTCATCACATCTGGTTTTCAAGTCAGTGGACTCTTCTGCCAGTGTTTGAACTTGTTCAGCTGGTAGATCAGTTGGGTTGCCTAAACATTGCGAAAGCTTCTGATTTTCTGCTTTCAGCTTTGTGTTCTCTGCTTCCAACTTTTGACAAAGTTGTATAGAAGATTGGAGATCTAATAGCATCTTTTGCATATCAGACTCCTCTGATTGTCCAGAAAAAGAAGAATAAGAAGAAGAGGGAGTTCGATTACATACCTCGTCTGTTATCAGACATATCTCTTCGTCTGGTCCAAAATTTAATGATGAACCAGAAGTGGATACCTCTTCTTCCTCATCTGCTAAGCTTCTTTTGGAGAAACTCCTAGTGTTTCTTTTACTGCTTCTCTTTGAACCCATTTCTGCAAAAAACTGTTAGCACAACAAATATTGGGTTTTCAAAAAAAATATGGATCTGCCCTGGTGACCACCTAGATAATTTCAAAACAGTGGTCTGTAGGACACACTGCTCTGATACCACTTGTTGGTCCCAAAAAGGTTATCCAGCGGAAACGTTTTATACTTAATTTTTTAAGAAAAACCCGTTTATAATAAATAGTGCTAGAATGAAATATGCAGAAATCTTAAAGTGCAGAAAATAAAGAACACAAGGATTTATAGTGGTTCGGACAACAGGTCCTACGTCCACTCTCCCTTTCTTCAAAAGGGACTTACTCTCTCTCCAACCAACTTACTTACTTACTGGAATTTGGAAGTACCAGTTCCTTCGTACAACTGCTTACAACAACCTTATCTAACAAGATGAACAGGTTGAGTAATAATCCAACTAAACTCCTAATAGAGTGTATATAAACTAGAAAGGACAAAGGTGAGTGATTGGAAGAGTTCGTGTGTTCTTAGTGTGCTCTCGCGCGACTCTTGTCTGTTGAACTAATCCAAGCACTCCTATTTATAGTTGTAGAATAAACTAGCCGTTGGAAACTAGTAATTCAAACAACCATAATTGGAGGGATATAATCAATCAAAGATTGATTATATGATTGATTAGTTGACTTCAATCAAGCAATCAATCAATCAGATCCTCCATCAGTTGACTTCTCCAGATTGCATTCTTCTCCATCAAGGATCTCCAAAGTCTTCTTGTCTACAGATTACTACGAAGCTACAGGGAGGGTGAACTAATCCGTCTCTCTCATCTGGTCTGGTCTGGTCTGGGGTCTTCTGGTCTGGTCTCATCTGGTCAGGTAACACTTCAGCTCTGGTCCTCTTCTGGGAGAGGTCTTCTGGCAGACCTCATTTGGCAGACTCTTCTGGTCAGGCTCCTCTGGTCAGACTCCTCTGGCAGACTCCTATGGCAAACTCCTCTGGTGACCTCATCTGGCAGACTTTCTCTGGTACCTCATCTGGTCACCTCCTCTGGTCACCTCCTCTGGTCACCTCATCTGGTCATCTCCTCTGGTCACCTCATCTGGTCTGCACAGATTTCTTTCCCCTTAACCAAAGACCTATTCTAGACCTAGTCTAATCTGTAGCTGGCTAACAGGTTCAGCTAGTCCTATTACAAGTTCTTGTTTTAACATCTTCAAAACATCTAATCTATATCCTAACACCTCCATAACTGCTTCAGCAAATCTCGGCACTCGCTTGTTGTTAGGATAAAAATTGTTAGTTTTGATGAGTTAAAACAAACCAGAAGATGTAATAGGACCATCTGGACCTATTAGCCAGATGATGATCTAGATTAGGACTTAGTCTAGGGGAAACTGCCAGACCAGAAGACCTCACCAGAAGAGTCACCAGAAGACCCCACCAGAGGACTTCACCAGAGGAGATCAGACCAGAGGCAGAGGACCTTCCCCAGACCAGACGAGTCCGGACCAGACGAGTCTGGTGGAACAAAAGATGCTCAGTTTGATCCTCTGACTCTACTGAGTATTCTGGTTGTTCACCAGATAAGGACCAGAAGACACCGAGGTTGCCTGGTGTCTGGTCCTGCCTTCTCTGGAGAGAATCAGAGTTAGGCAATTGGAAGCATTGTTCCGTTGGTGATTAATCAAGTCAAAACAAGATTGGATTGAGAAGATATGAAGACAATCAATCAAGATCTCACCAACCCAATCAATCAATTAGGGAATTGATTGATTGAAGCTTTCATATATAGAGGATCTGATTGGATCAGCCTTCCAACGGCTATGTCCCTAATCCCCTCTATATATACTTGAGTGCAGATCTGGAAAAAGCTCTAGAATCATTCACGTGCATATAGCCATACTAAGCTTTTGATCACTACGCATTTCGCACTCACATTTGTTCTTAATTACTCATCTACTCGTAAGGAGTTTATATACTCAACCTGTTCATCTTGTTAGACAAGGTTGGAGTAAGTTTATCTTTAGATCGATGTTAGATCTAAAGAGTTTGTAAGAAGGTACTGGTACTTCAGAAATTCCAGTGAGTAAGTTTGTGAGTTGGTTGATAGTGAGACCCCTTGGTGATAAGGGAGAGTGGACGTAGGATATTTATCCGAACCACTATATATCTTGTGTCATTTATCGCTTTATTTTAATTATTGTTTATTGCTCTCTTATAAAAGATTTTGGAAAGACATTTAAACATAAGCTTCCGCAATTAATCTATCGAGTGGGACCAACAAGTGGTATCAGAGCAGTGTGTCCAACGACCACTGCTTTGAAAAGCTTTTGGTGGTCATCGGGCAGATCCATTGCTCTTTAGTGCTTTTATTCAAGTTCTTGTTATTTCCCTAAATTTCTTATCAATATGTCTTCAAAATCTTCTTATAAGAGTCGCAAACTGCCAGAATTCTCGTTCGAAGATTATAGCCACTGGAGCTTCATGATGAGTAATCATCTTGGAGCTATTCACCACCGCATGTTAGATGTGGTTGAAAGTGGCCCCATTAAATTTTATTGGACTCCCATTGATAGTGGCAGGTCTGAGTCCAGAGAAGAAACTAGCGACGCTGCAGAGGATAGAGTTCCCAGACAACGAATCCTCAAAAAGAAAGACGAACTTGACAACGATGAGAGAAAGCTACATAACCTGGACCAGGTGGCGAGGACTGAGATTATCAACACTCTTACTAAAGAAGTAATTGAAAAGGTCAGGACGTGCACCACTGCAAAAGTGATGTGGGACAAGTTAGCTCTGCTCTGTGAAGGAACAGAGAAGATTAAAGATAACAAGCTCCAAGTTGTTCAACACTCTTTTGACACATTTAAGATGAAACCAGACGAGACCATTGACCAGCTGGACATGCGTCTCACGAATCTCTTAAACAAGGCTAGTGCCTTAGGTAAGACCTATTCTGAAAAAGAGATTAATAGTAAAATATTACGTTCACTAACAAGCAGGTGGAGAATTAAAGTCACTGTGATCAAGGACAACAAGGATCTCAATACTCTGGATCATCATCTTCTGTTGTCTGATCTCAAAGCCTATGAATATGATCTTCAAGAGGAGGATCAAACAGAAGAGGTTTCCTCTTCTGGCCAGAAAGGAGTTGCATTCTCTTCAACTCTCAAATCTGATGCCAAGCCAAAGGAGTCTACTGCAGATGACTTGAGCCTCAAGGAGCAGGTAGCACTTCTAACTCATAAATTAGACAAAATGAGTTCAAAATATGGCAGGTACAAAAGGCATTGGAAGGAGTCTACCAGAAACAGGAAGAGTTCTTTCAAGCCTGCAGAGAAGGAGAAGACATCTGGAGACTCAAGGGAGACCAGATTCAGAACTCCAGAGAGGAGGAGAGATGACAACCCTGGCAACTCTGGGAGATCAGATCATCAGAGGAGGGATGGTAGCTCTGGCAGACCTGACTACCAGAGGAGAGAGAGTAGCCCTGCCAGATCAGACTACAACCAGAGGAGGAGAGAGCCAAGTCCTAGTCCCAGAGGAGACAATGCCTGCTACACATGCAACAAGACTGGTCACTATAGTTATGATTGTCCTCAGCTTACTCCTAGGGAAAGAGAAGAGAAAAGAATCAAGAGAGATAGGAGGTATGCAGATAAGAGAGCACTGCTGGCAGAAGCAGAGGAGGAGGATACTAGTTCCAGTTCTTCTTCTTCTGACTTTGGATCAGATGATGATGTGTGTCTCATGGCAGACATCACTGAGGTAAATGAAACTACTCTTGTTTTATCTAATTCCAAATGTACTGAATCCTCTAATTCATCTGGTAACTCCAGAGAGTCTGATATGCAACAAATGCTATCAGATCTCCAAAATTGTGTCCAACTCTGTCAAAAACTTGAGAAAGAGAATGGTAGGCTCAGAGCTGAAGTTCAATCACTCTCTCATGAGCACAAATCCACCAGAGAACTCATGAAAGATCATTCCAAAGAAGTCTCTGAACTTCAGGAAAAGATCACAGAAAGAGATACTCTGGTAGATCAACTCATGAAAGAAAGAAACTCTCAAGAGGATGAGATCACTGAACTCAGAGCCAAATACCAAACTCTTATCAAGGGAAAATAAGTTGTTCACAACATAGAGGAGATACCTATGCCCAGAGAAGCTCCTAAGATACCATCTGTTGTATCTATCATATCAGAGTCTTCTCAGCGCATCTGTGATAAGAGTGGTTTAGGATATTCTGGAATTACCACTAAAACCCATAAATACCTCTATAATAAAGACAAGTCTGTAAGAGCTGGTAAATTGGTAGAAATCTGGAATGATAAAGACCTAACTGGTAATGGTTACAAGGTGGTTCACAATCCTGATTGGAAAAGGAATCACTCTGTTAATCACATAACAAATGGTCCAGAAGAGTTGACTATTCTGGAAGAGAAGATGCTAGAGAATAAGTGTCAAAAAGGGGAACCACTAAAGATTGATGGTTCTGTGAAAAATGAGTCCCAAGGAGTAGGAATTACTCAAATTGGAGGACCCCAGAGAAATCCTCAAAGGGAACCTAAACAGATTAGGGGACCTCAAAGGAAACACTCAAAAAGGGGGAATACCAATCAGAGTAATAACTACCAGAGAAGGAACAATGTTCAACAGAACCAGGTACCCCAGAGACAATTTTCTCAGAAGAATCAATTCCAGAATAGGTATACTCAAAGGAACTATAATCACCAGAACAGGTCTAATTATCAGAACCAGAGGAGGTCTTCCAGACCCATCTATAGAAAACCAACTGATCTGGGTAGTTATGACACCAGAGATGGTTCTTCTAGGATGTACCCTTACAACCAGACCTTTAAGACCATATCTTTGAGGCAGGCCATTCCAAAGGCCAGATTTGAGAAAAGGTACACCAGACCTGTTTATAGGAAAGGTGTCCTTATCAGACCAGTAGCTCAATATGTCATAGTAAGAGGACATGTGCTGGTAGATAGATTTGGAAGAAAGATAAGATCTCCTCATCCATCAAGAGATGATCTTTATCTATGGATTCCTACAAGACCTGCAACTAACCAATCAGGACCCAGCACTAGTAGGGGACCTAATTGATCTCTCTGCAGGTAGATAAGAGTCCATTGGAGAAAGGATTTTCAAGCAACCATGTCTGGTACATTGATAGTGGATGTTCCAAGCACATGACCTTCCAGAAGGATAATCTCCAAGATTTCAAGCCATTGAATGGACCAAGAGTGATGTTTGGTGACAACAACTATGGAGTCACCAGAGGAGTTGGAAAGTTGACCTTCAATGGAGTATCTGTAGATGAAGTCTACTACGTAGAAGGACTCAAGCATAATCTGCTTTCAGTATCCCAATTCTGTGACAAGGGATACTCAGTGAAGTTTTCTAGTGATTCATGCACTGTTTTCTCTTCTGATTATAATGATATCTTGCTAATAGGCTTGAGGAAGGGTAACATTTATCTTGCAGATTTTAGCAGTTGCCCAAGAAATGCTTGCCTGGTTGCTAAAGGATCTGCAGAGGACAGCTGGATTTGGCACAAGAGATTGTGTCATCTTAACTTCAAAACATTGAACAAGATTGCCAGAAAGGGTCTCATTCGAGGTCTCCCAAATGAAGTGTTTAAGAAGGATCAGGTTTGTGGTTCATGCCAGAAGGGTAAACAACCCAAGACTTCCTTTAAGGATGTCCAGAGCACAACCACAACCAGAGTACTTCAACTACTTCACATGGACCTGTTTGGACCTGTTTCTCCTCTTAGTTTCAGTGGTAGGAAGTACACCTTAGTAATAGTAGATGACTTTTCAAGATACACTTGGGTAGTGTTCTTGTTTAAGAAAAATGAAACTATAACTAAGCTGCCAGAGTTCTTCAAGCAGATTCAGAATGAGCAGAACCAGAGCATAGTCAGGATCAGGAGTGACAAAGGAACAGAGTTTTTGAATTCACATATTGCAGATTACTTCAAGGATCATGGGATTTTTCATGAGACATCAGCTGCCAGAACACCTCAACAAAATGGAGTAGCAGAAAGGAGAAATAGGACTCTCAAAGAAGCTGCAAGAACACTTCTGGCAGAATACAACACTCCACAGAGATTTTGGGCAGAGGCCATCAATACAGCTTGCTACACTCAGAACAGGTGCCTGATTGCCCAGAGACATAATAAGACCCCATATGAGGTATGGAAAGGTAAAACCCCATCTGTTTCATAGTTTCATGTTTTTGGATGTAAGTGTTTCATCCATGACAATGGGAAATCTAAATTAAGAACCTTTGATGCTAAAGTGGCTGATGGAATATTTTTGGGATATTCCAGCACCAGTAAAGCTTTTAGAGTTTTTAATAAGAATTCACTTTGTGTGGAGGAAACACCTCATGTTGTTTTTGATGAATCTACTTTTGAGTGCAAGGTGGATTCTAAGTCTTCAGATGAGACCCAGAATCAGACTACACCCAGAGTTATCAAGGTCAATCCACCTATTCTTGATTCAGATTCAGATTCAGATGATGACCCATCTCCTGGTTCTCTGAAGCAGCAGCCTTCACGAGGAGCAGAACCAGAAGAGGTTGGAATTCCTGTAGGGGGAAGCTCTTCTGCAGGTGGTGATAATCACCAAGGTACTGCAGAAGATGATCAACCAGGCAAGACCACGGGTAGGAGGACCCTGGTTGATCACCCCAATGACCTGATCTTAGGAGATCCAACTAAGGGTGTCCAGACTAGGAGAACTATTAACTTAGCTGCCTTATTCAGTTGCTATGTGTCCTTGATTGAGCCCAAGAACATCAAGGAGGCACTGAAAGATTCAAACTGGATTGTTGCTATGCAGGAGGAATTGAATCAATTCACCAGACAGGATGTTTGGGAGCTGGTAGACAGACCAAGACATCAAAAGGTGATAGGCACTAAGTGGGTTTTCAAAAATAAGAAAGATGAGAATGATGTCATTACTAGGAACAAGGCAAGGCTAGTGGCCCAGGGCTATTCTCAGTCTGAAGGAATAGACTATGATGAGACTTTTGCTCCTGTTGCCAGACTAGAAGCCATCAGATTGTTCTTAGCATATGCTGCTCACATGAAGTTCAAAGTATACCAGATGGATGTGAAATCTGCCTTTCTTAATGGGATTCTCATTGAGGAAGTGTATGTTGAACAACCTCCTGGTTTTGAACAAGGTGACAAGGTGTTTAAGCTTAAGAAAGCTCTTTATGGGCTGAAGCAGGCACCCAGAGCATGGTATGACACTCTATCTCAATTTCTTCTGGACAATGGTTTTACAAAAGGTAAGATTGATAGGACCTTGTTTAGGAAAGAAGAAGGAGAGGACATCCTTCTGGTCCAAATATATGTTGATGACATCATATTTGGATCCCCTAACAAGAAGCTGTGTGAGAAGTTTGGTGAGCTCATGCAGGGACAGTTTGAGATGTCCATGATGGGAGAATTGAATTACTTTTTGGGTTTACAGGTTAAGCAATCAGAGAAGGGAATTTTTATTAATCAAGCTAAGTACACCAGAAACATGTTAGAGAAATTTGGAATAGGATCTAGCAGAGCAGCCAAGATCCCTATGATGACAAATTTCAACATGGATCCAGATGAGTCTGGAGAGAGTGTGGACCAGACTCAGTACAGAGCACTTATTGGTTCTCTTTTGTATCTGACTGCAAGCAGACCAGATATTACTTTTGCTGTAGGAGTTTGTGCCAGATTTCAAGCTAATCCCAAGAAAAGTCACTTGGAAGCAGCTAAGAAAATATTGAAATACCTTAAGGGAACTGTGAATTTAGGATTATGGTATCCTGCAGATGACAATTTAGAATTAAGTGGTTATTCAGATTCAGACTATGGTGGGTGCAGAATAGATAGGAAATCTACAAGTGGAACATGCCAATTTTTAGGGAATAAATTGGTATCCTGGTTTTCTAAGAAGCAGACTTCAGTTGCTACATCAACAACAGAAGCAGAGTACATGGCTGCAGGGAGTTGTTGTTCTCAACTACTTTGGATTAGTCAACAGCTTAGGGACTACCAGATTAGAGCCAAGGATATTCCTATTTTCTGTGATAGTAATAGTGCCATTGCAATCACCCAGAATCCAGTTCTTCATACCAGATGCAAACATGTTGATATTAGGCATCATTTTATCAGAGACCATGTTGAGAAGGGAGATATAAGGATGGAAAAGATTGCAACAGAGAGGCAGAGAGCAGATATTTTAACCAAGCCTTTGGCTGAGACCAGATTCAGAGAATTAGCCTTTGAGTTAGGTTTGTTGGATCCAGAGACAGATTTGATTTAGGGGGAACATCAGAGAAGTATCCTTGTTTTATTAATTTTCTTCATAAATTTTCCTTATGCTAACATACCTGCAGATTAGATATATCAGAGAGGGTATACTTCCAGATGAGGTATACACCAGGTGACACTTATCCCAGATGAGGTGCTAAGTCAGAGATATGTCCAAAGTCTTTACTGACCAGGACCAGATGAGTTCCATCAGAGGAGAAGTATCACCAGACTAGTTGTGGTATCATCTGGTTACAATATCAGGTGACAGGTATGAATTTACTTCTCTGGCCTCTGATCATTGGGATACACTTTTCAAATTAGTAAGTACACTCAAAACCTTTCAACTTCGGAGTGTATTTAAGACTAGGGTATAGGGCCTAGGTAATCATTTCGCTTTTTCTCTTGACTGCCACAAAACCCCTTTATGCCCAGTCACAATGACTATGCCAACGCACCAGATTAAATCTATATTTCGCCTTTCATCGTGGCCATCAGATTTAATCACTGTGCAAAATGTCAATCAATGCTAAAATTGATTTTGTTTCCTCAATTGAATTTGAAACAACACGTGTTCACACTTCATTTAATTTTCAAGCCATGCGTACTACTCTATTTAAATCAATTTTGTTTTCAATCTGTCCTTTCACGTTTCTATACTATTCAAACCCTAACCTCTCTCTGCAAAGCATTCTCTCTCTCTCTCTCTCTTTCACAGTTATGGCACCCAAGTGCAATTTCGATCCAGACTATGTCTGCAAGAAACTCAAGACAGAAATGGTGGTGGACTTCTATTCCACTAAGAATCCGGCCGCTTTGGAGATTTTGGAACTTCTCCGACGTTCTGGGCTGGAGGAGTTGATCTCAAAGGTTCCCAAGGATCTGCGTACCTTGGATGGATATGCTGCACAGTTTCTTATCCGGATGAAGATCCATGAAGACTATATTTCATCCAAGATTGATTCAGAGGATCTTGTTTTCTCTAAGGCAGACTTCTGTGTTTTTTTTGGTAACCTTTCTGCGGAAGGTGTGGACCCACTGAAGTACAGAGAAGGAGAGGCGTTGGAATCCTTCAAGATGTTTGCCAGAAATTCATGCCAGAATATTACTAAGGGTTTCTTGGACAAGCATCTTAGGCAGAAGTATAAGGTGCTATTTGACATTGTGGTAAAGATTCTCATGTGTGAGAGCCATAGCACAGATGCCATCTTCGTTGGCAGGCTCTGTGTTATGAGGGCCATTCTGGATGGTGTTCAATGTAACTGGGCTGAGTTCTTCTGGGGGGTGCTGAGGAAGAACAAGGTGAAATGGAGACAATCCTGGTGTAAGGGCTTTCATAAGTCCAAGATTATGTTCTCCAAGGATGGTCCTCTCCACGGCCATGCCGACTCTGATGGAGAGCAAGCCATCCCTGCCCCTCCTATTCAATCAATTCCCTCTCCTCCTAAGGGGCAGAGAAAGCAGCAGTAGCAGCAGAAGACAAAGAAGAACGCTGCTGAAGCAACTGGTTCTTCAACCGTTGCCTTTTCTGGTTCCTCAGAGGAGGACCAGATTCCCCTTCTTGATGTGCTTAAGAAGAAGGGTGATGATGATAAAGCTGTAAAGAAGGCTGGAGCAGCCAAGAGGAAGCAGCCAGATGAGGCCAGGAGACATTCTGCTAAGAAGAGGAGGACTAGCAGAAAGGCAAAGAAAACCCTTCTGGTGGATGAGCCATCAGAAGAGGAAGAGGAGGAAGATGTAGTACCTCTTGTGAGGAAATCCAAGGCCAAGAGAGCCCTTCTTCAAGATTCAGACTCTGGATCTGATCTTGGAGAGGCCTTGGAGAAGGCCATTGAGGATGCCACCCAGATGATGGAGGATGCTCCAGAGCTTGTTGTGCCTGCTGGTGTTGACCCAGCAGAGGTAAACCCTTCCTTTCCCTCTTCCTTCCCCATAAATCTTGTTTCCCCTTCTACCTCTCCCCCAGACAACAATCCCCAAACCCCATCTGCCTCTGGTAACCCCATTCTTCCACCAGAGCAGACTATCCCAGATACACCTGTCTATACTCCCTCTACCATTCCTACACAAACACCTTCTCCCCCAAATTCCCAAACACATATCCCCACTAACCCCTCTCCCCCACCTTCTGTACTAGAGGTTCCCTCAACCTCCTCTGGTGCAGAAGTCCCCCCTTTAAACGCTTCCACCTCCCAAATCCCTCCTACACATTCTGTACCAGATATTCCTTCCTCTTCTGGTGTAGAGCAACCAATCCCTACCACCTCTACTTCACAGAATCCAAACCCTCCCCAAACCCATACAGACCAGGACCCAACCATTTCTATGGCTCTGGGATTCGTTGGCCCTCCCCGCTCTCCAACTTGTTTATCCAGCGATGATAGTGAAGATGAGGAAGCTTCACTTGAGCCTGTTGACTTAGCCCCTTCCTCCTCTGCCTCTGGGCCCAAACCCTTCACTTTCTCATCTGCAGAAATGGGTCCCATTAGGCAGAGTATGAGTGTAAGTGCTCAGCTCTGGCTAAGAGAGCATTTTCCAGTTCTTCTGGAGCACTTACCACTTCTGGCAGAGCTTACTGATGCCAAGGTCTGGAGCAAGGCCAGACTTGAAGATGTGGAGGACCTGATGCTATTACTTGAGGAAATGGGTGCCTCCAACTTCACTGCTTGGGAGATTGAGCTGAAGCAGAAGATGAACATTCAGAACCCAGCAGAACTGGAGACTCCTGGTGCAGCTAAAGTCTTGATTCGCACCCTGCTCATCCAGAGAGGAGTTATGCTCACTCCAGAGGGCCCCACTTACAAGTTTGGTCCTCACTTTGTCTTCCCTCCAGAGCTTTATTCAGACAAGGAGGACTTTGAGATGTCTCCTGCTGTGCTCCAGAAGATGAAGGCTTTCTTCAACGAGCAGATCATGCAGATAGGGCGCTTTTCCAAAGCCATTCAACATATGGCCCCTGCTATGATTGAGCACCAGATTAAGCAAGAGAGGAAAATCTTCCTGAAGCAGATCAAATCCACTCTGGCAGAGGTTAAAGCTTTGTTCAAGGCTAATGGCTTGTTTGTCAAGCTAGATGTCATGCATAGCCAGAAGCAGCTCCAGGAGCACGTGATGGAGCAGATGAGGCCAGTTTCTGTACTCAAAGTGGAAATGGCCAGCCAGATGATTCAAACTGCTGGACTGAAGGACTCCCTCCAGGAGATGTTGGAGAGGCAAGAGAGACTTGTTGCAGAGTCTAAGGCTTACCTGGAGGAGGCCAAGCAGCTTCGTGATCTTCACTCTTCCTCCAACACTGCCTTGCCTGATCTCATAAGGCAGGTAGTGGAGCCCCTCCTTGATGAAGTTAAAAAGGGGGAAGAGAAGGCCAGAACTGATCTGGCGAAGACCACAAATGAGACTCTTTTTAGCTATGGAGCTCGTCTGGACCTGCTGGAGAACACATTGGCCCAGGCTGAGTTGCAGAAGAAGAAGAAAGAAGAGTTGAAATCTCTATCTATGGCTAAACAGCTTGCTGCAGAAGAAGAGTCATCTGAAGCTGAGCAGGATCCCTCTACCATTCCTGGTCCTGCTAAGAGGAAGATTAGAAAAGTTAAGAAGAGTTTCCTTGAATCTGTTGTCGAAGAAGCAGAGAAGAGATACAAGGAAGAGACTCCAGAGGAGAGGCAAGCCAGAATCAGGAAGAACATAGATGAAGAGCAGAGGCTCAGATATGTTAGGAGACAGAACAAGAAGGCCAGAGAAGCTGGTATTCCTTCTGGTGCAGGTGGCTCAGGTCAGAAGAGGAAAGCTCCTGTGGAAGTTATGAACATCTTGCCACTAAGGACAGAAGGGTCTTTTGACTCTACTGTGCCATATCCTCTGATTGAGAGATGGAGAGAAGCCAAGACCCTCTGGTTCATTCAGCATTATATCCAGAGGCCAGCACCAGAAGATGATGAGCTGATCAACAGAACCTTTCATTCTTGGATGCAAGCCTATGATGCAGACTTGTACAAGCAGCTGATGGATTCAACCATTGAGTTCAACCTGGAGGTGACTGCCCCAGAATTTACTTATCTTAACACTCCCATGATTGGGAACCAGGTGGATTGGGCAGAACTGAAGAAGCTTTACAAGACCAAGGTGTTGGTGAATTTCACCCCAACATCTTCTGCAGAGTTGAAGGCCGTCCAGGATAGGTTCCTTGACTGGTTTCTTGTCCCTAAAGAGAACAGAAGATATGCCTAGAATAGGACAATGAACTTCAATGTAATCTGTAATTATTTTGTCCTCTGATTATTAATGAAAAATACATATCTTCTTTGTTCTAAAGACAACTCCTTGTTGTCTTATTATTTGCCTGATGAGATCTATTCTAAGGTCTCATCCCTTTATTGTTTTCTTGCTTAAGTTTTACTTTTGATCAGTTCTGGTAGTGTTTTAACTCCATCAAAAAGGGGGAAATTGTTAGGATAAAAATTGTTAGTTTTGATGAGTTAAAACAAACCAGAAGATGTAATAGGACCATCTGGACCTGTTAGCCAGATGATGATCTAGATTAGGACTTAGTCTAGGGGGAACTGCCAGACCAGAAGACCTCACCAGAAGAGTCACCAGAAGACCCCACCAGAGGACTTCACCAGAGGAGATCAGACCAGAGGCAGAGGACCTTCCCCAGACTAGACGAGTCCGGACCAGACGAGTCTGGTGGAACAAAAGATGCTCAGTTTGATCCTCTGACTCTACTGAGTATTCTGGTTGTTCACCAGATAAGGACCAGAAGACACCGAGGTTGCCTGGTGTCTGGTCCTGCCTTCTCTGGAGAGAATCAGAGTTAGGCAATTGGAAGCATTGTTCCGTTGGTGATTAATCAAGTCAAAACAAGATTGGATTGAGAAGATATGAAGACAATCAATCAAGATCTCACCAACCCAATCAATCAATTAGGGAATTGATTGATTGAAGCTTCCATATATAGAGGATCTGATTGGATCAGCCTTCCAACGGCTATGTCCCTAATCCCCTCTATATATACTTGAGTGCAGATCTGGAAAAAGCTCTAGAATCATTCACGTGCATATAGCCATACTAAGCTTTTGATCACTATGCATTTCGCACTCACATTTGTTTTTAATTACTCATCTACTCGTAAGGAGTTTATATACTCAACCTGTTCATCTTGTTAGACAAGGTTGGAGTAAGTTTATCTTTAGATCGATGTTAGATCTAAAGAGTTTGTAAGAAGGTACTGGTACTTCAGAAATTCCAGTGAGTAAGTTTGTGAGTTGGTTGATAGTGAGACCCCTTGGTGATAAGGGAGAGTGGACGTAGGATATTTATCCGAACCACTATATATCTTGTGTCATTTATCGCTTTATTTTAATTATTGTTTATTGCTCTCTTATAAAAGATTTTGGAAAGACATTTAAACATAAGCTTCCGCAATTAATCTATCGAGTGGGACCAACACTTGTGAAGTGGCCGATGTTCTGATGATATGCGCAGTATTTGTTCGGGTTCAGTTTTCCTCTCTCTTGCCTTATCCTCCGTGGCTCTGACAACATTTCCCTGTCTTTAATGTTGTTATACACAGCGTCCACAGACATGGTAAGGACTTGGTTCAGCTTTTCTTTCAACTCAGCTCCCTCATTGAACGACTTCATGTTCTTCGGAGCTTTGTAATCACTTCCTCCAGACTTCTTGCCAAACTTTTTTGGATCAGCTTTGTCTCCCATTTCTCGGTGCAGGGCCTCCTGCATCGACACATGGATTCCTTCTTTGTGTCTGAACTCCGCGTATGTTTTTGGGCAAGTTAAATGCATCTCCTTCCACAGGTCAGTTCCTTTCTTCAATCCAGCCATCACTGCCACTATTTTCGTATCTTCACTCACCATTTCGCCTTCCAATAAAACTTTATCAAATATTTCCAGAAATTGCTTATCAGACTCCTCATCTCCTTGCCTGATATCAGCCAAACGGTGTCTGTGGGTCAAGTAGGACCCAGCAGTTGAGAAATGAGATAAAAACTTGGGTGAGAGAGTTGATGGAGCCTGGAGTTAATGCCGAAAACCATCTGTGCGGGCCGTCCCCAAGGGTGAGTGGGAAATTTCGGCATTGTGTGGCGTCGGTCGCCCCCATTGAGATCATGAAATCCGAATATTTCGTCACATGAATTCGAGGGTCCGACGTTCCCTCATACAAATTGATGGCTGGAAATTGTATCTTCTTCTGGATTGGTGCATTGAGGATAAACGGAGACAATGGTGAAGAAGGGAGAATAGTTGATCCGACACTTCTTTGGGATTCCAATTGTTTCTGCAATTCTTCAATTGCTTTTTTCATTTCCTGCAATTCATTTGGGGGAGTCCTCCCGTTGGAAGGCTGTTCATCGTGGTTGAGTTCAATAACTTCTTCACGATGCAGTCCCTTGCCAACAGGACGTTTCTCCTGAGTCATTTTCCTAGCAGCGTTGCTAGCTCCATTTGGCCCTAGTCGGCCAAAAGCTGATCTTCGGATTCTGTCATGCACTGACGGGCGAGCAGGAGGGCGTGATCGCTCCTCGTTCTTCTTGGATGCTTCTCTTCTGTTCGCATTCCTCATCCCTAACCTTTCCAAAGCGCTTGTCCGGGATGTACTTTTGCTTGACTCGTCAACCCGGCTTGGTGATGACTCTCCTCTGCTCCCCAAACGTTCACTTATGGGAGCCTTTCCTTTGTTTCTACGGACTTCAGCACTGTCAGCTTCATCACGGCGCACATCCTCTCTCATTTTACTCCTCTGCTCGCCTGCTCGCCCCTGCTCGTCTGCTCGATTGATTGTCGACATTGCTCTCGACGGCCCAGCTATTTGTCGATTCTGCAAGGATTGAAGGACAGCAATGGTTTTTGCTAGTTCTTCAGGGTTTTGAGCAAGAGCTTCTACTTCTGGTGGAATTGTGTCAATGGTGACTTGGATATTCCTTTGCGAGGTTGCTCTCACCGTCCGGGCATGTCCTTCGGTGGAAGAAACCCTAGTTCTTGACCTAGGATTCGGGGATGCGCTCGAATGTCGTTCTTCTTGTGACCTAATCATCTTGGTTGCCAAAATGTATGAGGTAAACAGAGAATTGAGGTGATCTTGCTTCTAAAAAGCACCTTTTTCAAGAGTTACTAGCCTTGTATGTACGAATATGGTGGTTTGAAAACCCTAGTTCATACATGCATGCATTTAAACTCTCAAAATGATGTATTTATGGATAACTTTGTTCCGAATGGTGTGCACACTTGATTTCTGGTGGCTTCTTCCCAGATTCCGGTCAACTTTCGCAGATTCCGGCGAAGGTCTTCAACCTTTCTTTGAATTTTTCATGAAACGAAGGTTCGACACCCCTCTCTCTAGCGCCAATTGTTGATGACCTTTTCATAATCTCGATGACTAATGGTTGTTCTTACCCAATGAAGATCATCAAACAAGAACTATGTTCATGGAATTTGGTTAAGTAATGTTCAAGTAATAAATTTGCAAGAGTTTGGCTATTTTATTGAATTGTCCTCCCCTTTTTCATGTACATGAAGGGAGTATTTATAGACATACAAAGATGTCATGTGTCACCATCTTGGTGGCTTAACCATTGGATCTTTGTCAAGTGTTAGGACACTTGTACAACATCTAAACTATTGTTCATTGGATGAGTGCCAAGTGTTAAGACACTTGGACCATATCTAAGTTAGTGACTCTTGGAGTTCCCAATGTTGTACTTGGTCTTTGGCACTACTGAGATGCTCTCGACGGTGACCGGTTGCTCGCTTGTACATCTTTGTTGGATGTCGTGGTCCTTTGCATTTCAAGCTGTTCGCTCCTTGCTTGGGATCGTTTTACAATGTTGCTCACTTCATTACGAAGTTGTTCACTCGTATTGATCTTGGTTTGCGCCGCTTGCACAGCTGTTCTTTGCAAAGCTGCTCGCCCAAATCCTTGTCACATTAGGACTCTTCTACAAAGTTGTTCGTTATACAAAGCTGCTAGCTCCTTTTATTTATTATCCTGTTATCAAGTTTAATGATAATCGCTTCATTTATTAATTACTATGTTGTTCGCTCACTAACACAGGTGCTATATGTTGATGGGTGAACAATTAATTGATAAATAGCAAACAAGAATTAAAGCCTTATCAAGGATTATGAAAAGCCAACCTCAAATCAAGGATGATCAACAAAGAAAACCAATCTGGGGAATACATAAACTGACGAACAACTATCCGGCGAACAAGATATTGGCGAACAGGTTTAAAGACCCAAAATCAAATATGGACTTACCACCAAGCCAATGATGACGAACAACACTGGTAAAAGTGTTACGGCTATCAGCCTAAGAGATGTATGTTAACGAATAAAGGACCATGATCCCAAAGCCAAACTGTGTAAAACACAAAGGCGAACAACTTCTGAGCCATACACCCAAAAGGCGAACAACTTTTATGAGAGAACCATCCTGGATCAACTAAGCCGACCGGGACGAACAACAATGAAATTCGAGATAAGACCAAAGAAGACTTTGTAACTAAGATTTAGCTTAGATAAGGCCAAACTTGAGTCAAAGGACACATGTCAAGCATGCAGGCTAGGGAGACCAAGAGTTAGGGACACCTCATGCTTGCTAGTCTCTATAAATAGTTATTCTCCAGCTTATGAAATATAAGTTCAAATTCATAAAACACTCCCAATACACACACTATTACACCTAAACGTGCACACATACGAAATTAATTCAATTTCGACTTTCGTACATCTAATTTCATAACCCGAATCTCGATTTATCATTTACGGTGATAACCAATCACACGTAATTGATTGATGATCAATAAACCGAACTTAAACAGTCACTAATCCATGCCACTTTTCCCAATCGCGGTCCCCGTCGATCAGTCTCCCTTCGAGATTTCTTCGGCGTCGGATCCTCACGTGGATTCGGTGGTTCGTTCAGTTGAGGATACCGGTGCCCACCCATCTGGAAGAGAAATAGTGGTCGCGGCGAGCAGAAATTCGGAGAACGATTCTTCATCCAGCGCTGAATCAGAAGATCTATTATTTGACGAGCTGACTCGCGAATTTCTAGAAGGAATAGGGTTCCCATCACCAAGAATGACGGAAAATGAGATCCCAACTGGAGTTGCTCGGCCTTTTGAATGGCGAGCATATGCTGAGGAGCATGCGAACAATTTTGCTCGCCCAGAGAGAGAAGTATTGGATCTGGTGAAGACTGAGTACCAGGCGAGCAAGATTAAAAGCGTTGTTCGTGAGTATGAACTGGATTCGATCCGGGAGACCTACAAGATTCCCTATGATATCCATATGTGGGCTCCCAAGAGAAAAGAGAGAGCTGATCGCCCACCTCCAGGATGCACGGCGATCAACATTCATACTCTGATCGCGGGATTGAGACTGCCCCTTCCACCCATTGTTGGTCGTTTCTTAGAGGCGACCAACCTCGCTATCACCCAAATCACTCCAATTGGATGGATGAACCTGTTGGGGACAATGTGTTTGTTCGCACTAGAGGGGTATGTTGATCGCATAACTGCAGAAGAGATCAACTACCTAATGACGATCACAAGATGTCCCCCTGGAGAGGAAGGTTGCTACTACCTCAAGGCCAGGACAGGATTGAAGATGGTGGAAGAAGTGCCGAACAAAATCCGTGACTGGAAGCAACACTTCTTTTTCCTTGGGGGTGATTGGCGAGCATCTTCTGGTCCACACGGTGGTGATGGACGAATAAATTCCCCAGCCTCTTATGGGAAATTTAAACGTAAGATTATTTTCTTGCTCGCCCTCGAATTGTACTGTTCTAATTTAACTTTTATTGTTTACTCGCAGGCCCTCGATTGCTCAAGTGGAATTCGGAAGGAGAAGACATCGGGGACGAGTTTCTGTTCACCTCTTGTTTGGTCGGCCTTCGCAATAAAGCAGATAGGACCACTGAGTATTTACGTGAGGGAAAGTGTTTAAGAGCTGCTCGCTTGTTCCCTTATCCTCATCACCTGGAAGCACAAACTGAGGTGCCCCTAGGTATGAAAATTTTCTAACTCCTAAAACCAACTTTGCTCGTCACTTGACTCTCACAACTTGCTCGTCTAACCTTTTTTCATTTTTTTTTTTTTAGCCGAGCAAGTCACCGTTGTTGTCCTACCTTGTTTTGCCCTCTTGGAGCATAGAGTTTTTGAGATGGCGCCTCCAAAGGGACGAAAAAGGAGGGGTGATCCGCCTACCAAAATTCTGGCGATGACGAACAAAACCGAGGGAGCCAAGGCCCCGCGACCAGCGGCTCCCCCTGGTCCTGCTCAGCCGTCTTCTCCAATTTCTCCCCCCCCCCCCCCCCCCCCCCCCCGCGCGGGAAAACGCTTAAAGAAGGCGAATGGGACTCCGTTGGCCCATGACAAGTATCAGGCCTTAAATGAAGAAGTAAAGAAGTTGTTAGACAATGACCTAATCCGACAAGCTCTCTGTCCACAGTGGGTAGCAAACCCGGTCCTTGTAAGGAAGCCAAACGGGTCCTGGAGGCTATGCATAGATTTTACGGATCTGAATGCAGCATGCCCAAAGGATAACTTTCCTCTTCCTCACATTGACCAATTGGTGGACAGCACTGCGGGTCATGAAATGCTAACATTCATGGATGCCTTTGCCGGGTATCATCAAATTCCGATGCATCCAGATGATCAAGAAAACACAGCATTTTATACGAACAAAAACTTGCTATGTTGGAAAAGAATGCCCTTTGGCCTCATCAACGCCGGAGCAACTTATCAAAGACTGGTGAACAAAATGTTCGACCAACAAATTGGAGATACAGTAGAAGTCTACGTTGATGACATTGTAGTCAAAAGTCCCCGTAAAGAAGACCATCTCCAACATTTGACCCAAGTGTTCGAAATTCTTCGACATTACAACATGAAGCTGAATCCAAAGAAGAGCAGCTTTGGAGTTCATTCAGGCAAATTCTTGGGTCATCTTGTTAGTCAACGGGGAATTGAGGCTAACCCAACAAAAGTTAAAGCCATTATGGATATGCAACCACCACGTTCAATAAAAGAAGTGCAAAGACTCACAGGATGTCTAGCAGCACTAAACCGGTTCATATCCAGATCGGGGGACAAATGCCGTCCATTCTTTGAAGCCATCAAGAAAGGACAGTTCACATGGACTAACAACTGTCAAAAGGCGTTCGACCAACTCAAAGAGTATATGGGAGATGTAAAAATCTTGTCAAAACCCGTCCCAGGAGAAAAGCTATATTTATATTTGGCAGCGTCAGAAGTGGTCATCAGCTCCGTTCTGGTACGGGAAGACGGCAAATTCCACCAACCTATCTACTACGTCAGCCAAGCTTTGCATGAAGCGGAGATCAAATACTCCCCAACCGAGAAACTGGCGTACGCACTTGTCATGAGTGTGAGGAAGTTACGGCCATACTTTTTTTATCATCAAGTTGAAGTGCTAACAATTTTCCCACTCAGGCAAATTCTCCATCGCCTCAACACTGCTGGTCGTCTATTAAAATGGTCACTGGAGATTAGCCAATTCGGGGTGACCTATGCTCCTCGAACAGCGATCAAAGGGCAAGTGTTGGCCGACTTTATAGTTGAACTAACCTTCCCACCAGATCCGACGAGAGGACTTGATCACCCCTGGCATCTTTATGTTGACGGATCTTCGACTAACGTAGCCTCGGGGGCAGGAGTGGTTCTAATCAGTCCAGGCAGACAAGTATTCACTTCGGCAATCCGATTTGGTTTTATGGCAACCAACAACGAGGCCGAGTATGAAGCTCTCATTGCTGGTCTCCATCTATCCTTGGCAGTAGGTGTTAGACGATTGCAAATATTCAGTGATTCACAATTGATTGTGAACTAAGTCCGAGGTGAATACGAGGCGAAGGACGGCCATATGGTCGAATATCAACGGATTGTTGCTCACCTGATGTCCTTGTTAGATCAAGTATTCATTGAACAAATCCCAAGGACGAGCAACACTCAAGCAGATGCGTTGGCCCGACTAGCAACAAGCGAAGGGCCTGCAGAGTTGGCAGATATTATAATTACAAAGATGAATGACCCATCAACAACGAGTTATAATGTCAACCAACTTGACGATCAAACCAGTGAAGAAGAAGACTGGAGAACAAATATAGTCAAATACTTGAAAAGTGGAGAAAAAACAAACAACTCTTTTGAAGTTGCCAAGCTAATTAAGCAAGCCGCCAGATATACTCTGGTAGGCGAGCAACTTTACAAAAGAGGAATATCGCTTCCGCTTCTCAAATATTTGCCTAGGGGGCAAGGATGAGCAATACTCGAAGAAATACACGCCGGAGTATGTGGAAATCACACTGGAGGGCAAGCTTTGGCATACAAAACTATCAGACAAGGCTATTACTGGCCGACTTTACGCCAGGATGCAATCAAAAAAGCAAAGACTTGCCACCAATGCCAAATTTTTGCACCAAACATTCATACCCCGGCTCAACAGCTCGTATCGGTTTATAGCCCTTGGCCTTTTGCTAGATGGGGAATGGACATTATTGGTCCCTTCCCAGCAGGAGTTGGAGGAGTTCGATTTGCCGTTGTGGCAGTCGACTATTACACAAAATGGGCAGAAGCAGAGGCCATATTGAAAATCACGCAACAGAAAATGATCAATTTCATTTGGAAGAACATTGTCTGTCGTTTTGGGATTCCGCAAACCATCGTGACAGACAATGGTCCACAGTTTGATGGAAAAGAGTTGAGAGATTTCTGTACTAAGTGGGGGATCAAAAAATATTACTCTACACCCTATCACCCCCAATCAAATGGACAAGTTGAAGCCGTAAACAAAATTATCAAGCATACGTTAAAAGTACGGCTAGCGGAAAGCAAAAGCAGTTGGTCAACAGAGCTTCCGGAAGTCTTATGGGCATACAGAGTTTCTCCCAGGTCAAGCACCGGAGAAAGACCCTTTGCAATGGCTTTCGGAACAGAAGCTGTTATACCAATTGAATTAAAGACCAACACAATCAGGACGACCAACTTTGATGAGCAGGCGAACAACTCTGCTTTGGCTGCGGAAATGGATTTGCTCGAGGAAAAAAGACTGAATGTCGAGCTAAAAAATGCTACCTATAAGCAACGAGCAGAACGCTACTATAATTCCCATGTTAAACTTAGGGAATTCAGAGTTGGAGATTTGGTTCTAAGAAAGTTTCTCGCCCAACCTCCAGGTGTATTGGGACCAACTTGGGAGGGCTCGTATCGTATAACGGAAAAATTCGTTAATGGCGTATACGATATCGAAGATATGGAAGGCAAGCCGGCCCAATACTCCTGGAACGCCATACATCTAAAGAAGTACTATCAATAAGGCGAACAAGTTCTTAATTGGGCGAACAAATGTCTTGGGGGGCCAGTGAACCAAGTAAGGCAAACTAAAAACTTGCCTAATTTTTTGAAATTTTTGCTAAGTATAGAATATAAAGTTGTTCGGCACATTGTATAGTCTGGTGCTGTTTCATCTTTTATTTTTTAGATAAAGTTGTTTGGCAAAAATATTATGAGCGAGCATGTTTTGATTAGTGTTTAAAGTTGTTCGTCGATTTGTATATGTTAGTGACGAGCAGTTTTACAACACTTGTAATTTTTTATGAATGTAAATATAATAGTTGTTCGTCAAAGAGGAAAAGTCCAAAAGCTCGAGGTACAAGTCCATTTAAAGGTTGTTCGTTTTACAAATGAACAAAACCTAAGGACCAAAGCCACTTAAAGGTTGTTCGTTTTTTAAAATGAGCAGAACCTAAGGCTGAACCCTGATTCCACTAAAGGCAAAGTTCAATTCGAACAAAAGCCCAACACTATATGTTATAATTGCAAAGGCATTGGCAAAAATGTAAAGGCAATTAACATATAAAGAAAATGAGCGAACATGAGAAAGACATTCCATTAATCAAAAGGCATTAAGCCTCAAAAATAGTACAATGATTCTAGAAGTTAAGTACTACAAAAGGAGCGAACAACTATTACAAAAAAGATGAAGAGAAAAGCTAAGTCCTAAAACTACTGCTGCTCGGCAGAAGGAGGATCTTGAGTTTGTTCGGCAGAAGGGTCGACAATCATATCTCGGGCAAGGTCTTCAGCTGCCTTATCCTCCGCCTCTTTAGCAGTTTGCTCGTCGGCAGCGGCCGGCTCTCCCTCTTGCTCGCCTTCAATAGTATGGTGGGGAGGGTGGGTAACAGTAATGCTAGAGTCAAGCTTATCAATCTTCACCCCCAATTCAGCCAGGTCCGCCAGCTGAATTTCAATGTTGTTCGGCGGCGGATATTGTTCGATAAACTCATTCAAGTCTTTGCTCATCTCTTCCACCAAGTCCTTATAATCATAAGCATCGGCCGAGCGGATGCTGTCCGCATAGGCGCAGATATATCCAAGATTTGAGATGGTAGCCGTTCGAGCCTGAACTTCGGCTTCGAGTTGCTCGATTGTATAAAGGTTGGCTTCTGCCTCCCGAAGACGAGCAATTTCAGCTTTCAGCTCGGCGTTCTCTTGGTCAGCCGCAGATAACTTTTTCTCCCCCTCGCCGAGCAGGGCCTCTTTGTCCTTGAGCAGGGCCTCCTTGTCCTTTAGCTCTTTGGACAGGCCTTGAATTTCTTCAAGGCGCTTGTGCTCAGCATCAATGTAAACATTGATCTGGTTGTTGAGGCGAGTAATTTTAGCCTCGTATTGGCCGACCAGGCCATCTTTCTCTTCCGTAAGCTGTCGAGCAGTACTCGCATAATGACGAGCAGATTCTTCTTGCTCGGCAACTTGGGCAATTGCCCTTTGGGCTGTGACGAGGCCATTGGCGATGAGCATCATTGAGAGGTGGAGATTGTCCACTAGCCCCTGTTGGAGGATGGCTTTGTCCAAGGGACGCGTCCAGGCTCGAGCGACCAACTCCGTCGCCTTGCGAACATGTTCGCCAGGAATCTCCCTTATGTTAACGGGAGTCTTCGAACAAGCGTACTGATGTACAACACTTGCTCGGCCGGGATGATCGTCAGCACAATATCTGCGAACAAGGAAGAAAAGGATACTTAGAAAAATAATAAAGAAAAAATCATGATAAATCTTGCTCGGCAGAGGCTGGGGTGGTCTTACTCCTTAAATTTCCGGTCATCCCAACCTAAATGGGTAAGATCCTCGGGGCCGCGGCCAGAAGTGGAGTCCTTGCTCGCTTTGCCTGTTCTTTCCGCAGGCTCGGTGGAGCGGCGAACAGCATCCCCCTCGGGACGAGGATGACTACTATGACCAACTTTCTCCTTCCCCTTACCGGCAATGGGGACGTCATGGGCCAACGGAGTCCCATCCGCCTTCTTTAAGCGTTTCCCCGCGCGGGGGGGAGAAATTGGAGAAGACGGTTGAGCAGGACCAGGGGGAGCCGCTGGTCGCGGGGCCTTGGCCCCCTCGGTTTTGTTCGTCATCGCCAGAATTTTGGTAGGCGGATCACCCCTCCTTTTCTGTCCCTTTGGAGGCGCCATCTCAAAAACTCTATGCTCCAAGAGGGCAAAACAAGGTGGGACAGCAACGGTGACTTGCTCGGCTAAAAAAAAAAACGAAAAAAGGTTAGACGAGCAAGTTGTGAGAGTCAAGTGACGAGCAAAGTTGGTTTTAGGAGTTAGAAATTTTTCATACCTAGGGGCACCTCAGTTTGTGCTTCCAGGTGATGAGGATAAGGGAACAAGCGAGCAGCTCTTAAACACTTTCCCTCACGTAAATACTCAGTGGTCCTATCTACTTTATTGCGAAGGCCGACCAAACAAGAGGTGAACAGAAACTCGTCCCCGATCTCTTCTCCTTCCGAATTCCACTTGAGCAATCGAGGGCCTGCGAGCAAACAATAAAAGTTAAATTAGAACAGTACAGTTCGAGGGCGAGCAAGAAAATAATCTTACGTTTAAATTTCCCATAAGAGGCTGGGGAATTTATTCGTCCATCACCACCGTGTGGACCAGAAGATGCTCGCCAATCACCCCCAATGAAAAAGAAGTGTTGCTTCCAGTCACAGATTTTGTTCGGCACTTCTTCCACCATCTTCAATCCTGTCCTGACCTTGAGGTAGTAGTAACCTTCCTCTCCAGGGGGACATCTTGTGATCGTCATTAGGTAGTTGATCTCTTCTGCAGTTATGCGATCAACATACCCCTCTAGTGCGAACAAACACATTGTCCCCAACAGGTTCATCCATCCAATTGGAGTGATTTGGGTGATAGCGAGGTTGGTCGCCTCTAAGAAACGACCAACAATGGGTGGAAGGGGCAGTCTCAATCCCGCGATCAGAGTATGAATGTTGATCGACGTGCATCCTGGAGGTGGGCGATCAGCTCTCTCTTTTCTCTTGGGAGCCCACATATGGATATCATAGGGAATCTTGTAGGTCTCCCGGATCGAATCCAGTTCATACTCACGAACAACGCTTTTAATCTTGCTCGCCTGGTACTCAGTCTTCACCAGATCCAATACTTCTCTCTCTGGGCGAGCAAAATTGTTCGCATGCTCCTCAGCATATGCTCGCCATTCAAAAGGCCGAGCAACTCCAGTTGGGATCTCATTTTCCGTCATTCTTGGTGATGGGAACCCTATTCCTTCTAGAAATTTGCGAGTCAGCTCGTCAAATAATAGATCTTCTGATTCAGCGCTGGATGAAGAATCGTTCTCCGAATTTCTGCTCGCTGCAACCACTATTTCTCTTCCAGATGGGCGGGCACCGGTATCCTCAACTGAACGAACCACCGAATCCACGTGAGGATCCGACGCCGAAGAAATCTCGAAGGGAGACTGATCGACGGGGACCGCGATTGGGAAAAGTGGGTCAAGGGTTTCCTCAGATCCTTTGTTGCTCGAGTGGGAGGACATCAGTTCAGATGAAAGAATTCTCCAAGGGGAATAACGAAGTTCTTTGATCTCTGGTGGCAATCCTAGGCGGACAATGGCGGCGCAACTTTCCCCACACGGCGGCGAAGGAACAGATACAGAAGAAAAAGATAGAAAGAAGAAGAAATAAGGAGATAACTACCTGGGGAATGAAAGTTGAGACCAAATGCAAGAGAAACGGACGTCGGAAAGCTTGGAGTCGCCGGAGAAGAAAGGAATCGCCGGAGCACTGTAGCAAAGAGTGAGAAAGTGGGAAAATATTTGTTTCCCCCTCAATTTATACCCCAAGAAAAAAACGGGGTATAATGTGTAATTTTCAACAAAATATAGGCCAAATTGAAAGAAAACGGGGTCAAATCCGAGCAAGGTCGAAAATCGAAGGGCCTAGTTGCAAATATAGGGGCGCGTCGCCTCGGGGCTGCTCGCGCGTGGGCGGTGCACAATCATGCCGCCACGTCATCCTCGTACATCCCCCAGACCTTGGGGAGACGAAACGACAAATCGTATGTTGCTCGCCCAGACCAATGATGTTCGTCCCAACCCTCATCATTTAGATATCCTAACTATAGTTGCTCGCCACCAAGTTGCTCGTCTGGAGCAACATATAGCCAGGATAGGGGGCAATTGTTGATGGGCGAACAATTAATTGATAAATAGCAAACAAGAATTAAAGCCTTATCAAGGATTATGAAAAGCCAACCTCAAATCAAGGATGATCAACAAAGAAAACCAATCTGGGGAATACATAAACTGACGAACAACTATCCGGCGAACAAGATATTGGCGAACAGGTTTAAAGACCCAAAATCAAATATGGACTTACCACCAAGCCAATGATGACGAACAACACTGGTAAAAGTGTTCCGTCTATCAGCCTAAGAGATGTATGTTAACGAATAAAGGACCATGATCCCAAAGCCAAATTGTGTAAAACACAAAGGCGAACAACTTCTGAGCCATACACCCAAAAGGCGAACAACTTTTATGAGAGAGCCATCCTGGATCAACTAAGCCGACCTGGACGAACAACAATGAAATTCGAGATAAGACCAAAGAAGACTTTGTAACTAAGATTTAGCTTAGATAAGGTCAAACTTGAGTCAAATGACACATGTCAAGCATGCAGGCTAGGGAGACCAAGAGTCAGGGACACCTCATGCTTGCTAGTCTCTATAAATAGTTGTTCTCCAGCTTATGAAATATAAGTTCAAATTCATAAAACACTCCCAATACACACACTATTACACCTAAACGTGCACACATACGAAATTAATTCAATTTCGACTTTCGTACATCTAATTTCATAACCTGAATCTCGATTTATCATTTACGGTGATAACCAATCACACGTAATTGATTGATGATCAATAAACCGAACTTAAACAGTCACTAATCCATCCGATAAAATTTGATCACTAACACTATATATATAAAAAAAAAATAGACGTATCCTTGCCGTATCGCACCCTGACATTTTCAAAAATCCGTATCCCCGCACCCGTATCTACCCGCACCCGCCCCCGCCCCACCCGCACCTGTGCAACATAGATCCCAACTCAATCCACTTATTAGCGGGCTGCGGATTTTGGTGGGCCGGCCCACCTTTAATTTTTTAATAAAATATATAATTTAAAAGTTTTAATATATATAATTCATCAAAATCAATATAATCAAACTATTTAGTTTGATAACTATCACATTAAAAAATATTAAAATAAAATTTATTATATTTAATTAGAAAAATAATTTTCTACAAATTGAAGTTCACAATAATAATTCATAAAAACAGACTCCTACAATTCAAATTCATGAACATAAATTTTACAAAATATAGTTGACAATGTACAAAAAATGTAAAAATCCATTAAACTTATTTTAAGACGGGCCGGCTCGCCCCAACCCGCCCCCAACCCGCAAAAGCCCGCGGCCCATATGGGCCAGCCCATTTAGGCCCGCTTCCAAACGTGCTAAGAAATTCTTAACACAATCCTCATTTTTAGTATGGCGGGGCGGGGCGGGTCGGCCCAACGGGCCCAACCCACTTTGACAGTTCTATGTTACCCTCTGAAAAAATAATTTTCTCAATAGTTCAAGGTACATATAAGCTCTTAATGTATTTTGGGCTCAAATAGACCCTTTAATTTTAATAATGGGAACAAATAAATCCTTCGGTTAATTTATCAAACTTAAGTTATCATTCCCACCCTCTAAATCATCTGCAAACACTTGTTTTAAAAAATAGATGTCGGATCTAATTGCTAATGGTCTGTGGTGATGCATTTGTTCCACTTAATTCAAAGGTAGCTCCTCGGGCATTACTTTTCAGAACTTATTATATGAGATTTTAGGGTAGCTCCTTGAGATTTAGGGGGGTGTGATGCTATATAGGTCTCATGTTCGAAATCATTAGGTGCGATCAATTCCTGAGATGGGTCAGTCTATACAAAGTTAAACTCTGGCTTGAAATGTGGGATCCCCACTAATGGACGGTGGGTTGTGGGTCCTTCAAGTTAGTCGGCCAATGAACTGGATACTGAGTATTTAAAAAAAATTATATTTTAAATTGGGGTAAGAATATGTTAAAATTTACTATTCAATTTCTAGTCAAAAACTTCAAGTTTCCAGACAATCGACAAAACTTTAATCACAAACGAATACACAAACAGTTTATATGGTTCCTAAATGAACTAAAAAATCTTAAATACCAAAAACAGCGAGGCACTCATTGAGTAGTATAAGAGAGTAGGAAAACTTGTGACATGAGTGTTTTCTATTTCTACAGATCATTGTTGTTGGGTTATGCCGCGGTCGGCCGCCGTGATAGTAGGGTTGTATTAGGACTCAAGTATCATTTTCCAGTCACAAAGTAAGCAAAAAGACACTTCTTTCCCTCAGCTCTCTCAGTCTTGTTTCAACACTGTAATTCTCATATAGGAACAGTTTATCATGTCACTCTCTCAACCGCAGCCATCGGTCCGTATAAATAAGAAACCATGAAATTTTGGTGGTTGATTCTCAATCAATCATTGGGCTTGTTATCGTGAAATCTGGGATTGAGTCAAGGCCAAGGTTATATACAGTCCTATCTTTTGTTAATACCACCCCACCAAAAAATGTTCGGAAAAAAATCCAAAATTTTTGACAATTTTCGGAAATTTTTTCCGAAAAGTAAAAAAAAAAAAACACTGAACTTATGATTTTTCGGAAATTTTTTCCGAAAATTGTTACATTTTTCGGAAAAAATTTCCGAACAATTTTTTGGTTGGGGTTGTATTCACCAAACATGGGACTGTATTTAACCTTGGCCTTGAGTCAATGATTGATTCGGAAAATTCTGGTCTTCTTGAGATTGATAGATTATTAGGAAAAAAGGATGGGAGAATGTAATGGGCTTTAGGAATTAATATTGGGCCGAAACCCAATTACCTATTACATTAGTCCATCACAATTGTAAATTTGACGAAGAAAGGATTTTGTGGATTTGCTTTGGCAAAGGTTATTTGCACCAGTCTCTTGTTAAATACACTATCAGGATGGATACACTATCTAGTGTTCGGAAAAACATTTCGAATTCTTTTCACTTTTACGGAATTTTTTTTTCGAACACAGTAAAATTGAAAAAAAATCAGAATTTTTTTCGAAAATTTTATAAATTTTCGAAAAAAGAAGTGTATTTAACAAATATGTATTGCAAATAACCGTGGCCATTTGCTTTTATATATTCATAAGGTACCAACTATTTTGTGTTGGAAATGTGAGTTTTATTCAAAGAAAATTTCTTTGTACTCATTATTTAAGGTGAGTTTTATTTAAGCCTATGTGGTTAGTCAATTTTTTTTATTGGGGTTAACGGTCGTTTGTTTTAATTAACAGAAAGATTTCTTTGTTCTCACTGTTTAAGTTAAAGGGTTTATTTGAATAAAAAAAACCTGGGCCTTGCATGCAACATGATCAAAAAAATTAGATTGTTAAGCAGCAATTATTTCATAAACATATGCAAACTTTTATTTTCTTGTTTAATTTGTATTGGTAATTAAGAACTTAAGATGATATTTCTAAATCCACACAATAGTAACACTGGCCTATATATTACTATCTCCGTCCCACAACAATTTATATCATTTTCTTCTCAGGACGTCCCACCATTATTTGCAAACCCAAAAATAAAAATTCTTTCATAAACTGCCCCCTCACAATATTTATATATTTGGTATTGTTATTTTTCAGGTTTTCTTTTTTCTTGTATTTTATGCATTTTCACCTTCTTAAATGTTTGAAATAAAATTTTGTATAAATTAGCCAGTTTCTATGCACTTTACTGCTCAAGTCAATAGTAAGAAATTTTACCAATTTGCTTTGTAAGAGTAATATATTACTCCACCATTTTAAAATTATGATATACATTAAGCCCTTAGAATTTAATTTATATATAAAAATAAAATTTGTTAGGGTGATTGGTGGCAGATGAATTTTTCTTTTATGTTCTTCTCCTCACATAGTATGATGGACGTTTTCAAGTATATAATATTGGTGGGTGTACTTTTATCTGATAATGAAGAAAGGGTAACTCAGACATCTCATGTAGGGTTGTAAACGAATCGAATAATTTTGATTCGATTCGATATTCGTATTCGAATTTTGATATTCGTATTCGATATTTTATGATTCGAATTCGATTAAAAATATTTGATTCGGTTATTATTCAAATACGAATACAAAATTATGATATTCGATATTCGTAAATATTCGATAAAATATAATAATAATAATAATAATAATAATAATAATTTATTATTATTATTATTATTATTATAAGTAGGCCCTTATCCACCCACCTATGGATTAAGGCTTTGTTCAGCCCACCAGCCAATATTAGCTAATTAAAAATTCGGCCCATCAAAGTAAATATCACCTTCATTAGTTCATTTAATTCAAAGCCCAGTGATATAACTGAAAATATATAACACAAAGTTGAAATGAAACCATTATTCTAACTGAGGCCGCGACGAAGAAACCCTAGATAAAATATTCTTCTCTCTATCACTCCTCCTCACTAGCGGCGCCTTCTCACTTTTCACGGACTATTTCTCAAACTCTCCCCCAATTACGATCGGTGCATCTCGACTCTCCCCCTACCACGGCTTCAGTCTCTTAAGCTCTCATCGTTTGTCTCTCAACTCTGTCCAAGCCTCCTCCTCTCGCAGTTGAAACAAACACTACCAGCTGCTGTTTTTTTTATTGTGCGAAATAGACTTTGAAGTTATGATTGAGTCCCTAATCGTTCATCTGGTATATTTTTGTTGTATGTACCGAGGCGGCTTGATTTGTTAGAGTTTATTACTCTGATTTTAAAAATGAAGCAGATCTATTTTATTTCCAGTAGTTCTACACTGTTTTAGATTTTGGGAAAGAGAACAAATTTTTTGTTTTTGTTTTTTAGTTCCATTGATGTATTGATTCGTAGGATTTTGTAATAATTTATAATTCTTGATACTTCGTGTTGCTCTTGCGAGCATTGCTAATTACCTTAATTTTTTGATTAATTTTTTTAAATATAAGAACACAATAGATATTTGTCTGGAAAATAATAAAAATAGAATTCGAATCGAATACTCGAATCGGATCGAATAATTCGAATATCAATTTCGAATCGAATACGAATCAACATTAATATTCGAATAGTAATCGAATACGAATATTCGAATAGTTTCACGAATACGAATCGAATACAGTGATATTCGCTTCGATTCGATTCGTTTACAACCCTAATCTCTTGTCTGCTTTAAATTAATTAAAGCAAAAAATGGGTGTACTTGGAAGCTATTTGGTCCAAATAACCGTGCCCATTTAGAAGCCCTGTTATGTTCAACTGGAGGCCCATCATACAGCCCAACATTAACAATTAAGGCCCAAACCTCATTCCTCACAATATAAATAGAGCAATTGTCTGCTTCGCCACGGATAACATTACAAAATTTTAATCAGTTTAAAATGGTTATATATTTTTGTTTTGCAAATAAACAAATACGAATTACTATGAGAAAGAAGATTGACATTTACTGATAAAATTTTATCATTATTATTTCTCTAATTAAATAAATTTAGTGACAGACTATGATCTTTAAAAAATTTAACCTTAAAAAACTATAATGACTGAAAAAATTATTATTATTAAAGATGAACTTTTTTTAGTGAATGGATCACTAAAAAAATATTGTTTTTCGTCATTTTTGCAATGAATATTTCATCTCAAAACTTGATTTGTAACTAATAAAAGAAATGATGAGAAGAGACCGTCGAGTAACTTATTTAATGGGCTTTATTTATATTTTGCTATTTCAATTTCAGTTCCGAACCTTTGGATCTGTTTTGCCATAGATATTAGTATTTATATTTTCGAATGTTTTCATTGAACAACAGTTTTTTAGACTATTCAATTAGGGTTTTACACATCCCTCTCTTATGTACGTTCCTGCTGCGTTAGTTGGAACTCACAATCAGTTCCTGGTTCACACGATGCCACCGAAAAAGAACGACAACCAAGAGATTATCACTCTTCGTCAACAACTAATCACTGTCACTCAAACCATGACGATGTTGCAGACGACCGTGGCTGATTTGTGTACGAAGGTTTAGGACCTCACCACTAATGGGCGTCTCACCCAGCTTGTTCCCGCAGCAGTTGACGGCGCATCGGAGACTCTGGGCACGGATGAGGAGGACACGGTGACCATCGAGAATCCGTTCGCTCCTCTCGCAGTCCCTCCTCGCCAGCCGTTGATTCCTCTGGCACAGGAGAATAGGTGGGAGTCCGGTTTTCGCCTGGATATCCCGGATCCCGGAACTTATGGACGACGACACTCCGGATGAATTTATGGATTGGTTCTCTATCGTGGAGGATTTATTGGATTTTAAGGAAGTGCCTCCGAATCGGAGGGTTTTTCTGGTGGCGACTCGTTTCCGTTCGCAGCCGCGGCATGATGGCGCAATATCCGAAATTTCTGACGGTGCGATGGTCGTGTGGAAGTGACCCACTGGGAAGTCTTGCACGAACTCATGACGGCGGAGTTTGTGCCGGCCAATTACGATGCTACCTTATACCAGCGATTCCAACACCTTCGCCAAGGTGTGAAATCCCTTGATGCCTACACCATGGACTTCTATCAGTTATTTTCCCGTATCGACAGCCGCAAAACGCCCTCTCAGATTGTCTCCCGGTATGTTGGTGGCTGACTTGAACGCAAAATACTAGTTATACTAGTATTTACCCCACAAGAGTATGGGATCCCTGTAGTATGGGCAAGTATAGGGACCAAGTAGTATCGAACCCAAGAGAAGGTGTGTATGCGAATAGAGCCCTGAAGATCTAAGTGTCGCAGTTAATATGAGTGTGCGTTCTGGATTAAGAATTTTAATAAACTATTCTATATTCTAATGCTAACAATGCAAATACTAAAATCAAACAAATAACTACGGGTTTTAATGAAATATGAGATGATGATGCTCAGGATAGGAATCCCTACGTATACTAACGGAGCTAGTACGATAATTAAAATAATCGTGATGTGCAAGTATTAATACTAAGTGTACTAAAACTAGGCAATCAACTTCCCTAATCTAGCACCAGATTGAAAGACTAAAAGCTCAAGAATTAACCCTAATACTTCGTCATATCAACCTACTTCACAACCCACTAAACAAGTTATATGGATTATAATTAATTAATGAAACCCTTATTTACCCAAGGTGATGCGGTCGTCCTCCCTAGATAAACCGGTAAATTATATACCCCTTCTATAACCCTATCGTTAAGTCTACTCGTTATTAAAGAGTGATAAGACCGTCCTCTCTCTAATACTTTTCGTACTCAATTCCAAGATAATTCTAGGGTTTATATTAAGAATTCAATTAATTAAGAGAACTAGCACTAAACATCACGAGTTATCCTAATTATGTACCAACATCCTACTTCTACGAGTTCATCCTACCCCAAGCATTCAAGGGTTCTAGTCTAACATGGTAATTTGAAGAACAAAAGCAATGATAAAAACAATGAACATATGCATAATTGAATTAACAAAAGAATTGAAAAGAATAAACAAAAGAATAACTCAAAATCTCAATATAAATCTGGAAAAACTAGGGTTTATAAGTCTAAAAGATTCAAGAAAGAAAGAATTAAACTAAAAGATTCAAAAGAAATAATTAAACTATGAATTTGTAAGCTAAAACCTTGATTACAAAGTGTAAAACTCTTCAATTCTCCTTCCCAAGCTCTCTCCTTCGAAAAACGAGCGTAAAATATGTGTAAATATGTGTTGATATGTAAAAATATGCTTGGAAGGGGTATATATAGGCTTGGGATCGAATTTGGGCTTTTTGGGCCGAAAATATGCGAAAACGCTCGAGCACTGGTGCAGCTCGAATGGTGGTGCTCGAGCTATACTGCTCGAATGGTTTTCCCGATCGAGCGGTGGCGCTCGACCGATGGTTGTACACATGTTCGTAAAACCTTCATAACTTCTCAACCGGGAGTCCGTTTTGGTCGATTCAAAGTCCTACGAACTCCACTTTTCGCCCTCTATCCAACTATGAACACCAAAGAGACAGATTATTGAGTTTATGAAAATGATACTCAAATGACTCCAAACACTCATAAAGAATACTCAAAACATGGGCAAATCGGGCACCAAAACATAACAATTTCACGCCTAATCAGTGGCCTTCGTGTAGGGTTTCAAGGCACCATCAATCTCCTTCGTCCCGCTACTTTGGCTGGCGCCCACCATCAAGCACTAGTGTTCAATCTCCTTCGTGAAGGGCATTTTTTATATTTGAGAAAATTGCAATAGGGTTTACTTTAGTGATCAAAATTGCATTGTAGTATACCACATTTTTTAAATTGCATCGGGGTTCACTATTAAATTTTGATCAGCCCCCCTCCCCACCCCCCACCCATGTCCCCTACCCCTCATATCTCTCTCTCTCCCACCCTATCTCACATTATTCAGAAACACCCCCCTCCAAAATTTTCTCTCTAAACTTCCTCTCATTTCCAAACGCCGCTGCCGACTTCCCTCTGCCTCGAAGCTCCGACGATGATTTCCCTCCCTCCACCGCTACCGCGCTCCGCTCAGCAACGCCGCGCACCACCATCGCGCCTCAACCAAGCTTCCACCGTGCTCCACCCAGTTTGGGTTACCACCGCCATCGCCTTCGGCCACCAAAATTCGACCACTGTTTGTTGCGAGTTCCACCACCAAAATCCGGCCACCAAAATCTTATAGCGAGTCTAACCGTTTGTCAATGAGTTCCAGATCTACCCTGATTTTGAAGCAAGTAAGTTCTACATTTAGGGTTTCTGCAAACGGGGGATTGGAAAAAAATAGAGAATAGTTATTGGTCAGTTGTATGACTTAGAGTTTTGATTTGGGTTTGATTGAATATTTATGCCTAAAAAAATTATTAATTTCTCGTCATAGATCTAAGTATGAATTGGGGAGCAAACTTGCAAATTTATTTGTTTTATTTTAAAATTATTTTCTTCCATTTGTTTTGATTTCACTGTTGTTGGAAATTTGGAGTTGGGAGTGGAGGTGGGTTAAATTGAAGAGTGGATTTGTTGCTGGAGATTGTTGGGGGATAGGGATGGGAAGGAGGAAGAGGAGGGGCTGCGTAGGTTTACGGGGGGATGGGGATGGGGGTCTTAGGAAGCGACCTACCATGTCCTGGTGACAAATCCTTGGAAAAGCTTTCAACGCTTTTAGATGTGAGCACCGCCAGTTGCTCAATTCTTGATAAACTCCCGAATCTACAGAAGCTGAGAATTAGAATTGTATTGGCATCTGAAGCATCAAATCCCTTGGGTTGTTTTGCTCATTTTTCGAATTTGATGAATATGTCCAGTATGACATGCATCGTCATGAATCCTGAATTCAAGTTTCAGGTTGTTCCCCCAGTTGCTTCATTTCTTGTCCTCCCATATAAGCTGGACAAGTTGAGTTTGAGTGGATTGGGTTGTCCTTGGGAGAAAATGAGGGAGATTGCTTCATTGAAGTATCTTCGAGTGCTGGAACTGCAATGCAATGCCTTTCATGGCCAAATTTGGGAAGTGGAAGAGTGGGCTTTTATAAACCTTGAATTTCTTCTAATTGAAGACCTTATCTAGTAAAATTGAAGGCAAAACATAGAAGCCTTATGGATCTTAATCACCTAATCATAAAACACTGCTACAAATTGGAGGAGATCCAATTGGGAGATTTTGAAGATTTTTTTAGGATTGAAGTAGTGGACAGCAATCCTCTGGTTGAGAAGAGTATAAAACAAACTATGCTAGAGGAGAAAGAACTCCCAGAACATTTTTCAGTGCATTGTTCGTGGAAATCAGAATGAGCGGTAACTTGTATCACAAGGTTAGTAATTCAATTCTACCCCACCTTAGGCAATCATAAATATTACTCCCTCCGTCCATGAGTAAGTTTCTCATTTCTTTTTGTTGAATGATTTAAGAAAGTGTATTTATTTATTAATATATGGTGGGTCACATGTTGACTTTTGGGATAAAGTAATGAATAGTGTTGAAAAGTGAATTGAATGAGTAGCACTTTTGGTAATATTGTGTGAATTTGAAGGTTAAAGTTTATATGTAATGGAGTGTTGGTTTTGCCATTTATAGAATGGGAAGTTTATTGGGGGACGGAACGAAAAGAAAAGTGGGAAGTTTACTCGGAGAGTAATTTCTTCTTTTTGATAAAATATTAACTGCGTTTCCATGAAATAAACACTTCTCTAAAAAAAGATCTATATAAATATTGGTTGCAACCTTAAGCTAATTTTTATTAAGCAAATTAGTCCATAAGTTTGTTTTTACTCCACCAAATTAACTTGAACAGCGTAACATTGGAGGGCAAAAACTTTATTGAATTTAACTAATGTCCTTATCTGTCAAGCCTAAATTCCGTCTTACCCGAGTTGGTTGATGAACGCAATTGTATTGTTTCGTTCATTAATAAGAATTTTGTGCTGTATAGGACTGCATTTCGAGGATGAGCAATATGAGGGGCTCGTTTGGTTTACGGGACACGAGGCTACAATATCCTTCATCTAAGGATGTAGAGTTGGTTCAATGTGTTGGCTGTGTATTACATTAAGTTATCTTTTTGGTCTTGAATTTTTGAGCCTTGATTTTCACGAATTTGGATCATGTGCTGTACAGGACCCTCCCGTGCAGCACAAATAGATAGTTAGACCAATTGGTTGTGTACAGCCTAGGATCCAAATCCCTTTTTCGGTTTATTTGTGGGCTTTGTAGACTGAGATTTTCTTTCCTACTTGGGTTTTACATGTTTATTGGGTACTCTATTTCCTTGCTCCGGTTTTTCCCATTGGGTTTTTGGGAACAAGGTTTTAGTTGAAGGTCTGGTTGTGAGTCTTTCTTTTTTTCATTTTCTTATGTAATAATATTACTCTATTGTGTGTGAACGGTAAATTATGCAATAAGGATGGTGATGTTTACAAAATAATCAAGAGTTAATTTGTGAAAATAAGCTAAGTGATGTTTCTAGGTTGATTTGTACGTTTTAAATTGATGCTGATGGATATGATGTACTATCAGGCTATGTTTGTTTCAAATCCACATCTTTATTTGTTCATTCAGATTTTGGTATAGAATTTTAAATCCTCTAAAATGGGTAAATTGCAAGGATGGTCCCATGAGAATTTGTACTTGACAGATTTGGTCTCATGTTCTTTTTTTGTCTCATTTTTAGCAGAAAAGGTCCCATCCGTTAAATATTTTACAGTTTCCTATGAAAAACTGGATGGAAAAACCTTTCCAACTTGATTTTTGGAGGGAAATGAGCCAACGTTTGCTATTAACAATCATTTCAATGTAAAATGCAAGTATGAAAGCGATTCTGCAACTTTAGTTCGTGGAGTTTTAAGAAGTTGGAAATTAATTATTTTTAAGTTGGGAACTATGCGCACGAGTTTTTGGCAGAAAACTAACGAGAATGTGGGCCTCATGCTCGTTAATCCATTATTTTTTTACGGGAAAATCGTATGGGGCTATTTGCTCTAAAAAAGGACCAAATTCATGAGGACCAATTCTTATGGGACCATTTTTGCAATTTTCCCCCTCTAAAATCTACTCTACATATAATACACCTATTTTACATATATCTATCATATTATATTTTATGCGCACTCTCATATTAGCACAATATATTTTAAAATTTTGTAAATATATGATTTTGAGTCCTTGAGGGGCTGGGTGCATTTTGGGTTCTAAATCGAACTAGACTGCTCTATATTTACAGATTTTTAAAACACATTGTCCTATTTTTACACGCCTGTAAAATATATTTCATCCGTTTCTTTTTATCAATCTCATTTTATTTATTTACACAAACCAATTTTATCACTAATTAAGGAGTAGTTTTAGTGTGCACTTGAATGCATGATATGCATTTGGATTTTGGAAAAAAAAAAAAAAAGATTACCCCAAACAGAAATCAGTAATAATCCATGAAGTAATCAGTAATATTCCAAGAAGTAGTCAGTAATACCCTAACTGGAAAAAAACACAGTTCGTTGTGTTTGTGTATTTTGAAAAAATCAAAATTAATGTCAAATTTGAGCTTAAAATTCAAGTGCATGTTATGTACTTGAGTTCATTAATCTAGAATTTGTGTTAAGTAGGATATCAAAAGACTCTTATACCCATATTAAATTTATATAGTCCACAACAAATACTACTCCCTCCGTCCCAGTTTTATTTTTCCACTCGACTTTACCCGAATGCGAGAGTTGAATTGTAGTATTTAAATGAATAAAATAGTTTTTTGTGAAGTGAAATTTAAAAAGTAATTGTACTTTATTTCCATTCTGGAAAATGGAAAAATAAAATTGGGATGGAGAAGGTACTTAATAGGGGTATTTTAGTTGAAAACAATTGCTAAATTTGAATCGATATTTGATGCAGTGACAAATAAAATGAAACAAAATTGTGGATAAAATGATGCAATTAAATAGAAATGGAAGAAGTATTGTCCTACTTTTGCAATTTCAAAAATATATTGTCCTATTTTAATTTACAAACACAAAAATATATTGTCATATTTTCAAAACCCAAGACATATTACTTTTAATGCACAATTACCTTTAATTTACGAGCCAAAAAATATATATTTCCCGTCACATGAGTAGAATTTTATAGGAAATGGGAGTGCGTGTCATCTTCACAAAGAACAATAGAGTTGATTTTAAATTCATATCCAATCCAACAACTAGTGAATTTAGGTAAGTGTAAAAAAAATATAGCACATATAGGTTCAAGGTTTATTAATTATACTATTAAACAATTTAATTTTGTTCTAATATAGAGCAGTTTGTTGTGCTTTGATAAACCTATTTATATTATGTTTTATTTTTTACACTTGTCTGTGAGATGTCTTGAAAATCAAAGATTAATATGTCTTGAATCTTAACGCAACCTAATTCATTTAAAAATTAGTTTAAAATGCAACTGTATATATACACGTTCGCCCTCCCCTGCATTCATTCACGTGTGGGTTTCTGTACACATCTGAAGGTGTGCTGTGCTCCACTCTTTCCATAAAAAAATTAACATTCACTGCAACAAAATAAAGAATTCCCTATAAAATTAAATTGCCTACAAAAATTTCCAACAAAAAAGTTTGTAATATAAATTTCCTACAATTTGCCAACAAAATTTTCTGATTATATAAGTTGCTATATTTCTCAACTTAGAAACAACTTACCTATAGAATTAATTTGCATACGAAATAAAATCCCTAGGTATAATTAACTACAAGTCATTTGCCTACAAAATTTTACCTACAACACAATTTGCCTACTGAATTTCCATAGACAAAATTTTTTAGCCCAAAGTTTTTCCACTACGAATTGTTTTTGTTGGAAATTTCGTAGGCATATTGGCAATTTTCGTGGACAATTTTATGTTTTCTTATAGTGATTTATTTTAATGTTTATAATGGCCGACAGATTTTCCCCCGCCATGTGTGTTAATCGTTTTGGATTCACAAGAAAACTTGTTTCCGGGAATCGGAATATGAAAGCAATAAGAACGAAATTGAAATCACACAAGAACACCAGATTTACGTGGTTCGGAAATGAATACTCCTACGTCCACGGGATCCGAGGGGATATCTTTTCACTAAGATGAGAATTGGAAGTTACAAGTTACAATCACACAATCTCTCAGTGTTTTCGCTCACAGATGAAGTTATTTGTTCTCTTAGCTAAGAACCCCCTTTTATAGGTACAGAGATTGGAAACGAACCCTAGATTCGATTCAGTTGTAACAAACTCAAAGTAAAGGTAGTTATCCAGCTGGCTAACGATTTCAATAACCGCCATAGTTGATTCAGTTAGAACCGCCTTCGAATTAGCTCCAATTTGGTGTATTTCGCGAATAACGGACTTCAGGATCAGATGACAAAATCTCCTCTGGCTCTGGTCACTTACACCAGATGACCTCTGGTCCCAGACCTCCTCTGATAGACCTCCTCTGATGACTTATCTACCAGACTCGTCTGACCAGACCTCACCTGATGGACCTCCTCTGATAGCTCTCCTGCCAGACTTCTCTAGTCAGGCTTCTCTGGTCAACCTCATCTGGTCCACCTCCTCTGGTACCCCAAATTTACCAATTCTCACGGCTAACACTTTCCCAACTTAGCCTCCTATTGAATTAAGCCCAGCAGATTACATACTTCACATTTGACCCTTCACAATTCTCCACCTCAGATGAGAAGTATCAATCCTCTCCTCCTTTCCTCCTTGCTCCAGCTTGGGCCTAAGGAACATCCCATACACTCATCTTTACCAATTCAACACAGAATTTGAATTTCGTCCCTGGTAAAGACTTTGTACACATATCTGCAGCATTGTCCTCTGTAGATATCTTCTGGATGAGAACCACTCCTTTGTCAATGATTTCCCTTACAAAATGCAACCTTACATCAATATGCTTTGATCTCTCATGGAATACTTGATGTTTAACCAGATGAACTGCACTCTGATTATCACAATGAATGACCACAGCCCTTTGATTTATGCCAAAATCCTTGATTATGCCTTTCAACCACAAAGCCTCCTTAACAGCCTCTGACACTGCAACAAACTCTGCTTCTGTAGTAGATAACGCAACTCCACTCTGCAGAACAGATCTCCAGCTCACAGCAGTATTGTAAAGTGTAAAGATATACCCTGTTAAAGATCTTCTGGTATCCAGATTAGCAGCAAAATCAGAATCTACAAATCCTTCCAGTGGACTCTTCTGGTCAGTCATCCTCTCAAACATCAGACCCAGATCAGATGACCCTTTGAGGTATCTGAATATCCATTTCAAAGCTTCCCAATGTAATCTTCCAGGATTAGCCATGTATCTGCTCACCATACTCAATGAATAAGCTAAGTCTGGTCTGTTGCAGACCAGAGCATACATCAGGCTTCCAACCCCACTTGCATAAGGTACTTTCATCATAGTCTTCTTCTCTTCATCAGACTTTGGTTCCATTTCCTTAGATAATTTGAACTGTTGTCCCAGAGGAGTTGTCACAGCTCTACTCTCATGCATGTTAAACCTCTTCAGGACCTTCTCAATGTAACTCTTCTGGGATAAGAATAGTCTTCCAGCTTTTCTGTCCCTAAGAATATCCATTCCAAGAATCCTTTTAGCATTTCCCAAGTCCTTCATATCAAATCTAGCACTTAGCTTCCTTTTGATACTCTGAATCTTCAGAAGACTCTTACTGGCAATAAGCATGTCATCCACATAAATCAGAAGATAGGCTATCACATCACTACCTTGTCTTTCCAGGTATACACAAGTATCATACTTGCTCCTTACAAACCCAATGGATAGCATAACTTCATTGAACTTCTTGTGCCATTGTCTTGGACTTTGCTTGAGGCCATACAATGATTTCTTGAGCAGGCACACCTTCCCTTCTCTCTCTGGTTCAACAAACCCTTCTGGCTGGTGCATGTACAGATCCTCAATAAGATCACCATGCAGAAAAGCTGTCTTGACATCAAGTTGTTGTAGCTCCAGATCCTCTTGTACAACTCTACTGAGAAGTAACCTGATTGAACAATGCTTAACCACAGGTGAGAATACCTCATTGTAATCAATTCCTTCCCTCTGAGTAAATCCTCTGGCAACTAACCTGGCTTTAAACCTCACTTGATCCTTCACACCAGATTCAAGCTTCCTTTTAAACAGCCATTTACAACTGATTAGCTTCTGCCTAGGTGGCTTATCAACAAGAATCCAAGTTTGATTCTTCTTAAGAGACTCCATCTCTTCTGTCATGGCTATAATCCATGACTCCCTATCATCACACTCAAGGGCTTCCTTGTAACTCTTAGGTTCTTGGTACTCTATGGTTTCTATTGTAACAAGTGCATAGGAGACCAGATCCACACGGCCAAACCTTGTTGGAGGATGTATTTGTCTTCTGGATCTGTCTCTTGTCAGACTATAATTTCTCAAGTCTGCTTCTGGCACTCCTTCTTCCTCTTCTGCAGGTGCACTATCCTCATCTGATAACTCATTCTCTCTTGTATCCTGCTCTGGTTCAGAACCAGATGCACTATCATGTTTATCATGATCAGGCTCCACCTTGAGTAATTGGCTCAGAAATAACACCATTCATCTCTTCAGCTGATGGCCCTCCATCACCTCCACCAGACTTGTATCCCATCTGTGATTCATTGAACACTACATCTCTGCTGGTAATACACTTCTGGTTTCCAGGCTCCAGACACCACAACTTATACCCCTTAACACCCTTTGGATACCCAATGAAGACACACTTTAAAGCTCTAGGTTCAAGTTTGTCTTGCCTCACATGAACATAAGCTAGGCACCCAAAAACTTTCAACTTTGAGTAATCTGATATCTTTCCATACCAGACCTCATCTGGGGTTTTAAACTCAATAGCAGATGATGGCACTTTATTAATGAGATACACAGCTGTGTTAACAGCTTCACCCCAAAAACTCTTAGGTAAATGAGCATCAGATAACATACACCTAACCCTTTCCAGAATAGTTCTATTCATTCTCTCTGCTAGACCATTCTGCTGAGGGTTTGAGGGAACAGTCTTATGCCTAGTAATACCCTTCTCCCTACAAAATTGTTGAAACTCCTCTGATAGGAATTCAAGCCCATTATCAGTCCTTAAGTGTTTGATAGTCCTGCCCCTCTTATTCTCAAGTTCAATCAACCATTCTTTGAACTTAGAGAAGGCATCACTCTTCTGTTTAAGAATGTAAACCCAAACCTTTCTGGAATAATCATCAATAAGGGTAAGGAAATACCTGCCTCCACCATGAGTGGATACCCTTGCTGGTCCCCATACATCAGAATGTATGTAATCCATACCCTCCTTGGTGGTATGCTTCCCCTTCTGGTATGTTTGCTTCTTTGATTTCCCAAGAACACACCTCTCACAGAATTCCAGCTTACATATCCTCTTCCCTGGGATTGCTCCCTTCTTGGATAACTCCACCAGACCCTTCTCACCAACATGTGCCAATCTCTTGTGCCACAAGTTAACATCAGAAGACTCCATGGTAACATCAGTTGATCCTGTTACAGTTCTTCCAATCAAAGTATACAAACCATTCTTGATCATACCCCTCATAACAATTCTTTCAGACTTGGTTATTGACAGAATTCCTTTTTCTGTCTTGAATTCAAAGCCCTTAGAATTTAATGTACCAAGAGAAACAAGACTTCTCTTTAACTCAGGAACAAACCTGACATCAGATAAGATCCTATCAACCCCATCAAACATCTTGATCTTGATAGAACCAGATCCTTGCACCCTACAGCTCTCATCATTACCCAAAAGAACAAGACCTCCATCAATCTTCTCAAGATCCAGAAACCAGTCTTCATGTGGACACATATGAAAAGTACACCCTGAGTCCAGGACCCACTCTTGACTTAGTCTCTCATGACTAACCATCAAGACCTCTGCACTATCATATCCTTCAACCTCCACAACAGCTGCATCTCCATCTTGATCACCTTGATTGTCTTTCTTCTTTCTCTCAGGGCAATTCTTTCTCAGATGACCTTCCTTATGGCAAGTGAAACACTTTCTCTTTTCTACAAAATCAGATTTCTTCCCACCCTTATTCCCTTTTCCACCATCCTTCTTCTTGGACTGAAACCCCTTCTTCTTCTTGGATTGAACATTCAATCCTTCAGCAGGCTTCTTCCCATCAGTTTGGATCTGTAGAAACTTGGTTTTCAGGGCAGTTTGAACATCATCAAAATTCACCTGATCTTGTCTACCAAATAACAAGGCATCCTTGAAATTTTTCAGAGACTTGGGTAGTGCATTCAACAACATCAATGACTTGTCCTCATCATCGATTGTAACATCCAAACTCTCCAGATCATCCACCAATCTGTTGAACTCGTCCAACTGATCACCAAGATTCTTATCTTCACTCATTTTGAAGACTTGAAGCTTCTGTTTCATGTATAACTTGTTCGTAACAGACTTGGTCTGGTATAACTGCTCCAGCTTATTCCAAATCCCAAGAGTGGTTTCCTCCTTCGATACTTCCCTCAATGGCTTGTCCCCGAGACACAAGATAAGCGCACTGTGTGCCTTCCTCTTGTTCTCCTCCACCTTCGTCGGATTTGTTCCAGAAGCCACCTGAGCCGGTGGCAACAAGACTTCGTACAACCCATTGTGTACCAGGAGTGCCTTCATCTTGATCTTCCATAAGCTGAAATCGTTCTTCCCCGTGAACTTCTCAATGTCGAACTTAGTTGCAGCCATGATTGCTTCCCACAGACGGCGCCACTTGTTAATCATTTTGGATTCACAAGAAAACTTGTTTCCGGGAATCGGAATATGAAAGCAATAAGAACGAAATTGAAATCACACAAAAACACCAGATTTACGTGGTTCGGAGATGAATACTCCTACGTCCACGGGATCCGAGAGGATATCTTTTCACTAAGATGAGAATTGGAAGTTACAAGTTACAATCACACAATCTCTCAGTGTTTTCGCTCACAGATGAAGTTATTTGTTCTCTTAGCTAAGAACCCCCTTTTATAGGTACAGAGATTGGAAACGAACCCTAGATTCGATTCAGTTGTAACAAACTCAAAGTAAAGGTAGTTATCCAGCTGGCTAACGATTTCAATAACCGCCATAGTTGATTCAGTTAGAACCGCCTTCGAATTAGCTCCAATTTGGTGTATTTCGCGAATAACGGACTTCAGGATCAGATGACAAAACCTCCTCTGGCTCTGGTCACTTACACCAGATGACCTCTGGTCCCAGACCTTCTCTGATAGACCTCCTCTGATGACTTATCTACCAGACTCGTCTGACCAGACCTCACCTGATGGACCTCCTCTGATAGCTCTCCTGCCAGACTTCTCTGGTCAGGCTTCTCTGGTCAACCTCATCTGGTCCACCTCCTCTGGTACCCCAAATTTACCAATTCTCACGGCTAACACTTTCCCAACTTAGCATCCTATTGAATTAAGCCCAGCAGATTACATACTTGACATTTGACCCTTCACAATGTGTTTAGCCCATTCCAATGCGCCTTAATTAACACAATAATTGTTCTTCTCAAAAATTAAAAAAACTATAATGAAACATGTTGTACATAGATCAGTGGTCTAAGAATAAATTTAATAGTTAGTCTGGTGATGGGTTTTTTTGGGGTTTGGATTTAGGGTTTTTACCAATTTCCAATTTCATCATTTATCAAATATATGTTCTCGCAATGGATATACTCCCTCCATCTCAATTTTTACTGTACTGTTTATTATTAGAGGAGATATAATTATAACAAATAATGTTACTATATTGTTCTTTATAAAAGTACCAATTAAATAAGAGAATTGATAGTTTTAGCAAGCAGCAAATAAATTTAGGACGAAAGAAATGAGTATATATACACACTTATTGTGATTAGAATTAACTTTGGATTGGTTTGAGACTTAAAGATTTTGGAGTAATGCTCTCCTCTCCATAGTGTTCGCGTTTTCTTTTTTCTTTTTTATCGGAAGTTGTGACTCAAATACATGATCTTTGGCCATAGATAGTGGAGTTCTAACCACTTGAGTTATGTCATTTCATCGGCTTCATTTATTTTATTTTCCAATTTCTGACATTAAATAATCTTCATTTCAGTAGTGGATTTAATTACTATTGCCTCTTCTTTGAAGAGTTAACCTGTGAGTTGGAGAAAGAAAATTAGAGATGGGATGGCGGTTTATGCTGCTGTCGTTCCTCTCAAGGTACTCTTCTCAACCATATTACATTATTACGATACTACCCTTCCTCCGGAGGAACTTGATATGGGTGAACGTGTATACAAGGAGTTGAAGTGGTTACAAGTTTTTGTGGAAAGATTGGGCAGCAGAAGTAGGAAGAGGATGAGTGCTTTGTTTGAACGAACATCGGAGGCATTAGTAGAGCATCATGAAAAGATCTGTTTGGGCACAGCTGACGACATGTACCAACATTTATGTTCCTTATTAGAGAGATTGAAGAAAACTAAGGAGGAGTATTGCTCGTTTCTTGAAGATGAAGATGAAGAAGTAGAAGAAGCGGTTTCATCATCATCAAAGATGATTGGATTACGTGATGAGCGAAGTAAACTCAAAGAAGCACTTGTCAATAATTCCATGGACACACCCGTTTTCTTACTCCATGGGATGGCAAGTATTGGTAAGACTACGCTTGCTCGGGAAATTTATCAAGATTTGGATGTTTCAGGGTGCTTCAAATATCGCGCGTGGGTGACATTGGGCGTTGAATGGAAATCAAAAGAAATCACAGAAGCCATTCTAGCTCAAGTGGACCCTGACGCCCACAAGGTGCTTATAGGAGGAGACGAGGAGGAAATTACTCAACAGTTGAAAGAAAGTTTGAGGTCGGGTAGGCGAAGCCTCATCGTGGTGGATGATGTATGGGATCATGACATCTTCCCTGCGTACATTAAAAGCGTACTGTGCCACGACATAAAAGGTAGTCGAGTCATGCTTACATCTAGGATCCAAGAACCAGGTGCCAATGATTACTGGGACATCATTGAAATACGGTTGCTGAATGAAGAAGAAAGTTGGGATCTTTTACATGAGAAGGTGTTTGCAGGGGACTCTTGCCCTCCTCAACTTGAGGAATTTGGGAAAAAGATTGCTAAAAAGTGTGATGGTCTTCCTCTTACAATCGTCACCGTTGCAAACCTCCTTTCAAAGGTCGAGGAATCACTATGGACCGACATAGCTGAGAAGAAGAAACACCAGGTTTTCATTGATGCATTTGATCAAATATCAAAGGTACTCTATCCGAGCTATTATAATTTATGAGATGAATTAAAGTTGTGTTTTCTTTATATGGGAATTTTTCCACTAAAGTATGAGATACACCGATCTAAGCTCATTAATTTTTGGTCTGCTGAGAAAAAATTTCATCGATTTGAGAGAGGAGTTTCACACTATGTTACTTTTCTCAAAATAATTATGCATCTTGATTGTCGTAGTCTTGTTATGGTGTATCAAAGAAACGCTAATTATTCACTAGTAGTGCCTACGTATCTTCGAACAATAAGAACATGTGGCCTCCATTCTTCCTGGTGGCACTTCTGCTAAAAAGAAGCTAGAAAGATCAACTTTTTTCATGTAATAGATTGTCCTGAAGATGCTTTCGAAGAAGTTTTAAAAGGCCAGAGCAGGTTGAGCATCCACAATAATGTTTTATTTGCTCGCAAAGATGTGTACAACTCAATCGAGGAAAATTGTGCATCCACTGTACAATCTCTTTTATGCTTCGGTCCATATCATCAATATATGGTACCACTATGTTTTGGCTTAAAGTTTCTTCAAAGGCTCGATGCTCTTAATATTCGTTTTAATGATTTCCCATTGGAAGTACTAGAACTAGCTAAGCTACTATACCTTGCTCTCACATGCAACCGACAGCTTCCACCTTCCATATCCAAACTTGAGAAACTTCAATACCTGATTGTCCATCCTCATTTGAGCATCAAGTCATCTGGTGCTCCGACTTATATGCCTAAGGAAGTATGGGATTTAGAAGAATTAAGGCATCTTGAGATCTTGGGGAGCGACCTACCAGATCCCGGAGACAAATCCTTGGAAATGCTTTCGACACTTTTAGATGTGAGCAATGCCAGTTGCACCGTGCTTAGTAAACTCCCAGCTGAGAATTAGAATTGTATTGACACCTGAGGCACCAGGTCCATTGAGTCACTTTGCTCGTATTTCCAATATGAAGAAAATAGAAGCACTTACATGCGTCGTCGTGAATCCTAGATTCAAGTTTCGGGTTATCCTCCCAATCGCTTCTTTTCCTTTCCTCCCATCCTTCTTGAGGAAGTTGAGTCTGAGTGAATTGGGCTATACGTGGGAAGAAATGAGGAAGATAGCTTCATTGGGTTGTCTTCGAGTGTTGGAACTGCAATACAGTGCATTCCATGGCCAAATTTGGGAAGTGAAAGAGGGGGCTTTTATAAACCTTCAATTTCTTCTAATGGAAGACCTTGATCTTGTAAAATTGAAGTTGGAGCCCGGAAGCTTCAGCAATCTTAATCACCTAAGCATAAAGCACTGCTACAAAATGGAGGAGTTCCCATTGGAAGATTTTGAAATGGTTTCAAGAATTGAAATAGCTGAAAGCAATCCTCTGGTTGAAAAGAGTATAAAAAAGAGTATGCTTGATAGGAAGAATGGTTCAAGACATTTTTCGGTGCATTATTCATGGAAATCAGATAAGCATCGATTCTGTTGAGAAGGTTAGTGATTCATTCTATCCCATTTTTTTAGAGGAAAGCAAAATTGTTCTAGGGCAATTGTTTTTTACCCAACTTTTTAAAAGTATATTTTTGGCCCCAAATAAAGTTGGCAAAACAGTTGGCACCATGCCAAACCTAGGTGCCAACTATTTTACCGATGTTTTTTGGGGCAAAAAATATCTTTTTTTAAAAATTAGTGTCTCTCTATTTTGAGGGCAGCTTTGTGTATTTTCACTTTTCTTTTTTCTTTTTTTTGATAAAATGCTAACTATATTTCCATTGTGTCTCTTAAAAAGATGCATTTAATTGTTGGTTGCAACAGTAAGTTATGATCAAAACTCTTAGTAAAAAATTTACATGTGTGCAAAGTTTAAAGTTAGTGTACTACTTCCTCCATACGCTAAAATTATGCACATGTTTTAAGAAAAAATAAATAGGGTAAATAAAATAAGGGTGGTGTCGGATATTGTGGGGTCCACTTATAAATAAAGTAATTGTTTGTGGGTGATAATAAAGGGATGATTTTCATACATAAAAAGAATGTGCATACTTTTGGTGGACGAACGAATAAGACAAATGTGCACATTTTTAGTGAATAGAGTAACTCTTGAACTTGATGCACCAAAGTTGAACAGAGTAGTTTGAGGGCAACAACTTTTTTGAAATTGATTAATGTGTCTAGCTGTAAGGAAAATAATTAAATGAATTAATTTTATACCACTTTACAAGTTCTGTAACAAGCCTAAGGTAAAATCTGATCCTCATATCCTAGTTAATTGATGAATAAGTTTTGTGTTGTTTGAGATACTAATTGTTGAGGGGCTGTTTGGTTTACAGGACATCTAAGGTTGTGGAGTTTATTTCAAGTATTGGTGGCGCATGAATAGTATTAAAGCTTCTAATGTTTGCCTTTTGAGCAAGAGTTGGTTTTTCTGAAGATTATTCATAAGTTGTGTGGGTTTATTTTTTAGTGAGACCTTTTTAAACATCTTTTCTATTCGAACTCTTGAAAGTCGGGTTGTGACTTTCCTCCTCCATTTTTCATTTGCGTTTCCTATAATATAGCTCCATTTTATGAGGTATCAATCATATGGAAGTTTGGTTTGAGGGATTGTTGGGATTATCTTTATAATTCCAGGTAATCTCGTGTTTGATTTGAGGGATTGCACAAGATCATAGTACTGGATAGACTAGAACGACTATCTCGTGTACAATTCGATCCATAAAATTTGATTTTAGTATAAATTTTCTGGTTCTAGTCTATCCGTTTTCCGATAATCGTTCTAATCTAATTCTAGCTAATTCAATTCTATCCCATAAACCAAACGGCCCTAAGTGTTTATTTGGTGATCAGTAATAGAGTGAGGTATCATGAACTCTCCGGTTAATGGGCCGCTAAAATGGGATGAAGAGTGACTGTAATTCTTCTTCTATTTGGGCTTCAAAATATTGGCTTCTATTATGGCCAGTTTTGATAATACACTCTACCTGAAAAATGTTTGGAAATTCTTTTCGAAAAATGTACTCCCTCCGTCCCACATCAGTTTTTACATTTTCCTTTTCTATCCATCTCACGTTAGTTTTCACACCCCAAAAAGGAAAGTTTTCTTATAACTTTTATCCTCAAAGTTCTCACTTATTTACCCATATGTCATTACTTTTCTTACACAAACAAACCATAACCACACAATTAAAGTTGATTTGACATAAAGTTCCCACTTTATCACTTTAACTATATAAAATAATAAATTTTCTTAATTACCGTGCCCAGATCAGTGTGAAAACTGATCTGGGACGGAGGGAGTAACAATTTTTTGGAGAGAAAAAATCAAAAGTTATTATCTTTAGTGTTTTTCTATTTGCATTTTCGCAAAATAATTCCGAAAATTGTTAAAATTTTCGAACATTTTTTTGGTGGAGTGTATTAACCAAAGATAGGTTTGTATATAACATCGGCCTTCTATTATTGCTGAAACGGGTCATGAATAATAACTTGGGCCCGGCCAAATGTCCATCCATTATAAGGAGATACACCTCCTAAATAAAATAAAAATACGTGGCCTTCATTCTTCAAATAATATGAACATGCATGTGCCCTTCATTCTAGGATCATATTGAGAATCTGTAATAATGTTTTATCTTCCTTCAATGATGTGTAAAATTCAATCGACAAAATTATACATCAATTGCACAATCTCTCTTATGCTTCAATCCATATAATTACTATATTTCGGCATAAAAGATTTCTTCAAAGACTTCATGCTCTTTATTTTCTGTTTTATGATTTCTCGTTGGAAGTATTGGATAAAATTCTAGGATTTTAGTATGAGAGTTGGTTTATAGTCTTTAAATGGATAAAAATAGTTCTTTAATGATGGAATATTGTTCAACATAAGTGAGTGAAACAAAGCAAACGTATTTTTGTGCGTAATTATTAGTGAAATGAGATATAATTTAGATACTTTTGTAATGAATGGTGGTGCACTGTGAAAACTAATTTGGGATGGAGGAAATATTTGTTTACACTAAAGAGTATTAAGGGGGTGTTTGGTTAATAACTCTTCAATGGTAATGAGAATGAGATTGAAAATTAGTGTAATTAGCATGTTTCATGAGAACAAAATCACCACCTCTCCTCCTAAATAAGGTAATCACTACTCCATTTTGATTACCCTATTTTCTTCCTACAATCATCATCCTCAATCACTTCCCCATTCCTCCACCAACAACCATTTGTTGTCAACTTCTATTTCAAAATTGGGGCATGACACTAGCAATGGTGTCACCATTGGAATACTTTTTTCTCTAACGTATCATTTTTCTCATAAGGGCATAGATGGAAATAAATTTTCATTCCCATTATCATTGAAGAATTGCTAACCAAGCGCCCTCTAAATGTTTTCGTTAAAGGGTATTAGTTTGTTTAGCGAAAACAAGTTAAGACTCTTCAGTTAAAACAACTAATATTCTTTAGTGAAATGAACTAATACTCTTTAGTGTAAACAATTAATATGATTCATGTATAAATCACTTTCACTGTGCACGTACTCTTTTCATTAATATAAGTAGAATTTACTAAAATGCCCTCATCGCGGAAGATATAAGACAAATCTAGGGATCTTTTACGCAATTAAGGTAAAAATTGGGGCAGGATTTTGAAATCCCATTTCAATGAATCTCGAGGCTCTCGTGTAAATTACGAAAATTCACCCCCTCGCTTTCCCAGGCCCGCCTCCGTCTCCGAATCCCCAACCATTGTTATACCTCGATATCTTCCTTCTAAAGAAGGAAGCATTTATAATTCACTTGAATTTATCAGCGAACCAATTTTTGTGGAACATAAGTGATGGATTTGGACCAGTGGATAGCGAAGGTGAAAGATGGCCAGCACTTATCCGAAGATGAGCTGCAGCTTCTTTGCGAATACGTATCTACTTCTTCTTCGCTGTTTCTGTTTTGTTTATTTCAAATTTTCCCCTGTTTACTTTTCGAGAAAATGCAGTTTTCCTTTCTTCTCTGTTTCGTATTTTGAATTAGGGGTTGTAATATTTCATAAAAGAGCCCCTTTTGCCGAAAAGCCTCGTATTTAGTTTGTGATAGTTAGGGTTTTGCATAAGGGATTTGATGTTTCTTGTTCGATTCAACTATTCGTTTAATTAAGTTGTAGTTTGGGCAATATTACATGTACATCTAAGAGAAAGGGCTAAGGTATAAAAAAGGGGATAAAGTAGTGTCATATGGGTAAATATGTGTATATTTGTGTGAGTGTGGCAAATCAATGTTTTCCTTTTAGGTAGTTTGCAAATTGTGATGATTTTATGTTTTCTTATGTCGATAGTACTCTCTTTGTTAGTGGAGTTGATTGTGTCATTAGTCTCATGATTATGCTTGTTAGTATATACAACAGCAGCATTCTAATTGTGATGAGATGAGCTTAGGCTACTGCTAATTCTATTTGTGCTGATCTTAAGTCTTCAATTCTACTAGTTCTAAACCAGCATGGGTTGATAGTGTAGCGTTTAAGGCTAGGCCACTGCATATTCTATTGCATGTTTCTTGTAGTGTTTTCAAGGCTTTGACGAGTATTATTTGCTATTGTATCCTAGTAACTTTTTGGCCATTAACTAGGTTCTATAGGTGTTGATTTTATCATTATGCTCATGCTTCTTGGCTTTATTGTTGTTTGATTATATATAGTGTACCTTAATATGCTCCGGCTCATAGGTTGGTCTAGTTTGCTCCATACCTATTTGGGACCCTTTGTTCTAAAGTATTCGTAAAACTGATATGATCCTACCTTGTTCAGGTAAAGGATATTTTGATCGAGGAGTCAAATGTTCAGCCTGTCAATAGCCCAGTCACAGTATGTGGGGATATTCATGGACAATTCCATGATTTAATGAAACTTTTTCAGACTGGAGGGCATGTACCAGAGACAAATTACATATTTATGGTAATTGGTAAATACTATGTATTGACTTATACGTCTCTGTCCTTTCCAGTTTATGTCTGTCCTATGAAACTTCCTACTCCTTTACAGGGAGATTTTGTTGATCGCGGTTATAATAGTCTAGAAGTTTTCACCATTCTTTTGCTTCTCAAAGCCAGGTGCGTAAAATATGAACTGGTTGATCAGGTTGCAAGTCCGTTCACCACATTTCTCAATTAGAATGCTGGCTCAGCAGATTATCTGTTTAACATTGCCAAGATTCTCTTATTGTTTAAGTACTTGTCATTTATAACTAATAAATAATGACTTACAATTTTGCTGTTTTGGACCCTGCATATACTTTCTAAATGCATCAATCACTAAAGTTTTTATGCTCCATTTAAAATAACCAACACACACCCCTTACTTTTTTTGGTAGCTTGCATTCACAATTTTGGATGTCAGAATAGTGTTTGTTGAGGATTCCATTTTTGACCCTTTAATGATATCTGAACATACTTGTTGAGGACCTTATTCTTGGGATATATAGTCGAGCACCATGTCCAGATGTTTCTGATACGTTCTCATATTAATGAATTTTGTATTACAATTTTCTGTTTCCTGCCAGATATCCTGCTAATATTACACTCCTACGTGGAAATCACGAAAGCAGGCAACTAACACAGGTAATTTATATTTTTGAACTTGACCACATATGTTTAGTATATATGTTACCCATTTCCAGCCCGATGTGGCCCTTCAGAAGATCACAGTCCCTGGAAATTAGAATAGCATTTGCTTGTATTTAAGGGGCATCAACCTGATATATAAGACCTGAAGATTTGAAAATTTGTTCTCTTGGAGAGGGGTGGTGCAAATAGTTGGTATCTATTTAAGATAAGCAAGTGAGATAAGAGCATCCACATTGGTTTAATAGTTACAAACTAGAGATATAACTTAGTTTTTGAGGGACCACTTTTGTTACCTTATTCATTATTTTATACCAAAAAAGGAATAACGAAACAACTAGAATTTAAAAAAATTTAAAAGGAAAAGGATGTTTTCGAAGGAATAATCGGGTACTCTGTACTAAACCGTTTCATGGGAGAATGTAAGTTGTAGTTATAACTCCAAGATGCATTGGTAATAAACAGTTTTTGAAGAGTTATAGCTCTCAAATAACTAACCATTGTAGATGCTCTAAGGAGCAAACAAGGCCATATTCATGACTGCTAACTGCCAAGTCCTAATGAGTTTCTACATGCCTGTTCTTGGCAGGTTTATGGTTTTTATGATGAATGCCAGAGGAAATATGGAAATGCTAATGCATGGCGATATTGCACAGATGTTTTTGACTATCTAACTATGTCAGCCATCATAGATGGGACGGTATGGATTATTTTTCCTCTCTTGAATATTATCTTAAGTATAAATTTGTAAAGACCGGCTCCAAATTTACCCATTAACTTGAATAATTTTTTAGTATATTTGATAAAGAACTTAAAGATCTTCTCTTATATAAAATCCCGACTTACGGTAATATTCATGTTTTTAATTTATTTAATTGGTGTAATAAAGAATTTGCATTCTGGAATTCCAGGTACTTTGTGTCCATGGTGGCCTATCACCAGATGTTAGAACTATTGATCAGGTTAGATTGTTTCATTTTATCAGTTATTGATTTTGTGTGCATATTATTCGCAAGAAAATCTCGGAGGTTGATGTAGTTATATGCTAGGATGATGAGTGCTGGCTGAATTTTAAAATGTATGATGCTCACTCGTGGAGATATTGCTTTGTATTTTGGAGTGAGATGCTCACTCATTCTCTCATTTATGTAGCTTTATCATCTATTACAGTCTCTTAATCAAGTGATGTGATATTCTGTTTAGTTATGAAGTTATGCTTTTGTTATAGCATAAAGGCTGTTTTAGTTACATTTGCTGCTTTTTCTTTTTTCTTTGCAGATTCGTGTCATTGAACGGAACTGTGAAATTCCCCATGAAGGGCCCTTCTGTGACTTAATGTGGAGTGATCCTGAAGATATTGAGACGTGGGCAGTCAGTCCCCGAGGTGCAGGTTGGCTCTTTGGTTCTAGGGTTACATCCGAGGTGAGTCGGCCTATGTTCTTTGATTAGATTTATTCAGCAAGTTTGGATGTTTGAGTCTTGTTAACATAGTTGTTGCTATTGGCAGTTCAACCATATCAACAAACTTGATCTAGTTTGTCGTGCCCACCAACTTGTCCAAGAAGGTCTAAAGTACATGTTTCAAGATAAAGGCCTTGTGACGGTGAGTTACCTACATCTATCATGGAGAGTACATAATATCTTATCTCAGAAATGGTTGGCTTTTCTTATTATTGTATTATGGACTGAGCAGGTGTGGTCTGCACCAAATTATTGTTACCGCTGTGGAAATGTTGCGTCCATTTTGAGCTTCAATGAGACCATGGTAGTTATGAACATCTTATTTGTTGCTCTCTCTATGTCTATGTCTATCTCTATCTGTCACACGACGTTTGTAAGAGTTGTTTTTTTGTCTTATTCCCTGTAGGCTATAGCTTACTAGTCTTGGTCTCTATTACATTTTGCAAGATCCCGATGTTAATAATTTTATGTTTTTGATTCAAGAGATTTCAGAATAGGCAATGATTCTTGCTTCTTGAACTGAAAGCTAGTGCCATCACTGTAATTTTGTTAATGAGCAAACACTACAAGAAACTAAAGAATTGTGTACGAAATTAGAATTGTTTACGAATTTTTCCAACAATTTGTTTTCTGGTAGTGGAATTGCCTACGACTTGCCTATAAAATTTTCTAATCATGTAGACAACTTTATTCCCCAACCTATAAGCAATTTGTCTACAAAAATTTATCTACAATTGATTTGCCTACGTAAATTCTTTAGACAAATTCTTTGTAACTAAGGAATGAACATGCCTTTATAATTAAAGAATTTTGTAGGTAATGTCCACTAAGGAAATTTTTGTAGGATATTTCATAGTCATTTAAATAAATTTCGTAGGCAATTCTTTATATTCTTGTAGTGAAAGGATCGCAACTTATGTAATGTGTTTATGTAATTCAGGGTAGTTGAGCAGTGATTTGAAATCCTCAACTAAATTGGCTAATATGTTGCTTTATTATAACTTGATCATTTTCGGCTTCTGTTGCATTAGGAGAGAGAAGTGAAGTTCTTCACCGAGACGGAGGAGAACAATCAAATGCGTGGACCTAGAACTGGAGTACCTTATTTTCTTTGAGATTTTTTTTATTTCCGAGAAACGTTAGCACATTTTAGGTGCACATTTGTATGGACGAACGTCCAGGATCCGAACTTGCCAGGGTTGCTGTGTAGATAGTGTTGTGTATTCAAGATAGCTTTGCCTTTAAGTGAGTTAAATTTTTATATTGATACCTTCATGTGTTGAGCTTTCATTTGTAATGGCTGATTAATTAGAAACATTTGGATGATGAATTGTATGAAGCTTTGAGTGTTGGAAGTTGTTTCAGATGATTGTGTAATAAAGTAGTCCCTAAAAATTGGTCATGTTCTTTTGCATGTGATATGTCAGAGGGTATTACAGGGTTTTTTGAGATCCTTTTTTGAATAAAATGATCGTTTATGGAAAGTATGTAAAACAAACTTTCCATTAACGATCATTTTATTCAAAAATGAACCTTAGAAACCTCCATAATACCCCCCGACATATCGCATTAAATCACGTACAAAAAAATATGACCAATTTTTAGGGACAGATGTAGTATTAAGCTTTGAGTTTTGCAACTCAGTCAGTCTAAAAATACTACTGTTATAGGTGTAAATTGTGTTGTTTTTTTTGTAGCTAAAAGTTAGGGAATTAATTAGGTAGGCGGTTTGTTTGTATAAATTTTAGTGGTATTAAACGCGCGCTAACTAACATATTAATTAGTATTAATGGAGCTAGTTTAGTTAGCTGGGGAAGCATGTGTAGCTGGAAATGTACATGTAATTAGTCTAACGTGATTTCTTGATCGACAATTAAAGCCATAAATATATCTTTCTTGTTGGTCAATGAAGATGGTGGTGTTTTCATTACCATTAATTACTCTGCGTACCATATATGCAACCAAATTAAACAGATTTCGATCAAGAAAATGGATGCTCGGCTCGCTTGGACGGATCTAAGCGTTGTCGTAAGCGTTAGCAAAGGCGAGTCGCAATGCGTATTGGACAAACTGTGGGGTTATGCAGAGCCCGGAACGTTCACGGCTCTCATGGGGCCTTCCGGGTCAGGGAAATCTACTCTGCTCGACGCTTTAGCTGCTCGTCTTCCTCCCAACGCTTTTCGCTCTGGGGACGTTCTCCTCAATGGTCGAAAAGCCAACTTGTCGTTCGGCACTGCTGTAAGTAAAGCAATGACTTTGTTATGATTCTTTTTTGCCTCTCTGATTTTACCTCTCTAAGTGTATGGATTGAATGCTTTAATCTATCAACAAGAACTACCAAAGAAATTGATATGAAACACTTAGAACAACACCGATTTAAGTGGTTCGATCTTAACCGATCTACATGCACTGTTGAGGCCTTCAAATCTTTATTGAGAATGATCCAGCACAGTTTACAAGCTTCATCTACAAGAGCTTTAACATGAAAAACACTCACACCTCTCAAAACTCTAAACTGCACGCTCAACTCACTTGTGATTATTTCTGAAGTTTGAGGCTATATATCTCCCTAACCCCTTGGCTTGAGTGGTGGTTTTTGCAACTTATTTAAAGCTTGTCACCTCCTCAAACTCAAGTCATGAGTTGGCAAAGTGTATACCCAAAAACTGTTTTTGCTGTCAAAATTAGTTATGTAACTAACTTTGTAACTTCCTTATCAGACTTGATTATTTTCTTTGGAACGTTGAAGTTTATTATTTAATTCCGATCTCCTGCAGGCGTACGTTACGCAAGACGAAAGCTTGATCGGCACGCTGACAGTCCGTGAAACTATCTCGTACTCAGCGCAGCTGAGGCTTCCCGACAAAATGGCAAAAACGGAAAAACTCGCGATGGTCGAGAGAACCATCGTGGAAATGGGTCTTCAGGACTGCGCAGACACCGTCATCGGGAACTGGCACTTGCGTGGGATCAGCGGAGGCGAAAAGAGACGGGTCAGTATCGCCCTCGAGATCCTTATGACTCCGGTCTTGCTTTTTCTCGATGAGCCCACCAGTGGGCTCGACAGGTATGTATAAGTAGTAGATTTAATTCATTTATTTTTCATGGATTGATTAATTTCCACGGCACCTTGCAGCGCGTCGGCCTTCTTTGTTACACAGACGTTGCGTGGCTTGTCTAGAGGCGGACGGACAGTGATAGCATCGATTCACCAACCGAGCAGTGAAGTTTTCGAGCTGTTTGACAGATTATACTTGCTTTCTGCTGGCAAAACTGTCTACTTTGGTCAAGCATCACACGCCACCGAGGCATGTAATTCTTTTCTTTATCAGCTAAAAAAGTTTCCATTAATCACAATAAATCAAAGGATACAAGATATACCCAAGTTACAATCTCTCTTCCCTCAAAGAGCTAACTATTACAATTCCAAAACATTCCACATTAATCAGACTTGGATCTTTGCCTCTCAACCAACTTCAAGTTCTACATTTTAGTTCCATAAGTAAATCATCCTCCACAACTTGAGCCTTATTAAATTCATTCTCATTTCTTTTCTTCCATATGTGTCATGTGTACGTACGTATGCAGTTTTTCGCAGATGCGGGCTTTCCGTGCCCTGCCCTCAGAAACCCATCCGATCATTTTCTCCGTTGCATCAATTCCGATTTTGACAGAGTGAAAGCTACTCTCAAAGGATCCATCAAACTCCAGGTACATTAGTTATTTTCAGTGGTTAGTTTCAATTCCTTAGCTTGACCAGAAGCTAGCCTATAGGAAGTGTAATATATATGTTGTTTGGGGTACGCATCGGTTCGGGTTTTTTGAGTTAGGTCACCGAAGTTTGCGTACCCAAAATTTCGGGTTCAATATTTATATACCCAAACCCGAACTAATTCGGGTCCTGAAATTTTGGGTGCCTGAATTCGGGTACCTTTTTTCCTGTGTGTGTTTCTTTTTATTTAATTAATCTAATTTACATTAGAACAATTGAACAAATAATCCAACATCTATTTATATCATCTAGCTTTTATTAGGACAAGGTATTAAGTCTTCTAGGCATGTCTATATGTGACTAATATCATTATTAAAAAATAATTTCTTAATGCATTGAATCAACATAATCAACCCTAAAGCATTAACATGTTATATATAACCAATTCAAATATTAATGATTAATGCAATAATTTCAATTGTCAAATATCTCAGACTTCATAAAATTCCATAATCCATACCAAAATAAAATAGAGTAAGTCTCTTGTGCATTTGGTGTATGATGCACTCACTCAACAGTTGATATTGTATACACTGAAAAGTTAGTCTCAATTACAATGAAAAGTTTTCAGTGTAAACTTTTCAGTGTAATTGAGACTAACTTTTCAGTTTAATTGTGAATAACTTTTTAGTGTATATACAGTATCAACTGTTGAGTGAGTGCACCGTGCACTTGGTGCATATGAGACTTTGCCAATAAAATAAATACTTCGGTACCCGAACGAGAAAATCGTGTACGAGTTTGATACCCTATCCCAAACCCGATTTTTAAGTTTCGGGTTCAGGTTACTCGTAACCCGAAATTTTAGTAAAAATTCCAGAACCGATCGAAAAAAAAATCGTTTTCGATTCGGGTGCTCAAAACCCATTGCCTATGTTGTCATCATTGATTGATTGAGCATATATAGATATAAGCATCAAAATGATATGTGTATGTTGAAACTGGTGAATTGCTTCCCCATTTTATTCTATCAGTTTGATACAAATGATGATGATCCTCATAAAGATACCACCACGGCCGAAGCTATCCGAACTCTGCTCGACACCTATTCCACTTCTCGGTATTATTCTTCAGCGAAAGAAAAGATCGAGGAAATGTCCAAAGTTGTAAGTACATCCTTTTAAAGAGTATGTATAGGGTGATATTGGTTCGTACATGAATTATCCGAAGGGTATTGGTTGTTATCACTTATAAAGAGTATCATGTGTTTTATATTAGTTGTTTTCATTAAAAAGTCTTCGCTTGTTTTCACTAAACAAACTCTTCAGTGTAAACCAAGGATGAAAATATCCCGAAATTTCCACGATATATCCCCGATATATCCATTTTTCGTGGTTACCGATATCGATATTGGGGGTAACGATATTTCCATAGTAACCGTAAAAAAATTGATAAATATCAGTATATAAAATTAATTTCGACTAAATTTTTGTGCAAATTGAGCATAAAATGGGTAAAATATCGGTGAATATCGAAAAATATCGGTAAATATCGAAAAAGTATAGAGAAATATCGAGAAAATATCCATAATTTTGTTAAATATCACTAATGGTCAAATTCTATTGTAAATTTTTTGTATTAAAAGTTTGTTATTAAATTTTTATAATTTTTTAAATTTACCGATATCGATATATCCATCGATATTTCCACAAATTTAAGATCCCGATATATCCATCGATACTGATATTTTTAACCTTGGTGTAAACTAGTAATACTCTTCAGTGGAAACAACTAATATTGTTTAGAGAAATCAACTAATACCCTTCGATGGTTCATATATGAACCATTTCCACACTATACATCATCTTGCTAGCTAACTGCTCTCGAGAAATTAATATATATATATATATATATATATATATATATATATATATATATATACACATGCAGATAGGAAGTATCGTAGATAGCGGAGGGAGCCAAGCTAGTTTCTTGATGCAGGCAGTTACATTGACGAAACGCTCGTTCGTTAATATGTCGAGGGACTTTGGGTATTACTGGTTGAGGCTTGTTGTATACATCGTCGTTACGCTCTGTATTGGAACGATTTACTTCGACATAGGAACCAGTTTCAATTCCATCATGGTACGTACTCGAGAGATTTATAATGTAACGTGCGATGAATTAATTGTATCTAGGAATGTAAACGAGTCGAGTCGAATACTATCAAGCTCGAGCTCGGCTCGTTCGGTTCTATTTAGGCTCGAGCTTGGCTAGTGTGTAAAAATATTAAGCTCGTGAATAGCTCAAGTTCAGCTCGAAAAAAGCTCGTTTTCAAATTAAGCAAGCATGATTCGAGCTCGAATAACTCGGCTCGAAAGGCTCGAACTCGAAAAACTAATTAAATTTTTAAAAATTAGGCAAAAATAGCACATCTAAACTATGTCTAATTAATACTCCATAAAAACGTCATTCAAGCAAAGAACAACAACTAATTTGAAAGCTAGAGAAAGACAATTAATGTTCAAAATAAATTTATCCAAATACCACACAATAATATTATGTTACATGCTTATGGATATTTTTTAAAATATTAATATAAAAATTAAAAAAAAGTAATTAAACGTGCCTTTTCGTTAGCTTATAAACGAGCTTGTTCGCGAGTTCCGTAAACGAACCTATTTGCAAGTTCCGTACACGAGTTCCGTAAACGAACCTGTTTGCAAGTTTCGTACACGTACCAGTCGCGAGCTTTCGAGCCGAATACCACTACGCTCGAGCTCGTCTCGATAAAATAATCGTGCTCGAAATTGAGCTCAATGAAACTTAACAAACGAATATTTTTCGAGCCGAAACTAGAATTTCTTACGAACGGCTTGGTTTGATTACATCCCTAATTGTATCATATGGTGCAGGCAAGGGGAGCATGCGCAGCTTTCGTTTTTGGTTTCGTAACCTTCATGTCCATCGGGGGATTCCCGTCTTTTGTGGAGGAGATGAAGGTAATGCTTACGAATCGCACGCAATTGTGATGTATAATACAGTTCTGATGATGATTATGGTGATGATGATATAATGTACATAGGTTTTCCAAAGGGAGAGGTTGAATGGGCACTATGGTGTGGCAACATTTGTGATCAGCAACACCTTATCAGCAACGCCATTTCTGATAATGATAACGTTCATATCTGGGAGTATATGCTACTTCATGGTGCACCTGCACCCGGGGTTCTCGCGCTATGCGTTCTTCGTGTTGAACCTGTACGCGAGTGTGACCGTGGTCGAGAGCCTGATGATGGCTATAGCTAGCGTCGTTCCGAATTACCTCATGGGGATCATCGTCGGGTCGGGGATTCAGGGAGTGTTCATGCTCGTCTCGGGCTACTTCAGGCTTCCGAATGACATCCCCAAGCCTTTCTGGCGTTATCCTGTGTCCTACATCAGTTTTCACTCCTGGGCTTTACAGGTATATATAAACTTTTGTGATTTCTGATATATATGATTTGATGATGATGGTATATGACAAAGGGGGTTGTTGGGATACCTTGAAACCCCTGCGCTGAGCTAGTCGGGGTCTCATTGACCAGTCAGCAAGTCGGGGGTTTAGAGGGCGACGCACCCTTGGTCCGAGGTTGGGATGGGTGCGGCGATGCTCCTCTGATGGGGTTTTGAGGGCAACGCACCTGATTTTCACAGTGTATGTTATGTTTGGGCTCATTTGAAGTTTTTTGGCCTGTTTTCAAGACCAGTTTGTTAGGGGTTCATAAATACTCTTAGCTATGTTTTTTTTTTTTTTTTTGGATTTTAAAAACCCATATTTGGATTTTGAAATCTAAAACTCATTTTAGTTTGGGTTTTAAAATTATATATTTTAAATTTTAATCATAAAACCCTATAAATAATTTATACAACACTCCTTTATTTTTACATAATAAAGATAAAACCTAGCTACCCTACTTAAAATTTAAAAAAAAAATATACAAATTTTAAAAATTCCAATGCATCACAAAATTTCCTGGTTTTCAAAAACCGATTTTTAAAAACCATTTAAAACTCAAAAAGAACGTAGTCTTATTATTTGACTTAGGTCTTCTAACAGTGGACATAGCTAACACAACATTGGTGAACCACGTAAATATGTGTCCTTTTTTTTTTGTATTTATGATTCTTTCTCGCATCTCGTTATAACAGGGACAGTGGCAAAATGATCTCAAAGGGTTGATGTTCGAGAACCAGACACCTGATCATCTCCCCAAGATTCCTGGAGAATTTGTGCTAGTACAAATATTTCAAATTGATGTTGGTCGTTCAAAGTGGGTAGATCTCAGTGTTATCTTCAGCATGATCTTCATCTACAGAATCATCTTCTTCATTATGATCAAACTCAGTGAAGATGTTACCCCAAAGATTCGTGCTTTCATTGCAGCTCGAAGAATTACTGCACTTACCACCAAAAACTATATTGTTAAAAGAAATAATTAAATGAATTAATTTCACACTCTTTTACAAGTTTGGACTTTTAGATGAAGCGAAATTTTTTATAGTATTAGACCCAAAAAGGCTCGCGCCCAGACGAAGATCCTGGATTCGATTCCCGTTGAAAGCAACTCCATCCATAACCACTTATTTGATCTCCCCGAAAAGGGAAAATTAAGTCTAGCCCATAGATGAGAAAGAGTGTTAAAGGAAATAATTAAATTAATTAATTCCACACTCTTTTACAGATTCGAAATTCTTTCACATATAAATTGTACTAGTAATAATCAATTTCACTTATTTTCTTTGAGATTTTTTTTTTAATATACCAAGAAACGGTAGCACATTTTAGGTGCATTATTGTGCTACTTGCCAGGGTTGCTGTGTAGTTAGTGTTGTGTATTCAAGTTAGCTTTTCCTTTAATTAAGTGAGTTAAATTTTTATATCGACGCTTATATTTGTAATGGCAGATTAGAAACATTTGGATGATGAATTGTATGAAGCTTTGAGTTTTGCAAGTTGTTCCAGGTGATTGTGTAATAAAGTACTCCATTCATTCCTGAAAATTGGTCATGTTCCGATATGTCGAGGGTATTACGGGGTTTTCCGAGATCCATTTTTGAATAAATTGATCGTTTATGAAAAATATGTGAAACGAACTTTCCATTAACGATCATTTTATTCAAAAACAAACCTCAGAAAACCCCGTAATACCCTCCGATATATCGCATTAAATCACGTACAAAAAAAACATGACCAATTAATATTAAGCTTTGACTTTTGCAACTAGGTCAGTCGTTTGGTTTGAGGGATTGTTTGGGATTGTCTTTATAATCCCAGGTGATCTCGTGTTTGGTTTGAGGGCTTGCAGATGACCACGACCCTGGATAGACTAGAACGATTATTTCGTGTACAATTCGATTCAGAAAATTTGGTTTTAGTCCAAATATTCTGGTTTTAGTCTATCTGTTTTCCGATATTCGTTCTAATCTAATCCTAACTAATCCAATTCTATCATGTAAACCAAACGGCCCCTAAAAGTATTAATGATATTAGTAGGTTTTGTGGAGATGGAACATAGGTGTAAATTGTGTGTTGTTTATTAGATTATCATGAAGTTGATAAAGGAACTGGTTTTTGAGTAGCTCAAAGTTGAGGGAATTAATTAGGTAGGCGGTTTGTTTGTATAAAATTTTAGTAGTATTAAACGCGCGCTAACCAACATAGTAATTAGTATTAATGGAGCTATTTTAGTTAGCTGGGGATGCATGTGTAGCTGAGATATGTATATGCAATTAGTCTAACGTGATTTCTTTAAAGCCATCAATGTATCTTTCTTGTTGGTCAATGAAGATGGTGGTGTTTTCATTACCATTAACTAGTCTTGCGTACCATATATGCAGAGCAGTTTAATCTCTTAAGAAAATTAAACAGATTTCGATCAAGAAAATGGATGCTCGCCTCGCTTGGAAGGATCTAAGCGTGGTCGTAAGCATTAGCAAAGGCGAGTCGCGATGTGTATTGAACAAACTGTGGGGTTATGCAGAGCCCGGAACGCTCACTGCTCTCATGGGGCCTTCCGGGTCGGGGAAATCCACTCTGCTCGACGCTTTAGCTGCTCGTCTTCCTCCCAACGCTTTTCGCTCCGGGGACGTTCTCCTCAACGGCCGCAAAGCCAACTTGTCTTTTGGCACGGCTGTAAGTAAAGCAATGAATTGTTTTCTTTGGAATGTTGTCCGTTTGGAACATTTTATAATCTCTAACATCTTATAAGTTGTTTTAAGAGCTTATAATATATAATTTTTAAATAATTTATAAGTTGCTGAAGTGTTTGCCTAATACAATTTATATATAAGATCTTTGAAAAATTATAATAAATATTTTTTATATATTTTTATATTGAGGTAAGGGTGGGTTGGTCGGGCTAAAAATCAAACCAAACTATTCTATACTCGATTCGAGTTCGTTCGATAAAAGCTCATTCGAGCTCGGTTCGAAATAGATGTCAAACAAGCTTGAACATAAATCTATGTTCGTAATAGGTTAAAGCTCGGCTCGAACTCGAGCTCGATAACTAAATAATGATAAAATAAGTGAAAAATGTCAAATTACTCGACTCGTGTTCGGCTCGATTAAAGCTCGTTCGACCTCGACTCGATTAGTTATCAAACAAGCTCAAACATGAATATCAAAGCTCGATAACATTTCAAACAAGCTTGAACACTAGTGTGTTCGGCTTGGCTCAAACCATTTACAGCCCTATGGTCGAGCGGTTCCAGGATGGGGTGGATGGTTGGGGATGGAAGTGGTAGGAAAATAAGTTGGAAAATTCCAACTTATTATTTTACCGCTTATAAGTTGTTAGGAGCTTATTTTTATGATTTTATAAGCTCTTAGACAGCTTATAAGTTGTTTTTCTGTTTAAAGAGCTTTTAAGCTCAGCCAAACATCCTCCTAATCTCCATCTCCTGCAGGCGTACGTTACGCAAGATGAAAGCTTGTTCGGCACTCTGACGGTCCGTGAAACCATTTCATACTCAGCGCAGCTGAGGCTTCCCGACAAAATGGCAAAAATGGAAAAACTCGCGATGGTCGAGAGAACCATCGTGGAAATGGGTCTTCAGGACTGCGCAGACACCGTCATCGGAAACTGGCACTTGCGTGGGATCAGCGGTGGCGAAAAGAGACGGGTCAGTATCGCCCTCGAGATCCTTATGACTCCGGCCTTACTTTTTCTCGATGAGCCCACCAGTGGGCTCGACAGGTATGTATAAGTAGTAGATTTAATTCATTAATTTTTCATGGATTGATTAATTTCCACGGCACCTTGCAGCGCGTCTGCGTTCTTCGTTACGCAGACGTTGCGTGGGTTGTCTAGAGGTGGACGAACGGTGATAGCGTCGATCCACCAACCGAGCAGTGAAGTTTTCGAGCTGTTTGACAGATTATACTTGCTTTCTGCTGGCAAAACTGTCTACTTTGGTCAAGCATCACACGCCACTGAGGCATGTAATTTTTTGGAGTTTTATCAATTCAAGACCTGAAAGATAGTAAAATTATCAATTTAAAGTCTGAAAGTTTTTTTCCTATCGATTCAAGGTCTGAAAGATTGAAAACTATCGATTCAAGACCTGAAAAATAAAACTATTAATTTAGGACTTATTCATTTTAAGACAGTGTTTGGTCTTTTTTTTTTTATTAAATAATACTCCCTCCGTCCCTAAGTTGTTTACCCCTTTTTCCCAAAAGGTTCGTCCCAAAGTTATTTACCCCTTTCCTAAAATAGAAATAACACATCACCATAATTCTAACTCACACCCCTAAAAACATCTCTTATTTACTACATAATGCCACTGTTGGGCCCACATCTCTTGTTACTTTTTGTAATAAAGCAATCACCTTTTGATAAATTGACTATATTACCCTTATGATAAATGTACTTTACAACACACAATAATAATAAACAACTCATACATTAATACCCGTGTCCAACCCTAAGGGGTAAACAACTTAGGGACGGAGGGAGTAATATTTTTATAAATCAAATTTTCAAAAATACAAATATATATTAATTTCATGTAATTGAAAAAATAAGAGACCAGAGAATTAATAAAAAAAAAATAATGTATATAGATAAAATAAGAATATAAATTATAATATGTCAAACAATTGATAGGTTCTATCTTTCACATACTGAATCAATAGAATAAATATTTTAGGTCTGATTCCTTTTTATATCTTTACTTTGGAGATGCATGGATCTGTTACATGTGTCATGTGTATGTATGCAGTTTTTTGCAGATGCAGGCTTTCCTTGCCCTGCCCTCAGAAACCCATCCGATCATTTTCTCCGTTGCATCAATTCCGATTTTGACAGAGTGAAAGCTACTCTCAAAGGATCCATCAAACTCCAGGTACATTAGTTATTTTCATTAATATCAATTACTACTTTCGTCCTCCAAAAGTAGGATAAATTGCAAGGATGGTCCCATGAGAATTTGTACTTGACAGATTTGGTCTCATTTTTAGCAGAAAAGGTCTCATCCGTTAAATATTTTACAGTTTTCTATGGAATACTGGATGATAAAACCTTTTCAACTTGATTTTTGGAGAAAAATGGGCCAGCTTTTGCTATTAACAATCATTTCAAGGTAAAATGCAAGTATGGAGGCGATTCTACAACTTTAATTCGTAGAGTTTTAAAATGTTGGAAATTAATTATTTTTACGTTGGGAATTATACGCGCGAGTTTGTTGCAGAAAACTAACGGGCGTGTGGGTCTCATACTCGTTAATCTGTTATTTTTTTACGGAAAAATCGTATGGGATTATTTGCGCTTAAAAAGGACCAAATTCATGAGGATTAATTCTTATGGGATCATTTCTGCAATTTCCCCTCCAAAAGTATGGCTTTCTATTTTTTTCAATAATTTTATTTTTTTACCATTCAACCATCACTTAATATTTTCATATGTCATCAACTTTACATTCACAAACAACAACTTAACACATAAATGAATCACACAATACAGTAAAATACTCTTACTTTATTTATTTTATCTACGTTTTTTTAAAACCTGTCAAAAACAAATAATCGTACTTATGGGGCACAGAGGGAGTACTTGGGTAATATATATGTTGTCATCATTGATTGAGCATATATATATATATAATCGTCAAAATGATATATGTATGTTGAAACCAAGGTTGAAATATTGGTATTGATAGAAATTTTGAGACCTTAAATCTGTGGTAATATCGATGGATAATACATAAATTTAACAATAAATAGAGCAAATTTTATATTTGTGATATTAATCGATATTTATCGAAATTACCGATATTTTTCCGATATTTTACCAACATTATGCGCAAATTGTATAAAAATACAATTGGAATTGATATTGCATACTGATATTTATCTATAGAGTATTGGTTCGTACATGAACCATTGAAGGAATTAGTTATTTTTACTGAAAGGTATTAGTTGTTTTAGCTTAAGAGTATTAGTTGTTTTCACTGAAGAGTCTTTTGTTTTCACTGAACAACTAAGACTCTTCAATGTAAATAGGTAATACTTTTCAGTGAAAACAACGAACACCCTTTAATGATTCATTATGACCAGTTTCAGTCTATATTTTGTCTTATCTATATTACCATTTTTTTTACGGATATTATGAAAATATTGTTACACCTCTAATATCGATATCGTTGACTACGAAAAATGGATTTATAGAGAATATATCGGGTATATATCCGAATATTTTCATTCTTGGTTGAAACTGATGAATTGCTTCTCGGTTTTATTGGATCAGTTAGATCCAAATGATGATGATCCTCATAAAGATACCACCACGGCCGAAGCTATCCGAACTCTACTCGACTCCTACTCTACTTCTCAGTATTTTTCTTCAGCCAAAGAAAAGATCGAGGAAATGTCCAAAGTTGTAAGTACATTCATGCATGCACTAGCTAATTATAACTCGTAGATAGCTCTCGAGAAATTAATATATATACATACACACACGCAGAAGGGAAGTATAGTAGACAGCGGAGGGAGCCAAGCTAGTTTCTTGATGCAGACATTTACGTTGACGAAACGCTCGTTCGTTAATATGTCGAGGGACTTTGGGTATTACTGGTTGAGGCTTGTTGTCTACGTTGTCGTTACGCTCTGTATCGGAACGATTTACTTCGACATAGGAACTACCTTCAATTCCATCATGGTACGTAGTCGAGAGATTTATAATGTAATGTGTGATGATTGGTGCACTCAATCAACAGTTGATTATGTTTACACTAAAAAGTTTGTGTTAACAAACTTTTCAGTATAAATAGGATCAATTGTTGGGTAAGTGTAGTGTGCATTTGGTGCATATGAGAGTTTGTCTTTAATTATATCATGTGGTGCAGGCCAAGAATGAAAATATCCGGATATATCCCCCATATATCCTCGATATATCTATTTTTCGTACAATTAGTAATATCGATAAATATTTGTATGCAATATCAATTTCAATTGTATTTTTGTACAATTTGAGCATAATATTGGTAAAATATCGAGAAAATGTAAAAAAAATATCAAAAAAATACAGAGAAATATCGGTAATAACGATAAATATTGATTAATATTAGAAAGGTAAAATTTGTTCTATTTTAATTGTTAAATTTATGTATTGAAAATTTGTTATTAAATTTTCATAATTTTTCAAATTTACCGATATCGAAATATCCATCGATATTTTCATAAAATCAAGAATTTAATATTTCTATCGATACCGATATTTTCAACCATGGTGCAGGCTAGGGGAGCATGTGGAGCTTTCGTCTTTGGTTTTGTAACCTTTATGTCCATCGGGGGATTTCCGTCTTTTGTGGAGGAGATGAAGGTAATGATTACGAATAGCACGCAATTGTGATGTACTACTTCCGTCCCCAAATACTCTTTACAGTTGATTTTTTCTTGCAGTTTTGCGAACGAGTTTTTTGTTAGTATTTAAGATGATAAAGTAATTTTGAAGTTATTTTATAATAGAGGAGAGATAGATTTATAATACTCTACCTTAAAAATTAATTTATCGTTTCAAGTACTAATAAACAACTTGCTCGCTAAAACACAAAAAAAAAAAAAACAACTGTAAAAAAGTGTTTGGGGACGGAGGGAGTATAGTGCAGTACTGATGATGATGATATAATGTACATAGGTTTTCCAAAGGGAGAGGTTGAATGGGCACTATGGAGTGGGAGCATTTGTGATCAGCAACACATTATCAGCAACACCATTTCTGATGATGATAACCTTCATATCTGGAAGTATATGCTACTTCATGGTGCACCTGCACCCGGGGTTCTCGCATTACGCGTTCATGTTGTTGAACCTCTACTCGAGTGTGACCGTGGTCGAGAGCCTGATGATGGCTATAGCTAGTGTCGTTCCGAATTACCTCATGGGGATCATCGTCGGGTCGGGGATTCAGGGAGTGTTCATGCTCGTCTCGGGCTTCTTCAGGTTTCCGAATGACATCCCCAAGCCTTTCTGGCGTTATCCTATGTCCTACATCAGTTTTCACTCCTGGGCTTTACAGGTATATATATTTGTGATTTTTGATATACTCTCTCCGTCCCCAAACACTTTTCACAGTTACTTTATCTTCGTGTTTTAGCGAGTGAGTTGTTTATTAGTATTTAAAATGATAAAATAATTTTTAAGACAAAGTATAATAGATCTATCTCTTCTCTATTATAAAGTAATTTTAAAATTACTTTATCATTAACTGATTTGATGATGATGTTGATGATATATTATAAAAGGGGTTGTTGGAATGCGTTTAACCCCTGCGTTGAGCTAATTGGGGGTCTTGCTAACCGATCAGTAAGTCGGGGTTCAGGGGACCACGTGCCCTTGGTTCGGGGGGCAATGTTCCCTCTGATCACTAAAAAAAATAAAGAATTCCCTACAAAATTAGAATTGTCTACGAAATTTTTTAATTATGAATAAAGCATCTACATTTCTCAACCTATAAACAATTTTGCCTACGGTTGCCTGGTAATCTCTACTACAAATTTTTTTGTTGGAAATTTCGTAGTCATATTGACAATTTTTGTAGGTGATTTTATGTATTCTTATAGTGGATGGGAGTTCAGGGGCAATGCCCCCAATTTTCTCAGTGTATGTTATGTTTGGGCTTATTTGGAATTTGTGGGCTTGTTTTCAAGGCCCGGTCTGCTAGGGTATTTTTGTTTTGGGATTCATCCGAATAAACTTTGAACTTTGCGATCCATGCTCCATACGAGTTGAGATTTAACTCAGGTTTTTTAATCTCAAACTCAATTTATACCTATAAATTTATTACTACTTTTCACAATATTCAATACAATCACACTATCACTTTTTAGCATCCACTTAACCTATTTCCTATTTTTCTCTTAAATAATACAACATCTATCATTATTAAACATTGATTTGACATAAAACAAAATGTAATCCTAACAAAATCTCAAAACAAACACATACTTATATTATTCATCAAGATTTTCACTTTCTAAGATTTCAAAGTCATGACTTAATCCCACACCTAAATCCCAAAATAAACATACCCTTAGGAGTTTATAATATTAAATATTTTTATTATTTGACCTAGGTTATTTTGAACTCTAAAAACACTGGGATCTCATAATAATATATGGATCCTCCGCTGAAATCTCATAATAATATACGGATCCTCTCCGTGGACATAGCCAACGCAATGTTAGTAAACCACATAAATTTATATCATTTTTTTTCATTTATAATTCTTTCTTGCATCTCGTTGTAACAGGGGCAATGGCAAAACGATCTAAAAGGGTTGATGTTCGATAACCAGACACCTGATCATCTCCCCAAGATTCCTGGAGAATTTGTGCTAGTACAAATATTTCAAATTGATGTTGGTCGTTCAAAGTGGATAGATCTCAGTGTTATCTTTAGCATGATCTTCATCTACAGGATCATCTTCTTCATTATGATCAAACTCAGTGAAGATGTTACCCCAAAGATTCGTGCTTTTATTGCAGCTCGAAGAATTACTGCAATTACCACCAATAATAATATTGTTAAAGGAAATAATTAAATGAATTAATTTTATATTTTTTTATAAATTTAAAGTTTTAGATGAGGTGAAACTCTTTCATGGTATCAAAGCCAAAAAAATTTACGTCCGGATAAAGATTCTAGGTTCGAACTCCACCCATATTAAATTGTCCACTCATTGGGTCTCTCTAAAGAGGAAAAATTGAGTACGGCCCATGAGTGAGGGAAAGTGTTCAGGGAAATAATTAAATTAATTAATTTTACATCATTCTGTGAGTTTGGATTTTTAGACGAGACGTTTTACATATAATCTGTAATAGTAATAATTTATAAATACAATCACCGCAGCTAATGATTTTATATATGCGATAATCCATTCTACCACTACTAATATTCTTAGGGTCCATTTGGTTTTAGGGATTGTGAAATTATTTTTATAATCCCAGGTAATTTCGTGCTTGGTTTAAGGGGTTGTACAGGACCATGACCCTGAATAGATTAGAACGACTATCTCGTGTATAATTCGATCTAGAAATTTTAGTTCTAGTCCAAATTTTCTGGTTCTAATTTATTCGTTTTCTGATAGTCTATCTAGTCCAATCCTATCCCGTAAACCAAACAGCCCCTTATTTGTTTAACTTGCTTGCCTCAATGCGACTTACACTACAAAAAAGACGCGGTTTAACGACGGAAAATTTGCGACGGCCAAATATCCGTCGCAAATTTCGTGTATTTGCGACGGATTTGGGCAAGCCGTCGTAAAAAATGTCGGTTTGCGACGGATATGAAATTCCGTCGCAACAGTTAGTGTTTTGCGACGGAAATGTCTGTCGCAAATCCTAGGGCCCACCACCTTCGTTGTACTCCTACTCATTTGCGGCGGATATGTCGTCGCAAAGTCAAAATTGAAATTTGCGACGGAATTTTCCGTCGCAAAACGACCCGTTTAAAAGTAGCCACCCGGAAAATGACCCATTTGCCTGTTTTGCGACGGAATAGCCGTCGCAAATTTTAAATTTATATTTGCGACGGCCACTTTTCCATCGCAAAATTGAGTAGTTGAAGCTCGTCAGAGGGGTTGGTGACCAATAATTGACCTGGGTCGTCGCAAAGCGTATTTGCGAGGGAATTTCCGTCGCAAAATATAGAATTTGCGACGGAAAATCAGTCCGTCGCAAATTTGTGCAGATTTATAACAACCCCCTTCCTTTTCCTTCCCTTTCACTTTCACTCTTCTTTCCCTTTCACTTTCACTCACGAAAAAAATAAGAAATGATGCGGTTTTCATATGTTCTTCACGTATAATTGGTGTATTTGTCATTGCCTTCAACCTCACCGTACGTATTTGTCATTGCCTTCTACTTCACCGTACGTTTTCACATTTTTAACCGTTTAAATGTCATATTTTTATTGTTTCAATTTTTTAGTACACTATTAGGTAATGAGCATGATATATGTTTATTTGATGGGTTTAGGTATTATTGATGATATATGTTTATTTGATGGGTACGTTAATTTTAGTTTGTGTGATATTTTTACCTATTTTTAGTCGAAACTCTGCTCAATTTTTATGTACACTATTAGATAAATTGTGTGATATTTGTTTATTTGATTGGTTTACTATGATTGATATATATGGTTGTGTTGGATTGATTTTTGTGAAGGAAAATTTTGTATATCCTTATTTTTAGGCAAACTCTGCCCAATTTTTTATAACTCACGTGATATTTACTTTTAATCTGTAACATATGCAATTTCCAGATCGTGGTTGGATGTACTCAATACCTAGAATGATAGGAGGAGGCATTAACTCTGCCTTTTGCAATAAAATTGATGAGTTTATTGAGTTTGCACTACAACATCCATGCAGTATGGATTGTATGGGTAATATTAGGTGTCCGTGTAAAGACAGAAGATGCAGAAATATGAGATTCTTGAGTGTTGATGAGGTTAGAACTCATCTTGTGATTTCCGGTTTTGTTCCCCGTTATTACAACTGGACCAGTCACGGTGAACAACGGTGGAATGTTGACATCGAAACCGTAGAATACTGGTATACTGGGTGGAGCGGTGGTGGAAATTTTGATGTTGGTGGTTCAAGTTATGTTCCGTATACTCAATTTGAACCCCAAATAGAGGATGAACCTGATAGATATCGGATGATGATTGCAGAATCTATTTTGGGTGGTCAACCACAATTCAATGAAACACTTATGGAGGAGGAACCAAATCATCGGTCAAAGAAGTTTTTTGATATGCTTAAAACCGTTGATCAAAAGTTGTTTCCTGGTTGTGAGACTGAGACGCAATTGTCATTCAATGCTCAAATGTTGAACATCAAAACTGAAGGCAAGGTCAGTCAAAAAGTGTTCAATCAATTTGCTAAATTGTTCAAATGAGCTCTACCTGAAGACAACACGGCGCCTGATAATTTCTATCAGAGCAAGAGGCTCTTGAAGGATATGGGTCTACCCTTTGAGAAGATTGATTGTTGTACAAACGGTTGCATGTTGTTTTGGGATGAGGATGAGGATCATTGTAAGATGTGTGGTCACCCACGGTACAAACCATCTGGTCGTACAAAAAGTAAGAAGAAAGTGCAGTTGAAGGCTTATAAGGCAATGTATTACCTTCCCATCACTCCTCGTCTAGAGAGGTTGTATCAGTCCAGTGCCACGGCTAAAGACATGACATGGCATGCTGAGGAGTGTTCTGGTGAGAATTCTGGAGAGATGCGGCATCCTGCAGACTCGGAGGCATGGAAACATCTTGATAGGGAGTTCCCAGATTTTGCAAGGGAGACGAGAAATGTGAGGTTAGGCTTGTGCACGGATGGTTTTGCCCCATTTGGAATGCACGGAAAAAAGTATTCATTATGGCCTGTGCTGTTGACCTCGTACAATCTACCTCCTTGGTTGTGCATGAAGCCTCAACATATATTTCTTAGTATCTTGGTGCCTGGACCACACAACCCCAAGCATAAATTGGATGTATATCTCCAGCCATTGATTAAAGAGTTGAAATCTTTGTGGTCTACGGGGGTGGAGGCCTACGACGTTCATAGGAAGCAGAACTTCACGATGCGAGCTGCACTTTTGTGGACCATTAGTGACTTTCCAGCATTTTCTATGTTGTCTGGGTGGTCAACAGCAGGAAAACTAGCATGCCCGTATTGCATGGACAGTTCTGATGCATTCTATCTTCCGTTGAGTAGAAAAGTGTCATGGTTCGACAACCATCGCAAGTTTCTTCCTCCTGATCATCCCTTTCGGAGGAACAAAACAGACTTTCTAAAGGGTAAAAATGCAGTAGGCCGCCCAAGACCACGGATTCGATCAGGTATGTGTCTGGGTACTGAATCACTACTGATGTCTATGTGTCTCATATATATAAGTTAACCATATATAAATTAATTATTTCAGGTGATTCGTTGTTGTATGAGGTTACAGTCACTGATTTGATGAAGACAACTGAGGCGGGTGCAATGGAGCACAATAAACGTATCCAGGGTGGTTGGAAGAAGAGAAGTATCTTTTGGGACTTACCTTATTGGAGCAAGTTGTTGATTCGACACAATTTGGATGTGATGCATATAGAGAAGAATGTTTTCGACAACTTGTTTCATACGGTCGTGGGTACTGAAGGGAAGACCAAAGACACTTCAAAATCCAGAGATGAGTTGAGACTCTTCTGTTCTCGTGCTTCCCTACACAAGGATGAGCAGACAAGAACATATCCCCAGGCCTCTTACACAATTAGTAAAGCAGAAAGGAAGAATTTGTGTAAGTGGGTGAAAGAGTTGAGCTTCCCTGACAATTATGTGTCGAATTTGGGAGACAGAGTTGACACGGAAACCGGAAAGGTGTCTGGAATGAAGAGTCATGATTGTCACGTGTTCATGCAACGACTCTTACCTATTGCATTTCGGTACTCACTTCCCAAGAATGTATGGAGTGTCATCACGGAATTAAGTCTCTTTTTCAGACACTTAACGGCATCAACGATTACAGTTGAGGACATGAGGCGTTTGGATGAGGAGATCCCTGTTATTCTATGCAAACTTGAGCGGATTTTTCCACCCAGCTTCTTCGACTCGATGGAGCACTTACCCGTACACTTAGCGTATGAAGCCTCAATTGCTGGTCCCGTACAGTATCGATGGATGTACCCTTTTGAGAGGTAATTCTATACCATTTTTTAAATCGACTTTTAAGATCAATACTGAATAAATTTTCTAACACAAGAATGTTTTAGGTATTTGCACAATTTAAAGCTCAATATTGGAAATGCGGCCCACATCGAAGCATCAATTGTTAATGCATACCTTACTGAAGAGGTTGGAGCATTTTGTTCTTACTACTTAGGCGATCAAGTTCAAACCAGAATCAGAAATGTGCCTCGCAACTACGATGGTCGTGGAGTAGACCATCCCCTTCGTGATGTTGAAGGTATGTTATCTGTATTTTTGCATCCGGGTCGACCAATGGGTAAGGGCACCAAACGACCGTTCAGGGGTAGTATTGAAGAGGAAACAATACATTCATATGTTTTGATGAATTGTCCTGAAGTCCAACCGTATATAGAGTAAGTAATTTAATTTTATAGTTGAGTTTTTTACAATATGTATACTGTTGATATCTGAAAAGTAATTAATTTCTTTTTTCTGATATATAAGCATGTTCTGTGAGTATAAGCGTCAAGTAGAACCAGACATCACAGATGCAACAGTTTTTCAATCCATCCGCAATGATTTTATGTTTTGGTTCCAACGTTACGTGAGTACCACATAATTATATGATTTTTACCTTATAACAAATATGTTATTATTTTTATACATGATAATTTAATATTTACAGGGACAAAATGGCCTACTTAATAACAACGCACATCTTGAAGCTCTGAGCAAAAGACCACTACGTAGTGTGGTATCATACCACGGATATTACGCAAATGGATACAAATTTCATACTGAAGCGTATGCTTCAACGAAATCGACTACAAACAGTGGTGTTTGCGTTATCGGTGCAAACTACAACGAAGAACCCATCGATTACTATGGAGTGCTGCAAGAAGTAGTTGAAATAGAATATCCGGGTTGGCCGAGCAGGACGATAGTGTTGTTCTTGTGTGAATGGTATGATCCAGGGAACCAAGGAACAAGAGTCGACAAAAACTACAAGATTGTTGATATCAACACCGGAAAGAAGTTTCCGGCGGCATACGATCCTTATATTTTTGCAACGCAAGCATCTCAGGTATATTATTGCAAATACCCCGGATCAAGTAGGCCCAACTTGAGGACAGTTTGCAAAGTAAAGGCAAGATCACTGGTTGAAGTTTCTAATCCGTCAAACAAAGACGGTGTAGAACCAACAGATCCATTTCAAACAGAGATACAAGAGGCTCAAACAGAGGTTGATCAAGCAGGTGTGAATATTTTTGTCGACTTACTTGCTGCAAATCCAGAAATAATAATGATTGAAAGTGATCATGAGGGTGATGGACAAGAGCGCGGTGGGGAGGAAGAAGAAGAGGAAGAGGAAGAGGAAGAGGAAGAGGAAGAGGAAGAGGAAGAGAAAGAGGATGAAGATGAGGAAGAGGATGAAGATGATGATGAGGATGACGAGGAAGAAGACGACGATTAGAATTACTAAATTATTGTATATATAACAAGTAAAAACGAAAATGAATTAATTTGGTGAATTATGAAAAAAAAAACGAGTCAATTTGGATACATACACAATTAATTGCGTACAAATGAACGAATTATAAATTTAAGCGGGAGTCGAAATAAATAAATTTACAGAAATAATAAAAATTAAATGGCCCCAATATTTATAAAAACAAGTTAGAAACGAAAATAAATTAATTTGGTGAATTGTAGAAAAAAAATGAGTCAATTTAGATACATACACAATTAATTGCGTACAAATGAACGAATTATAAATTTAAGCGGGAGTCGAAATAAATAAATTTACAGAAATAATAAAAATTAAATGGCCCCAATATTTATAAAAACAAGTTAGAAACAAAAATGAATTAATTTGGTGAATTGTAGAAAAAAAAATGAGTCAATTTGGATACATACACAATTAATTGCGTACAAATGAACGAATTATAAATTTAAGCGGGAGTCGAAATAAATAGTTTTACAGAAATAATAAAAATTAAATGGCCCCAATATTTATAAAAACAAGTTAGAAACGAAAATGAATTAATTTGGTGAATTGTAGAAAAAAAAACGAGTCAATTTAGATACATACACAATTAATTGCGTACAAATGAACGAATTATAAATTTAAGCGGGAGTCGAAATAAATAAATTTACAGAAATAATAAAAATTAAATGGCCCCAATATTTATAAAAACAAGTTAGAAACGAAAATAAATTAATTTGGTGAATTGTAGAAAAAAAAAATGAGTCAATTTAGATACATACACAATTAATTGCGTACAAATGAACGAATTATAAATTTAAGCGGGAGTCGAAATAAATAAATTTACAGAAATAATAAAAATTAAATGGCCCCAATATTTATAAAAACAAGTTAGAAACGAAAATAAATTAATTTGGTGAATTGTAGAAAAAAAAATGAGTCAATTTAGATACATACACAATTAATTGCGTACAAATGAACGAATTATAAATTTAAGCGGGAGTCGAAATAAATAAATTTACAGAAATAATAAAAATTAAATGGCCCCAATATTTATAAAAACAAGTTAGAAACAAAAATGAATTAATTTGGTGAATTGTAGAAAAAAAAATGAGTCAATTTGGATACATACACAATTAATTGCGTACAAATGAACGAATTATAAATTTAAGCGGGAGTCGAAATAAATAGTTTTACAGAAATAATAAAAATTAAATGGCCCTAATATTTATAAAAACAAGTTAGAAACGAAAATGAATTAATTTGGTGAATTGTAGAAAAAAAAACGAGTCAATTTGGATACATATACAATTAATTGCGTACAAATTAACGAATTATAAATTTAAGCGGGAGTCGAAATAAATAATTTTACAAAATAAAAAAAATAGTTGGGCAAACTATTTTAATAAACAACTTAGATACGAAAAGAAATTAATTTGGTGAATTATAAAAAAAATGACTTAATTTGAATACATATACAATTAATTGCATAAAAATAAACGAAAGTAGCTTGTGCCCTAGTGGCGCGCGCCCCCTCCTCTTGCACAAGAGGTCCCGTGTTCGATTCCCCATGGACGCAAAAAATGGATTAATTGTTCAAGGCCTAATAAGACTAATATAGAAGGTGTGCCGCATATAAAAAGAGATGGGTCGGTTGGCCCAGTGGTCCGCGCCCGCCCCGGCCGCCTCGGGTGCCCGGGCTCGAACCACGCGAGCCACTTTTTTTTTTGTATAGGCTCGGTAATTTGCGACGGCCATATTCCGTCGCAAATATTTAATTTTGCGACGGAAAACAGCCCGTCGCAAATTATAACAGAAAAAAATAAAAATATATATATATAAACATTTGCGACGGAATGTGGCCGTCGCAAATGTTGTTGACCCGAACGGGTCTGACCCGAAATATTTGCGACGGAATACTGTCCGTCGCAAATTCTGTGTGACCCGGCCGGGTCTGACCCGCCAATTTTGCGACGGATTTGTCCGTCGTTAATTTGCGACGGAAGTCGAAATCCGTCGCAAAAATTAGCTACGGCTGTTTTAGGGACGGATACGTGTCCGTCGCAGATACCGTCGCAAAACACTGTTTGCGACGGATTTTCCGTCGCTAATTCCGTCGCAAAACAGTGTTTTTTTTGTAGTGTTATTTGGAGAGAAGTGAAGTTGAATCAGCAAATTTAGGAATTGTTCGTGGACAAAGTATAGACTAAAAAAGGTTTATACATAGTGTTGTTATTCGAGTCGAGCGAGATCGAGTACCTGATAGTCGAGCTTGGCTCGAGCTCTTTTTGAGTCGAGCTGAACTCCGCTCATTAACATTAACAAGTAATAATATGAGCTCGGCTCGACTCGTTAACGAGCCTATCGAGCCTAGTGGAATTACAAAAAAAAAGTTAGTTATCAAGCCGAACCAATTGAGTATTTTTCGAGCTCATGCTCATTTAATCTAACGAGTCGAGCCGAGCTCACGAGCAGCTCTATTCATACATGAATCATTGAAAAATATTAGTAATTGTTTTCACCAAAGAGTATTAGTTGTTTTTACTAAAGAGTATTAGTTGTTTTAATTGAAGAGTAGTGTGAAGACAATTTATACTCTTCAGTAAAAATAACTAATACTCTTTAATAAAAGTAACTAATAGCCTTTAATAATTCCTGTATAAACCAATTTCACTTTATACGTACTCTTGTTCGAGTTATACGGAGTATTTTATACATTTTCAAGCAACATTTCAATTAGCCAAGTTGGTGCTCACAAAATATAATAATACTAGTTATATCCCCGCGAATTTCGCGGGCTTATATAAAATTTGTTAAACTTTTTTAATTAATACAGAAATTAATAATTTAATGTTTTTGTTTATATATACATAAATTATTCAATTATCTATTAAATTATTAAAATATAAATTAAATTAAAACATTTAAATTTAATATTAGGTATATATTATTTACAAATTTCGTAAATTGTAAAATCTATTTATTCTTTATATTGAAATAAATATGAAACTAAGATTAAAATATAAAGGAATGCACATATTTAACCATTGCAAGTGTGGTACATATGAAATAAAAATATTGTCATGTTTGCTAAAAAAAATTAAGTTGCAAGATTTATTCCTTAATGGGCTCATTGAAGATCAAGATTTGGAAAGCTGGCCTCGTAACTTCGACCTACAATCGGATCTATGAATGCATGTTGTCATGAATTGGCCAGATTTTCCAAAAAATAATAAAGTATCTTGAGTCAGAAGTTTGATTTGGGAAAAGTTAATCTATTTTTTTAATTAATATGAGATATAAAATCAAGTATAACGTCTCACAATTGGATTTGGGTTAAATTCCTTGTAAAATAAAAATTATGCATACCTCAATTCACCAAAAATTATATCATAAAAATATATAAGTTCGTCTTTTATATTTTCAATCAAAGTGTGTATATAGTGTGAAATTGGTTTATACATGTAACTAATTAATATCATTTGGTTAAATGATTAATACTCTTTGTGCCCTTCAACCAATACCATTTGTGAAAACAATAAATACTTCTCAAATGGTCCATGTAAATCTGGGAAGACAAAAATGAAAGGGGATCACCTCTCCTCCACCCTAAGCTAGAGTAGGTTTTATATGAAAACGGTTCATAATAAGCTTAACATATATACATGCTTTTGATAAAAAAAAAAAAGTATATTGCATGTAAATTTGGCAATAGTACATGTACTATGAAAGTATTAAATATTCCCAGCATATTTATCGAATAAGTTTAAATGAGAGAAAGTGAATTTAGTTGAACAAATTATAAATAAAATGTCAAATATTCTTTAAATAGAATTCAATCACCATAGAAGTCTTTCAATTTAGTTTTTAATAGGATGTCTTTACATATGTAGCATAGATAGAATGTACATATTGTTAGTGCAAAATAAATACTCAAAATTAATAATTTATCTATAAATGGTATTGAAGGTTCAATTTGAATCTTCAAAATACATGAAACAGTAGATCTTATATTGTTAACCGAGAACTTTGGAATTTAGTTTAAGAATAATATACAACAATACTCAAATTAAAGTTCATTCAGTATTAAATTCAAATATTCTTTAAATTAAATTCAATAGCCATGAAAATATGCCGGTTTTGTTTTAATGGGATTTCATCTTTTTCTGTCTTAACCTTTGTAATATCAATAGAAAGTATATATTGTTAGTGAAGAATAAAGATTCAAAATTAATAATTTATATTAAATAATTATATAAAATGTCAAACATACTCTAAATATGTCCGGAACAAAATCAAAATATTTCAACAATTTCTTACATATTGTTAGTCAGTATAAATATTCATAATTTAAAATAAAACTGTCAAACATACTATAAATTAATTCCAATTATTTTGCTAATTTAAATTAAACCTCTCATTGAATTTTCTTCATTCAACCGTATTAATTTTATTAATTAAAATATGTGTCAATAGAAACAAATACAACTAATATAATGCATTAAAATAATATTTAATTTAAACATTCTTTAATTAGTTTGCTATCAAAATTGAATTATTGGAGACTTAAATACATGTAAATTTGATTACTTGTTTGTAATATTCCTTTGAATCTTTTATCCCAAATATGAAATAGGAGTAATATGAATAGGATTTATTTTAATTGTAGTAGTTATAATTATAATTATAAAGGGTGCATGAATTGCATTCCTAGATTATTGGAATAAAAAAAAAAAACTAACGCAATATTCAATTTATTCATTAATTGAAATGGTTATGAATTTAAAAATTAATATATAATATGTTACATGGAGCAAATGTGGTAAAATATACAGTAAATGATTCGTCATGGAAAACACTCCATTAACGACCAAAGATAAAATTAAAAAAAAAAAAGAGGAAAAAAAATGTTCGTAAGCAATCTTCAATCCTAGAAATGGTTTTCAAGTTTCAACGAAGATGTACACACAACTTGCTACAAAATCTTCCATGTATGTATCCCCTATTTGAAAAAGAAAAAAGATAGAGTTACATTAAAAAGAGATATATAGAGAAACAATAAAAGTAAAGAATACAAACAAAAATTAATAATCGAACAAAGAAAACCTGCACAAAAACATAGAAAATTAGCAACAAATATATCATAATGTATCTAAACTGTTTATAACTTATAATAAAAATATTAGTATGATAAGTATTGATCTTTTTTATTGCCTGCAAAAATAAAAATATTACTTTGATTCATCAAATATCATCAAAAAGAAAAGAAGTAAAGGAGGAGGAGGAGGAGGAGGAGGAGGTGGTGGTGAATTTTCTCTAGTGTATGAAAATGAAAATAGAGTTTGGGATAAGTTTGAAATGAAAACAAATATTTGAGGCATGATTGAAATCTTACAATGAGTCATAATTTATAGAAAATGTTTGATAAAATTAACGACTAAGATTAAAAGTATATAATAAACGGTTTAGATCAAAATTTGAGAGTTGACTCAATAAGAGGTCAAAGACTTTGAAATAGTATTGTTTAACCTTTGCCACATGGGCATGTTGAGCTTTGGCTATATAAAGGTATGGATAATGGGCATAATGCGTCAAAAAACCCCTGAAACTATCAACTTTTATTTTAAAAGATCTTTAAACTATTTTTTTGTTTTAAAAAGTCTCTTAACTATCAACCTCCGTTTCAAAAGGCCCTCAAACTATTTTTTTGTTTTAAAAAACCGTTAAAGTATATATTTTTTATTTCATGAGACCCTTTTTCGACAATCCATTAGAGTACATTTTTTGTTGGAATTTGATCTTAACAACATCGAAATTGATTTATTCATCATTTTCTAATGAAATGCACTAAACTAACTCAGTAAATTCATTAATTTTTTATGAAACAATTTAATAGTTTAAGGGTCTTTTAAAATAAATGTACTTCAAGAGCCTTTTTAAAACAAAAGATGATAGTTTAGGCGTCTTTTAATACATTATATCAATAAAATAAAAAATAAAAATTTGCTTCTGTTTTTATGTGTATCGTGATCCAACCCAATAATGGGTCTGGGCTACGTAGATGGACCAGCCCACGAACCCATAATCACAACTCCAACATTTATACTAAATTAAATTAAATAGTATATATATAAATAAGGGCGCTACTATTCACCCACCTCTTTTAAAAAATATATATATGTTTAATAAAAATAATAATATACCCTTTATAAAAGATAAACATTATTTTATTAAACACTCATGCTTTCAACATCATCCCAAAATTTTAGAATTCACGTAATTTTTTTTATTCTTTTATACACAGTTGCACCATTAAAAAAAAAAAAAGTATAATCCTAAGAGTATAAATTATAAAGACACAATTTAAATGAGATTAAAATAATTTTTTATCTAAAAATCGGTACACCATGAAAATAAAAGGAATTGTGGTTTTTTTAAACGGCAGGAAGCGGTGGTTCAATTAAAATAAAAAATAATTGTTGATGTGCTATTTTTTTAATTTCAAATTGATGGGTGTGTATATATAATAAATAATGTAAATATTATATTAAGGTTATAGTTGTAAATTTTAAGGGGGTGTATTAAGAAAAAATAAAAAAAATAAGCAATATACATGGTGGGTTAATTTAGCAGTGGGTGAACAAAATATTATCGTGGGTGTTAATAGCCGTGACATATAAATAAATGTAATCTGGCGGCCGGAGATTTCTTTCAGAACGATGGGAAGCGGAGAAGAAGAATCAGTGGAGGCAGCGGCGGTCGCTCGGAGAGAGCGGCTGAGAGCGCTTAAAGCTGCTCAGGAACTCCTCAACACCCCCGACGATTCTGCTACTAACCAAGATGAAGATGATGAACAAAATAAGTAAGACCTCCTCGCTCCCATTTTTTCAATTCGTTTCGTAATAATCGTCTGCAGCTTGAAATTGGCCGTCTTGTTACACTATTCCGTCCTTATTAGATGCGTAGCTTTGATTTAGTTACGATGTATTGGGTTGAATCGTGCTCGAGTAAGTAATCACGAGATTTTGAGTTCATAGACCCTAATATTGTTGCTCTGTTATCTATGGGAAAAGGTTTCCCGTTTGATTGGGTAATTTTCCATAACATATTGTATACCACTATGTTCATGGATTCTATGAATTTGAGCCTCAAGATATAGCTATATGTAGGTCATTGTTTTGAATATATTCTCCTCGCTCCCATTTTTTCAATTCTTTTCGTAATAATTGTCTCCAGATTGAAATTGTCGTCTTGTTAAACTCTTCCGTCCTTATTAGATGCATAGCTTTGGTTTAGTTACGAGTATTGGATTGAATCGTGCTCGACTAAGTAATCATGAGATTTTGAGTTCAGAGACCCTAATATTGTTGCTCTGTTGTCTATGGAAAAAGGTTTCCCGTTTGATTGGGTAATTTTCCAAAACATATTGTATACCACTATTTTCATGGATTTCTTTCTATGAATTTGAGCCTCAAGATATAGCTATATGTAGGTCATTGTTTTGAATATACTTATTTTGGGAAGCACATGCTCTAGACTAATGGTTTGTGTTCTTAGGGATTGATTATCTTCTTCTTTCTACACAGAATGCATATTTTAACCCCTTATACTTTTAAAAAAAAAATTGGAAAAATGCATATTTAGCTCCTTGTCTCTTGAGCACACCTGTTTATCGGCAAGCAGACGTGAAGGCTCGTATACTCGTGTTATTTACAATGATGTTCTTGTTCAATGTTTTAATTCTGAAAAAGTTAATGAAATAGTTTTGAGTGTATTATGAAAAAGGTTTCCCGTTTGATTGGGTAATTTTCCAAAACATATTGTATACCACTATTTTTGTTGATTTCTTTCTATGAATTTGACTCTTCCTATCGCCTCAAGATATAGTTATATGTAGGTCATTGTTTTGAATATATTTATTTTGGGAAGCACAGGCACTAGATAACTGGTTTGTGTGCTTAGAGATTGATTATCTTCTTCTTTCTATACAGAATGCATATTTAACCCCTTATACTTCTAATTTTTTTTGGAAAAAAATGCATATTTAGCTCCTTGAATGCATATTGAAGGCTCTTATACTCGTTTTAATTACGATTCTTGTTCAATGTTTTGATTCTGAAAAAGTTAATGAAATAATTTTGAGTGCATTATGTTCTTTATCCGTCCTTTGTGACCGTCTAATCAATTACTATATTGCTTCCAGCAATGTGAGTATGAAGTTTCGGAATTACCTTCCTCACGACAAGCAACTTCAAGAGGGTAAACTTGCCCCGCCTGTATTACCTAAATTCGAAGACCCTGTCCTGGCAGCTCCTCCTCAAGAGGAGAAGAAAGAGGTGCTTCATGAAATTCTACAACATATTTCTTCTCACCGTCTTAACATATTCTCGCTGGATACTAACTGTTGAGAACGAAATTCAGGATCCGTTTCTTAACATAGCACCAAAGAAACCAAATTGGGACCTGAGGAGGGACGTGCAAAAGAGACTTGACAAGCTCGAAAGGCGCACTCAAAAGGCTATGTTAACACTCATGGGTTGGTCATCTTTCTTTATGTTGTTACTAATCATTACATTAGGTTTTGAAATTGTTCTCTCTTGTTTTCATTTACAATTTCATGTCTGAATGTGTCGATGATCACACCAGGAGTGCTTAATTTTCCACTGTTAATTGACACTTGTCCTTGACTTTTCGACAAACATCTGGAAATTATATGCGGAAGTGAAAAATTAGTTGCCAGAAAAACTGTTTGTTTGATAAGTAATAGCTGGCCAGTTTTGCTTTAAGAGTATAATTTGCCAAGTAAGTACTTGCTCAGGATTGCATGAGCAAAAAACCAATGTAAAGCTTATTTCTGATTGTTCCATTATGAATTGATCTTGTGCAGAACGGGAGGAAGAAAAAAGAAGATCAGAAGAGAATCAAGAGACTGAAAATGGTGGAGAAGAATGATTCTGCTTGAATGTTGTAAAGTGGTTTTATTTTTTCTGAATTTTCATGTCGAGGAATCATATAACGTATACCTTTTCACGTTGATTAGTACTAGGCTCCACTTTTGGGGGCAATTACATTCTCTTGTTTGTTTGAAAGAGAGTAAAACAAGTTGAAATTAGAAAAGGGAAATAGGATCGATTTTGTTTGTGATCGTAGAACCAGTAACGTGCTTTGCAACCATTTCTAGCCCTTGTATTGATATGCATGTATTCCACTAATTAGAGCTGAATGCATCCTTCTTCTTCTTCTTCCCAAGAGGCATCCACCATAGGAAGCTGATATTCATCAGGTTTGAGTGCCAAAGCGAAGTCTGGCAATGTTGGTGCTGTCTCCATGATTCTATACCCAAAACTTAGGACTTAGATTTATTTTAGCAAATAAAATGTTAAACTAAATAGGTGTAGTTCGTACTTGTCGTAAGAGAATAGATCCCTGTTGATTCGCACCTTGGTAGACGTATCCTTGGGAATCTTTTCAGACAGATACTTGAGAGTTCCCGAAAGAGGGGGGTTCCTGCAGATGAGTTTACATCACTCGTTGTTATCTAATTATTACAGTATTTAAGGATGGAAAAGGGAATAACCTGGAGATGGGGGGAGACGAATTAAAAGCGTAGGAAGCTTTGTTGCTATCTTTCATATATTCATCGGCTGCTTGAAGAGCAGCAATAGCCATTCCACGAGACTTGTCCGTGTTGGCCTCGTCGAGCATTAGGCCATGATAGTAGTAAGCTGCAGCCTAGGAAAACCATCAAACTCTTGATGCATCAAAATATTGATACTGAAAAAACTGCAGTCAGTAATGTTGGAAGTATACCTTAGCTTCAATGTATTTCCACTTGACCAATAGCCTATGCTTCTCTCCCCAACCATTTGCTAGTGGAAGGTTCATGATGTTGTCTTGGGCCTGTAACACAACGCATTTGTTACCATTTCGGAAAAGAAGCGATGTGGCGAACGAGTCGAGCGATACCTGCTGCCAGCATTTTAGCATCTCGCACGCAAGTCTTCGTTTCACAGCAATTGTAGCTTTGCTGTTCTCAATTGCAAGCCCAAGCTGGATGTCAACACCCTATACAATGACAGGAGAAAACCTCAAGAATGGCATACTATACAATGTGAACAACCAATGACAGAAGAAAACCTCAAGAATGACATCCTATTCAATGTCAATCTTGTATAATTCTGCATAACTATATCTTAGGGGTCGGTTTGAAGGACTGTCTGAGTTTGTCTTTATAATCCCATGTAATCTCATGTTTGGTTTGAAGGACTGCAAAGGATCATGGTCCGGGTTCAAGTCCATAATTCCAACTTATCCCCCATTTTAAGGACTATTGAGTTCTGACAAATAGGTGAGATTATTTGTTCTACTGAATTACAATTACCATTTTATCCTCCATTTTCCATTTTAAGTGACTAATCTACCCTTATTCAAAATAAAAATAACCGCCGCCCAATTTATCCTCATAAAAATTAACCGCCGCCCGATTTATCCCACTTAATCACACAATTCAATCATACAATTCAAACATACATACATTCATATTCAATAATCCAATCTAATTCAATTCCTTTCAGTCAAATCTCATCTAGTCCAATCCAATCCCGTGAAAGGAAACGTCCCTTAGGGGCCGTTTGGTTCACGGGATGAGATTGGATTAGATGGGATTGAATTTAATGACCTTGGATAAGGTAGGATTATTTGAGGAGGAATGTGTGTTTGGATTGAATGATTAAGTGGGTTTAAAGTGCAACATATCATTTTAAAGCATGGGACTATTGAGTCCCACCATCCCTAAGGGATTAGTTAGTCCCTCATTTGATGGATTGAGTAGGTTTATGACTCGGGCCACAATTTTATCTCGGGCCGTAAACCTGCGAACCAAACGCAATATTACATGGGATTGAGTGGGACTAAAACTTTAGTCCCACCCAATCCAGCGAACCAAACGCCCCCTTAAAGGATTCTTTCCTACCATGTAGTGCACAATTCATGCAATACCTGGCCAAGTGCCTGGAGGCAAAGTGCTCGTAGGACGCCTTCAGCAAGGTCCACCGGAAGATTTCTCCTGCTGCACGGACATAAATAAGAGTGAACCACCGCTAGAGCTGTTAAACGAAATGAGCTGCTCGTGAGCTCGACTCGTTAGATTAAACGAGCTCGAGCTCGAAAAATACTTGATTGCTTAACGAGCCAAGCCGAGCTCGGCTCGTTAGGCTTGATAACTAAGATTTTTTTATAGTTCCACTAAGCTCGATAGGTTCGGCTTGACTCGATAGACTCGATAGGCTCATTAGACTCGTTAACGAGTCGAGCCGAGCTCCTATTATTACTCGTTAATGTTAACGAGCCGAGCTCGACTCGACTCAATAAGAGCTCGCTTGACTCGAATAACAGCATTAACCACTGCCAACTGTGGGGATCGAAAGCTATCAACGAGATACCTCATTTCGTTGGGCAACTGCGGAAGCACGTGTCGAACAGCACAATCGAGGTACCCTGCTGCCTTCAAGAAAATATCAACACAAGAACGCCGGCTCTCTGTTGGAAACTGGACTTAATTATTATGCATTAAAGAGATCTGCTTAAACAATGCAACATTGTGGTTAACACACCAACCTTCTGATACCTTTTGCTGAGAGCCGTCGTTGGATGTTCTCAGAAGAAGCAGTAAATTAGCTTGGGAAAACAACAGCATTGCCATGAAATGCAAAACGGATAATACCTCATACCAAGCACTGTACATGCCAGTTTCCTGGAGATGATAATGAGATGTAAAGATGTAAACAGAAACAGACTAAGCTTATTTGAAACATCTTATAAGCTCTAATATCTTATAAGTTGTTTTAAAAGCTTATAAGATGTAATTTTTAAGTAGTTTAAAGGTTGCTAAAGTGTTTGGCTAATATAATTTATAAGATCTTTGATAATTTTTAATAAATATTTTTTAAATTTTAATTTTAATATAAAATTATACTCCATTCGTTCCCTAATAATTTTCACACTTTTATTTTGGAACGTCCTACAATAACTTTCACACCCCAAATATATAATAAAATACTTTCACAATACCTACTTTAATTCAAAATATTCTTCATTCATTGGTTGAAAAGTTAATAAAGCATTTTTTCTTAAAATGTGTGTCACTCAACCTCTGAAAGTTAAAAGGGGACTAGAGTTTTTTTTTTTTTTTTTTATGTTGAGATAGAGGTGGGTGGGGGTCGGGAAGGGGTAGGGTGGGTGGTTGGGGGTGGAAAATAAATTGGAAAATCTCAATCTTCTTTTTTACGAATTATAAGCTGTTAGGAGCTTATTTCATTATCTTATAAACTGTTAGACATCTTATTTTGTCAAACACAATAATAGTGTAATTAGGGGACGCTTGGTTAACAACTCTTTAATGGTAATGGGAATGAGATTGAAAACTAGTGTAATTAGTATGGTTCATGAGAACAAAATCACTACCTCTCCTCCTAAATAAGGTAATCACTACTCCATTTTAATTACCCTATTCCCTTCCTACAATCATCCTCCTCAATCACTCCCCCATTCCTCCACCAATAACCATTTATTGCGAATTTCTATTCCAAAATTGGGGCATGACACTAGCAATGGTGTCACCATTAGAACACTTCTTCCCCTAACATATCATTTTTCTTACGAGGGCGTAGATGAAAATAAATTTTCATTTCCATTACCATTGAAGGATTGCTAACCAAGCGCCCCCTAAGTTATTTTAAAGAGCTTATAGCCTTAGCCAAACACACTCTTAAGGTTCAAGCCTTGTACCTCTGCTTCGTCCTCCTGGTTAACCCAAACAAATTCTATTTTGTGCTGCAAAGGACTGGCTGCACAACACAACACAAAACAAACTAAATTTAATATCATCAAAGCACAAAGTTTGAATCTTTACAAGCTTACCATCTTTAACCAGTCCCAAAAGCAGTGGCAGATAGTCTTCTAGAGCATGATGAAGATCACCCAATATCGAACTTCCTGCACGAAACAAACACCAACTCTAAGACCACCCCGAAAGCTAAGAAAATATAAAATTGTCTACGGAAATTGTCAATATGGCTACAAAATTTACAAAATAGTAGCGGAGATTGCCCACGAATTGCCTACAAAAATTTCTAATTATATTATCATTTTTCTTCCCCACCTACAAAATAAATTGCCTACGAAAATTCGGTAGGCAAATTGTGATGTAGTTAAATTCTTTTAGGCAAATGACTTGTAGATAGTTATACCCAGTGATACAAAAATCCTTCTAGGCCCCCGCCTAGGCGCTAGGCGGTCATCAGCCCCCCGATTTATAGTGTAACCCGCCTAAGCAGACAATATATTCATTATTTTATTTTTTCCGCTTTGAAACGACGTCGTTTGGAGAATTTCTATTAATTTGATAAACGTGAGTGATTGTCTAGTTGGACTATTTGCATATGGAAGTTGATATTATATTGTTAACTTGTTACTACAAAAAAATTAGCCATATTAAAATACTATCAAATATTTTTTTTACTATATTATTGAGATATAGAGGGTAAAAAATTGAATAAAACAAAAAAAACTCCCAACGACTAGTCCCCGCCTAGGCGCTAGGCGTTCTAAATCCGCCCGACTAGCGATTTCCGACTTCTACAACCTCCTAGAGATTTTATTTTGTAGGCAAATTATTTTCCTAGGCAAAGTTGTTTCTAGGTTGAGAATCGTAGCTGCTTTCAAATTAGAAAATTTCGTAGGCAATTCTTACTACGAACTTTTTTGTTGAAAATTTTTTGTAGGTAATTCTTTATGTTTTTGTAGTGAAATACTAACCATGTTGGCTAGCTGTTTTCCTTCTGGTTCGCGTAATCGTCGGGGCTTCTTGACCCGCCACGAGTACAATTCGGGTCCTAATAGCTGAGAGCCGTTCGAGTAAGCTTTTATTTACATCATCACTCAGTGAGTCTGAGAAATCGACGGGCTTAGGGATACGTAAACCTGGAACGAACACGGAGACGTCCCCGATGTTTGCTGGACGTCTCCTGTTTCCTCCTGAATCCTTTGGGCTCGATAAAAGGCACCCCATTTCCTTCCTTAGTCTCTAAAATGATCCACTATATATATATATATATATATAAAAGAGTGTGGCATTAGTATATGTAATAGAGGTCAACAAACTCAATAAATGAAGACAACTAGCAAAGCAGATGGCAACTCACGGGTAGCAGCCAGAAAAGGAAACTAATGGCGTATACATCAAGAGAAAAGCATGAGAAATAGCTAAGAAGCTTTAGATTAAAGTGTTGACTCAAGTTGCGGATTTGGACACCTTAGATTCGAGAGGGTCAACAAAAAGAGTTTGAGCAAGCAAGGAAATAATTCTAGTGACATTATTTGCCGTTCAACTTCAGTTTTATTAGATATAATAAGTGTTGAGATAATATTTCTCCAAAAGAAAAAAGAAAATGGCAATAGTGTGATTAAATAAACAAATGAAACTATAGTAATAAGATCTCTATTAAGAAAGCTCCGGTGTTGAAGTTGAATGTTTTGAAAAGTAGTTGCAGGTATGACCCCTGACAGAGATAGGGAAGAAAATGTGTTGCAGAAAAATATATTAATTCGAATGAATTCCATATATTTATTTTGTTGTTAGGCTCACCTAAGCTCACCGTAGTAGTTATTAAGAGGTTGTTTGGCTAAGCTTATTTGGAACATCTTATATGTTGTTTTAAGCCAATTTTGATTACTCATTTTAAAATGGCACAATTTTTTAAAAAATGAATTGTTTATTAATACTTTTGAGTGTAAAGTAATTTTTTAGGAATTGTTTATTAATATTTTTTAGTATAAAAATAGATTTTTAAGAGTTGAGTGTGAAAAAGTGGTATTATTTTTTGCCATTTTAGGAAATGGATAAACAAAAAAAAAAATACTTCTTTTTTGGAGCTTTTGGATAAACAAAATTGGGATGGAGGGAGTAATTTTTAAGTAACTTATAAGTTACTTAAGTGATTGGCTAATACAAGTTATAAGATCTTTGAAAATTTATGATAAAAAGGGGGGAAAATAGTTTTTTTAGTCCTTTATCTTACACCTATTATGTTTTTGGTCCCCTTGACTATTACTTTTTGGAAAAGGTCCCTTAACTTACAAAAAAATCCATTTTTCGTCCTCGAACCTTCTATAGCAGGTCACTCAGCATGTGACTGCTGACGTGGAATTTTCGTTTTTTTTTTTAATTCCGAGAATAAACTTGATAAAAATATCTATTTGGAATTATCTTAATGGTGGGTGCTTTACTTTGACCATTTACATTTAAAATGTATTAAAATTAATAGAACACTTAAAAAAATATCTTTCTTCATATTCTCTTTCTTTTTTCTTTTAATTCCCCTGTATCATCTTTAAAAAAAAGAAATGCAGCACAACAGTGTTAAAATCATCAAATCCCTACCAAAACTTTAATCTCCAGTGAACAAAATTTTGAAGAGATCCTCAAATCCCCCATCATCATCAAACCTCAAAATCTACACAAAAATTGGAATCTAACACAAAATTTGAAGAAATTTTCAATCCCCTTCATATCGGTGAACAAAATCCCCATAACAATATAAAGAGGAATTCTGGAAACGGAGATCTAACTCAAAATTTGAAGGAATCATCAAATCACCATCATAATCGAAAACAAAAACCAAGATTAATTTAGAAATACCCAAAATCTCAAATAAAAGAATCAGCAATGAACAAAAAGAAAGAAAAAAACAGAGGACTTGGTCTTCCCAAATACTCTCCCAGATTCAAATATTGTGATAAATTTGACCTCAATTGAAGCGACCCACTTTCAATCCATCACGATTTCGAAGCTCCTTCACGGCGACACCGACAAAGGCCTGCTCTATTTCATAGACGACCCAGCCCTGCTCTATTCGTAGTAGACTCAACCCCCAATCTTCCTTGGATTGTTGCCCAATTATGCTCTATTTCATCGAAGATCAGCCCTCACCGGTCCGAGCACAGTGATTGTTGCCCAGCTGCGTTCGAGCACTGAAATAATTTTCCCCTAATTTCCGAATCAGCCCTCAAGTTATTTGGGGTTTTTTGTTCCAATTCCCCCTAATTTCTGTAGGCACACTCGACGAGGCGGTGGAGGAGTAGACACACGCGACGACGGCAGTAGGCACCGGCGGTGGCGCCGTGTATGGAGGTGTGAATATATGGGTTTTCTGTGTCGAATTGAAATCCTAATTGGGGAAATATATAAAATTAATTATGAAAAGATTTTTTTTTTTTTAGTTTTAATTCTCCTTAATGGAATTTTCCACATGAATGATGACTTGTAAGCACCAACCAATTACTCCCTCCGTCCATGAAATTTCTACCCATTTACTGTTGGGTGCAGTTTTTAATGAAAATTAGTATTTTATTGAAAAAGTAGATAAAGTAGATAAAGTAAAAGTATTGTGGTGGGTATTGTGGGACCCATTTATATGTTTGTGAGTGGTGTTTATTTCCAAAAAGGGAATGAGTAAAAATTTGGTGGACAAACAAAAAAGGAAAGTGGGTAAAAATTTGGTGGACAGAGGGAGTACCTTATTCCATATAGGATATTTTATTACAATAAAAATAAAACAAAATGGAAAATGAGTGCCATGTCATTAAAAATCGAAAAGATGACCTGCTATAGGAGGTTAGAGGACGAAAAACAATTTTTTTTGAAAGTTAAAGGACCGTTTTCAAAAAGCAATAGTCAAGAGGACCAAAAGCACAATAGGTGTAACATAAAGGACTAAAAAAATCATTTTCCCTAAAAAGGGTAAAGGTGTTTAGGAAATTTTAACTTATTTTTTACAATTTATAAGCTCTTTAGAGCTTATTTTATAATCTTATTTTGTCAAACACATTTATAGTACTTATAAACTTTTAAACTTACAAGTTATTTTGAATTTATAGCACTTATAAACTCTTAAACAACTTACAAGCTGTTTTGAAAATCTTATAAGCTCAGCCAAACAACCTTAGAGTAACCAACTCTCCAATCAAAATAGTATAACAGTTTAAACCCCTAGTAGATAGGGGCTTGGCTGAATAATTTGCAATTTTTTAGGTTTTGATGCAACGGATAATTATTACATGAATGATACCACCTCACTATGCAACGAATGTGTTGTAGTATGAAGAAGTGAGCAAGTAATTTCACTGTAAATTTAAATTAAAGCCGAAAATATCACCAACGCTGGAAAATGGTGAGTTACAACTTGATTAATTCTTTCTATGTTGCAAAACATATATACTCCAACTATTTTTCGCTCTTAACAATTTGAGTCACAATACCAAGAGCAATAGTTCTTCCTGATGCTCTCAGGAACACCCTTCCCAGAGCTCTACAGCTGTTATACTCCTCCACACAAACAGGCCCTTGCAAAGCCACCTGAGATTATTACAAAATTAGCCAAATACTGATAATAAATGCATGCATGCATGCATGCCTCATAAAGTGTTGGAGATACTTTCTTTTGCCAAAAATTTGCAACTTGTAAGGAAACAAACTTTTCTGTGTTTTTATTAAGGCATAATGCGTCAAAAAGCCCCTAAACTGTCAACTTTTGTTTCGAAAGACCCCTTAACTATTTTTTGTTTTAAAAAGCTCAAACTATTATTTTTTGTTTCATGAGACCATTTTTTGACAATCCATTAGGACATATTTTTTGTTGGAAGTCGATCTTAACAACAATGAAATTGATTTATTCATCATTTTCTAATGAAATGCATTAAACTAACTCAGTAAAATTCGTGAATTTTCGTTATCAGGGGCCTCATGAAACAAAAATTAATAGTTTAAGAGTCTTTTAAAACAAAAATAAGTCAGGGGCCTTTTGAAACAAAAGTTGATAGTTTAGGGGTCTTTTAATGCATTATGCCTTTTATTAATTAGGCTAAATCTCAAGGGTAGTTTTTGTAGTTACACTAATTGGGTTTCATAGCCAAGGGAATAAACTCTGCACTAACCTCAACCATGGCACTCTGCTTGGCTAGCAAACATCTTGGGGACTTCTTTGTCGCTTTCCCTGTCTTCGGATCGAGCAGACACGATATCTTCACAACTTTTGCAGCCTCTTTTGCATGGTGTATGTGAAACTCTAACTGCAAAATCACTCGGAGATTATGATGGAGTTACTCCTACACATCGAGATTAAAATTACAATACAAAGTTAAAATTGTTGGTATTTATTAATGCTACCTGAGAACCAATCAAAATTGGAGATGGAACGTCGAGGACAACAATTTTTAGTTCCAACTGGCTTGCGACTTGAACAGGGTAGTCAGGGTGACATAGTACATTTCCAGCTGTTACATGATTGCCCTCGATATTTTGCAAATTGACTGTAACATTGTCACCGGCTCTAGCAATGCTGCAAGGTTTAGAATCCCGTTCTAAAGAACGGGCTGTCACTATTTCTTTTGAAGGCATGATTAATACCTGCACCCAAAATGAATCCTTAAATTTATTAATGCCTTCTGGAACTGCATTTTTCACAAGAGTGGGGCAAAGCGTACAGTGACAAATAAAATTTTCCAGTTCTAGTCTACAGATGGTTCAACAAAGTATCAACATCTTTCCTACATAGATTGACAAAAGTTACTGGATTGAAAGTATAAATTAACTTAAGAAGAATGATACATATTCATTCTGAAAAGACCCAAAAACACAGCCACAAAGTACTGTACCTTAGATCCTGTTCGAATAGCTCCAGTTTCCAGTTTCCCGCATATCGACAGCTGACTTTGGGATTGTGACTTCACATCACACATAGGCATTAGTAGAGGTTTGGAGCAGTCTCTTGCAGGAAGCTGGAAAGAATCTATTGCATCCAACAAAGTGGGTCCTTTAAACCTGTAATAGAAATAATTTGACAAGGGTCAGCACAGATTCAAACAGAAGCAAATCAATCAAACTATACAATATTATTTAATATACTGATGACCAACTGTCAGCATGTGTCCTCAATCTACACTAGGAAGATAATAGAGTATGCTTCCAAATTACATGGCCTAATCAAAACATCTAACCACCAATTGACTCAATTAAACTCCTTTCCCCACAGACATACAGCAAATTATATCATACACCAAAGTTCTTAGATGTTGATTACAACTGCTGCTTAGAGATTATGAACATAGCCAGATATAAGCAAACTGACAGTGAGATGTTTAATAAGGATTCAACCTGCCAGACATAGTTATCCATTCGTTATACATGCATGAAGATACAGACATAAAGAACTGAGTCAAAAGTGCATTCATCCAGCAAGAAGAAACAATATAAGACTTATAATTTGATGTCTCTATAAACTTGTGTCAAAAACTAAGGTGAGAGAATGCTTAAAAGGCATACATTACATAACTTGAAAGCACTGAGAGTGAGGGGGGAGAGAGAAAACAAGAAACTAACCAGGACAACCGTGCATCAGAAGAATTTGCTACTAAGTTTTGGTTTTCCATGACACTAACTGGAACCCATGAAATAGAAGATTCTTTAAAACCACAAGAACGGAGAAATGTTCCTAATTTCTGCTTCACAAAATCAAATCTTTGCTTTGAGTATTCAACCACATCCATTTTGTTGACAGCAACAATAATCTGATCAACTCCAAAGCTCCTAATCAGCTGTGCATGTTCCCTTGTTTGCCCTCTGGTAGCATCTATGCCAGCTTCAAATGAACCGATTGAAGCATCTATCACTAGAATTGCAGCATCTGCTTGGGTTGCTCCAGAAATCATGTTTGGAACAAAATCTCTATGTCCCGGGGAGTCGAGCAGCACAACATGATATTTATTAGAGGTGAAAAAAGCAACACCCACGGTCATGGTTATACCCCTTTCCCTTTCTTCAGCACTTTCATCCATTGCCCATGCATAAGCAAAAGATCCTTTTCCCTGGTCAAACAACAAAATGCTTACATTTCTGGCAACCCAATTTAACACCGCATGTAAGAAATAAAGTTTACAGTGTTAACACCTGTTGTTTAGCTTCTTTTTCATATTTGTGCATCTCTTTCTGGGATATACGCCCCAAAAGATGAAGCAACTTTCCTGAGAGTGTTGACTTCCCAGAATCAACATGGCCAACCTAGGTATACAGATAATTATAAATTTTGAGTTTGTGTAAATGCAAAGTCTTGGTATGTATTATGAAAGAACATTAGAAACTTACAATTGCAAGATTTAGTTGTCTTAATTCACCATCTGTCTTATCGGAAATCATCCATGCCTCAGGAGTATATTGTGAAAAGGATGTTGTTTTTCCCTCGCTGATAGTATCACCTTTTCCAGTTTTAGAAGACAAAGGTTTAGTGTCCACACTGCTATCAGAAAACTCCGGGTTTTTTCCACTGGCTGAAGCAGAACTGTTCTCACTAATTCCATTACTTCTGTCTCTTGTCTCTGATGCTGATGATGACTCCTTTCCTTTAGCACCTAATTCAAATTCAACTGTGACATTGGTGTCCCTTTCACTCGAAACCTTACCTGTGTGAAATTTTTATTAAAAATTTGAGTTGTATAAAAAGTAGGCATCATAAGGTGATCAAACACATCTTATTTTACGCACAAAAACATTAAACAGGCCTAGAGATGCAGCCCGACTGCCAAAATATTTACCTTTTGATTTCAATTTCAGTGATTGCAATCCATTTGAGACCAAATCATCTGGAGAAGGAGCATCGAACTTGAAAAGGGCTGCCATCAACATTTATAATGTTAGACATAAAGAAAGATAATGTATAACCATCACAATCACAGCAATAAAGAAAACGATCTAATTGGTATATGAAATGATTTTCCCCTAGGACTAAAAAAACATGATTATCTACTGATTGATGACCAACTTAGCACTTGTTCCAACCTATATTAACTTTTTGATGATTTCGAGAACTAAAAGCACTATTAAATTCTGGAAAAGTGCCACGAATATTTCCAGGTTTGTGGATGTAGTGATGGTCATCTGTGGGGAAAACATCATTCTGCACTTCAAAGAGTACGGATGCTTTGGCTATATGTTGTGGCAATGATGCAAAAAGAGACTCGGCCATCACTGATGCTCCAGAACGTTTGCATATGCCACCCACTGCATGGAAAGTATCTACTCTATGAAGGGCTTAATGAAAATATAAATAAAAACCTATGGAGAACAGATAACAGACGCACAAAAAACAAGCCCATGATAAACAAAAAGAAAAAATAGAAAAAAAGAGAGAATAGATGGAATTGATAATTCCCATGAAAGAGTCCAGTGATAACATAGATGAAATTTAATGGCATTGAAAAGAAAAGAAAAGAAAAAGTCTAGAAAGGAGCACGCTATCTTATTGACTGTTACTCAATGAGTACATAGGCATATTCAAAGGAAATCAAGACACAAATTGCATACACTTATACCTGCAGCATTATCACTTTTGGCATTAACCTTGACCAATGGGTTGCGTAAAACCCCACATATGTCACAGGCAGACATACTATCTTCATTATCATAGGTACAAATAGGGCAACGCCAGACCCCAGTCTTGCTGGCTTCTTTTTTAAGCATTGTCTCAGCGACAGTGCCTATCACAAAACCAATAAAGAGACATAAAGTATGCATAATGAACCTCGGGAACTACAAGTAAAAAAGGTCATCAAATAACAAGCACAAATAAATAAATCATATGAAAAAGTATAGATGCCACCCTTCTTAAAAAGATAATGAACTCCGGGAACATGGGTAGATGGTACTGTACCACTCTAATGTATAGAAAACACAGTGACAACATTGTTCTGTTGTGGGACCTCTATATTATTATACTCATTAATAATCACAAATAGGGTAGTCCAACATCAGTCATAAACCCCTAGGCACTGTACCAGGATACATGCTCCAACAACTGCTATGGCCGCAAGGTTAACAAATAAAGATGGAAAACCACATTTGATTTTTACAAATCTCAGCAAGAGTAAAAAAAGCTCTCTTTGCCTTGATACATTTCACATCTCCGCCGTTGTTCTCAAGGCATAAATAAATAAAGATATAGTATTATCTAGTTAATCATCACTACTCTAGAGCTCAACATAGAAACTCATAAAAACAGTCAAAAAGTGTGTAATCTAAGTACATAAGCATCTCAAAGTTATGCCTTTATAGGCGAAGACAGGGAAGGTGAAGACTCACCATTTCCTTCCACTTGGTAGTCATAATCATATTCATCAGCATAGGCATCGTCATAATCATCAAAATCATCATAATCAACTCCATAATTTACTTTACGAGGCATGTCGTCAGCTCCTGCAATATGCACCATATAAACAAAAATATAGTAATTTGAACACATTTGCATATGTGAAGATAAAAAGGGAAACCAACATACCTACAAAGGCGACTTTTTGTTACAAGTATATAGAATAACCAGGTAAAATCTTGGTCAAAGGCATGCAGTTAAATGACTTGTACCAACTGAATAAACTGACACCAAACATTATTGCCAGAAGATTGTTCATGGAAATACAACACAGCCACCTGAAAATATATCAACGACTCTTAATCAGTTCAGGGGTAGAGATGTCTTAACACATAAACAGTGATTAGCGAGAATACAGAAAGGTTATTTGCGTGCTTTTTCACAGTCCGTGGAGACATAATTCTAAGAGAGTCCTAGATTGTTACCATTTTCAAATAAAAACTTCCACATTCGGTGAGACTCTCTTTTGAGAAATAAGCCAGGAATGAGAAAGCAAATAAATGAAAATGGAAAACCATAACAATATGCTCTGCAGTACAAAGCATCCGCAAGCCTTTTTCCAGCCAAACTGTAAGATTTTGCCAAGTAAAAACACCTATAGTAAATTGAAGAAGAGGTATGTCCATAATGTTAGGAGGCAGTATAGAATCTAAAAGCTAAAGTTATGGACAGCGAAAATCAGATGGATCTTTAAGTAAATTATAACAGATCCCAGACCTAGATATGCTTAAAGAGTGGTCAAACCTAGAAAGTAGAAACTACAACAAAATAATAAAACCACAAAGGAAACTACACAAAGCAAAGAACAAGAATACCACGTGATAAACTAAGGTCATCAAATTTGCCCAAATCAATATGATTTATAGAATAGCAATGTTTTCCATGTAATTACATAGCTGTTGGAGAAAAGTGAATGAAAAATTCTCCCTTATTGTAGCCAAATTAATGAGCATTATGTGAATACAGCATGACGAATTAACAACTCTCTCTAATTGTAGCCAAATTATTGAGCATTATGTGAAAACAACACGACTAATTAACTGGACGCATAAGCATATCAAAACACATGCACTTTCCTAATTCTGGGAACTTGACTAGACTCCCTACTACACTTAAGTTTTGAAGCTAATGACGAAACTAAAATGGAAGGCAATGTTGTGTACTCGATTCAAAAGATTTTAGCCAATGTAGTCCACATTGCATAGCCAAAAAGTAAAGTGTACCATATTAAGCTACAGTGCTACACCAACAGGCAATACTAGCAATATTAATCAACAGTGCTACAACAACAGGCTAGCAATTCAAAATAAAACAAAATATTCATATTTAATAATCACACGTCAAGCTTCAGGCATCTGATAAGGTAAACATATATAATGTGGAGTTCGAGTGGTCACCTCAAATGTTGCTTGGATACATGAAAACCTTGACTCTAGCTCCCTGATTCAAAAAATACTGATAACATTAGCCATAAACAACTTTGTACATTCTAGTGTTAAAAAGAGTTTAACTCCACCGCAAACATATTGAAATTAATATTCTGTTTGAGATGAAAGGTTTCTGTACTGAACCATCTTTATTCACACTATTTCACGCTAATAAGAGATCAATAGCAAGATACGGCCCCTGGATTCAGTCTAAAATAATCAAAGTTTCAGTATGCTTACATCATGCCCACACAAGATGAGAATAACACTGTCACACGACAATACAAACAATTCCATTACCTTGAGAGCGTAAACATGCGTTTTCTCTACTCAGAACAAACTGAGAGTTAAATAATCATTTTATTATTCACAAAATATATATGACGAACAGGACATGCTATTAAATTCACTCTAAACAAGGATTTCACTTAAGTGAATCTACATCCTGAATCCTTCAGAGCCTGTTTGGCTAAGCTTATTTGAAACCTCTTATAAGCCTTTACATCTTATAAATTGTTTTAAGAACTTAGAAGATGTAAATAAGTTGTTAAAGTGTCTGGCTAATACAACTTATAAGATTTTTGGGAATTTATAATAAATATTTTTTAAATTTTAATTTTAATTTTAATATAAAATAAATTATTTTTTTATTTATTATGTTGAGGTAGAGGTAGAGGCGGGTGGGGTGGATCCAGGGTGGAGTGGGTGGTTTCTGGTTTGGGGTGGAAGTGGTTAGGAAAATAGGTTGAGAAATCTCAACTTATCTTTTTACAGCTTATAAACTATTAGAAGTTTATTTTATAATCTTATAAGCTGTTAAACATCTTATTTTGCCAAACACATCAATAGTACTTATAATCTCTTAAACACCTTATAACCTATTATAAAGAGCTTATAAGCTCAGTCAAACACCCTCTCAATCACATACAACCTAGCCACAAATAAGCACAAACCTACTCTAACTAAACCGGCTCTATCTATAAAACACAGAGATTATAAAAAGAAACACACACTTACCCTCCTGACCTGATATTATCGAAACTGAAGTCAGTAAAGGCTTTCGAAAATCAACTAAAATTCCTGCCGATTTTAAGAATTCTAAAATCCAGTAGATATTGATGATGTTATTTAACTATGTCTAACAAAACAAATTAGAGAAAAAAAATTAACCTTTATGCTCGAAAGAACAATTCAATTCCCTTGATGTCTCAAACTCAAAAATCAAATACACTAATAAAGAAGGATAAAAGTGATGAATAGAACAACAAACATATCGATAATCGAAAGAGTTTCAGGAAATCCAAAAATTCTAACCTTGTGAAAGATTCAGGCAGGCGCTATGCGGCGGTAGTGGCTGAGCAATGTCGGAGGCGCGTCGATGCTGGCAAGGGACGTAAGCGCGCGGGAGAATTTACGAGAGAGACCGAACAGAGATTACCGATAGTGAGAAATCGCTGTGGCTAGGGCTCTCGGATCGGTAATTTATCAGGAGAACTCAAAAATAAGTCTCAAAATAAGTTTAGGGGCGTTTAGATAGTGGAGGATACTATTCGAAGGGATTTGAAAGTAATCCTATTTTCAAAATAAGTACTCCCTCCGTCCACTAAATTTTTACCCTTTTTTTTATTTTTTTTGTCCACCCACCAAATTTTTATTCATTCATTTTTTGGAAATAAACTACACTCACAAACAAAAAATGGATCCCACAATATCTAACACTTTTTTATTTTTTTTGTCCACCCACCAAATTTTTATTCATTCATTTTTTGGAAATAAACTACACTCACAAACAAAAAATGGGTCCCACAATATCTAACACGATACTCTTATTTTATCTACTTTATTCACTTTTTCAATAAAATGTCAATTTTCATTAAAAACTGTGTCCAACATTAATCGGATAAAATTTTCGTTGACGGAGGGAGTATATATTTGGTTTTTATGATTGGCTTATTAGATACTTAATCTGATTTGGATTTGGATTTAAGGATAATAAATAAGATAAAAACACTAAATTCTCAAAAAAAAAAATCTAGTTATTCAAAGCAAACATCGGTTGTGTTTACTTTATAGGTGAGGGATAACCTGGGACAAATTAAATGAAGGGATAAAGGTATATTATAATCTGGTTCAAGATTGATTCATACAAAATAAGAAAACTCCAACTTTCATAAGCTAGGGATCACGACCTTTCTCTAGTCGAGCGGCTCCTTAAAAAAAAAAAAAAAAATTCCCCTAATAGCTCAAAACAAACGTATAAAAAAGATGTTGTATTTAGGTAATTGGATACACTTTGCTTATATTAAGACATGCTAAAAAAATAACCGGAATCGCCGGTTCTGGAAACATCGGTTCCTCGGGAAACCGTAAATCATACGGTTCGATTCCAGTTCTAGCAAAAGTTGAAACCGAAACCCCCGAATCCTCGGCGGTTCCACCGGTTTTTAATTTTTTAATTTTTTTTAAGTTTGTTTACTTGTATTTTTTTGTTTTTTAATCTAAATGTAGATGACAAATTAAATAGAAAAAAAATTAGGAGTATTAGTAATTGAACTATTACAAATTTGTATTTGAACTATTACAAATTAGTAATTTGTATTTGAAGTTTGAACTATTACAAATTAGTAATTTGTATTTGAACTATTACAAATTAGTAATTGAACTATTACAAATTTGTATTTGAACTATTACAAATTTAAAATAAGTATCTAATATCTATTATTGCAAAGTAAGCCGTAAGAGATTGTTAATAAAATTAAAGTTGCTTTAATGGATTTATTTAGAGAATATAGTGGTCCCAATTTTAACTCTAATGAAACTGGAACTGAATCAATCCAATTCAACGAGGTAAGTTTGAGGTAAGAGAACTACGTGAACTTTGATTCAAATTTTATTTGGATACGTAGACAACTTAATTTTGAGTTTCAAACTTAGAATTTCTAAGTTTATTTCTTAAAATTAAACTCAAGTCCAATTTCTTTAACCCTCTCCCCCCAAAAATTATTTTGTAAAATTTAAGATTTTAAGTTGTAAACTTGTAATTAGTAATTCGGAACAATTCAATATTCAATTTCTAAATTTGTAATATTTCAATTAGTTTGTAATAATATATATTAGATACTCATTTTAAATTAGAGTTACTATTTTATAATAGATCAATTATTTTGTAATACTTCAATTACTAATGAAATCTTTTTCCATTTAATTTCTCATTTATATTTATTAGATTAAAAAAATCAAAAAAAATTGAAAAACCGGCGGAACCGGCGGTTCAAAAACCGAACCGATACCACTTTGACCACAGTTCGGTTCCGATTCCAAATTTTGGATTGGAACCGCCGGTTTCAGAACCGTGAGCATCTCTACAAGTTATAATAAGATATTTAGTTTTGTATACCCTCACTAAAACTATGCAAGTTACACATTTAGTGAGAGCTATTCATCCTCTTGCTAAAAAAAATTCACTAAAAGTGATTTTTCTTGTAGAAATATCAAATGACACCCAAGCAAGCTCTAATGCATTCTAGTTTAAAGATAGAGGCAAACAGGCAAGGAGTAATAGGAGAAATAGCACTCAACAATTAACACATGCCTACAAAAAGAAACAGGTTTCATTGCTACATATTACAACAAAATCAGTCCCTAGTTCTTCTCAGAAGGACTCTCATCCTGCCAAGCCGCTTGCCACTGCTTATCGTAGAACGTCGTCTCGTTGAATAATTTCTTGAGAGTATCGATGTCCTCATTCTTTCGAATAAAGAGAACGCCTGCTACAGCAACGAACAAGAGCGTTTTACAGAAGAAATTGCCCATTTGATCGACGAGCCCCACCCCTGTTAAACTGTCGACAAAGTAGGCCATGAAGAATCCCACCATTGCCGCACGACCTGCATAAAATTCATCATCAGCACCATTTTCGACGACATTTGATGTGAAGATGTTGAAAATGATTCAACAAACCATTAAGCAGCTCAGCTTCAGGAAGATGAAACCTTTTCATCCATGCCCACCACGGAATAATGGAAGTGTCGAAAAAAACAGGGTCTTCGTTGCTTGACGATTGTGGGGTGTCTTGCAACCACTTCCTCCTCTTCACTTCTGCACATCATTATCCAGTCCAGTCCAAATATTATTATAGAGTTATAATAAGGAGTATGTATAGAGTGAAATTGGTTCATACATGAATCGTTGAAAAGTATTAGTTATTTTCATTGAAAAATATTAGTTATTTTCACTGAAGAGTACTAGTTGTTTTCACTGAAAAATCTTAGTTTGTTTTCAGTAAAAAACGTATACTCTTCAGTAAAAACAACTAATACCCTTCAGTGAAAACAACTAATACTCTTTAATAAAACAACTAAAACCATTTAATAATTCATGTATAAACCATTTTTACTCCATATTTTGTCTATATAATAAGTGACCGCAAAAAATCCCAACACAAAAAATATTTATTTGCTTAGTTAGCAACTCTGAAATGGTAATGGGAATGAAAATTATTTTTCTTCTATATCCCCATAATAAAAATATTATGTTGGTTAAAAAATTCTTGCAATTGTAATTCTATTGCTAGTGTTATACCCCAATTTTGGAATAAAAGTGGAAAACAGATGATTGTTGGTAGAGAAATAGGGGAGTGATTGAGAAGGATGATCGTAGAAAGATAATAGGGTATTGATTACCTTATTTAGAAGGGGAGGTAGTGATTTTGTTCTCGTTAACCATCATAGTTACACTAATCTTCAATTTAATTCTCATTATCATTGAAGGGTTGCTAACCAAATGGTCCTTCGATTAAGAGATGACACCATATCATGCATATGCTACCCAATTGCACTAAAAATACATAGCATTCCAGTTCCACCATAGGTTTGTGAAAGATCAATCATGAAATTCATATGCACATGTCCAAATTATGAATCACCTTGAGAAGCAATGTCTTAGTGTATGTTTTGCAAACACAATTCCATAGAGAGAGAGTTACTTTTATTTTAAAAATAATTAATTATGTAATGTTTGTAACTAGTTTATTAAGCACTTAAAATCAATTTTGGCAACAAATTTTTTATCTCTAAAATCAATTCTAACATAACCATTTCTACAAACAACTACTCCACTATCAATAGAATTCATTTTTTTCAAACATATTACTTCATCAATTTATTTTCAAACACACAGCACTTTTGATTTTACTACAAAAAAAATTAAAATTAAAATCACTTTTCTAGAGTTCGGGTGTGTTTGTAAAAAATTATAGTATTTTTGAAGAATTGATCAAAATTAGAAATTATGGAAAAAATGCTTAATAGTTAAAATTAGTGTTTGCAAAATAATCTAAAAAAAGTTGATAGTGTTTGAAAAAAAAAAGTTAATAGTATAAAAGTTAAGCTTATAAACTCTAGATTATAGATTTTGACAATTTACTTAGGGTGTGTTTGCAAAAAATTATGTTTTTTGGAAGTGATTTAATTTAGTGATTGTGAGAAACAATTGCTCATTGGTAAAAGTGGTGAGTGTTTGTAAAATTTGTGTAAAGTAAAAGTTGAGTGTTTGATAATTTTTTTTTAATAGAGTAAATTATTAGTAAGAAGCTATAATTAGGTAGAATCATACATTTCTTTAAATTATAGATTCTAGATAATTAATTTAAGCAGAATCACTCAAAACAATTTATACACGCAATCCTAAGTGATTAAAATCACTTATAATTTTCCTAAAACACACCCTTAATCTAATAAAAGTGATCCAAAACACTACCTAATGATTCTAAAAAAAAGTAAAATAAGTGATTATAAGTTGTTAGATTTTTTTTGCAAACACACCCTTAGGAGAGTTTCAAAATCACTTCTGCTGATTTATGATTTTTGCGAATTTCGTACAAATTCCACCATTTCCACATAACAAATCAACAGTAATTGAGCACAGAAAAAAAAAGAAGATAATGCATGCAACATTTACCGGCATCAATAACGGCATCCCAATCAGTCTCGCCATTTTTCACAAACTGCTTCAAATCCCACGTCCCTCGAACCCACCTACCGTCCTGAAAGTCGGTCACACTCACAGCCGCCACCGGATCCGCCACCGCAGCAGGCGGAGACCCGTTAGACCCAACAGCGGGAATCTCAGTAGTAGCCACGCCGGAGCTCATATCAGAGCTCGCCGCCAACTGAAATGCACCTCTTTTCCTCGGACTCAGAAGCTGATGAGGCCTCAAATTTAACTGGGCTTTTCCATGGGAAGCCGGACTGGCCACAGTCGGGAGCTTCGGGGAGAATATGGCCATGGACATTTTCGGAATTTGTGAGAAAGGAGAAAGGGGAGATGGGTTTTCAGAAGAACATGGGTTTGATGATTTTGGCTGCAGATTGATTTTCAGCCACAGAAAATGGTACTGGATTTGTTCTACGGGGCGTGTCTAGTTATTATCGGCAAAAATAAAGCTACCTCGAATTGAAGACTCTTTTGGTCATTTTACTTTCTTTTTTTAAGTACTATATTAATTACTTGTAGTGCATAGCATTTCAATTTTCAAATAACATAGCACGGTAAATTATTGAAAGCATTAAATAATTTGTTGGGTTAAACAATAAATTGTACAATACGCTCTTTTTTCTTCCTTCATTTTAATTTCATCTAAAACGACCGTAATAAACTAGGGGTGCCGAATTTTTTACTCCCTCCATCCCGGTATTATTGGAACACTTTAAACGGCACACATTTTAAGAAAATTTCATTTTTTGAGTAAGGTAATAACATAATAGTAAATATTCCCTCATATTCAAAATAGATGTCATTTTAGATTAATGCACACATATTAAGATAATTATTGAGTTCCTTTAATACCCTTAATTAATAGCTTTGAGATTCTATATTAGACTTTGAAACCTATCATTATCTAGGTAATTTTTAATGATTTTAGGGGTAAATTTGGAAGAAATATAATTAATTAACCTTGAAAAGTGCAAAGTGACATCTAAATTGCAAATGATGTGAATAGCTAAAATGACATGTATTTTAAATTGGAGGGAGTATGTGTATATTATTTTGAGTGTGCACGCAAATCAATATTTTCTTTTTTAGAGTGTACAAATAATTTTGGGACAGACGAAAAAGAAAAGTGTGCAAATAATCATGGAACGGAGGGAGTACAATTTTATACGCTACTCTACAGGACAGTGTCAAGCAGTACTTTACGGTGTTGTATTATACAATATTTTATGTTTTAAGGTGTTGTAAAGTAAAACACATTAAAGTTCTACTTGACACCGCCCTATAGGGTAGCATAGACGAAACCACTAGTTTACTTGTTCGACGGTTAAAAAAAATGGACGACCAGAGTATATGTGCTATCTATTTATAATATATTATATACATACTAATAATATTGTAAAAATAAGATTACTAAATATATTAATATACATCACAAATGTGTGCAATATTACATTAAAAAAATTATATAATAAGTTAATTAATAAATGAAGCAAATCAATCCACTTACAAATGAGAAGCCCAAAAATCAAATTAATTGCAAAGCCAATAACGTTTTATTTTCTTTTACTCTAACCTTAGGTATATAACCCTTCTCTTTTTTTTTTTTTTTAATGAGATTTTATTCTTTCTTGATTTTCTCTTTTCTTTCTAGTAAACACTTTCTTCCTTTATTTTTTTTAGAACTTCTAGAAATTAAAAATATTGTCTTTGTTCACTGATTCGCTCGTTCAGTCCGATTTCTTACCCGTTTGTAGCAGGTCAAATTAAACCCGTTATATGATAAGAATCAGACCGATACTGATTTCCTGTTAATCCGGTTCTATCTCAGTTTAAAAACACAGATTATCTAAAGTTATACATGTTATTATTGAGAGTATTGTATATATGTGTATTTCTTAATAGTTGTATATTGTCTCATATTGGTTAGAGTAGACTTTTTCTCCTACATGCACTTGTATTTATATTCACTAATACTCAGTCAATAAATATCTTTAATTTTAATATGGTAACCAGAGCATAATTGGCAAAAGCCACAATTTTTTATCCTCTATATTTTTTTTTCCTCAGATCAAAGATCCTCTTACTAATATGTTTTGATATCAGCCACCTTCCACCGACGAAAAAAGTTGGTCTCATCCATATTTCACATATATTGTGGCCGATAATATTCCCTAGATAGATATTGTCGTTTTCAACACGTATCTCACCGTCTCACGCATAATAGTGCAGTCAGTTGGCCTCACGTCGCTGCGCATATTGTCCGCTTCCCCCCGTAATCACCAGATCGCCTCAACCGCTTCCGTTTGTCTCATGCTCGGCCATACTATTATTAAAGTCGGTACGTTGGGTGCTCTCGCCAACCATCCAGGCGGTGAACCAGCACTCATCGCCTTCAATACGACTTCACAGACTCCCCTCAAACTTGATCATGACAACTACCTCTCATGGAGTTTCCAACTCAAAACCCTCTTCACCGGGTATAACCTTCCCCTCCCCCATCAACATTTACTGTTGATGATAAATATATTGCCAACCCTCTCCACATTCATTGGGTGCATCAATATCAACAGATATTGAGTGTTATAATTGGATCGATCACACCAGCTATCACCCCTCATTGCTGTTGCGTCTACCTCTTAGACAATATGGAATATTCTCCTTAATACTTATGGTAAGTCGCCACGTGGTCGTATTCTTTCTCTCAAGAATAGATCTTAAATACAATTAAAGTTACTCGCACCATTGTGATGTATATGCTTGAAATTAAGGGGGTGGTTGATGAACTTTCTCACATTGGTGTTCAAACAGATTCGGAGGACCTTGTCCTCAAAATACTCTACGGTCTTGATGGTTCGTATAAGGAATTGGCTAATGCAATTCAGGCAAGGGAAAACCCTATTAGCTTCGATGAGTTGCACGAAAAACTCCTCAGATCGACCGCCTCGCCTCCAGTTTCAGCAACTGCTTTTCCTGCCAACCGTAGGCTACCATCGGGTCCGACTAAATCGTCGACCTCGTCTGCTTTCCGTCCACCGAACTAGTAATCCAGCTTCTATCATCCGCACAGCTCGTCCACTCATGGTGTGTCTCGGTTTACACTGACTGGATATCAAGGTAAGTGTCAATATTGTGGTGTGCATGATCACTCTACTCGTCATTGTCCTGATATTCAAGCTCACATCCCACTATCTTTGCCCAACCGAATGCCCACCTCATCGGCCTACTCTTTATCATCGGCTGACACGGTCTCCTCTAGTCCCTCCGCTTCGGGTTGGATTCTTGGCTCTAGTGCATCTCATCGTATTTCCACGGACTTAGCTAATCTCTCCTTGCATGCATCTTATAATGGCTCTGATGGTGTAATTGTTGGTGATGGTAACCATTTGTCAATTACACACACTGTCAGTTTAAATTTCTTAGGCTTGGATTCTCTTGTTTTATTTGTTCCTTCCATGTCAAATAATCTTTTATCTGTTTCGATGTTGTGCTCACAAAATAATGTTGAGGTTGTATTTTCTGATTTTAATTTTCAGGTGAATGACTATCATATGGGGACCACTGATTGGGCGTGAAATTGTTATGTTTTGGTGCCCGATTTACTCATGTTTTGAGTGTTTTCGATGAGTGCTTGGAGTCAAATGAGTATCATTTTTATAAAATTATTAATTTGTCTCTTTGGTTTTCATAGATGGATAGAGGGCGAAAAGAGGAGTTCGTAGGACTTTGAATCGGCCAAAACGGACTCCCGGTTGAGGAGATATGAAGATTTTACGAACGAGTGCACAGCAGCCAGCGCTCGAGCGTTTTGCTCGAGCGACCAAAAACTTACAGAACAGTTTCAGCGCTCGAGCGAATCACTCGAGCGGAACCGCTCGAGCGTTTTACTCGAGCAGCCACGTATTTTCGCCTCCGGATGCGTATTTTCGGCCCATTAACTCCCGTTTCGACCCGGTGCCTATATATACCTCTTCCAAACACGTTTTGAAGGATCCCCAACTTTAGAAATCACTTTAGACTTAGTTTTTTGAGAGGAAGGAGACGAGCAAGTTTTACTTTTACGTTGTTGAGGTTTTTCATACGAATTCTTAGTTTATTTTCGTTTCTTAGTTTCTTTTCATTAGTTTGATTTCTTTAAACACTTTGAAACTTCGTTTTAGTTATTTTAAATTTCAGTTCTTAGAATTATTTTATTTTAAAACCCTAGTTCATGTTTCTTATTTTCTTCGTTCAATTCATTATGTTTTTGTTCGTTGTTTCTTCTATTGCTTTTATTTTTGTTATAACCATGTCCGGCTAAAACCCTTGCATGCTTGGGTTAGGATGAACTCGTAGAAGTAGGATGTGGGTACGTAATTAAGGTAATTGGTGACGTTAGTTTTAATTCTCTTAATTAATGAATTCATATAATTAATCTTAACTCTACCTTTGAATTTCGTACGAAAGTGTTAGAGAGAGGACGACCGCATCACTCAATAACAATTAGTAGTCTTAACTAGAGGGTTTAGGAAAGGTTAATTCATCTACCGGTTTAGCGAAGGAGGACGACCGCATCACCTTAGTTAAATTAGAGTCTCATTAATTAAGCACAATTCATTAACTTGTTAGTGGATTAGTGAAGTCGATTGCTAGGATAAAGTATTAGGGTAAGAAATCTTGAGCTTTCATTCTACGATCTTTTACTTAGGTTAATTCTTGTTTGTCACGATTACTTTGATTATGTACCTGCTCCGTTAGTATACGTAGGGATTCCTATCCTAAGCATCACCATCTCATACTTGCATATACACCTTAGATACTTAGTTTAATTTTCCTTTTGCATTCGTAGGATAATTTAGTTAGCTTAATTAATCTTTCCAAAAATTCAAAAACAACACACTCATATTAACTACGACGCGTAGATCTTCAGGGATCTATTTGCATATACACTATCCCTTGGGTTCGATACTACTTGGTCCCTATACTCGCCCATACTACAGTGAACCCGTTCTCTTGCGGGGTAGCTACTAGTAGAAGCTAGTGTAGTCGCTTCAAGTCAACCACACGTAATGGGCTCTATACTTGGCGAGCATATGTTCGGGTTAAATCTACTCACTCAATCTTTACCTCGCTTAGCACAACCACATCCACATGACATGCTAGACTTGGTCACCCTTCTACCAAGATTCTTGATTTTGCTTTATCTAGTCATAATCTGGCTTATCGCAAACAAAATGATTTTAGTTGTAAGTCTTGTAAATGCACTGAGAGTCACAAACTTCCATTTTATGAATCTTTATTAACTTCGGTTATGTCATTGCAATTGATTTTTACTGATGTTTGAATGTCACCTGTTTTATAGTATGATGTTGTGTTTGTTGATCATTATATATGTGGTTATATCCTCTTGGACGTAAGTATGATGTTTTGCCTACATTTATTGCCAGTTGAAAATTTTCTCAAAACTAAAATCGCTGCACTTTATTCTGATAATGGTGGTGAATTTTTGGCTCTTCGTTCCTTTCTAACTACCCATAGTATAACTCATCTTACCACACCACCACATACACCTGAGCACAATGGTGCTTCTGAGCGCCGCCATCGTCACATAGTTGACACCGATTTAGCTCTCATGTATAAAACTTCCATGCCCTCCATATACTGGCCTTATGCAGTCACAATAGCCACATACCTAATTAATCGTCTTCCAAAAGTTGACCTCAACATGGTCTCATCTTATGAAAAACACTTTAAGGTTCCACTTAATCTCTCCAAGCTTTGAGTATTTGGTTGCCAATGTTTTCCCTGGTTACGACCGTACTCATCCCATAAACTTGATTCCTGATCTCAGCCTTGTGTCTTTGTGGGTTACTCTCTTACCCAAAGTGTTTACCTCTGCCTCGATCGTATTTCCAACAAAATTTACACATCTCGTCATGTTGACTTTGTTGAGAATATGTTTCCATTCCATACACCCCCAATTCCAATCCTTGTCAGTCCCGTACCGGATTATGATTCTATACTTATTCCCTCCCCTTCGTCTGTTCCTTTAGGTCCTCTTATGCTCCAGGATGCTCCACACTCACCACATGATGCTCCACGCCCTGCGTCATTGCCTACGCTTTCCTCCCCTCGACAGTCTCCTTCACCACCTGCTCTGCCGCCTCCTCCCTCTCGACATCAAATGGTCACTCGTTCTCGCAACAACATTACTAAGCCTAATCCATGATACTTTCTTACTTCTAACATCTCTATTGAAATAAAACCTACAACTGTTTCACATGTTTTTTCTGATTCACATTGGCGAGAAGCTATGTCTGCTGAGTTCACTGCCTTATTGAAAAATGGCACTTGGGATCTTATTCCTCCTTCTGCTTCTCAAAATGTTGTTGGGTGCAAATGAGTCTTCCGAATCAAATGAAAACCAGATGGTTCTGTGGATCGGTTCAAAGCTCGCCTTGTTGCTAAAGGCTTCCATCAATGCCCCGGAATTGATTTCTTCGAGACCTTTAGTCATGTTGTTAAACCAGCTACAATCCGGCTTGTTCTCAGTCTTGTTGTATCTTGAAATTGGCCTCTTCGACAGTTTGATGTGAACAACGCCTTCCTCCATGACACATTACCTAATGATGTTTACATGGCTCAACCACCGAGGTTTTCTGACTCCAACCATCCTTCCTACGTCTGCAAATTACACAAGTCCATTTATGGGTTGAAACAGGCTCCACGTACTTGGTATAATGCTCTTTGCTCGTTTCTCCTTACTGCAGGGTTTATCCGTACAAAATCAGACGAGTCCTTACTTTATGTCAAATTAATGTCGAATAACGATAAATATTGTATTATTTTATTGTATTGTGTAAGAAAAATGTAAGAGATATGTTGAGTGGATGATGTGATTGTATTGAATGTTGTGAAAAATAGTAATTATTTTTAGGTATAAATTGAGTAGGAGATTTGAAACCATGGTTTTAAATCTCAAATTCGCATGAACCGTGAATCACAAAAATTGAGTTCTTTTTTAGGTTTTGAGTAGAATAAAATTTAACTATATTGTATTATTAAATAATAAAAAATATAATAAAAACTAATTGATAAAATCAAATTTCAAAACCCAAATTAAAATAAATTTTAAATTTCAATAAAATAAAATAAAAAAAGAACATAGCCTCAAAGATAGATGAATAATCAAAATTGAGTTAGGGGCGCTTGGTTAACAACTCTTTAATGGTAATGGAAATGAGATTGAAAATTAGTGTAATTATGATGGTTAATGAGAACAAAATCACCACCTTCTCTCCTAAATAAGGTAATCACTACTTCATTTTGATTACCCTATTCTCTTTATATAATCCTCCTACTCAATGACTTTCCTATTCCTCTACCAACAACTATTTGTTGTACATTTCTATTTTAAAATTGGGGCATGACACAAGCAATAAAGTAACAATGTAACGAGTCTTCTCCCAGCATACCATTTTTATTATAGAAACATAGATGAAAAATAATTTTGAGGGCGCTTGGTTAACAACTCTTCAATGGTAATGAGAATGAAATTGAAAATTAGTGTAATTAACATGGTTTATGAGAACAAAATCACTACATCTCCTCCTAAATAAGGTAATCACTACTTCATTTTGATTACCCTATTCTCTTCCTACAATCATCCTCCTCAATCACTCCCCCATTCCTCCACCAAAAATCATTTGTTGTCAACTTCTTCTCATAACATATCATTTTTCTTATGAGGGTATAGATGGAAATAAATTTTCATTCCCATTATCATTGAAGAATCGCCAACCAAGCGCCCCCTTAATTTCCATTACCATTAAAAATTGTTAATCAATCGCCTCCTAATATCTTGTTTTTGGACAAATAAGTCCTTTTCAAGAGTCCAACTTCTTCAAACGGGTAATGAGAAAAATAGAGTGTGAGAGCGGAAGAGAGCATAGTAGGGTTTAATCACTGAAATCTTCTTCTTCTTCTCCAACTCCAACATGGATCTATTCAATTAATCCCCTGAAATCTCACGAACGCCACAGCTTGTTCCGATCCATCATAATTTATTTCCAATGGGCGCTTCCAAGACGGAGAAATCAACCGCCGATCTGCTCGCATCACCCGGCGTGACCTCAGTCCTGAAATCGCTAAAGCTGAAGACGAAGCAACAGGAGCTACTGATCCGTGTCTCGATCCTCGGCTTGGTTTACGTTCTGGCCTTCATTACTCGTCTCTTCAGTGTGTTGCGTTATGAGAGCATGATCCATGAGTTTGACCCCTATTTCAATTACCGAGTCACTCAGTATTTGACTCAGAAGGGGTTCTATGAATTCTGGAACTGGTTCGACTCTGAGAGCTGGTATCCGCTCGGTAGGATCATCGGTGGGACACTCTATCCTGGCCTCATGGTCACCGCTGCTTTCATTTACTGGACCATTCGTTTTCTCCGGTACAATTCCCTTTCCCTTAGTTTGTACTTGCCTGAAAACATAAGCATGCTGCATTGTTCACTGTATGTTAATTTTGTGAAGATATGCTCTATATGATTAGCTGAACACGTGATGCAGGGATGCTTGGGATTGGAGTTGAGGTTTTCTTTAGCTTTTTATGACACGGGTTACTTGTGGATGTCAAGATAGTTTTTTCTTTTTACTGTTGATGATAAAAGATTGAGTTTTTCACAAAAGATGGGAAAATCAAATTGAATATGGATTAAGAGTAGGTGTTTTCCCCAATAAAACAAGCTATAATTTTGAAAAGATGAAGCGATTTTGTTGAGCTTAAGAATGTCTTGCTTGTTAAATTCTGTGGACACACATCATGTTCTAATGGGTGGGGTGAGTTTGGGGGGTGGGGGGGGGGGGGTGGGGGGGGGGGGGGGCTAAGTTTGTGTAGCTATATGCATATGAAGATTATATGTACATGTCACAATTTTTTGGTGCAAAATTTGGAAAGAAAAGATTGACATAGCTTGCCAGCTCAATATAAGCTTGTCTTGGTTCATGGAATTATTTAAACTTCCAATTTGGAATGAATGACAATAGTATTGGGACTTTGTTAATTTTCTGACATTGGGGAGGCAAACTTCATATTAAAGAGATCTTCACAAACAAGACCTATTTAATTTATCTACAAAGTAAGAAGTTTCTACACAAAATTCTTAGACTGTCCAATTTTCCCATTTATTTACAGGTTTGCAGTTCACATACGTGAAGTTTGTGTGCTAACTGCACCATTTTTTGCTGCCAACACCACTGTCGTGGCTTACTTTTTTGGGAAAGAGTTGTGGGACTCTGGAGCTGGACTTGTAGCAGCTGCATTAATTGCCATTTGCCCAGGTTATATCTCGAGGTCGGTGGCGGGCTCATATGACAATGAGGGTGTTGCTATATTTGCTTTGCTGCTTACTTTCTATCTATTTGTTAAGGCTGTCAATACCGGTTCACTTGCTTGGGCCCTGGCCTCTGCTTTTGGGTATTTTTATATGGTTTCAGCTTGGGGTGGCTATGTCTTCATTATTAATCTGATCCCACTATATGTGCTGGTTCTATTGATTACTGGAAGATACTCAATGAGGTTGTATGTAGCTTATAATTGCATGTATGTGCTCGGAATGCTACTCGCAATGCAGATCCGTTTTGTGGGTTTTCAACATGTCCAGTCTGGAGAGCACATGGCTGCAATGGGAGTGTTCTTCTTGTTGCAGGTACACTTTTACAGCTTCTATGAGTATTTATGCAACTCAGATATTTGCTGATCCCTTGAAGCTTATATGGTCGTGTAACTGGGACTTGAGAATTTGATAGAATCCTTTTGGCTTTAGCACGTGAATATGATATAAGCATACTTTATATGTTGTAAATGAAGCTAAGTTCCTGTAAGGAAACAGTAAGTTTACATGATGATAATCGATTTAGAGTAAGTTTATTTCCTTCTTTGAATGTCAATTCATTTACCATCCCTTCAACTTAAAAAAAAAATCTAACTTCTTCCTTGCTCCTGTAACTTAAGTAACTTCTATTAAAGCACATATTGATATGCCTGTTAAGATGCAGGATTGTGGTTGGTCAAATGGAATTCAGGGTCTGTTGCCCTGTAAAAGATACTATATGATAACAACTGTTGTTTTTTGAACTTGTCCTCACCATATTATCATTGTTATTATTATTATGAACTTGGTCTTCCACTATGGTTTTCCTGGTTTAAAGAGGTTTAGAAACATCAGGTGATGATAATTGTGGGAAGTGACCTTCAGTAGTATATCTCAGCTAGGAGAAAATGGTTGTTCCAATATATCTGTAATTTTCTGTGTTTTATATTTATTTTCTTCTCATCTGTACTTGCACAGAAACCACATGGTATGAGTAATTTGGTACTAAGTTTCAGCTACCTGTGCAGGTGTTTTACTTCTTAGGTTGGGTCAAGTTCCTGCTAAATGATCCAAAGAAATTCCATACTTTCCTGAGGATCACAGTGACAAGTGCTGTAGGTTTGGGTGCAATAGCTCTTGGAGTTGGCACTGCTTCTGGGTACATATCTCCATGGACTGGTCGATTTTATTCTCTCCTGGATCCAACTTACGCAAAGGATAACATTCCAATAATTGCATCCGTTTCTGAGCATCAGCCAACAGCTTGGTCCTCGTTCATGTTTGACTTTCATATATTGTTGTTTCTTTTCCCAGCTGGTCTCTATTTCTGCTTCAAACGTTTGTCAGATGCCACGATATTCATAGTGATGTATGGTCTCACTAGTATGTACTTTGCTGGAGTCATGGTGCGGTTAATACTTGTTGCTACACCTGCAGTATGCCTTATTAGTGCTATTGCAGTCTCAGCCACTATAAAGAACTTAACTCAGCTGGTCAGAGCAAAGAGCAAGCATACACCTGTAGGTTCTAGTAAAGGAATGACTAGCACCAAAGCTTCATCTAAGGTGAGTAACTGATGATTACTTTTAATAATCCAAATTATGTGTTCTAGCCATTTTGAATTTTCTAGTTCTGCATTTCATTATTACTCTGTATACTCTACTGTTGAAGATTATGTTATGATTTTATCATTATGGTTTTCCTTGTTCTATGCTTAGTACTTAGATCGTTATTTATTCTTTCCTTACTTCGATTATAAGCCTAAGTTTTTCTTCTACTATAAAGAGGGAATCTCCTACATCAATAATGTACACAATACATGGATGCCTCTACTACTACTATCTCTTTGACATGGTATTAATAATGTATTTGTAATTGTTTTAACCACTCCCGAAGGTCTGCTACCATTCAACTCATATAGATATTTAGATATTTTTAATCGGTATACATGAATTTGTTGCAGGATATATATTTTCCCCCCTATTAATCTAATGCTGTGTACTTCAACTTTTACAATTACTTGCAGGATGTTTTCTTTTTTCTTTCCATACCAATCTAATGTTGTATACTTCAACTTTTGTAATTACTTGCTACATTTCAATGCAGACCAAGGGTAGGTCACCTTCAAAAGTGAAATGAACTAATTTTTTCAGGAGGACTATAAATTTGTTGACATTTTGCAAACCAAAGAGATTAATTGTCTCATTATATTTAGGAAGAAATAAATATATCTATTGGGTTTAAACTACTACTCCTTCCAACCTAAAACTTAAGAACTTTAAACCTTGATTGTCATATGAATGACCATCTTTACCTGGGAGATTTTCGTGATCTCTTGTGGTATGAATGAAGCTGGTGTATGTGCTTTAGCCGTTGATGTTTTTTCCTATTAAGCTTATAAGCATCTGGATATTAATACCTTGCAGTAGCTGAAAGTCATCATGTTACTTGTATTTGTTTCACAAACAGGGTGCCCTGGATCAATCTATGCCTTTCCAAAGAAATGGTGCTATTGTGCTGCTTGTTGGAGCATTTTACTTGCTCAGCAGATATGCTATCCATTGTACATGGGTCACATCAGAGGCATACTCATCTCCATCAATTGTCTTAGCTGCCAGGGGTGCCAATGGTAACAGGGTCATTTTCGATGATTACCGTGAAGCATATTTCTGGTTGCGACAGAATACTCCCCAAGATGCCAAGGTGATGTCTTGGTGGGATTATGGTTACCAAATCACAGCCATGGGGAACAGAACTGTGATTGTGGACAACAATACATGGAATAATACACACATTGCTACTGTTGGACGTGCTATGTCGTCTTACGAGGATGAAGCATATGAGATTATGAGATCACTAGATGTTGATTACGTTTTAGTGGTTTTTGGAGGTGTCACTGGCTATTCATCTGATGATATTAACAAGTAAGAACTCAGATATCTAAAATTAAAGATTGGTTTGTTCTATGGGCTCTAATCTGTTGTCTTTTGCTAATTGGAACAGTCATCTCGTGACACTGGTATGCTTTATGGTTAAGCGATTAACATTGACTTATTTTATGAAGTAGTGTAATAGGAGATTTAAAGGATCTGCACCAAATTTCATTGGATTTTCCTGTACTTTCAATCTTCAGTTCCGCAGGAAAGTTAAATTATCCGTTGCAAATTAATCATTAATGAATCTAATTCTTTCAAATGGGGTCCAAAGATGAATAAAAGCCCTTTTGTATACCGTATAGCACATGCAAGACATATATCATGATGATAAACTGATTTCCATCCTGATTGTATATGAAAAATTGTGTTGGCATGTTGATAATATCGTACTTAACCTCTGTGGGCATAAGCCTAAAGTGCATATTCAAACCTACTACTTTCATTCTTCATATCTAGATTAAACTGGACTGCTTTTTTGGTTAAAAGCTTGAGATATATGACTCTGATTTGCTTCAGATATACATGTGTAAATGCAGTGATTTCACATTCCATGTACATTGCGCTGATCTGTTGTTTTGTGGTGCACATTGTTAATTTCTGATAGTTTTAACACTACTGTCAAACTGATATAACCATTTAATGCCAGATTTTTGTGGATGGTGAGAATTGGAGGTGGAGTTTTTCCTGTAATTAAGGAACCGGATTACCTTGTTAACGGAGAGTATCGAGTTGACAAAGGTGCAGCACCAAAGATGTTGAACTGTCTAATGTAAGTTGGTTATCTGTGTATAAACGTGTTAGAAAACTCCTAGTTTTCTTACTGTAATCATCACTAAGCTAGTAAAATCTTGCTATATGAATGTCTTTGACATGCTATATCTGTTATTACTGTAGACGTTACTGAAGAATTCACCATCCCTTTTTCATTTATATGACGTGCCGTTTAGGCTCTGTTTGATTAAGGATGGGGCCATCCAGATTGGGATTGGCCATCCTCCATTCCATCCTATTTTGGATAGCACATCAAATTTCCCATTCAAATACACAGTCACCTCTATCATACACCTATACACATATTTTCACCCTTCTTTATACAATCACATCATTTTTTTCTCACTCACTCATGTTCTGCCCACATGTTAGCATAAGATGCACCATTCTGCATAAACTCGTATCTATATGAAGTCTTGATTATACAATTCTTTGACTGCCAAAGGTTTTTACAGGGATACTAGTCATTAATAATTTGGCTTCACTTCTTAATCAGGTACAAGTTATCTTATTATCGATTTGGCGAGTTGACGACGGAATACGGGAAACCTCCTGGGTGAGTCAACTGTTTATATCCCTCTCCCCAACCCCATTCTTGTGTGACTTATGCGACATATATATGAAATTCTAGGTAGAGATTTACTTGTTTAGTTGGCTAATGTTACACTGAGAGTCTGTTTGGCTAAGCTTATTTGAAACATTTTATAAGCTTAACATCTTATAAGTTGCTTTAAGAGCTTATAAGATGTAATTTTTAAGTAGCTTATACGTTGCTAATTTGTTTAGCTAATACAACATATAAGATCTTTGAGAATTTATAATAAATATTTTTTAAATTTTAATTTAAAAATAATAATTTTTATTTTTATATGTTGAAGTGGAGGTGGGTAGGGGTGAGGGAGGGGTGGGGGTGGTTTTCTTACAACTTATAAGCTATTAGGAGCTTATTTTTATGATCTTATAAGCTGTTAAATATCTTATTTTGCCAAACACATTGATAATGTTTATAAGCTCTTAAACAACTTATAAGCTGTTTTAAAGAGCTTAATATGCTCAGCCAAACACCCTCTAAGTCTAGTAATACCGAGTGTGTATCAATGAGTTAGATGAAAATGAAATCATGCAACATGCATGTTATTATTACAATTTGGTGTGAAATAAGCAATACATGAGGGAGAGAGTGTTTTGTGTATCCTCAAATGAATTTAAGCCGTGGTTTTGGTGGTGACAGATACGACAGAGCACGGGGGGTTGAAATCGGAAATAAAGACATAAAGCTACAACACTTGGAAGAGGCATTCACCACGTCGAACTGGATAGTTAGGATATACAAGGTGAAACCTCCAAATAATAGGTGGTGATCAACCCCACTTCTCTCGGGACCGCAGAGTTTATGCATTAGATCTACGTTGACAATTCTAGATTCAATTTTGTAACATTTAACATTCCAGGATTTTTGGTTTTCTATTTTCTTGTTTTTGGTTAGTGCACTCTTCTTACCTCGATATGCAATCCAAAGTTATTTATTAAATAGTTGCTGCCTGGAATTCTTGGATTAGATTCAAACGCTCTTCATAAATTGGTGGTAAATCTGTTTGTCTGCATGCATTGGGCATTGTAAAGTGACCGATATCTCCACACAATGTAGGGTCTAATACCATAAATGCCCAACTTTATGATATTTTGTTGTTTTGTGGTGTGCCGTAAGGAGAAATGATTGTTCCAATAATAATTACATTGCTAGTATATTACTTCATCTTTAAAATAAATAAGACAATAATTGGTAGGGAAATAGTGGAATTACCGAAAAGGAGATATAGATAATCAAAATCAGAAAAATGACCTAACTTATTACCCCAAATGCATTACGACGACTATAAATTGATAATTTTTAATTTTATTAACCACTACAATTATTCGATTTTCATTGTCAATATCGTTTTAGAATTTCTAAATTGCATGGTTTCAAACTTTTGGATGATATGGAACTCGGGTCCATTGGAAATCAGAATTTGGCCAATACACACGTAAATTGGCTAATCCAATAAACCATGTCGTAACTGAAGTAAAATTAGCTAGCTGTGATGACATTTACGTTATACTCCCTCTTCATAAAAAATGTGTGCATTTTTCTTATTTATTTATCCACAGAAAATGTTATTTTTTATTTATCAACAATCACTTTAACTTTACACTTATAAACAATTATTTTATTTATATTTTATCATTTTTCTTAAAACATGTGCTCAAATAATGGGACACAGTTTCTAGTGGATGGAGATGGTTTATTCCTCTCGTGACAATTTAGATTGTTCATATGAAATATTGCATGTATTAATAGAAAAATATTCATTAGTATTAAAAAGTGTAAAATTGAGAGTACATTGATTCGCTCTACTTTATTATGTACACTGAAAAATATGGTGTAATAAGATGTAAATAAAGAATATTCGAAAGTAATTGATTTTAGAGGGTAAAACTGTTTTTCCATAGTAAAAGACAATCTAAATTGTCACAAGGGGAGTAGTATTTTTATGGATACTGGGCATTTATACTAGCTGATTGCATCACATGGCATAATCTGAAAACAATGTTTACATGAAAATAATTGACAATTCATTGAGTTGGTGCGGATGGTCCAAGGACTCTCTGCTTATTGGGTTAAACAGTGTTGGTAACGCCTGATAAATGTATCAAAATAGACATGTGTGTATGTAGTATGTTTTAAAGTCACAAATTTTGCCACAAACATTCACCATCCTTCCGAAAATGGAAACAGCTAACTATAGCAATTTTTTGTTTTAGAGAAACAAATTGATAAAGCATCAACTACACGGGAGTATACAATATCCTTTCTGTTCAAATCGGCAACAACGCTTCTCCAATGTAAAACTGCAACACAAGAGACGAGGGAGTCAGGGAGATTCAGTTAAAAAAGAGAAAATATTAGAAACAACAATCAGATACACGGGGGAACTTTGTTTTCTCCGTTACTTAAATACAGTGACCTAGGGTAGGCACTTGCATTCAAGACATAATCGAGTGGTCCTTATCATAATTTAAATAAACCAATCTCAATTCCTAGACACTGGCATTAATGTAAAATAGATATATGACTTTCAGGCGTATAATAGTTATGGATCACCAGTTGAGGAAGAGAAAGCTAGGCATTACAACACCATATTCTTCCAAAGCACTAACTTTTTAATCTCACAAGCCAAGTGCAGACAACACCAGTCCAATCTTGGTTGGCTAAAACATAACAATACTAAACTAATTCATATTGAGAACTCATTGTCCAGATATAAGTGTTTTAATATTTGGACACTTTGTTGTGGGGGGGGCGGCGGCGTTGTTCAAATATGGTGTCTGGACCATAGTTAATCACATAGTTGGAAGAGGGATGAGGCCTTTTAGGCTATTCAGAACTGAAGACTGACAAATGAGGATCTTTTAAAATGACACGTGCCACAAAGGCGCCTAATAAGCCTGGCTCATATCTTCCGCATAGGAGGTTGATTGTGTTATGGCTGATCAGGCCTTTTTCAATTAGATCTAGTAACCCCGGCCCTAGACTAATTTTTACAACACTATGTCAAGCAAAACTAATTGAGGCAATATGGATGACCAATGTGCCCTCCTTGTGGTTCTTGCTTTGAGACGGAGAGGGAAATAAGAGAAACAAATTTAGGTGAAAGCTTAGGTGGGGAGAAACTGGGTTTGGTGGAGACAATTAGTGGGCCGTGGGTGGATCAAATAAGGTCTGATTTCTCTAAAGAGAAACACCATGCATGTTGGACTGAGTAATTGAAATATACAACTTCTGATATTCATTGGATTGAGTCATCAAAAGTATGTTTAACATCACATGTCTATAAATATTTTAGTTGTAATCTTTCTAATAGCACAAATCTGATAATTTAAGATTATGTTATTATAATTGAACAAAAAGCACACTTCAATCATATCGTGACCTGAAATTGCATATCAATACACACCATACTACATGCCAACTAAAGTTTTGTTCAGCCTTCCCTTACCCATTCATGACCCTGTAACTATGGGCCATGAGGGAACATGGAGCTTTTTGGGTGTTGTACAAAGGCCCTTTATGTTTGTTCGACGCTTTATCAAGAGCAAGGTTCCATCACCTTGTCATTAATATAGACTAACACACGGGTAATATATCATAAAGCTATTCCATTGAGCTAGTACAGCTGAGGTATTAAATGAAATGAGTAATGAATAATGAATCAATATGGTGGTTTTCTTGATTAAGTCATACCTTCAAAAAATCTTAGTAGATATACATATAAAACAAAGTGATTAAAATTTCAGCAGTAGAAGAAGGCTCTCTTGCAAAACACCAGCAGATGAAATTTTCCAAGATAAATATGCAGATAAGATTAAATGAGTTCAAAGATACATGCCAGAAATATCAGGCAATCAGCATCTGTTATTGCCTCAATAACTTGTTTGCCTGTTTATCTAACGTAGAAGCACCAACAGATTTTATATTCATGGAACCTACCGAGACATAACATACCACACTGTATTGAACTGGAAAACATGCAAGTTTCTAGCAGATTGTAGTCTAGCAAGCTGGATAGAATAAACAAAACAAAAACTAACAATGCATCTATGTGACACCATGGCAGCCATTCTCATTATAAAGTCTTCAAGTAACTAAACCATTAGAAAAGGAAATCAGTCACAAGGATTTTCTTTAAATGCATCAAGTTACCTCAATCGAGATCCTCCTCCCTAGCTTGTTCTCCAGAGCCCCTATTGGATGTTCCACTGCCATTTCCTCCATCATTCCCCCCGCTACTGCTCGTCTCAGCTGGTGAAGTGAAAGACCTAAAGAGAGACGGCAGCGATATCCTAAACCTCCTCTGCACCGTTCTCGGGTTCTGTTCACTGGTATTATCGTCATTTCTACTACTCTCTTGATTCCCAGCAGCTACCCCCAGACCTAAACTAGGGTTATTGCTATTGCTATTGCTGTTGCTGTTGTTATCATTCACCTTTCGATTTTCATAATCCTGATCATCAGTGGGCAATTCATGTCTACAAACAGGGCAAGAATTATGCAATTCAAGCCATGGTAATATACAGTCCTTATGGTATATATGTTTGCACGGCATCTGCTTGGCCTCCTCATTCAACTCAAAGCTGTCTTTACACACAGCACATTGAGACGAATCGGAGGCCATCATCTCCTCCGTGATCCGTATATCCGGCAATCCGTCAATAGCAGACTTGGAAGCAGGAGGCGTACCATACCGATTAGGATCATTCTCCGCAAGTTGCTGAATCAGTTGCTCTAAACCAGGTCCAATGAAGTAATCCCCCAAATTGGTCGGAAGCCTAAAATCAGCCCCGCCGCCGCCTCCAGAAGATTCGAAAACAAGCTGAATATTCGCGCCCCTGGCTTGGAGATTATTGATGTAATTGTTGAGAAAAGAGAAAGGATTAAACTCATCGGGAGATCGCGTACCGAGAAGATCATCAAGTCCTGCGCCAGCGCCGCCAGAGGAGAAGGAGAAGGAGGCGGCGGCAGGAGTAGCGGAGGAAGAAGAGAAGACGATGGGGAGACCGCCGAAGGCGGCGTCGAAGAACGGGTTGGGGATAGCGGCGTCGGTAGGGTTTGGTGGAGGAGCAGTGTCGGATTCTTCTAGAAAGCCACCGTGGCAATTTGGGCAAACGAGCTCGTCGGTAGGTGAGGTTGGGGACGCGATGGTGACGTCGTGCTCGCATTGATAGCAGAAGTATTGCTGCCCTCCGCCGCCGCCGGGATTTCCCGCCGAAGACATTTTTTAACGTAGAGAATAAATATTCAGTGAGATTTTTGGGTTTGGTAGGAGAAAGAAAGAATGAAATGAAATTGAAATTAATTTGTGTGAGAAAACGTGTGGATAATATCAATATGGGGACTATTCTCTTCTGTTGTTAAAACTCCAATTCCCTACAATGACAACTAAAGTCGCAACTCTTCAATATGTTTGTTAACAACTAAAGTCGCAACTCTTCAATTTATTTGTTAAACTTAAAAGTCAAGCTTATGGTAATCTCTCTCTCGACTTCCATCTATACACTAATTCAATCTAAAATTGTACTAGTTTTTTTTTTTTTTTTTTATCGGTAAATATGAGTTGTTAGTAGTTAGATTAGTTCACCAAGTCCTCAAATACACCAAAAAATATCCAAGCCCTCCTTATAACTCCCATAATTCGTTCTCATAGGAAATCGAACCCGGTGGGCTAAGCCACCTGGTTAAATTGTACTAGTAAATATTTTTTCTGAAAAATATTACTCCCTTCGTTCCAGTATTAACTTCCCCTTTTTTTTGACACAATATTAAAAAAGAATAATTAAATATAAATATAATACAAGTGATGTGATTGAGAGAGAGTGTAATGTGTTTATATGAATAAAGTGTATGAATATAATATTATTAGTTGATATCCGATATATATGAAACGTAAATAATTGAACGGACAAAAATTATAAAATAGAAAATTAATAGCAGGACGAAGGGAGTAACTATACTCGAAGATCAGTAGGCAGAACAAAATTTCACTAGGATTGGGATTGGGATTGGGATTGGGATTGGGATTGGGATTAGGAGAGGGAGAGTGACATAATAATAAAGTTTATTGAAGGAAAGAGCCAAACTTGAGGCCCCGTTTGGTTTAATAGACATCTTAAGTTAGTTTGGGACACTTACGTATATGATGGCATGCCATGTGACATACAATACAATTACAACTAGTCACCCAAATTATACAATTTTGTTTTAAAAGGCTCCTAAATTAATTTTTATTTAAAAAAGAAATCCTTAAATTAAATATTTTTGTTTCATTAAGTTTTAAACTATTCTTTTGTTTCAAAAAATCCTTAAAGTGTATAATTTTTATTTTATAATACTCTTATTAAAAATCCGTTAAAGACACATTTTTTTATTGGAAATCGATTATAATAACATTGAATTTGGTTGATTTGTCATATTTTAATGATAAAATATTAAAATAACTTAGCGAAATTCGTGAATTTTCGTTACCAAGAATCTTGTGAAACAAAAATTAATAATTTAGAGGCTTTTTAAAACAAAAAATAATTTAGAGATCTTTCCTAACAAAATATGATAGCTTAGGGACATTTTAATGTATTATGTCTTACAAGTTACAACTAATATGAATATGAATATTGGAGATAAATAATTAGTCTTAGGCCCAGTTTGGTACCCATGTTAAAGGTGTAGTAAGCAACCAATATAAATTATGACCCAGGTTAAATACAGTCTCATGTTTTATGAATACACCCCACTAAAAAAAATAATTTTTTTTCTGAAAATTCATATGTTTAGTGTTTTTTTTTTTTTTTTGCATTTTCAGAAAAATTTCAAATTTTTTTTCCGAACACTTTTTTATAGGATTGTATTAACAAAAGATAGGACTGTATAACCTTCGCCAAAAATTATAGGCCAAGTTATATACAGTCCTATCTTTTACGAATACAACCCCACCAAAAAGTGTTCGGAAAAAAAATCCGAAATTTTTGACAATTTTCGGAATTTTTTTCGGAAAATTAAAAAAAAACACTGAAAATATGAAATTTTGGAATTTTTTTCCGAAAATTGTTACATTTTTCAGAAAAAAATTCGAACACTTTTTTTGGTGGAGTTGTATTCATAAATCATGGGAGTGTATTTAACCTTGGCCAAATTATATCGGCCTCTTTATGGTAAAGCCCGCGTCTAAGCACCATGCCATGTGAACCAGTCCATTTTGGGAGGTTTAATTAAAGGCCCAGTTTAAATGCAGTTTCATAGTATTTTGTTAATACACACCCAAAAAAATGTTTCCATTTCTTTTTTTTTTTCGAAAATTCATATGTTTAGTGTTTTTTTTTTTTCATTTTACGAATTTTATTTTAAAAAATTATCAAAATTTACAAAAAAAAAAAAAAAAAAAAAATTCCGAACAACTTTTAAAATAGAGTGTAATAACCAAAAGATAAGCTTATCATAAACAATTTTAAATTATCATTAATCTCATCAGGGATATTATTAATTTGAGTTCAAGAAAATTTAAAACAATTATAATATAATAACACAGATTTAATGATACTCCTGATGCGATTATTGATACTCTAAAACTATTTTATGTTAAGCTTATTATAAAGCGTTTTTATATAAAACCTACTCGAAAGGTATATAACTTGGGCCTTAATTAATCGAGCGTACAATAGAATAGAACGACTCGCCCAGGATGATCAATTACTATTACTAACATAGCCTCGAATTTCCAAGGTAAGAATTCAAACCAAATTAAATTCTTCTATTCGCTTTTTCGATGTTAAACGAAACGAGTTGCTAGTGAACTCGGCTCGGCTCGACTCGATTTGTTAAGACTTGATTAGGCTCAACTCTTTAAATTTAACGAGTTCGAGCTTGAAAAATACTTGATTGTTTAACAAGCCAAACCGAGCTCGGCTCGTTAGACTCAATAACAATTTTTTAAAATTATTCCACTAGGTTCGATAGGCTCGGCTCGATTCGATAGACTCGTTAGACTCGTTAATAAGTCGAGTCGAGATCATATTATTATTCGCTAATATTAACGAGCCGAGCTCGACTCAACTCGATAAAAGCTCGAGTCGAGCTCGAGTATCGCTCAGCTCAAATAACAACACTATTTATCCCCAATTTTAAATGAAGACTTCATCAAAAAATTATACTCCCTCCATCCCAATTTTGTTTACCCAAAAACTCAAAAAATGAAGGTTTTTTTGTTTACCCATTTCCTAAAATGACAAAAAGCAATACCACTTTTTCAAACAATCCCCAAAAAGTTACTTTATACTCAAAAGTACTACTCCCTCCGTCCCAGCATTATTTGCACACTAACTTTATTTTAGTGTTTTAGCGAGCGAGTTGTTTATTAGTATTTGAAATAATAAAATAACTTTTAAGATAGGGTTTGATAGATTTATCTCTCCTCTATTATAAAATAACTTAAAAAATATTTTATCATTTTAAATACTAATAAAAAACTCGCTCGCTAAAACACGAGAAAACAGTAAAAGTGCGAATAATGCTGGGAGGGGGAGTAATAAACAATTTCTAAAAAGTTACTATACTAAAAAAATATTAATAAACAATTTATTTTTTAAAATTTGTACCTTTTAAAATGGGTAATCAAAATTGATAAGGAGGAATAATATCTATACAAATATACAGCAGGGATTATAATTTACAATACACAAAATATAGGTCGGAGTGAAATGGCATCGAGAGCGGTGGTGACGAGGGCTTGCCGAATCAAGACGAAGCTCGAAACGGCGCTGCAAGCAGCCGTTTTGGACATCGAGGACGTCTCTTACCAGCACGCGGGACACGCCGCCGTGAGAGAAATGGACGGCGACGCTAAGGAAACGCATTTCAATGTGAGAGTCGTTTCCAGCAAATTCGAAGGCCAAAACCTAGTCAAACGACACCGTATGGTCTACGAACTCCTCTCCGACGAGCTTCAATCCGGCTTGCACGCGCTCTCTATCACCGCCAAGACCCCTAAGGAGGCCGGCATCGGCTCTACCTCTGATTAATAGAGAGTAATAATTTTTTGAGTTTGAATAATTTTATAATTCATTTTTTAGGTTATCCAGTCTTCAAAATTGGGCGTTTCATGTCTTTTGAATCAGTTTATGTATCAAAATGCAGTATTCGTAGGAATCATCATATGATTTGGTTCCCAATTATTTGCTCTCGTTTCTCTTTCAAAAACGATTTTAATTGTGGCATCAGTATAAACTAGTCATGTTATATGATCTGCATCTTCATAAATCCGAAAGATGATGGTTTGGTTGATTGTGTTTGTGGTTGATTCTCATCATTAATTTACTTTCTAGTGCCATATATATTTTTGCTTATGAGATCACTTGGAATTTGTAAATTAGTCGAGTTGAGTCGAATGCAATGGTGTTCAAGCTTGTTTGAAAAGTTATCGAACTTTAATATTCATGTTTGAACTTGTTTGATAATTAATTGTGTCAAGCTCGAACGAGCTTTAATTGAGCTGAACACGAGTCAAGCTTGAGTAGTTTGATATTTTTACACATGTTTTATTTTATTTTAGTTATCGAGCTCGAGTTCGAGCCGAGCTTTTGACTATCCCGAACATAAATATATGTTCAAGCTTGTTTGATTTCTATTTCGAACCGAGCTCAAACGAACTTTTACCGAATGATCTCGAATTGCTTGGTTTAATTTTCAGCCCTTCTTACCCCACCTCCACCTCTTTCATGCTCAATCGAGTTATTGATTTCTAAGGTCTAGTTAAGGATTGGATCGGCATGTTATGCTTAAGGGAGTGCTTGGTTGAAACCCCACTTTTGGGCTATGTTTTTTTTGTTTTGTTTCAAGGGACTTTTAAAATTTTTTGAAAACTACTAATCCACCGGGTTTTTCAAACTCTACGTTCTTTTTTGGTTTTGAGTGGAGTAGGTTTTAACTTTATTGTATAAAAAGTAAATGAGTGTTGTACATGTTATAAATAGAATAGTAGGATTAAGATTTCAAAAATTTAATTTTAAAACCCAAACTAAAATGCCTTTTAGATTCCAAAATCCACATCTAGGTTTTAGAACCCCAAAAAGAACATAGCCTTGGGTTATCAACCATTCCGACACATACCCTTTTCATTCCCTTGTATTAGTATTAGTATTAGTGATTATAACGTGGAGATATTATTTGGTACTCCCATCTGTTGCCAAGTGAATGCCTTATATATATACTGGTGGATTCTTTTCATTATCAATCATTCCATCTTTCCTCTTCCTAATCAGCTGCTTCTGTGAAATTTGTGTATATTAAAAATGAAGACACATTTTTGGCTAGGGGGGGGGGGGGGGGTCTTTTCTGACACATTTGGCATGGTTCTACAACCGAGTACAGTTTTTGCACGTATGTATTGTTAACCCAGATTTGGATGTATTTGAATCTTCAATTCTTGCTTTTATTAGCTGACCTGCTGCAAATGCAATTGTCTAAATACATGAGGAAGTCTATCTAGGTAAATATGTTAATGTGATGCTCAAAAAGGGCCTCACTTCATACAGGACTATATAGCATGTTGTACCACATGTTTTGTACAACACTACAAAGCATGTGGTACAACATGCTAAAGCACTACTGGACACTGCCCAGCAGTGTAGCATAGACAAATTCTGAATATTACCACTTGAATTGACCGACTATTTATGCTCTCTTAGTTATTGTAGGCAATAGTAGTGCTCAACAGGGCTTTATGGTATTGTACCATGTGCATTGAGATGTTGTACAATACAATTAACTATGCACATGGTACAACACCATGAAGCTCTGCTGGGTAGTGGCCAACAGGGTAGCATAAAATAAATCGTTATTCCATACCCCTAACACAGAGGTTCTATGCCTTATGTGCCGATTTTTGTGCCTCATTGATGATGCATTGTCTAATTGGGAAGTTTGAGAGGACAATTGTTTTGAATTCTTTAATAAGAATGAAAATATATATTCATGATAGTTAATCACCAGTGTTGTGTTCTAGTTTTGAAAAAAATGGACAAAAGAGATTGTTGGTTATGACATGAAGGAATGATTTAAAAAAAGATTATAATAAGATAAAAATATAATTAAATAGGGTAATGATTAACCAGCGCCACCTAAACTATGTTTGTGTTATGTGACAAGTAAAAGGTGAGTTCCATACAAAATTGCACTAACTTTTAAGCACTCAATAAGAAAAGTTAATAATGAATGAGATTTTGAGGAGTAGTTTTATAAATATTTATGTATAAAGTAAAGAAATGAGTCGAATTGTGTTGTATGAATTAAAAAATAATGACATTTTGTGTAAATTGTAAACATTTTAAGAGTTGAGTTTATTGAGAGTTTTACCGGTTTTGATGTGTGCTATTTAATATAAAACCTTTCAAAAAGAAAAATGTGCTAGTTTATATAAAGACGGATCAAGTATTAGTAATGAATGTGTCACTATTTCTTATTTTGGTTGACTCAAATTAATTTAAATAAAATTCAGTCTAAACTGAACTTATTATCTTTTGATATACATTATTATTTTTTAAATGCCAAGTCTCATAAGAACCTGGTGTACTTATTTAATAGTTGATATCTTTTACTTTAAGGGGTCGTCTGGTTCGATGGATTGGGTGAGATTAAAGTTTTAGTTCCATTCAACCCCATGTAATATTGTGTTTGGTTCGCAGGTTTATGGCCCGAGATAGAATTGGAGCCCGAGTCATAAACCTACCTAATCCATCAAATAAGGGACTAAATAATCCCTTAGGGATGGTGAGACTACATAGTTCCATGCTTTAAAAATGATATATTGCACTTTAAACCCACTTAATCATTCAATTCAAACACACATTCCTCCTCAAATAATCATATTTAATCCAATGTCATCTAATCTAATCTCATTTACTCCAATCTCATCTAATCAATCTCATCCCATGAACCAAACGACCTCTAAGTGTGAACTGATTACATTGAAAAATGTGAATTCATAATACTTTCCACGATAATCAACTCAAACTTTTCAGTGTAAACAACTTCAGTTGTAGAATGAGTGCATCATACACCAAGTGCACAAAAGACTTTTTTTTTTTTAATTTTTATTTCGTTAATGATTTATTTTATTTTATATATTTTAATTAATTTTATGTTATGAAATTATGCTATATTATAATTAATTTAATTTAAAGACCTTTTTTTTAATAAATATATTCCTATTGGTTTTTATTTAAATATTAATAAATTAACTAAATGATACTACATGCCTTGAATTTTTACGTAATGCTGTGGTAAGGATTTCATTAAATTTTAATAAAGTTCGTTACGACGCAATCAACTAAATCTTTAATATAATTTTTCAATATAAAAATATTAAATTAATTAAATACACATATGTCAATTGTAATAACAAAAAGTATAATAAATGTTCTGAACAATACGCTATAATAAACACTACAAGAAATAATGATTTGCCTACGGAATTAAATTGCCTACAAAAATTTACCAACAAAAAAGTTTGTAGTAAAAGTTGTCTACAATTTGCCCACATAATTTTCAAATTATGAAAGCATCTACATTTCTCAACCTAAAACAATTTGCCTACGGAATAAAATCCCTAGATATAATCACCTACAAGCCATTTGCCTACAAAAATTTACCTACAACACAATTTGCCTACGAAATTTCCGTAGGCAAATTACTGTGTAGGTGGGGAAGGAAAATGTCTATACAATTAGAGATTTTTGTAGGCAATTCGTAGGCAATCCCCCCTACGAATTTTTTTGTTGGTAATTTCGTAGCTATATTGACAATTTCCGTAGGCAATATTAAACTTTCTTGTAGTGAAACTTGACTTGTAGTAAAAAAGTTACTGTTATTATAACTTTTCTAACTAAAAGTCTTTAATTATAGAAAACAATCTTTAATGATAGGAGGACATGGTATAATTACTGTCACTAAAAGTGAAATTTATTAAAACAAAGTTGTTCAAATTTGAGACCATTTTACTGAAAAATAGTTGTTGCTGACAATTTAAAATTAAGCAACCTAAAATTTAAAAGCCATTATAAATTTCATTTCAAAGTATTAAAGTGTTGTTTTGGTGGTACCCTCATCTTTCCCTTGGTTTGATGGACATTTAAAAGTACCCTACCCAAATTCGAACAATTTGTCATAATTTATGTTTAGCTAGCTAGAGAAGATACATGGATGATCGATTATAATTATCATCTTTCATGATAAGACATGTATGTATGTCCCTTTACCTTTGTCCGTTTCCATTATTATTTTGTACAATTATTGGGATTATAATAATACCATGGAATAATTGTAATTTGGAGGTACCCAAAGCCATCCACCAATCGGACGGTTGGGGAGCTACCATGCACTTTCACGAGTCAAAAGTGGTTTAGTTGAAAACAACTTATGGCCAAACATTGGAGGGAGGAAGAAAGAGATATATATTGGTGCTATTAAATGTACCCTTTAATTTCTAGGGGAAGCTTATAAATGCAGATTATGTATAGAGTGAAATTGGTTTATATATGAATAACGGAAGAGTATTAGTTTTTATCACTGAAGAGTATTAATTATTTTTACTGAAAAATATTACTGATTTACACTGAAGAGTCTTAGTTCATTTTCACTGAACAACTAAGACTCTTTAGAGTAAATCAATAATATTTTTCAGTAAATACAACTAATATCTTTCAATGAAAACAATTAATACCCTTCCGTGATTCATATATAAACCTGTTTTACTCTATACTTTGTCATAAAGGCATGTTGTGGTTTAAGGGTTTATGTCCATTTTGCAGTTCATATTTGGAGGCAATTTTAATTCATTTTATTTAATCATAATAAGAAAAAGAAAATAGAATGAAGAGTATTAATTCATATTAGAAATAATATTAGTTTATGTAAATAAAAGAATTAATTAGTCTACCTTAAAAATATTAATGATTTTCAATATATAAACGAATTTGACAAAAAAAAAAAAGTTGAAAATTTGTAGATTAAAATTTCTAATTGCACGTATAAATTATAATTGATGTGTTGAAATGATACTCTCTCCGTTCAATGTGAGATAGTGCAAGTTATGATAGACTATTTTTAAGGTAACTAGTTTTTACCACGTGCGTTGCACGTTTTCCCCGAGTAGTTTGTAAAAAATAGTATAATTTAGTCATATTGAACTTCGACCTAAAAAATCTACCAAGCACATTGATACTAATTGTTGAAAAATTAAGTATAGAACAACTGAACGCTCCTCAAGTTTTTCATAATAAACCGGCATTGCATGATAAATATCCTGGGTCCCACAAACAATTATTATTACATAGGGTGTGTTTGCAAAAAAAATAAAAATGCTTGAATAGTATCCTCTGATTCTTGAATGCTATATTCGAGGAATTTGTATTATGCTTTCCAAAGCTCCAAAGTTAGAAGGATAATATATAATACAAGATCTACAATACCTTATTACACTAAATTGCAATACCTAATACAATTCTCACCTTCATCTCTCTAGCTAGCCAGAGTTTCCCCATCAAAGTTACACCATTAAAGAGAATGTGGTGGTCTTTCCTAAAGGACCCAGCCATTTCAAGCAATAAAATAATTACTTCACTTTTTATAACCAAAGAGATTAGAAAAATGATGCTCGTAACAATTCACAAATTTTACTATGAAATTCAATACCAACTCATCATCTTTAGGTTTCACTTTATTACATAAGAATAGTAAAAAAATTAAGTCTGCTTACATGATTATTTCTAATAGAAGTCGACTATGTTACCCAATAGCTTAGGTAAATGTATTGAGCACCATACCTATTTCTTCTAAAAATCACAACCTATCAACATTATTATTCAAGAGTTTGAGAAATAGCAACAACCCCATTATGTTTTAACCTATATTACCTAAAAAAATTGTTCACCAAAAAGATAAGAAAGAAGGCTCTTCATCCCCTTAAACTTAAATATATTGCAAATGTTTTTCCTGCTAAACAGAAATATTATCAAAACACACAAATACAAACAACTCAGAACAGTTCTACAAATTTTATTTACACCTAATGCAACTACCTCCAGAAACAACTACATAAATTGATAGAAGGAATCAATTATTGACACATGCAGAAAAATATTTCAATTCACCTCAAGCTGTGTTTTTTATCCAAATGTTTACACCATGTTTTGTAGTTCCTAAAGATCTTATCCAGTAGCGCATCAACAACTCGATCGTTAGGCTAAGTTAAAAAAATAACAGGTTCTTAGTTATCCTTCTTAAGACTGAATAAACGCATTCCAATATATAATCAAGTTAAAGATAATGTACAACTCAAAAGTAAAGCTTGTAATGAAACAGGGCCACAAAAAGCTATTATACATGGGACTAAAAGTATATCAATAGATGTTAAAATGAGATACATACTATGTTTATGATTCTCTTTTGTTCAAATTTTCTTGCATACAGGTTTCATTGAAAGTGTATATCTTTTTGGGTGGTGAGGAAATCCTGATTGTTGAAAATGATTTCTTGCTATTGTTTGAATTCTAAAGAGAGGGATTTTGGGAATGCTTGTAGAGAATGGTCTAAAGATGAAGACGGGGAGAGTGATCTCAAAGGGGGAGCTCTACCGTCGCGGAGAGAGAAGGCTGATTGGGACTCGGGATAAGTAAATGGAGAAAAAAGGAAAAGGTCAAGGATAAACTTGTACAAATGAAAAAAAAGGAAGGGCAATATGGTCTAAAAATGATTTACAAGTGCAAGACACTTTTAGATATAATAATTGTAGATTATAGATATTTATTTAGTTCCCCCATAGCCATACAAAAGAACTTAATTAAGGAATAGTCTGCATCCTCTTCTTATCTGAGCTTGTGCAATGAGATGATATTGTATGATATACACTTAGCTAGTGTGCTTGGTTTCATGTAGTGACGTTAATGTAGCTAAATAATAGTGTTGTTGTTACAGTAAAAAAATTGTTAAAATATGTATGTATTGACAGTGTAGTAGTAACTTGTGCAGATGAGTATGTGTGATAAAATATGCATGAGTAAATATTTTTTATTTAATGACTGAATGCTCCGTTGCTCTGCATAGTGCATTATTATTGAGTCAGTGACATATTAATACTAAATGGTTGTACACTGAGATGTACATGCATTGCTGTGTGCAAATGCACGTGTACTCGCACAAAAGTTGTGTAGTGAATGTAATGACTGCATTTGCAGTTGTGGCTGCTGCTGATATGAACATTAGCTACAGATTATGTGTAAAAAAAAATTGATGCATACTTGTGTGGTTGTAGTTATGTCAATTGTATATTGTGCATCTATGTTACAATGTTAGGTGCAATTTGTACTTGTATTGTATGTCTAATTTTGTGATCGTGTGAGTACGTACTGTATTAATCACATAGCATGCAATCAACTGCACTCACCACAAATGCTGCACTTTCATCAAGGCATCAACTCAGACATACATATAGCAACAGTTTAGGCACAAGTTTATGAATGGTTACGCACACTATAATGTTTTATGCCAATTAAGGGACAATACAATGCCACTTATCACAGTCTATTCGCAGCTAGTTAATTGGACACTGAAATAGATGTTCGTACACTAAAGGAGAATTTGGGTGAGACCGTTTCAATATCATTCATTGAAACAAACCTATATTTGTCCCACGCGCCATAAATCAACTCAACCATATATTTTGTTAAATCATATTGATTAAACTGAGCTCTGTTTCACAAATTTCAATTGTGAAACAGTCACATACAATTTTGTCAAACCTTCTTGAAGAACTTGATGGCCATCATATTTTTCTTACAAAATCTTATACTTCTTCTCCCGAGGGATAATGCATAATTGATTTGAATACACGTTGACACAAATATGTAATTAGCATACCACCAATGACTTCTCAGAGGGTCTGGCTTATTGTATTTTAAGAAGATTACTTCTCAATCAACTTAGAAACCCCAGTGAAGCCGTAGATCTTGTGCTTCTTATATTCTCAAGAAAACAGAGGTATAAGCTCTTTCAAACATAAATTTGTGAGTTTCTTGCAAGTAAATTTTACTGCGCAATACAAAAAGATATTATTTATTTTTGTTATAAACTATTACCACCAAACTAATCTTTTAAATGGAACAATTAATATTGTTAAAAATATAATTAAATTTCACAATGAAATTGATTTACATTAAATTTCAAATGAAACTTGCTCTTAGAATGATGAAATTAATTCACGTTATACTCTATCTAGATTTTAAATGAATATTTCCCTTAGAATACTGAGAAATGAGATGAGTATAACTTACTTCTTCCCCATATTTTTCATCAGGGACTGCGAATGCAACAACTTGAGCATTATCAGAATGGAACAAAAGGATTGCATCAGCTTCTATAGCCGATATATTTTCCCCTGAAACTGTGAGGAAAAACTGCATCAAAATAAATGAAATCATGCAAAAAATATTATCAGACTATTTTTTTCCACTTTAATCATGCATAAATAATAATGGTCAAGAAACAAATGTAAGCATAGATTTATAGAACTATGATTTTATTTAATCAACAAAAAAAGTTACCTCCACGATTAATAAATTCAATTCTCTTTAGGTTTCGAGCAACGAGTAAAAATTCCCCCCGAATCAATAAATATATTTCTCATTGTTAGGAAACACATAGCTAAATTCCTGTCAAAGTAAACAAAAAAAAAAAAGTTCAAGAGAGCAAAAGTAAGATCATTCATGCATGAAGAAAGCTAATCCTTATGCAGCTTTAGACTCATGCCCTTTCTAATTAGCTTAAAAATTGAGAAAGTTGCCCAAGGAGAGGATAGAAAATAAACAATAGAAACTGTATGTATCTGAACTCTTAAAAGTAAAATTCGAGGAAAAAAACTACAAATTTTCCATAGATTAATTAGCTGCCACTTTGTGCTTAAACTACAATAAGCAAAACCTCATATTATGCATTCGCACCTTATATACCTCATTCCCACAAATACGATCACTATCTCCTACATGACCATAGAAAGACCCAAACAAATTTCCGTTATTCGAATAGGAAATTTACAGTATACCAGTATACCTACAGACAATCTTCACCAAAATTAAATTTCAGTTCCGTGCCAACTAACCGGCCCATGAATCGCAACACTTAAGATGTGTACTTCCAGTTAATCACTAATAATTCCAGAGATACCAACAAACAAATGAGGTCAAATTTCAAACTTCAAAGCAAGTACAAAAAACACAAAATTAAAGAAATGTTAGACAATCATAAGAGCTCGAAGGGAAAGAAATCAGGTAGAAACAACAACACAATTTCCCAAAATTCACTTTTAATTCTAGTAAATCAAAAGAAACCTAGAATCGGGAATTAACCACAGAATAAGCCACAAACAATTTCAGTTCTAAATCCACCTTTGATTTTCTCCTGAAAATAAACCAAAATCACATCACATATGCTACAATTCTCATCAAATACTTGAATTTGAAAATTCACCAGTAGAATACTTTTGATGTCATGATTGTGCAGAATTAGTAACAATGTTCCATTCAATTTTGTGTCCGCTCAGCAACGAAGACGTCAAGACAGACATACGTAAGCAGATGCACCCAGATCAAAGAGAGTAATCGTAACGATGTATGTTGCCACCAAGTAATTGAAGAGGAAGTGGCGATGGAGGAATTGGAACAGCATGACAAGTAACCGAAACCTAACACAAGAAAATAGGAGGTTACGGGACTGGCGATCATGAATCCTAACACAAGAAAATGTCATGTAATCACGAATAAAAAAATTATCCCAAACCTTTCGTTGCTCTTCGATCGACATAGATCATGATTTGTTGCCAATCTACCAACGGGAACGGAATGACCCTAAAGGGGATGGGCAGCGACGGGAGGTTAAGGGATGGGCTGCGGGAAGTGGAAAAAATGCCACGATAAGGGGGACAATGCCAAGATGAGAAGGTTTGTCATTATATGGATGAAACTGTACAAAATAAAAGATGACAAGGGGCAAAAGTGTCCAAAAATGATTTACAATCTCAAGCCACTTTTTATATAGTATAGATAAGTAATATTTTATTTTTGTGAAATACTAATTTCTAAATTTTAATAAAGCTATATAGGTATTAATATTATTTATTCCGATAAATAAATTACCCACCGTTTCATTTTTATTCAGAGTAGTTTTAGGCTGCACCCAAGTGCATACTCTGCAGTTGGATAAATTACAAATAAATGAGAAAAACATACAGTTCGACATGTACTGTGTGTTTTGAATCAATAATAACCCAAACAATAATTAACAAACGAACAATAATCAATGGTACCTAAGTGGTAATCAACAATACCACAAACAATGATCAACAATATTTATAACTAGTAATCAATATTACCTCAATATTTTTTAATTATATATTTTTAATTGAAAAGGTCAAAATCGGACATAAAATTGAGTTTGAAATTCAAGTTTATACTGAACCAATGTTTTATTTTAATACTAAGATTTTGTGAATATTAACAAATTTAGATGATGGATCTAAATTAAGACAGAGATTTAGGAAATCAAGTGAGATTCATATTCCATTTTTTTTTTCACTACTTTCTCCCTTAACCCTTGTCCTTGTGTAGTACTAATCTTTTTTATTCGGGTTTAATTCTTCACAAACGCAGAAAAAAATATCACTGACCAACGCAAATTCACAGAAGGAGATTAGTCCCACACTCTACTTTGATGAAAGGTATTTATTAAAATGGTAAATTCTCGTATGCACCAAGTGCACGGTGCACTCAATTAACAATTTATACTGTTTACATTGAAAAGTTGATCTAAATTACACTGAAAAATTGGTCCCAATTTTTCAGTGTAATTGTGACCAACTTTTCAGTGTAAATATTATTAATTGTTGAATGAGTGCACCATACACCAAGTGTATAAGAGAGCTACTCTATTAAAATTATCTATTGAATTGGGTTTTAAAAATTCATAATCTTGTGATTCGAATATTAAATATTTCATTAGTGAAATTTACTATGCGAACACATTTTTGCATAATTCTTGAAAGATTAGAAATATGAATTTTCTTGCTTTCAAAAAAGAAAAGAAAAAGAAATATGCATGGTATTTCTTCCTTCTCCTTACTACTTGTTTTATTGCACTTTATTAACTACATAGTCAAGTTAGACTTCATCAATGTTTAATAGTACTCTTGTCCTAGTTTAAAAAATAGTACTCTTGTCCTAGTTTTGATCAATCTCTTCATCCATTATGATTAAATATTCTACTTTACGTGAATACATTAATTTACAATCTATGTATTTGTTGGGATGCTTTGAACCCCATGCACCGAGCTGGTCGAAAGTCTCGCTGTCCGATCAGCGAGTCGGGGACCCCTGGTCCGGGGGTTTTGGGACAACACCTCCAACTTTTACGATGTATGTAATGTTTGAGCTCATTTGGAGTTTTTGGTCTGTTTTTTAGGCCCAGTCTATTAGGGATTTATAAATACCCTTATTATTTGACCTAAAAACGCTGACATCCTCTCTATATGAAGGCCTAACTCTACACTTAAAACTCAAGTTGTAAGTGAGAGGATTGCCCAGGCTTATAAGCCCACCCAAGACCATCTCTCTATTCGATGTGGGATAGCTTAATACCCTCCCTCACGTGAGACGGGGACCAGGTCGACACGTGGTTCCACAGGTGGATCCACACATCGAAGTAGAGAGTTGGCTCTGATACCATATATGAAGGCCTAACTCTACACTTAAAACCCAAGTTGTAAGTGAGAGGATTGCCCAGGCTTATAAGCCCACCCAAGACCATCTCTCTATTCGATGTGGGATAGCTTAATACTCTCTTCTAACCATGGACGTAGCCAACACAATATTAGTGAACCATATAATTATTTCTTGCAAGAATATATATATATAATTGGTTAAATTTATATATAAGAAAATGCTTGAGCCACCCTAGTAATGACCCACCTATCATTTCAAAATAGCATTTCCTAAATGCATGTATAAAGAATTCAAAAGCCATTGCCGCGGCCGCTAATGGTGGCCCGCCACCACCACTAGCCACCACCATACACACTTATCATATATCTTTAATATACATACATATATGTGTGTATATTTATATTAATTCTAATTGCTAATATGCTATTATGAGCCATTAACCTGCCCCTTATGTACCCTAGCTCCTTTACTTTCACAAATCATTAGCTCCATTTATCTAGTAACTCTTGCTATATTATTTACTCCCTCCGTCCACGAGTAAGTTTTTCACTTCTTTTTGTTGAATGATTTAAGAAAGTGTATTTGTTTATTAATATATGGTGGACCACATGTTGACTTTTGGGATAAAGTAATGAATAGTGTTGAAAGTAAAGTGAACGAGTGACATTTTTGGTAATATTGTGTGAGTTTGAAGGTTAAAGTTTATATATAATAGAGTGTTGTTATTTCCATTTATGGAATGGGAAACTTACTCGTGGACGGCCCGAAAAGGAAAGTGAGAAGTTTACTCATGGACGGAGGGAGTATTAATTATTACTCCCTCAGTCCACCAAATTTTTACCCGCTTTCCTTTTTGGTCCGTCCACCAAATTTTTACCCATTCCTCTTTTGGAAATAAACTACACTCACAAACAAAAAATGAGCCCTACAATACCCACCACAATACTCTTACTTTATCTACTTTATTCACATTTTCAATAAAATACCATTTTTCATTAAAAACTGTGTCCAACAGTAACCGGGTAAAATTTTCGTGGACGAAGGGAGTACTATACTTGTTATATTCATTCTATTATGTGATCATTATGTAATTTTTTATTTAAGTATACACTTAAAATTGTACCCATCAATCAAATAATTATTGACTTAATACAAGGAATGAAGAAAGATAAAACGAGATCGAATTCTTTAATGATATCAGAGTCAAAGAGTCATGCGTTCAAAACAATTTTACCCATATAAATGACTTCTCATTGGATTTTTTTTTCTATTCTCCAAACTATTTTTCCTTTTTGCGAGTGCAAATATTACCAAAATATCTCAAAATACTTTTCAGTTTATATATTGCAAATATCCATATCCCATTCAACAGTGGAAAGCTCAATAAAAAAAGAGGAATCAACTCCTCATTATTAGACATGTACACTCCCCCAAATTGTTTGTCATTAATTTAAAATTAAACTTAAATTTATATATATATGTGTGGTAGGTGTTTCCATTAATCAGACAAGCTAAGTTTAAGGGACCCTTTTGACAACTTGGCTGCAATTGTGGGTGATTTTGTATCTTAATTTTTTCTCTTTTGGAAAATTTAAATCCTATTTATTGGTTTATTTAGCTAGTACTTCTCCTGTTCCACGATTACTTTCGCACTATCTTTTTTCTTGTATTTTAATGAGTGAATTATTTATTAGTATTTAAAATAATATAGTGATTTTTAAGAAAATGTATGATATATCCATCTCTTCTATATTATATATCTCCTTAAAAAATTACTTTATCATTTAAAATACTAATAAAAAAAATCACTCGTAAAAATACGATAAAACAGTAAATGTGAAAGAAATTTCCGGGACAGAAGTAGTACATTATAATGAACTACTGGGCACAGCGTGTATAACATATTATTTGTATTTACTAAACTGTTGGAATGAAAAATATAATCTAAGAGTTTCTCATTTTGCAACAATATTCATACACAGATTGAAAGCTTTTACATACACTTGGGATTTTTTTTTTTTAAAGCAGTTAAAACCTTATTAATTTGTTGCTGATTAAAAAGATTAATGGAATAATGTACTCCCTCCGTCCAATATTAGTAGTCCTGTTATTTTTTATCATAAGTTGAAGGGTATTATCAGATCTATTTATAAATAAAGTGATTGTATATGAAAAACATGATGCTTATATTTTTCATAAACTACTTACTCCCTCCGTCCCAGCATTTTTTGCACACAAAAATTGGAACAAATATTAAGAAAAAATTACTTTTTGAGTAAAGTAGTGGCATATGATTAAATATGTGTATATTATTGTTAGTGTGCACGCAAATCAATATTTCCTTTTTTTAAAGTGTGCAAATAATTTTGGGACGGACGAAAAAGGAAAGTGTGCAAATAATGGTGGGACGGAGGGAGTAATTGATAAATGAACCTCACAGTACCTCGTAACACTCTCAAACTTACAATAAAAAATAACCGCCCAAAAAATAGGTTTAGTAATATTGGACGGGGCTGGGGGTTGGGGTACCATCTTATCCATGAAGCAAGGGCAGAGGAGAAAAGAGAGAGAGAGGGGTCAGGGTTTAAAATAAAGATGGAATAATTAGCTGCAAATTTAATAATTATGTTATGGATTACTTAAAGTCCCTTCTTCTCTTCATTAGGTGTGGTGTCTCTTTTTTGTTCAAAAGGCTCCCCCCACATATACCTCATTTTTGAGCTGCAAATAGTTGTAAAGGCATATATGTATATTGTTGAACACAATTTCTTAGCAAAAGAGCGCCTTTTATTGTTCATCTTGCTAACGAGTTTTGCGTATTTGTGTTAGATGGCAGTAGTAACATCAGCGGATGACAATAGTAGTAGTGTGGTGCAGAAGATTTTCAAGATTTTGAAGGTGTTGCTTTTAGTATTAGGCCTGATTTCTAGTGTGGTAATGTTGAAAGGCCCATTTCTGGGGTTTTCATGTGAGTTTGTAGTTGGATTTTGGAATTCTCTAAGGTGTTTCTTGTCTTCTCCTCTCTACATTTGCATTATCATCAACTCTATTGTGCTGCTCATAGCCGCCCTCTCGAGTTTTCAGCCCCACGACGCTCCACCACCACCACCACCACCGCAGAGTAGTGATAAGCAGTTAGACGAGCGAGAAAAAGAAGAAGAAGATGAAGAAGAAGATACAATGGAGGCGACATGGAAGACGATAAAAGACAAGAAATATCTCACAAAGAGTGAAACATTTGTACAGGACCCCCCTCCTCCTGCTGAGAAGAAGGATCTTAAGAAATCGGAGACGTTCAACGAGCGAGAAGAAGAAGAAGAAGATGATGAAGAAGAAAATACAATGGAGGCCACATGGAAGGCGATAAAAGACAAAAAATATCTCACAAAAAGTGTAACATTTATACAGGAGCCCCGTCCTGCTCCTGCTGCTGCTGTTGCTGCTGCTGCTGCGAAGAAGAATCTTAAGAAATCGGAGACGTTCAACGAGCGAGAAAAAGAAGAAGAAGATACAATGGAGGCGACATGGAACGCCATAAAAGACAAGAAATATCTGACAAAGAGCGAAACATTTGTACAGGACCCGCCTCCTCGTGCTGAGAAGAAGAATTTTAAGAAATCGGAGACGTTCAACGAGGCAGTGGCCATTAGGCGAAGGGGCGGGATGAGGAGAGATCCGTCCGTCGGAATCGATGAATTCAACCAGCAAGTTGAAGCCTTCATCAAGAAGTTTACTGATGATATGAGGCTACAGAGGCAAGAATCTGATCAGAGGTTCATTGATATGATCAACAGAGGACTCTAGTTACCCATCCTTGTGTTTTTGGTTCCTTTTAATAATCTTTATCTCATATATTTACTTTCTATTGTAGACTGCATTCAAGGTTGGTTTGTGGCAATATTTAAAGCTAGAATCTTTTTTGTATGCTTAAGTTAGGTGCTGCATCAATTATTATTCCTTCTTGGAGTCTCACATTCTAACTGGGGAATTATTCCTCCCTCCCTTCTTGAAGTTTATTTCAATTTTCACACAATTTATTTTGTTCAACTTTGACTTGTCACCACTTTTATGTTTTATAACCAAAGACACAATTTTTGTCTCTGCCCTTATTTTTATTTTACTTTCTTTTTTAAATAACTTAGCTCTTATTAATCGTCGACAAAGTATAGAGTGAAAATAGTTCATACATGAATTATCGAAGAGTATTAGTTGATTTCTCTAAACAGTATTAGTTATTTTCACTGAAGAATATTATTAGCTTACACTTAAGAGTCTTAAATGTTCAATGAAACCAAACTAAAACTCTTAAGCAAAAACAACTAATACTCTTCAGTGAAAACACCTAATACTCTTTAGTAATAACAACCAATACTTTTCAATAATTCATGTATGAAATAATTTTACACTGTAAATCTTAATCTTCTCCCATCTTCTGATTCTGACAATCATATTTGATGTGGATACATCTTTTCTCTCTATCAAAATTTGAATCTAAAACATTTTTATATTAAGCGCTTTATGTTTTACGGCTATGTCATATGAGGTGGTTCTTATTGACTTTATTCTTTGAATGATACTATATTGTTAAATAATACTACTACAATTGTAGGGTGACCATTAATCTTAATCTCATTGTTTGAGATTATACATTTATTTCAAAATTGGACCTAATCTCCAAGTTAGGTGGAGCTTTTGAGAAGAGATTAACAAGAAAAACTTATTAAAATTTCGCTTGTTAATTATAAGTTTATTATTGTTGATTTTATGGTCAAAATTGGAGGCTTTTCTTATCTAAAAGCATTATTTGGATTTGTTTCCAATAGTGAGCTAGGATGTGCTTAGTAAGGGATAAAAAACTTAATAAATAGGAGAAGTATGATCAACATGATTAATAAGATATCTTATTAAAAGAATTCTTAATTTTTACTAATCCTCTTCACAATAGGTAATCCACCCTCCCAATTGCACCTATGAGTTGGATGGAAGATATGGGTGTAAAATTGTTTACACTTTTTTTTCTCAAGCTCTTCCTAAATTATTCTCAATCCCTTGCACTCAACATTGAACGGCCTGTTAAGAAAAAACCACACATGCAATCACAAAAGTAAAACAAAACATGAGATTGTTCACCCAATTCGCCTTACGACTACGTCTGGAGGCGATGTCAAGCCACAGTTTTTCACTATATTTTTCTGATACCGGATACAAGAAGAAAATATCTATTTATATAGAAACGAGCCCTAACTCTAAAATCAGGATCAACTGAGCCGAAAACATGAGCCAAAAAATTCGGCTCGGAGGCGTCCATCGAACTCAGTATTGAATTTTAGCGTACAGTCCATTCAACCCCACACTCCAACAATGTCAATGTCTCTCCCCTCATCTTTTGACGCACACCACCTCTATACCAAATAGTGAAAAATGGTTAAAGTACCCATTTTAATAAAATAAAAAGTTTTCTACCCACTAATATAAAGAAAAAAGTTTTTATACCCATCACCTATTTTTCTTCCTAAAATGCCCTTAAAAGATAAATTGATCCCACACTCAACCCCACCATATAATAAATATAAGTCTAAGCGTATCCTTCACTTTGGTTAATTCGAATCATATGAATTTTAGTTTAATTATGTTTAATTTCTCTTAATACACGGCACATAACAATGGATGAGTAAAAGTATCCAAAATTCTTTTCTTCTTTTTATCATGGAAATTTTAGTATTATCATTTAATATAATTTAATTATGATTGTATTTAGTGAAATTTTAGTATTTAATTATATATTATTTAAGTAATAATTTTGTAATTAAGGTGGGAGTAGGTTGGGGTAAGGTAGTGGGTCATATAGAAAAAAAATATTTTTTTAACAAGGATATATGTGTCTTTTCATAATTTTTTTTTTCTAATAGAAAGTGAATAAAAAACTTTTCTTTTTATTAAAATGAGTATTTTGCTTTTTATCCCGATATGTTTACATCCACTATGCACATTCTCTTAAAAAAAGTGGCCTTTCTTACCACAAATCTTGAGCTTCATCGGCACACCAAGCCCTATTTAAATGTATAAAAATTTGTTGAAACAACTAAACAAATCTTTAAATTTTTTTAAAGTACACTCATTCACTCAACGAAACAATTTCATTCTACAATTTATATGTATTCATTACATATATTTGAACTTATTTTTGTTTTTTTTTTTACGAAAATAGTTTCTCCAACTAAATATTAGAAGAAATCATTAACATTAGAGATGCAGATGAAATTAAGTCGAATATCACATAGTAAAACTCTATTTCAAATTAAATTCAAAATACTCCCTCCGTCCACAAAAAAATATGTTCACTTGTTTGCACGTGATTTAATGCAATATGTTGGAGGGTATTTAGGGGTCTTGTGAGGTTCGTTTATGAATAAATTTATTGTTTGTGGTAAGTATGCATAGAAACGTTACCATTAACAATTACTTTATTCGTAAACGGACATCATAATACCCTCCGACATATTGCATTAAATCACGTGCGCATACTTTTCGTGGACGGAGGGAGTATTGAATTTGCAATTGAACTTGAGCTCGAGTCATTAAAACGTGTAATCAGGCTTAATCGCGTTAGCCCGCATGGGCGTATAGCTCAGTTGGTTCCTGGATAACAGATTGCTACAAGAACGCAGGATCGAGCCCTGACAGCCGCAATGTGGGAGTTTTATCCCTCCAATGTGGGGGATAACTCTTTATGGTCTCCCATCTAATGGGCCGCTGAATCACCATGATTTAGGGCGAAGGTTTCGACTTTTTGCTATAAGGCTTAATCGCGTTAAAGTATAGACTCAAAATTTATGTCGCTCTGACACGAGTGTAGTCGGACTCAGACGTTCATTCATGTACGCTTGACTTCTCATTTTCTAAAATTAAGGATACATATAGATACAATTATAAAAGATTCAAAATTAAGATACATTATGTGGGATATATCATACATCTATAATGGCATATAAAACTATTCATACGTATAATTTAAATTATTAAATTTAATCTATTTGTTACATATTAGAGAATAGATGATACAAATATAAATATATCACACAAAAGGAAGATACGTAAATAATAGAAAAAAAGAAAATCATCTATATTTTTATTAATGTTAAACTTAAGTTCTATAGCCACATCAATCATGGTTATCTCAAGTTTTAAGTAATCCTAGTGTGTTTTTTATGCTTTGTTTCATTCTAGTAAGTGTGAATCAACCCCCCCCCCTATATGAAAACGTTTCATAATAAGTTTAATATGAAATAGTTTTAAAGTATCATTAATCTCATCAGGAGTATCATTAGATCTGTCGGGGGTATCATTAGTCTGAGTTCAAGAAAATTGATTTTAAATTTATTTGAACTATTTTCATATAATACTTTGCCCACAATTCAAGTGTATTTTTAAACAATATTAGTTGTTTTAACTAAAATTTGAAACATATTTTAAAATTTATTTAACAAAAAATTTAAAATCCATTCAAATGCACGTATTCAAAATCGTGATAAAAAGATAAGGAACACGATTCTCCTAAAAGGCTAAAAAGGGTAAATGAACAAAATAACAAAACAACACGAATCTGCCAGCCAAAAGAAGCTTTCAACGGTCGAGATTACATCATGGAAATCTAATCCGACGGCCACAACACTCGAACAGTTGAAGACGATTTTGAGCTGTTTTGGAATCTCCATCCCAGTCCAAACTATACATTGATACAGTTCTCAAGCACTGAATCTCATAGCTGTGTGTTTGTGTGTGTGAAAATGGCGTCGTTGTCAACTTTATCGGAGAAGGGAAAGGAAAAGGAAACGGAAAATGGAAAACCGTCGGAAGATTCAGCTAAGGAGAAAGTGAAGAAGGAAGGATTGGGGTGGATTGAATGGATGATGGGGTGGTTTTACCTTGTTTACGAGATGCTGTTTCAGAGGATCATCGCCAGCAATTTGTCGAATCCAATGCCTTTACCGCCCATTAACGACCTCACTTTCGTCGTCACCGGCTCCACCTCCGGCATCGGCAGAGAAATTGCCAGGTCTTTTCAATTTCTTTTTTGCTTAATGTTTTCTCCAATTAACCCTAGTTACTGCTTGGATTTTGGTTCACTGATTGAGTATATATGTATTTCCTTTGTGGTTTTGTGATGTGATTGTTGAAATCAAAAGTGTTTGGGAGAAATCTTAATGTGCTTCCCAATTCGCAATTATTCGGTTAAGTCTGTCCAATTTGCTGTTACGATGGTAGATTAACTATGGGTAGAGTTGAGATTTTTCCGACAATTCAGCTGCTTCCAGCATAAACCAATCAACCTTTTGCCCAGTGTATAATTATTTGGCAGTTTCATTGTTATCATACTGGTTTGGTTGTTGGATAGGCAAGTGTTTGGAAGAAACGAAATTGGTTTTATTGAGTATCTTAATGTGCTTCCCAATTCGCAATTATTCGGTTAAATCTGTCCAATTTGCTGTTACTATGGTAGATTAACTATGGGTAGAGTTGAGATATTTTCGAAAATTCAGCTGCTTCCTGCATAAACCAATCAACTTTTTGCCTAGTGTATAATCATTTGGCAGTTTCATTGTTATCATACTGGTTTGGTTGTTGGATAGGCAATTGGCCGAAGCAGGGGGACATGTTGTGATGTGATTGTTGAAATCAAAAGTGTTTGGGAGAAACGAAATTGGTTTTATTGAGTATCTTAATGTGCTTCCCAATTCACAATTATTCGGTTAAATCTGTCCCATTTGCTGTTATGATAGTAGATTAACTATGGGTAGAGTTGAGATTTTTTCGAAAAGTCAGCTGAATCAACTTTTTGCCTAGTGTATAATCATTTGACAGTTTCATTGTTATCATACTGGTTTGGTTGTTGAATAGGCAATTGGCCGAAGCAGGGGGGCATGTTGTGATGGCAGTCAGAAATCCAAAGGCTGCGAATGACTTGATAAAGAAGTGGCAGCACGATTGGTCCGGAAAGGGTCTTCCACTCAATATTGAGGTACCTTACGAGCACACTGAGCTTGTATATGGAAATATGGATGTGCCGAATCCTAAACATGTTAAGATACCGTGTTTTCCTATTTTTATTCAAGTATGATGTTTGATTGTTGTATCCAATTAGGGTTTCCTGCATTGGGAAATATTCAAATCCTCATCACTGTGGTTGTCTGAAAATAAACTAGTTCCAAAATTAGTATATTTATATTCTCATATATTGCAATTTTCTGTTTTAGTAAGAGTGAGTTGAAGGAAATTTTAACTCATACATTTTAAGGTCATGGAACTTGATCTTCTCTCTCTCGAATCTGTTGTGAGATTTGCTGAAACTTGGAACACACGTTCTGGACCTCTACATGCTCTCATCAACAATGCTGGGATATTCTCCATTGGAGGTTTGTATGTTAAGAATCATCTCACTCAGAAAATACTTGTACTTATTGATATTATCCTGATAGTTTTGCTATAATGGTGCCTATTTTGACACTGATATCCTGATTGGCTGCCTATTACTACACTGTCCATAATTCAGTTTTCATCGTAGTGAAAATATGCTGGTTGGCTGGCATATGTAAATACCTTTATCTTCGTTGATCATTGAATTATTTTCCCCTTCATATTCTGTTACATTTTCTAGTGCTTGAAGAAAAAGAAATAGGGTAATCTCCTGGTTTTTACATACTACATTCCTTTTCTGTTCAGAACCACAAAAATTCTCGAAGGACGGTTATGAAGAACATATGCAAGTGAATCATCTTGCTCCAGCGTTGCTTTCAATATTGCTTATGCCTTCCCTTATAAGAAGCTCGCCAAGTCGCATTGTTAATGTGAATTCTATTGTAAGTTTCATGAGGACTTCGTGCATTATTTATTTATTTCAATGTGCATGGCTAAAGCTCTTTTCTTTATTTCAATGGATAGATGTGAATGAGTAGAATGGATCGTTCAATTTCTGGTGCAAGAAATATTACAATGTGAAATGTTCTTTGTGGATGTGTAATTCTATTCAAGAACAATATATGCAGTATGGTTACATTTTGAGCACAAAAAACATTCCAAACAACAAATATCGGAAATATTTTTTAATAGGTAGGTGTAGAATTTTTTTGGTTTTCTGATAAAATGTTTAAATTCTTGAAAACCTTGCATATTTTCCATTCCGAGATTTCTTGATGTACTTCTATTATATATGAACTAAATTAGAATAATACCCGTACGAACATGACAATATTTAGTTAGAACAACTAACACCTAAACCCAACATAAGAATGCATCCATAAAGAGAACACTGAAGAAAAGAAAGATGTAATATTATGAATTAGCTGATGAGAACCTTGTAGTTTCTTGGGAATAGAATTTTGTAATGTTGTGGAAAGAATGACGGGCGGTCAGGCATGTTGGAATAAACTATTTTATATTGGTGCATGGTAATATGAAGGTTCCTTAACTTACAAAATCATACCCTTGAGCAGTTGCATAGACTTTTATCAAACCTCGGTCTTTCTTCTATTGGTTGTTATTTGTTAACATGTTGGAATGTTTTGGATTGTATCTAAAATTTAGTGGTACCATTCGCATACCGCTTCTTCAGATCTTAGCTTTGCTGTTATTCACTTATTCTTGAGAATTACTGTTAGAACCACATTTTAAGGAGTGTTTAATACATATCAAATTGCTGGGGTCAGTATTTACTATCTTCTGAGCTGCTCTTAAGCTTGGAGTCAATGGTTCCTTTTTGTGTTTGTGCAGATGCATAACTTGGGATTTGTTGATCCAGAAGATATGAATGTTACATCTGGGAAAAGAAAATTTACAAGTATGGTCGGATATTCAAGCAGTAAACTAGCACAGGTCTGCTCAAATGCTGCTCTAGTTGCTTGAGCTTTTCAGTAAAATTCTTGTTTCTCATCTTTTGAGTCACAGTCTCATCAGATCATATTTTAAGGATAATGTTTCAAATAGTGGGACGAACTCATTATTTCTGGTGTCTGGTTGGTTCAATATTCTTCCATGGGAGAATTGAGTTTTGCATTAAATGTTTTTTTTTTTTTTGGATTTGTCTTTCTAATTATCACCTTCTCAGCTCCTAGTTTATCGGTTTTGCTCGCTGCTAATGCTATCAAGATATGTGAATGCAGGTCATGTTCAGCAGTGTCCTTAACAAGAGACTTCCGACTGAAGCTGGCATTAATGTAGCATGCGTTTCTCCTGGAATAGTCCACACTAACGTCGTAAGTTTTCAATATATATTATAATTTCGGGCAAAATGAGGTTATCTTCGGCCAATATTACCACATTCATGTCTTTTGTTAATAATTGCAGGCTAGGGATCTCCCAAAGATTTTACAAACTGGTTATCATTTTATTCCATATTTTATTTTCACCCCTGAAGAAGGTAAATGTCCGTACAAGTTATCTGTTTCTCATGATTATGGTGTGCAGCAGCTCATTGCATTTTATGGCAATTTCAATACAGGGTCTAGAAGTACTCTATTTGCAGCCACTGATCCTCAACTTGTGGATTACTGTGATTCGTTGAAAGCAGAAGATTGGCCCGTTTGTGCTTTCATTAACTACGATTGTCGCCCTACAAATCCATGCGAGGAAGCACACAACGTTGAAACTGCTTACAGAGTGTGGGAGAAAACACTTGAACTTATCGGCCTACCCTCAGATGCTGTGGAGAGGCTTATCGAAGGGGGAGAAGTAAAATGCAAATTCGCCGCCTCCTAGCACCATCGTTTTCGATCGATTAGTTGCTCTCATCTCTCTTGGTATAAATATATATATTATTAACAATCACCATAGGTCTATCACACGTTATACTGATGCTGAGTCGAGGAATTTTCATATTGTTATATGCTGAATGCATCTAGGATGGTGATCTGAGGTTTTTGATGTGTTGGGATGGTTTTGTGGTGTATCACTAATGAGCAGCTCTTTGTTGGACAATTTCAAATTTAGTTTTTTGTTTTTAAATATAATAATATAAGAGTATAACACGATTAATGGCATAATAACAGTCATACATATTATATATATACTGGGAACGAAGGAGAAGTTTGATTGTTAAAATTTGAATACTACGGTGTACATCACTTTACTAATCTCTTATTATACTATTAGAGAGTTCATTCTGCCTATGGATCGTTTTGTGGTTCATTTATTATATGTGTTGTCATTTGGTTAATTTTGTCTATGTAACATGATTGTGAAAGTCATACATGTCAATAAAATAATACTTATGTTTATCTACGTGGCTTAATGTAATAAAGAGTCTAATTTAAAAAAAATGCATGTATAATAATTTGAACCCAAAACCACATGAGTACAATTTATAAAATTTACTACTTAAATCAAACTAAAAATTTATACAACAATAGAATATCTATTGTATATTACTTGAATCTATAAAAAATATTAGAAATTTTGCTGCAATTGTACCAATTTAAATGGAGTAATTTTAGTGTACACTTGAGTGTATGATATGAACTTGGATTTTGAAAAGAATACTTAATGCAAAAACCAGTAATACCTCAAGAAGTAATTAGTGATACCACAAGAAGTAGTCAGTATTATCCCAACATAAAAAAACACATAGTTCGGTGTGTTTGTGTGTGTTTTAAAATAATCAAAATTGAAGTCAAAATTGAGATTAAAATCCAAGTGCATACTAAAATTTGTGATTTAAATATCATTTAACAATATTTGAGGATTTTCTATATTCATGTAAATAAATCAAAATAAGTAAATTAAGTATATGTATTCTATGTACTCAAATTTTGCACATAATTGGGCCAGAGCGATGAAGAACTTCCAAATCAGGATTAATTATTATTTGATGATGTCAATAATAATTAATGTTACCAACTAACATACTTACTCTATCTAGGGCTAGAGTTGAACATCTAATAATAAGTTGATTTCCTAAAATTGAGGATTGAAAAAGGTGTGTTAATTACATTTAATGAGCATCAATCAACTTTTGGATAAATTGCTGGAATCCTAATTTATTTCACCTTTCATGTTTCAGCCTTCCAAATAACTTGTGTACCTATATCAATATTACTTCCGTATCCAAAATTTGGTCTCGTTGTTTTCTGCATGATTATTAAAAAAGTTAATATGATACGTAAAAAGTAAGAATATTGTGTCACATTAAGTATAAAGTGAAATTGGTTTATATATGAATTACTGAAGGGTATTAGTTGTTTTCACTGAAGAACATTAGTTGTTTTACGGAAGAAAATAATTGGTTTACATTGAAGAGTTTTAATTTATTTTCACTGAACAACTAAGACTCTTTAGTGTAAATCAGTAATACTCTTCAATGAAAACAACTAATACCCTTCAGTAATTCATATATAAACCATTTTTACTTAATACTTTGTCCAAAATAAATTATTTTAGGCAACATAATTTTTTTTTTTGGACGGATGGAGGAATAATTGATTGATTGCCAATTAGCCAATGGGCTCCAAGTTTCAAATATGGATGGACCGTTACAAATTCCTTTTAGATAGAGCTGATTTTTATATAATCTATCTAATAATCTAATAAATGAGATACTATAATCTGAAGATAGGAGAATTAAACAGTGGAGAAGGAAGGAAAAAAAGGTTGTACTACAGTTGTTTCTTCCATTTGCATTTCCCAAGCCAAGACTTCTGCATTAAATGTTTGTACGGCTATCAAAACACGTGTCATCCATTTATTGGCCAGCACTCAAATCATTCTTAGCGGGCTTCAATTCTTTCTTTCTTTCTTTTTAAGTCCCTGCTCGACTCTCTTCTCCCTTCTTCCCATTTTTCTCTCTCACTCTCTCTTTCTCTCTCACACACAAAAACTCAAACTGCGTGTGATTTTACAGCCTTGAATCCAGGGTTTCTTCTTCTTGAAAACAGAGGTACGATATTAAAAATGTCATCTTTACTTCATTTTGTGTGTGTTTTAAAACTCTTTTCTTTACTTCATTTGTGTATTTTTCTTTTAAAAATGTCATCTTTCTTTGTTTTTATTATCTTCAAATAAAAAAGATTTGTGGGGGGCTCTGAAAAAAGATTTAATTTTTATTATCTTCAAAGAAACATTACCCAGAAACAGAGAGTACAGTATGATCAAGAAAGTATTATTATATAGAAATACCATGTATTTATTCTTCATTCATTGTGTACATTTATAACGTAAGTAATTATTAGAGATTTTTGGTGGTAATAATGTATATTCTTATTTAGTAGTAATATAAAAGATATGGTGCATTATTATGATTTTTTATTTGGTAGTACGATTTATGATGGGGCATTTAATGCACTGTATTTTTTAGGTCATTATTCAATAATGGATGTTTAATAAGCAAATTTGCAAGAATTAATTCTTAGCTGTGTGACTTTTAAATGTTGTAGGGTCTTTATTTGTCTGCTAAAATGGTAGCAAAGGCAGAGAAAATTGGCGGTGGAGGAGAGGCGGTGGTTGCTCAGTCAAATCAGCAATCACGCCGGCGAAGAAGTTTCAACAAACCATCATGGCTTCTCTGCACCATAGCTGGTAAAATAGTCTGTTTTTTATACTGAGTTTTATTGCATAATCATCATATTTGGATTCTTGAAAAAGTTATATAATGAAATTGGTTCATACATAGTTATTGAAGGGGATATTGGTTGTTTTCACTAAAAAGTATTAGTTGTTTTCCTAAAAAGTATTACCACTAAAGGGTATTAGTTGTTTTAACTAAAGAGTCTTAGTTTGTTTTCACAGAACAACTAAGACTCTTCACTGAAAACAAACTAAGACTCTTCAATGTAAATAAGTAATACTCTTAAGTGAAAACTACTAATACTCTTTAACCAAAACAACTAATACACTTTAATGTTTCATACATGAACAAGTTTTGTCAAGCAAGAAATCATTTGTTTAAAATAATTGGCTTGTTTCTTACATCAACAACCCCCATCCTATACCCTTTAGTTCATTCAAATTTTGAAATTTAAAATCTCCTTTTTAGTTATATTTTCAAATTTGAAAAACAAATTTAATAAATACTCCTAGAAAAAGAAATGAGAAAAAATCCAAAATATGTTACATTGCAGAAAAGGATGGGAAGATTTGAATTTCAATTAGAAAGTGGGGCCATGATAGTCCCAAGGAAAGTGCTTTTCTGGTTGAGTAAAACAATCCTGAGAAGTCACTTTCAAGTTTCAACCCCCTATATAAATGAGGACCCAGAAAGGTTCCCTTCACAAAGCTACAAAATTTACCTCCTTTTGCACATTTCCAACTTTTCCATCTTCAAAATATGAACCCTTTTGGTTAAGTAGCTTTTATGGCTGCCTTGTTGCAGATAGAATATGATTCTGATTTGGGAACATCTGGGATTTTTAATCTCATCCCCATGTGTTGTGCCCATTACTGTGTCAGATCAGATCAGATATTCCTGTTTAAATCCCCAAAACCAAAATTTTACTGTGAAATTGGTTCATGCATGAATCATTATTAGTTCTCTTCAGCAAAAACAACTAATACTCTTCAACGAAAACAACTAATACCCTTCAACGAAAACAACTAATACCCTTCAATGATTCATGCATGAATCAATTTCACTTTATATATACTCAAATTTTGGCCCTTTCATAAAAATTACAATACCAAGTGATTTCATTGGTTTACATTTTTCTCAATTGATACCAAAATTTCAAACTTGAACTGTAGCATATGTCCCAGTCATGAAATCTGTCAAGAATCAAGAATCATAATGATCCATTAAGTACTTACTGCATAATCAGGAACCAGAATCAATTTGTGCTTTAAATGAAACCAAAGAATAAGCAAATAAACCTATAGCATCATCATCATTTTAGGACCACAAACATACCTACTCAAGGCTTTGAATTTAAAAAATGCACTCTTTTCTTGGGACCAATTTTTGAATTGCTAGGGGGACCTGTTTCTCAATTTCAAAATGCAAACTCTTAACTTCTTACATTTAATGATCAACAGATTTGGACGAAAAGATGAATATGCTGACAAAGAAATCATCCAAAAGAAACAGTCCAGACAGTTTCGCCGAAAGGGCGAATTCTTACTACGACGAACGTCCTCAGCTGCTGGCATTACTCGACGACTTGTACAACGGCTACCTCTCTTTGGCCGACCGTTACTGCCAAGCCCTCGCCAAGAACCCGTACCACAGCAGATGCTCTTCCCCCGTTCCGATCTCAAAACTCGATGAAATCGCCCAACCCGATGAAGGGGACAACGGAGAAGTAATTGATTCCGATGCTGAGAGCTCGCTCTCTTTCCAGCCTCCCGCTCGGGTCAAACTCAAAGAGATGGATGCCGATATGATGGTAGCGGATTTGGTTATGAAGACGGTGGAGTACGATATTGTTGTCAACGAGCTTGTTGAGATGGAGAAGAGATGGGGTGAGTCGTCTCGGAAACTAGACCTGCAAAAGAACTTGTTAGACGTGTTGGAGTCGGAGAGGTACATTCTGTTGAACGATAACGCGACGTTGGGTTACAGAGTGTCGGCGTTGGTGGAGGAGAACAAAGGGTTGGTTTCCGAATCGATGTTTCTGAAGAGGAAGGCTGCTGAGCTGGCAAGGTGCGTGTTGAAGACGAGGGAGGATCACAGGGTGTGTATGCTGAGTCGGAAAATCGAGGATCTTCAAGGGCAGATTTATGGGCTGGAGAAGAGGAACAAGGAGTACTACGATCAACTCGTGAAGCAAGAAGAGAAGAGTGTGTATAAGGAGACTAAGGGTAAGGGTGGGGAACAGGTGAATTTGGAGGACTGTTTCCAAGAAAACGGCGGGGTTAATGGTCTGAGTAAATGCTTTAGCTTCAATGTGAAAAAGGGTGGTGATCAGAAGGCGAGTGACGAGGTTGTTGAAGGCAAAAAGGGGTCGAAGTTGTGGGATAAGGTCAGGAAATTCGATTTGTTCCTACGTGGACCGAACTTCAATCCTTCTAGTACCTGAGGAACACAAGAAAACAATCCTATCCAAACAATTTAGATATGAATATGATGATAAGTATAGCATTTGCTGAATCATATTAGTATATGTAATGTTGCAAATTCTGCTCTAGTTTGATATTAATACATATTCAAAAATCTTGTGAAAATGAAATACACGTGCCATCCTTGCAATCTTATTCATGTGCAAGAGAAGGCCTGCTTTCTGTTATGCGAAAAAAGTGTACCCGTTTATTTCAATTACATTTGTTCGATACAACCAAACCCAACTCAAAGACGGCCTCAACTGGAGTTTGCAGGAGCTTGTTTCTCCTGAAGCTTAGCAATTCTTGCCTGAAAATAAATATAATATCCTTAGGCCGCGTTTGGTAGCCTAGATAGGAAAACACACTCATATGGGCCTAATGTAATGGATTCACAATGCGGCCCCGAAAACAACCATTCCTTATGTTTGGTAGACATGATATGAAATGTACAACGGTGTGTGTAACATGTTGGCATTCCAGGCTATGTTTGTGTGTAGAATGAAAAAGCTTAGAGTACCTTGAATGACTTGGAACGGCGAATAGATGGGTCTAAATCTAAAGCAATTGCATAAGACTCCTCAGCTGCATTAAATTGATTCATAGCCATATAGACATCACCTTGGCATATATAAGCCTGTACACAACACATTGATTAGAAGATTGGAACCACAATTGTCTATTATTTTAGTTTCAGGCAAGACATCATATATTTTGGAGATTAGATCGAGCCCAGTTCTCAGAAATCTACAAGATAGGCTAATAAGATTGTGAATTGCAGGAAAAGGAATGACTACATACTAAAACACATTTCCTCTCAATAACCAGGATTGTTATCTTAGTTATCACTTAACTAATTTCTTTTGATCAGCGAAAAAGACTTTCAATTACTCATAAATGATGAGAGCATAAGAAAATACCCTTCTTAACAAAGTACAACAAGATCAAGATTTGTATTTTCAGACAGACTTCAGTCCAATCTCCATAGCAAACATTATTTATTTTCGAACAGTCCACTCGTATCCAACTCCACACTCGGTTCTTATCACTCAACTACTAATATTTGAATATCAAGAACAATCTTGCAAGGATCTTCACAAAACAATTACACTTGCCTCAGGGTAGTCAGGTGCAATAACCAAAGCCTCTTTAGCATCTTCGAGTGCTCCACTTATGTCTCCGATTGCCAATCTCGCAGCTGACCTGATGAACTTACGATATTTAAATTCAGAAAACTTATTTTGTCCAACTTGATTCTGAATAGCTCAGATGGGACTACTATATAACTGGATTCAAGAAGCAAGCTTCAACCGAAAATTATTATTCGTCAAGAAACTAACAAGAAATATCTGAAATTCTCTTGTCATTTCCGGAACTGAATGAAATTTAAGTGCCACAAAACCTTTGCTTGAATATTATATGCAAACCCCCAAATGGTTTGAGCTCCAAGGCCTGCAAATATGTGAATATCAGACCTTGCAATTTTGTTTTCAGAGCAAATGAGTACATATTCCCACAAACGATACCTTAAAAGCAATATATATATAATCATGATTAGTATATCATCAATCACCCATTGTCTAATTTCCACCCCCAAAAGTAGCAATTTACATGAGAAACACAAATCAAGAAATGCATCTTTAATGTACCCATCTAAAGTTATCTCCAAGGCCTGCAAATAAGTGAATATCAGACCTTGTAATTCTGTTTTCAGAGCAAATGAGTACATATTCCCACAAACGACACCTCAAAAGCAGCAATTTACCAATGAGAAACAAAAATCAAGAAATGCATCTTTAATGATACCTGTGAGATATCAGACATTGTAATTTTGTTTTCAGAGCAAAAAACAATCATATTCCCAAACAATACCTCAAAAGCAATATATATCAATCTCCCATTCCCTATTTTACACCCCAAAAGCAGCAATTTACAAGAGAAACAAAAATCAAGAATGCATCTTTAGTGATACCTGTGAGATATCAGAACTTGTAATCTTGTTTTCAGAGCAAAAAACAATCACATTCCCACAAACGATACCTCAAAAGCAACATATATCAATCACCCATTGTCTAATTTCCACCCCCAAAAGCAGCAATTTACATGAGAAACAAAAAATCAAGAAATGCATCTTTAATGTACCCATCTAAAGTTATCTCCAAGGCATGCTAATAAGTGAATATCAGACCTTGTAATTCACGTTCCTACAAACTATACCTCAAAAGCAATATATATCAATCACCCATTGCCTAATTCCACCCCCAAAAGTAGCAATTTACACGAGAAACAAAAATCAAGAATGCATCTTTAATGATTACCTGTGAGAGTAAAGTAGAAGCCTGAACAAAATCAGCTCGACCCATGTCATCTTCAGCTCTCTTCCTTAACGCCAACGCCTCTAAACACTCGACCACACCGCCGCCGCCGTCCCCACAGACGGCCGCCATCACATCAGCCGCCTTTCTGGGGGTCCCACAGTGCCTCACAAAAACACTCTCCGGCAACACCACTAAATTAGGACCCGACCCGCAAAACCCAAGGCAGCCGCAGGAGTTCACCGTAACCAAAGGAGGGGCAATTCCGGAAAGAAGTTGCAAAATATCCAAAGATCCTTGCTTTCTGCATGTCCTGTTTGTGCAAACTCGGATTTCTATTTTTTCCTTCTTTTCCGAAGAAGATTTTGCTGGTATAAAAATGTTGGCTCGTTTTCTGGTGACGTTACTTGAAAAGAGAAGCAAATGGGCGCCGGAAGTGCTCGCCGTAGCTACCATTTTTCTTTTCGACCTATTTTGACAGCTTTAGGTGTAGTACCTTGTGACTGTCCAAGCTTTAAGAGGTAGTACGCTGGTTAAATTAAAATTAGGGCTTGCCTTTCCTCGATCTTTAAAAATAGTCTTGGTTGTCTTGTCTTATTATTTTATTGCTTAAAATGAAAATAATAAAATTTATCTACACTTTTTAATATACATAAATAATATTTTTAAAATAATTTATTTTATACTTGATGTAACCTAATATTCTTACTTTACATATTATATTAATTTTCTTATATCAATTTATATATTTCGCTCTTTTTGGAATAAAATCTTGAATCCGTCCCTGTTTAGGATATACATTAAGTGTTTTGGAGATGTATTTTTAATTTGGATTTGAAACATAATTTATTAATAATTAATTAATACAATGATATTGATTTTTTGCGGCTTAAGCCTGTTTTATAGGTAGGACAATAAATGAGTCCGAACTAAAATATTCATGTTTAAGTTTATTTGATAACTTATCGAGAAGTTTTAAAAGAGCGAAACACGAGTCCAGCTCGATATTTGTACACTATAGATAAGGGTGGCAATTCGTGCTAACGGATAGTGTTTCGTGTCGACACAATAAATTCCGACACTAACACGACACGATAAGCATCCGTGTCGATACGACACGAACACGATAAAATCCGTGTCGACGCGACACGATAATGACATGATATTTTTCGTGTTAGTGTCGACACGGCACGATAACGACACGATTCATTCCGTGTCGACATGAACACGATATAAATCTGATAAAAAAAATGACTAAATTTAAAAGTGAAAGGGAGAGAGAAAGAGAGAGATTGCGATGACCAATGAGTGTTTTTAGGGTTTCCAAAAGTAATTTTTATTCTTAATTTGGTCCTTATACTTAGTTTATAAATTGATGGGTCTGGGAGTTGGGCTTTCTCTGCCTGTTTTTTAGTTAATGATAAGAATTTGAGACTAAATTCTTAATGGGCTTGGAATTATATATTATTATTTTTGTAAAAATATAATTAAAATATATTTCGTGTCACTATCGTGTTATGTGTTATTTCGTGTCACTATCGTGTTCGTGCTTAACGGGTTGTTAACAGGTTAATGGGTTATCCGTTAATTTTATCGTGTTTAACGTGTTGACACTAATATGACATTAACTCGCCACGAAATTTTCGTGTTCTTATTACAATGTCATAATCATAACATTCGTTACAAGAACTCTATTAGCCTCTCACAAAATAATTAGTTATTACACTTAAGTAGGTACAAAACAAAAGGATGATTAAAGTGCAGGATTCCTGTTCCACGACAAATAGGTAGGATCCCCCAAAGGCCTGGTAAAGATTGAACATTAATTGATCATCACACATTAAGTATAAGTAGCAGTAGTCAAGATGTAAATATCCATACTTTAAATTTATGAATATATTAATAAAAATATCAAATATCGATAAAAATTAGAAAAATGACATAAATTTTATTAAATTAGTGAAAATCTAACATGAAACTTTAAGTGTATATTATAACTAACTTTAATATATATAAATTTAACTTAAACTTAAACTCAAACAAAATGAATTGTTTATGATATATCAGTAACAAGATACTTAAACAGTCTAAAATGATACAATAGTTTATTATAATATAAAGAGTGGGTCTTGTATGAGACCGTCTCACGGCATGAGACAATGAGAATGTGTGTAACTAGGATATTCATGGATAACAAAATCTAATAATATTCATGTGTGTAACAAAATCTAAAATAATATTCATGGATTAAAAGAAAAAATGATAATTTTTTTCCCGATTTTAACCTATACTTTCCCACTTTTTACCGATATTTGGCAAATTTTGAACTACAACTCACCGATATTGACACCGATATCGAAATTTTACTTGCCGATATTTTACCAATATTTTAAAAAAAATCTCGTTCCATGAATATTCATATCGAGACCTTAAAAAGGCCGAAATTTCGCGAAATTTCCATCTTCGATAGTAGTACTCATATATAAAGTAATAATTGTAAATAGATATATATGTACCTTGGTTTAAAGATGTAGAGGACAGAGAAAAGAAGTGCAAGAAATAAGCTAGTTCCTCCAACAGTCATGTACATTCTCCCCAGAAAATCATTCTTCCCTCCAATCCATGTTGCTGTTGAGATCACCAGCTTCTTTTTGCCATCAAAAGAGTAGGTGTTGTAATTGTTTTGAATTACGACCGTTATCTTCTCGTTCGCTTCAAGGTCCGTCTCAATCCTCCCGTATAATTTTCTGAAGCTCGGCAGCGCCGCCGTTCTCATCCACACCATCAGATCCTCTTGCTCACTCAGCTGTTGCAAAACCATCAAAAACCATTTCATTTGCAATGTTAGTAGTAACAATTAGGGGAAATAAACTTTTTTTTCCTTTAAGTTTCGTTGACTTTGATTTTCGTCCTCCTAAGTTTTGAATTTTGAAATTGGTCCTATAACTTGTAATTTTTCGTGATATTCGTCCTCCGACCTGGTATTGTCGGTCACTCAATCGGCAGCCGCATACGTGGCACACTTTTTTTTTTCCCACAAAATTAGGAGGCTACCGGCTGAGTGGCCGTCAATAATCGGTTGGAGGACGAAAATCACAAAAAATACAAGTTATAGGATCGAATTCAAAATTCAAAACTTAGGAGGACGAAAATTAAAATCAACAAAACTTAAAGGACAAAAAAGTGTATTTTCCCTAACAATTATATAAGGAGGAAGAGACAACTAACAGGTTTAGTCTCATCAAGTTTAGCACCACCAATGAAGCTACCATTTTGGAAGTTTTTGGGGTACACGTCGGAACCAAATTTCTTCCTTCTATCGCTTCCCCAAGCGATGTCTTTCTTGTTGATATCTAAAGCGTCGTCGTTTCTTGATAGCCTGTAAGTATCGTTGAATAAACTCCAAGCAATAAGCCCACACGGGACGATGGGCTTATTATCAGACCCCGTCGCCTCTGGTTCACATAACTTGGTGCTGGACTCGTATTTGGGGCTCCATAGCTGATGATCGCTTCTACTTTTCACATATCTTCACCACCACAAACAAACACGAAACTAATTACTTATCTCGATGGTGGCAACGTAATTAGGGAGTGTTTGACTGAGCTTATAAGCTCTTTAAAGCAGCTTATAAGCTGTCTAAGAGTTTATAAACAAGCTCCTAGCAGCTAATAAGATGTTAGAGCTTATAAGATACTTCAAATAAACTTAGAGGGTGTTTGGCTGAGCTTATAAGCTCTTTAAAACAACATATAAGTTGTTTAAGAGCTTATAAACACTATCAATGTGTTTGACAAAATAAGATGTTTAACAGTTTATAAGATCATAAAATAAACTCCTAACAGCTTATAAGCTGTAAAAAATAAGTTGGGATTTTCCAACTTATTTTCCTACCACCTCCATCCCCAACCACCCATTCCACCCTGGAACCACTCCACCCCCACCCCCATCCCCATCCACCCCTACCTCAAAAAATATTATATTAATAATTCCTCAAAGATCTTATAAGTTATATTAACCAAACACTTTAACAACTTATAAGTTACTTAAAAATTACATCTTATAAGCTTTTAAAACAAGTTATAAGTTGTTAGAGCTGATATGATGTTTCAAATAAGCTTAGCCAAACGGGCTCTTAATTGTAAAACTACCTTCTATGGTTTTGATAGAAATTGTCTAGCTGATAATACACATAGATTGGGCTCTTCATTTTCTTCGGAACCTGCAGTTAACAACCAAGAATTTGAACGAACGATGCATGTGAAAATCGACATTCTTGATACGAAAAAAACTAGTTACAAGTAAGGTCCTGATGCAGGTTTTGTTTGATTTAGAATCCTGGATATAACCAACTTTCTCAGCATTTGATGGAGCACATGCATCATCATAACGGTCCACAACTTCAACAACCTAAATGCACCAACATTACTTTATCATATTCATTCATAAATCTCAATACTTTTCAGGGATTAAAACCGTTTTCGTCCCGTAACTATTTAACTTTTTCTTTCTGGTCCCATACTCATTTACTTCTTTGGTTTAGTTTAAAACAATTCAAATTTACCCAAATCAGTCTCAAATGACCAGAAAACGCATGAAACAACGTAGTTTTGGTCCATGTGCTGGTCATATGCTGCTACTACCTCCGTCCCCAAACACTCTTCACAGTTGATTTTTTCTCGTGTTTTTGCTAACGAATTTTTTATTAGTATGATAGATGTATCATATTCTATCTTAAAAACCACTTTATCATTTCAAATACTAATAAACAACTTGATTGCTAAACCACGAGAAAAAGTCAACTGTAAAAAGTGTCATGGGACGGAGGGAGTACTATTTTCCGGCAGAGTAGGATGAACAAAACGGCGTCTTTCATGACCATAACGACATTTTCCGGTCACTTGGGACTGATTTGGGTAAATTTGAATTATTGTAGGACTAAATCGAAAAAATAAATAAGTATGAAACAAAAAGAAAAAGTAAAAAAATTTATAGTACGAAAACGGTTTTAATCCCTTACTTTTCATGTGCTTTGCAAGGGGCATAGAGAAAAGTTACATTTTCTGATGCAGAAAAAGAGAGGAGACCAATTGGGATGAAGATTATTGCAATGGAGATTAGAATTGCTATGACCTGATTTTTTTAAAAATAAAATAAAATTTGTGAATAATCATATCAAATAAAACAAATGGGAATATATATCAAAATCAAGATCAACATACCCATCTAGGGGTTAGAATTGGTTTACAAGCTGGGAGTTCTTGCTGTGTAAACCTAGAATCTGCAAAATATGACACGAATTAAACAATTCATATATCAAAAAAATAAAGAAATTAGAGAAATGTACATTTGGGTTTTCTGGAAATCTTGGAAGAACGGGAGGATTCATCTCCAGAGCTCATTGTGAAGAATTTGTTTATCCCTCAAATCAAATCCTTGATAAAATATTGATCTTTAAAATGATGGCATGGATTACGCTTCGAATCTCCCTTTCTTTTTCCAATCCTTATAATTTGAGGGGAGATTAATTTCACAAAATTACAAATTGAAATTAGTTAAATTAGATGGTTTCAATGTGGGGGACGAATAATTGGGCGGCAGAGGGACTAGTAAATAACTGTTTTTTTTTTTTTTTTCTGATTTCTTTATTTATTACAATTTCTTTGGGGAGGATACTTTATTTATTAATATTGTTCATATTTTATTATTTCTCTTATCTAATTAAATAATAATCATTCCTTGCGTATCGTATGAAGCTCTTTCAATCGGAATATAAAATTGATTAAAAAAAGTTCGTGTCTTTTGGCTTGTGAGATTAACTGACGAAAATAGACACGTGGATATATTTATTAATTTGGTATATTCAATTGTAGCAAAAAGAGATACTTTCACTACATTAAAATAATACTAGTTGTTTTCAGTAAAAAATATTAATTGTTTTTATTTAAGGGTATTAATTGGTTTCACCGAAAAATATTAATTGTATAGTGAAAACAAATTAATACTTTTCAGTGAAAACAACTGACATTCTTTAGTGAAAACAATTGATACTCTTCAATGATTTATATACGAACTAATTTCACTCCATACATACTCCATTTTTATCTGCAATATATAAGTAATTTGAACAGATTTTTGCCTTAATAGTATTGACCAAATTATTTTGATACTACTCTAGTTATATTTTTTTATACGTGGTTTAATGCGATATTTCGGAGGGTATTACGAGATTTTTTGAGGTCCGTTTTTTAATAAAATAGTCGTTTATGAAAAGTATGCGAAACTAATTTTCCATTAACGATCATTTTATTAAAAAACGAAACTCACATAACTCATACCACATTTAACAACGTGAAAAAAAGAGGACTTATTTTTGTTCACCCAATTCCATTATTTTTAAGGAAAACAACAATTAAGAAAAAAAAAGTACAAAATCCTCTTTGGAAAATTACCAAAAATTCCCAGTCAAAACAAATTTACCATCACTTAAAACTCCAATCCACAAATTGAGGAGCACATCAACAATGGCTTCCTCGTATGCTCTTATCTCCTGGATACCTTTATCAAGACCCAATTTCATACCTATTTCCATTCAAGATTTCTCCATTTTCAACAATGGGACCCCTTTATTCACTTCTCTGCGTTGCCAAAATAGATACACAATTCGTAAATATGGAGAAAGTTTCAATCTTTCTGCATTTTCGCCATCAAATGGGAACTGGGTTGATGCTGGTGGTCCTAAAGAATTCAGGGATGATGAGTTCATAGTTGTGAATTTTTACAGATTTGTTTTTGTGGAAAACCCTGAAGAGGAGATCTCTAAGCACCTCTCTTTTATGCAGGTACTTTTTCTTCTTTTTTCTTTTGTAGATTTTTGCTTGTTTCTTTGAAAGATTGCATTCTATTATGCCATTTAGGTTATCATTCCTCATGCCCATCTTAGTTAATAATTGGAAGGGCTGTTCAAATAGAGTATTTACGACCTATACAAACGGTTGGAAATTGGTTTGAAATTTGGGTATTCATGACCAAATTTATTGTGATGATCCATTTGTGGTAAATAAAAATAAATTGCAAATTCGTAATCTACGTTCGGAGTAGATGAATTTAATGTATTGATCTGCTCAAAATCAATTTCGGATGAATGAGATATTAATATATAAAATTGACAATTTATCATGGAAATCCTAAGTTAAAGAGGGAAAATAGGGAGAAGTAAGGAATTATGTAATCTTGAATAAGTCTAAGTGGTGCACATCGCACTTAGTCACATTGGGCACTTTAGAAGCGCACTTTGTATCTTGGGGAGTGGGGACAATTGTCATTGATACTGTATTGTACTGAAGTACGAGGCAGTATCCTCTTACGGAGAAAGAGTCTATCTTTTGCCTCGACTTACTGTCCTTTTTATTAAAGTTAGTGTCCTTTCATCTTCGACTAAACCTACGCCTTCATTGATTTCATTTGACGTATAGCAAGTTTACTTTGAACCACCATCAACTAGTAATTCTAATACTTTTGATACTTAATTTTAGGGTCGTGATATACACGGTCGTATATACTTGAACGAGCAAGGGATTAACGCCCAGGTATTTATTTTCTGTTTCCCTTTCACATATATAGGCTAATAATTGCTGGTTATAAACTAGTACTAGTTTAAAGGTTTGATCTTTATATGTTTAAATGCTCTTCTCATTGCAGTATAGTGGCCCATCTAAAGATGCACTAGCATATGCTGAATGGGTTAAGGAAGATAACAGGTTTTCAGACATATTAGTTCAGATATCTCCAGCTATAAATAGTCACGCTTTCCCCAAATTGAAATTGCGGTACAAGCCTTCACTTGTACAGGCAAGCTCGTATTCTTGTAACTTCCCTAACATTCATTGTTAGCATCTTGAAATTGCGTAGACTTTAACCATTTAGTGCCGAATTTGCTTCTCATAGGTCGAAGAGAGCATTTCACATCTCCCTTTGCTAGATCCATCGATACGAGCTATCCCTCTTACACCGTCTGAGTGGAAGAGTAAGCTGGAAGCAGCAAATAGGATTAATGATTCGTTAGATACAACAAACACCAACTGTATTCTACTCGATGTTAGAAATGGTAATGCCCTATTAAATGTAGTTATCTTTATGCGTTCATCCATTCACTTTAGTTATTATAAGTTCATTTTAAGATTCCCAAAGTACAGATTACAGAATCTAAACTCTGATACATGCTTCCTTCATATTAAGTTGAACTGGAAATATCTGTTATTTTTATGCATCATTGTAAATACCAGTCGGACACTTTTATACGAGTGCTAATCTACTGATTACTTTCATTTCGGTTACTGGCATCCGCTATAATTATCAACTTTTCGAATGATTCAGAGGCTTCACTTATTATTTAAGCATGTAGTTAAAGACTTTTACTTGGTTAGGTTATGAATGGGATGTCGGTCATTTCCAGGGGGCTCAGCGTCCTGATGTTGATTGCTTTCGGAGCACTTCGTTTGGCTTATCCGAGACAGAGGCAAGTCCATCTTCTATCAAGCTACCAAATCACTTTTTGATCTCCTATGATCTGACACAGTGTCGATTATTTCTGTTTGAGATAAAATACTAAACACTATTTGCATTAATCTCTGGCCAGGTTGTAGCTTCAGATCCTTTGGCTACTGTTGATAAAGAGAAGACAGATGTATTGATGTACTGTACTGGTGGAATCCGCTGCGATGTATACTCCACAATTCTCAGGTCGATTGAATTCGCTTTTTTTGTTCATTTTCTGTTGGTTTTTAGGCATTGAACGAACATTATGTCATCCACCAGTAGAGCTGTTAAATGAAACGAGCTGCTCGTGAGCTAGGCTCGGTTTGGCTCGTTAAGGCTCGACTCAGTTCAACTCGTTAGATTAAACAAGCTTAATGAGCCAAGCCGAGCTCGGCTCGATAACTTTTTATTATTCCACTAGGCTCGACTGGATAGGTTCGTTAGACTCATTAACGAGTCGAGCCGAGCTCGTATTATTACTCGTTAATATTAACAGCTCGGCTCGATAAGAGCTCAAGTCGAGCTTGAGTATCAAGTACTCGAGCTTGTTCGGCTCGAATAACAGCACTATGCACCAGTGTTGTGTGTGACCAAAAGGCCTAGTTCTCTGGCCTATTAATCTATTACTTTGAAAATGAACTTATCATAGGTTGTTGGATTGCACTAAATACTTGTGATGTGGCAGACAACAGGGTTTCAAGAGATTGTATACTCTAAAGGGAGGTGTTTCTCATTATCTTGAGAGCGAAGGTCCCGTCGGATGGGTTGGGAATCTTTTCGTTTTCGATGCGCGCCTCTCTCTACCACCTTCGACCTACAAGCCGGAAACCAGTGGCGAGGCAAGTGGAAAGCAAGAGGAATCTCATTCATTTGCTAAATGCTACATATGTGGATCTCAAATATTCGAGTTGAAGCACCGCAACTGTGCAAATATTGATTGCAATTTGCTCTTCCTGTAAGTCGATTTTCGCACTAGTTAAAGAATTGTCATCTGCATAAAGTTCCTTTCATACGGATGTTTGCAAAATTAAGACACTATCTTTACGGGCTCATCTGCATAAAGTTCCTTTCATACGGATGTTTGCAAAATTAAGACACTATCTTTACGGGCTTGCAAAATTAGGACATTATTGTTAAATACTTGCAAAACTAGGAAACTATCCCTTAATTTTGGCAGATTTAGGCCAAATTTTATAAAATCCGTGCCAACGGAACATATCATAACCGGGCTTTATTTGGTCCGCATTTTATAAAACTTGGTCTAAATTTGTCAAACATAAAAGATAGTGTCCTTGTTTTGCAAGATTGTAAAGATCATGTCCTAATTTTGCTACCCTGAAAAGATTTGTCCTAATTTCGCAAAATAAGATAGTATCCTAAAAAAATAAGTTCCCCTTACTTAATAGCTCCTAATAGTGTTATGTTGCCTACTGCAGATGTTGTTTGAAATGTGTGGATGATTTCAAAGGATGCTGCTGTAGCAAGTGCACGTCTGCGTCCCGACTTAGGCCTGTGCTGCCCGGACATCAAAGATACGATAAGTGGCATACGTATCGGGATCTTGAGCTTCAAGAAACGGGATAATTCACTTTTACGTTTATTGCAAAAGAAAGGAAACGAAATGTATTCTGCTGTCGATTTATACAAAGTTTTGTTCTGAGTTCAATTCGAGCATCCGTTAGTGGACAGTAAGATTGGTCCCGGTTCCTGAGTCGAATAGTCATTTCATTAAAAAAAAAATATAGGGCCACATGTATAATTCAACAACAAATGGATAGATCGATGGAGGAGTTTATACAATTGGATCAAGGTATAATTTGAACATGACGCAATTAACCTCTTAAGTCTCGGAGAGAAAGAATTTATTTTTTATAAAATGGCTGAAAAGCTATGTTGCACAGATGTTGGTGCGGAAGTGTGAAGACGATACGATACGAGTTTAAAAAAAAATTAAGGTACGATTAGTCAAAAATATGTCTGTTTAGTTATATTTTATTATATATTATATACCTAAAAAACATTAACATTTTAAAATTTTGTAAATTAACTATATATAGTTTATATTTTTTTTATTTCTAACCCAAAATTTAAGCATGTTCAATAATTTAATGTAGTTAAGTAACCAAACATCAATTCAAGTTCCATTAACCCAATACATACATCATAACAGTGAATTCAATTCAAAATGAATGTTACGTTGTCAATTTAAATTTTATTATATAATAAACTAAAATTAAAATAACATATTTAATGCTTAGTAAGTAGGATTCGAGTATTCGTTAGTTAGAATTGTTATGTGGCAGCCAGATTCGCCACGTGGAGAATCGAATTCACAATTTTAAGAATCTTACCCCTTTTATGACGTGAGTGCGTTATGATATTTTTAAAAGAATCCTGACATCATATATGTTATTTCTTGGAACACAATGATTAGCTGGATATATATGAAAAGAATGGAGGTTTCAATCTAACTATTTGTCAATATGCAAACGAAACCCGATAGAAGAAGAAGATATAGATATTCAGTTGGGCCTCGTAAAATGGGCCTTTTGTGGATTTTTAACTATTGGGCTTTTATTAGCGAATTTATGAGTCCGTTAGGCCCAATTAAATACTAAAATTAGAAATCTGATCCACATCATCATCTTCCCTCTATCTATCATCAGTCTTATCCCCTCCACTCCCTCTCTACAGCTGAACCACCATGGCAGCTTCCTCCGCCACCTCCATCTCCGCCGCCTTCTCCGTCCTCTCCCTCAATCCCCGCTGCGGCAAACACTCTCTTCTCTCATCCAACCACCTCCGTTTCGCCAATTCTAAATTCACCCTCTCTCTCCTCTCCAAAACCCCGACCGGATTCCTTCCGCCTAAAGTCAATCCCGGCGACGCCGAAACCACATACTTCGAGTCCGACGAAACTGAAGGAGTCTACACATTTAGCCCTCCCGAAACCCCGGAAGGCTTCGTTGCGCCGCCCAATTTCGACGACGGCCCGGTCGAATCGGAGGAGGAAATCGCCAGAGCGTACGAGGAAGTCTACGGCCCTGCTTACAGTGGGGAGAGCTATCTCGGCAATGACGTTTATGTGATGGATGCCAAGGTGAAGAAAGCGACCGGATTCGGGTCGAAAACGAAGAAGGAGAAAGTGAGAGATGGATTTGATGAGAGGGTTATTCAGGTTAGGAGGGTTACCAAGGTTGTTAAGGGAGGGAAACAGCTGCATTTCAGAGCTGTTGTTGTGGTTGGGGATAAGCAGGGGAATGTTGGCGTTGGTGTGGGTAAAGCCAAAGAAGTGGTTTCTGCTGTGCAAAAATCGGCTGTTAATGCCAGAAGGAACATTGTGGAGGTGCCTATGACTAAATACAAGACTTTCCCTCACAGGTGACTCTCTCTCTCTCTCTCTCTCTCTGTGTGTTGGTAAAGCTGTAAATATTAGTTTCTGTTGGCTTTCTGGTTTGATAATTGGCTGTCATTGTGGGTTTTGATGCAATTTGCTGTGTTGAGGAAAGAGTACACAACAGTATGAGTAAAATGTGTTAATATTTATGAAATTATAATATCTTATTCCTTTGTTGTACACATGATGTATTGAATGCTGTAGATGAAGTAGTATATATTAGTTTCTGTTGGCTTTCTGGATTGATAATTGGCTGTCCCTGTGGGTTTTGATGCAATTTGCTGTGTTGAGGAAAGGTGAAGTTATGTGATTCTTGCGGAAACGTTATGTAGAGGCTACACTTGGAAGGAAATGTGTTAGTATTTGTGAAATTATAACTGTTTCTGTTTCATATTAGTGCAATTCCATATCATATTTCTTTGTTGTACACTTGATGTGTTGAATGCTGTAGATGAAGTAGTATAATGTTCCGGTAAAGGAAAACTTAAGGATGGCAATGAGGCGAAATGAATACCTAAAGACCCAGGCCTATTCTCCTAGTTGAGCAGGAATTAAAAAGAAGACAATATATATATTTCCAACCGCTTTGTAACAATGATAAAATATCAGCGATAAGATATAAAGATTGTGAATCCTACGAAGAATCATGGGCTTAAACCTCTGGAGCGTCTTGAATGTCAAAGTAGGTCTGTATAAGGCTTTAGAGTTTAACAAGTGTTTTGCATATATACTGTAGTCCGGCAACAACCGCTTGTAACAATGATAATATATTAATGGCAAGATGTAAAGATTGTGTATCCTACGAAGAATCATGGGCTTAAACCTCTCGAGTGTCTTGAATGTCAACGTAGGTGTGTATAAGGCTTTCGAGTTTAACTAGTCTTTTGCATATATACTGTACCAAGTCCGGCACATCTATAACCATAAACTCCAAGAGCCAACCATGAGGAATCAATTTTCACTTCGACTTTAAAAAAAATTTCCTCTTCGACTTTAAAAATAATTTCCTCGGAGATGATTTTGTTAAAAACTTAAAGTTCGAGTAGTAAGTTGTGATGATTTGTTTCTGTTAGTTTTCTGGAATAGATATGGACTGGCATTGTGCATTCTGATGGGATCTTACCCCGTTCATGGTTATGAATGGGGGTTTTCTATGATACATTTGAGTTGATAGTTAAATATGATATAATTTGATCTTATAATTTAATTTAATGTATACAAATGGTTGGAGTGATGAATGCTGTTGATTAGTGTGTGGATGTGAAAGGGCATACGGTATATTAATGCAGCTGAATCTTCGACTTAGCAAAGATTACAATCTTGGTTGATTTGGTTTCAAAAGAATTTGACTGGAAAAGTCTGTAGATTGTTGGTTATTCATAACTGAATTTGTGGTATTCAATTATATCTCCTAAAGCTCATTTTTGTAGAAACCATTTTTCATTTAAATTGATTTCCCTTTTCATATATAGTCTGCATGTAGAGAAATTTGCTAAAGTAAAAACTTTTATATTAAGCATCTCAAACATTTCATTTTTGAGGTCACTGGAAGTATGAAGTAGAAAGACTTTGATGAAGCTAGAATGGGATGGTTTATTATTCAAGGCAAATACTTCTACTTACTATTTGCATCGTGCAACACTAATGCATGTTTAAATAGTATTAGTTGTTTTACTAAAAGGCATTAGTTGGTCAATCTTAGTTGTACACCAGTGTTGCTCATTATTCAACTGTTAAATGAGATTAGTTTGTGATATTGCTTTCGTCAGCGTGGTTGCTTGTAGTTCTGGATCATATCTTATTTACTAATAATTTATCGGAAGTGTTAACATCCGGTTGTTTGGTAAATTTGAACGACAGAGTGGAGGCAAGGTATGGGGCGGCCAAGGTGATGCTTAGGCCAGCATCCCCCGGTACGGGTGTTATTGCAGGAGGGGCTGTGAGGATTGTACTGGAACTGGCTGGTGTGGAGAATGCTCTGGGGAAGCAGCTCGGTAGCAACAACGCTCTCAACAATGCCAGGGCTACCGTCGAGGCTGTGATGCAGATGAGGCAATTCAGTGAAGTTGCCGAACAGCGTGGAATCCCAATGGAAGAATTGTGGAAGTGATTGCATAATTGCTGTCCTTTTTTGTAAAGAAATGAGGAACTTGATACATTTTCATGGTAATTTTTTTCATCCCCCAAGTATAATGCATATTACTCACAGCTTCTCCTAATCGTTGTGGATGGAAAGAATAGACAACGAAGGAGTAAAAATGTGGTGATATTTGTGAAATTAACACGGATTTATATTAGTGTAATTCCATGTCTTGTTTCTTTCTTGTACACATGTGGGTTGTGTTGATCAAAAATCGAAAATCACTAGTTGAGCGGATTTGGAACGCCTAGCGTCTAAGCCGTCTAAACGGGGACTAGTCGATAGGAGTTTTTTTTTTTTTTTTTTTTTTAAATTTTTTTTACCTCTATATCTCAGTAATATAGAAAAAAAATTATTTGATAACATTTTAAATATGACTAGTTTTTTTTAGTATATATAACTATATAAATTAAGAAATCAACGAATAATAATCAATATATATATATATATATATATATATATATAAACTACAAATTAATATAAATTAAATAACAAACAAAGATATTTAACAATTTAAAAACATAATTTTAACTTCTAAATACAAATAATCCAACTAGATAATTACACACATTTATTAAATATAATTGAAACTTTCTAAACCACGTCATTTCAAGATGGAAAAAAATAAAATAAAACAATAAATATTTTTTCAGTTTAGACGGATTACACTAAAATCAATCGGCTGATGACCGTCTAACACCTAAGCGCCGCTTAGACGGCCACCTAAAGAAATTTTTGCATCACTAGATAGGTTACATTTACCTCGTAAATATTAATCCGACTCTAATACTTTTTTATAACATGTGCAATTACTTGATTTACATTCAGACATTATACCCTTTCAAAAATCCCTAGATAAGATTTTGCCATCCTAAAACGGAAAAAAAAAAAAAAATACACTGGATGGATGATAAAAACGAAATAAAAAGGACACTCTTATAAATGGAATTCCATTTTCCATGTGTTAAAAAAAAAAAAAAAAATTCATTTTCTAATATAAAAACTAAAATCTAAAAAAAGGTTGGCCCGCGAATCAGGAAAACCCCTCCAGTGCCGGCGTTGGAGTTCCCGCCGTAACCGGTGGCGCGCGGCCTCAACATACGAATCTCCATATTTCAGGAAGCATACGCATTAGTTGACTTCAAAAGTGCGAGCCCTAATCCGACTGCGACATGAAGAAAAAGAAGAACGACAACGAACATCAACGATTCGAATTCTGCGAGATTTGTAGATTAAACCACAACCTAGGTCGCCGCCACAATTATTTCCCCAGCCACAAAAATTCACTTTCCACCTTCCTTACGCGATTCCAATCCAAGCTATCGGACGTCAAACTCTTCCTCAAAACCCCAGCCCCCGCCCCCGCCCGTCCAGACCAGAATCGCCTCTGGTGCGTCTTCTGCAACTGCGACATTCTTGAGCTCGATAGCCAATTCGCTTGGTCGGTAACTCTATCGATTTTGCATATGTTTTTTTTTTTTGTTGTATCAGGATTGGATATGGATGTTTCAATTGCTGTTTCTTTTATCTGTTTATCGGTTTGCCTATTCGGTTATCAGTGGCAATGCAATTGATCATTTGGCGAGCGTCGAGCATTGGAAGAAAGTGAAGGGGTTTATGTGGAAATATGGTGGTGGAATGGACCGTGTCGATTCGTTTCGCATTGCTGAGGTTGATTATGCCAAGGTAGTTCTAAGATTATTGATGCATAATTTTGTGTTTATACATCATTTTTTTTTTTTGCTGGCTTTGTCTTGCACGTATTCACATCTTGTTATGAGTAGAATGTATTGAGTGATCCCTGAATGTTGTACAGATTATTTTGTGTTGTGATATATTATTAAATTGAGGATTATGGAGTAGGAGCTTAAATACAGAACCTCTAAGCAGCAAGAATATAAAGTAATGAAGTTCTATGGTTTATTAGATTTTGTTTTGGGGCAAAATGTGGTGAATTCATAATTCCTGTAGAGCTGTAAATGAGTCGAGTCGAGTCAAACGCACTAATGTTCAAGCTTGTTTGAAAAGTTATCGAGCTTTGATATTCTTGTTTGAGCTTGTTTGATAATTAATCGAGTCGAACTCGAGTCGAACCAAGCTTTTTACACATGTTTGATCTCTTTTTAGTTATCGAGCTCGAGTTCGAGCCGAGCTTTAGACTATTTCGAACATAAATTTATGTACAAGCTTGTTTGCTTTGTATTTCGAACCGAACTCAAACGAAATTTTACCAAACGACCTCGAATTGAGTATCGAATAGCTTGGTTTGATTTTCAGCCATATTCCTGCATGTCATTATTTGGCTTTGCGAAATGTGCTTTTCTAGTCAACTATTAGAACTCGACCTTGAAACTTTAGAGCTCGAGTGTGAACTTAGCTATTGGCTATGATTTGCGAAGGATCAACACAACGATCAAGTCTGTTCCTTTCTACCACACATTTCGTGTGGCTTTCTTACAGTTAGAAGGCCTGTCTTTGAGTGAAAGTAGATCATTGAACAGGGTAAGCATAATGATGGGGGAATAGTTCATCACAACCATGCCATCCCCACAAGGGTAGCTTGGGCATTATATTTTGTTTGGCATCATTTGCCTGTTACTCTAGGACTGAAATACTTGTTTTGTTGTCCAAATTGGATTTTCCTTCTTTATGGATGTTTTGAGTAGATCTACGGCTATTTCTATGAGGCTAAAGCCACTGCTAAGTGTCATGTATTCTATGGCTGCTCACAAAATTGACACAGATGCATAGGACAACTTATAATGTTATACCTGTTTAGTTCTGTAATAACATGTCGCCTCTTTTTGTTCTTTGTGCTTGCAGTGGGAGAAGAAGTGCAAATCCTTGAAGACCGAAGTTACTAAAGCAGAATCTATTGGACCGTCGACTAATATCCACAATGAACATAATGCTGAATCTATAAATAGTTTTAACAAATTTAACGTCGATTCTCTTAAATTTTGCATTCCAAATGGTGTTGTACCTTTACATAGCTATACAAATGAGAGAACTCCGGTATCCAGCTCAGTATTATCTTCTGCTCCTTCACATAATATATCTTCGGGAAGACAAGTACGAGATGCCCAATACTTGAAGAACTCAACAGGTTTTCATATTTTTTACATATGTAGTTAGTATATTAGAGATACTTGTTTATTAATGTGTAGATCCAGTTATCACATGCTTTTGGTGGAACTGTTGATAGTGATTCTAAAATATGCTTGTCTTTATGTGTAAACCTAGGTTACCCGATTAACCATTCTCTTGCTGGTGCATGCTCGCTTTATGGTTCTCCTAATGATGGATCTGTAAGTTTACTTTTTTGGCGTAATATACAGGACTATACTTCTAATAGAATCCCTGATTGTTACTTTAATAGTCATTTACTTGCCACTAGCAAATTTTGTATCCTTTGTTACGTTGGTGTTTCTCTAGCAGGTCTACCCAGGAGCAAAAATAGCTAATGGAGATATATCTCAAGGTAATTAGTCAGTTTTTGCATTTAAAAATACCATTTGTAAAAGGTCTTTTCTGAGTGATTTCCTTCTTCCTTTCTTGTACAGGCTTATTGAACTTGACGCAAATTTCTTCTACATCTAAAGTGGCCATGGAAGGAAACGTCCACACGGGAGCGCCTCCACCTTGGTTCGATGCTACAAAAGGAGATCAATTCGATCCTGCACCGAAACCAGAACTTTCTTCTAAAGCGAGGAAATCAAAATTGAACCCGAACCGTGTTGGAGCTGCATGGGCAGATAGAAGAAGGCTTGAGTTGGAAATGGAAAGGAGAGGGGAGCTTGTTAATAACAATTTCGATGTTAACTGGCTTCCCAATTTTGGTAGAGTTTGGCAGTCGGGCACGAGAAAAGAATCTAGAAAAGAATTCCAGATGGAGAATAAAGCAACCGTTGAGGCTGATAGTCAATCAGAGACACTCGTGCCATTACAGCCTTATGTCAGCAAACGAATGGTAAAATATGCATTTCATATGTATTTCTCCTTTTCTTTTCTTGTTTTGTATATATTGTTACCGATACAGTTTTTTAACTGCAGCGTAAAGATACGAGTCAGTGATAATTGGAATGATTGATGTTGTACGGGTATCCTGTCTCGACAAGTTAAGTTCAATGTGTATAATACGAATGGGCAGATGCGAAGACGAAAGGCTACACTTGAAAGAACTGTACCACACATAAAATCATTTAAATTTGATGTATGTTTTGTCCCCAAGTAGCCAAAGAAAATGAGGGTGGAAGTTTATGTTTTGCCAATCTTATGGATGTGGCTACGTGAAAGGCTTAAGAGGCCATTTGACTTAATATTGTTTAATTGTGCTTTATTCTTTTCGTTTTAGCCATTTTAAAATGCTCGTTCATTATGTAATTGGTCATCGTCATATTAAGTTGACTTAATGTTGCATCTCCACAATTTCATCAACAAGTGTTGATTGAACTTAAATAGTTGTTAGATCATGAATGCTATCCAACGTCATAACAAAAATATTCTTTTCTTTTTGGCCATTTGAAAATGCATGCTAGGCTGCTAGCTCACTATGTAAAACTTAAAATCAATGCAGCAAGTTTGTACATTATTAAGTTGACTTTCTGTTGCATCTCCCTCCGTGATTAATTTCATCAAGAAAAATGCTTATACTGAGCTGAAAAAGGGATTCTTGAAAATTGTTGACCGTCATTTCTCTCCAGAAACACCCATAAACTCGTCATTTTTTCGAGTGAAATTCTCCTGAAGTTGGATTATACCAGTAAGAGGGAAGAGGGTGAATTATTGTCGTAAATCAGATTAATAAATCCCAAGATGAGGATCTGAGGCAAGCTGTTGATTCCTTCATAGAAGCAGTGAAGAAGATTGATGATTTGTACACCCCATTGCTCGAATGAGAAGAAGCTCCTTCATTGAAAGCTGGAAAGATGGTTGGATTATCAGATCTGTAAAGATTGATGATTTTCTGCATGGGAGTTATTCCTCAAAAGTAAGAGTTCTCCATGACCAAACTCATCAATTTGTGGATTGCTAAGGGGTTTCTGGAAGCAAATTTAGAATCTCGAAGCTAAAGCTTGCTGCCTTTGTTCTTCTTCTGATACCTGTGTCATAAAGAAGCTGAGAAAAACAAGTGTTGTTTTTTTGATGTCTTAGACAGACGTGACGTGTTGAAGTTTTGAACGAAGGGATCAATAGCCAAAGCCGTTTGTGCTTCCACATAACATTTTATTCGGTATCAATGACACGTACAACACGATTGAAGATGGTTGTGCATCTACTGCTCCTATGTTTTTGTCCATTACAGAAGGTGTTCTCAGAAGAATCTTGAAACTAGAAAAGTTGGTAATCCAATAGAGCTCAACTCTGATGATGATAGTAAAGTCGATTCAACGAAAGGCGGGAGTTGTGTGCTCCCCGATTCTTAGAAGCCTTGAAACACTACAAATAATGTATATGGTAATTTCCCCCTACATGCATGACTCCATTCTTCGTGGGATGATGGGAACCTCGAGTCAAGATCTGGGACTCAATCAACGAGGTTAGTAGGTTTCATACTCATGATTCCATTGTACTTATATATTGGGCAAGGAGTTGTGAGAAACGAGTTCAAGGAGCTTACTTATTTTTATTACTCTAATTTGTACTGTTTGATGACAAATTCTTGTGACTTTGAAATTGGGAATGTGGATAAACAAAACTATCAAACTCCCAAACACATGTTTGTTGATTAGTTTTCAAGCTCAAGAATTTTATTTAAAGAGAAAACACCACTAGTATCAAGAATTTCAACATGGAATAACACACTCGATTCAATAAGAAAACAATTCCAACCAAATTGCAGTATCATCATTTGCATCATAACTAATAAAAGCAGCAAAATATACCCCAACTTTTGCACGACCCTTCCTGAAACAAGCAGTTGTCATTTGCATCTAAACTACATTAAAAAAAATCCCAACATTCTGAAATATAGATTAGGGATTGCAAGAATCTGTTCACTTGCTTTATTTTCTTTCTGGCACTAGGAATAGAGCCAACCTTATCAATGGTTTTTGCTGCCCCAGAGATGAGTAGATCTGCCTTGTCAAATTTATCTTCAGAGACCAGCAAGAGCCAAGAAAGCATCCTTGATTGTGATTATAAGATACAACCTAAAGCAGATCAGCATCCAAGTTCGAGTGGTTTCTTGGTGAACGTAATCTGCCAAAATCTCTTCCATCCCTTCATACATGTGCCATATAGTGCGATTGGGTATATTTGCAACCAATGATAGCCAGTTGGGTGAATTTGTTGTGCCTTTGGCTCCTGGGATCTGATCAAGGACAATTCATATTCTCTATCAAAAGAATAATATGCGGAGTATAGGATAAACGAGTCTCGGAAATACATCTTAAGTTCTTCAATTCTGAAGCGTCATGATATAAACTAATGCACACATAGGGAAACACATCATGTAAGTTAGAACGACAAGGACATAAAATGCAACTAAAACTACATTATTAATTGGAAGGAAGATAAAGAATTTCTGCATCTAAAGAATTTAAAAGTTTTGACATATTTATCATCGAGTCTACTGCTATATTCAAGCTAGCATAAAGATAGAATGTTAAAGTCCCAAGATGATGACCACACAATTATATGTCCAGTGTTGGTCGGAGTAGATATCCTTCCAAAATCTCTGGTTCTTTCATCAGTTTCAACTACAAACTTCATCTTCTATTTACTAAATCAGCCCAGATTATTTCAGAGAAAGATCTCAATCTCCTGTAGATATGTAATCTCCAAAAGAAAGTTACCAGTAACTTCATATCTCAGCAACTAAAGGTATATATCATGTGAGCTGATATACCTTAGAATGTCACTCAATATCACTGTAAGTGACTACAAGGGCACAAGAAACACTATAGGATCTCATCTTAATTACTGTTGTACAATGCTTAATTATTGAAAAAACAGAGGGCAATTAATTTCTGGGTGTTTAGCACCTAGTGTTGGGCCACCTTTCCCTTAGGATAAGAGATAGATTACAGCGACAGTTATACTAAAATCTTCAACTGAGCAATAAGGCTTTGAAGGACGCCTATCAAGCTGTTAGCGGCAGTCAAAAAAATGACAACTGTAGGCTCAAACTATTGCAAACACATCCACAATAATACAATCAATAACCTATGCTACTTTCTCTTGTCAACAGAAAGATGCATGCTTAGACTCTCATCTTCCCTTCTATAAGCTAGAAGCCAGATAAAATGTGAGATATGGACGGTACCTTGTTGCAAGGTTGATTCAAGATAAAGGAAGAAAGCAGGATTGAGGTAGTTAGTAAACCATATTTCTACACAGAGAAGAAATTAGTGTTCTGTTTTCATCTGCTTATTGCTTAATCAGCCGAACGAGTTATCCTTATTTTGTGTTGGCATTAGAAAGCAGTTTCCACCACAAGATACGCTCTAACATGTTTACTTCATTTAAAAAAGTTTTCAACCCTTCACAAGTTTATTTTCGGTAACACCATCAAGAATGATTTATGTTGTGATCAATCCAATAAAGAAATTTATAATCAAGGCGGTTCTGAAGAGTTTCATTTTAAGGCCTTTACTGTCTCTTTGCTGCATCCCCAGCCTCGACAATTCTCTCCCACGTGATCTCACTAGATTTGAAGTTAGCAGAAACGAAGATACTTTGAATCTAAACTCATTATTTTATAATCTACTCGATGAAACAAGCCACAAAAGCATATATAATACAACCGCAGAGATGACGTCGATGCCATCTCCAGCCAAATCATACTCCACAACTAGTCATCTGAATACCACATATTGAGAATTTCCAGAAATCACATGAAGGAATTCCAGTCAAACAGAATTTAAGCAATGTACCTGGCCGGTGGTAGCGGCGGTCGAGTAAGGGCGAGTGAGGGCTGAGTTAGATGCGACGCGGTTAAGGAATGATGTAGAGAGTGAATTAGGGATCGAAACTTTATCAACATTAGGAGCGATTAACGCACGACGAGGCGCGATAGCAGCAGCGAGATTGGAGCGCGAAGATTGGCCGGCACTGGGTGCCCTAAGTGCAGCTGCCGCCGACCTGCTCAGGCGCGCCGCCGCTGATGAAGTTCTAGAAGACGCCATCGTAGCTGAAAAAATATAAAAATTCAAACTTGAATTTGTGTTTAGATAATGATATCAACAAGATACATCGGCGCATGTACGTACCTTTTCGATCGGAAACGCCGGTAGATCTAGGCTAGCTGAGCCTGAATTGGGTTTCGTTCCAGAAAGCGAGATAAAATGATGAAACTCGTCTATTGGAGAAGAGAGGACAAATATTTAATTAGTTGTTTATTAAGTAAATGAATTGGTGATGTATGGGTTTATTTGAGAGCCCAATGGGGGAATGATTCTAAGCCCATTTACAATAATTTCCTATTCTATAGAGACGGATTTGATATAATCCCACCGCGAATGTGATAATGACACATAAGCAAATTTAAATAGGGATTCCATTATTATTTTAATTGATTATTTAAATTTGCTTACGTGTCATTATCACATTCACGGTGGGCATATAAGTTTATGCCCACCGGTGGGCATTATATCAAATCCGTCGATAGGGATGCCATTTACAATAATTTTCAATGCTCTCTCTCACTCTATGGGATAAAGATAGTAATTTTAAATGAATTGGTTTGGGTGACACCATATTTCAACTATAATTGGATGGAATTGACACTTCTGGAATTCTACGCTGAAACAGTGATATATGGGTAAATATATGTATATTTGTATAAATGTGCATACAAATTAATGTTTCATTTTTAGATAGTATGCAAATTGGTGTGAGACGTTCAAATAAGGAAAATGTGTAAATTCATTTAAAATGAAAGGGGTATTAAACTCGATTGGGAGTACTTAAAATTTGTAAATTCCTTAAAAAAATCATGATAGATAGATAAATTGAGCAACATAACATATCATAACATACAAAAAACTTACAGGAGAGGATGCGATTGATGTGGATTTGAACAGTCAAAAGGAGTTTACACACTTGTGAAACTGCTTCGCTCCGAGAAGAGTTTAAGCAATTGTATGGAAGCTGTTCAAGGAGAGGATGTCAATAAAATACAATTTACAGAAGAGGCGGAGCACTTGATCCAGACAATACCTTCTGCGTTCTTTGTGGTGATGCAGAGGAGAAGTAAACCCATTTATTTTTCAGCTGTAATTTTGTATGGGAAATTTGGAGTGCTTGTTATAAGTGGTTAAATACATAAATTGTGCCGCATAAAGATCCGGTTCCTCATTTTCTACAACACGGAAATCTATTCGAAAAAGAAAAGAATGCAAAATTGGCTTCTACATTATGGGCAAACATTATCTGGTTCTTTTGGAAGGCGAGGAATGACTATATCTTCAATAGAAGTGCACCCAACCCTTCAAAAGTGGTAGATTTGATCAAATGTATCGAGTATGATCTAAAGATCCAAATATAAAAAAGTTCTCTTTTACCATATGGTCTGAAGATCCTAGAAGAGTCTGTATTGCTTGTTACTGACATATGTTAATTGTTTTGACTGTTAGTAGAATTAAATGCGTGAATTTTGTAAGCGTGTTATGTAATGGTTGTGAATGTAAGGATTAAAGTACCCCTATACTCTAAAGTGTTCTAATGAATTACTTTTACTGATAAAAGAACAAACAAATAAAATGGATAAATCTTATATTCATATCCTAAAAAGTATTCCATTTTTTTAATTTGAAATTTCCAAGAGTTTCAATATATATATACATATGATAATAAGAACAACAAAGAAAACTTAAATTGAATGCCACTCCACTTGTGTGTAATTACTTCATTTATTTATTGAAGAAACAAAACCACTCACAAAGAGTGTATACATAATTACATATATTTATTTACATGGAAGAAAGAGATGGATGGAAATCTTCTTCACTGCATTATTATTGAGTAGAAGAATCCATTATTTTCTTGATTGATTGCTTTCTACATCCGCATTTAGCTAATCAAACCGCTACTTCTTTCAATCATTTGAACATCCCATATACCTTCAGCATAGCATAGATAACAATGGAGCAAGAGATGCATAGGCAGAACCAGTGGCACGCACAAGGCGCTCGATTTATGCTCGAGTAATCAACCTTCTCAATTGCTTCACCCAGCGCCGCCGCCTTTGTTTCTACTGGTTCTGCCGCCGGTGGCTGCGGAGACTTATGTTTTTTCGATGGAGGAGCCGCGGTTTTGCTTTCTTCAAAGGCGATGGTGATATTCTTGGCCTATAACATTTTGTTGAATTTATAAGACTACGATTTGATTGATTGATTGATGAAAGAAATAGTAATAGAATTGGGTGATTTTTTTTTACCATTTTCCTGAACTGGAGATTGTAAAATATGTCGATGTATCTTTGCTTGGCCTGTTTCTGCTCCTTGTTTAGCTGTCTCCAGAACCCATACGCTGCTCCCACATTCAGCATTTTGTTTGCGTAGATCTTCCAAGTATAGCTGCAATAGAACAAGAGGATGTTATTAGCATGCCCGGAAGGTGTTTGTGAAAATGCCTGAATGAGGGGTTTGCATTTGCAGCATTGCATTACCATTCGTTTATGCGTTTGAGTCCGCCTTGAGACATTCTACTCCAGTATCTGCTATCCGTTTTGCATTTCTCAAAGAAATCGACAATCTTGTTGCTCGATTCGTCGCCATTGTTAGGATCAATGTGGAAGCCCGAGACGCCATTGACTATGATCTCTGCTGGCCCTCCTTGATTGGTAGCAAATGTGGGCAATCCACAGTTCATGGCTTCGATTACCGTTAGCCCGAAAGCTTCGTATAATGCAGGCTGTATAAAAGCTCCTTTCGTATCTGCAATGCAGCGATATAGCTCACCATTACGGTATCTATCAGTTTGAGCTGCTATCCATCTTATATGGCCCTTGAGTTGGTACTTCTCAATCAAGGAATGCATCTTCTTGATTTCAGCCATTTCTTCCCTGTCTTTCGACTTTGATGGGTCGAAGAATCCACCTACAATCACGAGGTTTACTAAGGTTCTAAGGCGTTTGTTCTTTCCATACCACTCGGTTAATCCCGTGATGTTCTTCACAATATCTAGTCTTGCCATTGAGAAGATGATCGGTTTCTTTCTATCTGCAAGGTATCCACTGCCCAAGAAATTTACATTTTTTCATTAACTAGAGTTTGTATGAAAAGACTTTTATTACTTAAATCATGTACATAGTCTTACATATGCTCATCATTATCCTCCTTACTGTAGAGCAGTTCTTCAATGGCAGGTTGAAACTTAGTTAGGCGCTTCTGTTTCTCCGTTAACGGGAAGTAGACAGATTGATCAGCTCCAGGGGAAGCGATATTGAACTTTGGATCAAATACATTGATGCCTGAAACTGCCCTATAAAGCCCTGGCATTGTGAACGACACATGGCTTTCATATTGTCCGGGCCGGTTCTTGCTGAGAGGTTGAAGATCAGTAAATCAGAAACCTTTTTTAACCGGCCTAACCAAACAGTGTAAGATTCCGAACTCTTTTAGCATATATACTAACCTTCCTGCAATTTCTTGATATGTGCTGGTAATTACGAAATCTGCAGCATTCATTGCTATTAGATCAGCAGTGAATTGGCACGAGAAGTGATATTTCGAGTCTAAATCCCTCCACTTAACATCTGAATCTTCATATTTGGTCTTCTCCAACGCATGAGCAATTGTTCCCTAGGATCGAAACATGCCCCGCATTTAGATTTTCATTTCTGTGAGAAATTACTAGGAAGCTATGGTTGCAGTATAACTTATTCAAAATCCTGACCTGGGTCACTCCAAGTTTATTAGCCACTAAAGAAGCTACTAAGTTCCCATCTGTGTAGTTCCCGATTATAAGGTCAGGTTTACCTTCCATTAGCTCAAGAATCTTTACAGATGCATCCTAATGATATTACAGGGATTTTAAAAATTGATTAGTTATGATATGGTATAAAAATTTCTTAAATGTAATCCTCGAACGACACTTACCTGAGAAAACTTCTCCAAGTAAGGGTAGATGTCGAATCTTGAAACCCATGGTCCAAGAACTCCTTTTTCAGTATTGAATGGAACCCTGAGGATGTGGGAATGCATTGTGTTTTCAATAGGCTCGATTTCCTGATTGCATTTGTTCCCTTTTGCATCTGGGATTAGACGAGTCACCTGTGTAGAAATGCAGGAAATACTTTAGCCCATCTCCAACTCTCTTTACATTAAGCTTATTATTTGAAGTCTCACCACAAGAATCTGGGGCTTCACATTCAGTCCTTGCTGCTTTATTCTTGACAACAGTTCTTCTTCCATAGCTCTCACTTGATCAAGAATGTAAACCACCTATTCGACATATTTCCATGAATCAGAGTTTTTACATTGAAATATTACTAGCAACTAAATTCAAAAGATGAAGTCTTCACCTGGCCACCGGTATCAGGTAGACCAAGGACATCTGCTTGCCCAAAATAGCCATGAACAGAGAAGATAACAACGTTGTATATGGCCGGAAGCCTACTGAAAAAAGCTTCCATGTTGGCAGGATCAGGTGCTTGAATTATCTCAGATAGTATCCTCATCGTCTGTTTAACTCTTTCGGCATTTTCACCCCACCCTTTCTCAAAGCCCCATTCTCTAAGCCTGGAGAATGTTTTGGTTATAAATCAAACTTACATAAGGAAGTTTTCTAGAAAAAGTGTTAAGTGTAGGAGGTCATTACCTCTGTTCAAAATTCTGGTAAGGAGTGTCTTTTGGTTGGGCAGATATATACACTTCTGCTATTACTAACGCTTCTTGAAGCTTTGAAACAGTATTAAGCGTCTCACTTATCATAAGTTTCTGCAAAAAAATAGATATCCAATAAAGTTAAGGATCTTGATAAAAATCTTTAATTTTCAAAATTTTCTACCTCTCCGTTGCGTTCAAGAGTCAACAGGTAGTCAATCAATGGTTTTGCACTCTCAGTTTTCCCACTGAGCATTGAAGTCATGAACTTGGAAATGTAGCCAAGTCCATTTCCAATAGACGACGATAGAGCTAGTTTTGGAGTAGCAACATCAAATGCCCCAAAATCAATTTCCAGAGCATTTTCATCCTTTGCCCTGTGAAGAACATTATTTTCAAAGATCCTAGAGAAACCTCTGTAAACTATATATGTTGTTTGGGAACTCACCAGTTCTCATCAAAGACCATCTCTTTGAACTTTAAGTAATCCGTGGATGTAATAATATCCACAGAAAGATTCTCGGAATCCACCTTGACGTAGTCCCAGATACCGGGATTATGCCTTATTGCAAAAGCTACATTTGGTGGAACAACAGCTGCTTCCTGCATATTTTATGTTGCAATAATACAAACACCAATCTTTAGACCTCATGCTTTTAAGGTTTTTTTTTTTTAATTCTAATTGAAAATGTGCCATCGTCGTAAAAACCTGCGTAGAACTCAAGATATCACCAAGCGTGCCCTCCAAAACCTTCGATCTTTCAACCTTGTCCTCAATGGTTTGCTCTATCTCATCCTGTAGATGCTGGAGCTTCATCAACCTTCTCCCTTTTCCAATAAACCTTCAAATTTTCGAAGAAAATCATTACACACAGAGCTGCAAACTGTGGAAAAAAAAAAGTCGAGTACCTAGAGAAGCATCTCTTCATATGGTATCGGCTCTGCCTCAGTGCGTCGGGCATTGTATCAACTGCTGCAGCTGAAGCCATTAAATCGAGGATTAAAGGGCGTCGAAAAATTGTGATCGAAAGATGAGATTTTGTGGGGCTATCTGATTTGGACAAGAATATGGGATTGTTTATATAGGAGAAGAATGCAGTGAGAATAATTTGAAAGGTTGCTGAGTTGCTAATGAAAGCAAGGGAAAAGAACATTCTTTGGGGCTTATTGTGGGGAAGAGATACTTGTGAGAAAGAAAAGAATTCATCATAGATTTTGCCTTATGTTTTACCAATTTAAAAAGTGGAGGGAAAGTATTTCCATTTATGTGATGTCTTGCTCTTGCAAGCAAATATATTCTTTTCTTTAAATTTCCTCACATGCTGGAAAACATCACAAACATGGTTAGCAGGGGAAATATATAAATATATTACCTATTATTGTATATTAATGTTTTTTTTTATTGCAAAATAAAGGAAAAAAAAAATCCTCGGCCATAATTTTGTTAATCAGATTATTGCTATAACTATGAAAAAAGTTATTTTCTTGACACTATAAATGTTGAGATATAAAATCATATAACTTCCATAAACACATATTATGGGATTATATTTATGTAGATTTCTTAGTTGGTATTACGGTTTTAAGTCGTTAGTGTGGTATAGATGTAGGCTATGTAGGATGAGCTATATATTTGTCTAAAGAGAAATTGGTTTACACATATGTATCATTTCAAGAGTATTAATTGTTTTATTCTTTAGTGTAATTAATTAATACATTTTAGTTAAACAATAAATACTCTTCATTCTCTTCAACTAATATCATTTCGTGAAAACAACTAATACTCTATAGAATTAATATCTTTAAAAAGAATTAATACCCTTGAAATAGATTATGTATGAAATGTTTTCTTTCTATACTTTATATCTTGGAAATTGGGATGATCATGTCACAATCTCTCGAATAGTCGTATTTATTTTCAATATAATTCTTTTGGAATATGTATTAATGTATTAATGCTCTTTCATGTAAATGGACAGGTTATATAAATATCCATTATCACTTGTCAGCATTTAATAGTTAATGTGTACAGTAAATTTATTAATTTTGAAATAATTGAAAGAGTAATTAGTACTTAGTACTTGGATTTTAAAAATTTAATTGCAAAAATTATGAAAAACACACACTTTCATATATAAACTGTGTTTTTTTAAATTAACAATACCCCAAACAATAATTGGTAAAATCACGAGCAATAATCAATAATACCCCAAACAATAATCAATAATACCCTAATCAATAATTAACAATACCCCAATGTCTTTTAATTATATATTTCTAACTGAAAAAATTAATTTGAATTTAGACAGGCCCATCTATATCATAAACGTAAACTTACTAGACCCATTAGTTTATCTTCACTCAAGGCCTATCTTTCTAATAAATTAAGGCCCACTGAAATTGTTGGGCCCGTCTTATATTCTTGTAGTAATTCTCTCTTATGCAAGGATTGAATTCTAACGTGAGATTATGCAGTGCAAGAAAAATTTAATAAAAATTTAAATTAAATTTAGTTTGTCCATTTACATGTTACAAATCGATCTTTATTCCCAATTATTTAATTATATAGCTTTTAATTATGTACTAAGTTCACCACAAACACTAAAATATATAAAATGATATTAAAATTATATAATTTAAAATAAAAATATTTAAATTGACCACTCATATAGTTAAAATCAATACAAATACTAAAATTAAATTAAATTAATATTCGGTATCTAAATTTTATTTTAAATGTGCAATGTAGATTCTAAATTAGAGATATTTAAAAGAAAATTAATTTGATACATAACATATTAAATTATTATAAAAGACTTATTAAAGTTTGAAATTATTGGCGAAAAGTTAAAAAAGAAATTATTAAAATTTGACCAATCACTATCCTCATTTCTATTTTTATTTAGTTGTAGATATCACCATATATAAATGTGTTAATTTTCATGAACAATATTAGTAATTAAGAACTAATATGCATAGCTTAAAAATCAAGATATTTTTGAGTTCTATAAAAGTTTAAATTATAAAATATTTCTTTTATTTACAATAATAGCATGTCTGTACTAAAGTGCATTAAAGATCTTTCTATCAATTCATATTCATTTTTAATTAGTAGTGCAAATTAACTATAGACATAGACAAACTATAAAGTAAAAATGGTTCATTGATTAATCATTCAAGGGTATTAGTTATTTTCATTAAAAAGTATTAGTTGTTTTTATTGAAGGGTATTAATTTTTTTCACTAAATAATATTAGTTGTTTACTGAAAACAAACTAAGACTTTTCAGTGAAAACAACTAATACCCTTCAATGAAAATAACTAATCTCCTTTATTGAAATCAACTTATACCCTTCAATAATTTATGTATGAATCAATTTCACTCTATAAATACTCATAGACATAATAACGTCAATCATTATCAGATAATTTTCTTTTTGTTCAATTAGTTTGTCTGAGACCGCTTCACAAAATACTTCCTCCGTCCCAATTTTGTTTACCCAAAAAATGAATGTTTTTTTTGTTTACCCATTTTCTAAAATGGCAAAAAACAACACCACTTTTTCAAACTCAACCTTCAAAAAGCTACTTTATACGCAAAAATATTAATAAACAATTCCTAAAAAGCTACTTTATACTAAAAAATATTAATAAACAACTATTTTCTTAAAAATGGTGCCATTGGGACGGAGGCAGTATATTTTATGTGACACAAAAAAATAAAAATTAAACTTTGAAAGTGAATTAAGTGATACGGCCAAATACTTTTCAAATTAAACAATATTATCCACCAGCAAATAAAACATTAATCTCAAACGTGTTCTAGTGGAATGTATAGATAAAGATTTCATCCACCCGGCCTCTAATTAATTACTGTAAAAATAAATACCTATAGCCTTAAAAGCTCATATGCTACATCAAGAGCCTTAATTATGAGCAATTAAAAGTATTAAATTGGGTCATTTATTAATTTGCCATATCCTAATTCAACTGTATAATTAACAATGTCTGCAGCTTGAGTATATATATGAATAACAATACGAACATGCACATGGGACATTCATAACCATCCATAGATACTCCTCTACGTGGCTCCATAACTTTCACAATCTTCACTATCGTACCTTCACTTTATCATTAATTTTCACTCCTTTTATTTTCAACTTTTTTTTTTACTATATAATTAATTTTCACCTTTTTTTTTTTACTATGCATGATAATTATTCTTCATCCTTGAATGTGGGCTACAATTTGATGACATTAATAGATTGTTTGGCTAAATTTATTTAAAACATTTCATAAATTGTTTTAAAACTTTATAAGATGTAATTTTTAAATAACTTATAAGTTGCTAAATTGCTTGACTAATACAATTTATAAGATCTTTGAGAATTTGTATTAGATATTTTAAAATTTTAGAATATTAATATAAAATATTATTTATTTATTTTTTATGTTGAGGTAGGGGTGTGGGTGGGTGGTTAAGAAAATAAATTGGGAAATCCCAATTTTTTTTTTTTTTTTTTTACAGTTTATAAATTGTTAGGAGCTTATTTGCCAAACAAATTAATAATACTTATAAACGCATAAACATCTTATAAATTATTTTGAAAAGCTTATAAGCTCAACTAAACACCCTCTAAAAAGGGTTTTATTCGGGATCCTAGTGGTAAGAGATAACATGTTTTATGTTGATTGATGTTTTATATATCTTGAATTCATTACTTTTATGGATGATATATTTTATATTTACGAGAAGACAATTAAATCTCGGGTAAAGGCGTAAAGCATGTATAGATTTGGTGACAATATTTGGTTATTCCAATTAACAAAATATATCCCAATTTTGATTCTATTCCTTAAATTAAAGTGGAATTTGGTTTTCAACTTATAACTATTATATATAGATAAAATATAACGTAAAACTGGTTCATATATGAATCATTAAAGAATATTAGTTGTTCATTAAAGAATATTAGTTGTTTTCACTGAAGATTATTATTATTTACACTGCAAAGTCTTAACTGTTCAGTGAAAACAAACTAAGACTTTTTAGTGAAAACAACGAATATCCTTCAATAATTCTGTTGGTGAACGTATTTAATCAGATGGGTTTATGGCTGTTTAAATCTATGTTACGTCACCAATCAATACGTGTGATTGATTACCACCATAATTGGTAAATCGAGGTGTGAATTTATCAAATTAGTAAATTCGGTAGTCGAAATTGAACTGGTTTCGTATGTGTGGGCGTTTTAGGTGTATTTGTGTGTGTTTTGGAATTGTTTATGCATTTTAACTTTTTTTGAACTTGTATTTCACAGCTGGAGAACAACTATTTATAGAGACTAACAAGCATGAGGTGTCCAAGACTCTTGACCTCCCTAGCCTGCATGCTTGACATGTGTCCCTTTGATCTTATCAAAGTTGAATCTTAGCTACAAAGTCTTCTTTGGTCTTATCTCGGACTCATTGTTGTTCGCCTAGGTCGGCTTGATTGATCTTGTTGATTCTCCAACTGAAAGTTGTTCGCCTCTTGAGGTTGTACTTTGGAAGTTGTTCGCCTTATGGCTTTGTTCACTTGTACACACCTTGGATGTTTGTTGTATCATAATTTGACCAAGTTGTTCGTCATTGATGACTTCACAGTTGGCTTATTCTTGGTCTCGGGTCTTAATACCTGTTCGCCCATTAGTTGTTCGTCGGGGGAGTTGTTCGTCACTTTATACACCTCTCAGATTGGTAGATGCACCCCAATGTTGACTATCTTTGTTTAAGCCTGTAACTCATGTTCGCTTCATGCTGGATGATGTTCGCCTATCAACAAATTCATGTACGAACCAATTTTGGTTCTATTTCTTAAATTAAAGTGGAATTTGGTTTTTTGCTTATAACCGTTATATATAGATAAAATATAAGGTAAAACTGATTCATATATAAATCATTAAATGATATTAATTGTTTTCATTAAAGAATATCGATTGTTTTCACTGAAGAGTATTATTATTTACACTGAAGAGTCTTAACTGTTCAGTGAAAACAAACTAACACTACAAAAAAAACACTGTTTTGCGACGGAATTAGCGACGGAAAATCCGTCGCAAACAGTGTTTTGCGACGGGATCTGCGACGGACACGTATCCGTACCTAAAACAGCCGTAGCAAATTTTTGCGACGGATTCAGCCATCCGTCGCAAATTAACGACGGACAAATCCGTCGCAAAATCGGCGGGTCAGATCCGGCCGGGTCAAGAATTTGCGACGGACAGTAGTCCGTCGCAAACTTTTCGGGTCAGACCCGATCGGGTCAACAACATTTGCGACGGCTAAATTCCGTCGCAAATGTTTTTATATATATTTTATACTTTTTTGTGTTATAATTTGCGACGGGCTGTTTCCCGTCGCAAAATTAAATACTTGCGACGGAATATGGCCGTCGCAAATTACCGAGCCTATACAAAAAAAAAGTGGCTCGCGTGGTTCGAGCCCGGGCACCCGAGGCGGCCGGGGCGGGCGCGGACCACTGGGCCACTCGGCCCATTGCTTAATATATGCGGCCCACCTTCTATATTAGTCTTATTAGGTCTTGAACAATTAATCCATTTTTGCGTCCAAGGGGAATCGAACACGGGACCTCTTGTGCAAGAGGAGGGGGCGCGCGCCACTAGGGCACAAGCTACTTTCGTTTATTTTTATGCAATTAATTGTATATGTATTCAAATTAAGTCATTTTTTTTTATAATTCACCAAATTAATTTCTTTTCGTATCTAAGTTGTTTATTAAAATATTTTGCCCAACTCTTTTTTTTTTATTTTGTAAAATTATTTATTTCGACTCCCGCTTAAATTTATAATTCGTTCATTTGTACGCAATTAATTGTATATGTATCCAATTGACTCTTTTTTTTTTCTACAATTCACCAAATTAATTCATTTTCGTTTCTAACTTGTTTTTATAAATATTGGGGCCATTTAATTTTTATTATTTCTGTAAAACTATTTATTTCGACTCCCGCTTAAATTTATAATTCGTTCATTTGTACGCAATTAATTGTATATGTATCCAAATTGACTCATTTTTTTTCTACAATTCACCAAATTAATTCATTTTCGTTTCTAACTTGTTTTTATAAATATTGGGGTCATTTAATTTTTATTATTTCTGTAAAACTATTTATTTCGACTCCCGCTTAAATTTATAATTCGTTCATTTGTACGCAATTAATTGTATATGTATCCAAATTGACTCATTTTTTTTTCTACAATTCACCAAATTAATTCATTTTCGTTTCTAACTTGTTTTTATAAATATTGGGGCCATTTAATTTTTATTATTTCTGTAAAACTATTTATTTCGACTCCCGCTTAAATTTATAATTCGTTCATTTGTACGCAATTAATTGTATATGTATCCAAATTGACTCATTTTTTTTCTACAATTCACCAAATTAATTCATTTTCGTTTCTAACTTGTTTTTATAAATATTGGGGCCATTTAATTTTTATTATTTCTGTAAAACTATTTATTTCGACTCCCGCTTAAATTTATAATTCGTTCATTTGTACGCAATTAATTGTATATGTATCCAAATTGACTCATTTTTTTTCTACAATTCACCAAATTAATTCATTTTCGTTTCTAACTTGTTTTTATAAATATTGGGGCCATTTAATTTTTATTATTTCTGTAAAACTATTTATTTCGACTCCCGCTTAAATTTATAATTCGTTCATTTGCTTAATTTTTTTTTTCATAATTCACCAAATTAATTCATTTTCGTTTTTCACTTGTTTTTATAAATGTTGTGTCCATTAAATAAAAGTAAATTCAAACTAATAAATTCACAAAATTATAAATTAAAGTAACAATTTAAAAATTAAATTAAAGTAACAATTCAAACAAAAAAAAAATTGTACTTCATAGTTATTAAAAATCAAAATTTTTTAACAATCGGAATTAAATCCGTCTTCCTCTTCATCCTCGCCCAGGTTAACAATCGGCGACATCGATGGCTGGGTCGGCGGGATCGGCGGCATCGATGGCTGGGTCGGCGGGATCGGCGGCATCGGTGGCGCAGGCATTTGCGCTCGTGGCATTGAATCAGAGGCGAATATCTGCCACCACGCCTGCATGGCGGCTGTATACTCCTGCACCTCGACCCGATACTGCTCCATCTCGGCTGTATACCGGTCGTGCGCCTCTCGCTGCTGCCTCTCATACTCTTCCTTCTCTCGCTGCTGCCTCTGCATGTTCTTCATCTGCTCCACCACCGTGGCAAGCTGCCTCTCGACCTCACTGGGATGAGAGTCGATGGAAGACTGAGAGGAGGATGAGCCTGAGCCACGAGGTCGGAAAAAGTTCTTTCCGAAGCTGCCCAATCCAGCGAACCGCCCCTTTTTAGCCTTGACGTTCTTGAAGTACAATTCATTTTGAACGTCAACAGAAGGCTGTGTGGGGGGCATCGACCCCGACCCCGACCCCTCTGCCGTTTCCTCAGGCTGAGGTTGAGAGGCAAGATCCTCGAGCATCTTTCTCTGCAAATTAATTATACAAAAAATTAAATAAATTGAACACAAAATATAAAAAAAATACTTTTAATATTAAAAATTTAAATAATACTATTAATATTGAAATAATACTTACGTGGATCTCGGTGGTACGGCCGTAGATAGACTTCCCAGTCTCCTCGACGAATGGGTGGGCGAGCTGCAATCTCTCAAAATGAGAGGGCTCGCGTCCTTGCTCCGCCGCCTAATTAGAAAAAAAGATAGTAAAAATTAACAACACTCATAAAAATTAGGAAAAAAATAATAAATTAAAAAACGACAAAATTGAAGACGAAACTTACAAATCTCAACCCGTGCTCATAAATGGACCGAGAACCGGCCCGATGTCTTGCCATCCCTTCTCCATCAGGGTCACTACGCCGATTCGCCTTGTTTTTCGCCGACTTCTCTTGGAATTCAGGGGAATCCCAGTAGCGGAGGAATTGGTCCCAAATCGACCGTCTTTCACTGTCAAGTAGGGTTGTAAACGAATCAAATACTTTTGGTTCGATTCGGTATTCGTATTCGAATTTTGATATTCGTATTCGAAATTTTATGATTCGAATTCGATTACAAATATTCGATTCGATTCGTTTGTTATTCAAATACAAATAAAAAATTATGATATTCGATTCGATATTCGTAAGTATTCGATTAAATATAATAAATTAATAAAAATAATAATAATAATAATAATAATAATAATAACATTAGTAGTAAAAGTTTTTAAATCCAGCCTAAGTATAAGACTCTCTCTTATCCAGCCCACCACAGTAAATATTGCAAGGCCCAATCAGTTAGTTTAATTATAAAAGGGAACTATATATAGAATATCAAACTTTCAATTCTAAATTACCATTCTAAATTATTTCACGGAATGTGAAACCCTAAAAAGGTTCATCTTTCCCAAGTTCATTTCTCGCTCCCACGCAGTCACGCCATCCACCAACGGCGCCTTGCCTCCACAGAAGGAGTTCTCACCAGTAGTCTGTTCTTCCCGACAACAAGAGGTGTTCTCACCTGATCTACAATCAAGACCACAATCTTCTCAGTCGTCTCTCCATCCTCTCTCTTCTCCTTCTCACTTCCCCTTTTGTTTTTGTAAACGCTCCACAAGCCATTAATTTCTTTTGGGTGAAGAATGAACATGAGACTCGTGATTGGGTCGTAGATCGATTTATATGGAATATCTAATTTTATGTATGAAAAAATTGGATAAAGAGACAGATCTATTTTTTTTTTGTTCTCATTATTGTTTAGATGATATGAAAAGAGGCAGATCTGTTTTTCTTTTTAATTTTTGCTTGTTCTTCATTGTTGTTTAGATCCTACGGAAACAAGAGGTCGGATCTATTTTACAATTTTTAATTTCCTGAATAATGTTCGTCTTAATTTTGTGGATTAAAAGCATAAAAAATTAAATTTTGATTAAATAAACAATAAGAAAAAAATCGAATCGAATACTCGAATCGAATCAAATAATTCGAATATCTATTTCGAATCGAATTCGAATCGATATTTTTATTCGAATAATAATCGAATACGAATACGAATATTCGAATAGTTTCACGAATCGAATCGAATACAGTGATATTCGCTTCGATTCGATTCGTTTACATCCCTAACTGTCAAGCCCCAAGTCCGTGGCCTCTCCCTTCTTGTACCACTTCTCCCTCATTCTGTAAAGGAGGTCTCTGTACCTTTCCTTTCCATATTTATCGAAATTCCTCCACATCTGGTCATCGTGCTCCGGTGCCCAGACACATTCTTTCTGCAATTACAATTTAAATGTAAATATATGTTTATATATTTGATATTAATAAACGGTGAATTAATAAATTAAAATAATACCTTAAACTCCTCGAAGTATGTCTTTTTTCTTGCATCGGACACTAACCTCCAACTGTAAGCGGTGGGCTCGAATCCACCGCGAAGGATGGAGTCGGAAACCTGATTAGCAGCCTCATGACCTGGAATCCAACTGTAAAATTAAAATTTCAAAGTTAGTAAAATAATTAGGTTTTAATTAATAAAAAAATTGAGTATAAAATATTATCCCTTACATATGACCACATGGCTTAACAGGCATCCGTCCTTCAACAACCGGATGCTGGCGGGAGGAGGATGAGCCCTCAGCAGTCTGCTGTGAGGAGGAGGAGGAGCTCGCACCAGGCTGTGAAGAGCTCGCACCAGGCTGTGATAGAGACCTCGGCCTGAAAATAGGTGGAACCACGGGTCTTAGTGAGGGCCGTCGTCTCCTCCCTCCTCGTCCTCCTCGACTCGCCTCCTCATCCCTCGGAGGCTGCTGACTGTCGTTGCCACTGCCTTGTCCGCTCATCTATAACAAATTTCACGAATTATTCATTCAACTAAATTAAAATCAATCAACTAATAATATTATTTTATAAATTATATATTAAACTAAAATCAAACAACTAATATTATTTAAAATTAAACAACTAATATTATTTAAAATCAATTAACAACCTACTCAACTAAATTCATTCAACTAAATTAAAATCAATCATCAACTAATATTATTTTGTAAAATTATTAAACTTAAATCAAGCAACTAAAATTATTTTGTAATATTATTTAAACATGCTTAACAATTAAAAATTAACAAGTTACTAAAACAATTCAACTAAAATCAAACAACTCAGCTAAAATCAATTCTAAACTTAACAAATTCAACTATTTCTAAACATGCTTTAAAATTAAATTAAAATTCGATCAACTAATTAAATTATAATTCAACTAATTCAACTAAAATCAATTCATTTCTAATATAATTCAAACAATTCAACTAATTCAATTCTAAACTTAACAAAAATTAAACATACTTTAAATTAAAATTCGATCAACTAATTAAATTATAATTCAACTAATTCAACTAAAATCAATTTATTTTTAATATAATTCAAACAATTCAACTAATTCAATTCTAAACTTAAAAAAAATTAAACATGCTTTAAATTAAAATTCGATCAACTAAAATCAATTCATTACTAATATAATTCAAATAATTCAACTAAAATCAATTCTCTAAACATGCTTTAAAATTAAATTTTAAACGGTAAAAATGAAGAAAACTTACGGTTTATTTGTAGAAGATGACGAAACGAGAACTCGGTGGGGACGGATTGGCTCTACAGCGACGGCACCCGACTTCTCCTTCCTTTTCCTCTCTTTTTCCTCTTCTTCTCCTTTTCTCTCTTTCTCCGTCTGCAACGCGGCGGGCCTGTATAAATAAGTGGAAAAAAATTTGCGACGGACGCCTGTCCGTCGCAAATTTTGCCCGTCAAACGCAAAACGACGCCGTTTCTTACTGATTTGCGACGGAAAAGCCGTCGCAAATCAGTCAACGCACCGTTTCCCGATAAGACGCGTAAAACGGCTCGAATGTCCGTCGCAAATCAGTCAATGGGCCGTTTCCCGAGAGGTCGCGAATATAAATGTAAGCATTGCGACAACTTTCGTCCGTCGCAATTACAAAGTTTAAAATTGCGACGGCTTCTTCCGTCGCAAATCAGTCAAACGGGTCGCTTCCCGAACGGTCACCTTTAAACGGGTATGTTTTGCGACGGAATTGACCGTCGCAAACTCAAAATTGAAATTTGCGACGACCTTTCCGTCGCAAATGTAGCCGGTTCAAGACCAAGTCGGTGGGCCCTAGATTTTGCGACGGCTTATCCGTCGCAAATTACTATCATTTGCGACGGACTTCCTAAGTCGTCGCAAATTTTCATTTTTTGCGACGACTTACAAAAATCCGTCGCAAATGATAGTAATTTGCGACGGATATTCTTGCCGTCGCAAAATTCCCGTCGCTAAACTCCATCTTTTTTGTAGTGTAATACTCTTTAGTGAAAACAACTAACACCCTTCAATAATTCATGTATGAAATAATTTCACTCTATACATACTCTTATAAGTATACACACTCGATGTATTGTTGCAATTTGATTGACAGAAATGTTACTAATTGAAGCAACTGATGCATGTCTCAATTTGTTAAAAAAAAAAATTGTAACTAATTAAATTTAATCTTGTACCCATAGTTGCTTTCACAAGCACATCACTATATAACTCTAGACTATTCCAAATATAGTAATTTTACCACAGTAAATGAGGATCATGATTATCGTATTTAAATTTCTGATCCGTGGTAGAATTCTTACAGCTGCTTTTCTGAGTATGTTTCTCGATCTGTTATGTGTATTAACATTAATTAATTGTTGCATGGTTTTATGATGAATGTGTGTATTAATTTCTGTACAAATCACTGCTATTACATTTATAGCCAGCTACCTAGCAAGTCAGACCTTGTTGAGCAAATGATACTGACAAGTAATATAAATTTTAACATAGTTGCCATGGACCCCTACCTCAGATTAGGTTAAGGATGTTTTTAAATTTTGTTGTCAGATCCTCTTAAAAATAAATAATAGTAACAACTAACTTGTGATGAGGCAAAGGAATGAATGAATGTATATATGCATACTAGGAGAATATATATATATATATATATATATATATATATATATATATATATATATATATATATATATATATATATATATGACATGCATGCTTTCTATTTCTTTATTTCCTCGGTCAAACCTTATTAAAAAAAAGTACTCCCCAGTGGTTATTTTGATTACCCATTTAAAATGGTACCATTTTTAAGAAATAAATTGTTTATTACTCCCTCTGTCCCACTTCAATTTGCACGTTTACTGTTTTCACGTGTTTTAACGAGCGAGTTTTTTATTAGTATTTAAAATTATAAAATAATTTTTAAGTCACTTTATAGTAGATGAGATATAGATCTATCAAACCCTACCTTAAAAGTCACTTTATCATTTCATATATTAATAAACAACTTGCTCGCAAAAACACGAAAATAAAGTATGTGTGCAAATTTAAGTGGGACAAAGGGAGTAATATTTTTTAGTATAAAGTACTACCTTCATCCCCAAGTGAACTTTTCGTTTGACTTTTTTTGACTTTTAATGTGAGGCTCAATTTATAGTATTTAAATGGATAAAATATTTTTTCGAGAATGACATATTTTTCAAGTTAGGTCAATGAAACAAAATGAATATATTTTTCTATATAACCATTAGTGGAATTGGATATAATGAGAAGTTTACTTGGGGACGGAGGGAGTAGTTTTTTTAGGCAAATTTTTTATTTTGGGGTATATTTACAATTTGGTGGTGAAAATAGGGTGGGAGGGAGTGTGTTTACGAAATTAAAGGTAATCGCGCCTACCATAGGCGATATAAGTAGGGAATCGCGCCTACCAGAAGCGACCTTGGTGTATCAGCTAAACTCGCCTCTGGCAAAGGCGATTTTAATTTTTTTTTTTATTTTTTTTTTAGTTCGCCGTTGGGAGGGGCGATTTTAAATTTTTTTTTAATTTTTTTTTTAGTTCGCCGTTGGGAGGGGCGAGTTCATTTATTTTTTTTATTTTTTTTTTAGTTCGCCGTTGGGAGAGGCGTGTTTGTTCCATGATTATTTAAAATAGGTGTGTATTTGAGTTGATTTTAGTAATTATTGTTCAATGATTATGTGATGATTATTCAATGATATATTATAACTAAACCCTAATTGTTAGTGGAGATAAATATAATTGTGTATTGAAATTGGTTTATATTTATACTATCTTTAAAAAAAAAATTATAAACTATTTCATAAAAATTGAAAATTATTTCAAACACTAAATAATATTTTTAAGTAATAAATGTAAAATGTAAAAAAAAATGACATTTATAATAATAGTACCAATACAATTAGCGATGGCCCAATCGACCACCCGTTCCACATTGCGGCGGACGTCTTTCACGATAATTACGACGAGGTTGTTGTTCATGTTGGCTTGGTCCGGGCTCCTCTCCGTATGTGTCCGCATATGGTATAGGCGTTGAACTGTAAACTGGGCGTTGTGCGAATTGAGGTCGATGTTGATAATAGGTACTCATATTAATACCCGTATTTAATATGTCAGTAAATGAACCAGGCCATGATGTAAGAAGATCTGTCACAGATTTAGTTAATTTAGATCAATAATATATATATATATTAAAATATATATTATTTATAAGTTGATATTATATACCTGGTTCATTATAAGGTGTCTGAAAACTGGGTTGAGGTATCTCCTGTTGCAACGTCGATGTAGAAGCAGGCTGGGGTACCCCCTCAACGCTTGCCCAACCAACTATCAAGTTAACAATAACATATCATAAGTAAATAAACATAATCTTTAAAAAATATTATTAAGGGTTATGTGTAACTTTCATACCATTTCCAGCAGGATGTGCGTAAGCTCCAAATCCAAATGAGGGCAACTCATAACTTGTGTGAGGCGTAGGCTGAGGTGGCCACTCATTTGATTGCCGAGCATCTATCAAATTAATAGAAATATACATAAACAAGTAAATATAATTTCTTGAATATTTTTAATTTATTATTGTAACTTTGATAATATTGAATTACACACCGTATGCAGTTGGTGTGTTGCCCAAAATTCGAGACGCTCCATACTGTTGGCCCATCGATGTAGAAGCATCTGTAACATGTTATAAAAATATTTAATAATTAAATAAATATAAACCAAAGGAATATCATATTTACAAGTGTAATTCCGTAAATTGCATACCATTTCCAGCAGTATGTTGTGTGCGGGGCGCTGATTGAGGAACTCGGTATTGAGTACCTTGTCGGGGAAAAGGGGAATCTGATGGCACTGCCGAGGAATGTCTTCTTCGACTCGCAGACGTTGAAGGACCTTCATCGCCGTCACGCTCTACAGACCTCCTTCTTGTTTGTCCTCTACTTGTTTCCCCGACTTCTACGTTTTCAACTGAGGCTCGTGGATGTTCAAGATAAGTAGGAGATTCAATAATAGGCTCCACTTGAGTGATGAAATTCTCAGCTGTTTCTAAAAATTCCACCATTGATGGTCTATTATCAATGTGAGCCCGTCGTTTACTGATTTTAAATTTTCGAAACCAGCTTACCTGTAACAAAAAAATAATAGAATGTTATTCATATTTCAAACATCAAAAATCAATATATAATTAAATTTGTGATATATAATTTACCAAAACATCACTGGCAGATGTTCTTGGTGGTTGGAAGCCTCGGACCGGTGCTGCAGTATACTCCTCTGGTGAAATCAATCGTCGTGTAATGTCATAGTACCACTGCATATAGTCTTCCGTGACCGGATCACCCCCGTTGATAGGCGTGCAAGGCATGAATGGTTGCCTGCTTCTCCAATATCTAATCCATTTGTCATGCTTGGTCGTCCAATCAAAGCCGGTTCTCCCCTGGCGGTTATACTCATGCAAGCTCTGGTCCCTTTCCTCTACATGACTTGGAATGTTTTGGACCATTCCAAATTGTCTGAGCACCCTATTCGGATAGTGAAGCTCCACTATCCAAATATTGATCAATGGACATTGCGACCTCCAATTTAAGGTCCAACAACGAGGTTCGAGATTCCTGATCTCCTCAGCGTCCACATCATAGGGATCCCAAATAAACTGTAAAGACACACACAAAACATTAATATCAATATTCTCAAAAAATAATTTATATTAGTTTGAATCATTATAATAATAACTTACTTGACCATTAGACAAACGCTCAAATATGTCGCGATATACACGAATTGAAAACCTCGTGCTGTCAATATGACTGTGATAATGTATCCACCTATAGTAGGTAAAAAAATAAGTATGTATATCCAAACGAATTATAGATAAATGTGTCTATAGAAAAATACCTAGCTCCATACGGTGGAGGCCCCAAATTACGACCATCTACACTTATCTGCCCTTGTTGGAGCATCGGATGTGCGTTCGATGGTTGGATCGTTTTTATCCTTGACCATGCCCATATCTGTTGTTCAATGATAAATTTATTTCAATGTACAATTAATCAATGAAATATTTAAAAGTAATTTAAATTAACCAAGAATTACCTGCAACAAGCATAATGGTCCAGCGATGCTCTTGCATTTATAGTTGCAAGCCATACAGAGTTCGCGATATAAACTCGCTAACACAGCACTTCCCCAGCTGTATTCCCCGACTGTATTCACGTCCCGCAGAAAATACAGATAGACTAATGGGACAGCATTTCGAGAATGGTCGGGCATCATTGTAGTTCCCAGGAGTAAAAGTGCACACCCCCGTGCATATTGATCAACGACCTCCTGTGGTGTATAGTCATCAATATCAACAGAATGTCTCACCAATTCGTTTAGGGAAGTCAATTTGATCGCACTATTGCCCCTCATATCATCTTGTTGTATGGTGATGCCCATCAACTCTTCACACAAGCTTTTCCACTGATCAAAGTTATTATATTCATCTCGCCGTATAATGGGCTCTCCTTCTATCGGTAAACCCCATAAAATGGCAACATCTTGCAATGTGACGGTCGCCTCTCCGACGGGGAAATGGAACGTATGCGTCTCTCGACGCCATCTCTCCACTAATGCAGTGATAAGATGACGATCGAGTCTGAATGTCCCACAACGAAGGGGACCGTAAAAACCCATCGTCTTGAGTCTGTCCACCACACGAGAATGGAGTGCGATTTTATAAGGATTTGGGTCTTCTAGTCTAAATGTCCAGAATGGCCCATCACCTCCATTGTATGTACTTAGCACTGTCTCGCTTGTTTTCCTATTAATATAATCTAGCCTCGACCGATGGGTTTGTTGCATGGTGAGTACAGATCTGTTCTTCGGTCCATATAACAGTGCCTCTCTATCAGAATTCATCTATAATTCAAACATTCAAATAGATGTATTAGAATTAACACAAATCATACACATAAAACATAAAGCTCAAACACATAAAGGATAATGTATATGAAATTATTCAACATTATTGTCAACATTATTGTCAACATTTTAATTCAATCCTACAAACTAATTTTATTCAACATTTTGATAACATTTTGACAATATTTTGATAGCATTTTGATAGCTCATAGGGATTTACAACATCAATGTGAAGGACCAGCTCTATCTTGTGCTTGGTACTGTTGTCTAGCGCGGGTTTGGGCCCAATCCATTTCATTATGAATCCTGGACGTCACATCCCGACCACGACGCCTTATCCTGCGATCTGGATTATGTCTCAACTGAAAATAGGGTTCATCCCACTCCTGAGGATCCGGCAATGGCTCAAAATACCTAGAGGTGTAAGTTGAGGAATACACTGTTGTACTGTAGCATTCGGGCACATATACACTTGGATCGATTTGGAACGCTCTGCACACCTCCAACGCATGTGAGCATGTGATACCATCCAACTTCCACTGTCCGCAATCGCACTCTCGTCTTGATAATGCAACTCTATATGTGCGACACTGTACTGAGCCCTTAATACGGGCAGTAACTCTGGCTGATCCCACCGAATGATTATAAAGTTCTACTTGATGTTTCATCCCCTCTCGCTGCGCTGAATCATATTTGTCACTAACATGATCAGGCCACATCCGATGTCTCTGCACTAAAATCCCTGCTTCTTTAGCACGTTCCATAAATACATTTTTGGATCGTGTGAAGGTTGCACAAACTATAGCTGTAATTGGGAGGCGTCGTGCACCCTTAAGAACACCGTTGATGCATTCGGAGATGTTAGTTGTCATAACCCCATAACGTTGACCTCCATCATGACTAAATGTCCACTTGGCAGGATCGATATTTCGTAGATACTGATGACCCTCTTCACTTAAAACTCGGATTTCGTTCATCTTTGTCTCAAAATGTCTAACCGACAATGCTGTTCCCGCATTGTAACACAAGTCCTTCATCTTTTGACTCTTGAACTGAGTATTAAAATTTGAAGCGACATGTCTTAAACAATAACGGTGCACTCCTCTTGGTGGTGAAAATGCTGGGACTTCTTCCACTGCCTTCAAAATACCCTTATGCCTATCAGAAATAAGGCATATCCCCTCCATATCACCCACAACATGTGTAGCTAACATTCTAAGAAACCATTTCCAAGACCTATAACTTTCGTCATCAACAATGGCATATGCTACTGAAATGATTTTCTGATTAGCATCAAGGGTGTTAGCAATCAGCAATTTGTGTTTGTACTTAGTGTAAAGGTGAGTACCATCTACACAAAGTATTTTGCGACAATGCATGAATGCTTCAACGCATGGCTTGAATGCCCAGAAGACATATCCCAACGTGTGCACATTCCACTCAATCGTATCCCTGTGTTTCCACTCCACAATGGTCCCGGGATTGTATTTCTGCAAGGCTCCCATGTACTTGGGCAAATACTGACATGAACTCTCCCAAGTTCCGAACACATTCTCCCTAGCACGTTTCAACGCTTGCCATGCCTTTTGATATGAAATAATGTAATTATATTTCTTATCTGCATGCTCCACGACATATTTGACGTCGTATGCTGGATCAACTTGTATGAGACTCTCCATGTCAGCTGCAAGCAAGTTTTTACAGAGATTTGAATGATTGCGCGAGTCAATATTCATCAAACAGGTATGTGGCGGCCCCAACCTAGTGATTTCCCAATAATCGTATCTTTTACGGTACGATGCGCGTAAATGCCACTCACAACGTTGCGATGTCGAGCAATTATCATTTTCACTGGCATAGTTTTGCTTACACACCAACTTCATTGTCTTCGAGTTGCTCTCTTCGACTCTATACTCACGCCTTGCATGTCGGACCGAATAATCCTTCACGACATTGATCACAGCATCTTTGTCTTTGAAAATCATCCCTAACCTCAAAACCCCATCATCCGCATCATAGCTTAGATCACCACTTCGAACGCCTACTGAATCGACAGGTACATCATCACATGACCTATCAAAAAATGGCACTCCAACCAAATTTGGATGAGGTCTCACTCTTGGCATTAGGGAATTTGGTACAGCAACAGTTGGCATCCAAGGATTGTCAGTGGTACCATCCTCATCAGACGACCCCTCGTCCTCAGAACCATTATCGCTTGGTTCAGAATTACAAGTAAAGTCTGGATATATATCACCAGCTATATCAACTATGGAGGTCCCAACAGGGGCCATCTCAGTGATACCAGAAGGTCCAATATTAGGATCTGAACCCCCGGCATGACTAGACCCTAAATGTTGGGCCTGATATTCAACGTCGGAAGGTCTATCCATATTGGCACCACCATGACCTGGCCATTCAGAAGGATAGTACTGGTTCCCCCACTGGCCATATTGGCCTGTTGGGTACTGCACCTTCATTTCAACCTCCACTAATAGCTCAACGGAATTGAGCCCAGCTTGTGGATGGAAGAAGTATCGTAGGTCGTTGTTGTTCCTAATAGGACAACTAGACGAGGCATTCCCATTTTTTATTATGCAAGACACATTCAAAGAATACACTCGCAAATCTAATCCCGTAACCTCAGACAACTCACGTAATAGATCGTAGAAATCAAGCATACGATCAACTCTTCTTTTTCCAATAACAGCTCCGCAAGAGCGCACAATGATTCCAATGTCGCGAGAGGTTGACATATCTTCAACAACACAAAACACTTATAAAAATTTTATCTATAGGCACTAAATTAATTATTGGCCTCAATTATGTTTACATCTAGTATAGTAAATCAAACCCAACACCCTAATTTCCATACATTTTTAGTGTTTTTTTTTTTTTTTGCAGTATTGAAATTTTATTCCGAACACTTTTTGATGGGTGTATTAACAAAAGATAGGAATATATATAGTCTTATTGTTACATTTAATATTCTTAATTCCATTTCTTAATTTTTAACAAATAAAAAGTATTTAATATTCTTAATTCCATTTCTTAATTTTTCACAAATTAAAATTTTCTAAATAGAAAATTCTCAAATACATTGAGAATATAAAATTAATTCGTTTTATTTTATTTTATTTAGTTTAGTTTATTTTATTTTATTTTATTTCTTTTTTTATTTTAATTAGTTTTATTTTATTTTATTTCGTTTATTTTATTTTATGTAATTTCGTTTATTTTACTTTATTTTATTTAATTCATTTTATTTTAATTTCGTTTTTTTATTTTAATTAGTTTTATTTTATTTAATTCATTTTATATTATTTTATTTTATTTTTTTAATTTATTTTATTTCGTTTATTTTATTTATTTTAATTTTGTTTTTTTATTTTTTTATTTTTTATTTCGTTTTTAATATTTTATTTAATTTCATTTATTTCATTTCATTTTATTTTATTTTATCTCTTAATCTCTTATTATAGTTAAATAAAATTATCTTATGATTGCAAAAATTAAATTTTAAAATGATGATCAATATTTTCATTAAGTAAGTTATCTAGAGTTTTTTAATACACTATATATATTAAATCTAGATTTTTTAAAACACAAAAAACACTAGAATTTTATAAAAATAAAACTTACATTGTATACATAATGGTTATTAACATCACGTTAAAAAAAAGTCAAATTTTACTTTAATAACTTTGATTGATAAAATGTCTAATTTACTCTTCGATTCTTCAAATGTATAAAAGTTATGCATCACCAAAACATTCAAAAAATTAAAAAAGTGTATCATTTTTTATTAAATAAAATTCTACATATATTTGATTAAATAAATTGAATCCCAATTAAATAAATAACACACTATGAGCTTATTAATGGAATTTTAAATCAAAATAAACCAAAAGAACAACACTACTACCAATTTTAAATCAAAATAACAACACTATGACCTTATTAATGTTATTTTAAATCGAAATAGCAACACTACTACCAATTTTAAATCAAAATAAATCAAAAGTAACATGCTAAAACATGTAATTTCTCTAACATATATATATATATCGACATTATATATATACTATATATACACTATTTCAAAAAATTGCATGCAAAATAATTCTAAAAATATACAAAAAAATTTGAAATATTTACCACTTAATTGTAGTGTCTGTACTCCTCAGGTAGATAGCAAAATATCAATTCCTCAAGTACGTGAGACTGCAAGTTTGTATTTTGGAGGGCAAAATTTTTTTTTTCTTATGGACTAGCCTTCATTTGAAGAAGAAGAAGAGAGGAAGGAAGGAGTACGAAGAAGAAGTATAATGAGGAGAGGAGTGGGGAGGAAGGAGTGGGGAGGAAGGAGTTATATATCAGTGGGGAGGAAGGAATCCCACGCCAAACATAAAACGCCAAAGGGGGAGGGATTCTTACGCCAAACAAATAATGCCAAACAGATAACGACAAAGCATGTCGGAACTCGCCTCTGGTAGGCGCGAGTTTAGTAGACGACAAACGCTGGGACTGTCAGACGCGCCTCTGGTAGGGGCGTGTTTAGAGACACGTCGGAAATCGCCTTTGCCAGAGGCGAGTTTAGCTGATACACCAAGGTCGCTTCTGGTAGGCGCGATTCCCTACTTATATCGCCTATGGTAGGCGCGATTACCTTTAATTTCGTAAACACACTCTCTCCCACCCTATTTTGCACCACCAAATTGTAAATATACCCCAAAATAAAAAATTTGCCAGTTTTTTTAGGAATTATCTATTAATATTTTTTAGTATAAAGTACTCCCTTCGATTCATTTTTAGAATGATTTAAACAGAAGAACACAAATTTTAATAAAATAGTTGTTTATTTGTATTTGTGGGTATAAAAATATTTTTTTAGTAAGGATAAAAGATTCTTTTTAAAGGGTAAATTTAAAGGGATGTAATTTACTTTTTGCTATTTTGGGAAACGAGAAAAAAAAATCTTTTTATGAAAAAAAATGGTTAATCTAAAATGAATTGGAAGGAGTAATTTTTTAAGGGTTAAGTTTGAAAATGTGGTATCGTTTTTTTGCCATTTTAGAAAATGAGAAAACAAACAAAAAAAACCTTTTTTTTTTGGGATAATTTACTATAAAATTAATCGAAAAAACGGATATCATGAATTTTTTTTATCTCTTCTAAAAATTTTAACTGGTAGAAAAGTGTGTAATCGATTCATTAATATTAATTTCCTACCAATAACACATTATATATATATATATGGGCTCTCTTTTGGCTTCTATGAAATGGGGTACTGATTGACGATTGTGCCTACATTAATACGCATAATGATAAAAACTTATCTGAACTTATATGAGATGAGTTTCCATTACATATACAATGTGTGTCGATCTTATCAAATCATGTTTTAAAACAAAGTTTGGTCTAAATATTAGTAAATTGGAGAAACCTGACTCAAATTAACAAGATTCCTTAGTGCATAATTGATGTGACAATTTAGTTAAATGTGGCATGGAATGGTGTGATTTTCTCTATTGACATAATTGTCGAAGATATTAAATTTAAATTTTGGAGTTGATTTTATAATGTAAATAAAATAGAATGTTCTAATTTTTTTATATTGTGATGGGCTTGTAAACCCGAAATTGGTGTAATGATGCTTATATCTGGTAAACTTGTAATTCTTTAGGTATGATTTGTTTGAATGAAATTTTTTACTAATAAAAAAAAAAAAGTTGATATGAGATCCGACGGCCATAAATTTGTTGGCACTTAATTCGACCCAGATTATGTAAAGCTATCGTCCATGGGGAGGGGATATAATTTTTTTACGTCCCATAACTTTTGACCTTTTCCAAAAACGTCCCAAAAAAATTACTTTCTCCAACTACGTCTCAATTTTTTGCTAAGTGTACAATTTACGTCCCATAAAAGTTAATTTCTCCAATTACGTCCCAATTTTTTGCTAAGTGTACAATTTACGTCCCAAATAAGTTAATTTCTCCAATTACGTCCCAATTTTTAGCTAGGTGTACAATTTACGTCTCAAAATTGTCGGAATTAACAAAACGCAGTCATTTTACCCCATGTGTCGCGCTCATGCTCGTTAAATTTTGTTTTTTCCAGCAAAAAATGTTTATGTGGATATTAAATTCATTTTTGAATTATTATTAGGGGTGGGATGCGTGGTGGTGAGGAAAAGCACGCCATTTAGGTCCACTTAAACATATTCGCCAAAAATTCCAAAATATAACTAACAAGCACACGAAACATGTGGTAAAACGATTGTGTTTTGTCAATTCTAGCAACTTTGAGACGTAAATTGTACACTTAGCCAATATTTGGGACGTAATTGGAGAAAATATTTTTTTTTGGGACGTAAATTGTACACTTAGTCAAAAATTGGGATATAATTGAAAAAATTAATTTTTTGGGACGTAATTTGAACACTTTACCAAAAATTGGGACGTACTTGGAGAAATTAATTTTTTTGGGACGTATTTGGAAAATGTGAAAAGTTATGGGACGTAAAAGAACTATATCCCTCCATGTGGATGTGTTAACTACTCAATTAATTATAAAAATATAAATTTGACCGTCTGCAGAACATGTCTAAGACTGTTTAGTTCAAATGAAATATTGATATCCTATGTCTAATCATATCACTAATCTCGGTCTAACATATTTCCACTCAAAAGTTAAATCAATCACCAATATAGTACACTCCTTTTGTATGTAATTAATTAATTAATCAATCTTATATCTTACTTCATTAATGTTCATGATAATTGAAAATTGAGTATGAAATAGAAGATAGTCTTTTTGAGGAGGAAGGCAAAGTTAATTTAATTTTAAAATAATAGGAGTATGATTTTGTGAGAGACCATGTGGTCATGAAAAAAAGAGAGGGAACCATGATGTATGAAATGTGCCCAACAAGTTTTTAAAAAACATAAATAAAGTTGATAAAATAAATACATTTTTTTGAGTATTATGTTGTCCACTTATAAATTAAGTAGTTGTGTGTAAGTATAAAGTCAATGATATGTGATTGCATGATAAATAAAACAAAATTATTATAAAAAAAAAATGAAGGAACACACTCCTAATGACGGATGAAGTATATATAGGCACTTAATTTGTATTTGATTCATTTTCACCTTTTTCTCTTTTTGTAGATTCCGAGAAATTAATTAAACATTCTTGGAAGCCCTTTTGACACACAAATCTTACATTAATTCAAATTTTTTATTAAACACAAAATCTCAATATTCCTATGTCCACTTTTACGTTCTCAGCAGGGGTAATTCCTTAACTTATGAACTCTTGGTTTATAGTGTCAAGGTATGTACACTAATCTTCTCCTTGTCCACCCCTCATTGGTCCATGTCAGTTGGCTAGGTAGAGTGTCAATAAAGATATCTATAGTTGTCAATAATTAAATATCTAATTAATTCATAATGTGGCACGTGGGCCACAAAATCTTACAGTTTCCAGTATCAATTGACGACTGTTTTATCTTCTTACATTTTATGTCTTCAGTGTCTGGCTTTGATTGGTGACATTTTTTTTAACAACACTAATTGGTTATCCACACCAAGTTATCATTTATCTCAACCGACTATTGTTCATTGACAACAACTTCGACTTATCTAGACCACTTAGACCACATCGTCGTCTAAGTATTTAACTGACCTAGTGATTTTTTCTTTATTGCTTATCGACCAGCTCTCTTGTATAATACTTAAACTATCAGTTGAGTTCCCTCACAAATTCAACTAAGTTCATGTCAAGCGTAAAAACCTTATGGTAACAACTCTATACCCTCAACTGAACCTACACAATACTTTGACTCCAATCAAAATTAAATATTATATCCCAACAATAACTAATACCAACAAATTAATAAGTTTTAATGAAAAATTAATACTTCATCTGTTTCATATTAGTCTGCACACCTATTATGTCACTTTCTAAGAAAACTTGCTAAAAAATGAAATTTTGAGCGTTTTATTTGAATATAAATTATCTTGTGAGGGTGTTATAATTTAATGTTATTTCTATTTTTAGAGTGTGAAGAGTATTGTGAAATTGACGAAAAAGAATAATGTAAAATCTATCGTGGAACGGAGATTGATAATAAAAAATATAAACACAAAATGCAAACCATCCACAAGGTGAAACTAATTTACATGAGATTTGTCCACCATATTTTGCAACATTGAAATACTCTCTTCTTACTTTTTGTTAATCAAATTTCATTTAATAGCATGTTGGGACGGACCCACCCTACCTTTATATTTCGATAACTCTATATTTTGTTATATATTGAATTCTTTGACACATTACATCTGGACTTATATTATTATTATTATTATATATAATTGGTGAACACAAATAAAATAAAATGTGAAATGAAAGTACAATACAAAGTAGAGAATCTAGTAGAATTTTGTCGATGATCAACTACTCAAAGTTGGGAAGTGAGAATGACCCAATGGCTTGCTAATTTATTCTTTGGACTAATTTGGCAAACACTAAAAAGACTAAGGGATTCCTCTTGGTGTTAATGTCACCTTGAAAATGCTTTCCACCAAAAGAAGAAAACGATAACTTGGATATAATTATATAATTTGATGTGGTCACATTTATTTGGCAAATTGGAAAAGACCACATTTTCAAATTTGAAACTTGATTGAACCCCGGCCACACATTTAATCATTTTCCTTGCCGTAGCCTAGGTATATATGACTTGTAATGCTTGAAGAGACCTCTCACCAAGAGAATTAGTCAATATCCTAAATACGTGAGTCATGTAATCGAGTTATAAATTGGACATGACAGCATTAGAACTTGAGCAGTGACGGATTCAGAAAATTTAAATAAAATATGCACAATTATGAGAGTACTAATTTTTCCGAGTAGATTTTATATGAAAACGCTTCATAATAAGTTTAATATGAAATAGTTTTAAAGTATCATTAATCTCATCAGGAGTATCATTAAAGCTGTCAGGGGTATCATTAGTCTGAGTTCAAAGAAATTTAAAACAATTTTCTTGAACTCAAACTAATGATAACCCTGATGAGATTAATGATACTCCCCATGATATCAATGATACTTTAAAATATTTTCATGATAAGCTTGTCATGAACTATTTTCATATAATACTTTGCCATTTTTTTTTAAGTCATACAATCTCATAACTAATTTTTTTCTAAGTCATACAAAAAAAAAATGGAAATGGAATAAACAAAACATAGGCAATTTAGAACTTGTAAACATAAAACATTAATAACAAAAAAGTTATTTATCTAAAATGAATGATAAAATATTGCGGGAAAGTGCATTGATTGTTCTTATTATAAGGTGTTAGTTCTTTCTCTAAGTTGTATTAATTATTTTAGTATAATGTATTATACTATTTTAGCTTTAGTTTTGTATGCACCAGGTGCATTTATGTGTATTTTTGAAAAGTCGTATCTACTACATTACTGAAAAATTACCCTTGATTTTATTGAAAAATTATTCATGTTACAAATTAATATGTGATTTTTTAGTAATAATAATGACTACTTTTCAAAAATATATTTGAATTGTACAATGCACCTGATGCATAAAAAGTTTTATAGCGAAAAAATTAACATGCATGTAAACTATAGCAGATACTCCCTCCGTCCACGAAATACGGGTCTGTTACTTTTTGCACGGTTATTAAGAAAGTTGATATAATATGTAAAAAGTAAGAATATTGTGTCAAATCAAGTACAAAATAAATTATTTTAAAAATGTTATGTGTGTATGTTGAAAAAATAGATAAAGTTTATTCTTTCCATTTTAGGCAACATGACTATTTTTCGTGGACGGCCCAATAAGGCAACCAGACCTAAATTTTTGTGGACGGAGGGAGTATTTAGCAAAAATGAGGTGCTCTATATTTTATAATAAATTAAATATATAGCACCTATTTAGCAAAATGAGTGCATACCCTCTTTGCTATATAGATCTGGCTCTGACTCTGAGAAAAATGAATATTAATTTGTGTTATCTCGTGCCATGAAATAATTTCACATCCATGTTATTCGTATTATTGGGCAAATGATTTATAGTTGAGAGAAGATAAATGTGAAGTTAAAGTTGATGGAAACAAGTCCTGACCCCTACCAAAGCTACAAAATATATTTAGGATAATTACTCCTATATAAATAGAAGAAGAGCAGAAAGAAACCTCAGCAATTAAAGGGTAAAAACTGAGGATGTCCAGTCTGTCATTGTTATTGCCCCACTGCCATGACTTTAAATCTCTCTCTCTTTTCTCATATGGAGGAGTATTAATTCCTACATTGGACCACACATCAAAATATATACAGACATTAATGAATCAAGACAAACAATAGAGTGAAACTGGTTCATATATGAATCATTGAAGGGTATTAGTTGTTTCTACTAAAAAATATTAGTTGTTTTCACTGAAGAATATTACTTATTTACACTGAAGACTCTTCAGTGAAAACAACTAATACCCTTCGGTGAAAACAACTAACACTCTTTAGTAAAAACAACTAATATGTTTTAATAAAAACAACTAATACCCTTCAATGGTTCACACATGAATTATTGAAGGGTATTAGTTGTTTTCACTAAATAGTATTAGTTGTTTTCATTGAAGGGTATTAGTTATTTATATTGAAGAGTTTTAGTTTGTTTTCACTCTTCAGTGTAAATAAGTAATACTTTTCAATGAAAGCAACTAGTACTCTTTAGCGAAAATAACTAATACCCTTCAATGATTCTTGTACGAACCAATTTCACTCTATACAAATAGAGAGGGGGGAAATTGTAAACAAATATAATCCTTAAATAAATGGAAGGTTTTCACAAACAGAAGTCAATACCCGAACCATACAGTATCTCTTGCTGCAGTTTTAACAAAAACACTAAAGCTAGCTAATTACCCTTCTTCCCTGCAGCAACAATTACGAGTATGGTGCGTTCTTGACTACCCTTTTTTCATCCAACTAATTACTTACTAATCATACCAAAAATTAAATAATCTCCCACAAAACCAAATGTAAATTAAGTAGCCAGTCATCTTCAGTTGAGGTAGTAGTATTGATGACATCCATCCATCCAGCATTTAATCTTTCCAACTAACCAAACATAGCCCCCCCTCAACAATTCAAGGAGGCTTTGATTTGGTGGATTGTGTTGCCTATTAGATTGGTTACCGTCGTGACGGACTCGGGGCTCATGCGAGCGGACGGCAAGTTGCTAACGAGTATTTGGAACACGACCGTGATTAGTGATCCCGACTCCGTGGAGCTCGTGGACGCCCCGTCCTGCCTCCCGTCGTGCGTGATGGTGAACCCCGACGGGAGTAAGGGGATGTAGGACGGGTCCTCCCCGCTCATCGCGATGTTGATGGCTGGTAGCTCGACGGGGCAGTACACGACGAGCGAACCCGATGAGTCTATGCAGCTTTCTTGCAGTATCAACATGTTGTTTTGGCTAGTGTTGAAGGCCTGCTCATTAAAAGTTAGTTAGTGTGTTGAAATTTCGGATTGAGAAACTTATATACCCACCACAAATGTGTTAATGACACATAAGCAGATATAAGCAGTCAATTTAAATTATAGTGGGTCCACTGCTTATGTGTCATTAACACATTCGCGGTGATAAATGCGTTTTCTTACCCGAAGGAGAGAGATGCAATTCCCGGGATTGGAGCCATTGGCAATGTGGGCAACCTCTTGGACTGGGTTTTGATTCGAGAGCACGTCCCACTACGCGAATGTAACAAGATACGTAAGCAAAAATACGAGCAAATACAACGTAAATACAACATGTATACGTACCTGAGGCCTTGTTCTTTCGTCTCGGAAGAAATTGAAGACATTAGTGGGTGATATCGGGAGCCAGATAGTGGCGGCGGCGCTAAGAACGAGGGCGTTGGGCTGGCCAGGATCGGTGCTCTTGTGAAGAGTCGCGCGGACCTCAAACTCGTATGATCCGGAAAGGGTGGTCCATTGCTGGCCATTAGCAGGATTAATGCTAGAGCAGAAATTGTTCACCATTCTTTGAGCAAGTTTCATCATGCTTCTTTTCCCTTCTGGTGATGGAATAACTGACAACACAACACAACACTATATCAATAAATATCACAACAAATTAAGGTCAAAACCGAAACCTAGGACGACAGGACGACACTTACCCCCTCCAAGATCGCGTGTGGAATTTCCGGAAACCATCAAGCAAGCAAATCTTTCACATATCCTCTGAAGATTGGAGAGCCATCTTTGGGCTCCGAAGGCGACCCCACTATGGATAAGGTCTCTATACAGCCTATGAATCGCAGCTTTATCTTCGACTTCCCAATGCTCGACCCAAGTTATCTTTGAATACCCGTTAGGCATTTCTTGTATCAAGCATCCGGAAGGGAGCCTCTGAGCTTTACACAGAGACGAAAGCTGACTTTCTTGATGGGGAATTTCGTATGAAACGTCCACGATTGCCCACGACCCTTGCTCGATCTGCTGACACAGACGAAGAAAATAGAATTGCCGAGTTGGAACCAATGCTGTAAGCACCTGCAATTCTTCATACATCTGCCATGCACCAAATTGATGTTAGGACTATAACATACACAAAACATGAATAAACCAAATTCGGAATCACAAATCACCAGCTGCAAAGTTCCACTCTGGCTTCCCATCCCACCGGATGATATCACTTCAATCGTCTTGGCCCTCGACACAATTGTGGGGAACAATTCTACCCACTTTTTCTACAAACGAAACGAACAATCACACAACAGAACAAACAAACACGAAAGAAAGAAAAGAAACAAACTAACCGCATCCATAAACATATCGACTAATGCTAAGCCATTCATTATAACAACACCGGAGTCCCTAGAAGCCTCAACCCGAACATTGGGATTCTTCAAGCGTGTATACGGACTCTGGAACGCCCTCTCGTAGCTTTCGAGATTGAGCGTTTCCCTCCCATCGGACGACCTCATCCACAACGGCTCGTTGCCCTGCAACAGTCTAATCAGCTCATCCATCCCATTGGTTGCAATGTCAGCCATGAGGGACTTGTCCATTTCTGATAAGCTCATCGGTGGGAATGCCATACTCGGGATCACAATCGACGAACTCCCATGTAGAAGATCAAGATCAAGAGACGGGCCCGGCCCGCCCGGGCCCATCACTCCATGCCCACCAAAACTTGCCATTGATAAATCTAATGAGGAAATGTGGATAGGCTGAACTGGGGGCAGCTGTGAAATAGGCCTTCCTATGTACTTTGCAGCAATGCTGGATACTCTATCTAGCTGCACCCCATTTTTTAGTCTTTCTTAGAAATTAACTCAAATAAAATTAAACAATTAATCAAGAATGGTAAAAAAGACCTCTTCTTTCAAATGGGCGTTTTCGATTCGCAGTTTTTGCTCGTCGAAGTAGGAATCTTCGGGGGATGGGGAGCTCCCACAAGAAGGGCATATCACATTCTTGAGGGCTTCTCTAATTGCTATGTTTTCACACCTAATTTTATCATTTTCTGATCTTAAGGCACAGTTATCTGCTCTTTCATGCTGGGCCTAATCAATTTCCCACCAAATCAAGACTAAATCATCATAGATTTCGCAATAAATGTAATTAAATTTGGGGCAAAAAAAAAAAAACCTTCATTTGAGTCCTTCTATTCTGAAACCAAAACTTAATCTGCCGTGGATGCAAATTCAACTCTCTGCTCAACTGATTCCTCGTCTTCTCATCAGGATGTGGGCATTCTTTAAACATCCTAAAAAAATTAAAAAATAAAAATAAAAATCCAATCTTTGAAGAAAAAATGCATGAAGAAAAACAGGGGGACTAACGATTCGAGGCGCTGAATCTGATGGGCGGTGTGGCGATGGTAGCGCTTATTCCTGCGGTGAGAATCGGAGGCGTCGCCGCCGCTGGAGCCGCCGCCGCCGCCGCCGGAGCTGAAGTCCATTTTCGATTATATTTCACCGGCGTGTACAACCGATATCGCGTATAAATACTGTATTCAACAGATTACCAGCTATTCCCATAATACAAACTGTAATAACTGCGCTTACTATATATAATAAATAATGAAAAAAAGAATTCAAATAGAAGAAAAATGTATGGATTTGATATGGGAAATGGTATGTAATTTTGGGAGCGGATTTGGAGCATGTGAGTTATTGGTCATGTTTGGCAGTTTAGCTTGAGTAACGCCCTCCCACCTCAGGAACACTTCAACTATACAAATATATATATATATATATATATATAGAGATACAGAGGGGGTGGGGTGGGGGGAGGGGGGTGGTTGATGTTGGTGGAGAGAAGGAAATAAAGCAAATCTTGGGAGGGTGGTGGAGCAATTAATTAAGAGGGGGGAGAATTGGTAAAGAAAGAGAAAAATAAGTGAGGCAAAAGAATTGCAGCATTATGCTTTTCACTTACCTAAGTACACACTACTTACTGCAATACACCTATTTCTTTCCACCACTACTACACCCTACGTATATACAAGTACGAAAATATCCGGAAATTTCCACGATATATCCCCGATATATCCATTTTTCGTGGTCACCGATATCGATATTGGGGGGTAACGATATTTCCATAGTATCCGTTAAAAAATCGATAAATATCGGTATATAAAATCAATTTTAACTATATTTTTGTGCAAATTGAGCATAAAATCGGTCAAATATCGGGAAATATCGAAAAATATCGGTAAATATCGAAAAAGTATCGAGAAATATCAAAAAAATATCGAGAAATATCGAAAAAATATCCATAATTTTGTTAAATATCACAAATGTAAAATATGATCAAATTCTATTGTAAATTTTATGTATTAAAAGTTTGTTATTAAATTTTTATAATTTTTTAAATTTACCGATATCGATATTCGATATCGATATATCCATCGATATTTCCACAAATTTAAGGTCTCGATATATCCATCGATATCGATATTTTCAACCTTGCATATATATATACGCGTCCCCGAAAATCTGTCCTTTTTTTCCGCACGTGATTTGATGAAATATGTCGAAAGATATTACGGGATTTTCTGACGTCCGTTTAAACTAAAAATTGGTCCTATTTTTTGTACGTGATATAATGCAATGTATTGGAGGGTATTATATGGTATTCCGATGTCCGTTTTTTTAATAAAACGATCATTTATGAAAAATTCAAAATTAGTTCTACTTTTTTGCACGTGGTTTAATGAGATGTGTCGGAGGGTGTTACGGGATTTTTCGATGTTCGTTTTTATAATAAAATGATCATTTATAAAAAAATCAAAATTGTTCCTGTTTTTTTGCACGTGGTTTAATGAGATATATCGGAGGGTGTTATGGGGTTTACGTCCGTTTTTTAATAAAATGATCGTTTATGAAAAGTTTAAAATTAATCCTGTTTTTTTCACGTGGTTTAATAAGATGTGTCGGAGGGTGTTACGGGGTTTTTCGATGTCCGTTTTTTTAATAAAATGATCGTTTATGAAAAGTTCAAAATTGATCCTGTTTTTTTGCACGTGGTTTAATGAGATATATCAGAGGGTGTTACGGGGTTTTCTGACATTCGTTTTTTAATAAAATGGTCGTTTATGAAAAGGATGTGAAACGAATTATCATTAACGATCATTTTATTAAAAAACGAACCTAATATCCTCCGACATATCGCATTAAACAACGTAAAAAGAATATGACCAATTTTCAGGGACGGGATAGTGTCTATTAGTGCGTGTATAAGTATGTGTTTTTAAACTTGTAACCGACGAATTTATGAGTTTTATCACACGCTAAGGGGAAAATTGGGAGCAATAAATAGAGACAAGGGCTTTTCAATTCTTGTAATACGCTTATTGTACTCTTTAACACTTGATATAATCTCTAAATAGATTTTCATACCTTTGTAATATTTTTTTTTTAGTAGGGTATGCTTTTTCTTTAGTCTGAAAATTGTGTAATACATAATTTATGTGACAAAAGATAAAGTAAAATCGATTTATATATGAACCATTTTGAAGGGTATGAGTTGATTTAGTGAAGGATATTACTCCATTCGTTGCAATTCTATCTTCACACTTTTTATTTTGATTTGTTCTAACTCTATCTTCACACCCTTGAAAAAGAAATAAAATTCAATATAAATATTCATGTTTAACCACTTTATACACTAAAAAATAAAAACACCTTCTCTTATTGGTTGAATAATAAATAAAGTAATTTTTTTTAATATGTGTGTCCACACAAGTAGGAAAATAGAGTTGGGACGGAGGAAGTAATTGTTTTCATTAAAGAGCAGTATTAGTTTTACAGGGTACAATACTACAAGAAAATTTATCTTTTAATGACAACATTTTGTCATTATTATTTCTCCTAGTTCAAAGTTTCTAGTGACAAGAAAGTAATTTTTTATAACAAAATCTGTCCATAAAGACTTTTAGCTTAAGAAGCTATAATGCGATGATTTAGGACTTTAAAGATCAATTTTTTTTAGCACAAATTGTTTAAAAATAAATAAATTGAAAGGTGTGAGTTGCTTTACTCAATATTATTAGTTATTTTTACTTAAACAAAATACAATTTTTTCTATTTAAATATAAAAATATTGAAAACTGGTTAATGTATAGACATATTTCATACTATACGTCACATGTATGACTCAATTTTTTATTTTTATTTTGGAAAGGACGATACTTGTAATTTAATTGTCTTGACTCGTCCATCTGGCTCATAGGAAAAAATGAAACAGAAAAAGGAAGATTGTTGTAATAATTACTTTATTTTCGTTATATCACCTTAGATTTATGTATAGCATAAATATTAAACTTTTGACTATTAATTATCGTGTTTACACCCTTTATCAACTAAATATTATTAAAAAATAATTAGTGGATTATATTTTATTGCCTGAAGCAAAATTTTTGTAATCTATTTCTGAAATCATCTTTTTCAACCTTCAAAGAAAAAACCAACATTCACTCGGTCAATTTTAAAACTCAAAACATGGCGTCACACACTTTTAAATTGTCAGTTTCTTCATTTTGTCAAATTCTTCCTCTTCATTTGAATGATCAAATATCATTGAAGATTTCTTATGTTTAAACCTAAAAATAGCAAGACCTTGAAACTTCAACATAATGCCCAAATGAAGAAATATATGGAGTTTTAATATCGATAGCTTGACCAAAAAATTATGATAATAAGTGTTAAAAACTGCATATCTTAATTAGATCGATAGAAATTATTAGGCCTCTCGTTCAAGGTATTAATATCAAGTTTGCTTAATTATTTCGGGTATGAGAATTTTATAAGTCAATTTCCAAGATATCTTTAATATCTTAAAATTAATTAGTTAGCTTGTTTGGAGTCTCATTGCTACAATTTTGTTCTTGAGATGTGTTGGTATAAATGAGTACATAGATGGAATGTCATCGATTCAATCCTCGGATGTATGACATGTTAGAATATAAAAATATTATCCAATCAACCACTAATATTATATTGAAGTGGTGAAATATCAATGAAATGAAAAAATTGAAAAAATATTACTACGTACCTTCGTCCCAAAACACTTTGCACGGTTTACTATTCATCAGTATATAATGACCTCTAAATTACATCTTATTCCACTAATAGTCACACACTAAAACAAGTATTATTTGTTTCATCTACTTAAATTAAGCAATAAATCTTCATAAAAAAATATTTTATTGATTTAAATAATACAAGTCAACTCTCATGTAAAAAATTACTGAAAAGTCAACATTGAAGAGTATTTTAAGCAAATATATCACTTATTATACTACTCCCTCTATCCTTGAAAAATAGTCCTGACCGTCTCCAAAAAATGCTCATGTTGCCTAAAATGGAAATAATAAATTTTATCTATATTTTTCAACATACACGCATAACATTTTTAAAATAATTTATTTTATACTTAATGTGACACAATATTTATATCTTTTACATATTATATCAACTTTCTTAATAACCGTACAAAAAGTAACCAGACTAAATTTTGGGGACGGAGGGAATAATTCATTTCTCTTTTGGGTAAATTGCAAGGATGGTCCCATGAAAATTTGTACTTGACAGATTTGGTCTCATGTTCTTTTTTTGTCCCATTTTTAGCAGAAAATGTATCATCCGTTAAATATTTTACAGTTTTCTATGGAATACTGGATGGAAAAACTCTTTCAACTTGATTTTTTGAGGGAAATAGACCAGCCTTTGCTATTAACAATCATTTCAAGGTAAAATGCAAGTATGGAGGCGATTCTGCAACTTTAGTTCGTAGAGTTTTAAGTTGTTGGAAATTAATTATTTTTAAGTTGGGAATTATACGCGCGAGTTTTTGGCAGAAAACTAACGGGCGTGTGGCCTCATGCTCATCAATCCCTTATTTTTTGACGGAAAAATCGTATGAGACTTTTTGCGCTAAAAAAAAGACCAAATTCATGAGGACCAATTCTTATGAGACAATTTCCGCAATTTCCCCTTTCTCTTTTGTATTTTAGTTTAGCTTTGTTGGTTGGAAATGGCAAATAGTTAATGACGCATAAAAAAATATCTCTCTGATGTTGTCTACTTCGAGCTAACTCATTTATATACTGTTGAAATATTTAAAAGAAAATGCTAAAAGGGATAAATAGTAGATGTTGGTGGATACAAATTAATAAATAGTACAGTTTGGAGCTTTAAATTTAGGGATGGTAAACCCACCGGAACTAATTACTTAATGCTGCCAGCCGCCGCCCGCCGGACTAACTTTGCTGGCAACCCATCTCAAATGACTAATATATCCTCCATTCAAAATATATAAACACGAGATTTTCGATATTCCCAATTATAATAATTTTATGTATTTTATTTCGAGTATATATATAGAGTGAAATTGGTTAAAAAATAATTAATTATTGAAGGGTATTAGTTATTTTCACTAAAGAGTATTAATTGTTTTCACCGAAAAATATTAGAAGTTTTCACTGAACAACTAAGACTCTTCAGTGTAAATTATTAATACTCTTCAGTAAAAAATAATTAATACTTTTTAGTAAAAACAATTAATAACCTTCAATAATTCATATATAAACCAGTTTCACTATGTACATTGTTTTAATTTAATAGTTTAGTTATTTTTATATTCAGACAAAGTATAGAGTGAAACTAGTTTATACATAAATCCGTGAAGGGTATTAGTTGTTTTCACTGAAGAGTATTAGTTATTTTCACTGAAAAGTATTACTGATTTACACTAAAGAGTCTTAGTTGTTCGGTGAAAATGAACTAAAACTCTTCAGTGTCAACCAGTAATACTCTTCAGTAAAAACAACTAATACTGTTCAGTGAAAACAACTGATACCCTTCAGTGATTCATATATAAACCAATTTTACTCTATACATACTCTTATATTCAAAAGTCAACTAATTCGACCCCTATCGAAATTAGAGTTTAATAAAGCAATCTCAAAAAAGAGATAAATTAAATAGTATGGTCCAAAGTGAAAACTAGTTCACATTTATCACACATATATAAAATCTTCATTTTCTGGCCACAATTAAGGATAATTGAAACGCTATTTTCTATCATCTTCACCACTAAGGTATGATAATACACTAAAAAAAAAAAAAAAACTGCACGGTGACCTAATCTCGATTAATCGAATCTAATAGATCGAGAGCTCAGGTAAGCTCGTTAAGGCTCGAACTCGACTTGTTTATTGATAATTAATAAGCGGAGGTCAAACTCGTAAATTAATCAGTTTACTAACTAAAAGACTCGAATTCGCCTCGTTTATAATACGTAAGGAGTCATTAGGTTCATTCTCGACTCATTAAACTCGTTAATCGGACAATATATATATACTTACCAATATTACAAGTATGCACCTCAAGAATAGAAAAGAAAAAAATAATCAAATTTCGAAGTCAAATAATTAGTTGGTACAACCCTATCAGTAGGATTGAGATTTATTTTCTCTTAATTAACTCCTGAAATAATTATAAATAAATTAAATTCATTATTTATACATGCACATGGATTGAGTAATAAATTAAAATTTCAATAATTCGTGAGCTTATGATGTAAAGAATATTTGTGTAATAAATTTATGTTGGATATCAATGGAGTATCATAAATTTATATTTGACATACCCTTTAGTGATGCAAGTGCATGCCTATTCATATGAAAAATTCCTTATTAATGATTCCTACAAAAAATAAAATAAATTAATTTGATTGTTTGTAAATGTAAATAAAAGCACTTACGAAAACATAGTGCATGCATTCATAATGATCATCATCAGATTTAATTATCCATTTTAAAGACCTAATCTTCCTAGAGATTTGCTCATTATTACTATTTATTTATTATTATTTCCTAGGCCACATAATACATGTGTAACTTTCTCATGTTGCTCTACTCATTTATTTTACTTTTAATAATTAATTGCTTGTATATACTCTATTATTAATTACATTACATAACATATGTTAATAAAATATATATCAAAATACAAGAAATAATATAAAATCTTGTCAACCAATTAACAATGCTTGCTTTACACAAATTTTTAATAACAAATATATTTTGGAGCAACAATAAAGACCGTCCCGAAGATGTCTTCCTTTTTTGTCCATCCCACAAAACCATTTACACTCCATAAATAAAAATAATATTATCTTACGAAAGTCAATAAAATATTAATATTTTATTCAATCCTACACTCACATATTTTTTTTCTTAAATATCAGAACTATTTCTCATCGATGAATTAATTAGACTTTATTAATTTATAAAAATAGTAATTACTAAAAAGTATAAGCTTTTAATTTGGTCAAGTCAAATTTTCAACTGCCCTGCGAAATTAGTAGGATATGATTATGACAATCTATCTATATTCTACAGCGATTGTGATTAAAATTTACTTTGGGCTATTTGTTCTTTGTGAGCAGCCCATATGAAGGCCCATTAGAACATTATTGGGCTTCTAATATACATTGATGGAATGGGTCTCTTAATAGTTAAATGGGTCAATTTATGCTAATCCGATATTTCCAAATTAACCCATTTGTAATTTAAAATATACTCCCTCCATCCTGAAATTAGTCTTATTTTTTTGCACGTAGTTTAATGCAATATATCGAAAGATATTATAGAGTTTTCTGAGGTCCCTTTTTTTTAATAAAATGATCATTTTTGAAAAGTAGGCGAAATGAACTTTCCATTTATGACCATTTTATTCAAAAAAACGAACCTTAGAAAACCCTGTGATACCCTCCACGTGCAAAAAAACATGATCAATTTTCAGGGATGGAGGTAGTATATAACTAAGTTTAATGGTTCAAATTCAATAAATTTAGTGTCACGTTTCTTTTCGCATTTTTAGTAAAATTTAGTATCACATTTTAGTTATACTAATTTATACTCTCCCCGTCCTTGAAATATAGTCCTCTTTTTTTTTTTTTTTAATGTGGTTTAATGCGATATGTCGAAGAGTATTACGAAGTTTACTGAAGTTCGTTTTTTAATAAAATAATCATTAATGACAAGTTTGTTTCACATACTTTTCATAAACTATCATTTTATTAAAAATGGACCTAAAAAATTTCGTAATATCCTTCGACATATCGCATTAAATCACGTGCAAAAATACATGACTATTTTTCATGGACAAACAAACGGACTCTTTACACAACCCATGAGGAACGTGTTGTAAATATTCAGATAAAATAATAAAAATGAAAGGATCTAAGCAAAGCTGTCAAAACGTTACTACATGAATAATCCTCACCAGTTATCACACGAACAGTTGACGTGATATTTAATAACAATAATGCAACTCTCTAGGTTTGGTGAAACAGCTTTTGGCTTAAAAACACAATATACATTTATTCATTACTAAAAATAATAATGAAGGAAAAATCATTAATTCATATCAACACACTTCCAGCAAAGCAAGCCAATAACAGTGTAACATAACTAATGTAGTAAGCTACCACCTTTACCAGCCAAATGAGACATACATACATACATGTTATACACAAAATACGTACATCGATCTAACTAATAACGCGGCGGTGAAGAGGAATCGGCTCGATTTATTCGTTTCTTTCTGTTCCGCCATGCATCTTGGATACGTCTAGCCGCGATTCCTCTCCAGTAAGGCGATCCGTATCTGTAAAATATAGTGATTAGTAAAGTGCACGTGCTTTGTAAATTGAAGGGTGGGTAAAATTACCTTATGACCCCTTGGACGCGTGGACTTCTCAAGAATCTCGCGAAAAGACTCGTCACTTGTTCAAGATCTGCTGCTCGTAATACGAAGGCTTCCACGTAAGTTGTGCAACTCACTACTCGGTTGCTCAATGATTTGTGCCCCGGAAGCCTAACTCTCGTTCCATCTGAAGATGAAAACCGATCAGAAGGGCGTTGTTTTTATCGGAAAGACAAAGGCTTTATCGAACCAAGTTAGGTTATACGAACGAGTCATTACATTTGCATCCTCGGAAAGAACCAATCTAATCACTACCTCGGAAATCTAAGAGCCCGTTTGGCTAAATTTATTTGAAACATCTTATAAGCTTTAACATCTTATAAGATGTAATTTTTAAGTAACTTATAAGTTGCTAAAGTGTTTGACTAATACTCCTCCCGTCCCAATTTTGTTTACCCAAAAGCCCAAAAAATGAAGGTTTTTTTTGTTTACTCATTTCCTAAAATGGCAAAAAACAACACCACCTTTTCAAATTAAACCTTAAAAAAGCTACTTTATACTAAAAAATATTAATAAACAACTATTTTCTTAAAAACCGTGCCATTTAGAAATGGATAATCTAAATTGGGACGGAGGTAGTACAACTTATAAGATCTTAATAAATATTTTTTAAATTTAAATTTTAATATAAAATATATATATATATATATATATATATATATATATTTTTTTTTTTTTTTTTTTTTTTTATGTTGAAGTACGGGTGGGTGGGGATGGGGGAGGGGTGGGTGGGTGGTTGGGGATGGAGGTGTTAGGAAAATAAGTTGGGAATTGCAACTTATTTTTTTACAGCTTATAAGCTGTTATTTTATGATCTTATAAGCTGTTAAATATCTTATTTTACTAAACACATTGATAGTGCTTATAAGCTCTTTAAAACAGATTATATAGAAATAGAGTCACTAATAGATATTCCCATAAAAATATCCATCAAATTACTAATAGAGGTAGCCATAAAAGTTGTAATTTTAAGTCCCATAAGATTTTCTTTTGAAGCAATTTTGGTCCCATTAGTTATATGCAGGACCACTTTATTACTAACTGTGATACCCAAATTGCAACAAAAAAAATTCTCATGGGACTATAAATGGAAATGAAAACAGTGCAATGTTATGGATGTCATGAAAAAGTTATAAGCCTTTTCAGTCGTATAATAAGTACTCCCTCTGTCCCAAACTTGTTTGCTAGCTACTTGTTGAAACTACCCCTCCCCTTGTTCAATCGATATTTCTATAAATGACAATACAAAAATATTAATTTTTGCAATAATACCTTCCCTATACTAGTATACTTACATCTCATGTTATTACTTTTGTAAATGCAAATTCACATTTATTAATTAAACTCAATTTAGTTTAGGGCGGTAAACAGCAAAATAGAAAATAACTTTGGAACGGAGGGAATAACATTTTTACCTTTATTTACGGAAGAATGTTCGAGGGACCAGGTAAGAAGTTCTTCTCCACAAACATCTCCTTCAGACAAAGGAGAAGAATTCCCATCTTCACTGGTGCTTAACATCTTTCCTCGAATTATAAACACCATTTTGTCGATGAGACCGCCGTGATATAACACTTTACTACCTTTGATATATGTTTTTGTCTTTAGCCTCTCGCATATAGCATCCACTATAGGCTCATCCAACAGTCGAAATATTTGGACCTGAGATACACACATGATTATGTTGCAATTAATTTTTTTTTTGGTACTCGATATCCGGCTCATTGGCCGACTAATCCGGGGGACCCATAACCCACCGTCCACTAACGGGGGCCCCATTTTAAGCCAGAGCGTAGCTCTGTATTGACTGACACATCTCAGGAATTGTTTGCACCAAGTGGGTTTCGAACCTGAGACCTATGGAGCATCACACTCCTAAATCTCAAGCCCTCACCACTAGGCCAACCCCTGGTGTAATATAGTAAAAGACCCCTGAACTATTACATTTTATTTCGAAAGACCCCTAAACTATACTCTCTCTGTCCCAATTTTCATTACCCATTTCAAAATGACACAATTTTTAAGAAATGAATTGTTTATAAAGTAACTTTTTAAGAACTGTTTATTAGTATTTTTTAGTATAAAGTAGTTTTTTAAGAGTTGAGTGTGAAAAATTGTATTGCTTTTCGCCATTTTAGGAAATGAGCAAACAGAAAAAAAACCTTTCCTTTTGGGGCTTTTGGGTAAACAAAATTAGGACGGAGGGAGTATTTTGTTTTAAAAAGCTCCTAAACTATTAATTTTTGTTTCACGAGGCCCGTGATAACAATAAATCACGAATTATGCCAAGTTGTTTTAATGTTTTTTATTTAAATACGACAAATCAACTAAATTTAATGTTATTAAGATCGAATTACGACAAAAAATATGTCCCTAACGAATTTTCAATAGGGTTCTTGAAACAAGGATTATATACACTAGGGGATTTTGAAACAAAAAAATAGTTTAGGAGCCTAATGAAACAAAAGTGTATAGCTTAAGGGCATTTTAAAACAAATATTAGTTTAGGGGTCTTTTAAAACAAAATTTGATAGTTTGGGGGCCTTTTGATACCTTAGGCATAATATAGTAAAAGGCCCCTGAACTATTACATTTTATTTCGAAAGACCCCTAAACTATATTTTGTTTTAAAAAACCCCTAAACTATTAATTTTTGTTTCACGATGCCCTTGATAACAATAAATCACGAATTATGCCAAGTTGTTTTAATGCTTTTTATTTAAATATGACAAATCAACTAAATTCAATGTTATTAAGATCGAATTACGACACAAAGTATGTCCCTAACGAATTTTCAGTAGGATTCTTGAAACAAGGATTATATACTCTAGGGGATTTTGAAAAAAAAAAAAAAGTTTAGGAGCCTGATGAAACAAAAATGTATAGCTTAAGGTCTTTTTAAAACAAAAATTAGTTTAGGGGTCTTTCAAAACAAACTTTGGTAGTTTGAGGGCCCCTTTTGATACATTATGTCATTAATTAAATAAAGACAAAGTATAGAGTAAAACTGGTTTATATTTGAATCACTGAAGGGTATTAGTTGTTTTTACTGAAGAGTATTATTTATTTACACTGAAGAGTTTTAGTTGTTTAGTGAAAACAAACTAAGACTCTTCAATGAAAACTAATACTTTCAGCGAAAACAATTAATACTCTTTAATAAAAACAACTAATACCCTTCAAATAATTCATGTATGAACCAATTTCACTCTATACATACTCTTAAATAAAAGATATGATGCTCCTAAATAGGGAAAAGAAAAAATCGATGTTAATTTTATGACGGATCTTACTTTCTTGATGTATTTAAACAGATGACGCCTTATTTCTCGTTGAAGGTCTTCCGGTAAGTTTTCCATCAGCATTTCTTCATTCACACCCCTCGTTGCTGCCCAATTGAACCGCTCTGCGTCTTTCACTTGTCTGCATGGAAACACACAAGCATGAAAGTAAGTCACTCCCTCCGTCCCTGAAAAATAGTTCTATTTTTTGCACGTGGTTTAATGCGATATATCGGAGAGTATTACATGATTTCCTGAGGTTCATATTTTTTTAATAAAATGATCGTTAATAGAAAGTTCGTTTCATATACTTTCCATAAACGATCATTTTTAGAAAAAGGGACCTCAGAAAACCCCGTAATACCCTCCGACATATCGTATTAAACCATGTGAAAAAAACATGTGCAATGATAAAAATAATCAATCACTTTGCAAATGAATATTGCAACCTTTGTAGATCGGGAGGTAAGGCACGATGGCGCATCCACTGCTCAACATCACGGCGTCTTAAAGACATTTCTAACCTCCTAAAGGAAAAAGGGATATCAATAAGTTTCTTTACGAGAAGATGATTAGTCGAAAAAATGACAAAGTCGTCGGACCTGCGTCCAAGAGCCTGGAGAAAATTCTGCATATTTCCGATAAGCAGAGCAAAAAGCAGGAGGCCTAATCCTATGATGGCCATTGTGAAAACAACTTCCAATGTATAGTAGCTAGGGATTTGATTTCCAGCAAGGGTACTAATTTGCTTAAGTAAACAATCACGACGTCGATTTGCGTCAGTCCTTTAAGAACATAAATCGAAAAAAATAGTCGAGAAAATGTCGTGTTGTATACCTGGAACCCCCAAAACAGCGAGTAGACGTATCTTTTCCCGACACTGTGGTGGGTGGTTAGGTTGACGGCAGCTCGATACATCCCCAAGTTGAAACCATCTTCCACGAAACAAGCAGTTGCATTTTCGTTCGTTTTCCAGGATTCCCACGTTGGATCGTTTTCGAGCCATGCAGAATCGATTCCACTTCCACAGTCGATGAATTCGAAACATCTTGGAATTTTGCTAATGCTATGTCTACAGGCTTTACGAAGGCACTCGTCGAGCCGCTATGTACACGAAAAGAAAAACGAAGAAGCCTCAAGATTTTTTTACGCAACTAAATGAATGAATAATAAAAAGGCCAAATTATCTAAACTAGCACATGTTTTTCTTTCTCTCCAAATCTAGCACATACATTCACTTAATATGTATAAACATTCCGATCACCATTTTCGGCAAAAACCCATCTTATGTGGATGAGAATCCACGTGTCTTGCTTACGTTTAAATATTAAAATTATTAAAAAAAAAACAAAAAGAAAACGTAAGAAGGAATGAAGAAAAGTTTTATTTCTTGATTTTAACCACGTACAATTTAGTCTTATGTGGAGAATTTTTTTGTATAATAATTTTAATATTTACACATAAGCAAGATACGTGGATTCCGGCATCCACATAAGATGGGTTTTTCCGGAAATGGTGATCGTGATGTTTTTAAGTATTAAGTGAAAGTGTGTGCTAGATTTGGATAGAGAAAAAAATATGGGCTAAATTTGATTATTTGGCCTTTTTAATGCTGCTAAAAGAAAAAAAAAAAAAAAACCTGCAGTCCGAAGAGATACCAGCACGAGCCAACCACGTGACTAGCCAAAACGTACATTAGAATATTTATGGCAAAGTCTGCCCAAGCCGACTCGAAGATGAAGCCAGTTAGAGACGAACCGTAAACCAAAGGTAAGAGTCTGTATAGCCTCGGAATAAACTGACAAACGATCGTTGCTGGAAGAAGATCTTTTGCGTTACTCGATTTTGGTGCTCGGATCGAGCCCGGTAAGATCAATAATATGATAATCTACACAAACATACTACATTTTAATCAATACATATAATATAACTCATAGGTTCAAATGTAATACTTCATTTTGCATGATTACCTGCGGGAGGGGCAGTGCAGCAAATAAATCGACGAAAAAATATCCGCTGAAATAATTCCAGGCGATCATTCCAGGTTTATCAACTAAATCTCCGGATCCAGCAACTCTGGATTCTGGAGCAACATAAGCTAGTCTAAACTGCATATATATTGCTTTGTTAGTACAAAAAGATTTGTGCTCCAAAGATCATGCTTAAGGTAGAAACAGAAGGCGTCTTTTCTCTTAATATTACTATGAGGGTGTTTGGATGAGCTTATAAGCTCTTTAAAACAACTTATAAGCTGTTTAAGAGCTTATACACACTATCAATGTGTTTGGTAAAATAAGATGTTTAACAGCTTATAAGATCATAAAATAAGCTCCTAACATCTTATAAGCTGTAAGAAATTAGGTTGGAGGTTTCCAACTTATTTACCTACCACCTCCATCCCCAACCACCCACCCTACCCTGAAACCACCTCACCCGCCACCTCAACATAAAAAAATATGAAAAAAATTATTTTATATTAAAATTAAAGTTTAAAAAATATTTAGATTAAGTGCAGACTGCAGGATAATACAACCTCAAACCACTTTTTACAAATTGGTACAAAATAATTGAACAGATGCACAAAAATAAGTTGAACATAAGTATATATTTTTTGAACATTGTACTACCTTGTAAATAGTGGTTTGAGATTGTACCATTTTGTGAACGCCCCAAAATATTTATTATAAATTTTCAAAGATTTTATAAGTTGTATTAGCCAAACACTTTAACAACTTAAAGTTACTTAAAAATTACATCTTTTTAGCTTTTAAAACAACTTATAAGATGTTAGAGCTTATAAGATGTTTCAAATAAGCTTAGCCAAACGGACTCTGAAATAGAAAGTTAAAAAACGAGCAATACGGATAGATACAAGTACCTGAAGGAGGATATGAAGCATGTACATGAAGTCAGTGATGGTTCTGATTGCTAATATAGCTTGAGTCATGGGCTTATTTAAAAGTATGCACTTGTTTTCCTGGGCAAAGATAGGGATACACCTTGTTGGTTTATGCATAACTAACGCTAGGCCACAGCTTTATAGACGAAAGATCGAAAGAAAGTTACCTGATGCACATACAACAGGAGAAAGAAAAACGGGTCCATGAGTACTGCCAACGAGCAAGAGAGCATGAATAACTGGTTCCACCTTTGAACTACTTTCGTATGAGGGTTCATAACTCCAGGGATACAACAAACGAGAAACGACCACATTCGCTTGGCCCAACCTTTTGCATCTCCATAGATCATATTGTGAAACTAAATGCAGGAGAAACTTCATTTGTATGTAGAAAGCAGACAGTTGCAACTCAAAATTCAATTGGGAACATCTAATTAAGGTACAAGCAAGGTTAAAAATATCGGTATCGGTGGATATATCGAGACCTTAAATTTGTGGAAATATCGATGGATATATCGATATTGGTAAATTTAAATAATTATGAATTTAATAACAAACTTCTAATACATAAAATTTACAATAGAATTTGACCAAATTTTACATTTATGATATTTATCAAAATTATGGATATTTTCTCGATATTTTTTTGATATTTACCGATTTTTTTCGATATGTTACTGATATTATGCTCAATTTGCATAAAAATATAGCCGAAATTGATCTTACATACCGATATTTATCGATTTTTTTAAATGATATTATGAAAATATCGTTATTCCCAATATCGATATCGGTGACCACGAAAAATGGAAAAATTACTGGATATTTTCATCCTTGGCTACACGAAATTATCACATAACTTGGCCTATTAAAAGAACATTCTAGAAGACATAAACTTAGTACCTTAGCATCAAATTCTGAAGTTCTTGATGAAGGCTTCTGGACATTGTAGAAAATGGGGCAAGTTGTACAGTATGGATCATTGCACACCCCCAATTGCCCTGACCTCAACAGATGCTCGTTTTTCGCCGTATCATTAACTTCATCTCGATCATTCGAAGCATATCTTTCTCTTTTGGGCTCACCAGCTTTGGGGGCACGCGGACGAGGGTATAGTGGGGCAGTCATCTGTATACGGGCAGCTGTGGCGGCTCCCCTTTGAATTGTTAAGGGACCCGTGAAGCCCACAAGATTAGGCTCATAATCTGTAGGGCTCGTAGGTGTAGAGAAGGATGCACTTCTATTTCTAGCTGATAAACCTCGTAGCATCGGTATATCATCATTTTCGGTAGAAGCCATTCTTCAAATATAGCTACAACACAACATACATGTATTCAATACACCCAATTTATGCCAATTCTTGAGAAATCTCAAGTTTATATCATTAAACTTTGCAAGTAATTCAAACAGGTGGTATGCATCAAAACATCACTGCCCCAATACACAAACAGAGGCCAATTTATGCCAATTCTGGAGAAATCTCAAGTATATATCGTTAAACTTTGCAAGTAATTTCGACAAACGGGTGGTATGCATCAAAACATTAAGTAATCTTGAGAAATCTTAACTAAACCCAATTTATGCCAATTCTAACAGAGGTTACATTAACTAAACCCAATTTATGCCAATTCTTGAGAAATCTTAAGTATATATCATTAAGTAATTTCAACAAACAGGTGGCATGCATCAAAACATCACAGCGCCAATACACAAACAGAGGTTACATTAACTAAACCCAATTTATGCCAATTCTTGAGAAATCTCAAGTATATATCATTAAGTAATTTTAACAAACAGGTGGTGTACATCAAAACATCACTGCCACAATACACAAACAGAGGTTACCTTAACTAAACCCAATTTATGCCAATTCTTGAGAAATCTCAAGTATATATCATTTAGTAATTTCAACAAACAGGTGGTATGCATCAAAACATCACTGCCCCAACCCAATACACAAACAGAGGTTACATTAACTAAACTCAATTTATGCCAATTCTTGAAAAATCTCAAGTATATTTCATTAAACTTTGCAAGTAATTTCAACAAACAGGTGGCATGCATCAAAACACCACTTCCCCAATACACAAACAGAGGTTACATTAACTAAACCCAACTTATGCCAATTCTTGACAAATCTCAAGTACATATCATTAAGTAATTTCAACAAACAGGTGGTGTGCATCAAAACATCACTGCCCCAATACAAAAACAGAGGTTACATTAACTAAACTGAATTGCAATTGATTCAAGAAAAAACCATGCTAGAAAACCCAGTAAAGAAAGAAGGACCAACAGAAGAAACAAACCTGACTTGAGCAAGGAAATGATGAAATTCAGTTCACCAGTGTGCATATTTAAAGCAGGAATCTTTAAATTCCCAGATAATTAAATAAAAGCCACTGATCTAGACTTGAGAGTAAAAAAGATTCCTTATCTGGGCATAGTTTGTGAACATGTGGGGTTTGAGTATGTTAAATAATTGTTAAACAAAGACGTGGGAATTGGGTCAATACAGCACTTAGGCTCAAAATCAGCTTTCTTTTTGTGCTGATAGATTAGAGTAAACATAAAAGGGACCTTCGTATCCAGATCCCAACTTTAATTATGGGTGACAGCGTAAAACAAAAAAGAGACGCAAAAGTAGGTAGGTATGTTGGTAATTACTTCAAATGATTAAGCCTCAAAATGTCCAATTAGAAAGAAAAATAAATGAGAAAGTGATTAAAAAAAAGTTGTCTGAGTTCTTTTTGAGATAAAGTGCAATATTGTGAAAAATCAGCTTTTAATTTTCGCATGTTTTCCTTTTCAAGGAATTAATATTATTATTCTACAATAATCGTAAATGTACTTAAATTCTATAACTTATTAAACATGCTTAAATTTGAAATTACGTGCATTTAAGTTGTAGCACTATGCTGAAACTTTTTATATATATATAATAGTTAAACAGTTGATAACACTTGGATTTACTTTCGAAATCTCCAGGCACGTAATCTTGACCATCACATGCCAATTGATGCATGCAAATGTGGTAAAATGCATCAGATGCAGTTTAAACCGATTGTTCATAGTTCAAGTGAACCGTTTGATGTAATTTATATGGATGTGTGGGGATCTGCAAATACTCTCTCATCTGATGGCTACAAATATTATATGTTCATTGTTGATGAGTTCTCAAGATATACTTAGATTTGTCCTTTACATTTGAAGTATGAATTTTCCATTAAAGTGCATCAGTTTCTTGTCTTTTGTTGATAGGCGAGCAGCCGAGCAATATGATTAAGATAAAAAAATAATAAATTAAGAAGTCATTAAGAGCAAAGATCAAAGATCAAAGAAGGACGAGCAGCGGGGAAAAGGTCCGAGGTGGCGAGCAGTTGGGTGATGGTCCAAGTCAATGTGGACGAACAGTAGGTCGAGCGAGCAACTGGTCATCAATACACAAAAAGAGAGGAGAGCAACATGTCCAAGAAGAGTAAAAAACGAACCAAAAGAGGCGAGCAGGCGAACAGAAGGGCATCTCGGAAGATCATCAGAAATCCCACTAATTAGGTATTACATTAGGAACAAACAAGTGTTTTAACACTTTTCATTGTAAAAGATATAATAGCTTAAGGATATAACAAGTGTCTTAACACTTGTCAAGTTGTAAATGAAGGTGATTAAGAAGGTGATACCTCATGCTTGCTTGTACTATATATATACCCCTTCATGGGATAATAAGAATAAGTTCATTAATTCAAAAACAAGACCAAACACTAGCCAAATTTCTTCTCAATTTCTCCTTACAAAAATCTAGCTTTAATCTTTGATTTACCTCTTGTTTGATGATCTTCTAAACCTAAAACAACCACTAATCACCTAAACTGAATCAAGATCATCAACAATTGGCGCTAGAAGAAGGGTTCGAACCTCCGGTTAGTTGAAGATTTAAAGAATTTTTGTGAAAAGTCGTCGGAATTTGCAAAAGTCCGGCAGTAGGTCGCCGGAAACTGGGTTTAGGAGTGTTTGGTTGTTTTTGTGGAATTGAGTAAGTTCTAAAAACTTAAATGCATGCATGTATGAATAAGGGTTTGTAAATAGCCAAATCCATACATGCAAGGCTAGTTGTTTTTAGATCAACACTCATAAACACAAAATTTTCATCAAAGAAGCACTTGATATTTGGAAAAATGGTAAGATCACAAGAACCACAAGAATCGAGCACGCATCCGACTAGCAAGTCCCGGACTAGAATATCATCAACGGGTGATCATGCAAGAACAGTGCGAACAATGTCTCGAAGAAACGTGCAAGTCACCATCGATACTCTCCCCCCCTGAAGTGGAGGTCTTGGCCCAGAATCCAGAAGAATTGGCAAAAACCATTGCCGTCTTGCAATCTTTGCAAAGACGACATGAAGCTGCCGGACCATCAAGAGCCCCGGAGGCGAGCAACCGGGCAGCAGGACAAAGGCCGTCCAAAACCCCGAAGGTGAGCAACTGGGCAACTGAAAGAAGAGCCAAGCAACGTGAAGATATAAGAATGGATGAGGTTGATAGTGAACAAGCAAGGAGGGCCAAGGGCAAAACCCCAATAAGTGAACGACTAGGAAGCCGAGGGGAGTCCACCCCAGAGGGTGGCGAGGAGTCGGGCAGCAAAGAAACAAGGAATCAGAGCCATGATAATAGAGGGAATCGAGCGGAGAGCCATGAGGGATACAAGAAAGAAAACCCTCAAAGGAGTGAGGAGCGAGCACACCCTGCTGCTCGCCCCTCTGTCCACGATAGGCTCAGAAGATCAGCTTTTGGCCGTTTAGGTCCCAATGGGGCTAGCAACGTGGCTTAGAGAGCTACTCAGGAGAAACGTCCCATTAGCAAGGGACTGCATCGTGGTGAAGGCATCGAACCAAACCACAATGAACAGCCTTCTAACGGAAGAACGCCTCCTGACGAGTTGCTTGACCTCAAGAGGGCGGTCGAGGAAATGAGAAAGCAATTGGAAGCCCAAAATGGCATGGGATCAACAATATTGCCATCATCACCCTTATCTTCTGCAATCCTGAATGCACCGGTCCAGAAGAAAGTGCAGTTCCCAGCTGTTAGCCTGTATGAAGAAAATTCAGATCCAAAAGTGCATCTATCTAAATACACCGATTACATCTGTCAGTAGGAGCGTCAGATGCAACACAATGCCGTAACTTCCCATTAACTTTGGATGATGGCCCTCACAGATAATTGTGAGAATTAACTAGTCGTTGGAAAGCTACCAAGAAGACAGGGGACTTGGTGTTTTCCGAAAAGGACTTAGATGGAATACTCACTCCACACAACGACTCGTTGATCATATGTGCTAACATCATGGGGACCCGAGTCCATCGCTTGCTTGTGGACACCGGCTCCTATACAAACATCTTATTTAAAAGTACACTATATCAGCTAGGAGATTGCGAGGAATATATAAAGGAGTGTAATCATAAGATAGTAGGGTTCGGAGATGCTGTAACCGTTCCCTTAGGACTAGTTACGTTGCCGGTTGAGCTTGTATCGACGGAGAATCCCGAAAGGAGACTGACTAGAATGGTAGAATTTTTAGTTGTAAATCAACAGTCTGCCTATAACGGGTTTCTCGGTCGACCTTTCATGAATGAATTCAAAGCAGCCATTTCAACGTACTACTTGTTGGTCCAAAAAAGGTTATCCAGCGGAAAGCGTTTTGAGTTTATTTTTAAGAAAACCCTTTTAAATTAAGTGCTAAAAGAAAAGTGCAGAAAACTTAAAAGCATAAAGTAGAGAATACCAGATTTATAGTGGTTCGGACCAACTTGTCCTACGTCCACTCCCCCTTTCTCTAAAGGGGACTCTCTCTCCAACCAACTTACTAACTTTTTGGAATTGCGAAGTACCAGATCCTTCGTACAACTTGCTTACAACAACCTTTCTAAATGATGAATAGGTTGAGTAATATTCCAACTAGAAACTCCTAAAGAGTGGATAAAATACTTGTATAAACAAGGTGAGTGTATGGTGAGAGTTCGTGTGTCTTTGTGTGCTCTTGCCCGACTCTTGTCTCTCTCTCTAATGAACTCAACCAAAACACTCCTATTTATAGTTGTGAGAATTAACTAGCCGTTGGAAAGCTAGCAATTCAAACAACCATAATTGGAGGGATATAATCAATCACATATTGATTATATTGATTGATTAGTTGACTCCATTCAATCAATCAATCATATCCTCTATCAGTTGACTTCCAGATTGCCTTCTTCTCCATCATTGAAACCCAAGATCTCCTTGTCTCCAGATTACACACAGCCTCCATGTGGGTGAACTAATCCGTCTCCCTCATCTAGTCAGGACTCGTCTGGTCTGGGGTCTTCTGGTCTGGTCTGGTCTGGTCACACTCCTGCTCTAAACCTCATCTGGGAGAGGTCTTCTGGTAGACTCCTCTGGCAGACTCCTCTGACAGACTCCTCTGGCAGACTCCTCTGGCAGACTCCTCTGGTCAAAGACTCATCTGCTCTGGTCTGGACACCTCATCTGGTCACCTCTTATCTGGGCACCTCTCATCTGGTCACCTCTCATCTGGTCACCTCATCTGGTCTGCACAGATTTCTTCCCCCTTAACCAAAGACCTATTCTAGACCTAGACTAATCTGTAGCTTACTAACAAGTTCAGCTAGTCCTATTACAAGTTCTTGTTTTAACATCTTCAAAACACCTAATCTATATCCCAACACTACTACTGTCTCAAATTTCCAACTCCAAAAGGTTCAGGTACGGTTAAAGGCGATCAAAAGAAAGCTCGGGAATGCCTCCTGCAACTTCAACCTAAAGATAACAAAGTATGTGTCACAGATGAATAGCCGAGCAGCAGGGCTGAAGATGAACCCTCCGTCTTAGATGAAATCATGGAATCTATTGACACTGAGATGATGGAGGTAGACAACTAGCAGGGAGGGAGCAAGCAGGAGGACTCCGGCGAACAACAAGAAGAAGAAGCCGTACCTAGACCGAATAAAGTTGAAGACAAAGAACCAAGGCTAGAGGCAGAGCCAATGATCGAGGATGAACTTAACCTAGAAGGGCCCATCATTGATCCTCATTGGAAAAACCAGAAAAGAAGAGCAACCCCGGTTGAGGAGTTGGAGGCAATAAAAGTCGACCCGAATTGAGAAGACTTGGAACTATTCATTGGGTCTGAGCTCCCTGAGCCATACAGATCCAGAATGAAAGAATTGCTCAGGTCTAATCTCGACGTATTTGCATGGTCGCATGCTGATATGGTAGGCATTAACCCTGAGCATGCTTGCCATAAGCTAAATATTGATCCAACAAAAAAGCCGGTGAAACAAAAAAGAAGGAAATTCGGGCCTGACAAATACGAGGCATTGGACGTGGAAGTAAAGAAACTACTCGATAATGACCTTATCAAAGAAGCTTTATGCCCCAGATGGGTAGCAAATCCGGTGTTAGTACGGAAACCAAATGGCACGTGGAGGTTGTGCATCGACTTCACTGATCTAAATGCCGCTTGCCCTAAAGACAACTTCTCGCTACCGCACATTGACCAGCTGGTGGACAACACAGCTGGACACGAACTTCTTACCTTCATGGATGCATTCGCGGGCTACCACCAAATCCCGATGCACCCGGACGACCAGGAGAACACATCATTCTACACCAACAAGAATTTACTGTGTTGAAAGAGGATGCCATTTGTGCTAATCAACGCAGGAGCCACGTACCAAAGACTTGTCAACAAAATGTTCGATGAACATATTGACAAAACAATAGAAGTATACGTGGATGACATAGTCGTAAAAAGCCCAAAAAGGAAGATCATTTGGAACACTTAACACAAGCATTTGAGATACTCCGGGCATATAACATGAAACTGAATCCAAAAAAGAGTAGCTTCGGAGTTCACTCGGGAAAGTTCCTTGGACACCTGGTCAGTCAGCGAGGAATTGAGGTGAATCCATCAAAGGTAAAAGAAATTATGGACATTTAGTCACCAAGGTCGGTTAAGGAGGTCCAACGACTAACCGGATGTCCAGCGGCCTTGAATAGGTTCATTTCGAGGTCTGGTGATAAATGCCGACCTTTCTTCGACGCCATCAAGAAAGGACAGTTCCAGTGGACAAGCAGTTGTCAACAGGAATTTGAGCAACTAAAGGAGTATCTTAATGACACTAAGATTCTGTTAAAGCCTGTCTCAGGGGAGAAACTGTACCTATACCTAGCTGTATCAGAAGTGGCAATCAACTCAGTCCTAGTTCGAGCAGAAGAAAAGTTCCACTTACCGATCTACTACGTAAGTCAAGCCTTACATGAAGCAGAAGTCAAATACTCACCCATGGAGAAGTTGGCCTACGCACTGGTAATGAGTGTAAGAAAGCTACGACCTTACTTCTTTGATCATCAGGTGGAGGTGCTAACAACATTCCCACTAAGACAAATTCTGCAAAGGCCTGACACTGCTGGCCGCCTCCTTAAGTGGTCACTAGAAATAAGCCAGTTTGGAATATCTTATGCACCTCGAACAGCGATCAAAGGATAAGCGTTAGCCGACTTCATAGTCGAGTTGACCTTTCCTCAAGATCCGACGAGAGGTCATAATCATCCATGGCACATGTATGTGGACGGATCATCAAATAGTACGGCGGTAGGAGCCGGGATAGTGCTGATTAGTCTAGACAGACAAGTGTTCACTTCAGCTGTCAGATTTGAGTTCATGGCAACAAACAACGAAGCTGAGTATGAAGCACTGATTACCGGACTACGATTAGCTCTGGCTGTGGGGGCAAGGAAGGTCCAAATTTATGGAGATTCCCAGCTGATAGTCAACCAAGTCCGTGGAGAGTACGAGGCAAAAGACGAAAACATGGCCTTGTATCAAAAGATTGTTGCTCATTTAGCATCATTATTCGAACAAATTTATATTGAGCAAGTACCGAGGGATAACAATGCACAAGCAGATGCGCTTGCTCGCCTGACTACTAGCACGGGACCAGCAGAACTCTCAGAAGTCACAATAACAAGAATTCCTCATCCATCCACCAACGACTACATAATCAATTAGATTGAAGAAGAATTGACAGAAGAAGATTGGAGGACACCGATATATGAATATCTCAAAGATAGCAAAGTGCCCGAAAACCCATAAGAAGCAGTTAAGATAGCCAAGCGAGCAGCAAGATTCACCATCATGGACAACCAACTTTTCAAAAGAGGATTCTCACTTTCCTTGTTGAAATGTCTAGCAAGGGGACAAGGCCAAGAAGTTTTGAAAGAAATACACGAAGGCATGTGTGGAAATCACGCAGGAGGGCGAGCATTGGCGTACAAGACAGTGAGACAAGGATACTACTGGCCAACTCTACTACAAGATGCAATCAGAGTTGCAAAAACATGCCACAGATGCCAGCTGTTCGCCCCCAGCATTCATAGGCCACCAACAGAGCTGATTTCGGTAGCCCATGGCCATTTGCAAAGTGGGGGATAGACATCATAGGACCTTTACCAACTGGAAAGGGGAATGTAAGATTTGCAGTAGTGGTCGTGGACTATTACACAAAATGGGCCGAAGCAGAGGCACTTGTGACTATTACACAAGAAAAGATGATCAGTTTTATCTGGAAAAACATTGTGTGTCGATTCGGAGTCCCACAAGCAATACTAACGGATAATGGAAAGCAGTTTGAAGGAAAGAAGATAAGGGACTTCTGCAAAAAATGGGGTATCAAGAAATATTTTTCAACACCCTATCATCCTCAATCCAACGGTCAGGTCGAGGCGGTTAACAAGATAATCAAACATATCTTGAAAATTCGCCTGGTTGATAAGAAAGACAAATGGTCAGAAGAACTGCCAGAAGTACTTTGGGCATATAGAGTGTCATATAGAACGAGCACCGGGAAGACACCATTTACTATGGCATTTGGTATTGAGGCAGTCATACCCGTAGAGCTCAAAGTACCAACTAAAAGAGTAGCTGGGTTCGACGAACAGTTAAACAATAAGGCTCTGGCTGCAGGAATGGATCTGATTGACGAAAAAAGAATCTCAGCAGAAATGAAGAATGAAATATACAAAAGAAGAATCGCAAGGTATTACAATTCACAAGTGAAAATTAGAGAATTTGAAGTAGGAGATCTGGTGCTCCGAAAAGTTCTAGCACCACCGCCCGGAGTATTTGGACCGACTTGGGAGGGCCCATTCAGGATAACTCACAAATGGTATAACGGTACATACGATCTTGAAGACATGGAAGACAACTCGGCCCAATACTCTTAGAATGCGGCTTTATTGAAAAAATACTATCAGTAGTTAAGAAATCAGTGTAAAGTTCTTTTTATGTTGATTGTATTGAAATAATATAAGTTATTTGTATTGTGAAGTTTAGTGAAATTTTCAAATATTTTTTAGGAAAATATGTAAATAGGGGAATGAAGGTAGTCATCCATTGTATTGCATGATTGAATAAACTAAAAGGTATCAAGACCCAGTTGTTCGCCCAAATAGAAAAGCTGCCCGCCAGAAATAGAAAGCTGTTGTCACAACACAAGTTCAGAATGGGGCGAGCAGCAGGATTCAGGTGTCACAAAAACCCACTTGTTCGCCCCAAAAGCACAAGTTGTTCGCCCAAAAGCTAGATGCATTAAAGCACAAACATAGCATGCGGCGAGCAACAAGGCACAAGAATAAAGATAATAAAGGTCAAGTTCTTAGAGAACCAAAAAGACCCATATATGATCAACATACATAAGTTTGCAAAAGACAAGTATTTTACTTTCAGGCAAATAGAAAGAAATACTTAAGCAAAAGAAAAATAAAGGGCGAACAAACAAGGCAAATTCAAAATGTAAAGAAACAGGGATAAACATAAGTACGATTCTCATTAGGCAAATTCCAAAGAAGAGTACATGGGAGAGATGGAGTACATCATTCCTAAATACATAAACTAAAGAGGCAAAATAAGTAAAGAATCTTCAAACTTGAGGAGATGGAGGAGCTGGTGGAGCCGAAGGAGTTTCAGTAGGAAGAGTAGATGCATCTGGGTTGGTCGCCACAGGGACTTGTTGCTTGCCCACTGCAGCAGAGGTGCCCGCTCCATCTAGAGGGTTTGGAAATAGAGGACTCAGGGCATCGAAGACTGTGGTATCCTTATACACTTCCTCGGTCCTCTCCTTGGGGGCGACCACTCGGACATCATCTTTGAAAATGTCCAAGTTTACACCCATCTCCCCTAGATCGGCAACGGGAATGTCGAAACCAGCAGCCGGAGGGTTCTCAATGACGTAATCCGTGAAGTCCTTAATGGTGTTGGTCATAACATCAAGGCCATTATCTAAGGCGTACTTCACGGACCTCACACAGTCCGCGTACGCACAGATGTAACCAAAGTTAGTGTTATCAGTTACGTCCTGTACGTACGTGGTGTAGGAAATGGCGCGCTTCTTCTCTTTCTCCAATCAGTCGACATGAACCTTCAAAGATTCGACCCGTTCCACCAAACCCACCCTCTTAGTCTCCAGGACTTGCAAGCGATCAGTGGCCACCCCCAAATCCAATTTCAGTTTCTCAGAAGTGTTGGAGGCTACCTTCTCCCGATCCTCCGCTGCCTTCAGGTTCTTCTCCCAGGAGAGCTTAGCCTTTTCAAATTTGGCCTTCAGCTTAGCCAGCTCATCCTCCTTTCTTTTGAGTTGAGTGTCCCTCTCCGCCTCGAGCTGCTCAATCCTCCGACCCAAGCCTCGGTTTGTCCGCTCTAGCTCTATAGCCTGGTCAAGAACCCGCTGAGTGGATATGCTTGGTGACTTGCGTTGTAGCTCAAAAGGCGGGCATTATCACTCAAGTTTTGGCTCTGGAGAATCTCCTCGCCTAATTTCGTCCAAGAGCGAGGAATGAGCTCCGTTGCTTGCTGTACATGGGAGTCCTTTATCTCTTGATAGGCAGGAGCGGACTTGATGTAGCTGAGTTGGTGGAGTATCTTGGCTCACCCAGGATATTCTTCCTTCCTATACCTAAATAAAAATAACAAAGTTAGAAATGAAGTGTAGGGGGCGAACAGCTGGACAATAAAGAAGGCACTTACTCCCTCAGTTTGACTGGGTCATAACCCAAGTAAGAGCTGTCCGGCGAGGAACTCCTTCCCCTGGCACTGACCATAGCGCCCACCACCTGCTGCTCGCTCACCTCCTCCACAGAGGAAGAGCGAGCAACAGTTTTGCTCGCCTGGCCCTGGCCCCTTGCTCGTTTGGAGCGATCATCCTCCTTCCTAGGGGCAGTCTCCTTGGTCAGCCTCTTCTTTTCCCGGGTGTCTCTAGGAGGCGAGGAGCGAGGAGGGAGGCGAGGAGTAGGGGTAGGGGCCGGGGGAGCTTCTTCTTCCTCATCTGCCTCTGCCCTTAGCTTGATAAGAGAAGAGCAAGGGTCAAGTTTCTTCTTCTTTGAGGGTTGATTGGCCGCCATTTGTTTTACCCGACGAGCAAGCAAATGATAGCACTCCGGCATCTTGGGGATGGCTACGGTCACCCTTTGAGCTGAAAGAAAAGAAGACAAGTTATAGAAACCAGGCGACCAGTAGGTCGGGGGCGACCAGACGACCAGAAATTATGGAAAAATAAATAGGCAATTCAAGTTACCTCGGGAACGTTGGCTTGAGCCTCCAAGTGATGAGCACAGGTGATCACAAGAGCAAGCTTCCGGCAATGTGGCTTGGAGAGATGTCCGATACTACGATCCTTTACGTCTCGAAGCGAGGTCAATGCAAGAACGTACAGAAACTCTTCACTTAGGTCAGGATGTCCCCACTTCAAAATATGCGGACCTGCAAAGCAGAAGGAAAAGATTAAAAATAGTTCACCCTGGACACGATAAGCCAAAAGGTGAAACCTACGCCAAATTTCTCCAAAATGTGCAGGAGAGTTAATACGCCCGAGTCCCCCCGCAAAATCAGAGGACGCCCGCCAGTCGCCACCAATAAAGAAAAATTGCTTGTGCCAGTTCTTTACTTTGATTGGCACCCTTTCGACCAGCTTCACGCCGCTACGAGCCTTGATATAATACCATTCTAGCCCCTCCTCATTGACAGCCGAAGAAATAGTCATTGCGTAATGAATTTCAACGGTGCTTATTTTATTCTTATAACCCTCTAGTCCGAAGAGGGTTATGAAGGCCAACAGGTTACTCCACCCGTTCGGGGTAATCTGAGTTATAGCCAGGTTGGTATCCTCGAGAAACTGACCAATTATGGGGTGAAGAGGCAATGGGAACCCCGTATTAAGGACGTCCAAATTAATAGCTGTCTTGATAAGTCGTAATTCTTGTATAAATTATGTGTTTCAATTGGTTGTTTTGTAACAACAATTTAATATTTTTCTTGTAATTGCACGACTTTTTTACTACAGTCTCAATGCTTTGATTGTGTATTATTCTATCATTTTCAGGGTATTTTGGAACCTTTTTAATTAAGCTTGAGATGGGTCAAAATTGGAGGTGCGAGTGAGTGCAAATGGATCGAGCCAAATACAAATACGTAGTTCAACATGTGGTGGATTTTATTAGCACATGTTTTTCATGGAACCAAGATTGCATTAAAGGCTCTTCAAAGCTACCTACGATCAAGCCTTGAGAATTCCTACATGTTGATTTAATCATCAAATTGGCTCAAGGACTTAAATGGCATTAAAGGTGGCTCCACTATATAAAGCCATCATTGGAACATGGAGGAGAAGAACCTTGGAGAGAGAAAGAAACACAATAATTCTAGCTATATTTTGTTTTATTTCTTTATCATTTCACTTAGCCATGCTTAGTGGCTAAGTTCTTATTCTAGTCCAAGGATATGTTGAACCTTGAATTATTTTCCCATTTAATTATTTGGTGACGGTTTTAATTTCATCCTATCTCGATTTCTTTGCTATTTGTTTATATGCTATGCATGTCCAATTAATTAATTTATTTGGTTTGGCCACCCAAGTTTGTTAGTTAATTGATTCTAGCTAAATTACACTTTATAATCCGTAATTGTTATAAATGTGTAATTGGAGTAGCAAATAGGGCAGAACACCCTAGGGATAGAAAAATCTAGATTGTATGATTCGGACGTTCCGCTTTCATAGTCTAGTTTGTCCTATTATTTTGGTTCATTAATGCATTCAATGAATTGAATCTCGAATACATGTTTTGGGGTTATTCATTCGAATAGGTTAATTGGGGGTCGTACCTTCTGATTAATTAAACTTAAGAAATAATTCGGACTAGTTTGGTCGTTGATTAGGCGTGAAATTGTCATGATTCGTAGCTAGAAACGCCCTAGTTTTGGTCGAGTTTATAGAGTATTTAGAGTCAATTGAGCGTTATTTCTATACATTGATAAATTTGTCTCTTTGATGCTCATAGGTGAATAGAGGACGAAAAACGGAGTTCGTAGGACTTTGAATCGACTCAAACGGATGCCCGGATGAGAAGATATTGAAGAAATACGATCGGTATTAGTGCGGACGAGGAAAAGTATCACTTGGGAGAAGCTTTGAAGTCACTCGAGCGCCTTACTCGAGCGCCACCGCTCGAGCGCCTTACTCGAGCGCGCAAACGTACAGAACAATTCTTGCGCTCGAGCAGCTCGAGCGCCACCGCTCGAGCGAATCGCTCGAGCGCCCAAAACTTACAGAATGATTTCAGCGCTCGAGCAGCTCGAGCGCGACCGCTCGAGCGAATGCATCATTCGAGCTACACTGCTCGAGCGGGACCGCTCGAGCGTTTTGCTCGAGCGCCCATATACTTTTGCCTCCGGATTCGTATTTTCGGCCCATTAACTCCCGTTTCGACCCGTGCCTATATATATCTCGTCCAAACACGTTTTGAAAGATCCCGAACTTTTAGAAATATTTTAGAATTAGTTTTTGGAGAGGAAGGAGACAAGCAAGCTTTATTTATGCTTTGTTGAGGTTTTTCATACGAATTCGTAGTTTCTTTTCATTAGTTCATTACTTTAAACGCTTTTAATTTCGTTTTAGTTTATTCAATTTCAGTTCTTCGTATTTATTTTCTTTTTAAACCCTAGTTCATGTTTCTTATTTTCTTCGTTCAATTCATTATGTTTTTGTTCATTGTTTCTTTAATTGCTTTTAGTTTTGTTAAAACCATGTCCGGCTAAAACCCTTGCATGCTTAGGTTAGGATGAACTCGTAGAAGTAGGATGTGGGTACGTAATTAAGGTAATTGGTGACGTTAGTTTTAATTCTCTTAATTAATGAATTCATATAATTAATCTTAACTCTACCTTTGAATTTCGTACGAAAGTGTTAGAGAGAGGACGACCGCATCACTCAATAACAATTAGTAGTCTTAACGAGAAGGTTTAGTAAAGGTTAATTCATCTACCGGTTTAGCGAAGGAGGACGACCGCATCACCTTAGTTAAATTAGGGTCTCATTAATTAAGCGCTATCTATTAACTTGTTAGTGGATTAGTGAAGTCGATTGCTAGGATAAAGTATTAGGGTGAGAAATCTTGAGCTTTCATTCTACGATCTTTTACTTAGGTTAATTCTTGTTTGTCACGATTACTTTGATTATGTACCTGCTCCGTTAGTATACGTAGGGATTCCTATCCTGAGCATCACCATCTCTCATTAGAACACAACCCTTAGTTAATTTAATTGCTTTAGTATTTTAGTTTACTTAGTTTATTTCAGTCTTTTAATTAATCTTTCAAAAACCCAAAAACATTATACTCATATTAACTACGACGCGTAGATCTTCAGGGATCTATTCGCATATACACCATCTCTTGGGTTCGATAATACTTGGTCCCTATACTTGCCCATACTACAGTGAACCCGTTCTCTTGCGGGGTAGCTACTAGTAGAAGCTAGTGTAGTCGCTTCAAGTCAATGGCGCCGTTGCCGGGGATGGCGTTATATGCCTTTTGAATAGGACTTGTAGATAGCTTAGTAGTTAGTAGTGGGTGATTTAATTTCTTTTTTTATTTTTCATTCATTCGGCAGTTGCGTTTTGATCCTTCTGCTAGTGTGTCAGGTTTATGAGAACACGCTCACAAGGCAATACGAGCGAAGAGAGAATACCGTTAGATCCTGAGACAATAGCAAGAAGGAATCGAGCCTTCTTGAGAAGGATGAACGCAGCCGACTTAGGGAAGGGACCAATGGACCTCAATAATGAGTTGGACGATGCTGCCAACGATTTCAATCAGGCAGTAGACCGGGTTGATGGCTCTGGAGGGAGTGGTGGTCAGAATCAAGACCAGTTCGTAGATAGTAGTAGCCAGAACCCGGGTGCACAAAATGTAAACAATCCAGCTCAGAACCTAGTCCCAAATCCTCTGAACAATCCTGCTTACCCACAAAACCCGAATAACCCTTTCCACAACCCAGTATACCAACATTACCCATATCCACCTTATCCTTACCCACCATACCCATACCATCTACCTCCTGTCTATAACCAACCACCTGTGTACCAACAACCTCCAGTTCAAAACATACCAGTACCACCTGTCGCTCCTCAGCCTGCGCCCCAGAACGCAGATCATAATATGGCAATTCGGGGCAGGTTCGCGGCACAACCGCAGAGGTACTACGATGGAGTGGCCTTGCCTCCTGTTGAGGCAAACAACTTCTCTATTTCCCCAGGAATTTTAAAGCTGCTGACCGAGAATCAGTTCAAAGGAGTGATCGGGAAGGAGAACCCTCATACACACTTGAGGAGTTTTCTCATGATAGCCTCAACATTCTATTACAATGGCATGTCTGAAGATGCCAAGAGGCTTAGGCTGTTCCCATTCTCATTGACGGGAATAGCCAAGGAGTGGTACGATAATACGCTCCCGCGGGGAGGTATTACCACTTGGGCCGAGCTCGAGCGTCTGTTCCTCGAGCGATTCTACCCTCCATCTAGGACGATCAAGGCTAGAATTGAGATCTCGTCCTTTCGCCAGAAGTCCGGAGAGGATTTACGCCAAGCGTGGGAGAGATACTCAAACATGCTGATTGAGTGCCCGCAGCATGGGTACAATGAGGGGGATATTATGGCATTCTTCTACAGCGGTGCCAGCAAGGATGGTCAAGCCCATTTAGATGCATGTGCGGGCGGAGCATTCCTCAATCAAGGCATAGAGAGGTGTAGGGAGATCGTGGACAACATTGTCACGAATGCCGGTGCTTGGGGAGTGGATGCAGATTTGCAAAGAGTGCATCAGGTGGAAGAGGGAGAAGGAACGAGAAGGCTACTGATGGCCATGATGGAAAAGATCAACAACCTTGAGTTGGGGAAGAGTTTGGGTGGAGAGCATGCAGTAGAGAACGAGAGAGTAGACCAACCAAGTGGACAGCAAGAGGTAGCCAATTACATGGGAGGTCTTTATTACAATCAGAATGGCTACCAAGGTGGTAATCAGTATGGAAGGCCTTCTTATGGCCAACCATTTGTGCCTCCAGGCCCTCAGCCACTTCAAAATCAATGGAGGAACACACAAGGAGTTCAAGGAGGCCAGCAGCTCCCTCAAAACACATGGAGGAAAAATGATAATTTTTCTTATGCTAACCCAAAAGCTGGTGTTACCGTTCCTGCAGGTGTTGATCCGGGGTCTAAACCTCCTGGTGGAGAAGGCGGTGCATCAACCGAGGAGATGTTGAGAGCGATCCTTCAGAAGGTGGAGGAAGGGAGCAAGCGGTTGTCATCCTTGGAGTACGATGTGAAGGAGTTGCACAAGAAGGGTGATCAACGTGATCAAGAGCTCCAGAAGATGAATGTTGAGTGGACTAGAACTCAACAAGAGAACAATCGAAGGTTCACTTCGTTAGAGCTCCAGATGAGCCAGATTGCAAAGTCCGTGAATAGAATGCCGGAGGGGAACTCGAAAGAGCAGTGCAAGGCGATCCAGCTAAGAAGTGGAACCAACTACGAAGGTCCTCAGATGCCTGCTGATTCTGAGACGCCCGAAGAAGAGATTGAGCCTAAAGGAGATGAAGTTGAGAAGGGGATTGAAAGTGAAGGAATTGAGAAGATAGAGAGAGTTCCTAAGTGGAAAAAGGCAAAGGAAGCAAGGGAGAAAGTGAAAGAAACAGAAAGAGATGAATGGGGGGTACCCAAATCTGTGATACCCGTCCCATATCCACAGCGCTTCATGAAAAAGAAGCTTGATGAAAAATTTGCTAAATTCCTTGATGTTTTTAAACAATTGCATATTAATATTCCTTTTTATGATGCTTTGGAACAGATGCCGCATTATGCGAAGTTTCTGAAGGACTTGATTGCAAAAAGACGGCGAGTGGATGAGCCGAAGTTGGTGCAGCTGAACCACGAGGTGAGTGCATTAGTGCACAAGGCGCTTCCACCAAAGCTGAAGGATCCCGGGAGCTTCACGATCCTATGTGATATTGGGAACGGGATCAAGAAGGGAGCGTTGTGCGACCTCGGAGCGAGCATCAATCTTATGCCGTTGTCGCTTTTCAAGAAGTTGGAAGGTGGAGAACTTCAACCCACAATGATGACGCTTCAACTAGCCGACCGGTCTATTACTCGACCTCAAGGTGTTGTTGAAGACGTTCTAGTGAGAGTTGGAGATCACATTTTTCCAGCTGACTTTGTAGTGCTAGAGATGGAGGAAGATGAGCACGTGCCCCTAATCTTGGGAAGACCGTTCTTAGCTACGGCGGGGATGGTGCTAGACGTGGCAAACGGGAAGATCACGTTGAAGGTTGATGATCAAGAAGTGAAGATCTCCCTATATGAAGCCATGAAGCACCCGAAGGAGGATGAGAGCTTGTATTGCATGGATGCAATTGATCCTAGTGTTGAAGACACACCTTCTATCCCTAATCCTTCTCATATTCATGATTTTGCTAGTCCTTCAATTGATAATTTAACCCATGAGCGTTATGATCTTGATTATTTTGATAGGGATAAAGTGAAGAAGTTGAAGGATGAAGAGGTGAAGAAAGTGGACGTGGTCCAGTTAGAAGGGAAAGGAGGAGTTAAGAAGAAGAAGTCAAGATTCAAGAAATTGTTTAGTAAGACTCCTCCAGATAGAGGCAAGAAGGAGTTGAGACCCATAACACTTGGGGATGGGAAGAAAGCAAAGGTACTCATGATGGTGGGGCATCAAGGAAAGGAGTTCAAACACCACTCTTATGAGAGTAAGGGAGGTAAATTTGAGTATGATGTCCCATAAGCTCCTTTGAGCTTGGTCCGGCATGAGGACCTTAAAAATAGCGCTGAATGGGAGGCAACCCATTTTTATTTGCTTTCATTTATTTTTAGTGTCTTTTTATATTATTAGGGAATATTTTGAGTCGTATGTTTAACCTCGTACTCGAGAGTTTTATTTTGTAGGCTTGTCTCTAAAGGAGTAAAGGTATCATGAAGTTATTTAGATTGAAGGAACCAACTTGAGACAAGGGAGTGTGCAAAGCTATTGAGAGAAACTGAATTGTTCGGTTGAGGTAACCCACAACCCCAAACTTAGACCTCTAGCAAGGTCGAAGTTTGGGGGGGTGGAGTTTTTTATTTGTTTTATGTTACATTGCACATGCATGCACGCCCTTATCTTTGAGTTGAGTTTGATTGATTATTAGATTGTTGAGATACTCCTTGGGGTGATTTTGAGTTGACTCGCTATTGCATATTTTATGCCTATCAATCACCTTATGCTTGTTGATTGCTATCTTTGAGTATGATTTGATGAGTAGGGTGAATTGTGAGGATGAGTTAGGAGTTTTCTTGTGTGAGTGTTTGAATTTGAGCTGATTTGAGAAAGAACTTGTATGCTTATGAATTTTTCTTTTGAGTGCTTGTGTTATGAGAGTGAGAATTCACTAGGACTAGCTTGGATGTGAAAGCCGTGAGAGTTGAGCTTTACGAGATTTAGATGCATTAATTAATCTCTTCGTTTGTGAGTGGATCGTCACCTTAGAGGATGCTAGAACTTGCATGTGCTCTTGCTTCTTGATTGTGTCTAGTTTGATATGCCGAATAGGATCTTAGGCCATTTTTGATTTGAATAAGTCACTTAGCCAAAAATTTTCCTTACCAATGACATTGAATCCCTTGTTAGCCCCTTTGAGCCTAAAGCCTATTTTATTTGCTAGCACATATGAACACTATTCCAATTCCTAAGCCTTTTTGTCCCAATTTGAGTGGAGAATAGGAAAGTGTGAATATGAAGGGAGTGAATTGAGTTGAAAAAAGGAGAAGGTTGTTTGTTGAGTGAATATGAGAAAAAAAGGTGTGATGAAGTTTTGAGATGTGGCAAAACGAACAAAAAAAATTTTGAGAATGAGCAAAGGAAAAAATGAGCTCATGTGTTTGTGCGAAAAAGAAAAAATGATGAAGTGTTTGACAAAGTGAAAAAGTGAGAAAGAAAAAAATTGAAGTGTTGAGAGAATTGAAAGCGAAAGTGTAGTGATTGAACATGTTTGAAGTAGATCGTTCTTAATCTCGAAGTACCGAAGTTTTGAATTTCTATTCTCCATTCACTTGAGTCACTTTACCATATTGTTATCCCACCTATCCAAAGAGCCTACATTACAACCTTTTGAAAGTCCTTTTTGATTCGGCATTGCTTTCTAGAGTATGGTCGAAGTTGAGAGCATTTACAAGCCTATGGCTGCCAATTTGTGTGAATGATTGATTGAGTGAGTCCCTTTATCATTGTTATACACTTGTGAGGGAGTTAAACACATCGTTGAGTGCACATCCATGCTTGATCTTGGTGTTTCTCATTATTGTTGCATGAATACGATAAAAGGAATTGAGTGAGTATACGGGTGATTGACTTTTGAAGCTTGAATTCATTTGCTTGCATGATTGATGTTTCCTACTCATTCCTAACAATTTCACTTGACTTATTATTTTATTGCTTGGGGACAAGCAATATGGTAAGTTTGGGGGGGTTGATTAGGCGTGAAATTGTCATGATTCGTAGCTAGAAACGCCCTAGTTTTGGTCGAGTTTATAGAGTATTTAGAGTCAATTGAGCGTTATTTCTATACATTGATAAATTTGTCTCTTTGATGCTCATAGGTGAATAGAGGACGAAAAACGAAGTTCGTAGGACTTTGAATCGACTCAAACGGATGCCCGGATGAGAAGATATTGAAGAAATACGATCGGTATTAGTGCGGACGAGGAAAAGTATCACTTGGGAGAAGCTTTGAAGTCACTCGAGCGCCTTACTCGAGCGCCACCGCTCGAGCGCCTTACTCGAGCGCGCAAACGTACAGAACAATTCTTGCGCTCGAGCAGCTCGAGCGCCACCGCTCGAGCGAATCGCTCGAGCGCCCAAAACTTACAGAATGATTTCAGCGCTCGAGCAGCTCGAGCGCGACCGCTCGAGCGAATGCATCATTCGAGCTACACTGCTCGAGCGGGACCGCTCGAGCGTTTTGCTCGAGCGCCCATATACTTTTGCCTCCGGATTCGTATTTTCGGCCCATTAACTCCCGTTTCGACCCGTGCCTATATATATCTCGTCCAAACACGTTTTGAAAGATCCCGAACTTTTAGAAATATTTTAGAATTAGTTTTTGGAGAGGAAGGAGACGAGCAAGCTTTATTTATGCTTTGTTGAGGTTTTTCATACGAATTCGTAGTTTCTTTTCATTAGTTCATTACTTTAAACGCTTTTAATTTCGTTTTAGTTTATTCAATTTCAGTTCTTCGTATTTATTTTCTTTTTAAACCCTAGTTCATGTTTCTTATTTTCTTCGTTCAATTCATTATGTTTTTGTTCATTGTTTCTTTAATTGCTTTTAGTTTTGTTAAAACCATGTCCGGCTAAAACCCTTGCATGCTTAGGTTAGGATGAACTCGTAGAAGTAGGATGTGGGTACGTAATTAAGGTAATTGGTGACGTTAGTTTTAATTCTCTTAATTAATGAATTCATATAATTAATCTTAACTCTACCTTTGAATTTCGTACGAAAGTGTTAGAGAGAGGACGACCGCATCACTCAATAACAATTAGTAGTCTTAACGAGAAGGTTTAGTAAAGGTTAATTCATCTACCGGTTTAGCGAAGGAGGACGACCGCATCACCTTAGTTAAATTAGGGTCTCATTAATTAAGCGCTATCTATTAACTTGTTAGTGGATTAGTGAAGTCGATTGCTAGGATAAAGTATTAGGGTGAGAAATCTTGAGCTTTCATTCTACGATCTTTTACTTAGGTTAATTCTTGTTTGTCACGATTACTTTGATTATGTACCTGCTCCGTTAGTATACGTAGGGATTCCTATCCTGAGCATCACCATCTCTCATTAGAACACAACCCTTAGTTAATTTAATTGCTTTAGTATTTTAGTTTACTTAGTTTATTTCAGTCTTTTAATTAATCTTTCAAAAACCCAAAAACATTATACTCATATTAACTACGACGCGTAGATCTTCAGGGATCTATTCGCATATACACCATCTCTTGGGTTCGATAATACTTGGTCCCTATACTTGCCCATACTACAGTGAACCCGTTCTCTTGCGGGGTAGCTACTAGTAGAAGCTAGTGTAGTCGCTTCAAGTCAGTCGTACCACTGGTCTAGGGGCAAGATTCGAGATAGGGCTGAGATAAACCATGAACCTTAATTAAATTGGTAGAATTATTCTTGGGGATACTATCCAAGGGCTAGATTATTTTTACTTATTGAATTTTTATTTTGTTTTCTTGCATTCTAGTAGTTATCCAACCAACCAAACCTCCCCCCCCCCCCTTTATAGTTTTATTACACGAATTACTCAATAAAATTACAACTGTTTCTCGTGGGTTCGACCCTTACTTACTATACTACATTAAGTGGGTTAGTTAAGGTAAACTATTTTTGGGTGCCTACGACAACACACCATGTCTCCCCTTTCTGCGGAGCATACATGTGAATATCATACGGGATGCGGTAGGAGGAGCGAATTCGGGCCAGATCATCTTCTGTAACTACGCTCGCCACCCTGCTTGCCGTATAGGGGGATTCTTGAGCTTCCATGATAGTCCTTGGAGGAGTTGGGAAAGTATTGTGGTACTGGTTGGCATAATCGATCCATTCCTGCCTCCGAACAACCGCTTCAGGAATCTGAGATTCAGGATTAGGCTTCGAAATAGGAAAGTTAATTTACCTAAGGAATTCCCAAGTCAACTTGTTAGGATGAGACCCCTGTTGGTCGCCTCCTCGCCTACTCACCTGCTCGCTGCTCGTCCCCGTGTCAGGGACACTCATCTCGTCAATCTCAGCAGCAACTTCAGCAGAGTCTTCACCCAAGTCAGAAGAGGTATTGTCCCTCGGCGAGGAGCGAACAACTTGTTGAGCGACATCTTGCTCGCCTGATCTATCTACGGCATAAAAGTCATCCACGGAGTGAACAACTGAGCTAGCTTCCGAGCCTGTGTCTTCATCAACAAGTAAAGTCCGCAGATTTTGTGCAATCGCTTGGCGGAGCAAGCATAGAGGAGCGGGGGGCAACAGTTCATCTTCCATGGGCCGTTTCTCAGGATTTCGACCAAGAACTTCAATGGAGGGCGTATTGCTTGAGGAGGGAGACGCCATTGAAGATTCCATTGGAGACGCCATTTTTGGAGAAGATGATGACTACACGGCGGCGCCGATGGCGTCACAATGGCAGAAAGGCGGTGGCGACGGTGACGATACGGCGGTAATATAGGAAAGTAACAGTAATTGCGAGAAAAGGAAAAATCGAAGAACAAAAAGCAAAAAATTGCAGAGAAAAAAATGGAACCAATCAAAAATTCACCTTCGATTTGAGCAAAATCGATTGAAATCTGAGAAGATTTGGAAGAGAAAAAGCTTCGAAGTGTTCGTCTATGGAGGATTCCGTTCACAATCGTGGAAAAAGGAAAATGGAGAAAGGAAATGGGGTATTTATTACGGGAGAAATCGGGGTTAATTCGTAAATTTTTGAAAAGATGAGGCCCCTACCAATTATTTAGGTATATACGCGTGGACGACGACGACATCACCAGCCGCCCACATCACCTCGTATCCCCCGCCTCGGGAAGCGAAACATCGCCAGACCAAAGGTCACTCCCTGCTGGTCGCCCAATACTTTCCCGCTCATAAATTTTAAATCTCTGTTGTTCGCCTCCTACCCTAAAGATATGGCCTAAAACTTATAGTTTGACATAAAAGGATAAATTCCATCCTAATACGTCAAACTAGGGGGCATTGTTGATAGGCGAGCAGCCGAGCAACATGATTAAGATAAATAAATAATAAAAATAATAAATTAAAAAGTCATTAAGAGCAAAGATCAAAGATCAAAGAAGGACGAGCAGCGGGGAAAAGGTCCAAGGTGGCAAGCAGCTGGGTGATGGTCCAAGTCAAAGTGGACGAACAGCAGGTCGAGCGAGCAACTTGTCATCAATACACAAAAAAAAAGAGGCGAGCAGCATGTCCAAGAAGAGTAAAAAATGAACCAAAAGAGGCGAGCAGAAGGGCATCTCGGAAGATCATCAGAAATCCCACTAATTAGGCATTATATTAGGAACAAACAAGTGTTTTAACACTTGTCATTGTAAAAGATGTAATAGATTAAGGATATAACAAGTGTCTTAACACTTGTCAAGTTGTAAATGAAGGTGATTAAGAAGGTGACACCTCATGCTTGCTTGTACTCTATATATACCCCTTCATGGGATAATAAGAATAAGTTCATTAATTAAAAAACAAGACCAAACTCTTGCCAAATTTCTTCTCAATTTCTCCTTATAAAAATCTAGCTTTAATCTTTGATTTACCTCTTGTTTGATGATCTTCTAAGCCTAAAACAACCACTAATCACCTAAACCGAATCAAGATCATCAACATCTTTACTGATAGACAGTTTTCTGAAAAAATAAAGGCAGTTCATTGTGATATGGGGGGTGAATTTTTTTGCTACAGAAGTGTTGGTATTCAAGTGAGACACTCTTATTTGTACACACATCAACAAAATGGTTTATTAGAGAAAAAACATCAACACTTTACTGACATGGGGTTAACTCTTCTATCACAGGCCTCATAATTGCCCATAAATTCTGGTGCGAAGCTTTTTCTACCGTAGTACATCTCATAATACATTACCTATACCTGTTCTAAAGACCTCATCTCCATACTCTCTTTTATACAAGAAACTGCCAGATTACTCATTTCTAAGAGTATTTGGTTGCTCTTGTTTTCCCTTTCTCAGACCATACAACACATCCAAGCTACAATTTAGATCATTCAAATGCATTTTTTTGGGCTATAGTGATAGTCACAAAGGTTATAAATGCCTCCATCCCTCTGGGAGTCTGTCTCTAGGACTGTTGGCTTCAATGAACATGAGTTCCCTTACTCTCCCCTCTTCCCCCATCCCTCAATCTCACATTCAAGCTTCTTTGCTTATCCTTCCTCTTCCATCAGCTCCTCCTCATTTACCTCATTCAGATGAATCTGATCACTCTTCTGCTCAAAATGTACAGTCTAATTGGTCTCATTCCTCTTCAGGTCTTTCCCCACCCAGTCCTCCCTCTCCCCATTCTTTTCCCCCCAGCATCCATTTCTCCACAGCCTCCACCTGTCCTCCAGCCTATATATACCTTCTCACCATATGCAAACCAGATCTAAACTGGCATTTTCAAGCCAAAAGCTCACATTGCCACCACCACTTCCACCACTCTAGTGGAGCCTCTTACAGCTACTGAGGCACTAAGTCATCCTCAGTAGAAGTCTGCCATGGATGATGAATATTCAGCCCTTATCAAGAAGGGTACTTGGGAGTTAGTGCCTTGGACGCCTGGCATGAATATCATCACAACTAAATGGATATTTCGAGTTAAGTATAATATGGATGGTACATTTGACATATTAAAAGCACGTCTTGGAGCACGGGGGTTTCAACAAACAGTTGGGGTTGACTACTTTGACACTTACAGTCAAGTGTTAAAACCTATTACCTTGAGGATAATTCTTTCATTGGCAACAAGATGTTGGAGTATTCAGCAAGTAGATATTGACAACGCATTCCTGAATGGAGATCTTAAGGAAGACGTTTACATACAACAACCTCAGGAATTTGAGGATCCAGCTAAACCAAATTCTGTGTGTAAACTACGAAAGTCTTTGTATGGATTAAAGCAGGCTCCGAAAGTTTGGTATGATAAGCTGAAAGGTTTCTTGGTTTCGTATGAGTTTACTCACTCCATATCAGATCATTGCCTTTTTCATATGACGGTACACGGAAAGCTCTTGGTTCTCTTATTCTACGTTGATGATCCACATATGGTTCAACATCTCATTTCACAACTGGACATCAACTTTTCTCTCAAGAATCTGGGTCAAATCAACTATATTCTTGGCCTAGAGGTTGATGTATCTCCAGTCTCCACAATGTATTACTCTTACTCAATCGAAGTATATACATGATCTTCTCACTAAGACACATCTTCTAACCTGCAAACCTACTCCCTCTCCTTTCTGTCCTAATCACAAACTTTCTGCCTTTGATAGTGCCCTATTCGAATTACCCACTCTTTATCGCAGCACTGTTGGTGCTCTCCAATATCTTACACTAACTCATCCCGATATTGCCTTTAGTGTAAATAAGCATAACCAATTCCTTCAAAATCCCACTCAAAATCACTGGCAAGCATGTAAAAGGGTCCTTCGATATTTAAAGGGTACATCATTCCATGGTTTATCTTTTTTTTTTCCATTTCAAAATTTTCTTTGCAGGGGTTAGATGCTGCTGATTATGCTTCATCTATGGATGATCGGCATAGGACGTTTGGATATTATGTCTTTCTTGGGGAAAATATTATTGCCTGGAGCTCAAAAAAGCAGACCGTTGTTGCACGTTGTAGCATAGAGGCGGAGTACAGATCTCTTGCTCTTGCCACTACTGAAATGTTGTAGGTTCAGTCTTTATTTCTAGAGCTTCGTCTTCCGCTGCCACCCTCTTCCATCCTTTGGTGTGATAATGATGGAGCCATCACTTTGGCGTTCAATCCTTTCTTTTATTCTCGCATGAAGCACGTTGAAATCGATGTACATTTCCTTAGGGAGAAGGTTCAGAATCAGCAATTGGATATTCGATATGTTCCCTCTGAAAATCAGGTGACTGATATCTTCACCAAATTTCTCTCTCCTTCTAGGTTTCAAGGCTTGAATGCCCACCTTCATCTTCAAGCTCACTCCCGTTCGGTTTCAAAGGGAGCATGTTAGAGTTATGCATGGAAACATGCATATACGTCCAGATACATTTGTACACATTTGTATAGTGATGAAAGCAGTTAGGTAAAACAAGTTGTTAGAAATAGCAGTTAGTTTGTTAGAGTTAGTTGATACAACAACTAGGATAACTCTTCAAAAATCATCTACACACACGGCTCAGCTCAAGAGCCTTCTCTATATATTTTGTGTCATCTGAGTTAAAAGAATTCAAGGAATGAAAATATAATTTTCAACATCTACAACAACAAATCATTCCTATTTACCTAACCCCACCCTACAACATTGTGCACCAAGTTATTATAGTGGTAATGAACTATGTATAGGAATCTATGGCAGACAGTTTCTATATGACTGACTAGTTACGCGGTGGGCTTGAGTAATCAGCTCGATTTGTTTGGTTTTTTCTGTATCTCCATGCAACTTGGATTCGTCTTGCTGCAAGTCGTCTCCAGTACGTCGACTCATATCTGCAATGCACCCGGAATGAATGAAGGAATTTTTTTACAACAGATTAATTGACCACAAGTTACCTACCTTATGGCACATTGAACACGTGGGCTTCTCAAGAATCTCGCGAATGGGCTCGTTGCTTCTACAAGATCAACTGCTCGCAACACAACAGCTTCGACGTTTGTCATGCAACTTACCACCCTGTTGCTCAACAATCTATGTCCTGGAATCCTCCTAATTCTTTTTCCATCTGAATTAAAAATCAAGGGATTGAAGCAAAAGTGAAACCATTAAAAGGCTGATATGATCATCACTCATTAGTAGTTTTACCTTTATTCACAGAAGAATGTTCGAGGCACCAAGTAAGAAGTTCTTCCCCACAAACATCCCCTTCAGACAAGGGATAACTAATCCCGTCTTCCCCTGTGCTTTCCATCTTCCCCCGAACTATGAATACCATTTTGTCCACAAGGCCATTATGGTACAAGATTTTACTGCCTTGGATATATGTTTTCGTCTTTAACTTCTCACGTATAGCATCAATGATTGGTTCATCCATCACTCGAAACATCCGGACCTGCATGTAATAAGTTTATCATTTGAAGATACATGGCAAATATTTGTCATGAAATAGTCTGGCACAGCTTACTTTCTCGACGAATTTGAAGAGATGACACCTAATCTGTCTTTGGAGATCTTCGGATAAGTTCTCCATCACAACCTCTTCATTTACACTGCGAGTGGCGGCCCAATTAAAGCGTTCAGACTTCCGAACTTGCCTGCATGGAAGATCTTAACGAAAAAGGTGCACATAGAAATGATCCTTTGAATAGAAAAATAAGTATACTACCTTCGTAGTTCTTCAGGCAATCGACGATGGCTCATCCACATCTCAATATCGCGGCGTCTAAAAGTCATTTCTAACCTCCTGAAGTAAAAAAGATATAATTCCCATAAGTCAAAGCCATATTTGAAGAATACTAAAAGACTACAAAATTAACTTGAAGTACCTGTTGTAATCAAGAATCTGGGGAAAATTCGGAATAGTTCCAATATACAGAGCAAAGAGCAGAAGCCCGGTGAGGGTGAAAAGAACTTCCCACACTTTGAAGTTTGGTTCTTGATTCCCAGCCATGGAATTAAGTTGCTTAAAAACAACCACAAGATGGATTTTTAATGTATTTTAGAATGACCCTAAATGGCTCAGAAGTCAATCAATAAGGAAGATACCTGAAACCCCCAAAACAGTGTGTACACATATCTTTTTACTATACTTTTCTGGGTGGCTAGATTGACAACAGGTTTATATATCCCAAAATCGAATCTATCTTTTCCAAAACAAGCAATTGCATTTTCATCCTTCTTCCAAGCGTCCCATTCGGAAGCATTTCCATGTCCACAGTTGATAAATTCCAAGCACCTCGGAGTATTAAAGCTGTCCCGACATGCATATCGAAAGCACTGAGTTAACCTCTACAAACGAGTAAATTAGAGATGTGAGCTAAGGAATTCAATTTACGAAAATGCTGAATAACCAACCTGTAGGCCGAAGAGATACCAGCACGAGCCGACCACGTGGCTTCCTAATAACAATATTACAACACTCTTGACAAAATCTGAGTCGAAGATGAAGCCAGTTGGAGATGAATCAGCACCCAAAGGCAAGAATCTGTATAGCCTTGGAATCAACTGAACAAGAATTGCTGCTCGAAGAAGATTTTTAACATAATTGGCACCAGACCCCTTGAAGCCAGGCAAGATCAATAGAATAATAATCTGAACAAGACAAATAACACAGCTTTAGTAACTATACTATCCTAGCTGCTATAGATATACATCTTAACCAATAGTACCTGTGGCAGGGGCAGTACAAGAAAGAAGTCGACGATGAACAGTCCAAAGAGATAATTCCGGGCTATCTTTTTAGGATCATCAACTAAATCTTCAAATCCAACACCTCTGGATTCTGGAGCAAAATAAGCTAGCCTCAACTGCAGAGTATATTCACTTGTAAAAGATATTTAGAATTTCTTTGTAATACAAATTCTTTTTGTATAAAAGTTTCCACAAGAGAATAAAGGAAACTTTTTTTAAACTATAATACAGAAACAAATGAAAAAGGCTTCAAATATATGCAGTTTGAAGAAAGAATATGTACCTGAAGGAGGATATGGAGGAAATAGATGGAGTCATTTATGCTTCTCAAGACAATCAGTGTTGTAGCGATGGGCCAATTAAATACGATACACTTGTTATCCTGAGACAGGCTTATTCATTAGCTTCTCTAATTATAAATAAAATTATAGGCAGTAACTTCATGGATGAAGAGTAACAAAGAACAAGTAAATGAGTAATAGGATAAACAAGGACAATTAAGGGGGCGCTTGGTTAACAACTCTTCAATGGTAATGGGAATGAGATTGAAAATTAGTGTAATTAGCATGGTTCATGAGAACAAAATCACTACCTCTCCTCATAAATAAGGTAATCACTACTCCATTTTGATTACCCTATTCTCTTCCTACAATCATACTCCTCAATCACTCCCCCATTCCTCTACCAACAACCATTTGTTGTCAAATTCTATTCCAAAATTGGGGCATGACACTAGCAATGGTGTCACCATTGGAACACTTCTTCCCCTAACATATCAATTTTCTTATGAGGGCATAAATGAAAATAAATTTTAATTCTCATTACCATTGAAGAATGGCTAACCAAGCGCCTCCTAAGTATAAGAAGCCTAACCTTCTGCACATGATACAGGAAAAAGAACAAAGGATCTACAAAAACTGCAAAGGAGCAAGAAACAAAGAAGAAGGTGTTCCACTGCTGAACAAGTTTTGAGCGAGGATTCATAACTCCAGGAAAAAACGACAACATTCGCTTTGCCCAACCTCTGTGGAGCATATTGTGAATCTGCAAAATCATGCAGGCCATTTGAGCATTATGAGTGCATCAATTCATATGTAAAAAGCTAGCACACAATCCCAATTGAAGATATATATAGGAGGTATCTACAACAATGAATACTTGGATGAGACAGGTGTACGGTGCACACACTTAACGGTTAAGGTTATTTACACTGAAAAGGATGATTACATTCAAAGGTGCAAAAGCCGGAAATCGGTAACTGGACGTTTTGTGGCCGCCTAGCGATTTTTTATTTTTTGTATAGTAGGGACCGCCTAGGTACGCTTAGAATAGGTGATTTTGTAGAAATCGCGTCGGATAGCCCGATTTTTGCATCACTGATTACATTATACTGAAAATCGATTTCAGCGTAAACTTTTCAATGTAATATAACCACACTTTTCAGTGTAATCAAATCACATTTTCAGTGTAAACAGTTTCAACTGTTGAGTGAATGTACCATGCACCAAGTGCACAAAGAGAGTTACTCTACTTGGATGGATGGAATTGGCTTAGGGAAACAAAATTAGTATTGAGACTTGTCAAACTTTAACAAGAATTTTGTAAAATTAGATTAGAATAATTGAACTATATAAAACAGCATCAGGTCATTTAAGTATCATCAAACACCACAGTGGAACAAATACTTGTGTTGTTACACAATCAAACAGAGGTTAAATTAACAAACTAGAGTCCAAGAAAATCATGCAACTAAGACATATAAGGCAATCTCTAATTCCCATGTAATGGAAGGACCAGCCTATTGCACACATTAATGAAACAACAAGGAGAAGCAAACCTGTTTTTAGCAAATTCAGCTGCAGAGAGAGAGAGAGATTGATCAAGGTATATATATATATATATATATATGTGTGTGTGGCAATGAGAAAGCCAAGAAAGTTCAACGTGCATGTCCCACCCAAAAGTTGTCTTGGTCTTCTTTCATTAATAAGGGATTAATGAGTACAATTTGACCACAGAGTAAATACATGTCCGTGTTTATTACGGATTTGGGTCCTCTCCATTTCCTTATGTAGATTTCGGAAACATAGATCACTGTCACAGGTTCCACAAATTTATACTTTCATTTATTATATTAATCATGTATCTATCTCTCTGAAATTTATAAGAAATTTACACAAACGAAATTAAGAGGCGTTTATTACACATACTCCACATATATCCATAATAATCATTTTTTTTTAAAACACAATTATTAATTTATCAAACAAAACTAATTTTTTTAAAAAAAATTAAAACCAAATTTCGTGGTATATAAACAAGGAAATCTGTTTTAATTTTCAGAGTAGTTGAAGTGCCATTTTTATATAATTTCAGGAAAAAAATTATTTATTTATACACCAGTAAATATTTGAAGGCCATAATTGTTTAAATTAATAAACTAATCATGTATTAAATGATGGATTTCATAAATTTTAAAAAATGAATAATTAAAAAAAATCTGGAATATCAAAATAAAATACAGAAAACATTTCCCTTTTCTTTTCCCTTCTCTCTTGTAATTAGATTACAACTATATATAAAATCATTCATCCAATAATAGTGTATATAGAGTCTACAAATCGGATTTGATATAATGCCCACTGCTGGACATAAACTTATATGTCCACCGCGAATGTGATAATGACACGTATAAGTAATCAATTAAAATAATAGTGGGGCCCCTATTAAATTTGATTACGTGTCATTATCACATTCGTGGTGGACATATAAGTTATGTCCACCGGTGGGCATTATATCAAATCCGGTCTACAGATAGACCAACTTATTACATCAATTTTCCCACACAACCTTATCTCGCCTCTACTACGTACGCCTACAGTGGTACAAAAGAATCAAAACATACATGTATTCTTATCTATCTATCGCAGCTTACGTGGCGGGCTCGACGAATCAGCTCGATTTATTCGTTTCTTTCTGTATCTCCACTCAACTTGGATTCGTTTCGCTGCAAGTCCTCGCCAGTATGGCGACTCGTATCTGCAATGCACCATGAATTCATATTCGATGATCGAACGAAGGCAATGGATTACTAGAAGAAATTTTACCTTTAATGACAAAATTCTATCACTATTGCTTCTCCAGTTAAAAATTTTTAGTGACAGAAAAATGATATTTTAAAGACAATTGATAGGGTCTGTCACTAAAGATTATTATTCTGTCACTAAAGACTTTTAACTTGAAAACCAATAGTGAAAGAATCTTTGTCATTAAAGATCAATTTTTTTATAGTGAATTCGATGAACACAAGTTACCTTATGGCGCCTTGAAAGCATGGGCTTCTCAAGAAACTCGCGAAAAGGCTCGTCACCTCTTCGAGATCTGCTGCCCGCAATACGAAAGCTTCGACGTTTGATATGCAACTTACTTCCCTTTTGCTCAACAATCTATACCCCGGAATCCTAATTCTTTTTTCATCTGATAATTTAGAGAGAGAGCTAAAGTGTTAATTGCAAATACAAAAGAGCTGGTAAATTGCAATTATTTGGGACAAAAGACATGGCTAAAGCAAACAAGGAGAACACTAAAAGGCGGCTATCACTAGTAGGGGAATAAATTTTATTTAGGACCGTAATTATGGGGTTCCAGGCAGGGGTGGTCATTCGGTTAATATGGTCGGTTCAGTCCTACTTTGGACCGAACTGAAATATCTGAAATTTTAATTTTATGGACCGAACCGAACCAAACTAGCGATAAAACCGAATTGGAACGGATTTTAGAACATTATTTTTTAATTTTCGAATAGTTAGGTCAAACACATGGTACTTTTAGTCCGAATTGCGAAATTTGGCCTAAATGGGTGAAAATTAAAATATAATGGACTAAATATGTCAGCCCTCAAATAAAATATTTGCTACTCCATAAGTTATAGGCCTAAAATATATTCCCTCGTTAATAGTTTTACCTTTATTCAGGGAATACCGTTCGAGAGACCAAGTAAGAAGTTCTTCGCCGCAAACATCCCCTGCAGACAAGGGAGAACTAATCCCATCTTTCCCCGTGCTTACCACCTTCCCTCCAATAATGAATACCATTTTGTCAACAAGGCCGTTATGGTAAAAGATTTTACTGCCTTGGATAAATGTTTTCATCTTTAGCCTCTTACGTATAGCATCAATGATGTCCTCATCCATCTGTTGAAATATTCGGACCTGTAGCATAAAAATCATAATAACCAGTAGTCATGTGGACTTGATTAATCATGGTTCATTTTCTGATAAAACTTACTTTCTCGACAAAATTAAAGGTATAACGCCTAATTTGTCGTTGGAGATCTTCTGGTAGGTTCTCCATCATAACTTTTTCATTTACATCTCTAGTGGTAGTGGCGGCCCAATTAAAGCGTTCAGAGTTTCGAACTCGGCTGCATGGAAACACACATGCATTCAAAATTAGGTGCACATTACTCTAATAAGAGAAATGGCTTGGTGCTTGCATAGATAGATGCTCTATATAGTTTATAAGTACTATTAATGTGTTTGACAAAATAAAATGTTTAACAACTTATAAGATCATAAAATAAGCTCCTAATAGCTGATAAGCCGTAAAAAAATGAGTTGAGATTTTCCAACTTATTTTTCTATCCACCTCCGCCCACTCCACCTTGGAACTATACCACCCCTCCCCGCTCCAACCAACCCCTACCTCAATATAAAAAAAAAATTACATTAAAACTAAAATTTATAATAAAATTAGGGAAAATAGAGTTTTTTGTCTGTAAGTTAGGTCACTTTTGGCTTTGGTCCTATTAAGTTTGGACTTCATTTCTTCGTCCGATAACTTTCACAAAAATTATATTTTCGTCCTAAAACCGGCTATAGGTGGTCACCTAACCGGTGACGCGAACGTGACATGAATTAATATATTTTTTAATTTAATTTTGATATATATATTAAAATTAAATTAAAATATTAATTTAAAAATAACCCCCCACCCACCCCCCTCACCTACACCAAAATTACGGTCAAATCCCACTCCTCCCCTGTAACAATCAACCCCACCCCTACTCTGTAACAATCAACCCCACCCCGCTCCTCCCCTATTAAGCTATCCCACATCGAATAGAGAGATGGTCTTGGGTGGGCTTATAAGCCTGGACAATCCTCTCACTTACAACCTGAGTTTTAAGTGTAGAGTTAGGCCTTCTTACATGGTATCAGAACCAACTCTCTACTTCGATGTGTGGATCCACCTGTGGAACCACGTGTCGACCTGGTCCCCGTCTCACGTGAGGGAGGGTATTAAGCTTTCCCACATCGAATAGAGAGATGGTCTTGGGTGGGCTTATAAGCCTGGGCAATCCTCTCACTTACAACCTGGGTTTTAAGTGTAGAGTTAGGCCTTCTTACATCCCCCAACACATTGCTGCCCCTCCCCCAGCACACCACCGCCGCCCAACCTCCACCGCCGCAATTCGCACCGAAGAAGCTTCGATCGACGCCGGAAATAATGAAAATAATCAAATTTGTGCTTTAAAGCTTCGATTGACTTCAGAAAAGCTTGAAGCTTATAGCAATTCGTGGGAAATTGGAAGCCATTCGTCGGAAAATTTGAAATAATTCGCCGGAATAATTGATGAATGGGGATTGAGGATTCCTTCGGTGGCTTTAATTAATTTAGAATAATTTGAAGCAATTCGTTGATCAAAGATTTAATTAATTGGCTCTCGGAGATTCAATAAATTGAAAATCCTTCTTCGAAGCTTTGTTAATGGCGTTCCGATTAGGATTTGAAAACTTCCATTAGAGAGCGTACAGTTATAGAGAGAGAAAATGTTGCAACAGAGAGAGAGGGAAAGAGAGAGAGAGAGTTTAAGGTGTACGAAGTGTGAGGAGAGGGAAAAGAGGGAGAAAGGGTGGGCGGTGGCGGGCCGGCGGCCGACATGCACTGTTGGGAAGAGGGGGTGGGCGGTGGCTGCGAAGGGAGGGGGTGGTAGTGGTGGGTGTGTTAGGATTTTTTAATTAATAATTTGAATTTTAATATATATATATATAATACTCCCTCCGTCCCGGGTTTTATTTCATAGGTTGACTTGCACAATCTTTAAGAAAAGTGAAGTGTGTGAGTGTAAAATTAAATAATTAAATAATGAAAATGTGCTTTATTGACTTTTGTGTGTGTAATTTATTTCCATTTTGGGAGTGTGAAATAAGAGTTGGGACACCCAAAAAAGGAAAACGTGAAATAAGTTCCGGGACGGAGGGAGTATATCATAATTAAAAAAAAAACCAAAAAATCGTGCCACGTCAGCGTCACTAGTTAGGTGACCTCCTATAGTCGGTTTTAGGAAGAAAATGTAAATTTTTTGAAAGTTATCGGACGAAGAAATAAATTCAAAACTTAGTAGGACCAAAATCAAAAGTGATCTAACTTACAGGACAAAAAACTCTACTTTCCCTAAAAATTATTATAAATTCTCAAAGATCTTATAAAATATATAAGACAAACACTTTAGCAACTTATAAGTTACTTAAAAATTACATCTAATAAATTTTTAAAACAATTTATAAGATATTGGAGCTAATAAGATATTTTAAATAAGCTTAGCCAAATAGACTCTAAATAGAGATAAACGAATAAATGTGTAACCTTCGTAGTTCTTCAGGCAAGCGAATTTGGCTCATCCACAGCTCAACATCTCTACGTCTTACGGACATTTCTACCCTTCTGAAGGAAAAAAAGTACAAATGCAGCTAGAATACTTTCTATATCTGAAGCACAAACTGACTAAAAATTTAAAATTCAACACGTGTATAAATGTGTTGATGGAGATGAAATTAAGTTGTTTTTACCTGCGTCCAAGAGCTTGGAGAAAATTCTGAATATTTCCAATAAGCAGAGCAAAGAGCAGAAGCCCTATCCCTGTGATGGTCATGGTGAAAACAACTTCCCACACAAAGTAGCTAGCCACTTGATTCCCAGCCAGGGTACTAATTTGCTTCAGAAAGATGGATTTGTATATCAGAGAATATAAAATCCTCAATCATGCATGTAAAAGGAAGAGAAAATACACAAAAGTGCCCAAAATTTAAAGGGACACTTGTCTTTTACCCCCTTTCTAAAAAAAAAAAAATTTGCCCAAAAAAATTGGCAAATGGTTGGCAAAACGGTTGGCAAAGGGTTGACACTCATGCCAACATGTGTGCCAATCTTTTCGGGGCAAAAAATATTTTGCCCCTACAAAAAAAGGCAATTTTGCTTTTCTCCCGGAAGAGAAAATTTGAGTATAATATATAAGGATGATACCTGAAAACCCCAATACAGTGAGTACACATATCTTGTTACTATACTTTTCTGGGTGGTCAGATTGACAGCAGTTTGATATATCCCAAAGTCGAAACCATCATTCCCAAAACAAGCAGTTGCATTTCCATTATTCTTCCATGCTGAAACATCCCCGAACCTTCTCACATAATCATTTCCATGTCCACAGTTGATAAACTCCATGCACCTCGTAATGTTGCTGTCCCGACACGCATCTTGAAAGCACTGATTTACCCTCTGAATTATGAGATGTAAGAGAAATAATTAAATAAATTGATTTCAAATCTTTCTACTTTTTGGTGAAATTCTTTCAAGAGATCAAGATTAATTAGCTAAGGAATACTCCCTCCGATTCAAAATAAGTGTCGTTTTAGAGGTTACAGTTTGTTTCAAAATAAGTGTCGCTTTAACTATTTTTTCACGTGTTTTCCCGATTTACCCCTAATTCAAATTCAAAATATAAAAGATATTTTAGGGATTATATTAAAATATAACAGATCTGCTAGATATTATTAAAATATAATAGGTATTCTAGAGATTTAGGTGGGGTATATATGTCAAAATTTATAATTCTTAATATGTCCTAAAATCTTTATAATGACAGTTATTTTGAATCAGTATATTATTGAATGCTTAAACAAGCCTATAAAATCCAACCTGTAGGCCAAAGAGGTACCAACAGGAGCCAACCACGTGGCTTGCCAAAACAAATGTAAGAAGATTCATCACAACATTTGACCATGCTGACTCAAAGATGAAGCTAGTTGGAGATGTACCCACTACCAAAGGTAAGATTCTGTGTAGCCTTGGAGCCGATTGGACAAGAATTGCTAATCCAACAAGGATTTTTGTGTAATCGAGACCAGACCCATGGGGGTCCCGTAAGATCAATAGGATCATAATCTACAGAAATCAAACCAATAACACAGTATTAGAGCTACGAACACAATTTAACCCGCTGATCACATCCTAATTAGTGAAACAATGCAATAAACCAGAGTTTTTGTCTACTATTTATATTTAATTTATTATTTTCTTTTACAATTTTATTACACATAATATATATTTAAAAATCGTAAAAGAAAATGACAAAATCAAATATAATTAGCACATATGGATGCCACATCAACACCCTTGCCATAAATTCTCAATTTTGGACTTCAAAACGATATCGTATTGACTTCTCCGGTCGATTTGAGACCAAAGTTGGAATTTGTTAGAGAATTTGGGACTAAATGCGATAAAAAATTAATTTTGGGACTAAATCTGTTTCGTCAAAAAGTTATGGGACGATTTATAATTTAAACTCACGTTAAAATTAGTCATGGAAGAGAAAGGGATTCCATTATTATTATTATTATTATTATTATTATTATTATGGAAAAATTGGCAAAATGTCCTGCCCATTGTATTTTCAAAACTAGGTGAAAATGCCATGTACCAATTTGTTACCAGTACACGCTGATATGACATCATATACTTTTTTATGAACATGTCCTTTATTATTCTATTATTTGATAAAAATGCCCCTTTTTATTTTATAATTAAATTAATATTAAAAATAGCAAATAAAATCATAAAATGCCCTAAAAACATCAAAATATAAATAAAACATGCAAAACTATTTTGAAATTTTAAAAATAACATAAGAATATTTTATTTTAAAAAGAATTATTTAAGAATTTCCTTCAATAATTGAAAAATGTTAATGAATAAAATATAAAGATAAAATATGTTCCATTTTTAATTAAATATGTTTTTTATAATTATTTTTTATTCCCAGGGAAGTACATATATTACCCAAATCCCCTTTCAAAATGGTACAAAATATTAGTATCATTAGGTATATACACAAATTACTTTAAATATAACAAGCTGCGTAACCGGGTTATTATTAATTATGAAAAATTGTATAAATTAATACTAATGAATCTTTTTCCATTTTATTTTTTTAAGTAAGTAATGCTAATTTCTGTAAATATATAATACTCCCTCAGTTTTGGAACACATTGCGATATTTTTTTAAGCATACAAATTAAAAAAAATGTATAATAAGTACTCCATTTGTCCCAGTTTTTTCATTTGCTAAAAAGGTCAGTCCCAATTTTATTTCTTCCTTTCCTATAACAAAAATAAAGTACATTCACCTTTTAAAAGGTTACCTCACAAAAAACTACTATATTCTTTTAAATACTACAATTCAATTCCTGCGTTAAATTCCGTGTAAAGTCAAACGGGGAAAATAAAAGTGAGATGGAGGGAGTACAATTTTATGTTTATTATATAAGTGTTGTGAGGGTAAAGTTTAGCGAATAATTTCCACTTTTAGGCATGTAAACATTTTGTGAGACAAACCAAAATAAAAAGTATTCAATGTCTTCTGGGACAGAGGGCATATAAGTGATGATTGTTTTTTTTTTTTTTTTTCGATTCAAGTGATAATTTATATATGTAAAATTTTAAATCGTTTTCGAATGTAAGTGATAATTTCAATTTAAAATTATTTTTAGTTTTTAAAAAGAATAAATTATCATTTATATATGTAAAATTAATATTTTTGCTAACTTTGTAATTATCGAATTTATCATGTTTAATTATTATATTTTAAAATAATGGTGTATTTTTGTCAAATATTTTAAAATAATTTTATATTGTTATAAAATATTTATATTTATTAAATATTGTTTAATACTTAAATGGCTAACTTTTAATTATTTAAAATTATTTCAATATATAGGAAATGAAAATACATTTTTTTATAACTATGAAATTCTTAAATCGATTGTTATATTTAAAAAAATTATTTAATTTAAATACATTTATTAAATAATTTTCAATATTTTAATCCTTAATTCTTAATTATAAAATATAAAAGAGCATTTTCATCAAATAATAGAATCTTGAAGGATATTTTCATAAAAAATACACTGTCATGTCAACGTGTCCCAATTACAATTTGATTGTAGCCGATTACAGGGCATTTTCACTTGATTTAAAAAATAAAATGGATATTTTCACAAAGCGAAAAACATAAAGAGCATTTTTATCAACAGCCAACAAGAACATTTTCACCAAATTCAAAAAAATAAAATGGACATTTTCACAAAGCGAAAAATATAAAGAGCATTTTTATCAACAACCAACGTACAAGCCAATTTTCCCTTGTTAAAATATAAGCTTACCTGTGGCAGGGGCAGTACAACAAAGAAGTCGAAAATAAAATGTCCAGAGAGATAATTCCGGGCAATCATTTTAGGGTCATCGACTAATTCTCCAGCTCTCACAATGTTGTATGCAGGAGCAAAATAGGCTAGTCTGAACTGAAAAATGATAATTTGTATTCACTTGTAAAAGATGTTGAGAAAGCAAATTGCAATGTCTGATGTGCTCTATGATAAGAAAATACAATGTCTATTGTCTAAAACAATAATGTGTATGTGTGATAATATAGAAGTGAAGCCTCGTTTCCTCATTAATATTTTATTTTTAAATGGCATTGTTCAAGTACCTAATCTTTTAGTAATCAATAAAGTTCAAGTCAACAATTGGTTGGTACATTGTATTAATATATGAAAATTCCCCCATTTAATTTATATGGCAGGAATAATAAAAATGGTACTATATACATAAAAATAAAAAAATGGTAAAAAATATAAAACTAATTTGTCCCTATAGAGAAGAAGGGATAGAGGGAAAAAAAGAGGGTAAAATGGGGAGTTTAAATTACAAATCGTCCCATAACTTTTTGACAAAATAGTTTTGGTCCCAAAATTAACTTTTTATAAAATATAGTCCCAATTTCTTTGAAAAGGTCCAATTTTGGTCCCAAATCTCACTTTAAAGTCCGAATTTGGTGATTTTCCGGCAAGGGGGCTAATGTGGCGTTTATGTCTACTACTTGTATTTGATTTTTTTTTCTTTTACAATTTTATTACACATAATATAAATTTAAAAATTCTAATTGAATTTGACAAAATCATATATATATAATTAGCACATATGGACACCACATCAACACTCTTGCCATAAATAACCAAATTTCGGACTTAAAAACGACATCGTATTGACTTTTTCGGCCAATTTGGGATCAAAATTGGACTTTCTTAGAGAATTTAGGACCAAATCTGATAAAAATTTAATTTTGGGACTAAATCTGTATTGTCGAAAAGTTATGGGATGATTTGTAATTTAAACTCGAAAAATTGCTACAATTTTTTTTTTCCATCCATAATAAAATTGTAAGGTTGGGAAGACCTTATAATTTTTGCGAAAGAAAATAATGTGAAACCCATATTAGGGGCTCTTATTGTATTGGGTCAAAATATTACATCTAGATCCACATTAAATTAATATTGTCTACCAAGCAAATTTAAAGTGATATAAAATGTAGTAATATGTCCTTTGCTTATAAGTGGAACCTAACATGGTGAAATATATCATTAGATATATTTTTATATCGATAAACTTTAGTAGTTAGCAGTTAGTAGTTAGAAGTTAGTTCACCAACATGTAAAAAAACGAAAAAATAGGATTCAACCGCAATTACAAAAGGCTTGAATGGAGTATGTAGGTACCTGAAGGAGGATATGGAGGAAATAGATGAAGTCATTTATGCTTCTCAAGATGATCAGTGTTGTTGCCACGGACCAATGTAAGACGATACATTTGTTATTCTGAGACAACACAGTCCATTAGTCACCTTCTCCAGTTGATAAAGAGTAATACGTTAGAAATGTGATGTGTGTAAATGAAAATGAAAGAGTAATATGTTAGAAATGTGATGTGTGTATAAACGAAGATGGAGGAAATACAGACTCGAACTTAATCAAAAAGTCAAGTCGCGAGTTAGACTCGCTCTTCGAAAGACATTATTGCCCCATACACGGGTGCAATACGGATCGATGGCAACCGTCCCTAAGATACTACGACTTTAGAACTTCACTGCTGCACTGCAAATCAGAAGTTATCGACGAATCGCAAATAGATATCCGAAATTTTTGACACGATTCGAATGCAAGCTTAGATTGCTAGAATGCTATTTGGACGAGTTGAGTGCAAAGTGCGTGTGCACCACCACTTAGACTTAATCAAGATTACATGTCCATCACACAAGTCTACTTATATGGAAGATCATTTTTTTCTAATTTTTTAATGTGGGACAAGGATTCTTTTCCTTACTTCTCCACATTTTTCCTCTTCAACTTAGGAATTTCCATGATAAATTGTCAACTTTATGTATTAATATCTCTTTCACCCGAAATTGATTTTAGGCAAGTAACGGAAAGAAAAAAAAAACTTTAAAAAGTTTACCTGCTGCACATACAACAGAAAAAAGAACAAAGGGTCCAGAAAAACTGCAAAGGCGCAAGAAATAACGAGGAACTTGTTCCAATTCAGAACGATTTTTGCGTGAGGATTCATAACTCGAGGAATAAAAGCTTGCACCAATCTCGCTGCCCAATATCTTATCTGCAATTGAGGTGACGCTTGGTTTGTAAATTTAATAATGATAATACAAATGAGAATAAATATATGGTAATTAATATAGTGGTTAATGAGAATAAAAGATGATCCATGCACTATTTTTCCTTCTAAATAAGGGGTAAATTGCAAGGATGGTCCCATGAAAATTCGTACTTGACAGATTTGGTCCCGTGTTCTTTTTTGTTCCCATTTTTAGCAGAAAAGGTCTCATCCGTTAAATATTTTACAGTTTTCTATGGAATACTGGATGGAAAAACCTTTTAAACTTGATTTTTGGAGGAAAATGGGTTAGCTTTTGCTATTAACAATCATTTCAATGTAAAATACAAGTATGGAGACGATTCTGCAACTTTAGTTCGTAGAGTTTTAAGAAGTTGGAAATTAATTATTTTTAAGTTGGGAATTATACGCGCGAGTTTTTGGCAGAAAACTAACGGGTGTGTGGGTCTCATGCTCGTTAATCCATTATTTTTTGACGGAAAAATCGTATGGAACTATTTGCGCTAAGAAAATGACCAAATTCATGAGGACCAATTCTTATGGGACCATTTCTGCAATTTCCCGTCTAAATAAGGTACTCACTATCTCATTTGATTACCCTTCCATCTTCTTATTATCCTCCCCCTCAATCATTCTCCATGTTACAACCACAACCTCTCATTTTGTCCTTTTTTTCAAAACTAGAGCACAACACTAGTTAACACAATCAATCATCCAACATATCCAAGGGCAGAAGGGAAAAATAAGGGGCCGTTTGGTTAAGAATACTTCAATAGTAATGAGAATGAAAATTGTTTCCATCTATGCCCCCATTATAAAAATGATATGTTGTAGGGGAGGATTATTCCAATGGTGGTTGCATTGCTAGTGGTATTGTTGATTGTTGGTGGAGGAATAAGGTAGTGATTAAGGAGGATGATTGTAGGAGGAAAATAGAAATTATCAAAATGGAGTATTGATTAACTTATTTAAAAGGAGAGATAGTGATTTTGTTTTAATGAACCCTCGTAATTACACTAATATTAAACTCATTCCCATTTAACATTGAAGAGATGCTAACCAAGTGCAGTGATGCAAAAATTCCTCTAGGCCCCCGCCTAGGCGGTAGTTGGTCATCAGCCGTCCGATTTATAATGTAATCCGTCTAGGCAGAAAATATATTCATTATTTTATCATTTCCTCCTTGAAACGACGTTGTTTGGATAATTTCAATTAATTTGATAAATATGTGTGATTGTCTAGTTGGACTATGTGCATATGCAAGTTGATATTATGTTGTTAACTTGTTACTAAAAAAATTAGTCATATTAAAATACTATCAAATGATTTTTTTTACTATATTATTGAGATATAGAGGGTAAAAAATTGAATAAAACAAAAAAAACTCCCAACGACTAATCCCCTACTAGTTCTCGCCTAGGCACTAGGCGTTCCAAATCCGCCCGACTAGTGATTTCCGACTTTTACACCCTTGACAAAGTACACCCTAAATTTTCATTCGCATTTTCATTCCTATTCCCAATAAAGAATTGGAAACAAGCGCCCCTAAAATATATATATATATATATATATATATATATATATCTACAGCAAGAGTAGGAAAACAAAATTGATATTTAGGAAAATAAATAAATGGGTGGCAGTACCTCCCAATTAAACATGGGCCCCTTGACACTGTGATAAATTGGGCTAGTTGTGCAGTCCGGATCATCGCAAGCAACCACCATTTTCCCTGACCTCAGTAGCTGTTTATTTTTCCAAGGCTGAAACACGAACTCGTGGTTGTTGTTAGCATACAGAGGATCGCTCATCTGTATAACGGAACCTCGTTTTTCTGACATCGATATATTTTCCACTAGAAATAACAACAGAAGAAACGATACTGATGAAATTAATTCACTTCACCACTGCACTTTTAAACTAAAAATGATTCGTGGGAAGGAAATTTCGTGCCAAGATCTCAATTATGAGAGACAGCGTTAAAAAACACGTATGTAGAAGAAGGTACCCAAAAAAAAAAAAAAAAAAAGAGGCGCGCAAAAGTGCGACCGAGTATTAGGATGAATTGGTACCACTCATTATGGGAATAAAATTGGATAAGTAGAAAGAAAACATAAGGTTCAATAAAAGGGCGGAGCCAGAAATAAAAAACAGGGCGGATTAGAATTAATACAGTACAAAAAAATAAAAGTCATTTTTTATCGCTATAAGGTAAGTTTATTACGACAAAAAAAGATTGATGAAGTACAAGAGTAAAATACAAGGGCTCTTATTTCAATCACTTCATCCCTATATAATTGTTTTTCTATCAAAACACATAAAAAAAACTCGCTTTTTACATTCTATAAAATTGTCAAAACATATACTCCTTCAGTCTACGAAAAATGTGCTCGTTTGTATTTGACAGATTAAAAAAATTGTAAATAAAATAGATAAAGTAAGCGTATTTTGAGGCATTGTGTAATTTATAACTTTGTATTTATAATTGTTAAATAGTTCAAAACACTTAAATTAACTACAGAAATCTTCACGCATTTAGTTTTTATCCTAGCATGGCCACAAAATTTATTAGTGTGTTTATTATGGAAAAAAAGGTAAAATATTGGGTATTCAGAAGCCTCCCAATTAAGGGGTGTTTTCAAATATACAATTAAAAGGGGTAAAAAAACGTGTTTTCAAAAGCCGACTCTTCACAACTTTTCTTTTTCAGAAACACCCCCTAAATATTAGAAATATAAATATTCAATTTACTATTTTAGCTGCATAATGAAGCAGGACAAATTTGCAGATAAGATACAAGAAGAAATCATTCTAACCACCTCAGAAATACAAGAGCCTAGTAACAAATTAATGCAGATGCTATTAGGGATGACAATGGGGTTCAAACCCGGATCCACATTGAACCTGCCCTGCTTGAACCCAATCAAGCGGGTCCAGGGTGGATCGTGGTTTTGATAGGACCCCCACGGACCCGCCTAATAATATATTAATATTATTTTATGTATTTATAGGCATTATATGGACTTATTTTCAAATTAATGTATATAAATTTATTAATGTATTGATTATATATGTTATTTTTAAGTATTAGATGAATATTAAATAGTATTTGAAGCAAATATATTTTTAAACTTGATTACAAGGCGGGACGGGTTAGACCCGTCGGATCCCAAATAATTAAATAAAAGCCACTTATTTAGACTTGAGAGTCAAAAAGATTCCTTATCTTGGCATAGTTTAGTGAACATGTGGGGTTTGAGTATGTTAAATAATTTGGTAAACAAAGACGTGGGAAGTGGGTCAATACAGCACTTAGGCTCAAAATCAGCTTTGTTTTTGTACTGATAGATAAGAGTAACATAAAAGACATCAAGATCCCAACTTTTATTATGGGTGACAGCGTAAAAGAAAATAAAGACGCAAAAGTAGGTAGAAAATGTCCATTTAGAAAGAAAAATAAATGAGAAAGTATTAAGAAAAAGTTGTCTGAGTTCTTTTTGAGATAAAGTGCAATATTGTAAAAAATCAGGCATGCATGTTTTCCTTTTCAAGGAATTAATATTATTATTCTACAGTAATAATAAAAGTTTTCCTTAAATTCCACAACTTAAGAAAACATGCTTAAATTTGAAATTAAGTGCATTTAAGTTATAGCACTATGCTGAAACTTGGATCTTTTTGACACAGCATCCAGAGTTTAAAGCATAGAGGAATTGAAAATTTTGTGTCTCCTTCAGACGAGAAACCATCCAAATATACAACAAACATTATTATCTAAAAAAACATATTTAGCGATTTGTACTAATAATTAAACATGATTTTCTGAGTCGAAGGAGCTACACAAATTAACTTGCAGGTAGTGATCAAATTAGAAGTTTGGTTCTTGATTCCCAGCCATGGAATTAAGTTGCTTAATAAACAACCACAAGATGGATTTTTAATGTATGAGATGAAAAAGAAAACATGCATTTTTAAAATGACCCTATATGACTCAAAAGTCAATCAATAAGGAAGATACCCGAAACCCCATATATCTTATCATTCCCCCCACCCAAAATATAGCCCTGATACTTTTTACACGGTTATTAAGAAAATTGATATAATATATAAAAAGTAATAATATTGTATCACATCAAGTACAAATTAAATTATTTTTAAAATATTGTGTATGTAAGTTGAAAATTGTAGATAAAATTTATTATTTTCATTTTAAGCAAAATACTATTTTTTGGGGAGACCTAATAAGGCAACCAGGACCATTTTTCAAGAAGGGATAAATTATTATACTTTTTTGCATAAGGGAACTTCTGTTACACAAAAATGTAACATCTCCTGTTACATCATTCGATTAATGACACGTGTGCATACTATACAATTTAGAAATATGAGAATAACACTCTAACATAACCATTAAATCTATTTAGAAAATTATATTCATTTAGGCAACAAGTTGATTCTTTTAAAATGTCATCCAAAATTGAAAAATACAATATCTTTGTTAATATATTTTGTTAAAAAAAATTACGATTATTAATATATTTTGTTAAAAATAACCTAAAAAAAAAAGAGATTGGAAATAAAAGTGGAAAAATTCATTTCCTACTATTTGAATGTTGATAATATATTTTTATGTAATTCAATTATTATTATTATTATGTTTTATATATGTATATTGCAAGAGTTTACTTGTCAAGTTTTATATTTTTTACAAACTTTATAATTAAATATAACATTTGGATTTTTATAGAATTTATATTTTTTATAGATATTAATTACATACAAATTTTATATTAGTACATATAAATTTTATGTGTAATGAAAGATTTTTTTTTTCATTTTTTTGCTTAAATGTGTAATGACAGAGTTTGTTTGTAATATTTTATAATATTTTAAAATATTTAAATTTTAATATTTTTACTTACAATAAAGTTTTCATTTTTTTTTCGGTTAAAAAACTGCTTTCATTTTTTTTATTGGAATGAACGTATATTTTATATAATAAATTAAAACTATTAAGTTTATAAGTGTAAGAGTCTAATTAATGAATGATTATTAGTATGTGTTGTAAATCTAGAAGATTTATTATTCCAAATCTAGAAGATTTGATGTGGACATTACTAATGGACCAATAACCCAATGAGCTTCATATCTTAAACTAGGGGTTTATTCTTATAAATAGACTATTGTACTCATAATTGTAATTACTCATACACAAGAATATTAGTGAAACTCCTGGCTTGACTCGCCCCCAGACGTAGTCGTTCCCGACGAACTGGGTGAACAAATCTCGTTTTTTATTCTACGCACTTATTTACAACACGTTATCAGCACGAGACTCTACCTGAGATTAAACGGTACGTCCTAAAATTAATTCTCTACAAATCATATGAATTAATCCCCGTACCGAATTATTTGATCCATGCGTTACATGATTTATATGCTCTAGAATTATTAATTTGGTTTGTTCTTGTAATTAATTTAATCAAATCGTGTTTCGAATTGGATTAATTTCAAATTGAGAATCGAACGAGCAACGGCCGCCGCCCGAAGATGAACGGCCGCCGCCGCCCAGCGCGACGTCCGCGGCCCAGCAGCTGCCGTCGTCCGCGCAGCACTACCCATGCGCTGCCGGTCGCCCCTTCGCCGCCTCCGCCCGCCTCCGTGTGCGACGTTGAGGTGGCGCAAGCCCATTGCACGTGGCGTCATTCTCCCCGGATTTTGTGAAATTCTAATCTAATTTCGGTTTCGTTTTAGGATAACACAAAATTCTAATTAATTTATTTTAAAATCCTGAAAATATTTCGTTAAATTTCATTAATATACATGAAATATTTAACCTCGTGAATATGCATGTTTATTAAGTCGTAAATTTTCCTTGAAATTATTTTCATGTGATTATCGTTCATAAAAAATATTTTGCATGTATCTATGATTTAATTATCTTACGTGCATTATTTTTCTCGCACATGGTTTATTTCTTTATAGTCCGCATATTATGCCCGGGTAGACGGTGCCCGGTAATTGTCGGACCGTAATTTATGTTTTGGGTAGACGGCGCTCAATTCTTTCTTCTATGTGCTCTAGAATAATCAAATAAATTTTTATTTCTCCGTTGTCAATAAATTGGTCACAACTCTTAACATGTCACTTTAAAATCGCAGTGAATAATATCTGATATTACCATGAAAGAATTCGATGAGTTTGCTCTCGATGGTAATAACTACCTGACATGGGCGCAAGATGTCGAGATCCATCTAGCCTTAAATGAGTTGAGCGAAACAATTCTCGGATGTTCAAAATCCACTAACGCCCTGAAGGCGAAAGCGTTGATTTTTCTAATGAATCACCTGAGTGAGGAATTCAATTTTCAGATCCTCATTCAGGGACCCCGGAATATTGTGGAACTCCCTGTAGGACCGTTTTCAACAACAAAATAATATACTCCTCCATCCGGTATAATACGATTGGTTGAGACTCCGTTTCCAAGACCTTAAGTCTATAGTGGAGTACAACTCTGTTTTGCATCATATTGTAACCCAGTTGATGCAAAACAATCTGTCAACATTCCACGCTAGCAACCTTATACTCCGGCAGCAGTATAGGGACAATTATATGATTGGTTGCTAACGTGGAAGGGGGAGAGATAATAAGATGATCTGGGCAAAAGGCCGAGGTCGTAGTACATCCGGTGGTCACAGAACCTCGAATTTCACTCTTCAAAATCTGGCAATCAAGATAAGGTTGAGCATTCCTACTACAGATGTGGATGCAGAGACCATTGGTCTCGCACGTGTCGCACTCCCAAGCACTTGGTTGAGGCTTATCAAAAGAAGCAGAAGGACGACAAGGGATAGGCCCCTAGAGTCGAATCTCACCATGACAGCCTACCTGAAGCAGACTTTGACCAAGACAGCGTCGATCCTCTGGGCATCAAGCTCAAGAACTTTGGAAATGATGAGTGATTTGCGTATTTGATTGTTTTAGTACTTTATTTTTTGATAAAATAATTTAAGTTTTTGGGTCCTTTCTTTCGGATATTTTATTTTATGGTAGATATTATAGTTTAGCTTCGATGTGTTTACCTTAAAGTTATCCATTAAATTTACTTGGATATTGCTGTACATGGCTTGTAAACATATCAACTATTAGGTTTGGGTTATTTCCTCTGGCATGATGGATTAAGATTGTGATTTATGTTTGGTAGATAGCGCCACCACTCATACAATCTTAAGAGATAGGAAGTATTTTCATAACTTGGTAGAACGTTAGGGGAGTATAACTACAATAACCGATGATAGTATGTTGATAATGGGCTCCGGAAGAGCTTCCATTGTCCTCCCCGTGGGTACCGAACTCATAATCGATAATGCTTTATTGTTTCCACAATCTAAGCATACCCTGCTCAGTTTTAGAGACATTAGGATAAATGAATATCACATTGAAACTGAAACTTAGAACAATAAACGAATACCTTTTGATGACTATTACTCGAGGTAGCCGTAAACAATTTATAGAAAAACTTCATTCCTTCCCCTCCGGATTGTACTATTCCTACATCCAGCCGTCTAATTCCCATCTAGCTATGAGTATGAAATTGTATGACCTGAACTTTTTTAAATTATGGCATCAGCGGTTAAGTCATCCAGGACAATCTATGATACGTAGGATTCTATCTAATTCAATTAGTCATAAAATTTCGAATAATAGAATCCTTCCTGTTGATGAATTTATTTGTGATACATGTTCTAAGGGTAAGTTAATAGTGCGTCCGTCGTGCACTAAGGTTGGACTAGGGCCTCCGATTTTCCTTGAAGCGAATTCAAGGAGATATTTGTGGATCGATTCACCCAGCATCAGGACTATTTCGGTACTTCATGGTCCTTATTGATGCCTCCACTAGGTGGACATATGCCTGTTAGCTGTCTACCCGCAATCAAGCTCATGCAGAGTTCATTGCAAAAACGATCGAGCTTCGAGCTCAGTCCCTAGACTATCCAATCTATTCACATGGATAATACTGCCGAGTTTACCTCGAGAGCTTTTACAGATTACTGTATGGCCCTGGGAATTAAAGTGGAACATTCGGTCCCCTACGTCCATAATGGTCTTGCTGAGGCGCTAATAAAATGTATCAAACTAATCACGAGACCATTACTTATGAACTTTAAACTACCCACTTCATGCTGGGGGCATGCAGTCCTACATGCATCGCACTTAATACAAATCCATCCAACTGCATATAATGATCATTCCCCCCTATAATTAGTGCGTGTGGAAGAATCTAACATTTCTCATCTGCGTATTTTCAGATGTGCGGTATATGTTCCGATAACATTACCAAAGCGGACCTCTTTGTACCCACAAAGGAAACTCGATATTTACGTCGGATTTGACTCTCCATCCATTGTGAAATACCTCGAGCCTTTGTCCGGGGATTAATTAAATGGCCTGGTTCACTGATTGCACATTCGATGAAGATCACTTCCTGGTATTAGGGGGAGATCCGAATTCAAAATTGAATGAATGTCGGGAGCTTACGTGGAATGTAAGTGATCTTCAGTATCTAGATCCACGCACTAGTCAATCTGAATCAGAAGTTCATAAGATCATTAATTTACAAAATTTAGCAAACAATTTGTCAGACGCGTTCACTGACCAAAGAAGTGTAACTAAATCACATATACCTGCAGTAAATGCTCCCCAAAGAGTTGAGGTCCCAAGCATACCGAATGCTCAAGCCCCCACACGCCAAAAGCGTAAAAGAACCTCAAGAGATACTAGTACACCTAAACGTAAAGCTAGCAAAACTGGTCAGTCGAATGTAAAATCTCCAGAAGAGGCTCGTCTAGATAACACAAAGTCTCTTGGAGACGAGAGTCCTAGTGATGAAGCACGTGCACAAAATATTCAAAGCACTAGAACGGTGGAACGACCAGACCCAAATACAATGGGAAATGAGGAAGGGCTGGTTGACGTAAATGTCGAAGTCTCTGTGAATTTAACAGATACGGGAGAAACATATAATAGAAATATTACTGTCGTCGACGACACATTTGCAGCGGTATTTGCTCTTTCCATTAACGATCCGGATCTAGAACCCAAAACTATCGTTGAGTACCGGAAGCACTCCGATTGGGTAAAATGGAAAGAGACAATTGAGGCAGATCTCGCATCGCTTAACAAAAGACAAGTATTTGACTCTTTCATTCGTACACCCGCGCGCGCTATCCCTGTAGTATATAAATGGGTTTTTGTACGAAAATGAAATGAGAATAATACTACGGAGAGGTATAAGGCGATGCTTGTAGCTCAAGGATTTTCGTAGAGACCCGGGATTGATTTTGATCAAACCTATTCTCCCATCATGGACTCAATAACGTTCCGCTACTTGATATCTTTGGCAGTTAAAATGAATCTCCAAATGAGATTAATGGACGTAGTAACCGCGTACTTATACGGATCACTTGATGCCGACATTTATATGAAAATCCCCGATGGATTTGACATTCCTCAAATGAGGGATGGTGAAAATCGCAGTATGTATAGCATAAAACTGCAGAAGTCGTTGTATGGCCTGAAGCAATCGGGCTTCATGTGGTACAACTGACTTAGTGAATTCCTTCCGAAGAAGGGATACACATTCGATAAAGCTTTTCCATGCGTATTCACGAAGAAATCGCAAAATAGTTTTTACATCATATTCGTCTATGTTGATGACCTGAACATAATCGGAACATGCAAAGAGATTGAAGAAGTCAGTTCAATCTTGAAAGTCGAATTCGAAATGAAAGCCTTGGGTAAAACCAAGTACTACCTCGGCCTACAGATCGAGCATCTCCTAGAAGGAATTCTTATACATCAGTCGACCTATGTGAAGAAGGTATTGGAGAGATTTCACATGGATAAATCTCATCCACTTAGCACCCCTATGGTTGTTCGATCCCTCGAAGTGGATAAGGACCCATTTAGACCAAGAGAAAATTCAGAAGAAATTCTGGGGCCAGAAGTTCCTTATCTTAATGCTGTTGGAGGATTGCTCTATCTCGCAAATTGCACTCGGCCGGATATTGCATTTGCTGTCAATTTGCTTGCGAGACATAGCGCTTCTCCTACAAGGAGACATTGGAATAATGTTATGCATGTTCTGCGGTACCTCCAAGGATCTCAAGATCTTGGACTGTTTTACCGTAAGAACCAAGACAAAACCTTAGTAGGTTATGCGGATGCTGGATATTTATCTGATCCCCACAACGCCATATCCCAGACTGGTTACGTTTGTCTCTGTGGTGGTACCGCGATCTCATGGAGATCGGTCAAACAAACTATGGTTATCACGACTTCAAACCATTCAGAGATAATAGCTTTATTTGAAGCCGCACGAGAATGTGTTTGGTTAAGGTCCTTGGTAAAACACATTGGTGACTCGTGTGGTATCGCTAAAGGCGATACACCTCCCACCGTTATATTTGAAGACAACGCAGCTTGCATCACACAAATGAGTAATGGGTACATCAAGGGAATCCTGACGAAACATATTTCACCTAAGTTTTTCTACCCATACGAACTCCAGAAGAGTGACGTGATTACCATTCAAAAGGTGTAATCTAGTAACAATCTAGCAGATCTGTTTACTAAGTCCTTACCTACGTCTACTTTTGAAAAGTACGTTCGTGGTATTGGGATGCAAAGACTCAAAGTGTTGTTGTCTTCAGGGGGAGCGGTAACCCCGAAATGAATCTAGAAGATTTGATCTAGAAGATCGATTACATTCCTCCCTAACTTATTATTTGGCCGATACCTAGCACGTGGAGTTTTTATGACAAGATATTTATGTTATGCTGTAATGTCCAAGGAGGAGTGTTGTAAATCTAGAAGATTTATTATTCCAAATCTAGAAGATTTGATAATGGACCAATAACCCAATGGGTTTTATATCTTAGACTAGGATTTTATTCTTATAAATAGATTATTGTACTCATAATTGTAATTACTCATACACAAGAACATTAGTGAAACTCCTGGCTTGGCTCGCCCCCAGACGTAATCGTTCCCGACGAATTGGGTGAACAAATCTCGTCTTTTATTTTACGCACGTATTTACAGCAGTATGCATGAATATATAAGTAATTGAATAATAATTGCTTTTTAAAAGATTTTTGGGATGAGATTTGCAACTAATTTGCTTCCTTTAAATTAGTATCATTACCTAATATATTAAATAATTATTTTATAGGGTGTCATTTTCATTTTCTTAAATTTTATAGGATGTATACGTGGCATTGATTTAAATGATATAACAAGAGATGTTACACCATTGTATAATAGGAGATCCCGTCCGATTTTTTTGTGGCTAGACTGACAACAGGTTGATATATCCCAAAGTCGAATCTATCTTTTCCAAAACAAGAAATTGCATTTTCATTCTTTTCCCATTCACAAATATTTTACAAACCTTCCATGTCCACAGTTGATAAATTTCAAGTACCTTGGAGTATTAAAGTTAGGGATGGACATCGGTTCGGGTATTTGAACCCGAACTAGATCGGGTACCTGAAATTTCGGATATCCAATATTTGTTTTATTAAATTAATTAATATAAGATTTCGACACAAACATATAAGATTTTGTAATGTATACAATGAACAAGTAATGTGTACAATGAACAAGTTGAACGTGCATGTCCCACCCAAAAGTCTTGGTCTTTCTGTCATTATTTATAAGTATGTCTTCCTCATATTGACTAAGAAAAATAGCAAATTGACAAAAGACACATGCTACAAGATTGTAAATGGATATTAATCCTTTAATATATAGAGTAGTTAATGTTCAATTTATATTTAATTTTAAGACGAAAAGTAGTGTATTTATGCCAATAAATACTTGAAGGACATAGCTGTTTAAATTAAAAAAGTTAAAGAATATTTTTTTTTTCCTAAATTAAATGTTTAACAACTTATTTGAATAAAAAAATTAGGATTCCAGAGAGAAATAATTTAGGATTCTAATTATATTTTTCCAATATTAAATGACCAGTAAATTATTATTTCAATAAATATTAGTATTTAATAAATTTAAAAACAAAATGAGCAATTCTCATATACACCAGGTGCACGGTGCACTCACTTAATAGTTACGGTTGCTTACACTGAAAAGTGTAGGCCGATTACACTGAAAATCGATTTTCAGTATAAACTTTTCAGTGTAATCTAATCACACTTTTTAATGTAATCAAATCATACTTTTCAGTGTAAACGGTGTCAACTGTTGAGTGAGTGCACCATGCACCAAATGTACAAAAAAATTACTCTTACAAAAATTTGGAATATAAAAATAAAATACAGAACACATCTCCCTTTTCTTTTTCCTTCTCTCTTGTAATTAGATCACAGCTATAAAATCATTCATCCAACAACAGTATATATAGAGTCTACAAATAGACCAACTTATTACATCAACTTTCCCACACAACCTTATCTCGCCTCTACTACGTACGCCTACAGTGGTACAAAAGAATCAAAACATACATGTATAATGTATTCTTATCTATCTATCTACCGCTGTTTACGTGGCGGGCTCGACGAATCAGCTCGATTTATTCGTTTCTTTCTGTACCTCCACGCAACTTGGATTCGTTTCGCTGCAAGTCCTCGCCAGTATGGCGACTCGTATCTGCAATGCACATGAATTCATATTCGACGATATCGAATGGAGGCAATGGATTAATTCGATGAACACGAGTTACCTTATGGCGCCTTGAACGCGTGGACTTCTCAAGAATCTCGCGAAAAGGCTCGTCACTTCTTCAAGATCTGCTGCCCGCAATACGAAAGCTTCGACGTTTGACATGCAACTTACCACCCTGTTGCTCAACAATCTGTGTCCTGGAATCCTAATTCTTTTTCCATCTGATAATTTAGAGATAGAGCTAAGTGTTAATTTTTGTACATTTGCAATTTTTTAGTATCCTCTTTCCTAAAATCCAAAGGATCCCAAATACAAAAGAGCTGGTAAATTGCAAATATTTAGGACTAAAGACATGGCCAAAGACGGAGCCAAGAAAAAAATTCAGGGTGGACTAAAGGTCTACTATAAATACAAGTTCGATTCTTGGCTGAACTATTTTTTTTTTTAGTTTTTACATAGATATAAAGTAAATTTCCAACAGCTGAGTCCAACCTAGCCAACCAAAAGCTCCGTCCTAGAACAAGGAGAACACTAAAAAGCTGATATCATTAGTAGGGGAATAAATTTTATTTAGGACCGTAATTATGGGGTTCCGGATAATAATTGTAGGACAATATATTTACGAGATGACACATTTTGGTTTTCACACATGTAGGCCAACGTGGAGTGTTTCAGGTTGGCAAAATTAGAACATTATATTTAATTTTCGAATAGTTAGGTCAAACACGGGACATTTTTGTCCAAATTGGAGTGTTCAAAAGCCTAACTGGGTGAAAATTAAAATATATTTCCTCATTAGTAGTTTTACCTTTATTTACGGAAGAATGTTCGAGACACCAAGTAAGAAGTTCTTCGCCGCAAACATCCCCTTCAGACAAGGGAGAACTAATCCCGTCTTCCCCCATGCTTTCCATCTTCCCTCGAATAATGAATACCATTTTGTCGACAAGGCCGTTATGGTACAGGATTTTACTGCCTTGGATATATGTTTTCGTCTTTAATCTCTCGCGTATAGCGTCAATGATCGGTTCATCCATTAGTTGAAATATTCGGACCTAGCAGAAAATTTATCAGAAAATCTGAAAAATCATTGCAAATATGGACTTAAATCTTTTCATTTAAACATGGTGATAGAACTTACTTTCTCGACAAATTTGAAGAGATGGCGCCTAATTTGTCGTTGGAGATCTTCTGGTAAGTTCTCCATCAGAACTTCTTCATTTACGCCCCTGGTGGCGGCCCAATTAAAGCGTTCAGAGCTTCGAACTCGACTGCATGGAAGCACACATTTAGGCACGTCGGTGAAAAGAATCCTTTAAACTGAGCAGAAGTAGATAAATATGTAGTAACCTTCGTAGTTCTTCAGGCAAGCGACGATGGCTCATCCACAGCTCAACGTCACGGCGTCTTAAAGACATTTCTAACTTCCTGCACGAAAAAAATTAAACTAAATGTAAAACTCAATGTGAATGAAGTTGAAAACGAAAAAGAAATGTCACGTGTATTGATGGGGACTAAAGTCGAACCTGCGTCCAAGAGCCTGGAGAAAATTCTGAATATTTCCGATAAGCAGAGCAAAGAGCAGAAGCCCGACTCCGATGATCGCCATAGTGAAAAGAACTTCCCACACAAAGTAACTTGGCACTTGATTCCCCGCCAAGGTACTAATTTGCTTAGAACAACAATCAAAAGTTCGTTTTGTTTCAGAGAAAGTCGTCTTCTTATTTAACTATAGACAAAGTATAGAGTGAAAATGGTTCATACATGAGTCATTGAAGAGTATTAGTTGTTTTTACTAAGGAGTATTAGTTGTTTTAACTAAAGTGTATTAGTTGTTTTTCAGTGAAGAGTATTAATTGTTTACTGAAAACAAACTAAGACTCCTCAGTGATAACAACTAATACTCTTCAATGATTCATATATGAACCAATTTCACTCTATAAATACTCTTAAATACATATAAAAAATGAGTGTTATCGTATAATTAAAGATACCTGAAACCCCCAAAACAGTGAGTACACATATCTCGTTAATATACTTTTATAAGTGGTTAGATTGACAGCAGTTTCATATATCCCAAAGTCGAAACCATCTTTCCCAAAACAAGCAGTTGCATTTTCATTGTTCTTCCAAGCCTCCCATACTGAAAGACTCCCATTGATCACGAATCTTATATTATAATTATCTCCATGTCCACAGTCGATAAAATCCACACAATACTTCGTAAGGTTGCTGTCCCGACAGGCATTTCGAAAACATTGGTTTACCCTCTACACACATATATTAAGAGAGATGAGCTAAGTATTTGAATGCTAATACAAAATAATAAAAAAAGAATGTTTTATAAGAGGGTGTTTGGCTGAGCTTATAAGCTCTTTAAAACAGCTTATAAACACTATCAATATATTTGGCAAAATAAGATGTTTAAATCATAAAGTAAGCTCCCAATAGCTTATAAGCTGTAAAAAATAAGTTGAGATTTCCATCTTATTTTCTTAACCACCACCCCCCCCCCCCCCCAACCACCCACCCCACCTCTACATCAACATTAAAAAAAAAAAAAAATAGTTTATACTCCCTCCGTCCCACTTAAATTTGCACCCTATAAGATGACACAATTATTAAGAAAGTGTGTTTTTTGAATAAAATAGTAGCATATGTGTATAAATTTGTGAGTGTGCACGCAAGTCAATGTTTCATTTTTTGGTAGCGTGCAAATTCAAGTGGGACAGACCAATACAGAAAGTGTGCAAATTTAAGTGGGACGGAGGGAGTATTAAAATTATAATTTAAAAAATATTTATTATAAAATCTCAAAGATCTTATAAGTTGTACTAGCCAAACACTTTAACAACTTATAAGCTACTTAAAATTCACATCTTATAAGCTCTTAAAAAAACTTATAGGCCGAAGAGACTCTAAGTCAAAGGCAACCTGTAGGCCGAAGAGATACCAACACGAGCCGACCACGTGGCTGGCCAAAACGAATGTAAGAAGATTCATGACGAAATTCGACCAGGCTGACTCGAAGATGAAGCCAGTTGGGGATGAACCAGCAACCAAAGGTAAGAATCTGTATAGCCTTGGAACCAACTGAACAAGAATTGCTGCTCGAAGAAGATTTTTAGCATAATTGGCACCGGACCCGATGGAGTCTGCTGGTAAGATCAACAGAATGATAATCTAAAGAAGGCAAATAACACAGTTTTAGTAACTATCGTGCTAGAATTCAAACATTATTTGTTGGAACATGACATGTACTAACCTGTGGCAGGGGCAGTACTACAAAGAAATCCATTATAAAATGCCCCGAGAGATAATGCCGGGCAATCATTTTAGGGTCGTCGACTAAATCTCCAGATCCCACAACTCTGGTTTCAGGAGCAACATAAGCTAGCCTGAACTGCAAAATGACAACATACATTTACTTGTAAAATATTTTCATAAAGAGAAACTCTTTTGATAACTAAAATATGGAAATGAACGAGTACTCAATCATGCAACAAGTAAAACCAAGTATGATCAAGAAATTACAAAAGGCTTCGATCAAGAATGAAAATATTCGGATATATTCATTTTTCGTGGTCATCGATATAGATATTGGGGGTAACGATATTTCCATAATATCCGTAAAAAAAATTAGCAATATCGATAAATATCATTATGCAATATCAATTCCAATTGTATTTTTGTATAATTTAAGCATAATATTGATAAAATATCGAGAAAATGTCGAAAAATATCGGGAAATATCGAAAAAATATCGGTAATATCGATTGATATCACAAATGTAAGGTTTACTCTATTTTTATTGTTAAATTTATGTATTAAAAGTTTGTTATTAAATTTTCATAATTTTTCAAATTTACCGATATCGATATCGATATTCGATTTCAAATATCCATCGGTATTTCCACAAATTCAAGGACTCGATACATCTATCGATACCAATATTTTCAACCTTGGCTTCAATGCAGTTTCAAGAGAGTATAAGTACCTGAAGGAGGATATGGAGCAGATAAATGAAGTCAGTAAAGCTTCTCAGGACGACGAATGTTGTTGTCAACGGCCAGTTTAAAACGATACACTTGTTTTGCTGAGACAAGACAGTCCATTAGTTAACTTCCCCAGTCATGCAGTAAACATATAGGCAATAACTTCATCGATAAAGTAACAAAGATCAAAGAATGGTATCAGTTTAAAGCATATAAAGTGCTAAGTATTGTCTTTAAGAAGGCTTACCTCCTGTACATATAACAGAAAAAAGAACAAAGGATCAAGAAAAACTGCAAACGAGCAAGCAATAACGAAGAACTTGTTCCACTGCTGAACAACTTTCGCGTGAGGATTCATAACTCCAGGAATATAATTTTGCAGAAAGGACCAAAATCTCTTCGCCCAGCCTTTAGCGTCTCCATGGAGCATATTGTGCATCTGCCAAAACGTGCACAACATTTGAACATTACGAGTGCATTTGAACACAATATTTAGAATACTAGTACCTTTGCATCAAATATATCCGATGTTCTAGAAGCCTTCTGGCGCCCCTTAACGTTGTAATACATCGGACAAGTTGTGCAGTACGGATCGTTGCACATCCCGAGCTGCCCGGACCTCAGAAGGTGTTCGTTTTTCCCCATATAGTCATCCACTGCCCACTCGTTATTCTTGGCCCGATCAATGGAAGAAGGGTATCTTTCCACCTTGGGCTCGGCGGTTTTTTGGGGAGGCTGAAAGACGAACTCGTGGTTGCGGTTAGAGTTTATGGGACCACTCATCTGTATAACGGAAGCTCGTCTCTCAGTCCTGAGAGGTCCGGTGAAACCCACGAGGTTGGGCTCGTATTCCAGAGAGTTGGTAGGGATGGACATTGATGCACTTCTTGTCCGACCTCTTGTGGAGCCATTCTGCTCGTCTGAGGGCACGTACAGGACTGGTAGCATAGGTGTTTCGTCTCTTTCGGAAGCAGCCATTCACCAAATGTACCTTGGTTTAGGTGTTTCCTACTTCAGAAAATTGCCATCAAAGATCATAGTTCAAACAGAAATTCTTGAAAAGTTCAGTATTGAATCCATCATTACTATTCTAGACATGACTTTATTTTTTCCCTTTCACCAGAAACACTTAACTTTTTTCCCATCATATATGTTTTCAATTCCATAATTCACTTGTGGGCAATTTCCATAATATTGTAAAAGAGAGCATATGCTTTAGCTGATATATATGAACAAACTGAACAACATTGAACAATTTAGTCTAAAGAAGTATATTGGTTTAGGTGTTTCCTAGTTCAGACAATTGGCATCAAAGATCATAGTCCAAACAGAAATTCTTGAAAAGTTCAGTATTGAATCCTTAATTTCATGTTTAGTTAATACAATCATCACAATTCTAGACATGGCTTTAATTTTTCCCTTTCACCATAAAAAACACATAACTTCTCCCATCATATATGTTTTCAATTCCATAATTCACTTGTAGGCAATTTCCATGTTAAATTCTTGAAATATCTTAACAGAGAGTGTATGCTTTAGCTGATATCAATACACACACTAAGATGTATATATGCAGAGAAATACACAGGACAATACAACACCAAACCACTTTTTACAAATTGATACAAAATAATTGAACAAATGCACAAAAAATAGTTGAACATGAGTATTTTTCGAACATTGTACTATCTTGTAAATAGTGGTTTGGTATTGCACCATTTCGTAAACGCCCCATATAAATATGAACTTATTAACCAACATTGAATAATATAGTATATAAGAAGTACAAAATAGCATCTTGTACAAAATTGAACAAAATCATGACCACAAACTCACTGCAACACCAGTAGGAGCATCAAACACATGATCATTCACATAAACACAGGTTAAAATAACAAATCGACAAAAAATCATCCAAGCAAAAAAGTAAGAAGAGAAAATCTGTAATGAAATATAACCCATTTGCACAGAAGTAGAAAAAATATGTCTGTGCAAATTGTTTTGAACCTAATTGTAATTAGAGTCTCTTTTTGGAACCATTTTGTACAAAATTGAACAAAACCATGACCACAAACTCACAGTAACACCAGTAGTAGCATAAAACACATGCTCATTCACATAAACACAGGTTAAATTAACAAATTGACTATATTTACAATTCGGTGCAAAACATTTGCACAGAAGTAGAAAAAATCGTGTCTTTGCAAATTGTTTTGAACCTGTTTGTAACTAGAGTCTCATTTTGGGACCATTTTGTAATTTTCCCAAATACAAAATTGAACAAAATCATGCTCACAAACTCACTGTAACACCAGTAGTCGCATAAAACGCATAATCATTCACATAAACACAGGTTAAATTAAATTAACAAATTGACAAAATAGAATCCAAGCAAAAATCATCCAAGCAAAAAAGTAAGTAGAGAAGCAAACCTGTTTGAGCAGAGAAGAAGTCAAATTCAGTCCCAAAAATGCCCACCAGCTACAACACCAAACTCAAAAAAACATAAAGAGAAATGTAATCAAGAAAATACATATCAATGGGAAAGCTTAGAAGGCGTTGAATTCCTTGACTTGTAAAGAACGGGGGAAGTGAGGAGAGAAGAATAGTCAAGTCTGTATCTCTGTGTTTTGTTTATTAATAATAATTCGATTAAAAGGGAAGACTCAAAAGCGCTGACCATAAAGAGAGAAACCAGAATTACACGCTACAGAAAGAAGATAGAAACACGTACACACACACCCATGTGGGTATGTGTGTGCATTCTTGTACAACAGCGCCGGTCGTTATCGTTGTGAGTAACGATATCCAGCAGAGCAGTACGGCTATGTGTGGATGTGGTACTGTTGGCATTGAAGGTTGTTACACGGATCGACCCGACCCGACTTTTGAGTTTTGTCGCGCCTTGACCCACAAAAAATGTCTTGGTCTTTAATTTGAATTATTAAATGGACGATAAATCTATATCTATACTATATCTATATTAGAGCCGGCAATTTGGGCCCGGCCCGCCCGACATATGGGTTGGGCTGGGCCCAAAAAATAGAGGCCCGAAAAAACCGGGCCGTTTTTGGCCTGGTTGATTTTTTTTTTATCTATTTTATTTTTAAATTATTATAATTAGTGTTGTTTCTTTAAATGATATTCAGTGTTGTAATTACAAATATATGGACATACTTGACTTGATACTGCCATAATAAGGAATTTAGTGTCGTATATTTAGTTTTTAAATGATATTTAGTGATATTTAAATGATATTTAATGTTGTATATTTAGTTTTTTTTTTTTTTAAACATACTTGACTTGATAGTTGATGCCATAATAAGGAATTTTGTAAATGAAGCCCCTCAATTTTCAGTACCGTGGAATAAAAAAACTCTACCAAACATTATTTTGAGATTAGGAAAAAAATTAAAAAAAAAAAAGTTGAAACGGGCCGGGCCGGGCCGGTCCGTTAGCCCGTGGGCTATGGTTGGGCAGGGCTAGGCTGGGATTTTACAGGCCCGACGTGCAAATGGGCCGGCCCGACCCAACCCGTGAATAGTGATTGACTCGACGGGCTGGGCCGGCCCGGCCTGCCCGTTTTGCCAGCTTTAATCTATATATATATATATATATATATATATATATATATATATAAAAGTAGAAGTGAGGAGAGATAAACCGTTGTTATTATTGGAGCAAGTGAAATTCACCTGTTTTGTAGTGCAATGGTGAGTCTCACTTTTCATGAAAAATAGTGGATTAACTTTATCAAATTTTTTTTTAATTTTGCACCAATAATTTCAAAAAAAATTAAGCTATTAGTTTTAAATTTATTTTCAACACACTATATATCAACAAAATTATCTTTTAAATATTTTTAGTTTAACATATATACTACACATATAAAAAGAAAAACCATATTTAAAATATTTATTTTATTATTTTTTAAAGTGTTTATTTTATTGACTTTAACTATATATGATGGATTGAATTTAAATAATTTTTATTTAGACTATATAAGTTTTGTTAAATATTAAAATCATATTATGAATTTTAGTATTTGTTATGAATTTAATACATAATTGAAAATTGTATGATTAATTAAATAGTTGCAATGCTCACATAATATACAATATAATTTTCACGACAAATTCTAGGGTGCATCCAAGTGCATAGTATGCACTTGGATTTTGCACCCAATTTGAATTTGATTTTAAAATCAATTATGACTAAATTCGCGGGTCGGTTGTGGGTCGGTTTGTGGGATCCAACAAAAAATTCGCGGGTCAGGCACAGCCCGACCAAAATTCGCGGGTCTGGTAACAATCGGAGTCGCAAATGGGTCGCGCGCGCTTCGTACCAATACCCGAAGTTATATCACCAATACCCGAAGTTATAATCACCAATACCCGAAGTTATAATCACCAATACCCGAAGTTATATCACCAATACCCGTAGTTATATCACCAATACCCGAAGTTATAATCACCAATACCCGAAGTTATAATCACCAATACCCGAAGTTATATCACCAATACCCGAAGTTATAATTACCAATACCCTAAGTAATGATAACCAATACCCCAAGTTATAATCACTAATACCTCAAGTTATATCCCTAAAAAATTATTTACCAATATCTCGAGACTTAATCATCAATACCCCAAGTTATAATCACCAATACCATAAGTTATATTCTCCAATAGCCTAAGTTATAATCACCAATACCCTAAGAATTACTCAATAATAATGTATCAAATAATTATTCAGGATTACCCCAAGAGTTAATTACCAATATCCCAAGTTATAATCAACAATACCCCAAGATTTGATCCACCAATACCCGAAGTTATAATAACCAATACCCCAAGTTGTAATAACCAATACCCCAAGATTTGATCACCAATACCCGAAGTTATAATCACCAATACCCCAAGATATAATCACCAATACCCCAAGATTTGATCACCAATACCCGAAGTTATAATCACCAATACCCCAAGTTGTAATAATCAATCACCAAGATATAATAACCAATACCCCAAGATATAATCAACAATACCCCAAATTGTAATCACCAATATCCCAAGATTTGATCACCAATACCCGAAGTTATAATCACCAATACTCCAAGTTGTAATAAGTCTCAAACAGAAAAAGTAGGTCCAACACTGTCAAACGTTGGAATTTGGACCCAGGCTTACGTACATCACCACACGGTGCGCGGTGAGTTCAACTCGAATCGTCGATCCGCTTTCAAAAAGGTATTACAATAAAAATTCTGAGTCTGACTCCAAAAGTTATGTCTGTTTTGATTTCTACCGACGAGCACCAGGTACGGAGGTCAATTTGGTGCAATAAGAGATGAATTGTGATTTAGATCTGAGGAGAAAAACTCAGTCGCACCGGAAAGGAAAAGGCACCAGAGGGGAAAACACCAAGATGAATTATGTGGCGACCACTGCATCACCATTAATGGAGGAAGAAGCAGAAGATCGTACGTGTTTTGCTGTGGGTTTTTGGTTTGAGTTTTTTTCTCTAGGTTTTGGACCTGAGACCCGCGAATTTAGTATTCGGATCGGCTGACCCGCGAGTTTTAGTCGGATCAGCCGACCCGCGAGATTCTATGATTTGGTCAAAATATATTTAAAATTAGGGTGCAAAATCCAAGTGCATAGTATGCACTTGGATGCACCCTAGAACTACTCAATTTTCACATATTAATTGGTTTATGGAATTAAATTTATTTAATTCAAATTTTTTATATAATTTATTATGCAATTTTGCATTTAAATTTTATAGTATTCAATCTGTGCATCGCACGGGAGAAACACTAGAATGTGAGTAAGGTATCGGTGCAAGTATTACTATGATAGCGGGAAAGTATCATTTTCTGGAACTGGGGTGCATTTAGTAGTTTGAGAGGTGTATTTCAGCAGGTCAGTTTCTCTTCATAACAGAAATAACTGTATTTCTGTTGCAACCGAAGGCAAATTCGATCAATTGAGCTGATACCGAATCAAATTCAGTTCGAATACTTGTTGGGCACTGACGTGCGAAGCCCTATGCATATAATCCCTCTGTGAATCGATGTGTACACTGATAATTTTGTGAATTAGGGTTCTTAGAGTGAGTTCTTTATTCTGTGAGAGGAAGTCCGAAATTGAAGGGAATAATTGTAAACATTGATACACGATTGTATAGTGAAATCCTTCATCCCCCCGTGGATGTAGATCTTGTTATCGAACCACGTAAATCATTTTGCACCATTTTCTAATTTAAGTCCTTTAAGTTTTCTGATTTGCCATTGATTCCAATTGAAAGCTATTATTTTCTTAACAAATTGGCGCCGCCTGTGGGAAGATTGAATCAAGATGACAACGTTGAAGCTTGAGGTGGACAAATTTACCGGGAAAAACGATTTCGAATTGTGGAAGATCAAAGTGAATGTGTATAATTCATATTATCTCTGACCCAACACTTATACATATTCAATAATTTAATATAATTAAGTAACCAAAAATCAATTAAAGTTCCATTAGCCAAATTTATACGTCATAAGAGTGATTTCAATATAAAACAAGTGTCACATTGTCAATTTAAATTATATTATATAATAAATTTCAATTGAAAAATGCTTAATAAATAGGATTCGCAAGAAGGATTCGAGTATCCGTTAGTGGATTCGCCACGTGGCAGCTGAATTCGGCACGTGGAGAATCCGATTCGCGGATTCAAGAATCGCACCCCTTTTAGGGGGCGGGTGTGAATCCGATACTGCATAGTTATATTTTTAGAAGAATTTGTGCATCATAGATGAAAAAGTAAACATAAAAGAGTATCAAAAAGCATTTAAAGAGATTTTACACTATGAGATGGATTAAACCAGTGAAGATATAAAATGAACCAATCTGTCAAGTGCTTGATATGAACAACCACCCTCCTTCAATCCATTATCAATTTCCTCCTTCAACGCCACCGCTCTTTCTCTCATCTCTTCCCCTTCTCTCTCTACCATCAATTTTCTAATTGCATTCTCAATCTCTCCTCTCTCCAACCCTCTCTCTAAATTAATCCCAATCTTCCAAACATCATTCACATACCTTGCATTCACCAATTGATCACCAAAAAAGGGCGAACAAATCATCGGCACTCCTTCGCAGCAGCTCTCCAGAGTCGAATTCCATCCATTATGCGTCCAGAACCCGCCAACAGAAGGATGAGAGAGAACCTCTTGTTGTGGGGCCCACTTCACGATATATCCTCTATCGCGAGTGGCCTCCACGAACCCATCGGGTAGCATCTCGAGCCATTTCGAGCTATGGATTAAACCGGGCCGAACGGCCCACAAAAATGGTTGCATGCTATTGGCTAAGCCCAAAGATACTTCGCGTAGTTTGGGGCCATCCATAGCAGCAACACTTCCGAAGCTCACGTAGAGCACGGATTTCGGAGCCCGTTTATCCAACCACGAAATGGAGCTCCTATCTTGTGTTAATAAGCTGCTAGAAGCGGCGGAAAAGCGCTTGTGAAACGGCCCGATTACAAAATTTGGTGAAAGGAAGTGATGATGGTGAAGCTTCTCGATTTCGGGGTGTTCTAGCTCTTGAGAAGTGTTGAAGATTATGGCAGAGGCTTTCTTCATTTCTTCCACCATTGTACTTATGTTTCGATAAGCATCTTCTTGGTTGTACATTTCTATAACTGGGATGTCCTTCACTTTTAGAGGTGGCATCTCCTTCACAGGTTCCTCCATTTTTGAATCTAATCAAAATACCATAGTTATTTAAATCATGGATCAGAATGACCTAATTTTATCAAATCCAATTTTAATCGGGTTTCAGATGGAAATAAAAAGGTCACGGCTAAACAAACCCCCGGAATCACTATATATACCCCATTCAAAATACAAGAATTATTAAATTTACTATACACACCCCATTTTTAGACAAGTATACCCTTAATGCTAAATTTGGAAAAAACTAAAAATTAGATAAATTAATTTGTTCTTTTCTTCCGATTTAATATCCTTCGCCTTGGGTTGCTATTATACGATGAGCTAGCTTTTTGGTAATTTTATGTGTTCTATTCTTCCTCTTTTAGTAACCTCAAATTAAATACCGATGATGATGAGACTTTATTACATAACCATTATTATGTGAAGCCACTTGGACCAATTTAGAAAATTGGGTGGAGACAAACACAATGAAATTTTACCATTGGAATGTCTTGTGTGTTCAGGTGAGGGTTTGCATTGTCTAGCCACAGTAGATTTCTAGTTTTTGCAAATCAAGATTTCATAATTACAATCCTCCAATATTTGGCCGAAAAATTCCAGAAAATTGGAAATTGTAGCTTTGATGAGTGTTCATTAATTCATGAACTGGGAGAAGATTGGAAAGGCATAGCAGTGAGTGATGATAAATCCTCATCTTGGTTATTGGACAAACGCAGAGAAAGATTTCGACATTGGTCTTCAATCCAGAAAAATGCAATCTAGGGTCACACTTACCTTAATTACGTTCATACATATATTTAGTGATATTTTATTTATGTAATAAATAATTTGGTGATTAAGGGCAAAATAAACATTTTACATAAATGTATTTTTGTTTTAAAAAAAATTGGGGTATGTATAGTAAATTCGGGGGTTTGTTTAGCCGCATTCAAATAAAAAAGATTGACAAATCTCAACTAGACAGATTTCTTATCACACAAGTGATATAATTACACTATTTAGATTAATGATACATATATAATTAATGCAATTAATTAAGCACATTAATAATTTCACGGATGCACTTCAGTTGCACTTTTAAATTTAATCTTCATTTTGTCTTATTTATTCTTTTAAATTAAATTGCTATGCATTTTTCATAGGTATTAAAAAATCACAATACATTAATTAATTTGTAAATATACCCATAAACAAAATACCTAACTAGAAAATTGTGAAAGATAGTATACATTTCAAAAAAATGCACATATTAATAATTAAACTTAGGGCCAGTCATTTGTGCACTAGCAGTATCATGTAATTGAATATAAAAGTAAAATGTGACACTAATTTTAATTAAAACGTTCGAACTAATATAATTAAAACATAGCATTAGATTTAATTGAAAATGTAATAGTACTAACTTAAATTTATATGTGACATTAAATTTGACCGAAAATATAAAATGATAAGTGACATTATTTTTAAGTGAAATGTGACTGCATATATCTTAAACATGACAAATTAGTAATGTCTCGATTTTCTCAAAATGGGTAAAATTTGTTAAATCAGGAAATGCAACAAGAGAAAATAGTTAAATGTAGAAATTCGGCACAAAAATCCTTAATCACAAATAATCAACTTTTATTACACACATGACATGACAAGACATACCTCTGTTGGAAAGATACCCCTTCTCACGAAGAAGAGAGAGAGCAGCAAAAGCCAGAAAAGAGCAGACGCTGCTGGTCCTCATCACAATCCTCGAAATCCCCAAACTATCCGCAACAGATTGAGTGAAATACCAATTAGCATCTGAGATCAAGCACTTAATTCCTCTGTTTCTGGACACTAATCGGGCCAAGCATTTTCCAAAAGGCCCGACGCAGTTGGTATTGATAAGTTTGATGATCCGGACAGGATCGGGGGCAGAATCCCCTGATTCGTCGGACAAGCCGTCGGAGATGGGATGAAAGGTGAAGTGCGGGTGTTTGGAGGGGTCGGGAGAGTTGTAACAAGTGTGGATGATGGAGATGGAGAAGCCTCTACAATGAAGGATGTTTGCCAGCTGTAGCATGGGATTTATGTGCCCCTGGAATGGGAGAGGGAATAGCACGATTTCCATGGATAGGATTAATTTGTTTCTTACAAAGGGACGGGTTAGAGTCTGTTGATAAAATGGATGGATATGGTGGTGGTGGTCTAAAATATATGTATGTTCATCGTCTTTCTTCAACTAATCTTTTCGACCGACATCGTGATCTTCCACTCTATCACGTGCTTTGATTCATCTAAAGAGACGTCACACTTTGTGTTGAATTTTCTTTAAAATTTGAGTGAAAATGATTCATACTATACTTCCTCTGTTCATAAAAATAGTCCTCATTTTTTATACGTAGTTTAATGTGATATGTCGAAGGGTATGATATATTGTGAACTCTGTTGTGAATAAAACGATCGTTACTTTCCATAAACAATCATTTTATTAAAAAATATACCTCACAATACCGCGCAGTACGATCCGATATATCGCATTAAAACATGTGCAAAAAAGCAGGACGATTTTTTTTAGGACGGAGTTAGTATTTTTTTAGTGTAATGAACTAATACCCTTTAGTGTAACAAAATAATATTCTTTAGTTAAACAACTAATACTCTTTATATCATTCGACTAATATGCTTCAGTAAAAATAAATAGTAATACCCTTCAGTAAAAACACCTATATTATTTAGGTTGCATTTGGATTGAGTTATTTGAAATGCAAGGGATTTAAAATGAATGGATTCTCAAATCCAGGGATTTCAAATGATAAGGTTTTGCTAGTTATTTGAAACTTTCTCCATTTTGAATTAGAATTATAGCTAGGAATTTGACATCCACTCATTTGAATATTTTACTCAAACAATTTGAATGAATTTAGGTTGTGGATTAATTTAAATTACATAGCTCAAGTCCCTCAATCCAAACACAACCTTAATAAAAACAACTAATAAATTTCAAATGGTTCATGTATAAACCATTTCACTATATACTTTGTCATATACTTTTATTTTCTAATTTTTCCCCCTACTTACAAAGTATAGAAACAATGTAACAAAATTGTACTCTATATATTTTCCGTTAATGTGAGAGAGAAATTAAGATAAATAAGAAAACGAACGAGAAAAATAAAATAAATAAAAGCACGAAGGATATAAGAAAAATAAATAGAAGCATAAAGTGTACCGTTGAAAAAAAATTAAAGTTCAATGGGTTCAAAAGTTAAATACCAATGCATTATATCATTATATTAAGTGATGTGCTGATTTGAAATATGGTTTTATTTTGAGTTCACGGGTGGTTAAACGATGCATGAGAAAGAATATTAGAGATGTTAAACGGGCTAGCCCTAACCCTATAGGGCCGACCCTAACGGTCTTCAGGTGAAACGGGTTAGGGCCTTATCCGGTTCATTCTTAACGGGCCTCTAATAATAAAGACATAACCCTAACCCTAGCGGGCCTCGGGTTAAACGGGCCACTAACGGGTTATGTCGATAAAAATAAAATTCAACACAAAATTTAAAATAATAGGAAAATGTTAATGAATTTAAACATTATTGCAATATACATTCTGCAATTTACATTCAAAATCCATAATCTCAGAACAAACGATGTCTGCGCCCATACGAAAATAATTTCATTTGATGATTAAAATTAATTCTTGTTTGAGATATTTCAATCTGTGAAATAAATATTTAATTGATGGGTTGTGGTTCAAATTATTGAATATTAGTATTTGGTAGTATTTTATCAGGGGAAAAAGAAAATCCTTGTTTCCGAAAGTTAGAAACCAAATAAAACTTGGAGGTGGAAATTAAACACACAAGTTGTATTAAACACACAGGTTATTCCCCCGAAATTAAACACACAGGTTGTTCCCCGAAAGTTAGAAAGCGTATTTCATTTCAGAAATAGCTGCTTTAGAAGAAATGGAATCTCACTTTAAAGCCCAGTAAGAAATTTTGTTTGATTAATCTAACAACATAGACATCAAATTCATACTCGATGCCGTTGCTTTATTAAAAAATTAAACACTTACCCTGAGTATAGTGATGGTAGGAATTAGGATTGCGGCGGTGGTCGGACTTGCGGTGGGGCAGTTGTGCGGAGGTCGTGGGGCTGCGGTGGTTGCACTAGCGCCGCTGCCCACTCGTCTTCTTTCTCTGTCTCGTGAGGCTGCCAGTTTCTTCCTCTTCCCAGGTCTCGCCGGAACCGCTCCCAAGACCGAAATACGCGCAGGAACTCAGAAGGTGAATGGGGCTTGTGGGCTGCGCACTGGTGCGTGAATATAAAATTAGGGCTAAATGAATTGGGAAAAAAAGGTCAGTATATAATTATATGTGAAAATGCTCCAATATACCAATTTTCAATTTCTAAAAATTTATTTTACCCACATCCATAACAAAAAATCTTTTATACATATTTTATAGTATAAGACCGAAATACCCTTATAAAATGGGTATAAAAGAGTTGAAAAACTTAAATTGGATCCCACCTCCTCCCTCATACCCCCACCCCCACCCCACCCCACCCCACCCCACTCCACTACACTACACCCTAAAGACATAAAAAAAAAAATCTCTCAACTCAATACTAAACATTATGCTATTTTACTTTTTTCGATTATTTTTTATTTTTAAATTAATATTTTCATATAATAAAATTTATTAATTAATCACTGATTCGGTACCCGAGTGTTGATTAAATTTGTTTGAATATTAATTTGCATTAAAATTAGTTTATATATTGTAATATTCATCAATGCACACTATACATTAAAACAACCTAAAAAAATAGACACAAACACACAAACAATCACATATATATGATAAAAAATAAAATAAATATAATTACTTAATATGTTAAAATGAGTTAAAATTGTATTTGTTTAAGATTTTATTGTACTATTTATTATTATTTGATAATGTTTAATTGCTATAAATGTAGATGAGGGGAGGTGGGGTGGGGGTGGGGTGGGGGGTGGTGACTAGATGATGATGTTTGTGGGCCATATGGGTAAAATAAATTTTTTGAAGTTGAAAATGGGTAGAAAAAATTATTTGTATTTGGAGTGGGTAAAATAATTATATATATATATATATAATAGTAATATAAATAATTTTAAAAAAAAATTAGCCGGGCTGGCGGGCTAGCCCGTTTAGCCCGCGGGCTAATAGGGCCGGGCCAAAAATGCCCGGATTTAAACGGGCTTCTTAAACCACGACCCTAACCCTGTATTTTTTAGGGTTAAACGGGCCGGCCCATTTAGCCCGGCCCGGATTAACATCTCTAAAGAAAATATACTGGCAGAGTGGCAGTACCTAGCTATAGCGTGGGCCTTTACTTGGTGTAAAAAATGTATAATTGAGAAATACTGGCAGAGCGGCAGTACCCAGTGAAAACACATGCTACGTACCAGTATTTCATAATTTCATTTGTCATCCTCCTCCTAGACAGTGATGGTGGGGCTTTCAATAATGTAATACAACTTCAAATTAATTTATGTTCATGTTAATCTATTTTTATAATACATGTAATATACGATAATTATTATGAAAGATAAATTTTTGTGTAATATACAGATATTTAAATTAAATTGTGAACTCGAATTTATATTTTTTTTTTCAAGATGATCAAGACTCTTGACCATTCTCAAGACTACTTTATTCATTTAAATACTAAATTTCAATTTTCTCATTAAACTCCGCGTAAAGTCAAACGGGAAAACAAAACTGAGACAGAGGGAGTATATACATATATATATATATATATATATTTATTTATCTATGAATAAATTAAACAACATTGAACAATTTAGTCTAAAGAAGTACAAATGGGCATTTACATATTGGTTCAAAAAATTGATTATACTTACAAATTGGTTCAAAGCATTAGTACATACACATAAAAATATTTGCACAGAAGCAGAAAAAATGTGTCTGTGCAAATTGTTTTGAACCTATTTGTACTCTTTTTGGAACTATTTTGTAATTTTCCCAAGTACAAAATAACGCCTTATACAAAATTGAACAAAATCATGATCACCAACTCTCTGTAACGCCAGTACTAGCATAAAACACATGAGCACTCACATAAACACAGGTTAAATTAACAGATTGACTATATTTACAAATTGGTTCAAAACATTTGCAGAGAAGCAGAAAAAATTGTGTCTTTGCAAATTATTTTGAACTTATTTGTAATTAGAGTCTCTTTTATGAACCATTTTGTAGTTTTCCAAGTACAAAATAACATCTTGTACAAAATTGAACAAAATCATGACCAACAAACTCACTGTAACACCAGTAGTAGCACAAAACACATAATCATTCACATAAACAGAGGTTAAATTAACAAATTGACAAAATAGTATCCATGGAAAAATCACCCAAGAAAAAAAGTAAGTAGAGAAGCAAACCTGTTTGAGCAGAGAAGTAGTCAAATTCAGTCCCAAATTGCCCACCAGCTAAATCACCAAACTAAAAAAAACACAAAGAGAAAAGTAATCAAGAAAATACATAGCAATGGGAAAGCTTAGAAGGCGTTGAATTCCTTGACTTGTAAAGAACGGGGGAAGTGAGGAGAGAAGAATAGTCAAGTCTGTTTTTTTTTTATTAATAATTGGGGCAGTTAATATTTACTACAATTCTAAGGGCTTAAATACAAATTGGGGTACAAAAAAAACCCATGGAACATTTTACTACATTTGGTGGTCCCCCACATGCCTTTCCAAAACTACATACTCATACAATTTGGTGGACCCGTGTTCAAAGACAGCTTCTTACAAAATCTGACACAATAATGACTGGCTGACACGTTTTTGCACAGTTCCCGAGGTAAAATTTTGACCAGAATATTTGTTATTTTCGGGTATATAATAATTTTGAACGTAAACATAAATTTTATGAACACAGGCACAAAATTTTATGAACACAACTATAAAATATTTCGAACATAAAACTTAAATATTTGAGAATTTCATAAACTTAATTTAAGAAGATTCAAAATTTCATAAACATTTCCTTCATTATTTAAGAATTACATATCAAAATACATTAAAGAAACACCTCATTTATTAATAATTTTGAAATTACATAGAAGAAAAACCAAATTATTACATCTGCAAGAAATATGCACAAAAAAATTATGAACAGACTGTCGATAAAATGTGCACATACGCACAAAATTTATGAACAATCGTCCAAGTATTATGAACAAATGAAAAAAAAAATGAACAAATGCCCAACTTGAATGCTGGAGTTTCAAAAAACCTTTTAATCTCTGAATTTCCAGATATCTTCATACTTGAATGCCTGAAATCTTCACCTCTTGAATGCAGAACCCAGATATCTTGCAGAACCCAAATTCAAATTCAATTTGCAGAACCCAGATATCTTCACCTCTTGAATGTCTTTAAACCCAATTCTAACTCCAAAAATTCATGAGCAATATCAATTTTAAAATCCAAACAGCCTGAATATCAAATATTCATAGCAACCATTTAATGACAAACTATAAAATCATCTTCATACCTTCATCACATAATAATAACAAACATTTCCTTTTATATTTCCACAGATTAATATACAACCAGCAGATTTGATATGTTGCAAAAGAAGAATATTTGATATATGAGCTAAGAATCATAATCATACAATAAAATTACCATTATCTACCTCGATTCATCCTCTGTCGGAGACAACCAGCGGTGCCGTCAACCACAAACCCAGCGACGATCTGGATCTGAAAATCCTCCGCACAACCAGGCTTTTGCGCCCCTCTTCTTGGCCCTCATCTAACGCCGAAAACGAGCCCAAGCTATGATTTGGAAACCCTAGATCTCGATTGCACCGCCAGAGAGAAAGGAAGGACACGTTTGAGCTCCGACAGGTCGGGCTGGGATCCGGATAAGGAAAGCTGGGTGACGTTGAGCTCCAACTGGACGCGGTGAGTGAATTCGTCGAAGGGTATAATGGGTCGGCCATCAAATCGGATCTCGGTTACCCGGATCTCGCCGGCAGAGAGGATGAGCAACAGAACGAGAGGGAGAGACATGACCGATTCGGAACTCTCTCTCGGAGATTAATTGGGGAAGAAGAAAAGAAGGGGAGGGGGTCTAGGGCACGGATTTCTTCGTTGAATGAATTTGGCTGGTCATCTATGGAGTAAGCTTTAGCATAGTGTGTCTTTTATGGAGGTTTTAAGAAATCAAAGACGGATTAATTGGCTTCCGTTACGTTACGATTGATTTTGAATGGCTTCCGTATTGGGGAGGTGGGTGGGTAAATTTGTTTTTTAATTTTGAATGGTGAGAGAAAGGAAGGACACGTTTGATAAAGGAGAGAGAGAAATTTTGATTCCTTTTTGAAGAGAGAGAGAGAGATGAAGATAGGTATTTAGAGGAGAGAGAGAGTCTTGAGAGTAAAAAAAATACAGATTACTAGTCAAATGTATGGATTTGTGCTATGGGGAAAGTGGTGTTTTAAAGTGTATTTATGGTGCTCAAAATGTAGTGCTATGTGTATTTCTCTTAATAATTCGATTAAAAGGGAAGACTCAAAAGCGCTGACCATAAAGAGAGAAACCAAAATTACACGCTACAGAAAGAAGATAGAAACACGCACACACACACACCTATGTGGGTATGTGTGTGTATTCTTGTACACCGGCGCCGGTCGTTATCGTTGTGAGTAACGATATCCAGCACACCAGTACGGCTATATGTGGATGTTGTACTGTTCGCATTGAAGGTTGTTCCGGACCGACCCGACCATGCTTTTGAGTTTTGTCGTATGCGCCTTGACCCACCAAAAAATGTCTTGGTCTTTAATTTGAATTATTAAATAGACGATAAATCTATATCTATACCTATATATATATATATATAAAAGTAGAAGTGAGGAGAGAGAAACCGTTGTTATTATTGGAGCAAGTGAAATTCACTTGTTTTGTAGTGCAATGGTGAATTTCACTTTTCATGAAAGAGAGTGTATTAACTTTATCTTTTTTTTTTTTTTTATTTTGCACCAATAATTTCAAAAAAAAAATAAGCTATTAGTTTTAAATCTATTTTCAACACACTATATATCAACAAAATTATCTCTTAAATATTTTTAATTTAACATATATACTACACATATAAAAAGAAAAATCATATTTAAAATATTTATTTTATTATTTTTTAAAGTGTTTATTTTATTGGCTTTAACTATATATGATGGATTGAATTTAAATAATTTTTATTTAGACTATATAAGTTTTGTTAAATATTAAAATCATATTATGAATTTTAGTATTTGTTATGAATTTAATACATAATTGAAAATTGTATGATTAATTAAATAGTTGCAATGCTCACATAATATACAATATAATTTTTACATATTAATTGGTTTATGGAATTAAATTTATTTAATTCAAATTTTTGATATACTTTATTATGCAATTTTGCATTTAAATTTTATAGCATTCAATCCGTGCATCGCACGGGAGAAACACTAGTATGTGAGTAAGGTATCGGTGCAAGTATTACTATGATAGCGGGAAAGTATCATTTTCTGGAACTGGGGTGCATTTAGCAGTTTGAGGGTGTATTTCAGCAGGTCAGTTTCTTTTCATAACAGAAATAACTGTATTTCTATTGCAACCGAAGGCAAATTCGATCAATTGAGCTGATACCGAATCAAATTCAGTTCGAATACTTGTTGGGCACTGACGCGCGAAGCCCTATGCATATAATCCCTCTGTGAATCGATGTGTACACTGATAATTTTGTGAATTAGGGTTCTTAGAGTGAGTTCTTTATTCTGTGAGAGGAAGTCCGAAATTGAGCGAATAATTGTAAACATTGATACACGATTGTGATATAGTGAAATCCTTCATTCCCCCGTGGACGTAGATCTTGTGATCGAACCACGTAAACCGTTTTGCACCGTTTTCTAATTTAAGTCCTTTAAGTTTTCTGAGTTGCCATTGATTCCGATTGAAAGCTGTTATTTTCTTAACAAATTGGCGCCGCCTGTGGGAAGATTGAATCAAGATGACAACGTTGAAGCTTGAGGTGGACAAATTTACCGGGAAAAACGATTTCGGATTGTGGAAGATCAAAGTGAAGGCCCTGTTGATACAACATGGTTTGGGGAACGCTTTCTTGACAGATGAGCAATGGGCTTCTGCGCTGTTGACAACGATTTCGTGGGGAACTCGCCGTCCGATTCCTAGCGGGTAGGATTTATGGATTATATAAACTGGAAGTAATAAATGCAAGAGTAAATGAGCTTTCAAGTGGAGTCTTTGCAATAAATGTGTTGTGTGTTATAATGGGGGCATTTAAGGCCCTATTTATAGTGTTCAAGGTGGGCTCACCCACTTGAGCTGATATGCCCGTGGGCCCCATCTAATCCTAGCTGGATAGTCATGAGTGACTATAGCCCCCTCTACGGGCCAATGAGGGGGCGCCACCTGGCCCTGTTGACCTCTATTGATGGGATTTCTCCTGCTGACCCTACTCTGACCCTGTCACATCCACACGTCTGATGGGACTGGACATGCTAGGTAGCTGGCATCGTCTGAGAACGGGTAGACGGGTAGGCGGGTACCCGGGTAGCGAATAGGTGGCGGACATCCTGGGGATCATGTCCCTGGGCAGAGGGCAGGAGACCCTCCAGGGCAAATCGATGCTCGCCGCTGGCTGACTGACTTTCATCCCCTGGCTGAGGCTTTTACCCGCTGCCCTCTCGGAGGCCGTCGACATGGCAGCTCTGGCTCTCTCCCCGATGGCTTGGCCGGGCTCGTAGACAGGCTTCCTTCGCTCTTCGCTCGGACCGGTTAATCCGGTTGGCTGATATGTCGGGTAGTAATACCGGGTGTAACAATTGCTCCACCAGCCCGTCATCGGGGAGGCCCCGCCGTCGGGTGGCGGGCTGGTTAGTCCATGATTTCAAATTTGAGGCTTTGTTCCTTCTTTCGAGGCACCACTTCAAATTCCGCACCTGCTGATGTCATCGACTGGCGTGCCTGATACGCAGGATCCCATGCGTCACGTCTACAGATCTTGTCGCCCAATAGTAAGGCGCGTGCCCCTCATGCGCCTCCTATACTTTGGTCTATTTTCGGAATCGACCCCATTTTTTGCACTTTAGTCTCTCCCCTAGTTCTTCTATAAATAGAGGGCTTCAGCCCTCATTTTCACTTTCACTCTCTCTCATTACGAACCCCCTTTGCAAGATTTTGAATTTTCCGGTGACTTCTCCTTTGCCTCTCCCCAGATTCCGACGCCCTCTCCTCTCTAAGGTAATCCCTCTTTAACATCATTTCCTTTCCATCCCCTTCAAATATTAGTGATTAGGTGGAGAGCATCGATGCCGCCGAGGTCTACCAGTTCCGCCGCCGAGAGGCCACTCCGCCACGCCGGGGAAGGAGCGTCTGGCACCGCCGCAGCCCGAGAAGGCGAAGGCACTTCCACGGACGTGGATGCCTTCGCCGATGCCCTAGATAGGATGAGCCCTCAACGCGAGGCCCCTATTCTTAGTGCGACTCCGGTAGCCGCCTACCCGCCCCGGGCTGAGAATTTTCTGTTCGAGCAAGAAAAGATACCGGAGTCCATTGCCTACTCGGATAGTAGGTTGATCCAGCTCAATTATGCCAAGTACATCAGCGGGCATCAGCGAAGTCACCCGGCCCGTTCTTACCGAGAATCTCAAGAGTCCGAATTCGGCGCTTCCCATCGTCCTAGTTGCCTGCCTCCGAATGCGGATCTCTCGGAGCTGTACTGGACCTTCGAGGTCCCCCGCGGACTTCTTTTTCTACGCCCTCCAACCCAACGAGAGCGCCGACCAGCCCCCCTAGGGGTTAATCGCCATCAACGCTGATACCCTACACGCGGGTCTCCGCTTCCCGCTCCACTCGGCGATCTCCAGGCTCCTCGCCTCCTGGAACCTGTCCATCACCCAGATTACACCAAACGGGTGGAGCTATCTGTTGGGCACCATGGTCGTGCTTGGGCGTCGGGGACTTCATCGGATGTCGTTCCCCGATAAGATGAACTACCTCTACTACACCGTCGCCTCCACCGGTGCGGCGAATACGGGGTACTACTCCGTGAAACCCCGGGGTGGGGACTCCATCGTTTTCAGAATTTCGTCGAAGGTTAGGGGCTGGCACCAGAAATGGTGGTAGGTCGGCGGCGCATGGGAGAGTGTGGAGCCCGACAGGTCGATCATCCAAGTTCCCCGCAAATATCGCACCCGCAACCGACGAGGTATACATTCACATTATTCCTACCTCCTCCGTACTGATCTAATTTTTATTTTATTGTGCAGGCAACTCGGCGCCCAATCTCAGTGATCTGACCGACGACTTCAAATACGCCCTTGCCCGCGTGAAGAAAGAGACCTACGTCGACCGCGACGTCGACCAGCTGAACAACAACGAGCAGAGATGACTCTCCGTCTTCCAAACATTTCCCCATCACCTGAATTTTGGTGGTAAGATCCTTCCTGCCCGATGCCTTATCTTCTTCTTTCTCTACCCGACTTCGGTTTTCTAACCGACGCTTGTACCTCTATCTTCAGAACAACGCTTCCCGGTGGACAGCGAGACCTCACCGTTTGATTTCTCAACTCCTACCCCCCTGTCGACAACCAGCACCTGCCTGACGCCGGCCAAATTCCCATCGTCAACTGCGAATCCTCCAACGAGACAGTTGATATGGCACCGAAGAAAACTGTTGTCGCCAAACTGGCCAAGAGGGGAGCGGTCAGAGCTTCGGGGCCGACTACCCACGCCAATCTCCAAACACCCTTACCGGCACCCCCGTTGGCGCCTACCGGCGACCGGCCTCCCGCCAAGAAGGCTCGGGTAGACGCCCAGACTCCCATTGAGCCCATTATGGTGACGGTTAACCTTGTGATTCCCCACTTTTATCTCCTTTCTTGACTCATCGACCCGGTGTTTGCAGGCTCGATCCTCTGCCCCCGACCGCGGTCCTATAATTTCTACGCTTGCGGGACCCCCCGTACGCGGAGGCCATTCCCGAGACTTGGCCAGAGGAGCTTCGCCGCGCCGTGGTGAATCTTTCCCGATCCTGGACGCGCCATTGCCAGAAGGCCTCGCAGGTTGTTCCCCTGGCCGATAGGATGAGGTCGTTGGCTATCTGCGCCTCCCGCGACGCCATCGCCATGGAGAGCATCCTGCTCGAGTATGAGCGGGAGGTGCGGACCTTTTCCACCTACAAGGCGACCTTCCAGACGAAGAAGGACGAGGCTGCCCGTCTGGAGGAGAGGGCTAAGAAGCTCGAAGAGGAGCTGGAGGCTGCCCGCACCCGTTGCTCGGAGGCGGAGGGCCGTCTGGAGGCCGAGAAGAAGGCTTGAGCCGATGCTGAGGCTCGGGCGGCTGAGGAGGCCAAGAAGATCCACGATGCCTTTGCCGCGGAGGTCGAACAACGCATGGCAGCTGAACGTGTTGGTCCTACTAAATAGATATATTGCGGAAGCTTTAAAGGTTATGTCTTTAGCAAAGTTCTTTTTACAAGAGCACAATAAATAAGCAAGAATATAATAAAGAAAGTAGTAAATAAGACCGGATGTATAGTGGTTCGGATCTGAATATCCTACGTCCACTCTCCCTTTTTCAAAGGGGTCTCACTATCCAACCAACAACCACTCTTGCGTACTGGAATTGTGAATTACCAGTTCCTTCTTACACACCTTCAGATCTAACTTCGATCTAAAGTCTACAGCCTTCAACCTTCTCTTAAAGATGAACAGGTTGAGATCCAACAACTCCTTAAGAGTAAAATATGAAAGTATGAACAATTATAAGAGTGCTAAATATGAAAATCAAAGGCTTGGAATAACTTCGTGCGCGTGAGAATCTCTAGAGCCTTTCTTTGAATCTGCACTCTTGTATTTATAGAGGTGATTAGGGATTAGCCGTTGGAGAACTAATCTAATCAGATCCTCTATTTAAGGAAGCTTCAATCAATCAATTCCCTTATTGATTGATTGGGTTGGTGGGATCATTGGATTGTTTGACTTCAAATTCATTCCAATCCGATCTTGTTGACATGATTTGAATCACCAACGGTCAAGTGCTTCCAATGCCTAACTCTGATTCTCTCCAGAGAAGGTGGAACCAGATACCAGGCAACCTCGATGTCTTCTGGTCCAAATCTGGTCAAGAACCAAAATACTCAGTAAGATCAGGAGATGATTCTGAGCATCTTTTGGTTCACCAGACTCGTCTGGTCTGGGGAAAGTCTTCTGCCTCTGGTCAGTCTCCTCTGATGAAGTCTTCTGGTGGAGTCCTCTGGTGAAGTCCTCTGGTGGGGTCTTCTGGTGACTCTTCTGGTGAAGTCTTCTGGTGTGGCAGTTCCCCCTAGACTAAGTCCTAATCTATTTTCTCATCTGGCTAACAAGTCCAGATGGTCCTATTACATCTTCTGGTTTGTTTTAACTCATCAAAACTATACAACTTTTATCCTAACAATTTCCCCCTTTTTGATGGAGTTAAAACACTACCAGAACTGATCAAAAACAGAACTTAAGCATGAAAACAATAAAAGGATAAGACCTTAGAATAGATCTTATCAGGCAAACAAGAAGACAACAAGAGGTTGTCTTTTGAACAGAGAAGATATGATTTTTCCATTAATAATAAGGACAGAAAGATTACAAATTACATATCAGATCAGGTCCTATACTAAGCATATCTTCTATTCTCCTTTGGCACCAGAAACCAATCAAGGAATCTGTCTTGAATGGCCTTCAACTCAGCATAAGATGTTGGAGTGAAATTTACCGATACCTTAGTCTTGTAAAGTTTCTTCAACTCTGCCCAATCAACCTGGTCCCCAAGCATAGGAGTGTTGAGATAATGAAACTCAGGGGCTGTCACCTCCAGGTTGAACTCTATCGTGGAATCCATCAGCTGCTTGTAGAGCTCCGCATCATAAGCCTTCATCCAGGAGTGGAAGGTTCTGTTGATAAGCACATCATCCTCTGGTGGTGGCCTCTGGATGTAGTGTTGAATGAACCACAGAGTCTTGGCTTCTTTCCACTGCTCTATGAGAGGAACAGGCACAGTAGAGTCAAAGGACCCTTCTGTCCTAAGTGGCAAAATGTTCATCACTTCAACATGAGCCTTTTTCCTTTGACTGGATCCACTGGCACCAGAAGAAATACCAGCTTCTCTGGCTTTCTTATTGTTGGTCCCACTAGTTAGATTAATTGCGGAAGCTTTAGTTAAATGTCTTTCAAAGTCTTTTACAAGAGAGCAATAATCAACAAAACAGTAAGTAAAATAAAGCGATAAAGAACACAGGATGTATAGTGGTTCGGATTGAATATCCTACGTCCACTCTCCCTTATAACCAAGGGGTCTCACTACCAACCAACTCACAAACTTACTTACTGGAATTTGGAAGTACCAGTTCCTTCTTACAGCCTCTTTAGATTTAACTTCAATCTAAAGATCAACCAGCCAACAACCTTGTCTAATAGATGAACAGGTTGTGGTTTCAATAACTCCTTTAGAGTAGATAAATATTATGAACAGTAAGAGTGCTTGGTATGAATATCAAAAAGCTTGGGTCACTTATGCGCGTGTAGAGTCTCTCTAGAGCTTTTTCTTGAACTGCACTCTTGTATATATAGAGGGGATTAGGGTTAGCCGTTGGAGGGCTAATCCAATCAGATCCTCTATATAAGGAAGCCTCAATCAATCAATTCCCTAATTGATTGATTGGGTTGGTGGGATCCTTGGATTGATTATCTTCAAATACTTTCCAATCCTGATCATGTTGACTTGATTTGAATCACCAACGGTTAATAGCTTCCTCTGCCTAACTCTGATTCTCTCCAGAGAAGGCAGGACCAGACACCAGGCAACCTTGGTGTCTTCTGGTCCTCATCTGGTCATGAACCAGAATACTCAGTAGAGTCAGGGAATCAAACTGAGCATCTTTTGTTCTACCAGACTCGTCTGGTCCGGACTCGTCTGGTCGGGGAAGGTCCTCTGCCTCTGGTCAGTCTTATCTGGTGAAGTCTTCTGGTGGAGTCCTCTGGTGAAGTCCTCTGGTGGGGTCCTCTGGTGACTCTTCTGGTCTGGCAGTTCCCCCTAGACAAAGTCCTAATCTAGATCATCATCTGGCTAACAGGTCCAGATGGTCCTATTACATCTTCTGGTTTGTTTTAACTCATCAAAACTAACAACTTTTATCCTAACAATTTCCCCCTTTTTGATGGAGTTAAAACACTACCAGAACTGATCAAGAATAATAAACTTAAGCAGGAAAACATTAAAGGATAAGACCTTAGAATAGATCTTATCAGGCAAACAATTAAGACAACAAGAGGTTGTCTTTTGAACAGAGAAGATAAGAATTTCATTGATAGAAAAAGGACAAGGATGATTACAGATTACAAAGCAATTCTGGTCCTATTCTAAGCATATCTTCTATTGTCTTTGGGCACCAGGAACCAATCAAAGAATCTGTCTTGAATGGCCTTCAACTCTGCAGAAGATGATGGAGTAAAGTTTGCCAACACCTTGGTCTTGTACAATCTCTTCAGCTCAGCCCAATCAACCTGGTCTCCTGCCATTGGAGTGTTGAGAAAATGGAACTCAGGAGCAGTGACTTCCAGGTTGAATTCAATAGATGAATCCATCAACTGCTTGTACAAATCTGCATCGTATGCCTGCATCCAAGAATGGAAAGTCCTGTTGATGAGAGCATCATCCTCTGGTGGAGGTCTCTGGATGTAATGTTGAATGAACCAGAGAGTCTTGGCTTCTCTCCACTTTTCTATCAAAGGCACAGGAACAGTTGAGTCAAAGGACCCTTCTGTCCTGAGAGGGAGGATGTTCATGACCTCAACATGCCCTTTTCTCTTCTGGCTGGATCCACTAGCACCAGGAGTGATGCCAGCTTCTCTGCTCTTCTTATTTTGCCTTCTAACATATCGGAGCCTCTGCTCTTCATCTATGTTTTTCTTTATCCTTGCTTGCCTCTCTTCAGGCGACTCTTCCTTGAATCTCTTCTCTGCTTCTTCAACCACAGATTCAAGGAAGCTCTTCTTTACTTTCCTTATCTTCCTCTTTGCAGGTCCAGAGATGGAAATTGGAACCTGCTCTGCCTCGGACTCCTCTTCTGCAGCAAGCTGCTTAGCCATGGAAAGAGATTTGAGCTCTTCCTTCTTCTTCTTCTGCAACTCAGCCTGGGCCAAAGTATTCTCCAGCAGGTCCAGACGAGCTCCATGGCTGAAGAGTGTTTCATTTGTGGTCTTCGCCAGATCAGTTCTGGCCTTCTCTTCCCCCTTTTTAACTTCATCAAGGAGGGGCTCCACTACCTGCCTTATGAGATCGGGCAAGGCAGTGTTGGAGGAAGAGTGAAGATCACGCAGCTGCCTGGCCTCCTCCAGGTAAGCTCTAGACTCTGCAACAAGTCTCTCCTGCTTCTCCAACATCTCCTGGAGGGAGTCTTTTAGCTTGGCAGTTTGAATCATCTGGCTGGCCATCTCCACTTTGAGACAGAGACAGGTCTCAACTGCTCCAGCACGTGCTCCTGTAGCTGCTTCTGGCTGTGCATGACATCCAGCTTGATAAATAAGCCATTAGCCTTAAAAGAAGCTTTTACCTCTGCCAGAGAAGATTTTAGCTGCTTCAGGAAGATTCTCCTCTCATGCCTGATCTGGTGCTCTATCATAGCAGGGGCCATATGTTGAATAGCTTTAGAAAAGCGCCCAATCTGCATGATTTGCTCATTGAAGAAGGTTTTCATCTTCTGGAGCACAGCAGGAGACATCTCAAAGTCTTCCTCATCTGAATAAAGCTCTGGAGGGAAGACAAAATGAGGACCAAACTTGTAAGAGGGGCCCTCTGGAGTGAGCATTACTCCTCTCTGGATGAGCAGGGTGCGAATCAAGACTTTAGCAGCACCAGGAGTCTCCAGCTCTGCTGGGTTCTGAATGTTCATCCTCTGCTTTAGCTCAATCTCTCAAGCAGTGAAGTTGGAGGGACCCATTTCCTCAAGCAACAACATTAGGTCCTCCACATCTTCAAGTCTGGCCTTGCTCCAGACCTTGGCATCAGTAAGCTCTGCCAGAAGTGGTAAGTGCTCCAGAAGAACTGGGAAATGCTCTCTTAGCCAGAGCTGAGCACTTACACTCATACTCTGCTGGGCCAACACCAGCAGGAACAGCAGACTCTGAAGCATCCTCCATCATCTGGGAGACATCCTCAATTGCCTTTTCCAAGGCCTCTCCAAGATCAGATCCAGAGTCAGGATCCTGAAGAAGGGCTCTCTTGGCCTTGGATTTCCTTACAAGAGGCTCAATCTCTTCCTCTTCTTCCTCCTCTGATGGCTCATCCACCAGGAGGGTTTTCTTGGGAACCCTTCTGCCAGTCCTTGGCTTCTTGGCAGATTTCTTCTTGGCCTCCTCTGGCCTCTTCCTCTTCGAAGCTCCTGCCTTCTTGGCAGCCTCACTCTTCTTCTTCAAAACATCAAGAAGAGGGATCTGGTCCTCCTCAGAGGAACCAGAGAAAGCAATGGTTGAGGAACCAGTTGCTTCAGTAGCTTTCTTCTGGGTCTTCTGCTGCTGCTGTCTCTTCTGCCCCTTTACAGGAGAGGGAATAGATTGAATAGGAGGGGCAGGGATGGCTTCTTCTCCATCAGAATCAGGATGGCCATGAAGGGGACCATCCTTAGAAAATAGCACCTTGGACTTGTGAAATCATTTGCACCAAGTCTCCTTCCATCTCTTCTCTGGAAGCAAGGAGTCCAAAATCAAGGTAAGTTTCGTACCCAACGAAATATTAGCAGTGAAGTAAAACTGCATCTCCCCTGGCTGGGAAGGACAAGCTTTCTTGTTAACCTTCGCTTTATTCTTCCTCAAGACGCCCCAAAAGAACTCTGCCCAATTGCATTGGACGCCGTCAAACAAAGCCCTCATCACACACATTCTCCCATTAAAGATCGCATCTGTGCTGTGATTCTCACACATCAACACCTTTACAACTATGTCAAAAAGTACCTTGTACTTTTGCCTCAGGTGCTTATCCAGAAATCCCTTCATGATATTCTGGCAAGAAGAACGAGCAAACAGTTTGAAGGAACCCATAATATCATCCTCCTTGTAGGTTAAAGGATCCACTCCTTCCGCCGAAATGTTTCCAAACAGGGCACAGAAATCATGCTTGGAAAACACCAAATCTTCCTCATCAATCTTGGACGAAATGTAATCCTCATGAATCTTCATACGAACCAACAACTGGGCCGCATATCCGTCAAGAGTACGAAAATCTCTGGGAATGGTGGAGATCAACTTCTCAACTCCGGATCTCCTCAATAGTTCCAGAATAGCAAGTGCAGACGGGTTCTTGGTGGTGTAGAAGTCAACCACCATCTCCGTTTTCAGTTTCTTCATCATTAATTCATGATCAAAATTACACGGGAGAGCCATATCTGTGAGAGAGAGAGAGAGAAAGAAAGAACTTTGCAGAGAGAGGTTAGGGTTTGAAAGTATGAAAACGTGAAAGGACAGATTGAAAGGAAATTTGAATTAAATAGGGTAATACGCGTGGCTAGATTATTAAATGAAGTGTGAACGCGTGTAATTTTAAAATTTAATTGAGGAAACAAAATCAATTTTAGCATTGATTGACATTTTGCACAGTAATTAAATCTGATGGCCACGATGAAAGGCAAGATACGGATTTAATCTGGTGCGTTGGCATAGTCATTGGGACTGGGCATAAAGGGGGTTTGAGGCAGTCAAGAGAAAAAGCGAAATGATTGCCTAGGCCCTATACCCTAGTCTTAAATACACTCCGAAGTTGAAAGGTTTTGAGTGTACTTACTAATTTGAAAAGTGTATCCCAATGATCAGAGGCCAGAGAAGTAAACGCATACCTGTCACCTGATATTGTAACCAGATGATACCACAGCTACATCTCCTCTGATGGAGCTCATCTGGTCCTGGTCAGAGAAGATTTTGGACAAATGACTCAGCACCTCATCTGGGACAAGTGTCACCTGGTACATACCTCATCTGGTACCTTCTCTGATATATCTAATTTGCATGTATGTTAGTGTTAAACGAAATAAGGAATATGCAATAAAATAAAAGGATACTTCTCTGATGTTCCCCCTAAAACAAATCTGTCTCTAGATCCAACAAACCTAACTCAAAAGCTAACTCTCTGAATCTGGTCTCAGCCAAAGGCTTAGTTAATATATCTGCTCTCTGCTTCTCTGTTGCAATTTTTTCCATCCTTATATCTCCCTTCTCAACATGATCTCTGATAAAATAATGCCTTATATCAACATGTTTACACCTGGTATGAAGAACTGGATTCTGGGTGATTGCAATGGCACTATTACTATCACAGAATATAGGAATATCCTTGGCTCTAATCTGGTAATCCCTAAGCTGTTGACTAATCCAGAGTAGTTGAGAACAACAACTACCTGCAGCCATGTACTCTGCTTCTGTTGTTGATGTAGCAACTGAAGTCTGCTTCTTAGAAAACCAGGATACCAATTTATTCCCTAGAAATTGGCATGTTCCACTTGTAGACTTCCTATCTATTCTGCATCCACCATAGTCTGAATCTGAATAACCACTCAATTCTAAATTATCATCTGCAGGATACCACAATCCTAAATTCACTGTTCCCTTAAGATACTTCAATATCTTCCTAGCTGCTTCTAAGTGACTTTTCTTGGGATTAGCTTGAAATCTAGCACAGACTCCTACATCAAAAGTAATATCTGGTCTGCTTGCAGTCAGGTACAGAAGAGCTCTGTACTGAGTCTGGTCCACACTTTCTCCAGACTCATCTGGATCCATGTTGAAATTTGTCATCATAGGGATCTTGGCTGCTTTGCTAGATCCTACTCCAAATTTCTCTAACATGTTTCTGGTGTACTTTGCCTGATTAATAAAAATTCCCTTCTCTGATTGCTTAACCTGCAGACCCAAAAAGTAATTCATTTCTCCCATCATGGACATCTCAAACTGTCCCTGCATGAGCTCACCAAACTTCTCACACAGCTTCTTGCTAGGGGATCCAAATATGATGTCATCAACATATATTTGGACCAGAAGGATGTCCTTTCCTTCTTCTTTCCTAAATAAGGTTCTATCAATCTTACCCTTAGTAAAACCATTGTCCAGAAGAAACTGAGATAGAGTATCATACCATGCTCTGGGTGCCTGCTTCAGCCCATAAAGAGCTTTCTTAAGCTTAAACACCTTGTCACCTTGTTCAAAACCAGGAGGTTGTTCCACATACACCTCCTCAATGAGAATCCCATTAAGAAAGGCAGATTTCACATCCATCTGGTATACTTTGAACTTCATGTGAGCAGCATATGCTAAGAACAATCTGATGGCTTCTAGTCTGTCAACAGGAGCAAATGTCTCATCATAGTCTATTCCTTCAGACTGAGAATAGCCCTGGGCCACTAGCCTTGCCTTGTTCCTAGTAATGACATCATTCTCATCTTTCTTATTTTTGAAAACCCACTTAGTGCCTATCACCTTTTGATGTCTTGGTCTGTCTACCAGCTCCCAAACATCCTGTCTGGTGAATTGATTCAACTCCTCCTGCATAGCAACAATCCATTTTGAATCTTTCAGTGCCTCCTTGATGTTCTTGGGCTCAATCAAGGACACATAGCAATTGAATAAGGCAGCTAAGTTAAGAGTTCTCCTAGTCTGGACACCCTTAGTTGGATCTCCAAGAATTAAGTCATTGGGGTGATCAACCAAGGTCCTCCTTCCCGTGGTCTTACCTGGTTGATCACCTTCTGCAGTACCCTGATGATTATCATCACCTGCAGAAGAGCTTCCCCCTACAGGAGTTCCAACCTCTTCTGGTTCTGCTCCTTGTGAAGGCTTCTGCTTCAGAGAACCAGGAGATGGGTCATCATCTGAATCTGAATCTGAATCAAGAATAGGTGGATTGACCTTGATAACTCTGGGTGTAGTCTGATTCTGGATCTCATCAGAAGACTTAGATTCCACCTTGAACTCAAAAGTAGATTCATAAAAAACAACATTAGGTGTTTCCTCCACACAAAGTAAATTCTTATTAAAAACTCTAAAAGCTTTACTGGTGCTAGAATATCCTAAAAATATTCCATCAGCCACTTTAGCATCAAAGGTTCTTAATTTAGATTTCCCATTGTCATGGATGAAACACTTGCATCCAAAAACATGAAAATATGAAACAGATGGGGTTTTACCTTTCCATACCTCATATGGAGTCTTATTATGTCTCTGGGCAATCAGGCATCTGTTCTGAGTGTAACAAGCTGTATTAATGACCTCTGCCCAAAATCTCTGTGGAGTGCTGTATTCTGCCAGAAGTGTTCTTGCAGCTTCTTTGAGAGTCCTATTCCTCCTTTCTGCTACTCCATTTTGTTGGGGTGTTCTGGCAGCAGATGTCTCATGAAAAATCCCATGATCCTTGCAGTAATCTACAATGTGTGAATTCAGAAACTCTGTTCCTTTGTCACTTCTGATTCTGACTATGCTCTGGTTCTGCTCATTCTGAATCTGCTTGAAGAACTCTGGCAGCTTAGTCATAGTTTCATTTTTCTTAAACAAGAACACTACCCAAGTGTATCTTGAAAAGTCATCAACTATCACTAAGGTGTACTTCCTTCCACTGAAGCTAAGAGGAGAAACAGGTCCAAACAGGTCCATGTGAAGTAGTTGAAGTACTCTGGTTGTGGTTGTGCTCTGGACATCCTTAAAGGAAGTCTTGGGTTGTTTACCCTTCTGGCAGGAACCACAAACCTGATCCTTCTTAAACACTTCATTTAGAAGACCTCGAATGAGACCTTTTCTGGCAATCTTATTCAGTGTCTTGAAGTTAAGATGACACAATCTCTTGTGCCAAATCCAGCTGTTCTCTGCAGATCCTTTAGCTACCAGACAAGCATTTCTTGGGCAACTGTTAAAATCTGCAAGATAAATGTTACCCTTCCTCAAGCCTATTAGCAAAATATCATTATAATCAGAAGAGAAAACAGTGCATGAATCACTAGAAAACTTCACTGAGTATCCCTTGTCACAGAATTGGGATACTGAAAGCAGATTATGCTTGAGTCCTTCAACATAGTAAACTTCTTCTACAGAAATTCCATTGAAGGTCAACTTTCCAACTCCTCTGGTGACACCATAGTTGTTGTCACCAAACATCACTCTTGGTCCATTCAATGGCTTGAAATCTTGGAGATTATCTTTCTGGAAGGTCATGTGCTTGGAACATCCACTATCAATGTACCAGACATGGTTGCTTGAAAATCCTTTCTCCAATGGACTTTTATCTACCTGCAGAGAAATCAATTAGGTCCCCTACTAGTGCTGGGTCCTGATTGGTTAGTTGCAGGTTTTGTAGGAATCCATAGATAAAGATCATCCCTTGATGGATGAGGAGATCTTATCTTCCTTCCAAATCTATCTACCAGCACATGTCCTCTGACAATGACATATTGAGCTACTGGTCTGATAAGGACACCTTTCCTATAAATAGGTCTGGTGTACCTTTTCTCAAATTTGGCCTTTGGGATGGCCTGCCTCAAAGACATGGTCTTAAAGGTCTGGTTATAAGGATACATCCTAGAAGAACCATCTCTGGTGTCATAACTACCCAGATCAGTTGGTTTTCTATAGATGGGTCTGGAAGACCTCCTCTGGTTCTGATAATTAGACTGTCTCTGGTGGTTATAGTTCCTTTGAGGATACCTATTCTGGAATTGATTCCTCTGAGAGAATCGTCTCTGGGGTACCTGGTGCTGTTGAACATTGTTCCTTCTCTGGTAGTTCTTACTCTTATTGGTATTCCCCTTTCTTGAGTGTTTCCCTTGAGGTCCCCTAATCTGGTTAGGTTCCCTTCGAGGATTACTCTGGGTTCCTCCAATTTGAGTAATTTCTACTCCTTGGGACTCATTGTTCACAGAACCATCAATCTTTAATGGTTCCCCTTTTTGACACTTATTCTCTAGCATCTTCTCTTCCAGAACAGTCAACTCTTCTGGACCATATGTAATGTGATTCACAGAGTGATTCCTTTTCCAGTCAGGATTGTGAACCACCTTGTAACCATTACCAGTTAAGTCTTTATCATCCCAGATTTCTACCAATTTACCAGCTCTTACAGACTTGTCTTTATTATATATGTATTTATGAGTTTTAGAGGAAATTCCAGAATATCCTAAACCACTCTTATCACAAATGCGCTGAGAAGACTCTGATATGATAGATACAACAGATGGTATCTTAGGAGCTTCTTTGGGCATGGGTATCTCCTCTATGTTGTGAGCAACTTGTTTTCCCTTGATAAGAGTCTGGTATTTGGCTCTGAGTTCATTGAACTCATCTTCTTGAGAGTTTTTTTCTTTCATGAGTTGATCTACCAGATTATCTCTTTCTGTGATCTTATCCTGAAGTTCAGAGACTTCTTTGGAATGATCTTTCATGAGTTCTCTGGTGGATTTATGCTCATGAGAGAGAGATTGAACTTCAGCTCTGAGCCTACCATTCTCTTTCTCAAGTTTTTGACAAAGTTGGACACAATTTTGGAGATCTGATAGCATTTGTTGCATATTAGACTCTCTGGAGTTACCAGATGAATTAGAGGATTCAGTATATTTGGAATTTGTTAAAACTAGAGTAGTTTCATTTACCTCAGTGATGTCAGCCATAAGACACACATCATCATCTGATCCAAAGTCAGAAGAAGAAGAACTGGAACTAGTATCCTCCTCCTCTGCTTCTGCCAGCAATGCTCTCTTATCTGCATATCTCATATCTCTCTTGATCCTTTTCTCTTCTCTTTCCCTAGGAGTGAGCTGAGGACAATCATAACTGTAGTGACCAGTCTTGTTACATGTGTAGCAGGCATTGTCTCCTCTGGGACTAGGACTTGGCTCTCTCCTCCTCTGGTTGTAGTCTGATCTGGCTGGACTACTCTCTCTTCTCTGGTAGTCAGGTCTGCCAGAGCTACCATCCCTCCTCTGGTAATCTGATCTCCCAGAGCTGCCAGGGTTGTCATCTCTCCTCCTCTCTGGAGTTCTGAATCTGGTCTCCCTTGAGTCTCCAGATGTCTTCTCCTTCTCTGCAGGCTTGAAAGAACTCTTCCTGTCTCTGGTAGACTCCTTCCAATGCCTTTTGTACCTGCCATACTTTGAACTCATTTTATCTAATTTACGAGTTAGGAGTGCTACCTGCTCCTTGAGGCTCAAGTCATCTGCAGTAGACTCCTTTGGCTTTACATCAGGCTTGAGAGTTGAAGAGAATGCAACTCCTTTCTGGCCAGAAGAGGAAACCTCTTCTGTTTGATCCTCCTCTTGAAGATCATATTCGTAAGCTTTGAGATCAGACAACAGAAGATGGTGATCCAGAGTATTGAGATCCTTGTTGTCCTTGATCACAGTGACTTTAATTCTCCACCTGCTTGTTAGTGAACGCAAGATTTTGCTATTAATTTCTTTTTCAGAGTAGGTCTTACCTAAGGCACTAGCCTTGTTCAAGAGATTTGTGAGACGTATATCCAGCTGGTCAATGGTCTCGTCTGGTTTCATCTTGAAGGTGTCAAACGAGTGTTGAACAGCTTGGAGCTTGTTGTCCTTAATCTTCTCTGTTCCTTCGCAGAGAAGTGTAAGTTTGTCCCACATCTCCTTCGCAGTGACACAGGTTCTGACCTTCTCTATTACCTCCTTGGTGAGAGTGTTAATGATCTCGGTTCTTGCCACCTGGTCCAGGTTATATAGCTTTCTCTCATCATTATCAAGCTCATCTTTCTTTTTGAGGATTTTCTGCCTGGGGACTCTATCCTCTGCAGTTTTCTGGGCAGCTTCACTAGTTTCTTCTCTGGACTCAGACCTGCCACTATCAATAGGAGTCCAGTAAAATTGTATGGGGCCACTTTCAACCACATCTAGCATGCGGTGGTGAATAGCTCCAAGATGATTGCTCATCATGAAACTCCAGTGGCTGTAATCCTCAAAAGAGAATTCTGGGAGCTTACGGCTCTTGTAAGAAGAATTTGCAGACATTTTGATAAGAAATTTAGGGAAATAACAAGAACTTGAACAAAAGCACTAAAGAGCAATGGATCTGCCCGGTGACCACCAAAAGCTTTACAAAGCAGTGGTCGTTGGACACACTGCTCTGATACCACTTGTTGGTCCCACTAGTTAGATTAATTGCGGAAGCTTTAGTTAAATGTCTTTCAAAGTCTTTTACAAGAGAGCAATAATCAACAAAACAATAAGTAAAATAAAGCGATAAAGAACACAGGATGTATAGTGGTTCGGATTGAATATCCTACGTCCACTCTCCCTTATAACCAAGGGGTCTCACTACCAACCAACTCACAAACTTACTTACTGGAATTTGGAAGTACCAGTTCCTTCTTACAGCCTCTTTAGATTTAACTTCAATCTAAAGATCAACCAGCCAACAACCTTGTCTAATAGATGAACAGGTTGTGGTTTCAATAACTCCTTTAGAGTAGATAAATATTATGAACAGTAAGAGTGCTTGGTATGAATATCAAAAAGCTTGGGTCACTTATGCGCGTGTAGAGTCTCTCTAGAGCTTTTTCTTGAACTGCAATCTTGTATATATAGAGGGGATTAGGGTTAGCCGTTGGAGGGCTAATCCAATCAGATCCTCTATATAAGGAAGCCTCAATCTGGTGGGATCCTTGGATTGATTATCTTCAAATACTTTCCAATCCTGATCATGTTGACTTGATTTGAATCACCAATGGTTAATAGCTTCCTCTGCCTAACTCTGATTCTCTCCAGAGAAGGCAGGACCAGACACCAGGCAACCTCGGTGTCTTCTGGTCCTCATCTGGTCATGAACCAGAATACTCAGTAGAGTCAGGGAATCAAACTGAGCATCTTTTGTTCTACCAGACTCGTCTGGTCGGGGAAGGTCCTCTGCCTCTGGTCAGTCTTATCTGGTGAAGTCTTCTGGTGGAGTCCTCTGGTGAAGTCCTCTGGTGGGGTCTTCTGGTGACTCTTCTGGTGAAGTCTTCTGGTCTGGCAGTTCCCCCTAGACAAAGTCCTAATCTAGATCATCATCTGGCTAACAGGTCCAGATGGTCCTATTACATCTTCTGGTTTGTTTTAACTCATCAAAACTAACAACTTTTATCCTAACACTTATTCTGCCTCCTAACATATCTGAGCATCTGCTCTTCATCTATGTTCTTCTTTATCCTTGCTTGCCTCTCTTCAGGCGTCTCTTCTTTGAATCTCTTCTCTGCTTCTTCAACAACAGATTCAAGGAAGATCTTCTTTACTTTTCTTATCTTCCTCTTAGCAGGTCCAGAAACTGAGATAGGATCCTGCTCTGCATCTGTTGACTCATCTTCTGCCGCCAACCGCTTTGCCATGGTAAGAGATTTAAGCTCCTCTTTCTTCTTCTTCTGCAGCTCAGCCTGGGCCAAAGTGTTCTCCAGCAGGTCCAGACGAGCACCATGGTTGAAGAGGGTTTCATTTGTGGTCTTCACCAGATCAGTTCTGGCTTGCTCTTCTCTCTTTTTAACTTCATCAAATAGGGACTGCATTACCTGCCTTATGAGATCAGGCAAGGCAGTAGAGGAGGAAGAGTGAAGCTCACGCAGCTGCCTGGCCTCCACCAGGTAGGCTTTAGATTCTGCCACAAGTCTCTCCTGCTTGGCAAGCATCTCCTGGAGTGAATCATGTTAGGATAAAAATTGTATAGTTTTGATGAGTTAAAACAAACCAGAAGTTGTAATAGGACTATCTGGACTTGTTAGCCAGATGATGATCTAGATTAGGACATAGTCTAGGGGGAACTGCCAGACCAGAAGACTTCACCAGAAGAGCCACCAGAAGACCCCACCAGAGGACTTCACCAGAGGACTCCACCAGAAGACTTCATCAGAGGAAACAGACTAGAGGCAGAGGTTTTTCCCCAGACTAGACGAGTCTGGTAGAACAAAAGATGCTCAGAATCATCTCTTGATTCTGATGAGCATTCTGGTTCTTGACCAGATCCGGACCAGAAGACATCGAGGTTGCCTAGTGTTTGGTCCTACCTTCTCTGGAGAGAATCAGAGTTAGGCATTGGAAGCTTTTGACCGTTGGTAATTCAAATCAAGTCAATAAGATTGGATTGGAAAGTATTTGAAGACAATCAATCCAAAGATCTCACCAACCCAATCAATCAATTAGGGAATTGATTGATTGAAGCTTCCTTAAATAGAAGATCTGATTAGATTAGCTCTCCAATGGCTAAACCCTAATCACCTCTATAAATACAAGAGTGCAGACTCAAGAAAAGCTCTAAAATCTTACGCGCACAAAGTCACATTCCAAGCTTTTGATTATCACGCACATAGCACTCTTACTATCGTTCATACTTTCATATTTACTCTTAAGAAGTTGTTGGATATCAACCTGTTCATCTCTAAGAAAAGGTTGAAGGTTGTAGACTTTAGATCGAGTTAGATCTAAAGGGTTTGTAAGAAGGAACTAGTACTTCGAAATTCCAGTGAGTAAGTTGGTTGTTGGTTGGTTAGTGAGACCCCTTTGATCAAGGGAGAGTGGACGTAGGATATTTAAATCCGAATCACTATAAATCTGGTTCATTTACTGCTTTCTCTTTACTTATTGTTTTGTTTATTGTGCTCTTATAAAAAGACTTTGTTAAAGACATAAAACTTTAAAGCTTCCGCAATTAATCTATCTAGTGGGACCAACAAGTGGTATCAGAGCAGTGTGTCCAACGACCACTGCTTTGTAAAGTTTTTTGGTGGTCACCGGGCAGATCCATTGCTCTTTATTGTGTTTTGGTCAATTTCTTGAAAATTTTTAAAATAGTGAAACATGTCTTCAAAATCTTCATATAAGAGCCGCAAGTTACCAGAATTCTCCTTTGAGGATTATAGCCACTGGAGCTTCATGATGAGCAATCATCTTGGAGCTATCCACCACCGCATGTTAGATGTGGTAGAAAGTGGCCTAATCAAATTTTATTGGACTCCCATTGATGATGGCAGGTCTGAGTCCAAGACAGAAACTAGTGAGTCTGCAGAGGAGAGAACTAGTGACCGAGTTGCAAGACAGAAGATTCTAAAGAAAAAGGATGAGCTTGACAATGATGAAAGGAAATTGCATAACCTAGACCAGGAGGCAAGGACTGAAATCATCAACACACTCACAAAGGAGGTGATTGAAAAGGTCAGAACATGTACCACGGCTAAGGAGATGTGGGACAAGTTGGCTTTACTTTGTGAGGGAACAGATAAGATCAAGGACAACAAGCTTCAAGCTGTTCAACACTCGTTTGACACCTTCAAAATAAAACCAGACGAGACCATTGACCAGCTGGATATGCGTCTCACAAATCTTCTTAATAAGGCCAGTGCCTTAGGTAAGACCTATTCAGAGAAATAAATTAATAGTAAAATTTTACGTTCACTAACCAGCAGGTGGAGAATCAAAGTGACTGTGATTAAAGATAGCAAGGATCTCAGCACTCTGGATCATCATCTTCTGTTGTCTGATCTCAAAGCCTACGAGTATGATCTTCAAGAGGAGGATCAAACAGAAGAGATTTCCTCTTCTGGTCAGAAAGGAGTTGCATTTTCCTCTACTATCAAGTCAGATGAAAAGCCCAAGGAGTCTGCTGCAGATGATTTAAGTCTCAAGGAGCAGGTAGCACTTCTAACCCGTAAACTTGATAAAATGAGTTCTAAGTATGGCAGGTACAAAAAACACTGGAAGGAATCTACCAGAGACAGGAAGAGTTCCTTCAAACCTGCAGATAAAGAAAAGATATCTAGAGACTCAAGGGAGACCAGATTCAAAACTCCAGAGAGGAGGAGAGAAGACAACTCTGAGAGATCAGATTACCAGAGGAGGGATGGCAGTTCTGGCAGACCTGTCTACCAGAGGAGAGAAAGTAGTCCAGCCAGAACAGAGTACAACCAGAGGAGAAGAGATTCAAGCCCCAGTCCCAGAGGAGACAACACTTGCTACACTTGCAACAAGCCAGGCCACTACAGCTATGATTGTCCTCAATTGACTCCTAGAGAAAGAGAAGAGAAAAGACTCAAGAGAGATAGGAGATATGCAGACAAGAGAGCTCTACTGGCAGAAGCAGAAGAGGAGGATACTAGTTCCAGTTCTTCTTCTTCTAATTTCGGATCTGATGATGATGTATGTCTTATGGAAGACATCACTGAGGTACATGAATCTACTCTAGTCTTATCAAATTCCAAATATACTGAATCATTTAATTCATCTGGTAACTCCAGAGAGTCTGATATGCAGCAAATGCTATCAGATCTCCAAAATTGTGTTCAATTATGTCAAAAACTTGAGAAAGAGAATGGTAGGCTCAGAGCTGAAGTTTAATCCTTATCTCATGAGCAAAAATCCACCAGAGAACTAATGAAAGATCATTCCAAAGAAGTTTCTGAACTTCAGGATAAGATCACAGAAAGAGATACTCTGGTAGATCAACTCATGAAAGAAAAGAACTCTCAAGAAGATGAGTTCAATGAACTTAGAGCCAAATATCAAACTCTTATCAAGGGAAAACAAATTGAGAAAACTATTGAGGAGATACCTATGCCCAGAGAAGCTTCAAAGATACCATCTATTATATCTATTATATCAGAGTCTTCTCAGCGCATTAATGATAAAAGTGGTTTAGGATATTCTGGAATTACAACCAGATCTCATAAATATCTTTGCAACAAAGACAAGTCTGTAAGAGCTGGTGAATTGTTAGAAATCTGGGATGAAAACCCTAATGGTGCTGGTTATAGAGTGGTTCACAATCCTAAAAGGAATTATTCTGCTAATCATGTGGAATATAGTCCAGAAGATTTAACTGTTCCGGAAGAGAAAATCTTAGAGACTAAACGTCAAAATAGGGAACCAATGACAATTGACGGTTCTGTTCATATTAACTCTCACAGAGTAAGACCTAATCAGATGAGAGGACCCCAGAGGAATCTTCAAAGAGTTGAACCTAAGCAGATTAGGGGACCTCAGGGGAGACACTCAAGAAGTGGGAATTTCAATCAGAATAGGAATTCTCAGAGAAGAAATTATGAACAACAGAACTATCATCAGAATCAGGGATCCCAGAGACGGTTTTCTCAAAAGAATCAATTCCAGAACAGATACACTCAGAGGAGCTGTAATAACCAGAGAAGGTCTAGTTTTCATCAGAACCAGAGACCCATCTATAGAAAACCAACTCATCTGGGTAGTTATGACACCAGAGATGGTTCTTCTAGGATGTACCCTTACAACCAGACCTTTAAGACCATGTCTTTGAGGCAGGCCATTCCAAAGGCCAGATTTGAGAAAAAAAATACACTAGACCTGTTTATAGGAAAGGTGTTCTTATCAGACCAGTAGCTCAATATGTCATTGTCAGAGGACATGTTCTGGTAGATAGATTTGGAAGGAAGATAAGATCTCCTCATCCAGCAAGGGATGATCTTTATCTTTGAATTCCTACAAAACCTGCAACTAACCAATCAGGACCCAGCTCTAGTAGGGGACCTAATTGATTTCTTTGCAGGAGGACAAGAGCCCATTGGAGAAAGGACTTTCAAGCAACCATGTCTGGTACATTGATAGTGGATGTTCCAAGCACATGATATTCCAGAAAGATAATCTCCAGGACTTCAAGCCATTGAATGGGCCAAGAGTGATGTTTGGTGACAACAATTATGGAGTCACCAGAGGAGTTGGAAAGTTGACTTTTAATGGCGTATCTGTAGATGAAGTCTACTATGTTGAAGGACTCAAGCATAATATGCTTTTAGTATCCCAATTTTGTGACAAGGGATACTCAGTGAAGTTTTCTACTGACTCATGCACTGTCTTCTCTTCTGATTATAATGATATCTTGCTAATAGGCTTGAGGAAGGGTAACATTTACCTTGCAGACTTTAGCAGTTGCCCAAGGAATGCTTGCCTGGTAGCAAAAGGATCTGCAGAGAACAACTGGATTTGGCACAAGAGATTGTGTCATCTGAACTTCAAAACACTGAACAAGATTGCCAGAAAAGGTCTAATTTGAGGTCTTCCTAATGAAGTGTTTAAGAAGGATCAGGTTTGTGGTTCATGCCAGAAGGGTAAACAACCCAAGACTTCCTTTAAGGATGTCCAGAGCACAACCACAACCAGAGTACTTCAACTACTTCACATGGACCTGTTTCTCCTCTTAGTTTCAGTGGAAGGAAGTACACCTTGGTGATAGTAGATGACTTTTCAAGATACACTTGGGTAGTGTTCTTGTTTAAGAAAAATGAAACTATCACTAAGCTGCCAGAGTTCTTCAAGCAGATTCAGAATGAGCAGAACCAGAGCATAGTGAGGATCAGAAGTGACAAAGGGACAGAGTTTTTGAATTCACACATTGCGGATTACTGCAAGAACAATGGGATTTTTCATGAGACATCTGCTGCCAGAACGCCCCAATAAAATGGAGTAGCAGAAAGGGGGAATAAGACCCTCAAGGAAGCTGCAAGGACGCTTCTGGCAGAGTACAACACACCACAGAGATTTTGGGCAGAAGCTATCAACACAGCCTGTTACACTCAGAATAGATGCCTAGTTGCCCAGAGACATAATAAGACTCCATATGAGGTATGGAAAGGTAAAACCCCATCTGTTTCATATTTTCATATTTTTGTATGTAAGTGTTTCATCCATGACAATGGGAAATCTAAATTAAAAACCTTTGATGCTAAAGTGGCTGATGGAATATTTTTAGGATATTCCAGCACCAGTAAGACTTTTAGAGTTTTTAATAAGAGTTCACTTTGTGTGGAAGAAACACCTCATGTTGTTTTTGATGAATCTGTTTTTGAGTGCAAGGTGGACCTAAAGTCTTCTGATGAGACACAGAATCAGACTACTTCCAGAGTTATCAAAGTCATTCCACCTATTCTTGATTCAGATTCAGACTCAGAGTCAGATGGTGACCCATCTCCTGGTTCTCTGAAGCAAAAGTCTTCACAAGGAGCAGAACCAGAAGAGGTTGGAACTCTTGTAGGGGGAAGCTCTCCTGTAGTTGGTAGGGATGGCAATGGGCCGGGTAAAAACCCGGACCCGCCACGAATCCGCCCCGCACGGGCCGGGTAAAAACCCGGTCAAATGGGTCCCGGGGCGGGTTTGGACCCATTTGACCGAGAACCCACCGGGTCTGGGACGGGTCCTGGTATTAGGCGGACCCACCCCGGACCCGCCCCGCATATAGTAATTAGTATATATATATATATATATTATTAATAATATATTAAAAATAGTAAAATTTTAAATACTTACCTAGGGCTTCATCATTTAGTTGGGTTCCAATTACAGAAGAGAGATAACGCCTTTCACTTTCCCTTTCCTTCCAAAGCATCAGCCACCAATACCCACCGATGCCAGATCGGTGGCCGCCTTCCCTCTTCCTACATTGCAACACCAATTCATCCCCTCGCTTGCTTTACCAGTCAAGCTGCTGCATTCCCCCCTCTCATATTTGCTCCGTCAATTATGGGGCACTGGAATGAATAGGTACTAAGTACCAACTATGGAAAAGGTAATATTTCTCCATTAAGAAAAGTTCACAGTAGGTGGGAAACACCCAACAACAATCTGGGAAAAAGGAAAGAAAAGAAGAAAAAAAAACTGGTATAGGCGGGTCGGGGCGGGTAAAACCCGCCGGGTCCACAGGGCGGGGCGGGACGGGTCCAACCAAAAAAACTGGCGGGGCGGGGCGGGTCCCGGGTCTGTAATTTGCCTGGCGGGGCTGGTCCTGGGACAGGCCAAACCCGTCCCAGACCCGCCCCGTTGCCATCCCTAGTAGTTGGTGATAATCACCAAGGTACTACAGCAGTTGGTGTTGGTCCCAAAAATATCCAGCGGAAAGCGTTTTTAAGTATATCTTAATAAAAACCCTTTTAAAGAATGTACTAATAGAAATGCAGAAAACTAAAATGCAGAAAAGTAGAGAACACCAGATTTATAGTGGTTCGGACCAACTTGTCCTACGTCCACTCTCCCTTTCTCCAAAGGGGTCTTTCTCACTCTCCAACTTACGTACTCACTTACTTACTGGAATTGGGAAGTACCAGCTCCTTCTTACACCTTACAACAACCTTATCTAACAAGATGAACAGGTTGAGTAATAATCCAACTAAACTCCTAATAGAGTGTATATAAACTAGAAAGGACAAAGGTGAGTGATGGGAAGAGTTCGTGTGTTCTTGGTGTGCTCTCGCGCGACTCTTCTATATTGAACTAATCCAAGCACTCCTATTTATAGTTGTAGGAATTAACTAGCCGTTGGGAACTAGCAATTCAAACAACCATAATTTGAAGGAATATAATCAATCAAAGATTGATTATATGATTGATTAGTTGACTTCAATCAATCAATCAAACAATCAGATCCTCCATCAGTTGACTTCCAGATTGCCTTCTTCTCCATCAATGATCTCAAAAATCTCCTTGTCTCCAGATTACTAAGATGCTTCTGGTAGGTGAACTAATCCGTCTCTCGTCTGGTCTGGTCTGGTCTGGGGTCTTCTGGTCTGGTCTCATCTGGGAGAGGTCTTCTGGGGAGTCCTCTGGTGAAGTCCTCTGGTGGGGTCTTCTGGTGACTCCTCTGGTCAGACTCCTCTGGTCCAAGCTCATCTGGTCAGACTCCTCTGGCAGACTCCTCTGGTCCAAGCTCATCTGGTCAGACTCCTCTGGCAGACTCCTCTGGTCCAAGCTCATCTGGTCAGACTCCTCTGGACCTCATCTGCTCTGGCGACACTTCTGCTCTGGTGACCCCTCTGCTCTGGACATCTCATCTGGTCACCTCTCATCTGGTCAACTTCTCTGGTCACCTTCTCTGGTCTGCACAGATTTCTTCCCCCTTAACCAAAGACCTATTCTAGACCAAGACTAATCTGTAGCTGACTAACAGGTTCATCTAGTCCTATTACAAGTTCTTATTTTAACATCTTCAAAACATCTAATCTATATCCTAACAATTTCCCCCTTTTTGATGATGTTAAAACTGGAAGAACTTTAAATAAAACAAGACAAGAAAAATTGAAATATCTAAATAGAGATTCTAGCAGGCTGGGTCAACTGATCTTCCCCCTCAAAGTATGCTCAGCTGATATTGGGGCAAAACATCAGCTGGTCTTCTTGTGTATCTGCAGACAATCAAGTTTTTGGTACCCTACTGGGTCCAGGGGGGTTAGCACAATATTTAGGAAGCCACAAGAATAGATCATCCCTTTTTGGATCAGGTGATCTTATCTTTCTTCCATACATATCAACAAAAACACACTGAACATAAGAAGCTTCGACATGGTTATTTCTTCTAGAGGCTCTTCTTCTCTTATGAGCTTGTCCAGTAGAAGGAATAACTTGTCTTAAGGCAACAGACTTGAAATTCTTTTGTTAGGGATAAGTTTTACTAGAACCATCAAAGGTTCCAGCGGGTCTGGCAGATGATTTGAAAGTCTTCTGCAGGTGAGTAGGAGTCATCTGGTTCTGCCTCTTTTGAGAAGATCCAGATTGTCTTCTACTCTGCTGGCCTGGCTGAGGTCTTTTATTCTGGGTATAACCCTTCTTAAAATTCCTCCTCTGCCTTTTGGGTTTTTGAGTTTTAGGACTCATCTGCCCATTAGGCTGAGTTGCCTGGTCAGCTGGCCTTTTACCCTTATCAATAAAATTACTAGTCTGTTCTTCTTTCTGAACATGTGAGGATTCAGGTTTGGTATAACCAAGGCCTGTTTTATCATGCTCTCTTTGAGATGAGGCAGCTATATGTGACACAGCATTATTTGCTATAGTCAGCTGCTCCAGTCTCAGCTTGAGCTTGTCCTCACTATCTTTTACAATTTTGTTTTGATGGAAGAGTTCATCGAACTTAGCTTCCAGCAGAGTATATTCATTATCTTTCTCAATGTTTTCAGCAAGCAACTTTTCTATTAGCTTAGTTTGTTCATCACATCTGGTTTTCAAGTCAGTGGACTCTTCTACCAGAGTTTGAACTTGTTCAGCTGGTAGATCAGTTGGGTTGCTAAAACATTGTGAAAGCTTCTGATTTTCTGCTTTCAACTTTGTGTTCTCTTCTTCCAACTTTTGACAAAGTTGTATCAAAGTTTGGAGATCTAATAGCATTTTCTGCATATCAGACTCCTCTGATTGTTCAGAAAGCGAAGAATAAGAAGAAGAAGAGGGAGTTCGATTGCATACCTCGTCTGTCATAAGACAAACCTCTTCGTCTGGTCCAAAATTAGATGATGAACCAGAAGTGGATACCTCATCTTCCTCCTCTGCTAAGCTTCTTTTGGAGTACCTCCTGGTGTCTCTTCTACTGCATCTCTTTGAGCCCATTTCTGCAAAATTTGTTAGCACAACAAATATTTGGGTTTTTAAAAAAATATGGATCTGCCATGGTGACCACCGAGATAATTTCAAAACAGTGGTCTGTAGGACACACTGCTCTGATACCACTTGTTGGTCCCAAAAATATCCAGCGGAAAGCGTTTTTAAGTTTATCTTAATGAAAACCCTTTTAAAGAATGTACTAATAGAAATGCAGAAAACTAAAATGCAGAAAAGTAGAGAACACCAGATTTATAGTGGTTCGGACCAACTTGTCCTACGTCCACTCTCCCTTTCTCCAAAGGGGTCTTTCTCACTCTCCAACTTACGTACTCACTTACTTACTAGAATTGCGAAGTACCAGCTCCTTCTTACACCTTACAACAACCTTATCTAACAAGATGAACAGGTTGAGTAATAATCCAACTAAACTCCTAATAGAGTGTATATAAACTAGAAAGGACAAAGGTGAGTGATGGGAAGAGTTCGTGTGTTCTTGGTGTGCTCTCGCACGACTCTTCTATATTGAACTAATCCAAGCACTCCTATTTATAGTTGTAGGAATTAACTAGCCGTTGGGAACTAGCAATTCAAACAACCATAATTTGAAGGAATATAATCAATCAAAGATTGATTATATGATTGATTAGTTGACTTCAATCAATCAATCAAACAATCAGATCCTCCATCAGTTGACTTCCAGATTGCCTTCTTCTCCATCAATGATCTCAAAAATCTCCTTGTCTCCAGATTACTAAGATGCTTCTGGTAGGTGAACTAATCCGTCTCTCGTCTGGTCTGGTCTGGTCTGGGGTCTTCTGGTCTGGTCTCATCTGGGAGAGGTCTTCTGGGGAGTCCTCTGGTGAAGTCCTCTGGTGGGGTCTTCTGGTGACTCCTCTGGTCAGACTCCTCTGGTCCAAGCTCATCTGGTCAGACTCCTCTGGCAGACTCCTCTGGTCCAAGCTCATCTGGTCAGACTCCTCTGGACCTCATCTGCTCTGGCGACACTTCTGCTCTGGTGACCCCTCTGCTCTGGACATCTCATCTGGCCACCTCTCATCTGGTCAACTTCTCTGGTCACCTTCTCTGGTCACCTTCTCTGGTCTGCACAGATTTCTTCCCCCTTAACCAAAGACCTATTCTAGACCAAGACTAATCTGTAGCTGACTAACAGGTTCATCTAGTCCTATTACAAGTTCTTGTTTTAACATCTTCAAAACATCTAATCTATATCCTAACAGTTGGTCAATCAGGTAAGACCACGGGAAGGAAGACCCTGGTTGATCACCCCAATGACCTGATTTTGGGAGATCCAGCTAAGGGTGTCCAGACTAGGAGAACTCTTAACTTAGCTGCCTTATTCAGTTGCTATGTATCCTTGATTGAGCCCAAGAACATCAAGGAGGCACTGAAGGATTCAAATTGGATTGTAGCCATGCAGGAGGAGTTGAATCAATTCACCAGACAAGATGTTTGGGAGCTGGTAGACAGACCAAGACATCAAAAGGTGATAGGCACTAAGTGGGTTTTCAAGAATAAGAAAGATGAGAATGATGTCATTACTAGGAACAAGGCAAGGATAGTGGCTCAGGGCTATTCTCAGTCTGAAGACATAGACTATGATGAGACATTTGCTCCTGTTGCCAGACTAGAAGCCATCAGATTGTTCTTAGCATATGCTGCTCACATGAAGTTCAAAGTGTTAGGATAAACGTTGTTAGTTTTCATGAGTTAAAACAAACCAGAAGATGTAATAGGACCATCTGGACCTGTTAGCCAGATGATGATCTAGATTAGGACTTAGTCTAGGGGGAACTGCCAGACCAGAAGACTTCACTAGAAGAGTCACCAGAAGACCCCACCAGAGGACTTCACCAGAGGACTCCACCAGAAGACTTCACCAGATGAGATCTGACCTGAGGCAGAGGACCTTCCCCAGACCAGACGAGTCTGGTAGAACAAAAGTTGCTCAGTTTGATCCCCTGTTTCTACTGAGTATTCTGGTTGTTAACCAGATGAGGACCAGAAGACACCGAGGTTGGTAGAGTAGTCTGGTATAGCTCATCTGGTAGAGTAGTCTGGTACACCTCTTCTTGTCTACCTCATCTGGTCCTCTACCTCATCTGGTACCTCATCTAGTCCTCTACCTCATCTGGTCTTCTACCTCATCTGACCCTCTACCTCATCTGGTCCTCTACCTCATCTGGTCTTCTACCTCATTTGGTTATCTACCTCACTGGTCTTCTACCTCATCTGGTCATCTTGTCTAGGACTTCTCTTGTCTGATTCCCTTCCCCCTTAGCTTAAGAACTGGTGTTAGGATAAAAGTTGTATAGTTTTAATGAGTTAAAACTAACCAGAAGTTGTAATAGGACCATCTGGACATGTTAGCCAGATGATGATCTAGATTAGGACTTAGTCTAGGGGGAATTTCCAGACCAGAAGACTTTACCAGAGGACTTCACCAGAGGACTTCACCAGAGGACTCCACCAGAAGACTTCACCAGATAAGATCTGACCAGAGGCAGAGGACCTTCCCCAGACCAGACGAGTCCGAACCAGACGAGTCTGGTAGAACAAAAGATGCTCAGTTTGATCCCCTGATTCTACTGAGTATTCTGGTTGTTGACCAGATGAGGACCAGAAGACACCGAGGTTGCATGGTGTCTGGTCTTGCCTTCTCTGGAGAGAATCAGAGTTACGCAGAGGAAGCTATTGACCGTTGGTGATTCAAATCAAGTCAACAAGATCAGGATTGGAAAGTATTTGAAGATAATCAATCCAAGGATCCCACCAACCCAATCAATCAATTAGGGAATTGATTGATTGAGGCTTCCTTATATAGAGGATCTGATTGGATTAGCCCTCCAACGGCTAGCCCTAATCCCCTCTATAAATATAAGAGTGCAGTTCAAAAAAAATCTCCAGAGAGACACTATACGCGCATAAGTCATTCCAAGTTTTTGACAATCACTTTTAGCACTCTTATTGTTCATAATATTACATCTACTCTTAAGGAGTTATTAAAACCTCAACCTGTTCATCTACCAGATAGGTTGTAGGCTGTTGATCTTTAGATTGAAGTTAAATCTAAAGAGGTTGTAAGAAGGAACTGGTACTTCCCAATTCCAGTGAGTAAGTAAGTGAGTTGGTTGTTAGTGAGACCCCTTGGATATAAGGGAGAGTGGACGTAGGATATTCAAATCCGAACCACTATATATCTTGTGTTCTTTATTGCTTTATTTTACTTATTGTCTTCTTGATTATTGTTCTCTTGTAAAAAGAATTTGAAAGACATTTAACTTAAGCTTCCGCAATTAATCTAACTAGTGGGACCAACAAGTGGTATCAGAGCAGTGTGTCCAACGACCACTGCTTTGAAAAGCTTTTGGTGGTCACCGGGCAGATCCATTGCTCTTTAGTGCGTTTGTTCTTTTTCTTGTTATATCCCTAATTTTATAAAAATGTCTGCAAAATCTTCTTACAAGAGTCGTAAGCTCCCAGAATTCTCTTTTGAGGATTATAGCCACTAGAGCTTCATGATGAGCAATCATCTTGGAGCTATTCACCACCGCATGTTAGATGTGGTAGAAAGTGGCCCCATTCAATTTTACTGGACTCCTATTGATAGTGGCAGGTCAGAGTCCAGGGAAGAAACTAGTGAAGCTGCCCAAAAAGCAGAAGAGGATAGAGTTCCCAGGCAAAGAATCCTAAAAAAGAAAGATGAGCTTGACAATGATGAAAGAAAGCTCTACAACTTGGACTAGGTGGCAAGAACTGAGATCATCAACACACTTACTAAAGAGGTGATTGAAAAGGTCAGAACATGTGCCACTGCCAAGGAGATGTGGGACAAACTTGCACTTCTCTGTGAGGGAACAGAGAAGATCAAAGATAACAAGCTCCAAGCTGTTCAACACTCGATTGACACTTTCAAGATGAAACCAGATGAGACCATTGACCAGCTGGACATGCGTCTCACAAACCTCCTGAACAAGGCTAGTGCCTTAGGTAAGACCTACTCTGAAAAGGAAATTAATAGTAAAATCTTGCGTTCACTAACCAGCAGGTGGAGAATTAAAGTCACTGTGATCAAGGACAACAAAGATCTCAATACTCTGGATCATCATCTTCTGTTCTCTGATCTCAAAGCCTATGAGTATGATCTTCAAGAGGAGGATCAAACAGAAGAGGTTTCCTCTTCTGGTCAGAAAGGTGTTGCATTCTCTTCAACTATCAAGCCTGATGTCAAGCCAAAGGAGTCTATTGCAGATGACTTGAGCCTCAAGGAGCAGGTAGCACTTCTAACTCGTAAGTTAGATAAAATTGGGTTCAAAATATGGCAGGTACAAAAGGCATTGGAAGTAATCTACCAGAGACAGGAAGAGTTCCTTCAAGCCTGCAGAGAATGAGAAGACATCTGGAGACTCAATGGAGACCAGATTCAGAACTCCAGAAAGGAGGAGAGATGACAACCCTGGCAACTCTGGGAGATCAGATTATCAGAGGAGGGATGGTAGCTCTGGCAGACCTGACTACCAGAGGAGGGAGAGTAGTCCAGCCAGATCAGACTACAACCAGAGGAGGAGAGAGCCAAGTCCTAGTCCCAGAGGAGACAATGCTTGCTACACATGCAACAAGACTGGTCCCTACAATTATGATTGTCCTCAACTTACTCCTAGGGAAAGAGAAGAGAAAATAATCAAGAGAGATAGGAGATATGCAGATAAGAGAGCATTGCTGGCAGAAGCAGAGGAGGAGGATACTAGTTCCAGTTCTTCTTCTTCTGACTTAGGATCAGATGATGATGTGTGTCTTATGGCAGATATCACTGAGGTAAATGAAACTACCTTATGCTTATCAAATTCCAAATATACTGAATCCTCTAATTCATCTGGTAACTCCAGAGAGTCTGATATGCAACAAATGCTATCAGATCTCCAAAATTGTGTCCAACTTTGTTAAAAACTTGAGAAAGAGAATGGTAGGCTCAGTGCTGAAGTTCAATCTCTCTCTCATAAGCATAAATCCACCAGAGAACTCATGAAAGATCATTCCAAAGAAGTTTCTAAACTTCAGGATAAGATCACAGAAAGAGATACTCTGGTAGATCAACTCATGAAAGAAAAGAACTCTCAAGAAGATGAGATCAATGAACTCAGAGCCAAATACCAGACTCTTATCAAGGGAAAACAAGTTGCTCACAACATAGAGGAGATACCCATGCCCAGATAAGCTCCTAAGATACCATCTGTTGTATCTATCATATCAGAGTCTTCTCAGCTCATTAGTGATAAGAGTGGTTTAGGATATTCTGGAATTACCACTAAAACTCATAAATACCTTTATAATAAAGACATGTCTGTAAGAGCTGGTAAATTGGTAGAAATCTGGGATGATAAAGACTTAACTGGTAATGGTTACAAGGTGGTTCACAATCCTGACTGGAAATGGAATCACTCTGTTAATCACATAACATATGGTCCAGAAGAGTTGACATTCCTGGAAGAGAAGATTCTAGAGAATAAGAGTCAACAAGGGGAACCATTGAAGATTAATGGTCCTGTGAACAATGAATCCCAAGGAGTAGAACTTACTCAAATTGGAGGACCCCAGAGAAATCCTCAAAGGGAACCTAACCAGATTAGGGGACCTCAAGGGAAACACTCAAGAAAGGAGAATACCAATCAGAGTAAGAACTACCAGAGAAGGAACAATGTTCAACAGCATCAGGTACCCCAGAGACGATTTTCTCAGAGGAATCAATTCCAGAATAGGTATACTCAAAGGAACTATAACCACCAGAACAAATCTACTTTTCAGAACCAGAGGTGGTCTTCCAGACCTATCTATAGAAAACCAACTGATCTGGGAAGTTATGACACCAGAGATGGTTCTTCTAGGATGTACCCTTACAACCAGACCTTTAAGACCATGTCTTTGAGGCAGGCCATTCCAAAGGCCAGATTTGAAAAAAGGTACACCAGACCAGTTTATAGGAAAGGTGTCCTTATCAGACCAGTAGCTCAATATGTCATTGTAAGAGGACATGTGCTGGTAGATAGATTCGGAAGGAAGATAAGATCTCCTCATCCAGCAAGGGATGATCTTTATCTTTGGATTCCTACAAAACCTGCAACTAACCAATCAGGACCCAGCACTAGTAGGGGACCTAATTGATTTCTCTGCAGGTAGATAAGAGTCCATTGGAGAAAGGATTTTCAAGCAACCATGTCTGGTACATTGATAGTGGATGTTCCAAGCACATGACCTTCCAGAAAGATAATCTTCAAGATTACAAGCCATTAAATGGACCAAGAGTGATGTTTGGTGACAACAACTATGGAGTCACCAGAGGAGTTGGAAAGTTGACATTCAATGGAGTTTCTGTAGATGAAGTTTACTATGTTGAAGGACTCAAGCATAATCTGCTTTCAGTATCCCAATTTTGTGACAAGGGGTACTCAGTGAAGTTTTCTAGTGATTCATGCACTGTTTTCTGTTCTGATTTTAATGATATCTTGCTAATAGGCTTGAGGAAGGGTAACATTTATCTTGCAGATTTTAGCAGTTGCCCAAGAAATGCTTGCCTGGTTGCTAAAGGATCTGCAGAGAATAGCTGGATTTGGCACAAGAGATTGTGTCATCTTAACTTCAAAACACTGAACAAGATTGCCAGAAAAGGTCTCATTCGAGGTCTTCCTAATGAAGTGTTTAAGAAGAATCAGGTTTGTGGTTCATGCCAGAAGGGTAAACAACCCAAGACTTCCTTTAAGGATGTCTAGAGCACAACCACAACCAGAGTACTTCAACTACTTACATGGACCTGTTTGGACATGTTTCTCCTCTTAGTTTCAGTGGAAGGAAGTACACCTTAGTGATAGTGGATGACTTTTCAAGATACACTTGGGTAGTGTTCTTGTTTAAGAAAAATGAAACTATCACTAAGCTGCCAGAATTCTTCAATCAGAATCAGAATGAGTAGAACCAGAGCATAGTCAGAATCAGAAGGGACAAAGGGACATAATTTTTGAATTCACACATTGCAGATTACTGCAAGGACCACGGGATTTTTCATGGAGTAGCAGAAAGGAGGAATATGACCCTCAAAGAAGCTGCAAGAACACTTCTGGCAGATACAACACTCCACAAAGATTTTGGGCAGAGGCCATTAATACAGCTTGCTACACTCAGAGCAGGTGCCTGATTGCCCAGAGACACAATAAGACCCCATATGAGGTATGGAAAGGTAAAACCCCACCTGTTTCATATTTTCATGTTTTTTTATGTAAGTGTTTCATCCATGACAATGGGAAATCTAAATTAAGAACCTTTGATGCTAAAGTGGCTGATGGAATATTTTTAGGATATTCCAGCACCAGTAAAGCTTTTAGAGTTTTTAATAAGAATTCACTGTGTGTGGAGGAAACACCTCATGTTGTTTTTGATGAATATGCTTTTGAGTGCAAGATGGACCCTAAGTCTTCTGATGAGACCCAGAATTAGACTACACCCAGAGTTATTAATCCACCAATTCTTGATTCAGATTCAGATTCAGATGATGACCTATCTCCTGGTTCTCTGAAACAGAAGCCTTCACAAGGAGCAGAACCAGAAGAGGTTGGAACTCCTGTAGGGGGAAGCTCTTCTGCAGGTGGTGATAATCACCAAGGTACTGCAGAAGATGATCACCCAGGCAAGACCACGGGAAGGAGGACCCTGGTTGATCACCCAAATGACCTGATTCTTGGAGATCCAACTAAGGGTGTCCAGACTAGGAGAACTCTTAACTTAGCTGCCTTATTCAGTTGCTATGTGTCCTTGATTGAGCCCAAGAATATCAAGGAGGCACTGAAAGATTCAAATTTGATTGTTGCTATGCATGAGGAATTGAATCAATTCACCAGACAGGATGTTTGGGAGCTGGTAGACAGACCAAGACATCAAAAGGTGATAGGCACTAAGTGGGTTTTCAAAAATAAGAAAGATGAGAATGATGTCATTACTAGGAACAAGGCAAGGCTAGTGGCCCAGGGCTATTCTCAGTCTGAAGGAATAGACTATGATGAGACATTTGCTCCTGTTGCCAGACTAGAAGCTATCAGATTGTTCTTAGCATATGCTGCTCACATGAAGTTCAAAGTATACCAGATGGATGTGAAATCTGCCTTTCTTAATTGGATTCTCATCGAGGAAGTGTATGTGGAACAACCTCCTGGTTTTGAACAAGGTGACAAGGTGTTTAAGCTTAAGAAAGCTCTTTATGGGCTGAAGCAGGCACCCAGAGCATGGTATGACACTCTATCTCAGTTTCTTCTGGACAATGGTTTTTCTAAGGGTAAGATTGATAGGACCTTGTTTAGGAAAGAAGAAGGAAAGGACATCCTTCTGGTCCAAATATATGTTGATGACATTATATTTGGATCCCCTAACAAGAAGCTGTGTGAGAAGTTTGGTGAGCTCATGCAGAGTCAGTTTGAGATGTCCATAATGGGAGAAATGAATTAATTTTTAGGTTTGCAGGTAAAGCAATCAGAGAAGGGAATTTTTATTAATCAGGCAAAGTACACCAGAAACATGTTAGAGAAATTTGGAGTAGGATCTAGCAAAGCAGCCAAGATCCCTATGATGACAAATTTCAACATGGACCCAGATGAGTCTGGAGAGAGTGTGGACCAGACTCAGTACAGAGCACTTATTGGTTCTCTTCTGTACCTGACTGCAAGCAGACCATATATTACTTTTGTTGTAGGCGTGTGTGCTAGATTTCAGGCTAATCCCAAGAAAAGTCACTTAGAAGCAGCTATGAAGATATTGAAATATCTTAAGGGAACAGTGAATTTAGGATTGTGGTATCCTGCAGATGACAATTTAGAATTGAGTGGTTATTCAGATTCAGACTATGGTGGATGCAGAATAGATAGAAAGTCTACAAGTGGAACATGCCAATTTTTAGGGAATAAATTGGTTTCCTGGTTTTCTAAGAAGCAGACTTCAGTTGCTACATCAACAACAGAAGCAGAGTACATGGCTGCAGGGAGCTGTTGTTCACAACTACTTTGGATTAGTCAACAACTTAGGGACTACCAGATTAGAGCTAAGAATATTCCTATATTCTGTGATAGTAATGTGCCATTGCAATCACCCAGAATCCAGTTCTTCATACCAGATGTAAACATGTTGATATAAGGCATCATTTTATCAGAGATCATGTTGAGAAGAGAGATATAAGGATGGACAAGATTGCAACAGAGAAGCAGAGAGCAGATATCTTGACTAAGCCTTTGGCTGAGACCAGATTCAGAGAGTTAGCTTTTGAGTTGGGTTTGTTGGATCCAGAGACAGATTTGTTTTAGGGGGAACATCAGAGAAGTATCCTTTAATTCATTACTTTACTTCATATTTTTTAACTAACATACCTGCAGATTAGACATATCAGAGAAGGTATATCTCCAGATGAGGTATACACCAGGTGACACTTGTCCCAGATGAGGTGCTGAGTCAGATTCCAAAATATCCAAAGTCTTCTCTGACCAGGACCAGATGAGCTCCATCAGAGGAGATGTAGCACCAGACAGGCTGTGGTATCATCTGGTTACAATATCAGGTGACAGGTATGTCTTTACTTCTCTGGCCTCTGATCATTGTGATACACTTTTCAAATTAGTAAGTACACTCAAAACGTTTCAACTTCAGAGTGTATTTAAGACTAGGGTATAGGGCCTAGGCAATCATTTCGCTTTTTCTCTTGACTGCCACAAAACCCCTTTATGCCCAGTCCCAATGACTATGCCAACGCACCAGATTAAATCCGTATTTCGCCTCTCATCCTGGCCATCGGATTTAATCACTGTGCAAAATTTCAATCAATGCTTAAATTGATTTTGTTTCCTCAATTAAATTTGAAAATTACACGCGTTCACACTTCATTTATTAATCAAGCCACGCGTCTTGCCCTATTTAACTCAAATTTCTTTTCAATTTGTCCTTTCACATTTCCATACCTTCAAACCCTAACCTCTCTCTGCAAAGCATTTATTTCTCTCTCTCTCTTTCACAGATATAGCTCCCCCGTGTAACTTTGATTATGCCCAAATGATGAAGAAACTGAAAATGGAGATGGTGGTTGACTTCTACACCACCAAGAACTCGTCTGCTGTTGGTCCCACTCGATAGATTAATTGCGGAAGCTTATGTAATAATGTCTTTCAAAGTCTTTTATAAGAGAGTAATAAACAATAAACAATAATTAAAATAAAGCGATAAATAACACAAGATATATAGTGGTTCGGATTAAATATCCTACGTCCACTCTCCCTTATCACCAAGGGGTCTCACTATCAACCAACTCACAAACTTACTCACTGGAATTTCTGAAGTACCAGCACCTTCTTACAAACTCTTTAGATCTAACTTCGATCTAAAGATAGACTTACTCCAACCTTGTCTAACAAGATGAACATGTTGAGTATATAAACTCCTTACGAGTAGATGAGTAATTAAGAACAAAAGTGAGTGCAAAAGCGTAGTGATCAAAAGCTTAGTATGGCTATATGCGCGTGAATGATTCTAGAGCTTTTTCCAGATCTGCACTCAAGTATATATAGAGGGGATTAGGGACATAGCCGTTGGGAGGCTGATCCAATCAGATCCTCTATATATGAAAGCTTCAATCAATCAAATCCCTAATTGATTGATTGGGTTGGTGAGATCTTGATTGATTGTCTCCATATCTTCTCAATCCAATCTTGTTTTGACTTGATAAATCACCAACGGAACAATGCTTCCAATTGCCTAACTCTGATTCTCTCCAGAGAAGGCAGGACCAGACACCAGGCAACCTCGGTGTCTTCTGGTCTTATCTGGTGAACAACCAGAATACTCAGTAGAATAAGGGGATCAAACTGAGCATCTTTTGTTCCACCAGACTCGTCTGGTCCGGACTCGTCTGGTCTGGGGAAGGTCCTCTGCCTCTGGTCTGATCTCCTCTAGTGAAGTCCTCTGGTGGAGTCCTCTGGTGAAGTCCTCTGGTGGGGTCTTCTGGTGACTCTTCTGGTGAGGTCTTCTGGTCTGGCAGTTCCCCCTAGACTAAGTCCTAACTAATCCTCATCTGGCTAACAGGTCCAGATGGTCCTATTACATCTTCTGGTTTGTTTTAACTCATCAAAACTAACAATTTTTATCCTAACATCTGCACTTGCTATTCTGGAACTATTAAGGAGATTCGGAGTTGAAAAGTTGATCTCCACCGTTCCCAGAGATTTTCGTACTCTTGATGGTTATGCGGCCCAGTTTCTAGTACGAATGAAGATCAATGACGACCATATTTCTTCAAAGATTGACAAGGAAGATTTGGTGTTTTCCAAACATGACTTCTGTGCGCTGTTTGGAAACATTTCGGCAGAACGGGTGGATCCTTTAACCTACAAGGAGGATGATATTGTGGGTTCCTTCAAATTGTTTGCTCATTCTTCTTGCCAGAGTATCACGAAGGGATTTCTGGATAAGCATCTGAGGCAAAAGTACAAGGTACTTTTTGATATTGTGGTGAAGGTGCTTATGTGTGAGAATCATAGCACAAATGCTATTTTTAATGGAAGAATGTGTGTGATGAGGGCTCTGTATAACGGCATCCAATGCAATTGGGCAGAGTTCTTTTGGGGCGTCTTGAGGAAGAATAAGGTGAAAGTTAACAAGGAGGCTTGTCCTTCCAAGCCAGGGGAGATGCAGTTTTATTTCACTGCAAATGTTTCGTTGGGAACGAAACTTACTTTGATTTTGGACTCATTACTTCCAGAGAAGAGATGGAAGGAGACTTGGTGCAGAGGATTTCACAAGTCTAAAGTATTATTCTCAAAGGATGGTCCTCTTCATGGCCATCCTGATTCTAATGGAGAAGAAGCCATCCCTGCCCCTCCTCTACAGGCAGTACCCTCACCTGCAAAGTCGGAGAAAAAGCAGCAGCAGCAGAAGACTCTGAAGAAAGCTGCTGAAGCAACTGGTTCCTCAACCATTGTTTTCTCTGGTTTCTCTGAGGAGGACCCGATTCCTCTTCTTGATGTTTTAAAGAAGAAGAGTGAAGTAGCTGAGGTTACCAAGAAGGCTGGAGCAGCCAAGAGGAAGAGGCCAGAAGAAGCCAGGAGAGGCTCTGCTAAGAAGTCCAGGACTAGCAGAAAGGCCAAGAAAACCCTTCTGATGGATGAGCCATCAGAGGAAGAAGAGGAAGAAGAGGCTGAGCCTCTTGTGAGGAAATCCAAGGCCAAGAGAGCCATTCTTCAAGATCCTGACTCTGGATCTGATCTTGGAGAGGCTGTTGGTCCCTCTAGATAGATTAATTGCGGAAGCTTATGTTTAAATGTCTTTCAAAGTCTTTTACAAGAGAATAATAGACAATAAACAATAATCAAAATAAAGCGATAAATAACACAAGATATATAGTGGTTCGGATTTAAATATCCTACGTCCACTCTCCCTTATCACCAAGGGGTCTCACTATCAACCAACTCACAAACTTACTCACTGGAATTTCCGAAGTACCAGCACCTTCTTACAAACTCTTTAGATCTAACTTCGATCTAAAGATAGACTTACTCCAACCTTGTCTAACAAGATGAACAGGTTGAGTATATAAACTCCTTACGAGTAGATGAGTAATTAAGAACAAAAGTGAGTGCAATATGCGTAGTGATCAAAAGCTTAGTATGGCTATGTGCGCGTGTAGAGTCTCTCTAGAGCTTTTTCTTGAACTGCACTCTTGTATATATAGAGGGGATTAGGGCTAGCCGTTGGAAGGGCTAATCCAATCAGATCCTCTATATAAGGAAGCTTCAATCAATCAATTCCCTAATTGATTGATTGGGTTGGTGGGATCCTTGGATTGATTATCTTCAAATACTTTCCAATCCTGATCTTGTTGACTTGATTAATCACCAACGGATCAATGCTTCCAATTGCCTAACTCTGATTCTCTCCAGAGAAGGCAGGACCAGACACCAGGCAACCTCGGTGTCTTCTGGTCCTAATCTGGTGAACAACCAGAATACTCAGTAGAGTCAGGGGATCAAACTGAGCATCTTTTGTTCCACCAGACTCGTCTGGTCAGAACTCGTCTGGACAGGGAATGTTCTCTGCCTCTGGTCTTGATCTTTTCTGCTGAAGTCCTCTGGTGGAGTCCTCTGGTGAAGTCCTCTGGTGGGGTCTTCTGGTGACTCTTCTGGTGAGGTCTTCTGGTCTGGCAGTTCCCCCTAGACTAAGTCCTAACTAATCCTCATCTGGCTAACAGGTCCAGATGGTCCTATTACAACTTCTGGTTTGTTTTAACTCATCAAAACTAACAAATTTTTATCCTAACAATTTCCCCCTTTTTGATGGAGTTAAAACACTACCAGAACTGATCAAAATTAAAACTGAAGCAAGAAAACAATAAAGTGATGAGACCTTAGAATGGATCTCATCAGGCAAATACTAAGACAACAAGGAGTTGTCTTTAGAACAAAGAAGATATGTATTTTTCATTAATAATCAGTGGACAAATAATTACAGATTACATTGAAGTTCATAGTCCTACTCTAGGCATATCTTCTGTTCTCTTTAGGGACAAGAAACCAGTCAAGGAACCTATCCTGGACGGCCTTCAACTCTGCTGAAGATGTTGGGGTGAAATTCACCAACACCTTGGTCTTGTAAAGCTTCTTCAGTTCTGCCCAATCCACCTGGTTCCCATTCATGGGAGTGTTAAGATAAGTAAATTCTGGAGCAGTCACCTCCAGGTTGAACTCAATGGTTGAATCCATCAGCTGCTTGTACAAGTCTGCATCATAGGCTTGCATCCAAGAATGGAAGGTTCTGTTGATCAGCTCATCATCTTCTGGTGCTGGCCTCTGGATATAATGCTGAATGAACCAGAGGGTCTTGGCTTCTCTCCATCTCTCAATCAGAGGATACGGCACAGTAGAGTCAAAGGACCCTTCTGTCCTGAGTGGCAAGATATTCATAACTTCCACAGGAGCTTTCCTCTTCTGACCTGAGCCACCTGCACCAGAAGAAATACCAGCTTCTCTGGCCTTCTTGTTCTGCCTCTTAACATATCTGAGCCTCTGCTCTTCATCTATGTTCTTCCTGATTCTGGCTTGCCTCTCTTCTGGAGTCTCTTCCTTGTATCTCTTCTCTGCTTCTTCGACAACAGATTCAAGGAAACTCTTCTTTACTTTTCTAATCTTCCTCTTAGCAGGACCAGGAATGGTAGATGGATCCTGCTCAGCTTCAGATGACTCTTCTTCTGCAGCAAGCTGTTTAGCCATAGATAGAGATTTCAACTCTTCTTTCTTCTTCTTCTGCAACTCAGCCTGGGCCAATGTGTTCTCCAGCAGGTCCAGACGAGCTCCATGGCTAAAAAGAGTCTCATTTGTGGTCTTAGCCAGATCAGTTCTGGCCTTCTCTTCCCCCTTTTTAACTTCATCAAGGAGGGGCTCCACTACCTGCCTTATAAGATCAGGCAAGGCAGTGTTGGAGGAAGAGTGAAGATCACGAAGCTGCTTGGCTTCCTCCAGATAAGCTTTAGACTCTGCAACAAGTCTCTCTTTCTTCTCCAACATTTCCTGGAGGGAGTCCTTCAGCTTAGCAGTTTGAATCATCTGGCTGGCCATTTCTACTTTGAGTACAGAAACTGGCCTCATCTGCTCCATCACGTGCTCCTGGAGCTGCTTCTGGCTGTGCATTACATCTAGCTTGACAAATAAACCATTAGCCTTGAATGAAGCTTTAACTTCTGCCAGAGTGGACTTGATCTGCTTCAGGAAGATTTTCCTCTCTTGCTTAATCTGATGCTCTATCATAGCAGGGGCCATATGTTGGATTGCTTTGGAAAAACGCCCTATCTGCATGATCTGCTCGTTGAAGAAAGCCTTCATCTTCTGGAGCACAGCAGGAGACATCTCAAAGTCCTCCTCGTCTGAATAAAGCTCTGGAGGGAAGACAAAGTGAGGACCAAACTTGTAAGTGGGGCCCTCTGGAGTGAGCATTACTCCTCTCTGGATGAGCAGGGTGCAAATCAAGACTTTAGCTGCACCAGGGGTCTCCAGCTCTGCTGGGTTCTGAATGTTCATCTTCTGCTTCAGCTCAATCTCCCAAGCAGTGAAGTTGGAGGCACCCATTTCCTCAAGCAATAGCATCAGGTCCTCCACATCTTCAAGTCTGGCCTTGCTCCAGACCTTGGCATCAGTAAGCTCTGCCAGAAGTGGTAAGTGCTCCAGTAGAACTGGAAAATGCTCTCTTAGCCAGAGCTGAGCACTTACACTCATACTCTGCCTAATGGGACCCATTTCTGCAGATGAGAAAGTGAAGGGTTTGGGCCCAGAGGCAGAGGAGGAAGGGGTTAAGTCAACAGGCTCAAGTGAAGCTTCCTCATCTTCACTATCATCGCTGGTTAAACAGGTTGGAGAGCGGGGAGGGCCAACGAATCCCAGAGCCATAGAAATGGTTGGGTCCTGGTCTGTATGGGTTTGGAGAGGGTTTGGATTCTGTGAAGTAGAGGTGGTAGGGATTGGTTGCTCTGCACCAGAAGAGGAAGGAATATCTGGTACAAAAAGTGTAGGAGGGATTTGGGAGGAGGAAGTGTTTGAAGGGGGGACTTTTGCACCAGAGGAGGTTGAGGGAACCTCTGGTACAGAAGGTGGGGGAGAGGGGTTAGTGGGGATATGTGTTTGGGAATTTGGGGGAGAGGGTGTTTGTGTAGGAATGGTAGAGGGAGTATAGACAGGGGTATCTGGGATAGTCTGCTCTGGTGGAAGAATGGGGTTACCAGAGGCAGATGGGGTTTGGGGAATGTTATCTGGGGGAGAGGTAGAAGGGGAAACAAGATTAATGGGGGAAGAAGATGGAAGGGAAGGGTTTACCTCTGCTGGGTCAACACCAGCAGGCACAACAAGCTCTGGAGCATCCTCCATCATCTGGGAAGCATCCTCAATGGCCTTCTCCAAGGCCTCTCCAAGATCAGATCCAGAGTCTGAATCTTGAAGAAGGGCTCTCTTGGCCTTGGATTTCCTCACAAGAGGCACTTCCTCTTCCTCTTCTGATGGCTCATCCACCAGAAGGGTTTTCTTTGCCTTTCTGCTAGTCCTCCTCTTCTTAGCAGAATGTCTCCTGGCCTCGTCTGGCTGCTTCCTCTTGGCTGCTCCAGCCTTCTTAATAGCTTTATCATCATCACCCTTCTTCTTAAGCACATCAAGAAGGGGAATCTGGTCCTCCTCTGAGGAACCAGAAAAGGCAACAGTTGAAGAACCAGTTGCTTCAGCAGTTTTCTTCTGAGCCTTCTGCTTCTGCTGCTTTTTCTGCCCCTTTGGAGGAGAAGGAATAGATTGAATAGGAGGGGCAGTGATGGCTTGCTCCCCATCAGAGTCGGCATGGCCGTGGAGAGGACCATCCTTTGAGAAGAGGATCTTGGACTTGTGATAATTGTGGCACCAAGAAGATCTCCACTTCTTCTCTGGAAGAAGAGAATCCAGAATGAGAGTTAACTTAGTCCCCAAAGAGACATTTGCAGTGAAATGGAACTGCAACTCCCCTGGCTTGGAAGGACAGGGCTCCTTCTTCACCTTCAGCTTGTTCTTCCTCAACACATCCCAGAAGAACTCCGCCCAATTACATTGTACACCATCATATAAAGCCCTCATCACACACATCCTACCATTGAAAATGGCATCTGTGCTGTGATTTTCAAACATAAGTACTTTAACCACGATATCGAACAACACCTTGAACTTCTGCCTTAAATGCTTATCCACAAAGCCCTTTGTGATGTTCTGGCAGGAAGAACGAGCAAAAATCTTGAATGATCCAACGATATCATCCTCCTTGTATGTCAACGGATCCACTCCCACCGCAGAAATGTTCTCGAACAAAGTGTAGAAATCGTGCTTAGAAAACACCAAATCATCTTCACCAATCTTTGAAGAGATGTAATCCTCATGAATCTTCATGCGAACCAGAAACTGGGCCGCATAACCGTCAAGGGTGCGAAAGTCCTTGGGAACAGTGGAGATCAACTTCTCCACCCCTGCATTCTGGAACATCTCCAGAACAGACAGCAAAACTGGGTTCTTGGTGGTATAAAAGTCCACCACCATCTCCGTCTTAAGCTTTTTCATCATCAGGATATGATCGAAATTGCACGGTGGAGCCATTACTGTGAAAGAGAGAGAGAGAGAGAGAGAGAAAAAGCTTTGCAGAGAGAGGTTAGGGTTTGAAAGTATGGAAACGTGAAAGGACAGATTGAAAATAAAATTGATTTAAATAGAGTAATACGCGTGGCTTGAAAATTAAATGAAGTGTGAACGTGTGTTGTTTCAAATTCAATTTAGGAAAACAAAATCAATTTTAGCATTGATTGACATATTGCACAGTGATTAAATCCGATGGCCATGGTGAAAGGCGAGATACAGATTTAATCTGGTGCGTTGGCATAGTCATTGGGACTGGGTATAAAGGAGTTTTGTGGCAGTCAAGAGAAAAAGCGAAATGATTGCCTAGGCCCTATACCCTAGTCTTAAATACACTCTGAAGTTGAAACGTTTTGAGTGTACTTACTAAAATGAAAAGTGTATCCCAATGATCAGAGGCCAGAGTAGAAAAGACATACCTGTCACCTGATATTGTAACCAGATGATACCACAACTAGTCTGGTGATACTTCTCCTCTGATGGAACTCATCTGGTCCTGGTCAGTAAAGACTTTGGACATATCTCTGACTCAGCACCTCATCTGGGATAAGTGTCACCTGGTGTATACCTCATCTGGAAGTATACCCTCTCTGATATATCTAATCTGCAGGTATTTTAGCATAAGGAAAATAAATATATGAGGAAAAATAATGAAACAAGGATACTTCTCTGATGTTCCCCCTAAAACAAATCTGTCTCTGGATCCAACAATCCTAACTCAAAAGCTAACTCTCTGAATCTGGTCTCAGCCAAAGGCTTGGTTAAAATATCTGCTCTCTGCCTCTCTGTTGCAATCTTTTCCATCCTTATATCTCCCTTCTCAACATGATCTCTGATAAAATGGTGCCTTATATCAACATGTTTACACCTGGTATGAAGAACTGGATTCTGGGTAATGGCAATGGCACTATTACTATCACAGAAAATAGGAATATCCTTGGCTCTAATCTGGTAGTCCCTAAGCTGTTGACTAATCCAAAGTAGTTGAGAACAACAGCTCCCTGCAGCCATGTACTCTGTTTCTGTTGTTGATGTAGCAACTGAGGTCTGCTTCTTAGAAAACCAGGATACCAATTTATTCCCTAAAAATTGGCATGTTCCACTTGTAGATTTCCTATCAATTCTGCACCCACCATAGTCTGAATCTGAATAACCACTCAATTCTAAATTGTCATCTGCAGGATACCATAATCCTAAATTCACAGTTCCCTTGAGATATTTCAATATTTTCTTAGCTGCTTCCAAGTGACTCTTCTTGGGGTTAGCTTGAAATCTGGCACAAACTCCTACATCAAAAGTAATATCTGGTCTGCTTGCAGTCAGATACAAAAGAGAACCAATAAGTGCTCTGTACTGAGTCTGGTCCACACTCTCTCCAGACTCATCTGGATCCATGTTGAAATTTGTCATCATAGGGATCTTGGCTGCCTTGCTAGATCCTATTCCAAATTTCTCTAACATGTTTCTGGTGTACTTAGCTTGATTAATAAAAATTCCCTTCTCTGATTGCTTAACATGTAGACCCAAAAAGTAATTCAATTCTCTCATCATGGACATCTCAAACTGTCCCTGCATGAGCTCACCAAACTTCTCACACAGCTTCTTGTTAGGGGATCCAAATATGATGTCATCAACATATATTTGGACCAGAAGGATGTCCTTTCCTTCTTCTTTCCTAAACAAGGTTCTATTAATCTTACCTTTAGTAAAACCATTGTCCAGAAGAAATTGAGATAGAGTGTCATACCATGCTCTGGGTGCCTGCTTCAGCCCATAAAGAGCTTTCTTAAGCTTAAACACCTTGTCACCTTGTTCAAAACCAGGAGGTTGTTCCACATACACTTCCTCAATGAGAATCCCATTAAGAAAGGCAGATTTCACATCCATCTGGTATACTTTGAACTTCATGTGAGCAGCATATGCTAAGAACAATCTGATAGCTTCTAGTCTGGCAACAGGAGCAAATGTCTCATCATAGTCTATTCCTTCAGACTGAGAATAGCCCTGGGCCACTAGCCTTGCCTTGTTCCTAGTAATGACATCATTCTCATCTTTCTTATTTTTGAAAACCCACTTAGTGCCTATCACCTTTTGATGTCTTGGTCTGTCTACCAGCTCCCAAACATCCTGTCTGGTGAATTGATTCAATTCCTCCTGCATAGCAACAATCCAATTTGAATCTTTCAGTGCCTCCTTGATGTTCTTGGGCTCAATCAAGGATACATAGCAACTGAATAAGGCAGCTAAGTTAATAGTTCTCCTAGTCTGGACACCCTTAGTTGGATCTCCTAAGATCAGGTCATTGGGGTGATCAACTAGGGTCCTCCTACCCGTGGTCTTACCTGGATGATCATCTTCTGCAGTACCTTGGTGATTATCACCACCTGCAGAAGAGCGTCCCCCTACAGGAGTTCCAACCTCTTCTGGTTCTGCTCCTTGTGAAGGCTGCTGCTTCAGAGAACCAGGAGATGGGTCATCATCTGAATCTGAATCTGAATCAAGAATAGGTGGATTGACCTTGATAACTCTGGGTGTAATCTGATTCTGGGTCTCATCAGAAGAATTAGAATCCACCTTGCACTCAAAAGTAGATTCATCAAAAACAACATGAGGTGTTTCCTCCACACAAAGTGAATTCTTATTAAAAACTCTAAAAGCTTTACTGGTGCTGGAATATCCCAAAAATATTCCATCAGCCACTTTAGCATCAAAGGTTCTTAATTTAGATTTCCCATTGTCATGGATGAAACACTTACATCCAAAAACATGAAAATATGAAACAGATGGGGTTTTACCTTTCCATACCTCATATGGGGTCTTATTGTGTCTCTGGGCAATCAGGCACCTGTTCTGAGTGTAACAAGCTGTATTGATGGCCTCTGCCCAAAATCTCTGTGGAGTGCTGTACTCTGCCAGAAGTGTTCTTGCAGCTTCTTTGAGAGTCCTATTCCTCCTTTCTGCAACTCCATTTTGTTGAGGTGTTCTGGCAGCAGATGTCTCATGAAAAATCCCATGATCCTTGCAGTAATCTGCAATATGTGAATTCAAAAACTCTGTTCCTTTGTCACTTCTGATCCTGACAATGCTCTGGTTCTGTTCATTCTGAATCTGCTTGAAGAACTCTGGTAGCTTAGTCATAGTTTCATTTTTCTTAAACAAGAACACTACCCAAGTGTATCTTGAAAAGTCATCTACTATTACTAAGGTGTACTTCCTTCCACTGAAACTAAGAGGAGAAACAGGTCCAAACAGATCCATGTGAAGTAGTTGAAGTACTCTGGTTGTGGTTGTGCTCTGGACATCCTTAAAGGAAGTCTTGGGTTGTTTACCCTTCTGGCATGAACCACAAACCTGATCCTTCTTAAACACTTCATTAGGAAGACCTCGAATGAGACCTTTTCTGGCAATCTTGTTCAATGTTTTGAAGTTAAGATGACACAATCTCTTGTGCCAAATCCAGCTGTTCTCTGCAGATCCTTTAGCAACCAGGCAAGCATTTCTTGGGCAACTGCTAAAATCTGCAAGATAAATGTTACCCTTCCTCAAGCCTATTAGCAAGATATCATTATAATCAGAAGAGAAAACAGTGCATGAATCACTAGAAAACTTCACTGAGTATCCCTTGTCACAGAATTGGGATACTGAAAGCAGATTATGCTTGAGTCCTTCTACGTAGTAGACTTCATCTACAGATACTCCATTGAAGGTCAACTTTCCAACTCCTCTGGTGACTCCATAGTTGTTGTCACCAAACATCACTCTTGGTCCATTTAATGGCTTGAAATCTTGGAGATTATCCTTCTGGAAGGTCATGTGCTTGGAACATCCACTATCAATGTACCAGACATGGTTGCTTGAAAATCCTTTCTCCAATGGACTCTTATCTACCTGCAGAGAGATCAATTAGGTCCCCTACTAGTGCTGGGTCCTGATTGGTTAGTTGCAGGTTTTGTAGGAATCCATAGATAAAGATCATCCCTTGATGGATGAGGAGATCTTATCTTCCTTCCAAATCTATCTACCAGCACGTGTCCTCTTACTATGATATATTGAGCTACTGGTCTGATAAGGACACCTTTCCTATAAACAGGTCTGGTGTACCTTTTCTCAAATCTGGCCTTTGGAATGGCCTGCCTCAAAGACATGGTCTTAAAGGTCTGGTTATAAGGGTACATCCTAGAAGAACCATCTCTGGTGTCATAACTTCCCAGATCAGTTGGTTTTCTAGAGATGGGTCTGGAAGACCTCCTCTGGTTCTGATAATTAGACCTATTCTGGTGATTATAGTTCCTTTGAGTATACCTATTCTGGAATTGATTCTTCTGAGAAAATTGTCTCTGGGGTACCTGGTTCTGTTGAACATTGTTCCTTCTCTGGTAGTTATTACTCTGATTGGTATTCCCCCTTTTTGAGTGTTTCCTTTGAGGTCCCCTAATCTGTTTAGGTTCCCTTTGAGGATTTCTCTGGGGTCCTCCAATTTGAGTAATATCTACTCCTTGGGACTCATTGTTCACAGAACCATCAATCTTTAATGGTTCCCCTTGTTGACACTTATTCTCTAACATCTTCTCTTCCAGAACAGTTAACTCTTCTGGACCATTTGTTATGTGATTAACAGAGTGGTTCCTTTTCCAATCAGGATTGTGAACCACCTTGTAACCATTACCAGTTAAGTCTTTATCATTCCAGATTTCTACCAATTTACCAGCTCTTACAGACTTGTCTTTGTTATAAAGGTACTTGTGAGTTTTAGTGGTAATTCCAGAATATCCTAAACCACTCTTATCACAAATGCGCTGAGAAGACTCTGATATGATAGATACAACAGATGGTATCTTAGGAGCTTCTCTGGGCATAGGTATCTCCTATATGTTGTGGACAACTTGTTTTACCTTGATAAGAGTTTGATATTTGGCTCTGAGTTCAGTGATCTCATCCTCTTGAGAATTCCTTTCTTTCATGAGTTGATCTACCAGAGTATCTCTTTCTGTGATCTTATCCTGAAGTTCAGAGACTTCTTTGGAATGATCTTTCATGAGTTCTCTGGTGGATTTATGCTCATGAGAGAGAGATTGAACTTCAGCTCTGAGCCTACCATTCTCTTTCTCAAGTTTTTGACAGAGTTGGACACAGTTTTGGAGATCTGATAGCATTTGTTGCATATCAGACTCTCTGGAGTTACCAGATGAATTAGAGGATTCAGTACATTTGGAATTTGATAAGACTAAAGTAGTTTCATTTACCTCAGTGATGTCTGCCATAAGACACACATCATCATTTGATCCAAAGTCAGAAGAAGAAGAACTGGAACTAGTATCCTCCTCCTCTGCTTCTGCCAGCAATGCTCTCTTATCTGCATACCTCCTATCTCTCTTGATTCTTTTCTCTTCTCTTTCCCTAGGAGTAAGCTGAGGACAATCATAACTGTAGTGACCAGTCTTGTTGCATGTGTAGCAGACATTGTCTCCTCTGGGACTAGGACTTGGCTATCTCCTCCTCTGGTTGTAGTCTGATCTGGCTGGACTACTTTCTCTCCTCTGGTAGTCAGGTCTGCCAGAGCTACCATCCCTCCTCTGATAATCTGATCTCCCAGAGTTGCCAGGGTTGTCATCTCTCCTCCTCTCTGGAGTTCTGAATCTGGTCTCCCTTGAGTCTCCAGATGTCTTCTCCTTCTCTGCAGGCTTGAAAGAACTCTTCCTGTTTCTGGTAGACTCCTTCCAATGCCTTTTGTACCTGCCATATTTTGAACTCATTTTGTCTAATTTATGAGTTAGAAGTGCTACCTGCTCCTTGAGGCTCAAGTCATCTGCAGTAGACTCCTTTGGCTTGGCATCAGATTTGATGGTTGAAGAGAATGCAACACCTTTCTGACCAGAAGAGGAAACCTCTTCTGTTTGATCCTCCTCTTGAAGATCATACTCATAGGCTTTGAGATCAGACAACAGAAGATGATGATCCAGAGTATTGAGATCCTTGTTGTCCTTGATCACAGTGACTTTAATTCTCCACCTGCTTGTTAGTGAACGCAAGATTTTACTATTTATTTCTTTTTCAGAGTAGGTCTTACCTAAGGCACTAGCCTTGTTTAGAAGGTTTGTGAGACGCATGTCCAGTTGGTCAATGGTCTCGTCTGGTTTCATCTTGAAGGTGTCAAACGAGTGTTGAACAGCTTGGAGCTTGTTGTCTTTGATCTTCTCTGTTCCCTCACAGAGAAGTGCGAGTTTGTCCCACATCTCCTTGGCAGTGACACAGGTTCTGACCTTCTCTATTACCTCCTTAGTGAGAGTGTTGATAATCTCGGTTCTTGCCACCTGGTCCAGGTTATGCAGCTTTCTCTCATCGTTGTCAAGTTCGTCTTTCTTTTTGAGGATTCGTTGTCTGGGAACTCTATCCTCTGCAGTGTCGCTAGTTTCTTCTCTGGACTCAGACCTGCCACTATCAATAGGAGTCCAATAAAATTTAATGGGGCCACTTTCAACCACATCTAACATGCGGTGGTGAATAGCTCCAAGATGATTACTCATCATGAAGCTCCAGTGGCTATAATCCTCGAACGAGAATTCTGGCAGTTTGCGACTCTTATAAGAAGATTTCGAAGACATATTTACTAAAATAAGGATTTATCTAGGTTTTGAACAAAAATAATAAATGAGCAATGGATCTGCCCGGTGACCACCAAAAGTTTTTCAAAGCAGTGGTCGTTGGACACACTGCTCTGATACCACTTGTTGGTCCCTCTAGATAGATTAATTGCGGAAGCTTATGTTTAAATGTCTTTCAAAGTCTTTTACAAGAGAATAATAGACAATAAACAATAATCAAAATAAAGCGATAAATAACACAAGATATATAGTGGTTCGGATTTAAATATCCTACGTCCACTCTCCCTTATCACCAAGGGGTCTCACTATCAACCAACTCACAAACTTACTCACTGGAATTTCCGAAGTACCAGCACCTTCTTACAAACTCTTTAGATCTAACTTCGATCTAAAGATAGACTTACTCCAACCTTGTCTAACAAGATGAACAGGTTGAGTATATAAACTCCTTACGAGTAGATGAGTAATTAAGAACAAAAGTGAGTGCAATATGCGTAGTGATCAAAAGCTTAGTATGGCTATGTGCGCGTGTAGAGTCTCTCTAGAGCTTTTTCTTGAACTGCACTCTTGTATATATAGAGGGGATTAGGGCTAGCCGTTGGAAGGGCTAATCCAATCAGATCCTCTATATAAGGAAGCTTCAATCAATCAATTCCCTAATTGATTGATTGGGTTGGTGGGATCCTTGGATTGATTATCTTCAAATACTTTCCAATCCTGATCTTGTTGACTTGATTAATCACCAACGGATCAATGTGTTGGGAAAATATAGTGGTGCCCGGAATCTATTCGGGATGAATTTTAAATATGAATTTAAATACAATTATTACTAGCATGAATTAATCCTAATTAATTCAAATAATAATTCCAACAACTAATTATCATCATGCATGTTGAATTAATTTCACATATTAACTATGGCGGAATAAACAAGTAAATATGTGATTAACGTACCTCTTGTAGAACTTGGCCTTTGAATAAAACGGGACTCTCGTACACGCTTTATCAACCCAAAAACCTTCTCAAGTATTTCCCTTTCGCCTTACTTGATCGCCGGTGGGAGACGCTTTCAAGCAATTTAATAAACTAAGGAAAAAGAAAAATATCTATGCTTCTTGATTTTTCCAACACATGGAATTATGTACTTGGAGATGAAAAAATCATCTCCTATTTATAAGAGGAGGTGGACGAAAATTTGAGGAATATGGGCCTTGGAAAAAAATCTTTTCTTAGACTCTAAGAAATCTTGAATATATCTCATATATTCTTTTCTCCAAAATAAAATATTCCACAAAAATCTCACTCTTCTAAATAAGCTTGTATTTTTCGAAAATAATGAATAAGAATCCAAGATTTGGATCTTCTTGAATATATGAGATAATCTTGTATTCCAAGAATACTTATCTTCCATAATATCTTTTCAAGAAAATCAACAAGATCTCTTCTTACTTCAAATAATCAATTTTCGAAAATTACATTAAGAAAAATCAGCATTATATTTTCTTTTTATTTTAATCACCTTATCATTATTGGGCTACTTAATTGGGCTACTTGAGGGGCCTTAAGGAGAATTAAGATTGGACCTCCTAATAGACTTCTGAATTTCAATATTGAGCCCCAATATAATTCAGCCCATTAATATTAATTATTACCACTAATAAATTAATATTGCACTATCCATCTTAATCCATATTACGATAATATGGGCTCCCGGTTATTATTTCCCGCGTTTAAGATTATCAAGTCCATTAATTAATTGAGCTTCTGAATAGCTCTAAATTAATTAATATATTTCACCTTGGAGTAAAGACAGCTCAACATTATTATTCGTACCGAAGAAACTAATTCTTCACTTGCAAGATTTGGTACAATAAAACTTCTGAGCCCACCAAGGGGACTAATCACACGAGCCGTACTCGCACGCGTTTCTCCGTATTAAATCTTAGCAACCGTCGTATGATTAATATTACTGCCCAAGACACAAAGTTCGAAGTCACAATGATTCTCACCCAACATGAATCAAAGCAGTAACTACTAAGCACACACGGTCCTATTTAAGTGACGAAGATTAAGAAATCAACAACCACTGAGGTCTAATTCTTCACCTTTCAGAACAGAAGAATTTATCCTCGCTGTAGGACCTCTTCAACACATACTAAATGTGCTAGTGCAATCTCTTGGTCAAGACAGACCAATCTGAGCCTTACACATCGACCTTTCACGGTGGATTGTTCAATTCCACCTGGGTCGTGAATTGTACGTTTAGTTACAAGTAAACTGTTAATGTTGTCTTCCGTGATCGGGTATCACCACATTAACTACAATGTAACATGTACTATATATTGAACGGTTTGCAATAGAAATTCAACATTCAATTATATCTAAAGCAAATGTGATAAAAGAATTATTCTCATAAATCGAGTGTTTGATACACGAGTTATACAAAGTAAAAGCATACTTTCACGTATAACTCCAACAATCTCCCACTTATACTTAAAGTCTGCTTTTAGTATACATCACGCATGTCTTAGTGTAGTAGCTCTACGTGACATCTCATGTCAACCTACACTAACCTAATAATTCCTCCCACTTATACTTAAAGCAGATTGGCAATAGTCTTGACTCCCATTCCATCCACATGTCTCTCGAATGTATTCAGAGGCAGACCCTTTGTGAATGGATTTACTAGGTTGTCCCCGACGCATATCTTTGCCACCTCTTTATCTCCTCTCTCAACGATTTCTCGTATAAGATGGTGTTTTCTTTCAATGTGTTTGCTGGCCTTGTGGGCTCTCGGTTCCCTTGAATTTGCAACTGCTCCGGCATTGTCACAAAAGACAGTTATCTTGTCGGGCAAATTCGGAACAACGTCCAAGTCCACTAAGAAGTACTTGAGCCAAACCGCTTCTTTCGCTACTTCACAAGCAACTACTTATTCGGTTTCCATGGTCGAATCTGCGATGCATTTCTGCAAATCGCTTCTCCATGTCATGGCTCCTTCTCCCATGCAAAACACACTACCCGAGGTAGGTATTTTGGAGTCTATGTCTGATTGGAAATTTGAGTCCGTGTATCCCATGGGAATTAGATTGTCTGACTGTTAAATCAACATTCCATACTAAGTTCTTTTCAGAAACTAAAGGACGCATTTAATTGCAATCTAATGTGCTTTCCCAAGATTACTTTATTATCTTGCCATCATGTCCACGACAAGGCAGATATTCGGTCTCGTACACAACGTTGCATACATAAGACTTCCTACGTCCGAAACGTACGGAACGTCTTTCATGTCATCTATCTCCACTTGCGTCTTAGGGCATATTTCTTTGGATAGATGGATTCCGTGCCTAAAAAAGGTACAAAACCTTTCTTGGAATCTTGCACACTGATATGCTTCAAAACAGTGGCTTTGTATGAAACTTGCGATAAGCCCAACATCTTCCTCTTGCGATCTCGAGTGAACTTGATCCCAAGGATGTGACCGGCTTTCCCTAAGTCCTTCATATCAAACTATTTTGACAGCCATACCCTTACGTCTGACAATACCTTTACATTGTTTCCAATGAGCAGAATATTGTCTACGTATAATACTAAGAATACCACCGCAGTTCCGTCACATCTTTCACACAACTTTCGAACTTGTTTTGATCACAAACCCATAAGACTTAATCAATTGATCAAAACACTGGTTCCAAGTACGCGATGCTTGCTTAAGTCCATAAATGGTTCTCTTAAGCTTGCATACGAGGTGTTCTTGGCCTTTTTCAACGAAACCTTTGGGCTGTTGCATATAGATCCCATCAAGACTTCCGTTAAGGGAAGCTGTCTTGACATCCATTTGCCAGATCTCGTAATCTAAGTGCACAGCGATCGACAAGAGAATACGGATGGACTTAAGCATAGCTACAGGCCACAGGCCACAAGCCTTGCTTTGAAGGTCTCTACCCTTCCGTCCGGTCCTCTTTTCCTCTTGTACACCCACTTGCATCCAATGGGCTCTACCCCATTAGGTGGATCAACCATCTCCCACACTTGATTATAATCCATCGAACCCACCTCGGTTTCCAATGCGGTTTGCCACACTTCCGCGTCTTTGTCTTGGATTGCCTCGTCGTACGTTCATGGGTCTGATTCATCGCTGGGAATCAAATCCGAAGATTCTCCAATTCCCATGAATCTCTCGGGTTGCCTTGCAATCCTCCCACTACGACGGGGTTCCGGTTGTGAAGGTATGACATGTGGTATATCATCTTGTATACTTGGTATAGGAGTTTGCCCTCTTAACTCGTCTAAGGTAATCTCACTTCTGGGCTTTCTTTTGTTCATATAGTCTTCCTCCAAGAATTTAAAGTGCGAACTAATCACGGTCTTTTAATCCTTGAGACTATAGAACATACACCCTTTCGTTCCCATGGGATATCCTATAAACAACCTTAATTCCGAACATGGATCCAATTTACCGGCTTCCTTGTCTAGCACGTATGCCGGACAACCCCAAATCTGCAAGTGTCTTAGACTGGGCTTGCGCCCGGTCCACAATTCCATTAGGGTTTTAGGAACCGATTTGGATGGCACCAAGTTTAGAATGTAAGTCGTTGTTTCCAAGGCATTACCCCAAAACGACTTGGGTAAATCCGAATAACTCATCATGGGTCTGACTATTTCTAAAAGAGTCTGGCTCCTTCGTTCCGCCACACCGTTCTATTGAGGGGTTCCCGATGTGGTCAACAGGGATACAATCCCTTCTTCCGATAGGTAGTTCAAGAATTCATTGCTAAGGTATTCGCCTCCACAAACAAATCGTAGAGACTTGATACTTCTTTCCCTATGCATCATAAGGTAGATGTATCCGTATCTTGAGTAATCATCAAATTACTCATACCTCTTCTTGCTATGATCATCATTGAACCACACATATCGGTATGAACGAGTTCTAACACTTCCGTAGTTCTATTCCCCTTGGCTCCAAATGCCCTCTTGGTCATTTTACCCTCTAAACAGGATTCACAAGTTGGAAACGGTTCGACTTGGAATGATTCCAAGGATCCGTCTTTCACCAATCTCTCTATCCACTTTAGATTAATATGACCTAGTTTAAGATGCCATAGAAGTGTTTCGTTCATCTCCGAAGAACGCTTTCTTTTATTACTCGAAATAATCGATGTGTTATTAGATTCAATTTTGTGAGTGGTGTGCCCAAATAATGGTATAAAGAACATCCATTAAAGTTCCGGAATAGATAAACTCATCGTTTCAAGCAATAATAACATCCTTATTAAAAGAAACTGAGTATCTATTCAAACAGTTTAGAAACTGAAGGTTGAGTTCTTTCTAAACTTGGAACATGAGGAACGTCTCTCAAGACCATAACTCTATCTTCACAAGATAGGCGCACTTCTCCCACTGCTTCAGCTGCCACTCTCGTAGCATTGCCCGATGTGATGGGGATCTCACTTCCGTTAAGTCGTCGGGTTATCTTAAACCCATGAAACAAATGTGATCAGTAGCTCTCGTATCCACTATCCACGAATAGACAGCATACGCCACTTCACAAGTTTCGACGACTAAGGTGTGTGAATTACCTAACTTTCCTAGCCTCTTAGGCTTGGAACAGGCAGACCTCCATTGTCCTCTCTCACCGCAACTAAAACACTTCCCCTTCGATGCTTGCCTTTGCATTTGCCTTTCGCAACAATTGGATTTGCTTGGATCCGGCCTTTGGTTCTCTTCCTCTTTTTCCCTCCCTTGGGACCAAAAGAGGTAGACGAACCATTAGCCACCATAGCACTAGACTGGTGCTCCATTATCACCTCCACCGAAACTAAAGCTTGCAAGAGCTCGGGCAAACGACTTGTCCGTTCATTCATCTGACAGTTCAGATGAAACTACTCAAAACTTCTCGGTAGGGAATGGTATATGGAATCAATCAAAATCCGCACCAAGTACTTCCAACTTGTTAAGGTATGCCATTATCTCGAGAACGTGCTCCCTTGCGGGCGTTCCTTCCACCATTTCCAACTTGACCGAGTCATGTTTGGTGAACTGATTAGTCATGGGATTCTGATGTGAAAACATCTCTTCAAGGTGTTCCATGATTTCAACAGCGGATACAATGTCTTCATGAACGCGCCTCAAATCCTCAGACAGAAATGTCAAGATGATGCACTTCATTCATTGTCACGCTTCCGATCACAAACTGCCTCTTCCCATTGCTTGACTTATCATTAGGCTTGCCGGGTATATTAACATAAATAACCCAATTGTGTTTTCGTGCAGTAAGGACAAATTTAAAAAAAACATTTCCAATCGATATAATTCTCTCCAAAAAGTTTATTAACTTTAAGTATATTAAACAATGGATTAAAAGGTTGCGACATGATGAAATGAGAATAAAACATACATTCATATCAATATCTAGAAAAATATGAAATTATCACATAATTCGATCACATCAATTATATTGAAACCTTAAAACAATATAATCATGCATCAGCCAACATCTCGAAACAATTTAAATGCGCCACGAGGGGTGGTCTATACATTTAAATACATTCAAGCGGATCACAAACTTAAAAGTTACAAATCCTTAATTCAAAATTAATAGTTGGCTCCCACTTTGACCACATAGAAATTGACAGGGACTCCGAGGGGAGTAAGTTAATATCAATTTCCTATGCCTAAGTAATAACCATAATTAAATACAGGATTATTATTTCGCTTTGAGCAAGCCACTCGTGGTGAGGGTCAATACCGCCACTAGTAATAATCCACAATCATCCTTTCGGAATTTATTCATGTGAAATCCGTTCTTTTGGCCGATCCGAGGGGGAAATGTATTCCAAAAGAACTTCACAAATAAATAAATTATGGAGGCCAAAATAATCCAATTTTAATATCCGGAATAAAATTGCGATTATAAAAACATACTTAGTAATTTTCGAAAGTAAGGTTTTTCTTGGACAATTAAATTCATGCAAACACATATTAACAAATAATAATAAGTGCACGAAATAAAACATCCATCAAAACAAAATTAAACACATTGGAGCACTCGAATCCAATTGTCACGGTTTAATTTCTTCACGTCTTGATGCGAAAAAATCGTCCTTGTTGCTTTCCGATGTTCGTCTCGACGTGCTCCCACTCGAACAGCAACACTTCTTCAAAAACAGCATCCTTTGGGGTTCGGGACGACGTTTAAAATCACACGGAAAAAAAACACGAACCGAAAAAATTCCACGGCCTGAGATACAGCGCGCGTCGGCCCACGAAGTGGGCCCGCGCGCTTCCCGGCCCGAGAAGCGCTGGAAAAGCGCCCGAGGCGCGCCGAAGCGCAGCCCCGAGGCGCACCCGAGGCGCTGCACGGAGGCGCGCCGAGGCGCACCCGAGGCGCCCCGAGGCGCTACAGGGAGCTGCCGAGGCGCGCGCGCGCCGTGCGCGCGGCGCCGTGCGCCCGTTGCGCACGGCGTGCGCCGTGCACCCCCGTGCGCCGTTTTTTTCGCCGTTCGTCCTCGTTTTCTTCACCCCTTGCATGATTTTACCTCCATACATGCTCCACGCTTGCATGCGTCGTCCGGGTACGCCGTTTTTTAATTCTTCGTTCTTCGTCACGATCCGGTTACAATTTATTTTTACAAAAAAATAAATACTAGATCTAGACTAGTCTATTACAATGATCGAATCAAAATAAAAACAACTAATCTACTCGTGGATTTTCTCACGAGAAAAACGAATTCGAACGAATCGAATTAAAAACCAAATTAATTCACACGCATGAAATTAACAACATTAAAAACCATGACAATTGGATACCTGCAAAAAAGATCTAACAATTCTACTATCCAATTTCAAATTTAATGTTCAACAATTTAAATTCCAATTTAAAATTCAGAGCCCGAAACCGTGGCTCTGATACCAGTTGTTGGGAAAATATAGTGGTGCCCGGAATCTATTCGGGATGAATTTTAAATACGAATTTAAATACAATTATTACTAGCATGAATTAATCCTAATTAATTCAAATAATAATTCCAACAACTAATTATCATCATGCATGTTGAATTAATTTCACATATTAACTATGGCGGAATAAACAAGTAAATATGTGATTAACGTACCTCTTGTAGAACTTGGCCTTTGAATAAAACGGGACTCTCGTACACGCTTTATCAACCCAAAAACCTTCTCAAGTATTTCCCTTTCGCCTTACTTGATCGCCGGTGGGAGACGCTTTCAAGCAATTTAATAAACTAAGGAAAAAGAAAAATATCTATGCTTCTTGATTTTTCCAACACATGGAATTATGTACTTGGAGATGAAAAAATCATCTCCTATTTATAAGAGGAGGTGGACGAAAATTTGAGGAATATGGGCCTTGGAAAAAAATCTTTTCTTAGACTCTAAGAAATCTTGAATATATCTCATATATTCTTTTCTCCAAAATAAAATATTCCACAAAAATCTCACTCTTCTAAATAAGCTTGTATTTTTCGAAAATAATGAATAAGAATCCAAGATTTGGATCTTCTTGAATATATGAGATAATCTTGTATTCCAAGAATACTTATCTTCCATAATATCTTTTCAAGAAAATCAACAAGATCTCTTCTTACTTCAAATAATCAATTTTCGAAAATTACATTAAGAAAAATCAGCATTATATTTTCTTTTTATTTTAATCACCTTATCATTATTGGGCTACTTAATTGGGCTACTTGAGGGGCCTTAAGGAGAATTAAGATTGGACCTCCTAATAGACTTCTGAATTTCAATATTGAGCCCCAATATAATTCAGCCCATTAATATTAATTATTACCACTAATAAATTAATATTGCACTATCCATCTTAATCCATATTACGATAATATGGGCTCCCGGTTATTATTTCCCGCGTTTAAGATTATCAAGTCCATTAATTAATTGAGCTTCTGAATAGCTCTAAATTAATTAATATATTTCACCTTGGAGTAAAGACAGCTCAACATTATTATTCGTACCGAAGAAACTAATTCTTCACTTGCAAGATTTGGTACAATAAAACTTCTGAGCCCACCAAGGGGACTAATCACACGAGCCGTACTCGCACGCGTTTCTCCGTATTAAATCTTAGCAACCGTCGTATGATTAATATTACTGCCCAAGACACAAAGTTCGAAGTCACAATGATTCTCACCCAACATGAATCAAAGCAGTAACTACTAAGCACACACGGTCCTATTTAAGTGACGAAGATTAAGAAATCAACAACCACTGAGGTCTAATTCTTCACCTTTCAGAACAGAAGAATTTATCCTCGCTGTAGGACCTCTTCAACATATATTAAATGTGCTAGTGCAATCTCTTGGTCAAGACAGACCAATCTGAGCCTTACACATCGACCTTTCACGGCGGATTGTTCAATTCCACCTGGGTCGTGAATTGTACGTTTAGTTACAAGTAAACTGTTAATGTTGTCTTCCGTGATCGGGTATCACCACATTAACTACAATGTAACATGTACTATATATTGAACGGTTTGCAATAGAAATTCAACATTCAATTATATCTAAAGCAAATGTGATAAAAGAATTATTCTCATAAATCGAGTGTTTGATACACGAGTTATACAAAGTAAAAGCATACTTTCACGTATAACTCCAACACAATGCTTCCAATTGCCTAACTCTGATCCTCTCCAGAGAAGGCAGGACCAGACACCAGGCAACCTCGGTGTCTTCTGGTCCTAATCTGGTGAACAACCAGAATACTCAGTAGAGTCAGGGGATCAAACTGAGCATCTTTTGTTCCACCAGACTCGTTTGGTCAGAACTCGTCTGGACAGGGAATGTTCTCTGCCTCTGGTCTTGATCTTTTCTGTTGAAGTCCTCTGGTGGAGTCCTCTGGTGAAGTCCTCTGGTGGGGTCTTCTTGTGACTCTTCTGGTGAGGTCTTCTGGTCTGGCAGTTCCCCCTAGACTAAGTCCTAAGTAATCCTCATCTGGCTAACAGGTCCAGATGGTCCTATTACAACTTCTGGTTTGTTTTAACTCATCAAAACTAACAAATTTTTATCCTAACAGAGGCCTTGGAGAAGGCCATTGATGAGGCTTCCCAGATGAGGGAGGATGCTCCAGAGCATGTTGTACCTGCTGGTGTTGACTCAGCAGAGGTAAACCCTTCCAACCCTTCTTCTATACCCTCCTCTACCCCTATTAACCTTGTTACCCTCACTACTTCTCCACCAGACACACAAACACAACCCATTTCATCTGTTCCTGGTGTTCCTCTATCTTCACCAGAGCAGACTCTCCCAGACACCCCCACATTCACTACATCAACCATTCCTCAAACACCTTCTCCCCCACCTTCCCAAATACCTTTAAACACATTTCCTTCTCCCCCAGCTTCTGTACCAGAGGTGCCCTCAACCTCTTCTGGTGCAGAAGTCCCCCCTCCAAACACTTCCACATCCCAAATACCACCTACACCTTCTGTACCAGAGATCCCATCTTCTTCTGGTGCAGAGAAACCCATCCCCTCCACTTCTACCTCACAAAATCCTACCCCTCCCCAAACCCATACAGCCCAGGACCCATCCATTTCTATGGCTCTGGGATTCCCTGCCCCTCCCCCTTCTCCCACCTGTTTAACCAGCGATGATAGTGAAGATGAGGAAGCTTCACTTGAGCCTGCTAACTTAGCACCTTCCTCCTCTGCCTCTGGGCCCAAACCCTTCACTTTCTCTTCTGATGAGATGGGTCCCATCAGGCAGAGTATGAGTGTGAGTGCTCAGCTCTGGCTAAGAGAGCAATTTCCAATTCTGTTGGAGCACTCACCCCTCCTGGCAGATCTGACGGATGCCAAGGTTTGGAGTATGGCCAGACTCCAAGATGTTGAAGATCTTATGCTTCTGCTGGAGGAGATGTCTCCCTCTGCCTTCACTGCGTGGGAGATTGAACTGAAGAAGAAGTTAAACATACAAAACCCAGCAGAGTTGGAGACACCAGAGGCGTCCAAGGTCCTCATCAAAACTCTCTTGACCCAGAGAGGAGTTATGCTCACGCCAGAGGGCTTCTCCTACAACTTTGGTCCTCATTTCACATTCCCTCCAGAGCTCTACTCTGATGAGGAGGATTTTGACATGACTCCGGCCGTGCTCCAGAAGATGAAAACCTTCTTCAATGAGCAGATCATGCAGATAGGGCGTTTCTCCAAAGCTATTCAACACATGGCCCCTGCTATGATAGAGCATCAGATAAGGTATGAGAGGAGGATCTTTCTGAAGCAGATCAAGTCTACACTGGCAGAGGTTAAAGCTTCCTTCAAGGCCAATTGCCTCTTTGTCAAATTGGATGTCATGCACAGCCAGAAGCAGCTCCAGGAGCATGTGCTGGAGCAGAAGAGGCCAGTCTCTGTGCTTAAAGTTGAGATGACAAGCCAGATGATTCAGACTGCCAAGTTGAAGGACTCCCTCCAGGAGATGTTGGAGAAGCAGGAAAGGCTTATTGCAGAGTCTAAAGCCTACCTGGAGGAAGCCAAGCAGCTGCGTGATCTTCACTCTTCCTCCAACACTGCCTTGCCTGATCTTATAAGGCAGGTAGTGGAGCCCCTACTTGATGAAGTTAAAAAAGGGGAAGAGAAGGCCAGAACTGATCTGGCAAAGACCACAAATGAAACTCTCTTTAGCCATGGAGTTCATCTGGACCTGTTGGAGAATACATTGGCCCAGGCTGAGTTGCAGAAGAAGAAGAAGGAAGAGTTCAAGTCTCTTTCCATGGCTAAGCAGCTTGCTGCAGAAGAGGAGTCAGAAGCAGAGCAGGATCCAATCTCCATCTCTGGACCTGCAAAGAAGAAGATAAGAAGAATCAAGAAGAGCTTCCTAGAAACTGTTGTTGAAGAAGCTCATAAGAGATACAAAGAAGAGACTCCAGAGGAGAAGCAGGCAAGGATCAGGAAAAACATAGATGAAGAGCAGAGGCTCAGATATGTTAGGAGGCAAAGCAAGAAGAGCAGAGAAGCTGGTGCTTCTTCTGGTGCAGGTGGATCTAGCCAGAGGAAGAAAGCTCCCATTGAAGTAATGAACATTCTGCCTCTCAGGACAGAAGGGTCTTTTGACTCTACTGTGCCTGTGCCCTTGATTGAAAAATGGAAGGAGGCAAAGACTCTCTGGTTCATCCAACATTACATCCAGAAGCCAGCACCAGAGGATGATGAGCTGATTAACAGAACCTTTCACTCTTGGATGCAAGCTTATGATGCAGAGTTGTACAAACAATTGATGAACTCTACCATTAAGTTCAACCTGGAGGTGACTGCCCCTGAGTTCACTTATCTTAACACTCCCATGGTAGGAGACCAGGTTGATTGGGCTGAGTTGAAGAGACTGTACAAGACCAAGGTGTTGGTGAACTTCACTCCAACATCTTCTGTAGAGTTGAAGGCCGTCCAGGATAGGTTCCTTGATTGGTTCCTTATGCCCAAGGATAACAGAAGATATGCTTAGAATAGGACCAGAATTGCTTTGTAATCTGTAATCATCTTTGTCCTTATTATCAATGAAAATCTCATATTTTCTCTGTTCAAAAGACAACCTCTTGTTGTCTTAATTGTTTGCCTGATAAGATCTATTCTAAGGTCTTATCCTTTACTGTTTTATTGCTTAAAGTTTCCTTTTGATCAGTTCTGGTATGTTTTAACTCCATCAAAAAGGGGGAAATTGTTAGGATAAAAGTTGTATAGTTTTGATGAGTTAAAACTAACCAGAAGTTGTAATAGGACCATCTGGACCTGTTAGCCAGATGATGATCTAGATTAGGACTTAGTCTAGGGGGAACTGCCAGACCAGAAGACTTCACCAGAGGACTTCACCAGAAGACCCCACCAGAGGACTCCACCAGAAGACTTCACCAGATGAGATCTGACCAGAGGCAGAGGACCTTCCCCAGACCAGACGAGTCCGGACCAGACGAGTCTGGTAGAACAAAAGATGCTTAGTTTGATCCCCTGATTCTACTGAGTATTCTAGTTGTTGACCAGATGAGGACCAGAAGACACCGAGGTTGCCTGGTGTCTGGTCTTGCCTTCTCTGGAGAGAATCAGAGTTAGGCATAGGAAGCTATTGACCGTTGGTGATTCAAATCAAGTCAACAAGATCAGGATTGGAAAGTATTTGAAGATAATCAATCCAAGGATCCCACCAACCCAATCAATCAATTAGGGAATTGATTGATTGAGGCTTCCTTATATAGAGGATCTGATTGGATTAGCCCTCCAATGGCTAGCCCTAATCCCCTCTATAAATACTAGAGTGCAGTTCAAGAAAAAGCTCCAGAGAGACACTATACGCGCATAAGTCATTCCAAGCTTTTGACTGTTAGGATAAAAATTGTTAGTTTTGATGAGTTAAAACAAACCAGAAGATGTAATAGGACCATATGGACCTGTTAGCCAGATGATGATCTAGATTAGGACTTAGTCTAGGGGGAACTGCCAGACCAGAAGACTTCACCAGATGAGATCTGACCAGAGGCAGAAGACCTTCCCCAGACCAGACGAGTCTGGTGGAACAAAAGATGCTCAGTTTGATCCCCTGATTCTACTGAGTATTCTGGTTGTTCACCAGATGAGGACCAGAAGATACCGAGGTTGCCTGGTGTTTGGTCTTGCCTTCTCTGGAGAAAATCAGAGTTAGGCAGAGGAAGCTATTGACCGTTGGTGATTTAAATCAAGTCAGCAAGATCAGGATTGGAAAGTATTTGAAGATAATCAATCCAAGGATCCCACCAACCCAATCAATCAATTAGGGAATTGATTGATTGAGGCTTCCTTAAATAGAGGATCTGATTGGATTAGCCCTCAAACGGCTATTTCCTAATCCCCTCTATATATACAAAGAGTGCAGTTCAGAAAAAGCTCTAGAAGACTCTCACACGCACATAGAATACTAAGCTTTTGATCACTGCGCATTTGCACTCACTTTGTTCTTAATTACTCATCTACTCGTAAGGAGTTTATATACTCAACCTGTTCATCTTGTTAGACAAGGTTGGAGTAAGTTTGTCTTTAGATCGAATTGAGATCTAAAGAGATTGTAAGAAGGTGCTGGTACTTCGGAAATTCCAGTAAGAGTGAGTTTGTTGGTTGGATAGTGAGACCCCTTTGATCAAGGGAGAGTGGACGTAGGATATTCAGATCCGAACCACTATAAATACGGTGTTATTTATTGCTTTCTTTAATACCTGTTGATTATTATTTGTGCTCTTAGAAAAGATTTCCTTTAAAGACATTTTGTTTAAAAAGCTTCCGCAATTAATCTATCTAGTGGGACCAACAAGTGGTATCAGAGCAGTGTATCCAACGACCACTGCTTTGAAAAGCTTTTGGTGGTCACCGGGCAGATCCATTGCTCTTTAGTGATTTTATTCAAGTTCTTGTTACTTCCCTCAATATTATCAAAATGTCTGTAAAATCTTCTTACAAGAGCCGTAAGCTCCCAGAATTCTCTTTTGAGGATTACAGCAACTGGAGTTTCATGATGAGCAATCATCTTGGAGCTATTCACCACCGCATGCTAGATGTGGTTGAAAGTGGCCCCATACAATTTTACTGGACTCCCATTGATAGTGGCAGGTCAGAGTCCAGAGAAGAAACTAGTGAAGCTGTCCAGAAAACTGCAGAGGATAGAGTCCCCAGGCAGAAAATCCTCAAGAAGAAAGATGAGCTTGATAATGATGAGAGAAAGCTATATAACTTGGACCAGGTGGCAAGAACCGAGGTTATCAACACTCTCACCAAGGAGGTAATAGAGAAGGTCAGAACCTGTGTCACTACGAAGGAGATGTGGGACAAACTTGCACTTCTCTGCGAAGGAACAGAGAAGATTAAGGATAACAAGCTCCAGGCTGTTCAACACTCGTTTTACATCTTCAAAATGAAACCAGACGAGACCATTGACCAGCTGGATATGCGTCTCACAAACCTCTTGAACAAGGCTAGTAAAATCTTGCGCTCACTAACAAGCAGGTGGAGAATCAAAGTTACTGTGATCAAGGACAACAAGGATCTCAATAATCTGGATCATCATCTTTTGTTGTCTGATCTCAAGGCATATGAATATGATCTTCAAGAGGGGGATCAAACAGAAGAGGTTTCCTCTTCTGGCCAGAAAGGTGTTGCATTCTCTTCAACCATCAAGCCTGATGTCAAGCCAAAGGAGTCTACTGCAGATGACTTGAGCCTCAAGGAGCAGGTAGCACTTCTAACTCGTAAATTAGATAAAATGAGTTCAAAGTATGGCAGGTACAAAAGGCATTGGAAGGAGTCTACCAGAGACAGTAAGAGTTCTTTCAAGCCTGCAGAGAAGGAGAAGGCATCTGGAGACTCAAGGGAGACCAGATTCAGAACTCCAGAGAGGAGGAGAGATGACAACCCTGGCAGCTCTGGGAGATCAGATTATCAGAGGAGGGATGGTAGCTCTGGCAGACCTGACTACCAGAGGAGAGAAAGTAGCCCAGCCAGACCAGACTACAACCAGAGGAGGAGAGAGCCGAGTCCTAGTCCCAGAGGAGACAATGCCTGCTACACATGCAACAAGACTGGTCACTACAGTTATGATTGTCCTCAACTTACTCCTAGGGAAAGAGAAGAGAAGAGAATCAAGAGAGACAGGAGATATGCAGATAAGAGAGCATTGCTAGCAGAAGCAGAGGAGGAGGATACTAGTTCCAGTTCTTCTTCTTCTGACTTTGGAACAGATGATGATGTGTGTCTTATGGCAGACATCACTGAGGTAAATGAAACTACTCTAGTCTTATCAAATTCCAAATATACTGAATCCTCTAATTCATCTGGTAACTCCAGAGAGTCTGATATGCAACAAATGCTATCAGATCTCCAAAATTGTGTCCAACTGTGTCAAAAACTTGAGAAAGAGAATGGTAGGCTCAGAGCTGAAGTTCAATCTCTCTCTCATGAGCATAAATCCACCAGAGAACTCATGAAAGATCACTCCAAAGAAGTCTATGAACTTCAGGATAAGATCACAGAAAGAGATACTCTGGTAGATCAACCCATGAAAGAAAAGAACTCTCAAGAAGATGAGTTCAATGAACTCAGAGCCAAATACCAGACTCTTATCAAGGGAAAACAAGTTGCTCACAACATAGAGGAGATACCTATGCCCAGAGAAGTTCCTAAGATACCATCTGTTGTATCTATCATATCAGAGTCTTATCAGCGCATTTGTGATAAGAGTGGTTTAGGATATTCTGGAATGACTTCTAAAACTCATAAATACATGTATAATAAAGACAAGTCTGTAAGAGCTGGTACATTGGTAGAAATCTGGGATGAAAAAGACTTAACTGGTAATGGTTACAAGGTGATTCACAATCCTGATTAGAAAAGGAATCACTCTGCTAATCACATAACAAATGGTCCAGAGGAGTTGACTGTCCTGGAAGAGAAGATCCTAGAGAATAAAAGTCAACAAGGGGAACAATTGAAGATTAATGGTCCTGTAAACAATGAGTCCCAAAGAGTAGAACTTACTCAAGTTGGAGGACCCCAGAGAAATCCTCAAAGGAAACCTAACCAGATTAGGGGACTTCAAGGGAAACACTCAAGAAAGGGGAATACCAATCAGAGTAAGAACTACCAGAGAAGGAACAATATTCAACAGCACCAGGTACCCCTGAGACGATTCTCTCAGAGGAATCAATTCCAGAATAGGTATACTCAAAGGAACTATAACCACCAGACCAAGTCTACTTTTCAGAACCAGAGGTGGTCTTCCAGACCCATCTATAGAAAACCAACTGATCTGGGAAGTTATGACACCAGAGATGGTTCTTCTAGGATGTACCCTTACAACCAGACCTTTAAGACCATGTCTTTAAGGCAGGCCATTCCAAAGGCCAGATTTGAGAAAAGGTACATCAGACCAGTAACTCAATATGTCATCGTAAGAGGACATGTTCTGGTAGATAGATTTGGAAGGAAGATCAGATCTCCTCATCCAACAAGAGATGATCTTTATCTATGGATTCCTACAAAACCTGCAACTAACAAATCAGGACCCAGCACTAGTAGGGGACCTAATTGATTTCTCTGCAGGGAGATAAGAGCCCATTGGAGAAAGGATTTTCAAGCAATCATGTCTGGTACATTGATAGTGGATGTTCCAAGCACATGACCTTCCAGTAAGATAATCTCCAAGATTTCAAGCCATTAAATGGGCCAAGAGTGATGTTTGGTGACAACAACTATGGAGTCACCAGAGGAGTTGGAACGTTGACCGTTAATGGCGTATCTGTAGAAGAAGTCTACTATGTTGAAGGACTCAAGCATAATCTGCTTGCAGTATCCCAATTCTGTGACAAGGGATACTCAGTGAAGTTTTCTAGTAATTCATGCACTGTTTTCTCTTCTGATTATAATGATATCTTGCTAATAGGCTTGAGGAAGGGTAACATTTATCTTGCAGATTTTAGCAGTTGCCCAAGAAATGCTTGCCTGGTTGCAAAAGGATCTGCAGAGAACAGCTGGATTTGGCACAAGAGATTGTGTCATCTTAACTTCAAGACACTGAATAAGATTGCCAGAAAAGGTCTTATTCGAGGTCTTCCAAATGAAGTGTTTAAGAAGGATCAGATTTGTGGTTCCTGCCAGAAGGGTAAACAACCCAAGACTTCTTCTAAAGATGTCCAGAGCACAACCACAACCAGAGTACTTCAACTACTTCACATGGACCTGTTTGGACCTGTTTCTCCTCTCAGTTTCAGTGGAAGGAAGTACACCTTGGTGATAGTAGATGACTTTTCAAGATACACTTGGGTAGTGTTCTTGTTTAAGAAAAATGAAACTATCACTAAGCTGCCAGAGTTCTTCAAGCAGATTCAGAATGAGCAGAACCAGAGCATAGTCAGAATCAGAAGTGACAAGGGAACAGAGTTCTTGAATTCACACATTGCAGATTACTGTAAGGACCATGGAATTTTTCATGAGACATCTGCTGCCAGAACACCCCAACAAAATGGAGTAGCAGAACGGAGGAATAGAACCCTGAAAGAGGCTGCCAGAACTCTTCTGGCAGAGTACAACACTCCACAGAGATTTTGGGCTGAGGCCATCAATACAGCCTGCTACACTCAAAACAGGTGCCTAGTTGCCCAGAGACATAATAAGACTCCATATGAGGTATGGAAAGGTAAAACCCCATCTGTTTCATATTTTCATGTTTTTGGATGTAAGTGTTTCATCCATGACAATGGGAAATCTAAATTAAGAACATTTGATGCCAAAGTGGCTGATGGAATATTTTTAGGATATTCCAGCACCAGAAAGGCTTTTAGAGTTTTTAATAAGAATTCACTTTGTGTGGAGGAAACACCTCATGTTGTTTTTGATGAATCTACTTTTGAGTGCAAGGTGGAATCTAAGTCTTCTGATGAGACCAAGAATCAGACTACGCCCAGAGTAATCAAAGTCAACCCACCTATTCTTGATTCAGATTCAGATTCAGATGATGACCCATCTCCTGGTTCTCTGAAGCAGAAGCCTTCACAAGGAGCAGAACCAGAAGAGGTTGGAACTCCTGTAGGGGGAAGCTCTTCTGCAGGTGGTAATAATCACCAAGGTACTGCAAAAGATGATCACCCAGGCAAGACCACGGGAAGGAGGACCCTGGTTGATCACCCCAATGACCTGATCTTAGGAGATCCAACTAAGGGTGTCCAGACTAGGAGAACTCTTACCTTAGCTGCCTTATTCAGTTGCTATGTGTCCTTGATTGAGCCCAAGAACATCAAGGAGACACTGAAAGATTCAAATTGGATTATTGCGATGCAAGAGGAGTTGAATTAATTCACCAGACAGGATGTTTGGGAGCTGGTAGACAGACCAAGACATCAAAAGGTGATAGGCACTAAGTGGGTTTTCAAGAATAAGAAAGATGAGAATGATGTCATTACTAGGAACAAGGCAAGGCTAGTGGCTCAGGGCTATTCTCAGTCTGAAGGAATAGACTATGATGAGATATTTGCTCCTGTTGCCAGACTAGAAGCCATCAGATTGTTCTTAGCATATGCTGCTCACATGAAGTTCAAAGTATGCCAGATGGATGTGAAATCTGCCTTTCTTAATGGGATTCTCATTGAGGAAGTGTATGTGGAACAACCTCCTGGTTTTGAACAAGGTGACAAGGTGTTTAAGCTTAAGAAAGCTCTTTATGGGCTGAAGCAGGCACTCAGAGCATGGTATGACACTCTATCTCAGTTTCTTCTGGACAATGGTTTTTCTAAGGGTAAGATTGATAGGACCTTGTTTAGGAAAGAAGAAGGAAAGGACATCCTTCTGGTCCAAATATATGTTGATGACATTATATTTGGATCCCCTAACAAGAAGCTGTGTGAGAAGTTTGGTGAACTCATGCAGAGTCAGTTTGAGATGTCCATGATGGGAGAAATGAATTACTTTTTAGGCTTGCAGGTAAAGCAATCAGAGAAGGGAATTTTCATAAATCAGGCAAAGTACATCAGAAATATGTTAGAGAAATTTGGAGTAGGATCTAGCAAAGCAGCCTAGATTCCTATGATGACAAATTTTAACATGGATCCAGATGAGTCTGGAGAGAATGTGGACCAGACTCAGTACAGAGCACTTATTGGTTCTCTTCTGTACCTGACTGCAAGCAGACCAGATATTACTTTTGCTGTAGGAGTTTGTGCCAGATTTCAAGCTAATCCCAAGAAAAGTCACTTGGAAGCAGCTAGGAAGATATTGAAGTATCTTAAGGGAACGGTGAATTTAGGATTGTGGTATCCTGCAGATGACAATTTGGAATTGAGTGGTTATTCAGATTCAGACTATGGTGGATGCAGAATAGACAGGAAATCTACTAGTGGAACATGCCAATTTTTAGGCAATAAATTGGTATCCTGGTTTTCTAAGAAGCAGACTTCAGTTGCTACATCAACAACAGAAGCAGAGTACATGGCTGCAGGGAGATGTTGTTAACAACTACTTTGGATTAGTCAACAGCTTAGGGATTACCAGATTAGAGCCAAGGATATTCCTATTTTCTGTGATAGTAGTGTCATTGCAATTACCCAGAATCCAGTCCTTCATACCAGGTGTAAACATGTTGATATAAGGCATCATTTTATCAGAGATCATGTTGAGAAGGGAGATATAAGGATGGAAAAGATTGCAACAGAGAAGCAGAGAGCAGATATATTAACCAAGCCTTTGGCTGAGACCGGATTCAGAGAGTTAGCGTTTGAGTTAGGATTGTTGGATCCAGAGACAGATTTGTTTTAGGGGGAACATCAGAGAAGTATCCTTTATTTATACTTTATTGCATATTCCTTATTTCGTTTAAAACTAACATACCTGCAGATTAGATATATCAGAGAAGGTACCAGATGAGGTATGCACCAGGTGACACCTGTCCCAGATGAGGTGCTGGGTCAATTGTCCAAAATCTTCTCTGACCAGGACCAGATAAGCTCCATCAGAGGAGATGTAGTTGTGGTATCATCTGGTTACAATATCAGGTGACAGGTATGCCTTTACTTCTCTGGCCTCTGCTCATTGGGATACACTTTTCAAATTAGTAAGTACACTCAAAACCTTTCAACTTCGGAGTGTATTTAAGACTAGGGTATAGGGCCTAGGCAATCATTTCGCTTTTTCTCTTGACTGCCACAAAACCCCTTTATGCCCCGTCCCAATGACTATGCCAACGCACAAGATTAAATCTGTATCTCGCCTTTCATCGTGGCCATCGGATTTAATCACCGTGCAAAATGTCAATCAATGCTTAAATTGATTTTGTTTCCTCAATTAAATTTGAAATTACACGCATTCACACTTCATTTATTATTCAAGCCACGCGTATTACCCTATTTAAATCAAATTTTCTTACAATCTGTCCTTTCACGTTTTCATACTTTCAAACCCTAACCTCTCTCTGCAAAGTTCTTCCTTTCTCTCTCTCTCTCTCTCTCTCTCTCTCAGATATGGCTCCCCCGTGTAATTTTGACCATGAATTAATGATGAAGAAACTGAAAACGGAGATGGTGGTTGACTTCTACACCACCAAGAACTCGTCTGCACTTGCTATTCTGGAACTATTGAGGAGATTCGGAGTTGAGAAGTTGATCTCCACCATTCCCAGAGATTTTTGTACTCTTGACGGTTATGCGGCCCAGTTTTTGGTTCGAATGAAGATCATTGAAGACCATATTTCTACAAAAATTGACAAGGAAGATTTGGTGTTTTCCAAGCATGATTTATGTGCCTTGTTTGGGAACATTTCGGCGGAAGGAGTGGATCCTTTAACCTACAAGGAGGATGATATTGTGGGTTCCTTCAAATTGTTTGCTCGTTCCTCTTGCCAGAATATCACGAAGGGATTTCTGGATAAGCATCTGAGGCAAAAGTACAAGGTACTTTTTGACATAGTTGTAAAAGTATTGATGTGTGAAAATCACAGCACAGATGTGATCTTTAATGGAAGAATGTGTGTGATGAGGGCTTTGTATGACGTCGTCCAATGCAATTGGGCAGAGTTCTTTTGGGGCGTCTTGAGGAAGAATAAAGCGAAAGTTAACAAGGAAGATTGTCCTTCCCAGCCAGGGGAGATGCAGTTTTACTTCACTGCTAATGTTTCGTTGGGTACAAAACTTACCTTGATTTTGGACTCCTTGCTTCCAGAGAAGAAATGGAAGGAGACTTGGTGCAAAGGATTTCACAAGTCTAAGGTGTTATTCTCAAAGGATGGTCCCCTTCATGGCCATCCTGATTCTGATGGAGAAGAAGCCATCCCTGCCCCTCCTCTTCAGGCAGTACCCTCTCCTGCAAAGGGGCAGAAGCAGCAGCAAAGGCAGAAGACCCAGAAGAAAGCTGCTGAAGCAACTGGTTCCTCAACCATTGCTTTCTCTGGTTCCTCAGAGGAGGACCAGATCCCTCTTCTTGATATACTGAAGAAGAAGAGTGAGGTTGCCAAGAAGGCAGGAGCTTCAAAGAGGAAGAGGCCAGAGGAGGCCAAGAAGAAATCTCCCAAGAAGCCAAGGACTGGCAGAAGAGCTCCCAAGCAAACCTTCCTGGTGGATGAACCATCAGCGAAGGAAGAAGAGAAAGAGGTTGAGCCTCTTGTGAGGAAATCCAAGGCCAAGAGAGCCATTCTTCAAGATCCTGACTCTGGATCTGATCTTGGAGAGGCCTTGGAGAAGGCCATTGAGGAGGCTTCTCTGATGATGGAGGATGCTCCAGAGACTGCTGTACCTGCTGGTGTTGACCCAGCAGAGCTATATCCTTCCCTTCCAGCCTTTTTTCCTATTAACCTTGTCTCCCCCTCTACCTCTCCCCCAGATTATATTCCCCAAACCCAATCTGCCTCTGGTAACCCTATTCTTCCACCAGAGCAGATTATCCCAGATACCCCAGTTTATACTCCCTCCACCATTCCTACTCAAGCTCCCTCTCCCCCACATTCCCAAACACATTTTTCCACAAACCTCTCTCCCTCATCTTCTGTACCAGAGGTACCCTCAACCTCTTCTGGTGCAGAAATCCCCACTTCAAACACTCCCACCTCCCAGATACATCCTACACCTTCTGTACCAGAAATTCCTTCTTCTTCTGGTGTAGAGCAACCCATCCCCTCCACCTCCTCTTCACAAAATCCTACCCCTCCACAAACCCATACAGAACAGGACCCAACCATTTCTATGGCTCTGGGATTCTCTGCCCCTCCCTCTTCTCCTACCTGTTCAACCAGCAATGATAGTGAAGATGAGGAAGCTTCACTTGAGCCTTCTAACTTAGCACCTTCCTCCTCTGCCTCTGGGCCCAAACCCTTCACTTTCGCATCTGCAGAAATGGGTCCCATTAGGCAGAGTATGAGTGTAAGTGCTCAGCTCTGGCTAAGAGAGCATTTCCCAGTTCTTCTGGAGCACTTACCCCTTCTGGCGGACCTTACTGATGCTAAAGTTTAGAGCAAGGCCAGACTGGAGGATGTAGAGGACCTTATGATGTTGCTTGAGGAAATGGGTCCCTCCAACTTCACTGCCTGGGAGATCGAGCTGAAGCAGAAGCTAAATCTTCAAAATCCTGCAGAGCTAGAGTCACCAGAGGCAGCGAAGGTGGTGATTCGAACTCTTCTCATCCAGCAGGGAGTGATGATCTCTCCAGAGGGCCCCTCTTACAAGTTTGGTCCTCACTTCGTCTTCCCCTCAGAGTTGTATTCCGACGAAGAAGACTTTGAAGTCACTCCTGCTATCCTTCAGAAGATGAAGTTGTTCTTCAATGAACAAATCCAGCAGATTGGCAGATTTTCAAAGGCTATGCAGCACTTGGCACCGGCTCTTGTTGAACATCAAATCAAGGATGAGCGAAGGAAGTTTTTGAAGCAGATCAAGGATGTTTTTGCCTCTGCCAAAGCTGCCTTCAAATCTGACTGCCTCTTCTTGAAAATGGATGTGCATGAGAGCCAGAAGCAGCTTCGGCAATATGTTCTAGACCAGATGAGGCCAGTTTCGGTGCTTAAAGTGGAGTTGGCCACTCAAATGCTGGAAACTGCAAAGCTAAAGGACTCCCTCCAGGAGATGTTAGAGAAGCAAGAGAGACTTATTGCAGAGTCGAAAGCCTACCTGGAGGAAGCGAAGCAGTTGCGTGATCTTCACTCTTCCTCCAACACTGCCTTGCCTGATCTCATTCGGCAGGTAGTGGAACCCCTCCTTGATGAAGTTAAAAAGGGGGAAGAGAAGTCCAGAACTGATCTGGCGAAGACCACAGATGAAACCCTCTTCAACCATGGAGCTCGTATGGACCTGTTGGAGAACACTTTGGCCCAGGCAGAGTTGCAGAAGAAGAAGAAAGATGAACTCAAATCTCTTTCCATGGCTAAGCAGCTTGCCGCAGAAGAAGAGTCTGAAGCAGAGCAGGATCCTATTTCCATCTTTGGACCTGCAAAGAAAGTGATCAAGAGAGTTAAGAAGAGCTTCTTGGAAGAGGTCGTTGAAGAAGCAGAGAAGAGATGCAAAGAAGAAACTCCAGAGGAGAAATAAGCCAGAATAAGGAAAAACATAGATGAAGAGCAGAGGCTCAGATATGTTAGGAGGCAAAGCAAGAAGAGCAGAGAAGCTGGTGCTTCTTCTGGTGCAGGTGGATCGAGCCAGAGGAGGAAAGCTCCCACAGAAGTGTTGAACATCTTGCCTCTCAGGACAGAAGGGTCCTTTGACTCTACTGTGCCTGTGCCCCTGATTGAAAAATGGAGAGAAGCCAAGACTCTCTGGTTTATTCAACACTACATCCAAGACCACCACCAGAAGATGAAGCACTTATCAACAGGACCTTCCATTCGTGGATGAAGAGTTATGATGCAGAGCTTTACAATCAGCTGATGGACTCAACAATAGAATTCAACCTGGAGGTCACAGCCCCTAAGTTTCATTATCTCAACACTCCCATGATAGGGGACCAGGTTGATTGGCTAGAGTTGAAGAAGTTATTCAAGACCAAGGTGTTGGTGAATTTTTCCCCAGCATCTTCTGCAGAGTTGAAGGCCATTCAAGACAGGTTTCTTGACTGGTTTCTGGTGCCTAAAGACAACAGAAGATATGCTTAGAATAGGACCAGAAATGCATTGTAATCTGTATTCTTCTTTGTCCTTATTATCAATGAAAATATCTTATATTCTCTGTTCAAAAGACAACCTCTTGTTGTCTTAATTGTTTGCCTGATAAGATCTACTCTAAGGTCTTATCCTTTATATGTTTTCTTGCTTAAGTCTTCTTTGTGATCAGTTCTGGTTGTGTTTTAACTCCATCAAAAAGGGGGAAATTGTTAGGATAAAAATTGTTAGTTTTGATGAGTTAAAATAAACCAGAAGATGTAATAGGACCATCTGGACCTGTTAGCCAGATGATGATCTAGATTAGGACTTAGTCTAGGGGGAACTGCCAGACCAGAAGACTTCACCAGATGAGATCTGACCAGAGGCAGAAGACCTTCCCCAGACCAGACGAGTCCGGACCAGACGAGTCTGGTGGAACAAAAGATGCTCAGTTTGATCCCCTGATTCTACTGAGTATTCTGGTTGTTCACCAGATGAGGACCAGAAGACACCGAGGTTGCCTGGTGTTTGGTCTTGCCTTCTCTGGAGAAAATCAGAGTTAGGCAGAGGAAGCTATTGACCGTTGGTGATTCAAATCAAGTCAACAAGATCAGGATTGGAAAGTATTTGAAGATAATCAATCCAAGGATCCCACCAACCCAATCAATCAATTAGGGAATTGATTGATTGAGGCTTCCTTAAATAGAGGATCTGATTGGATTAGCCCTCAAACGGCTATTTCCTAATCCCCTCTATATATACAAAGAGTGCAGTTCAGAAAAAGCTCTAGAAGACTCTCACGCGCACATAGAATACTAAGCTTTTGATCACTACGCATTTGCACTCACTTTGTTCTTAATTACTCATCTACTCGTAAGGAGTTTATATACTCAACCTGTTCATCTTGTTAGACAAGGTTGGAGTAAGTTTGTCTTTAGATCGAAGTGAGATCTAAAGAGATTGTAAGAAGGTGCTGGTACTTCGGAAATTCCAGTAAGAGTGAGTTTGTTGGTTGGATAGTGAGACCCCTTTGATCAAGGGAGAGTGGACGTAGGATATTCAGATCCGAACCACTATAAATACGGTGTTATTTATTGCTTTCTTTAATACCTGTTGATTATTATTTGTGCTCTTAGAAAAGATTTCCTTTAAAGACATTTTGTTTAAAAAGCTTCCGCAATTAATCTATCTAGTGGGACCAACATTGACAATCACTTTTAGCACTCTTATTGTTCATAATATTACATATACTCTTAAGGAGTTATTGAAACCTCAACCTGTTCATCTACCAGATAAGGTTGTAGGCTGTTGATCTTTAGATTGAAGTTAAATCTAAAGAGGTTGTAAGAAGGAACTGGTACTTCCCAATTCCAGTGAGTAAGTAAGTGAGTTGGTTGTTAGTGAGACCCCTTGGATATAAGAGAGAGTGGACGTAGGATATTCAAATCCGAACCACTATATATCTTGTGTTCTTTATTGCTTTATTTTACTTATTGTCTTATTGATTATTGTTCTCTTGTAAAAAGAATTTGAAAGACATTTAACTTAAGCTTCCGCAATTAATCTAACTAGTGGGTCCAACAACTGGTAACTAGTCTAGGACTAGAATAGGTCTTAAGCTAAGGGGGAAGGGAATCAGACAAGAGAAGTCCCGGACAAGAGGAAGGGCAGGGAATCCCAGAGCCATAGAAATGGTTGGGTCCTGGGCTGTATGGGTTTGGGGAGGGGTAGGAATTTGTGAGGTAGAAGTGGGGGGAATGGATTGCTCTGCACCAGAAGAAGATGGGATCTCTGGTACAGAAGGTGGGATGGGAGTTTGGGAAGTGGAAGTGTTTGGAAGGGGAATTTCTGCACCAGAAGAGGTTGATGGCACCTCTGGTACAGAAGCTGGGGGAGATGGGTTTGTGGGAAGATGTGTTTGGAAAGATGGGGGAGAAGGTGTTTGAGTAGGTATGGTTGAGGGAGTATATATGTGGGTATCTGGGAGAGTCTGCTCTAGTGTGGAGTTAAAGCTTCTTTCAAGGCAAATGGCCTCTTTGTCAAACTGGATGTGATGCACAGCCAGAAGCAGCTCCAGGAGCACGTGCTGGAGCAGATGAAGCCTATCTCTGTGCTGAAGGTTGAGATGGCCAGCCAGATGATTCAGACTGCCAAGCTAAAGGACTCCCTCCAGGAGATGTTAGAGAAGCAGGAAAGGCTTGTTGCAGAATCGAAAGACTACCTGGAGGAGGCAAAGCAGCTGCGTGATCTTCACTCTTCCTCCAACACTGCCTTGCCTGATCTTATTAGGCAGGTAGTGGAGCCCCTTATTGATGAAGTTAAAAAGGGGGAAGAGAAGGCCAGAACTGATCTGGCGAAGACCACTAATGAAACTCTTTTCAGCCATGAAGCTCGTCTGGACCTGCTGGAGAACACCTTGGCCCAGGCAGAGCTGCAGAAGAAGAAGAAGGAAGAGCTTAAATCTCTTTCCATGGCTAAGCAGCTTGCTGCAGAAGAGGATTCATCAGAAGCAGAGCAGGATCCAATCTCTATCTCTGGACCTACAAAGAGGAAGATCAGGAGAGTCAAGAAGAGCTTCCTAGAGACTGTTGTTGAAGAAGCTCAGAAGAGATACAAAGAAGAGACTCCAGAGGAGAAGCAGGCAAGGATCAGGAAGAACATAGATGAAGAGCAGAGGCTCAGATATGTTAGAAGGCAAAATAAGAAGAGCAGAGAAGCTGGTGCTCCTTCTGGTGCAGGTGGATCCAGTCAGAGGAGGAAAGCTCCTATTGAAGTGATGAACATTCTGCCTCTCAGGACAGAAGGGTATTTTGACTCTACTGTGCATGTGCCCTTGATTGAGAAATGGAAGGAGGTAAAGACTCTCTGGTTCATCCAACACTACATCCAGAGGCCAGCACCAGAGGATGATTAGCTGATCAACAGAACCTTTCACTCATGGATGCAAGCTTATGATGCAGAGTTGTACAAGCAATTGATGGACTCTACCATTGAGTTCAACCTGGAGGTGATTGCTCCTGAGTTCACTTATCTTAACACTCCCATGGTAGGAGACCAGGTTGATTGGACTGAGCTGAAGAGACTGTACAAGACCAAGGTGTTGGTGAACTTCACTCCAACATCTTCTGCAGAGTTGAAGGCCGTCCAGGATAGGTTCCTTGACTGGTTCCTTGTGCCCAAGGAAAACAGGAGATATTCTTAGAATAGGACCTTGAACTTCAATGTATCTTGTAATCATCTTGTCCTTATTATTAATGAAAGTATCATATCTTCTCTGTTCAAAAGACAACCTCTTGTTGTCTTAATTGTTTGCCTGCTAAGATTTATTCTAAGGTCTTATCTCTTTACTGTTTTCTTGCTTAAATTTTACTTTTTGATCAGTTCTGGTAGTGTTTTAACTCCATCAAAAAGGGGGAAATTGTTAGGATAAAAGTTGTTAGTTTTGATGAGTTAAAACAAACCAGAAGATGTAATAGGACCATCTGGACCTGTTAGCCAGATGATGATCTAGATTAGGACTTAGTCTAGGGGGAACTGCCAGACCAGAAGACTTCACCAGAAGAGTCACCAGAAGACCCCACCAGAGGACTTCACCAGAGGACTCCACCAGAAGACTTCACCAGATGAGATCTGACCAGAGGCAGAGGACCTTCCCCAGACCAGACGAGTCTGGTAGAACAAAAGATGCTCAGTTTGATCCCCTATTTCTACTGAGTATTCTGGTTTTTGACCAGATGAGGACCAGAAGACACCGAGGTTGCCTGAACTGGTCTTGCCTTCTCTGGAGAGAATCAGAGTTAGGCAGATGAAGCTATTGACCGTTGGTGATTCAAATCAAGTCAACAAGATCAGGATTGGAAAGTATTTGAAGATAATCAATCCAAGGATCCCACCAACCCAATCAATTAATTAGGGAATTGATTGATTGAGGCTTCCTTAAATAGAGGATCTGATTGGATTAGCTCTCTAACGGCTAGTCCTAATCCCCTTTATAAATTTAAGAGTGCAGTTCAAGAAAAAGCTCTAGAGAGACACTATACTCTCATAAGTCCATCCAAGCTTTTGATAATCACTCTTAGCACTCTTATTGTTCTTAATATATATCTACTCTTAAGGAGTTTTTGAAACCCCAACCTGTTCATCTACCAGATAAGGTTGAAGGCTATTGATCTTTAGATTGAAGTTAAATCTAAAGAGGTTGTAAGAAGGTACTGGTACTTTCCAATTCCAGTGAGTAAGTAAGTGAGTTGGTTGATAGTGAGACCCCTTGGATAAAAAGGAGAGTGGGCGTAGGATATTCAAATCCGAACCACTATATATCTTGTGTTCTTTATTGCTTTCATTTACTTATTATCTTATTGGTTTTGTTCTCATGTAAAAAGAATTTGAAAGACTTTTAACTTAAGCTTCCGCAATTAATCTAACTAGTGGGACCAACACAAAGTATACCTGATGGATGTGAAATCTGCCTTTCTTAATGGGATTCTCATTGAGGAAGTGTATGTGGAACAACCTCCTGGTTTTGAACAAGGTGACCAGGTGTTTAAGCTTAAGAAAGCTCTTTATGGGCTGAAGCAGGCACCTAGAGCATGGTATGCCACTCTATGACAGTTTCTTCTGGACAATGGTTTTACTAAGGGTAAGATTGATAAGACCTTGTTTATGAAAGAAGAAGGAAAGGACATCCTTCTGGTCCAAATATATGTTGATGATATTATATTTGGATCCCCCAACAAGAAGCTGTGTGAGAAGTTTGGAGAACTCATGCAGAGCCAGTTTGAGATGTCTATGATGGGTGAGATGAATTATTTCTTAGGTTTGCAGGTAAGGCAATCAGAGAAGGGAATCTTCATAAATCAGGCAAAGTACATAAGAAACATGTTAGAGAAATTTGGAGTAGGATCTAGCAAAGCAGCCAAGATTCCTATGATTATAAATTTCAACATGGATCCAGATGAGTCTGGAGAGGGTGTGGACCAGACTCAGTACAGAGCACTTATTGGTTCTCTTATGTACCTGACTGCATGCAGACCATATATTACCTTTGTCGTAGGTGTGTGTGCCAAATTTCAAGCTAATCCCAAGAAAAGTCACTTGGAAGCAGCTAGGAAGATATTGAAATATCTTAAGGGAACAGTGAATTTGGGGTTATGGTATCCTGCAGATGACAACCTAGAGTTAAGTGGTTATTCGGATTCAGATTATGGTGGGTGCAGAATAGATAGGAAATCTACAAGTGGAACATGCCAATTTTTAGGGAATAAGTTGGTATCTTGGTTTTCTAAGAAGCAGACTTTAGTTGCTACATCAACAACAGAAGCAGAGTATATGTCTGTAGGGAGCTGTTGTTCTCAACTACTCTGGATTAGTCAACAGCTTAGGGATTACCAGATTAGGGCTAAGGATATTCCAATATTTTGTGATAGCAACAGTGCAATAGCAATCACCCAGAATCCAGTTCTTCATACCAGATGCAAACATGTTGATATAAGGCATCACTTCATCAGAGACCATGTTGAGAAGGGAGATATAAGGATGGAAAAGATTGCAACAGAGAAGCAGAGAGCAGATATTCTGACTAAGCCTTTGGCTGAAACCAGATTCAGAGAGTTAGCATTTGAGTTAGGTTTACATAATTTTTTTTTTACTAACATGCTTACAGGCTAGATATACCAGGGAAGTTACATCTTCAGATGAAGTACGTACCAGGTGAGGTATGTACCAGATGAGGCAAATACCAGATGAGGTTCAGAGTTCACTCTGATCAGAACCAGATGTGTGAACATCAGATGAGGTGTAACACCAGACTAGCCAAGGTATCATCTGGTTACAATACCAGGTGAGAGGTATGTATTTACTTCTCTGGCCTATGATCATTGGGATACAGTTTTCAAATTGGTAAATACACCCAAAACGTTTCAACTTCAGAGTGTATTTAAGACAAGGGTATAGGGCCTAGGCAATCATTTCGCTTTTTACCTTGACTGCCACAAAACCCCTTTATACCCAGTCCCAATGACCAAGCCCACACACCATATTAAATCTGTAACCTGCCTTTTAATCTTGGCCGTCAGATTTAATAACTGTGCAATATGTCAATCAATTCAAAAATTGATTTTGTTCCCTAAATTAAATGTACTCATTACACGCGTTCACACTTAATTAATTTTCAAATCCACGTGTCTTCCTCTATTTAAACCAAAATTCTTTCGTTCTGTCTCTTCACATTTTCGTAATCTCAAACCCTAACCTCTCTCTGCAAGTTCTCTTTCTCTCTCTCTCTCAAATTTTTCAGACATGGCACCCAAATGCAACTTTGACCCCGATCATGTGTGCAAGAAACTCAAGTCAGAGATGGTGGTTGACTTCTACACCACCAAGAACCCAGCGGCGTTGGCCATCTTGGAACTTCTCCAGAAGGCAGGAGTGGAGAAACTCATCTCATCGACTCCGAAGGATTTTAGGACCTTGGATGGATATGCGGCCCAGTTCCTGGTTCGCATGAAGATCCACGATGATCACATCTCCTTCCAAGATCGACAAGGAAGATGTGGTATTTTCAAAGCATGATTTTTGCCGACTGTTCGAGAACATCTCTGCTGAAGGTGTTGACCCTTTGAAGTACAAGGAAGGAGAAATAGTTGAATCCTTCAAGTTATTTGCCAGATCTTCTTGCCAGAATCTGACGAAAGGCTTTTTGGGCAAGCATTTGAGGCAAAAGTACAAGGTACTTTTTGATATTGTGGTGAAGGTGTTGATGTGTGAGAACCACAACACAGATGTCATCTTCAATGGCCGGATGTGTGTAATGAGGGCCATTTACGATGGAGTGCAGTGTAATTGGGCGGAATTCTTTTGGGATGTGCTAAGGAAGATCAAATTGAAGGTACAAAAGGAGGAGTGTCCCGCCAGACCAGGGGAATTACAGTTTTACTTTAATGCCAATGTTTTCCTGGGGACTAAGCTTACCTTGATTCTGGACTCAATCTTTCCAGACAAGGTGATGGTCCCGGCTACGAAGGGCAAAATGGGAATTCAGGGGCAATTTTTTTTTTTTTTAAACTCTGCATTGCACCCTGACTGAGTTCAGTGGTGGAATACTCAAGTCACTGCGTTGCTGAGAGTCAGAGCTATCAAGTCAGGGATGAGACTTGAAAGCTCAGGCTCTCAACAAGGCAGTGACTCGAGAGACTGAACTCTCGAGTGCCTAGCCTGATTTAGTCAGTGAGATGGAATCTCCCTGACCTGAATGCTTAACTAAAGTTCCTTTTTAAACAATGCTCTCAGTGAGCAGATTTTCGCAATACTTTAGAAGAAAAGACATTCCAAATAATAACACTTGGTTTAACGTGGTTCAGAGACACAAGCTCTTACATCTACGGCCTGATTTAACAGGAAATCCACTCAAGGGATTCTTGTTTTTAACGTGCCAAGGTGCACTTACAACTGGACTCACGCCCCTCCACGGAGCTGCCTCTCCTTACAAACAACTTACTCCCAACAAACCTGACTAGAGGGTTTTGGTTTCGGTTAGGGTTTTCTCCAACTAGGTGAGGTTTTCCCTTTACAATGTGTTAGCCAATAGCTAAGATAGGGAAAACCTCTCTAAGCCTAGAGTTACAAGCTGAGCACTCTTATGTATATATTTGTGAACTCTCAGTGTATAGATATGAGTAGAACCTCCTTATATCTCCCATGCACGTATGCTGCTACTCACACTCTCAGCTCGTAGGTGTTTGTTTTTCTTACAAGATACAATAATACAACTTTCAAACAAAAAAACAACACACACTAACAACAAGCTATGAACTTGTATTTATAATGGGGATTCAAATGTATCCGTTGGAGAGGAAATACATTTGAATCCAGCATTAAATGGTTTCAACCACTTTTCTTGGAATGCGGCCTTTGTCAGTGTCAGAGTTGCTGCCTCGTGCTGATTGGTCCACGTGGCCTGGATTCACGGATCTTTGACTCAGTGGGTTTGACTAAGACCCACTGGCTTTAGGTAGTTTCCTCCTTCACTGACATGATGATCTTCAGTTGGACTGACTCGTCCTCAGTGTAGTTGTCCTTCAGGGACTCTTTGAAGATCTTTCCAAGAAGTTTGTCATAAGGCTGAATGACAAACTTCCCTGACCACAGTAGCCTGACTCCTTCAGGGCCTACTTGGTGCAGCACTGATCCACCGGATCAAGCTCTTCACTGAGTGGTCCACCAGACTTGGCTTAGATCAGCCTGACTTACACTCAGTGGGACTTCCTTCAGGCTTCTCTTCTGGTTCAGGTCTCTAGCATGGCTTCAGTCAGTTCTTCTTAATATCATCTTGATGTTCTCAGGCTGTGTTGCTGAGTTCCCCCTCAACTGAACAGCCTATTCTACTGAAAGCTAATCTAGCCTGACCTGAAACAAAAGATACTATCCTGACTGCTTTCAAACCTATTACATGTTTTGGAAAATCATCAAAACTAAAACATATCCCAACAATTTCCCCCTTTTTGATGATTCCAAAACTTCTAACCAAATGATTTTCTATTACAAGAATAATGTCAGTGATGCTGGAGGTGTAAGAGCTTCCACAAATCCAAGATCCTGCTCTCCAAGGATGGTCCACTCCATGGCCATGCCGATTAAGATGGAGAGCAAGCCATCCCTGCCCCTCCTCTTCAAGCAGTGCCTTCGCCTGCTAAGGGGCAGAAGACCAAGAAGAGCCAGCCAAAGAAGAAGGCTGAGGCGACTGGTTCCTCATCCATGGCATTCTCTGGTTCATCAGATGATGACCAGATTCCCCTCCAGGCTGCCTTGAAGAAGAAAAGTGATGGAGGAGAGGCTGCTAAGAAAGCTGGTGCAGCTAAGAGGAAGCAGAGGCCAGATGATGCCGGGAAAGCCTCTGCCAAGAAGCCCAGAACCTCAAGAAGGGCTAAGAAGACTCTTCTGGTGGATGAGCCATCAGAAGAAGAGGAGGAAGAAGAAGCAGAGGAGGTTGAGCCTCTACAGAAGAAGCCAAGAGCCAAAAGAGCCATTCTTCAAGATCCAGACTCTGGCTCTGACCTGAGAGATGCATTGGAGCGGGCAATAGAGGAGGCTTCTCTGATTATGGAAGATGTTCCAGAGCTATCTGATCCAGCTGGTGTTGACCCAGCTGAGGTAAATCCTTCTAACCCCTCCCCTATTAATCTTGTTACCCCCTCTACCTCTCTCCCAGAAACTCAAACACAAAATCCCTCATCTGCTCCTGGTGCCCCCATTGCTTCATCAGAGCAGACCCTACCTGATACACCTATATTCACTCCCTCCACTATTCCCACTCAAACACCTTCTCCCCCACCTTCCCAAACACCTCTTGCCACAAATCCTTCTCCCCCAGCCCCTGTACCAGAAGTGCCATCAACTTCTTCTGGTGTAGATCTACCTCTTCCAACCCCTTCCTCTTCACAAATTCCTATCCCAGCTCTTGTACCAGAGGTCCCATCTACCTCTTCTGGTGTAGAGCAGTCTATTCCCTCAACCTCTACTTCACAAAATCCAACCCCTCCCCAAACTCATACAGATCAGAACCCAGAACAGAATCCTTGCATTGGGATTTCCTGCCCCTCCCTCTTCTCCCACTTGCCTGTCCAGCGATGATAGTGAAGATGAGGATGCTTCACTGGAGCAGGAGGTCTTAGCACCATCCTCCTCTGCCTCTGGGCCCAAACCCTTTACTTTCTCATCTGTAGAAATGGGTCCCATAAGGCAGAGCATAAGTGTAAGTGCTCAGCTCTGGCTAAGAGAACACTTTCCAATTCTTTTGGAGCACTTACCACTGTTGGCAGATCTGACTGACGCCAAAGTCTGGAGCAAGGCCAGACTAGAGGATGTGGAGGACCTGATGATGCTGCTAGAAGAGATGTCTCCCTCCACATTCACTGCCTGGGAGATTGAACTCAAGAGGAAGATGAATATTCAGAATCCAGCTGAACTTGAGACCCCAGAGGCTGCCAAGGTGTTGATCCGTACCTTGTTGATCCAGAGGGGAGTGATGATCTCTCCTGAGGGCCCCTTATACAAATTTGGTCCTCACTTCTCATTCCCTCCAGAGCTCTACTCTGATGAGGAGGACTTTGATGTAACTCCTGCCGTGCTGCAAAAGATGAAAACTTTCTTCAATGAGCAGATCATGCAGATTGGGCGCTTTTCTAAGGCAATTCAACATATGGCCCCTGCTATGATTGAGCACCAGATCCGGCAGGAGAGGAAGATCTTTCTGAAGCAGATAAAGTCTACCTTTGCAGCTGCCAAAGCTTCATTTAAGGCCAGTGAACTTTTTGTGAAGCTGGATGTGATGCACAGCCAGAAACAGCTCCAGGAGCATGTGCTGGAGCAACTGAGGCCAGTCTCTGTGTTGAAGGTTGATATGGCTTCTCAAATTCTGCAGACTGCAAAACTTAAAGACTCCCTCCAGGAGATGCTAGCAAAGTAGGAGAAGCTAGTTGCAGAATCTAAAGCCTACCTGGAGGAGGCCAAGCAGCTGCGTGATCTTCACTCTTCCTCCAACACTGCCTTGTCTGATCTCATTCGGCAGGTGGTGCAGCCCCTTGTTGATAAAGTTAAAAAGGGGGAAGAGAAGGCCAGAACTGATCTGGCGAAGACCACAAATGAGACCCTCTTCAGCCATGGTGCTCGTCTGGACCTGCTGGAGAACACTTTGGCCCAGGCTGAGCTGCAGAAGAAGAAGAAAGAGGAGTTGAAATCTCTTACCATGGCAAAGCAGCTTGCGGCAGAAGAGGAGTCCTCAGAAGCAGAGCAGGATCCTATCTCAATTTCTGGACTTGCTAAGAGGAAGATAAGGAAAGTAAAGAAGAGCTTCCTTGAATCTGTTGTTGAAGAAGCAGAAAGGAGATTCAAGGAAGAGACGCCTGAAGAGAGGCAAGCAAGAATAAGGAAGAATATAGATGAAGAGCAGAGGCTCCGATATGTTAGGAGGCAGAACAAGAAAGCCAGAGAAGATGGTGTTCCTTCTGGTGCCAGTGGATCCGGTCAAAAGAAGAAGGCTCCTGTTGAAGTGATGAACATCTTGCCACTAAGGACAGAAGGGTCTTTTGACTCTACTGTGCCTGTTCCTCTTATCAACAATTGGAAAGATGTCAAGACCTTATGGTTAATTCAACACTACATCCAGAGGCCGCCACCAGAGGATGATGCTCTTATCAACAGAACCTTCCACTCCTGGATGAAGGCCTATGATGCAGAGCTTTACAAGCAGCTGATGGATTCTACCATAGAGTTCAACCTGGAAGTCACTGTCCCTGAGTTCCATTATCTCAACACTCCTATGCTTGGGGACCAGGTTGACTGGCTAGAGTTGAAGAAGTTGTTCAAGACCAAGGTGTTGGTGAATTTTACCCCAACATCTTCTGCTGAGCTCAAGGCTGTTCAAGACAGATTCCTTGATTGGTTTCTGGTGCCCAAGGAGAATAGAAGATATGCATAGATATGACTCTGATATTCATTGTAACATGTAATCTTTTGTCCTCTATTATTAATGAAAAATCATATCTTCGTTGTTCTAAAGACAACTTCTTGTTGTCTTAATTGTTTGCCTGATAAGATCTATTCTAAGGTCTTATCCCTTTATTTGTTTTCATGCTTAAGTATTTTTTATCAGTTCTGGTAATGTTTTAACTCCATCAAAAATGGGGAAATTGTTAGGATAAAAATTGTATAATTTTGATGAGTTAAAACAAACCAGAAGTTGTAATAGGACCATCTGGACCTGTTAGCCAGATGATGATCTAGATTAAGACTTAGTCTAGGGGGAACTTCCAGAACAGAAGACTTCACCAGAAGAGCCACCAGAAGACCCCACCAGAGGACTTCACCAGAGGACTCCACCAGAAGACTTCATCAGAGGAAACAGACTAGAGGCAGAGGTTTTTCCCCAGACCAGACGATTCTGGTAGAACAAAAGATACTCAGAATCATCTCTTGATTCTGATGAGCATTCTGGTTCTTGACCAGATCCGGACGAGAAGACATCGAGGTTGCCTGGTGTTTGTCCTGCCTTCTCCGGAGAGAATCAGAGTTAGGCATTAGAAGCTTTTGACCGTTGGTAATTTAAATCAAGTCAACAAGATCGGATTGGAAAGTATTTGAAGACAATCAATCCAAAGATCTCACCAACCCAATCAATCAATTAGGGAATTGATTGATTGAAGCTTCCTTAAATAGAGGATCTGATTAGATTAGCTCTCCAACGGCTAAACCCTAATCACCTCTATAAATACAAGAGTGCAGACTCAAGAAAAGCTCTAGAATCTTACGCGCACAAAGTCACATTCCAAGCTTTTGATTATCATGCACATAACACTCTTACTATCGTTCATACTTTCATATTTACTCTTAAGGAGTTGTTGGATATCAACCTGTTCATCTCTAAGAAAAGGTTGAAGGTTGCAGACTTTAGATCAAGTTAGATCTAAAGGGTTTGTAAGAAGGAACTGGTACTTCGAAATTCCAGTGAGTAAGTTGGTTGTTGGTTGGTTAGTGAGACCCCTTTGATCAAGGGAGAGTGGACGTAGGATATTTAAATCCGAACCACTATAAATCTGGTTCATTTACTGCTTTCTCTTTACTTATTGTTTTGTTTATTGTGCTCTTATAAAAAGACTTTGTTAAAGACATAAAACTTTAAAGCTTCCGCAATTAATCTATCTAGTGGGACCAACAAATCCTTAAGCTTAGCAGTCTCCAGCATCTGGGAAGCCATCTCCACCTTTAACACAGAGACTGGCCTCAGCTGGTCCAGCACATGCTCCTTGAGCTGTCTCTGGCTATGCATCACATCCAGCTTCACGAACAAACCATTTGCCTTGAAAGATGCTTTGGCAGCGGCAAAGGTAGACTTTATCTGCTTCAAAAAGATTTTCTTCTCCTGCCGGATCTGGTGCTCTAGGAGCACTATGAAAATAAAGACAGAATTGAATAAAACAGTAAATGGACCAGATTTATAGTAGTTCGGATTTGAATATCCTACGTCCACTCTCCCTTTTTATCAAAGGGGTCTCACTAACCAACCAACAACCAACTTACTTACTGGAATTTAGAAATACCAGTTCCTTCTTTCAAACCCTTTAGATCTAATTCGATCTAAAGTCTACAGCCTTCAACCTTCTCTTAAAGATGAACAGGTTGAGATCCAACTACTCCTTTTTTAGTATATATGAAATATGAATAATAAGAGTGCTAAGAGTGATAAAGCAAGAGCTCGGAATATGACTTCGTGCGCGTGGGAATTTCTAGAGCTTTTCTTGAGTCTGCACTCTTGTATTTATAGAGGTGATTAGGGTTTAGCCGTTGGAGAGCTAATCTAATCAGATCCTCTATTTAAGGAAGCTTCAATCAATCAACATCTTCTGCTGAATTGAAGGCCGTCCAGGATAGAATAGGACACTGAACTTCAATGTAATCTGTAATCACTTTTGTCCTTATTATTAATGAAAGTCATATCTACTCTGTCTTAAAGACAACTATTTGTTGTCTTCTTGTTTGCCTGATAAGATCTATTCTAAGGTCTTATCTCTTTATTGTTTTATTGCTTATATTCTGTTTTTGATCAGTTCTGTTAGTGTTTTAACTCCATCAAAAAGGGGGAAATTGTTAGGATAAATATTGTTAGTTTTGATGAGTTAAAACAAACCAGAAGATGTAATAGGACCATCTGGACCTGTTAGCCAGATGATGATCTAGATTAGGACTTAGTCTAGGGGGAACTGCCAGACCAGAAGACCTCACCAGAAGAGTCACCAGAAGACCCCACCAGAGGACTTCACCAGAAGACTTCACCAGAGGACTTCATCAGAGGACATCGACCAGAGGCAGAGGACCTTCCCCAGACCAGACGAGTCCGGACCAGACGAGTCTGGTGAAACAAAAGATGCTCAGTTTGATCCCCTGTTTCTACTGAGTATTCTGGTTGTTTACCAGATCTGGACCAGAAGACACCGAGGTTGCCTGGTGTCTGGTTCTGCCTTCTCTGGAGAGAATCAGAGTTAGGCATTGGAAGCAATTGACCGTTGGTGATTTGAATCAAGTCAACAAAGATCGGATTGGAAAGTATTTTGAAGATATCCAATCAAAGGATCTCACCAACCCAATCAATCAATTAGGGAATTGATTGATTGAGGCTTCCTTAAATAGAGGATCTGATTAGATTAGCTCTCCAACGGCTAACCCAAATCTCCTCTATATATATATACAAGAGTGCAGTCATGAGAAAAAGCTCTAGAGACTCTTACGCGCACAAGTCACATCAAGCTTTTGATTATCACTCTTAGCACTCTTACTTTGTTCACATTCATATACACTCATTAAGGAGTTGTTGAATACTCAACCTGTTCATCTGTTAAGACAAGGTTGTAGTTGGTGAAGCTTTAGATTGAGATTAGATCTAAAGAAGTTGTAAGGAGGAACTGGTACTTTGAGAATTCCAGTACGTAAGTGAGTTGGTTGGTTGTTAGTGAGACCCCTTGGATAAAAGGGAGAGTGGACGTAGGATATTCAGATCCGAACCACTATATATCCGGTGTTATTTACTGCTTTCATTTAATTGCTCTCTTACTTGCTTTGTGATCTTATAAAAAGAAGTTTGTTAAGACATAACTTTAAAGCTTCCGCAATTAATCTATCGAGTGGGACCAACAGGTAACAAGATTAACAGGGGAGGGATTAGAGGAAATTACCTCAGCTGGGTCAACACCAGCTGGTACTGACAACTCTGGAGCATCTTCCATAAGCATAGAAGCTTCTTCAATCGCCTGCTCCAAGGCATCTCCCAGATCAGAGCCAGAGTCTGGATCTTGAAGAATGGCTCGTTTGGCTCTGGGCTTCCTCTTAAGAGGCTCAACCTCATCTTCCTCTTCATCCTCTGATGGCTCATCCACCAGTAAAGTCTTCTTAGCCCTTCTGCTAGTTCTAGGCTTCTTAGTAGATGCTTTCTTGGCCTCCTCTGGCCTCTTCCTCTTAGCAGCACCTGCTTTCTTAGCAGCTTTATCATCATCACCCTTCTTCTTTAGCACATCAAGAAGGGGAATCTAGTCCTCCTCTGAGAAACCAGAGAAAGCTATGGTTGAAGAACCAGTAGCCTCAGCAGTCTTCTTCTTACTCTGCTGCTGCTTCTGCTACTTCTGCCCCTTTGCAGGTGGGGGTACTGCTTGAATAGGAGGGGCAGGGATGGCTTGCTCTCCATCAGAGTCGGCATGGCCATGGAGAGGGTCATCCTTGGAGAATAAAATCTTGGACTTGTGGAATCCTCTGCACCAGGACTCCTTCCATTTCTTCTCTGGAAGTAATGAATCCAGAATCAAGGTTAGTTTCGTTCCCAACGAAACATTTGCAGTGAAACAGAACTGCAACTCCCCTGGCTTGGAAGGACAAGCCTCCTTCTTCACTTTCAACTTATTCTTTCTCAAAACATCCCAGAAGAACTCCGCCCAATTACATTGTACTCCATCATACAATGCCCTCATCACACACATCCTGCCATTGAAAATGGCATCTGTACTGTGATTTTCACACATCAACACTTTCACCACTATGTCGAACAAAACCTTATACTTCTGCCTCAAATGTTTGCCCAAAAAGCCTTTCGTGATGTTCTGGCAAGATGATCTGGCAAAAAGCTTGAAAGAGTCAACTATCTCATCCTCCTTATACGTCAGTGGATCTACCTCTTCTGCTGATAGATTCTCAAACAACGCGCAGAAATCATGCTTGGAAAATACCAAATCATCCTCGTCAATCTTGGATGAAATGTGGTCTTCATGAATCTTCATGCGAACCAGAAACTGGGCCGCATATCCGTCCAAAGTGCGAAAATCCTTGGGAACTGTGGAGATCAACTTCTCCACTCCAGATCTCTGAAGTAGTTCCAGAATGGCCAACGCCACAGGGTTCTTCGTGGTGTAGAAATCCACCACCATCTCAGATTTCAACTTCTTCATCTCAGATTTTCATTAGGAAGACCTCGAATTAGACCTTTTCTGGCAATCTTGTTCAGTGTTTTGAAGTTCAGATGACACAATCTCTTGTGCCAAATCCAGCTGTTCTCTGCAGATCCTTTTGCAACCAGGCAAGTGTTCTTTGGGCAACTTCCAAAATCTGCAAGATAAATGTTACCCTTCCTCAAGCCTATTAGCAAGATATCATTAAAATCAGAAGAAAAGACAGTGCATGAATCACTAGAAAACTTCACTGAGTATCCCTTGTCACAAAATTGGGATACAGAAAGCAGATTATGCTTGAGTTCTTCAACATAGTAGACTTCATCTACAGATACGCCATTAAAAGTCAACTTTCCAACTCCTCTGGTAACTCCATAATTGTTGTCACCAAACATCACTCTTGGCCCATTCAATGGCTTGAAATCCTGGAGATTATCTTTCTGGAAGGTCATGTGCTTGGAACATCCACTATCAATGTACCAGACATGGTTGCTTGAAAGTCCTTTCTCCAATGGGCTCTTGTCCTCCTGCAGATAAATCAATTAGGTCCCCTACTAGTGCTGGGTCCTGATTGGTTAGTTGCAGGTTTTGTAGGAATCCAAAGATAAAGATCATCCCTTGCTGGATGAGGAGATCTTATCTTCCTTCCAAATCTATCTACCATAACATGTCCTCTAACAATGACATATTGAGCTACTGGTCTGATAAGAACACCTTTCCTATAAACAGGTCTAGTGTATCTTTTCTCAAATCTGGCCTTTGGAATGGCCTGCCTCAAAGACATGGTCTTAAAGATCTGGTTGTAAGGATACATCCTAGAAGAACCATCTCTGGTGTCATAACTACCCAGATCAGTTGGTTTTCTATAGATGGGTCTCTAGTTCTAATGGAAACTAGACCTTCTCTGGTTATTATAGTTCCTCTGAGTATACCTGCTCTGGAATTGATTTTTCTGAGAAAACCGTCTCTAGGGTCCCTGATTCTGATGATAGGTCTGTTGTTCATTATTCCATCTCTGATAGTTCCTATTCTGATTGGAATTCCCCCTTCTTGAGTGTCTCCTCTGAGGTCCCCTAATCTGCTTAGGTTCCACTGTTGGAGTTATACGTGAAAGTATGTTTTTACTTTGTATAACTCGTGTATCAAACACTTGGTTATGAGAATAATTATTTTATCGCATATGCTTTAGATGTGATTGAATGTTGAATATTTATTGCAAACAGTTCATATTAGTACTAGTTACATTGTAGTTAATGTTGTGATACCCGATCACGGAAGATAACATTAACAGTTTCCTTGTAACTAAACGTACATTTTCACGACCTAGGTGGAATTGAACAATCCACCGTGAAAGGTCGATGTGTAAGTCTCAGATTGGTCTGTCTTGACTAAGAGATTGCACTAGCACATTTAGTATGTGTTGAAGAGGACCTACAACGAGGATAAATTCTTCTGTTCTGAAGTGTGAAGAATTAGACCTCAGTGGTTGTTGATTTCTTAATCTCTGTCACTTAAATAGGACTGTGTGTGCTTAATGGCTACTACTTTGATTCATGTTGGGTGAGAATCATCGTGACTTCGAACTTTGTGTTTTGGGCAGTAATATTAATCATACGACGGTTGCTAAGATTTAATACGGAGAAACGCGTGCGAGTACGGCTCGTGTGATTAGTCCCCTTGGTGGGCTCAGAAGTTTTATTGTACCAAATCTTGCAAGTGAAGAATTAGTTTCTTCGGTACGAATAATAATGTTGAGCTGTCTTTACTCCAAGGTGAAAGATGTTAATTAATTTAGAGCTATTCAGAAGCTTAATTAATTAATGGACTTGATAATCTTAAACGCGGGAAATAATAACCGGGAGCCCATATTATCGTAATATGGATTAAGATAGATAGTGCAATATTAATTTATTAGTGGTAATAATTAATATTAATGGGCTGAATTATATTGGGGCTCAATATTGAAATTCAGAAGTCCATTAGGAGGTCCAATCTTAAATATCCTTAAAGGCCCCTCAAGTAGCCCATTAAGTAGCCCAATAATGATAAGGTGATTAAAATTAAAAGAAAATAATATGCTGATTTTTTCCTCTTATTTTCTAAATTAGAGATTCAAGAAGAGGGAAGATTTTCTTGATTTTCTTGGAAAGATATTATGGAAGATATGTATTCTTGGAATACAAGATTATCTCATATATTCAAGAAGATCCAAATCTTGGGATCTCTTATTGAAAATTTCGAAAATTGCAAGCTAATAGGAGAGTGAGATTTTTGTGGAATATTTTATTGTGGAGAAAAGAATATATGAAATATATTCAAGATTTCTTAGAGACTAAGAAAAGATTTTCTCCAAGCCCAAATAAGCCTAAAATATTCGGCCACTTCACTATTATAAATAGGGGATGATTATTTCATCCCCAAGTACATAATTCCATGTGTTGGAAAAATCAAGAGCATGGATATTTTTCTTTTTCCTTAGTTATTTAAATTATTCGAAAGCATCTCCCACCGGTGATCGAATAAGGCGAAAGGGAAATACTTGAGAAGGTTTTTGGGTTGATAAAGCGTGTACGAGAGTCCCGTTTTATTCAAATGCCAAGTTCTACAAGAGGTACGTAAATCACATATTTTCTTGTTTATTCCGCCATAGATTATATGTGAATTAATTCAACATGCATGATGTAAAATTTGTTGTTGGAATTATTATTTGAATTAATTAGGATTAATTCATGCTAGTAATAATTGTATTTAAATTCGTATTAAATTTCATCCCGAAAAGTTCTCGGGCACCCCTATTTTCCCAACATCCACTCTTTGAGGATTCCTCTGGGGTCCTTCATTCTGAGTAGGTCCTATTCTTTGAGGTTTAATGTTAACAGAACCATCAATCTTCATTGGTTCCTCTTGTTGACGTTTAGTCTCTAAAGTTCTCTCTTCCAGAACAATCAACTCTTCTGGACTATATTCTGAATGATTAGCAAATGGGTCCCATTTCCAACCAGGTCTATGAATTACTTTGTGATCATTTTCATTCCAGAGCTCCATAAATTCACCAGCTCTTACAGACTTGTCTTTGGTAAAGCAATATTTATGGGATCTTTTAGTAATTCCAGGATATCCTAAACCACTCTTATCATTTATGCGTTGAGAAGATCCTGATATAATAGATAGAACATCTGGTTTCATGAAAGCTTCTCTGGGCATAGGTAACTCCTCAATAGTTTGTTCAATTTGTTTTCCCTTGATAAGAGTCTGATATTTGGCTCTAAGTTCATTGAACTCATCTTCTTGAGAGTTCTTTTCTTTCATGAGTTGATCTACCTGAGTATCTCTTTCTGTGATCTTATCCTGAAGTTCAGAAACTTCTTTGGAATGATCTTTCATGAGTTCTCTGGTGGATTTTTGCTCATGAGATAAGGATTGAACTTCAGCTCTGAGCCTACCATTCTCTTTCTCAAGTTTTTGACATAATTGAACATAATTTTGGAGATCTGATAGTATTTGCTGCATATCAGACTCTCTGGAGTTACCAGATGAATTAGAGGATTCAGTATATTTGGAATTTGATAAGACTAAAGTAGATTCTTGTACCTCAGTGATGTCTGCCATCAGACATACATCATCATCAGACCCGAAATCAGAAGAAGAAGACCTGGAACTAGTATCCTCCTCCTCTGCTTCTGCCAGCAAAGCTCTCTTGTCTGCATATCTCCTATCTCTCTTGAGTCTTTTCTCTTCTCTTTCTCTAGGAATCAATTGAGGACAATCATAGCTGTAGTGGCCTGGCTTGTTGCAAGTGTAACAGGTGTTATCTCCTCTGGGATTGGGGCTTGGATCTCTCTTCCTCTGGTTGTATTCTGCTCTGGCTGGACTACTCTCTCTCCTCTGATAGTCAGGTCTGCCAGAACTTCCATCCCTCCTCTGGTAATCTGATCTCCCAGAGCTGTCATCTCTCCTCCTCTCTGGAGTTCTGAATCTGGTCTCCCTTGAGTCTCCAGATGTCTTTTCCTTATCTGTAGGTTTGAAGGAACTCTTCCTGTCTCTGGTAGATTCCTTCCAGTGCTTTTTGTACCTGCCATACTTAGAACTCATTTTATCAAGTTTTCGGGTTAGAAGAGCTACATGCTCCTTGAGACTCATGTCATCTGTAGGAGACTCCTTTGGTTTGTCATTTGTCTTGATGGTGGAGGAGAATGCAACTCCTTTCTGGCCAGAAGAGGAAATCTCCTGTTTGATCCTCCTCTTGAAGATCATACTCGTATGCTTTGAGATCAGACAGCAGAAGATGATGATCCAGAGTGTTGAGATCCTTGCTATCTTTGATCACAGTCACTTTGATTCTCCACCTACTGGTTAGTGAACGCAATATTTTACTATTTATTTCCTTTTCAGAGTAGGTCTTACCTAGGGCACTAGCCTTATTAAGGAGATTTATAAGGCGCATATCCAGCTGGTCAATGGTCTCGTCTGGTTTCATTTTGAAAGTGTCAAACGAGTGTTGAACAGCTTGAAGTTTATTATCCTTGATCTTCTCTGTTCCCTCACAGAGTAGTGCAAGTTTGTCCCACATCTCCTGGGCAGTGGCACATGTTCTGACCTTTTCAATTACCTCTTTTGTGAGTGTGTTAATAATTTCAGTCCTTGCCACCTGGTCTAGATTATACAGCTTTCTTTCATCATTGTCTAACTCATCTTTCTTCTTGGGAATCTTCTGTCTGGGAACTCTGTCCTCAGCAGCTTTTTGGGCAGTTTCACTAGTTTCTTCTCTGGACTCTGACCTGCCACTATCAATAGGAGTCCAGTAAAATTGAATTGGGCCACTTTCTACCACATCTAACATGCGGTGATGAATAGCTCCAAGATGATTACTCATCATGAAGCTCCAGTGGCTGTAATCCTCAAATGAGAATTCTAGAAGTTTGTGACTCTTGTAAGAAGATTTTGAAGACATTTTTACCAAAGAATTTTAACAAGAATGTAACCAAAACACAATAAAGAGCAATGGATCTGCCCGGTGACCACCAAAAAGTTTTACAAAGCAGTGGTCGTTGGACACACTGCTCTGATACCACTTGTTGGTCCCACTAAGTAGATTAATTGCGGAAGCTTTAAAGAATATGTCTCTAACAAAGTTCTTTTCACAAGAACACAATAAATAAACAAGACGGTAAATAGAGAAGGCAGTAAATAAGACCGGATGTATAGTGGTTTGGATCTGAATATCCTACGTCCACCCTCCCTTGATCAAAGGGGTCTCACTAACCAACCAACAACCAACTTACTTACTGGAATTGTGAAGTACCAGTTCCTTCTTACAAACCCTTTAGATCTAACTTAGATCTAAAGTCTACATCCTTCAACCTTATCTTATAGATGAACAGGTTGAGCTCCAACAACTCCTTTAAGAGTATATATGAAATATGAACAATAAGAGTGCTTTGTGCGTGATAATCAAAAGCTTGGAATGTAAATTTTCGCGTGAGATTCTCTAGAGCTTTTTCTTGAGTCTGCACTCTTGTATTTATAGAGGTGATTGGGGATTAGCCGTTGGAGAGCTAATCTAATCAGATCCTCTATTTAAGGAAGCCTCAATCAATCAATTCCCTAATTGATTGATTGGGTTGGTGAGATCCTTGGATTGATTATCTTCAAATACTTTCCAATCCGATCTTGTCGACTTGATTAAAATCACCAACGGTCATGTGCTTCCAATGCCTAACTCTGATTCTCTCCAGAGAAGGCAAGACCAGACACCAGGCAACCTCGATGTCTTCTGGTCCAGATCTGGTTATGAAACAGAATGCTCATCAGAGTCAGGGTGTTGGTCCCACTAGATAGATTAATTGCGGAAGCTTTTTTTTAAACAAAATGTCTTTAGAGGAAATCTTTTGTAAGAGCACAAATGATAATCAACAGGTATTAAAGAAAGCAATAAATAACACCGTATTTATAGTGGTTTGGATTTGAATATCCTACGTCCACTCTCTCTTGATCAAAGGGGTCTCACTATCCAACCAACAAACTCACTTCTTACTGGAATTTCCGAAGTACCAGTACCTTCTTACAATCTCTTTAGATCTAACTTCGATCTAAAGACAAACTTACTCCAACCTTGTCTAACAAGATGAACAGGTTGAGTATATAAACTCCTTACGAGTAGATGAGTAATTAAGAACAAAGTGAGTGCAAATGCGTAGTGATCAAAAGCTTAGTATGCTATGTGCGCGTGAGAGACTTCTAGAGCTTTTTCTGAACTGCACTCTTTGTATTTATAGAGAGGATTAGGAAATAGCCATTTGAGGGCTAATCCAATCAGATCCTCTATTTAAGGAAGCCTCAATCAATCAATTCCCTAATTGATTGATTGGGTTGGTGGGATCCTTGGATTGTTTATCTTCAAATACTTTCCAATCCTGATCTTGTTGACTTGATTTGAATCACCAACGGTCAATAGCTTCCTCTGCCTAACTCTGATTCTCTCCAGAGAAGGCAAGACCAGACACCAGGCAACCTCGGTGTCTTCTGGTCCTCATCTGGTGAACAACCAGAATACTCAGTAGAATCAGGGGATCAAACTGAGCATCTTTTGTTCCACGTCCTCTGCCTCTGGTCTGATCTCATCTGGTGAAGTCTTCTGGTGGAGTCTTCTGGTGAAGTCCTCTGGTGGGGTCTTCTGGTGACTCTTCTGGTGAAGTCTTCTGGTGAAGTCTTCTGGTCTGGCAGTTCCCCCCTAGACTAAGTCCTAATCTAGATCATCATCTGGCTAACAGGTCCAGATGGTCCTATTACATCTTCTGGTTTGTTTTAACTCATCAAAACTATACAATTTTTATCCTAACAATTTCCCCTTTTTGATGGAGTTAAAACACTACTAGAACTGATCACAAAGAAGACTTTAAGCAAGAAAACATATAAAGGATAAGACCTTAGAATAGATCTTATCAGGCAAACAATAAGACAACAAGAGGTTGTCTTTTGAACAGAGAAGATATGATATTTTCATTGATAATAAGGACAAAGAAGAATACAGATTACAATGCAGTTATGGTCCTATTCTAAGCATATCTTCTATTATCCTTGGGCACCAGGAACCAGTCGAAGAATCTATCTTGAATGGCCTTCAATTCTGCAGAAGATGTTGGAGTGAAGTTTGCCAACACCTTGGTTTTGTACAGTTTCTTCAATTCAGCCCAATCAACCTGGTCCCCTACCATTTGAGTGTTAAGATAATGAAACTCAGGGGTAATAACTTCCAGGTTGAACTCTATTGTAGAATTCATCAGCTGCTTGTATAGACTTGCATCATATGCCTACATCCAAGAATGGAAAGTCCTGTTGATGAGAGCATCATCCTCTGGTGGAGGTCTCTGGATGTAATGTTGAATGAACCAGAGAGTCTTGGCTTCTCTCCATCTCTCAATCAGAGGGACAGGCACAGTAGAGTCAAAAGACCCTTCTGTCCTGAGTGGCAAAATCTCCATCACTTCAACAGGAGCTTTTCTTCTCTGGCTGGATCCACTAGCACTAGAAGATATGCCAGCTTCTCTGGTCTTCTTGCTTTGCCTCCTAACATATCTGAGCCTCTGCTCTTCATCTATGTTTTTCCTGATCCTGGCTTGCCTCTCTTCAGGCGACTCTTCCTTGAATCTCTTCTCTGCTTCTTCAACCACAGATTTAAGAAAGCTCTTCTTCACTTTCCTTATCTTTTTCTTTGCAGGTCTGGAGATGGAGATTGAATCCTGCTCTGCTTCTGACTCCTCTTCTGCAGCAAGCTGCTTAGCCATGGAAAGAGATTTGAGCTCTTCCTTCTTCTTCTTCTGCAACTCAGCCTGGGCCAAAGTGTTTTCCAGCAGGTCCAGACGAGTTCCATGGCTGAAAAGGGTTTCATTAGTGGTCTTCGCCAGATCAGTTCTAGCCTTCTCTTCCCCCTTTTTAACTTCATCAAGGAGGGGCTCCACTACCTGCCGAATGAGATCAGGCAAGTCAGTGTTGGAGGAAGAGTAAAGATCACGCAGCTGCTTCACTTCCTCCAGGTAGGCTTTCGACTATGCAACAAGCCTTTCCTGCTTCTCTAACATCTCCTGGAGGGAGTCCTTCAGATTTGCAGTTTCCAACATTTGAGTGGCCAACTCCACTTTAAGCACAGAGACTGGCCTCAACTGGTCCAGAACATGCTGCTGAAGCTGCTTCTGGCTTTCATGCACATCCAACTTTAAGAACAGGCAGTCAGATTTGAAGGCAGCTTTGGCAGAGGCAAAAACACCCTTGATCTGCTTCAAAAACTTCATTCGCTCATCTTTAATCTGGTGTTCAACCAGAGCAGGTGCCAAGTGCTGCAATGCCTTAGAGAATCTGCCAATATGCTGGATTTGTTCATTGAAGAACACCTTCATCTTCTGGAGGATAGCAGGAGTGACCTCAAAGTCTTCTTCGTCTGAATAAAGCTCAGGAGGGAATGTGAAATGAGGACCAAAGTTGTAAGAGAAGCCCTCTGGAGTGAGCATAACTCCTCTTTGGATTAGAAGAGTTCTGATGAGAATCTTGGCCGCCTCCGGTGTCTCCAACTCTGCTGGGTTTTGAATATTTAATTTCTTCTTCAGCTCAATCTCCCATGCAGTGAAGGTGGAGGGAGACATCTCCTCCAGCAGAAGCATGAGATCTTCAACATCTTGGAGTCTGGCCATACTCCAAACCTTGGCATCCGTCAGATCTGCCAGGAGGGGTGAGTGCTCCAACAGAATTGGAAATTGCTCTCTTAGCCAGAGCTGAGCACTCACACTCATACTCTGCCTGATGGGACCCATCTCATCAGAAGAGAAAATAAAGGGTTTGGGCCCAGAGGCAGAGGAGGAAGGTGCTAAGTCAGCAGGCTCAAGTGAAGCTTCCTCATCTTCACTATCATCGTTGGTTAAACAGGTGGGAGAAGGGGGAGGGGCAGGAAATCCCATAGCCATAGAAATGGTTGGGTCCTGGTCTGTATGGGTTTGGGGAGGGTTAGGATTTTGTGAAGTGGAGGTGGAGGGGATGGATTGCTCTGCACCAGAGGAAGATGGAATATCTGGTACAGAAGGTGTGGGAGGTATCTGGGAGGTGGAAGTGTTTGAAGTGGGGATTTCTGCACCAGAAGAGGTTGAGGGTACCTCTGGTACAGAAGATGGGGGAGAGGGGTTTGTGGGAAGATGTGTTTGGGAATGTGGGGGAGAGGGAGTTTGAGTAGGAATGGTGGAGGGAGTATAAACTGGGGTATCTGGGATAATCTGCTCTGGTGGAAGAATAGGGTTACCAGAAGCAGATGAGGTTTGGGGAATATTATCTGGGGGAGAGGTAGAGGGAGAGACAAGATTAATAGGAAAAGAGGATGGAAGGGAAGGATTTACCTCTGCTGGGTCAACACCAGCAGGTACAGCAGACTCTGGAGCATCCTCCATCATCAGAGAAGCCTCATCAATGGCCTTCTCCAAGTCCTCTCCAAGATCAGATCCAGAGTCAGGATCTTGAAGAATGGCTCTCTTGGCCTTGGATTTTCTCACAAGAGGCTCAACCTCTTCCTCTTCTTCCTCCTCTGACGGCTCATCCACCAGGAGGGTTTTCTTGGGAGCTCTTCTGCCAGTCCTTGGCTTCTTGGCAGAAATCTTCTTGGCCTCCTCTGGCCTCTTCCTCTTCGAAGCTCCTGCCTTCTTGGCAACCTCACTCTTCTTCTTCAGGACATCAAGAAGAGGGATCTGGTCCTCCTCTGAGGAACCAGAGAAAGCAATGGTTGAAGAACCAATTGCTTCAGCAGCTTTCTTCTGGGTCTTCTGCTGCTGCTGTCTCTTCTGCCCCTTTGCAGGAGAGGGAATAGATTGAATAGGAGGGGCAGGGATGACTTCTTCTCCATCAGAGTCGGCATGGCCATGGAGGGGGCCATCCTTGGAGAAGAGGATCTTGGATTTGTGAAAGCTATGGCACCAAGATGCTTTCCACTTCTTCTCTGGCAGCAAAGAATCCAAGATCAGAGTAAGTTTAATTCCCAACGAAACATTTGCAGTGAAATAGAACTGCATCTCCCCTGGTTGGGAAGGACAAGGCTCCTTCTTCACCTTCAGTCTGTTCTTCCTCAACACATCCCAGAAAAACTCCGCCCAATTGCACTGAACACCATCGTACAATGCCCTCATGACACACATCCGTCCATTAAAAATAGCATCTGTGCTGTGATTTTCACACATAAGCACCTTCACCACAATGTCAAACAACACCTTATACTTCTGCCTTAGATGCTTGTCCAAGAAGCCCTTTGTGATATTCTGGCAGGAAGAACGAGCAAAAATCTTGAAGGAACCGATGATGTCATCCTCCTTGTACGTCAAAGGATCCACTCCAACTGCAGAAATGTTCTCAAACAAAGCGCAGAAATCGTGCTTAGAAAACACAAAATCATCTTCATCAACCTTGGAGGAGATGTGATCCGCGTGAATCTTCATACGAACCAACAACTGGGCCGCATATCCGTCAAGAGTACGAAAATCCTTGGGAACTGTGGAGATCAGCTTCTCTACCCCTGCTTTCTGGAGCATCTCCAGAATCGACAGCACAACAGGGTTCTTGGTGGTGTAAAAGTCCACCACCATCTCCGTCTTTAGTTTCTTCATCATAAGAACATGATCGAAGTTGCACAGGGGAGCCATTTCTGTGAAAGTGAGAGAGAGAGAGAAAGAAAACTTCGCAGAGAGAGGTTAGGGTTTGAAAGTATGGAAACGTGAAAGGACAGATTGTAAGAAAAATTGATTTAAATAGGGTAATACGCGTGGCTTGAATAATAAATTAAGTGTGTACGCGTGTAATGGCAAATTTAATTTAGGAAACAAAATCAATTTTTGAATTGATTGACATTTTGCACAGTGATTAAATTCGATGGCCACAATGAAAGGCAAGATACAGATTTAATCTGGTGCGTTGGCATAGTCATTGGGACTGGGCATAAAGGGGTTTTGTGGCAGTCAAGAGAAAAGTGAAATGATTGTCTAGGCCCTATACCCTAGTCTTAAATACACTCCAAAGTTGAAACGTTTTGAGTGTACTTACTAATTTGAAAAGTGTATCCCAATGATCAGAGGCCAGAGAAGTAAAGATATACCTGTCACCTGATATTGTAACCAGATGATACTACAGCCAGTCTAGTGCTACATCTACTCTGATGAAGCTTATCTGGTCCTGGTCAGAGAAGACTTTGGATATTTTTTAATCTGACTCAGCACCTCATCTGGGACAAGTGTCACCTGGTGTATACCTCTAGGATACTCTAGGATATACCTTCTCTGATATGTCTAATCTGCAGGTATGTTAGTAAAAGAAAATAAATATATGAAGTAAAGTAACGAAACAAAGGATACTTCTCTGATGTTCCCCCTAAAACAAATCTGTCTCTAGATCCAACAATCCTAATTCAAAAGCTAACTCTCTGAATCTGGTCTCAGCCAAAGGCTTAGTTAAGATATATGCTCTCTGCTTCTCTGTTGCAATCTTTTCCATCCTTATATCTCCCTTCTCAACATGATCTCTGATAAAATGATGCCTTATATCAACATGTTTACATCTGATATGAAGAACTGGATTCTGGGTGATTGCAATGGCACTATTACTATCACAGAATATAGGAATATCCTTGGCTCTAATCTGGTAATCCCTAAGCTGTTGACTAATCCAGAGTAGTTGAGAACAACAACTACCTGCAGCCATGTACTCTGCTTCTGTTGTTGATGTAGCAACTGAAGTCTGCTTCTTAGAAAACCAGGATACCAATTTATTCCCTAAAAATTGGCATGTTCCACTTGTAGACTTCCTATCTATTCTGCATCCACCATAGTCTGAATCTGAATAACCACTCAATTCTAAATTTTCATCTGCAGGATACCACAATCCTAAATTCACTGTTCCCTTAAGATACTTCAATATCTTCCTAGCTGCTTCCAAGTGACTTTTCTTGGGATTAGCTTGAAATCTGGCACAAACTCCTACAGCAAAAGTAATATATGGTCTGCTTGCAGTCAGGTACAGAAGAGAACCAATAAGTGCTCTGTACTGAGTCTAGTCCACACTCTCTCCAGACTCATCTGGATCCATGTTGAAATTTGTCATCATAGGGATCTTGGCTGCTTTGCTAGATCCTACTCCAAATTTCTCTAACATGTTTCTGGTGTACTTTGCCTGATTAATGAAAATTCCCTTCTCTGATTGCTTTACCTGCAAACATAAGAAATAGTTCATTTCACCCATCATGGACATCTCAAACTGACTCTGCATGAGCTCACCAAACTTCTCACACAGCTTCTTGTTAGGGGATCCAAATATAATGTCATCAACATATATTTGGACCAGAAGGATGTCCTTTCCTTCTTCTTTCCTAAACAAGGTCCTATCAATCTTACCCTTAGAAAAACCATTATCCAGAAGAAATTGAGATAGAGTGTCATACCATGCTCTGGGTGCCTGCTTCAGCCCATAAAGAGCTTTCTTAAGCTTAAACACCTTGTCACCTTGTTCAAAACCAGGAGGTTGTTCCACATACACTTCCTCAATGAGAATCCCATTAAGAAAGGCAGATTTCACATCCATTTGGTATACTTTGAACTTCATGTGAGCAGCATATGCTTGTTGGAGTTATACGTGAAAGTATGCTTTTACTTTGTATAACTCATGTATCAAACACTCATTTTATGAGAATAATTCTTTTATCACATTTGCTTTAGTTATGATTGAATGTTGAATTTCTATTGCAAACCGTTCAATATATAGTACATGTTACATTGTAGTTAATGTGGTGATACCCGATCACGGAAGACAACATTAACAGTTTACTTGTAACTAAACGTATATATTCACGACCCAGGTGGAATTGAACAATCCGCCGTGAAAGGTTGATGTGTAAGGCTCAGATTGGTCTGTCTTGACTAAGAGATTGCACTAGCACATTTAGTATGTGTTGAAGAGGACCTACAGCGAGGATAAATTCTTCTGTTCTGAAAGGTGAAGAATTAGACCTCAGTGGTTGTTGATTTCTTAATCTCCGTCCCTTAAATAGGACCGTGTGTGCTTAATGGTTACTACTTTGATTCATGTTGGGTGAGAATCATTGTGACTTCGAACTTTGTGTCTTGGGCAGTAATATTAATCATACGACGGTTGCTAAGATTTAATACGGAGAAATACGTGCGAGTACGGCTCGTGTGATTAGTCCCCTTGGTGGGCTCAGAAGTTTTATTGTACCAAATCTTGCAAGTGAAGAATTAGTTTCTTCGGTACGAATAATAATGTTGAGCTGTCTTTACTCCAAGGTGAAAGATGTTAATTAATTTAGAGCTATTCAGAAGCTTAATTAATTAATGGACTTGATAATCTTAAACGCGGGAAATAATAACCGGGAGCCCATATTATCGTAATATGGATTAAGATGGATAGTGCAATATTAATTTATTAGTGGTAATAATTAATATTAATGGGTTGAATTATATTGGGGCTCAATATTGAAATTCAGAAGTCCATTAGGAGGTCCAATCTTAATTCTCCTTAAGGCCCCTCAAGTAGCCTATTAAGTAGTCCAATAATGATAAGGTGGTTAAAATAAAAAGAAATATAAATGCTGATTTTTTCCTCTATATTTTCGAAAATAAGAAATCAAGAAAAGAGAAGATTTTGTTGATTTTCTTGGAAAGATATTATGGAAGATATGTATTCTTAGAATACAAGTATATCTCATATATTCAAGAAGATCCAAATCTTAGGATCTTCTATTGAAATTTTCGAAAATTGCAAGATAATTAGGAGGGTGAGATTTTTGTGGAATATTTTATTTTGGAGAAAAGAATATATGGGATATATTCAAGATTTCTTAGAGCCTAAGAAAAGATTTTTTCCAAAGCCCATATATTCCTAAAAATTCGATCACCTCTAATTATAAATATGGGATGATTATTTCATCCCCAAGTATATAATTCCATGTGTTGGAAAAATCAATAGCATAAATATTTTTCTTTTTCCTTAGTTTATTAAATTACTTGAAAGCATCTCCCACCGGTGATCAAGTAAGGCGAAAGGGAAATACTTGAGAAGGTTTTTGGGTTGATAAAGCGAGATCGTGATTGTCCCGTTTATTCAAAGGCCATGTCTACAAGAGGTACGTTAATCACATATTTACTTGTTTATTCCGCCATAGTTAATATGTGAAATTAATTCAACATGCATGATGAAAATTCGTTGTTGGAATTATTATTTGAATTAATTAGGATTAATTCATGCTAGTAATAATTGTATTTAAATTCGTATTTAAATTTCATCCCGAATATATTCCGGGCACCCCTATTTTCCCAACAATGCTAAGAACAATCTGATGGCTTCTAGTCTGGCAACATGAGCAAATGTCTCATCATAGTCTATTCCTTCAGACTGGGAATAGCCCTGAGCCACTAGCCTTGTCTTGTTCCTAGTAATGACATCATTCTCATCTTTCTTATTCTTGAAAACCCACTTAGTGCCTTTCACCTTTTGATGTCTTGGTCTGTCTACCAGCTCCCAAACATCCTGTCTGGTGAATTGATTCAACTCCTCCTGCATTGCAATAATCCAATTTGAATCTTTCAGTGCCTCCTTGATGTTCTTGGGCTCAATCAAAGACACATAGCAACTGAATAAGGCAGCTAAGTTAAGAGTTCTCCTAGTCTGGACACCCTTAGTTGGATCTCCTAAGATCAGGTCATTGGGGTGATCAACCAGGGTCCTCCTTCCCGTGGTCTTGCCTGGGTGATCATCTTCTGCAGTACCTTGGTGATTATCACCATCTGCAGAAGAGCTTCCCCCTACAGGAGTTCCAACCTCTTCTGGTTCTGCTCTTTGTGAAGGCTTCTGCTTCAGAGAACCAGGAGATGGGTCATCATCTGAATCTGAATCTGAATCAAGAATAGGTGGATTGACTTTGATGACTCTGGGTGTAGTCTGATTCTGGATCTCATCAGAAGACTTAGATTCCACCTTGCACTCAAAAGCAGATTCATCAAAAACAACATGAGGTGTTTCCTCCACACAAAGTGAATTCTTATTAAAAACTCTAAAAGCTTTACTGGTGCTGGAATATCCTAAAAATATTCCATCAGCCACTTTAGCATCAAAGGTTCTTAATTTAGATTTCCCATTGTCATGGATGAAACACTTACATCCAAAAACATGAAAATATGAAACAGATGGGGTTTTACCTTTCCATACCTCATATGGGGTCTTATTATGTCTCTGGGCAATCAGGCACCTGTTTTGAGTGTAGCAGGCTGTATTGATGGCCTCTGCCCAAAATCTCTGTGGAGTGTTGTACTCTGCCAGAAGTGTTCTTGCAGCTTCTTTGAGAGTCCTATTCCTCCATTCTGCTACTCCATTTTGTTGAGGTGTTCTGGCAGCAGATGTCTCATGAAAAATCCCATGATCCTTGCAGTAATCTGCGATGTGTGAATTCAAAAACTCTGTTCCTTTATCACTTCTGATTCTGACTATGCTCTGGTTCTGCTCATTCTGAATCTGCTTAAAGAATTCTGGCAGCTTAGTGATAGTTTCATTTTTCTTAAACAAGAACACTACCCAAGTGTATCTTGAAAAGTCATCTACTATCACCAAGGTGTACTTCCTTCCACTGAAACTAAGAGGAGAAACAGGTCCAAACAGGTCCATGTGAAGTAGTTGAAGTACTCTGGTTGTGGTTGTGCTCTGGACATCCTTAAAGGAGGTCTTGGGTTGTTTACCCTTCTGGCAGGAATCACAAACCTGATCCTTCTTAAACACTTCATTAGGAAGACCTCGAATGAGACCTTTTCTGGCAATCTTATTCAGTGTCTTGAAGTTAAGATGACACAATCTCTTGTGCCAAATCCAGCTGTTCTCTGCAGATCCTTTTGCAACCAGGCAAGCATTTCTTGGGCAACTGCTAAAATCTGCAAGATAAATGTTACCCTTCCTCAAGCCTATTAGCAAGATATCATTATAATCAGAAGAGAAAACAGTGCATGAATCACTAGAAAACTTCACTGAGTATCCCTTGTCACAGAATTGGGATACTGAAAGCAGATTATGCTTGAGTCCTTCAACATAGTAGACTTCATCTACAGATACACCATTAAAGGTCAATTTTCCAACTCCTCTGGTGACTCCATAGTTGTTGTCACCAAACATCACTCTTGGTCCATTTAATGGCTTGAAATCTTGGAGATTATCCTTCTAGAAAGTCATGTGCTTGGAACATCCACTATCAATGTACCAGGCATGATTGCTTGAAAATCCTTTCTCCAATGGACTCTTATCGACCTGCAGAGAAATCAATTAGGTCCCCTACTAGTGCTGGGTCCTGATTTGTTAGTTGCAGGTTTTGTAGGAATCCATAGATAAAGATCATCTCTTGTTAGATGAGGAGATCTTATCTTCCTTCCAAATCTATCTACCAGAACATGTCCTCTTACAATGACATATTGAGTTACTGGTCTGATAAGGACACCTTTCCTATAAACAGGTCTGGTGTACCTTTTCTCAAATCTGGCCTTTGGAATGGCCTGTTTCAAAGACATGGTCTTAAAGGTCTGGTTGTAAAGGTACATCCTAGAAGAACCATCTCTGGTGTCATAACTTCCCAGATCAGTTGGTTTTCTATAGATGGGTCTGGAAGACCACCTCTGGTTCTGAGAATTAAACCTGTTCTGGTGATTATAGTTCCTTTTAGTATACCTATTCTGGAATTGATTCCTCTGAGAAAATTATCTCTGGGGTACCTGGTGCTGTTGAACATTGTTCCTTCTCTGGTAGTTATTACTCTGATTGGTATTCCCCTTTCTAGAGTGTTTCCTTTGAGGTCCCCTAATCTGGTTAGGTTCCCTTTGAGGATTTCTCTGGGGTCCTCCAACTTGAGTAAGATCTACTCTTTGGGACTCATTGTTCACAGGACCATCAATCTTCAATGGTTTCCCTTGTTGACTCTTATTCTCTAGGATCTTCTCTTCCAGAACAGTCAACTCTTCTGGACCATATGTTATGTGATTAGCAGAGTGATTCCTAGGATTGTGAAACACCCTGTAACCATTACCAGTTAAGTTTTTTTCATCCCAGATTTCTACCAATGTACCAGCTCTTACAGATTTGTCTTTATTATACATGTATTTATGAGTTTTAGAGGTAATTCCAGAATATCCTAAACCACTCTTACCATTAATGCGCTGAGAAGACTCTGATATGATAGATACAACAGATGGTATCTTAGGAGCCTCTCTGGGCATGGGTATCTCCTCTATGTTGTGAGCAACTTGTTTTCCCTTGATAAGAGTCTGGTATTTGGCTCTAAGTTCATTGAACTCATCTTCTTGAGAGTTCTTTTCTTTCATGAGTTGATCTACAAGAGTATCTCTTTCTGTGATCTTGTCCTGAAGTTCAGAGACTTCTTTGGAATGATCTTTCATGAGTTCTCTGGTGGATTTATGCTCATGAGAGAGAGATTGAACTTCAGCTCTGAGCCTACCATTCTCTTTCTCAAGTTTTTGACACAGTTGGACACAATTTTGGAGATCTGATAGCATTTGTTGCATATCAGACTCTCTGGAGGTACCAGATGAATTATAGGATTCAGTACATTTGGAATTTGATAGGACTAGAGTAGTTTTATTTACCTCAGTGATGTCTGCCATAAGTGTTAGGATATAGATCAGATGTTTTGAAGATGTTAAAACAAGAACTTATAATAGGACTAGTTGAACCTGTTAGTCAGCTACAGATTTGTCTAGGTCTAGAATAGGTCTTTGGTTAAGGGGGAAGAAATCTGTGCAGACCAGAGAAGGTACCAGAGAAGGTGACCAGATGAGGTACCAGAGGAGGTGACCAGAGGAGGTGACCAGATGAGAGGTGACCAGATGAGATATCCAGAGCAGAAGAGTCACCAGAGCAGATGAGGTCCAGAGGAGACTGCCAGAGGAGTCTGACCAGAGGAGTCCGGCCAGAGAAGTCTGACCAGAGGAGTCTGACCAGAGGAGTCTGCCAGAGGAGTCTGACCAGAGGAGTCTGACCAGAGGAGTCTGCCAGAGGAGTCTGACCAGAGGAGTCTGACCAGAGGAGTATGGCCAGAGGAATCTGACCAGAGGAGCCTGACCAGAGGAGTCTGCCAGAAGACCTCTCCCAGATGAGGACCAGAGAAGAAGTGTTACCTGACCAGATGAGACCAGACCAGAAGACCCCAGACCAGACGAGTCCTATTCAGACGAGTACGGCGGATTTGTTCACCCACATGGAGGCTGCGTGTAATCTGGAGACAAGTAGATTTTGGAGATCAATGATGGAGAAGAAGGCAATCTAGAGAGTCAACTGTTAGGAGGATTGATTGATTGGTATCAATCTTGGAAGATCCAATCAATGGAGGAGATCAATCAATCAATATAATCAATCTTTGATTGATTATATCCCTCCAATTATGGTTATTTGAATTGCTAGCTCTCCAACGGCTAGTTAATTCACAACTATAAATAGGAGTGCTTGGATGAGTTCTACACAAGAGTCGCGCGAGAGCACACAACAAGAACACACGAACTCTTCCAAACACTCACCTTGTTCATTAACGTTTATACACTCTTTAGGAGTTTCAGTTGGATCTTATAATTAACCTGTTCATCTTGAAAGGTTGTTGTAAGTTGTTGTACGAAGGAGCTGGTACTTCAGAAATTCCAGTAGTAAGTAAGTTGGTTGGAGAGTGAGAAAGACCCCTTTGGAGAAAGGGAGAGTGGACGTAGGACAAGTTGGTCCGAACCACTATAAATCCTTGTGTTCTTTATTTTCTGCACTTTAAATTTCTGCAATTTCTTTTATCATTTTTTTAAAGGGTTTTCTTAAAAATAAACTTAAAAATGCTTTCCGCTGGATATTTTTTGGGACCAACAAGTGGTATCAGAGCAGTGTGTCCTACAGACCACTGTTTTGAAATTATCTCTGTGGTCACCAGGGCAGATCCATTTTTTTGAAAACCCAAATATTTGTTGTGCTAACAAATTTTGCAGAAAATGGGCTCAAAGAGATGCAGTAGAAGAGACACCAGGAGGTACTCCAAAAGGAGCCTAGCAGATGAGGAAGATGAGGTATCCACTTCTGGTTCATCATCAAATTTTGGACCAGACGAAGAGATATGTCTGGTAACAGACGAGGTATGTAATCGAACTCACTCTTCTTTTTCATCTTCTTCTTGTTCTGGACAATCAGAGGAGTCTGATATGCAGAAGATGCTATTAGATCTCCAATCTTCAATACAACTTTGTCAAAAATTGGAAGAAGAGAACACAAAGTTGAAAGCAGAAAATCAGAAGCTTTCACAATGTTTTGGCAACCCAACTGATCTACCAGCTGAACAGGTTCAAACACTGGTAGAAGAGTCCACTGACTTGAAAACCAGATGTGATGAACAAACTAAGCTGATAGAAAAGTTGCTTGTTGAAAACATTCAGAAAGATAATGAATATACTCTGCTGAAAGCTAAGTTCGGTGAACTCTTCCATCAAAACAAAATTGTAAAAGATAGTGAGGACAAGCTCAAGCTGAGGCTGGAGCAGCTGACTATAGCAAACAATGTTGTGTCACAAATAGCTGCCTCATCTCAAAGAGAGCATGATAAAACATGCCTTGGTTATACCAAACCTGAATCCTCATATGTTCAGAAAGAAGAACAGACTAGTAATTTTATTGATAAGGGTAAAAGGCCAGCTGACCAGGCAACTCAGCCTAATGGGCAGATGAGTCCTAAAACTCAAAAACCCAAAAGGCAGAGGAGGAATTTTAAGAAGGGCTATACCCAGAATAAAATACCTCAGCCAGGCCAGCAGAATAGAAGTCAGTCTGGATCTTCTCAAAAGAGGCAGAACCAGATGACTCCTACTCACCTGCAGAAGACTTTCAAGTCATCTGCCAGACCAGCTGGAACCTTTGATGGTTCTAGTAAAACTTATCCTTATCAAAAGAATTTAAAGTCTGTTGCTTTAAGACAAGTTACTTCTTCTACTGGACAAGCTCATAAGAGAAGAAGAGCCTCTAGAAGAAATAACCATGTCAAAGGTTCCTTTGTTGAGTGTGTTTTTGTGGATATGTATGGAAGAAAGATAAGATCACCTGATTCAAAAAGGGATGATCTATTCTTATGGCTTCCTAAAAACTGTGCTAACCCCCTGGACCCAGAAGGGTACCAAAAGGTTGATTGCCTGCAGATACACAAGAAGACCAGCTGATGTTTTGCCCCAACATCAGCTGAGCATACTTTGAGGGGGAAGATTAGTTGACCCAGCCTGCTAGATTCTTTATCTTGTTATTTCAAATTTTTCTTATCTTGTTTTATTTAAAGTTCTTTCAGTTTTAACATCATCAAAAAGGGGGAAATTGTTAGGATATAGATCAGATATTTTGAAGATGTTAAAACAAGAACTTATAATAGGACTAGCTGAACCTGTTAGTCAGCTACAGATTAGTCTAGGTCTAGAATAGGTCTTTGGTTAAGGGGGAAGAAATCTGTGCAGACCAGAGAAGGTACCAGAGAAGGTGACCAGATGAGGTACCAGAGGAGGTGACCAGATGAGAGGTGACCAGATGAGATGTCCAGAGCAGAAGAGTCACCAGAGCAGATGAGGTCCAGAGGAGTCTGCCAGAGGAGTCTGACCAGAGGAGTCCGGCCAAAGGAGTCTGACCAGAGGAGTCTGACCAGAGGAGTCTGCCAGAGGAGTCTGACCAGAGGAGTCTGACCAGAGGAGTCTGACCAGAGGAGTTCGGCCAGAGGAGTCTGACCAGAGGAGCCTGACCAGAGGAGTCTGCCAGAAGACCTCTCCCAGATGAGGACCAGAGCAGAAGTGTTACCTGACCAGATGAGACCAGACCAGAAGACCCCAGACCAGACGAGTCCTATTCAGACGAGTATGACGGATTTGTTCACCCACATGGAGGCTGCGTGTAATCTGGAGACAAGTAGATTTTGGAGATCAATGATGGAGAAGAAGGCAATCTAGAGAGTCAACTGTTAGGAGGATTGATTGATTGATTGGTATCAATCTTGGAAGATCCAATCAATGGAGGAGATCAATCAATCAATATAATCAATCTTTGATTGATTATATCCCTCCAATTATGGTTGTTTGAATTGCTAGCTCTCCAACGGCTAGTTAATTCACAACTATAAATAGGAGTGCTTGGATGAGTTCTACACAAGAGTCACGCGAGAGCACACAACAAGAACACACGAACTCTTCCAAACACTCACCTTGTTCATTAACGTTTATACACTCTTTAGGAGTTTCAGTTGGATCTTATAATTAACCTGTTCATCTTGAAAGGTTGTTGTAAGTTGTTGTACGAAGGAGCTGGTACTTCAGAAATTCCAGTAGTAAGTAAGTTGGTTGGAGAGTGAGAAAGACCCCTTTGGAGAAAGGGAGAGTGGACGTAGGACAAGTTGGTCCGAACCACTATAAATCCTTGTGTTCTTGTTGTGTGCTCTTATTGTTGGTCCCAAAAAATTACCAAAAAATTACCAAAAAATTACCACAAGGATTTATAGTGGTTCGAACCAACTTGTCCTACGTCCACTCTCCCTTTCTCCAAAGGGGTCTTTCTCACTCTCCAACCAACTTACTTACTACTGGAATTTCTGAAGTACCAGTTCCTTCGTACAACAACTTACAACAACCTTTCAAGATGAACAGGTTAATTATAAGATCCAACTGAAACTCCTAAAGAGTGTATAAACGTTAATGAACAAGGTGAGTGTTTGGAAGAGTTCGTGTGTTCTTGTTGTGTGCTCTCGCGCGACTCTTATGTAGAACTCATCCAAGCACTCCTATTTATAGTTGTGAATTAACTAGCCATTGGAGAGCTAGCAATTCAAACAACCATAATTGGAGGGATATAATCAATCAAAGATTGATTATATTGATTGATTGATCTCCTCCATTGATTGGATCTTCCAAGATTGATACCAATCAATCAATCCTCCTAACAGTTGACTCTCTAGATTGCCTTCTTCTCCATCATTGATCTCCAAAATCTACTTGTCTCCAGATTACACGCAGCCTCCATGTGGGTGAACAAATCCGTCGTACTCGTCTGAATAGGACTCGTCTGGTCTGGGGTCTTCTGGTCTGGTCTCATCTGGTCAGGTAACACTTCTGCTCTGGTCCTCATCTGGGAGAGGTCTTCTGGCAGACTCTCTGGTCAGGCTCCTCTGGTCAGACTCCTCTGGTCGGACTCCTCTGGTCAGACTCCTCTGGTCAGACTCCTCTGGCAGACTCCTCTGGTCAGACTCCTCTGGCAGACTCCTCTGGACCTCATCTGCTCTGGTGACTCTTCTGCTCTGGACATCTCATCTGGTCACCTCTCATCTGGTCACCTCCTCTGGTCACCTCCTCTGGTACCTCATCTGGTCACCTTCTCTGGTACCTTCTCTGGTCTGCATAGATTTCTTCCCCCTTAACCAAAGACATATTCTAGACCTAGAATAATCTATAGCTGACTAACAGGTTCAGCTAGTCCTATTATAAGTTCTTGTTTTAACATCTTCAAAACATCTGATCTATATCCTAACAGATGAGTAATTAAGAACAAAGTGAGTGCAAATGCGTAGTGATCAAAAGCTTAGTATGCTATGTGCGCGTGAGAGACTTCTAGAGCTTTTTCTGAACTGCACTCTTTGTATTTATAGAGAGGATTAGGAAATAGCCGTTTGAGGGCTAATCCAATCAGATCCTCTATTTAAGGAAGCCTCAATCAATCAATTCCCTAATTGATTGATTGGGTTGGTGGGATCCTTGGATTGTTTATCTTCAAATACTTTCCAATCCTGATCTTGTTGACTTGATTTGAATCACCAATGGTCAATAGCTTCCTCTGCCTAACTCTGATTCTCTCCAGAGAAGGCAAGACCATACACCAGGCAACCTCGGTGTCTTCTGGTCCTCATCTGGTGAACAACCAGAATACATAGTAGAATCAGGGGATCAAACTGAGCATCTTTTATTCCACCAGACTCGTCTGGTCCGGACTCGTCTAGTCTGGGGAAGGTCCTCTACCTCTGGTCTGATCTCATCTGGTGAAGTCTTCTGGTGGAGTCTTCTGGTGAAGTCCTCTGGTGGGGTCTTCTGGTGACTCTTCTGGTGAAGTCTTCTGGTCTGGCAGTTCCCCCCTAGACTAAGTCCTAATCTAGATCATCATCTGGCTAACAGGTCCAGATGGTCCTATTACATCTTCTGGTTTATTTTAACTCATCAAAACTATACAATTTTTATCCTAACACAGGGGATGATGCTGAGCATCTTTTGTTTCACCAGACTCGTCTGGTCTGGGGAAGGTCCTCTGCCTCTGGTCAGATCTCATCTGGTGAAGTCTTCTGGTGGAGTCCTCTGGTGAAGTCCTCTGGAGGTCTTCTGGTGACTCTTCTGGTGAAGTCTTCTGGTCTGGCAGTTCCCCCTAGACTAAGTCCTAATCTAGTTCATCATCTGGCTAACAGGTCCAGATGTTCCTATTACATCTTTTGCTTTGTTTTAACTCATCAAAACTATACAAAATTTATCCTAACACGTAGGGATGCCTATCCTAAGCATCACCCTCTCGTATTTGATTAAAACCTAAGTTATTTGTTTGATTTCATTATTTGCATTACTAGAAGTTGACTTTACAGTAGTTTAATCCTATTTCTAAAATTGAACATCCATTCATATTAACTACGACGCGTAGATCTCCAGGGCTCTATTCGCACACATACATTCCCTTAGGTACGATATATTTGGTCCCTATACTTGCTAATACTACAGGGATCCCATACTCTTGTGGGGCAACTAATAGTATAGCTAGTATTTTGCGCTTAAGTCAATGGCGCCGTTGCCGGGGATGGCGATGTATGTCCATTGAGTAGGACTTGGAGGTAGTTTAGTAGTTAGTAGTGAGTGCTTTTATTTTTCTATTTTTTTAGTAGACATCAGACAGTTGCATTTTGATATTTCTTTTGGTGTTTCAGGTATATGAAAACTCACTCACAAGGAGAATCGAGCGAAGACCAAACAAAGTTAGACCCTGAGACAATCGCCAGAAGGAACAGAGCCTTCTATCGAAGGATGAATACTACCGGAGAAGAAAATTCAAACATGGACTTAGGAAATAAGTTGGATGCAGTTGCAGCTAAGTACAATCAGGTAGTGGAACGGGTTGAGGGAACAGGAGGAAACGACAGTCAGAATCAAGTCCCTTCAGGGGGAAAGCCATAGCCAAAACCCGGTCCCACAACATCAAAACGATCCAGATCAAAACCAAGTCCAAAATCCTCTAAATAACCCTGTCTACCCACAAAAGAACCCACCTATCCTTACCAGTACCCACCATATCCGTATCCACCATACTACCCTCCACACCCTACTTATAACCAACCTCCTATTCCGCAAGTACCTCTACCACCAGTTTATCCTCAGCACGTTCCTCAGAACGTTGATCCTGGTATGGCAATTAGAGGAAGGTTTGTGGCGCAGCCGCAACAGTATTACGATGGTGTAGCGTTGCCACCAGTGGAAGCAAACAACTTTTCTATCTCCCCAGGGATCCTGAAGATGCTAGTCGAGAACCAATTTAAGGGGGAGGTCGGAAAGGATAATCCTCATACTCACTTGAGGAATTTTCTGATGATTGCTTCAACTTTCAACCATAATAGCATGTCTGAAGATGCCAAGAAGCTCAGGTTGTTCCAGTTCTCGCTAAATGGAATCGCGAAGGAGTGGTACGATAACACACTCCCACGGGGAGGTGTAACCACATGGGCCGAGCTCGAGTGTCTATTCCTCGAGTGATTCTATCCTCCTTCTAGAACAATCAAAGCAAGGCTAGAGATCTCATTTTTCAAGCAGAAGCCAGGAGAGGAATTACGTCAGGCTTGGGAGAGATACTCTAATATGCTCATTGAGTGCCCGCAACATGGGTACAATGAAGGTGATATAATGACTTATTTCTATTGTGGAGCCAGCAAGGCAGGTCAAGACCACCTTGATGCATGTGCTAGTGGAGCATTCCTGAATTTTGGTGCAGCTTGGTGTAGAGAGATTGTTGATAACATTGTCAAGAATGCGGGACAATGGAATGAGGCACAAGAGTTTCAGCGAGCTTATCAGATGGAAGAGAGTGAGGGACTAGAAAGCTGCTGATGGCGATGATTGAGAAGATCAGCAATCTAGAGGTTGGGCAGAATCTGAGTGGAGGGAATATTGCAGTGAGTGAGAAAGTGGATCAGCCAGGATGCCAGCAAGAGGTGGCCAACTATTTGGGAGGGCCTAATTATAATCAGAATGGCTATCAAGAGGGAAATTATCAAGGCCGTGACTTGAACCGAACCACACTAGCTTTCTACTAGTAGTTACCCTGCAAGAGAACGGGTTCACTGTAGTATAAGTAAGTATAGCGACCAAGTATATCGTACCCAAGGGAAAGAGTGTATGCGAATAGATCCCTGAAGATCTACGCGTCGTAATTAATATGAGTGTATGTTTTTGGATTTTTTAAACTAAAATATAATCTAAACTAAATTACTCTATTAATGCAAAAGGAAAATTAATCTAAGTATCTAAGGTGTGTTTTCAAATAAGTAATGGTGATGCTTAGGATAGGAATTCCTACGTATACTAACGGAGCAGGTACATAATCAAGATAACCATGACGTGCAAGAAATAAACTAAGTAAAAGAATTGTAAAATGAAAGCTCAAGATTTTTAACCCAAATATTTTATCCTAACAATTGACTTCATTAATCCACTAACAAGTTAATAGATTGTGCTTAATTAACGAGACCCTAATTTAACTAAGGTGATGCAGTCGTCCTCCCTAGATAAACCGGTAGATTAATTAACCCTTTCTAAACCCTCTCATTAAGTCTACTCATTATTAAAGAGTGATAAGATCGTCCTCTCTCTAACACTTTTCGAACTAAATTCAAAGGTGAAGTTAAGATTGATTTTAAGAATTCATTAATTAAGAGAATTAAAACTAAACGTCACGAATTACCCTAATTACATACCCACACCCTACTTCTACGAGTTCATCCTACCCCAAGCATGCAAGGGTTTTAGCTAGACATGTTTTTTACGGAGACAAGAACAATAGAAGAAGTAACGAACATGAACATAATGATTTTAACGAATAAATTATCAAACATAAACTAGGGTTTCAAGAAATCAATGCTAATAACTCAAATTAAATTACTAAAACGAAGGTTCAATGTATTCAAGAACAAAGGTCTAAAGAAACGAAACTAGAAAAATAAACCGAACTATGAATTCGTAAATAAAACCTCGAAAACATAAAATTAAAGCTTGCTCGTCTCTTCTTCTCCAAAAACTAACTCTAAAAACGATCTGGTATCAAGTGGTATGTCGTGGTGTCAAGTTGTCTGTAAAAACGTGCTCGGAAGGGGTATAAATAGGCAACGGGTCGAATCGGGAGTTGATGGGCCGAAATCACGCAAGCTCGTGCACTGCTCGTGCACTAGGTGCACGAGCTCATCCCCATCGTGCGCTCCAATTCTTCCAGAACCCAAAAACTGCTCGACCTCCCTAGCTCGTGCAGGGGTGCACGACCCGCGTCTACTCGTGCGCAGTGCACGAGTGCTCGTGCACTATGTGCACGAGTACTCTTTGCTTGTGCACGAGTACTCCTTGCTTGTGCACTCCAATCATACTTTTGCTCCCTCGAACTAATACTTTTCGTATTTCTTCGATATCTTCTCATCCGGGTGTCCGTTTGAGTCGATTCAAAGTTCTACGAACTCCTCTTTTCGCTCTTCATCCATCTATGAGCATCAAAGAGACAAATTCATTAGTTTATGAAAATGATACTCAAATGACTCTAAATACTCAACAAAATCAACCAAAACTAGGGCATTTCGAGTGACGAATCATAATAATTTCACGCCTAATCAGGGCGACCAACTTATGGTCAACGTTTGTACCACTGGGTCCATAGCCTCCTCAAAATCAATAGAGGAATACTCAGGGGTATCAAGGAGGCCAGCAGCCTCCTCAGAATCACTAGAGGAAGAATTAAAATTTCTCTTATAGCAATCCCAAGGCAGGAATAACTGTACCTCCAAATGTCGACCCTAGCTCAAAACTCCCCAGAGGAGAAGGAGGTGCTACCACTGATGAGATGTTACGTGCCATTCTCCAGAAGGTGGAAGAAGGTAGCAAGAGGTTATCCTCTTTGGAGTATGATGTGAAAGAGATGAGTAAGAAGAATGATCAGCATAACCAAGATCTCCAGAAAAAGGATATGAAGCTTAATAGAATTCAGCAAGAAAATAATAGACGGTTCACTTCCATGGAGCATCAGATTAGCCAGATCGCAAAATTATTGGGTAGAGAGCCCGGGAAATATCCTTCTATGCTGGAGGGGAACCCAAAAGAGCAATGCAAGATGATTCAACTAAGAAGTGGAACCAAGTACGACGGTTCTCCAATGCCTGCTGATCTTGAGGAGATACATAAGGAGATTGAGATGGAGGGTCAAGAACATAAGAAAGATGGAGGTGAGACAGTTGAGGTAGAAGTTGAGAAAGAGGTTGACATAGACGAAGCTCAGAAAGGCAAAGACAATGAGGAAGAGATTGAGGAGATTGAGAGAGTTCCAAAGTGGAAAAAGGCAAGAGAAGCAAGGAAGAACGTGAAGGAAACTGAGCGAGATGAATGGGCGATACCCAAATCTGTGATACCGGTCCCATATCCGCAGCGGTTCATGAAGAAGAAATTAGATGAAAAATTTGCCAAGTTTCTTGATGTTTTTAAAAAGTTGCATATTAACATACCTTTTTATGATGCTTTGGAACATATGCCTAATTATGTCAAGTTCTTGAAGGACTTGATAGCTAAGAGGAGGAGAGTCGATGAGCCCAAGCTGGTGCAGCTGAACCATGAGGTGAGTGCATTAGTGCACAAAGTGCTTCCCCCAAAGTTGAAAGATCCCGGGAGTTTCACGATCTTATGTGATATCGGGAATGGAGTCAAGAAGGGAGCGTTGTGTGATCTTGGAGCCAGCATTAATCTGATGCCATTGTCGCTATTTAAGAAGTTGGAGGGTGGAGAACTTCAGCCGACAATGATGATGCTTAAACTCGCTAACCGGTCTATTACTAGACCTCAAGGTGTGGTTGAAGACGTCCTTGTTAAAGTTGGAGATCATATTTTTCCAGCTGATTTCGTAGTACTCGACATGGAGGAAGATGAGCAAGTCCTGTTGATCTTGGGAAGGCCGTTCTTAGCCCAGGCCGGGATGGTGTTAGATGTGGCGAATGAGAAGATCACGTTGAAGGTAGATGATCAAGAGGTGAAAATTTCCCTATATGAGGTCATGAAACACCCGAAGGAAGATGAGAGCTGTCATTCCATTGATACCATTGATCCTTGTGTTGAAGACACACCTCCTATCCCTAACCTTTCTTATATACGTAATTATTATAATCCTTCACTTAATTATTTAACCTTTGAGCATTATGATCTTGATTGTTTAGATAGGGATAAAGGGAAGAAGTTGAAGGATGGAGAGCTGAAAAGTGTGGACGTGGCCCAGTTGGAGAGAAAAGGAGGAGTTGATGTTAAGAAGCCAAAAGTCAAGAAGTGGGTACCTCCGTGGAGAGCGAAAAAGAAGAAGGTGACACCTCCGCCCGAGGTGAAGAATGAGGATGGGAATCGAGCGTAAAACTTAGACATCTTCTCTTATGAGAATAAGAGAGGTAACATTGAGTATCATGTCCCATAAGCTCCTTTGAGCTCGGTCCGACATTAGGACCTTAAAAATATCGCTGAGTGGGAGGCAACCCACTTTTATTTACTTTTGAGTGTTTTAAGTTATTAGGGTGTTGTTTTGAGTCGTAAGTTTTAACATCATTCTTGAGTGAGTTGCTTGTAGGCTTGTCTCGAGAAAGTAAAGGTACCATGGAGTTATTCAAAAGGGAGGAACTCAAGCAAGGGAGTGTACTACATCGCCAAGTGCAAAGGGGATTATGCGTATTAGGTAACCCACATCCCCAAACTTAGGCCGTTTCACAAGGTCGAAGTTTGGGGGTGGAGTATTTATATGTTTTATGGCATACATATGCACCGGCGCACTTGAGAGGTTTATTTGACATTGCACAAGCGCACACCCTCTCTTTAAGTTGAGTTAGGTTATATATTGTGCCTTGAGATGCTGCTTGAGCTGTTTTTATATTGTGAACTAATTGGGTGCTACTACATATTTCATGCCTATCAATTCTCTTATGCTTGTTGATTGCTATCTTTGAGTGTGAAGTATGAGTTAGTAAGTTGTGGAGTTGAGTTAGGGATTATATTGTGTGAGTGTAGGAGTTAGAGTTGATTTGAGAGGGAACTCGTATACTTACGAACTTCCTTTTGAATACTTGTGTGATAAAAGTGAGAATTCGCTAGGACTAGCATGGATGTGAAAGCTGTGAGATTTGAGCCTTTGTGAGATTAAAATGCATAAATTGATCTCTTCGTTTGTGAGTGGATCGTCACCTTAGAGGATGCTAGAACTTGTGTGTGCTCTCGCTTCTTGATTGTGTCTAGTTTGATATGCCAAAAATGATTTTAGGTCATCTTTGATTTGATTGAGTCACTTAGCCAAATTTTCCCTACCAATGACATTTATTCCTTGTTAGCCCGTTTGAGCCTTGGCCTATTTTATTTGCTAGCACATTTGAACTTAACCAAATTCTTAAACTCTTGTTCCAATTTGAGTGGGGAATAGGAAAAGTTGTGAAGGAGAAAATGGATTGAGTGAAGTTGAGGAAGGAGAATTATTAATGCTTGAGTGAATTTGAGGAAAAGGTGTAATGATATCTTGAGTTGTGGGAAAGACAATGAATTTGAGAATGAGCAAAAGAGATATAAGCTCATATATGTGTGAAAAGAAAAAAGGCGAAGTGATTGAAAAGTGAGAGAGTTTGAAGAAAATTGAAGTGTTGAGAGTAGTGGAATTGAAAAGTGTATTGCATGAAGATGATTGGAGTATTCTGTACCTCGTCTCGAAGTACTGAAATTTGATTTTCTATTCTTCATTCACTTGAGTCACTTATCCCATATAGTTACCCCACCCGTCCAAAGAGCCTACATTACAACCTTGATAAAGTCATTTTTTATTCGGCATGGATTCTAGAGTATGGTCGAAGTTGAGAGTGCTTACAAGCCTATGACTGCTGATATGTGTGATTGATTGATTGATTGATTGAGTCCCTTATTATTGATATACATTTGTGAGGGAGTGAAACACATCATTGAGGGGGTGAGTTTGTGTGTGGGTAATCGATCTTTGAAGCTTGAGCTCTATTGCTGGCATGATTTAGTTTTATGACTAATTCTTAACAATTTCACTTGACTTATTATTTCATTGCTTAAGGACAAGCAATATGGTAAGTTTGGGGGGGGGGCTGATTAGGCATGAAGTTGTCATGAATTATAACCCGATTTGCCCATGTTTTGTGTGTTTTTTATGAGTGTTTAGAGTACTTTGAACATCATTTTCATAAACTCATTAAATTTTCTCTTTGGTATTTATAGTTGGATAGAGGGAAAAAAGAGGAGTTCATAGAACTTTGAATCGGCCAAAATGGACTCCCGCTTGAGAAGATATGAAGGTTTTTCAAACAAGTGTACAACAGTCGAAAAGTGCTCGACCAGAAGAGGTCGAGTGCCACTGCTCGACCAAGTGCATTGCTCAAGCGCCTGGACTTACAGAGAGGTTTTGCTGCTCGACCAGCATAGCTTGAGCACTACTGCTTGACCGGCTAGACTGCTCGACCACATTAGCTCGAGCAACACTGCTCGACCACCACTACTCGAGCGAATCCCAGAGATGCGCGAATTTTAGCCTTTTTGCCCATTTTTCGGCTCGATGTTATCCAAATTGGCCCGTACCTATAAATATAATGTTCCAAGCTCATTTTTAGACACCACTTGACACTTAGAGATAGAATTTGATAGAGAGGAGCTTGGGGAGAGTTGAGTAAGAGATTTTGCAAGTGTAATCGAGGTTTTGAACTATGAAGTCATAGATTAGAGTTTACTTTCCGTTATTTCTTTCTTCGAAACTTAATACTTTCAAACCTAGTTTTCATTGCCAATTGAGATTCGTTTTTTAGACTTCGATTCATTGAGTTAAACCTAGCTTATGTTTTTTAGTTATACAATTACATTCATCATGTTTATGTTTATTGTTCATTCAATTGTTTGTGTTTTTGTATTCAACATGTTAGGCTAGAACCCTTGCATGCTTGGGGTAGGATGAACTCGTAGAAGTAGGATATTGGTACATAATTAGGATGATTCGTGATGTTTAGTGCTAGTTCTCTTGATTAATTGAATTCTTAAAATAAACCTTAGAATTATCTTGGAAATGAGTACAAAAATTATTAGAGAGAGGACGATCTTATCACTCTTTGATAACAAGTAGACTTAACGATAGGGTTATAGAAGGGGTTTATAATCTACCGGTTTATCTAGGGAGGACGACCGTATCACCTTGGGTAAATAAGGGTCTCATTAATTAAGCATAATCCATATAACTTGTTTAGTGGGTTGTGAAGTAGGTTGATATGACGAAGTATTAGGGTTCATTCTTGAGCTTTTAGTCTTCAATCTGGTGCTAGATTAGGGAAGTTGATTGCCTAGTTTTAGTACACTTAGGATTAATACTTGCACATCACGGTTATTTTAGTTATCGTACTAGCTCCATTAGTATACGTAGGGATTCCTATCCTGAGCATCACCCTCTCGTATTTAATTAAAACCTAAGTTATTTGTTTTATTTCATTATTTGCATTACTAGAAGTAGAATTTAGAGTAGTTTCATCCTATTCCTAAAACTGAACATCCATTCATATTAACTACGGCGCGTAGATCTACAGGGCTCTATTCGCATACATATCTTCCCTTGGGTACGATATACTTGGTCCCTATACTTGTCAATACTACAGGGATCCCATACTCTTGTGGGGTAACTACTAGTATAGCTAGTATTTTGCATTCAAGTCATAGGGATATTATAGGAATAAAATGGGGTATGTTTAGTAATTCAGGTTATTTTTTTAATTTTATTGTGGTATATTTAGTAAGTGGGGTGACTTTAGAGGATTTTGGGGTTGACTCATAGAGAAAACATTTCTCTTTTCTTTTTCCTTCTCTCTTGTAATTACATCACAACTATAAAATCATTCATTTAACAACAGTGCAGATGCTCTATATAGAGTCTACAGATAGACCAACTTATTACATCAACTTTCCCACACAACCTTATCTCGAATTTTATCTTTGCTACCCTACCGGATAGTGCCCAGTAGAGCTTCATGGTATTGTACCATGTACATTAAAATATTGTACAGTACAATAATTCAACACCATAAAATTCTACTGGGCACTACCCAACAGGGTTGCATAGAATTAACCCTTATCTCGCCTCCACTGCATACGCGAGTACAATGGCTCGGGTCCTACAATAGTACAAACGAATCAAAAGATACATGTATTCTGTATATGTATTGCAGTTTATGTGGCGCCCGGGCTCAATGAATCAAGTCGATTTAGTCATTTCTTTCTATATCTCCACGCAACTTGGATTCGTTTCGCTGCAAGTCCTCGCCAGTATGGCGACTCGTATCTGCAATGCACCACGAATTCATATTTGACGATCGAATGAAGGCAATGGATTAATTCGATGAATTAACACAAGTTACCTTATGGCGCCTTGAACGCGTGGACTTCTCAAGAATCTCGAGAAAAGGCTCGTCACCTCTTCGAGATCTGCTGCCCGCAATACAAAAGCTTCGACGTTTGTCATGCAACTTACCACCCTGTTGCTCAACAATCTGTGTCCCGGAAGCCTAATCCTTTTTCCATCTGATAATTTAGAGATAGAGACGAGTGTTAATTTTTATACAAAATTAGAACATTATTTTTTAAAATTTAAATAGTCTGGTCAAACACGCGACACTTTAGTCCGAATTGGAGTGTTCAAACACGCGACATTTGGCCTAAATGGGTGGAAATTAAAATATAATGGACTAAATATGTCAGCCCTCAAACATAATATCTGCTACTCCATAAGTTATGGGCCTACAAAAATATATTCCCTCATTAGTAGTTTTACCTTTATTCACGGAAGAATGTTCGAGACACCAAGTAAGAAGCTCTTCCCCGCAAACATCGCCTTCAGACAAGGGAGAACTAATCCCGTCTTCCCCCATGCTTTCCATCTTCCCTCGAATAATAAATACCATTTTATCAACAAGGTCGTTATGGTACAAGATTTTACTGCCTTTGATATATGTTTTCGTCTTTAACCTCTCTCGTATAGCGTCAATGATTGGTTCATCCATCAGTTGAAATATTCGGACCTGTAATTGGCCGATGCAGAAAATTCATCAGAAAATCTGAAAAATCATTGCAATTATCACTACAAGAAAACTGATTATTAGTGACAGCAATCCTGTCATGACCCGTCATTATAGTTTTAACAGGAAACAACTTTTAATGACAGGATCCTATCATTAAAGTTTGATTCCTATTATTAAAGACTTTTAGCTAGATGAATTATAATGACGGTATTAATGTTATATCTTATCATTTAAAAATGGTGATAGAACTTACTTTCTCGACAAATTTGAAGAGATGTCGCCTAATTTGTCGTTGAAGATCTTCTGGTAAGTTTTCCATCAGATCAACTTCATTTACACCCCTGGTGGCGGCCCAATTAAAGCGTTCACAACTTCGAACTCGACTACATGGAAGCACACATGCGTTCAATCAATTAGGTGAAAAGAATCCTCTAAACTGAACAGAAGTAGATAAATATGTAACCTTCGTAGTTCTTCAGGCAAGCGACGATGGCTCATCCACATCTCAACGTCACGGCGCCTTAAAGACATTTCTAACTTCCTACAAGAAAAAAAGCTAGATTTTCAGTTGAGAAGAAAGTAATTATATTTGAAGCAAAAAGTAAACTAAGAGGGTGTTTGACTGAATTTATAAGCTCTTTTAAACAACTTATAAGTTGTTTAAGAGTTTATAAACACTATTAATGTGTTTGGCAAAATAAGATATTTAACAACTTATAAAAAAATAAGCTCCCAACAACTTATAAGTTATAAAAAAAATAAGTTGAGATTTCTCAAATTATTTTTCTAGACACCTCCACTCCCAACCAACTAACCACCCCACCCACACCCACCCACCCACCTACCTCTACCTCAACATAAAAACTAAAAACAATATTATCCTATATTAAAATTAAAATTTTAAAAATATTTATAATAAATTCTCAATGATGTTATAAGTTATATTAGCCAAACACTTTAACAACTTATAAGCTACTTAAAAATTACACCTTAAAAGCTCTTAAAACAACTTATAAAATATTTCAAATAAGCTTAGTCAAACGGGCTCTAACTGGATGAATCAAAAATGTAAAACTCAATGTGAATGAAGTTGAAAACGAAAAAGAAATGTCGTGTGTATTGATGGGGACTAAAGTCGAACCTGCGTCCGAGAGCCTGGAGAAAATTCTGAATATTTCCGATAAGCAGAGCAAAGAGCAGAAGCCCGACTCCTATGATCGCCATAGTGAAAACAACTTCCCACACAAAGTAACTTGGCACTTGATTCCCAGCCAAGGTACTAATTTGCTTCGAAAACAGTCAAAAGTTCGATTTGTTTCAGAGAAAGTTGTTGGAGTTATATGATTTAAATTTCATCCCGAATAGATCCTTGCACCGGAATTTTCCCAACAAAAATCGTCTTCTTATTTTACTATAGACAAAGTATAGAGTGAAAAATAATTCGTACATGAACCATTGAAGAGTACTAGTTGTTTTAACTAAGGAGTATTAGTTGTTTTCACCGAAGAGTATTAACTGTTTATTGAAAACAAGCTAAGACTCTTCAGTGATAACATCTAATACCCTTTTGTGAAAGTAACTAATACTCTGCAACGATTCATGTATGAACCAATTTCACTCTATACAAAAGGAGTGTTATCGTATAGCTAAAGATACCTGAAACCCCCAAAACAACGAGTACACATATCTCGTTAATATACTTTTGTGGGTGGTTAGATTGACAGCAGTTTGATATATCCCATAGTCGAAACCATCTTTCCCGAAACAAGCAGTTGCATTTTCATTATTCTTCCAAGCCTCCCATTCTGAAAGACTACCGTTGACCCTGAATCTTATATCATATTTATCTCCATGTCCACAGTCGATAAATTCCACACAATACGTCGAAAGGTTGCTGTCCCGACAAGCATTTCGAAAGCATTGGTTTACCCTCTTCACACATATAAATTACGAGAGATGAGCTAAATAATTGAATGCTAATACAAAACAATAAAAAAAGAAAATGCTTTATAAGAGGGTGTTTGGCTGAGTTTATAAGATCTTTAAAATAACTTATAAGCGCTATCAATGTGTTTGACAAAATAAGATGTTTAACAACTTATAAGATTATAAAATAAACTCTTAGCAACTTATAAGCTGTAAATTTCTCAATTTATTTTCATAACCACCTCCACCTCCAACCACACATCCCACGCTGGAACCACCCAACCCTCCCCAGCCCGCCCGCCCGCCCCACCCACCTCTACATCAATATAAAAAAATTATTATAAATTCTCAAAGATTTTATAAGTTGTACTAGCCAAATATTTTAGCAACTTATAAGCTCTTAAAAGAAACTTATAAGATGTTTCAAATAAGTTTAGGCAAACAGTCTCTAAATCAAAGTCAACCTGTAGGCCGAAGAGATACCAACACGAGCCAACCACGTGGCTAGCCAAAATAAACGTAAGAAGATTCATGACGAAATTCGACCAGGCCGACTCGAAGATGAAGCCAGTCGGGGATGAACCAGCAACCAAAGATAAGAATCTGTATAGCCTTGGAACCAACTGAACAAGAATTGTTGCTCGAAGAAGATTTTTAGCATAATTGGCACCGGACCCTATGGAGTCCGGTAAGATCAACAGAATGATAATCTAAAGAAGGCAAATAACACAGTTTTAGCAACTATTGTGCTAGAATTCAAGCATTATTAGTTAAGATAATGACGCGTACTAACCTGTGGCAGGGGTATTACAACAAAGAAATCGATTATAAAATATCCGGAGAGATAATGCCAGGCAATCATTTTAGGGTCGTCGACTAAATCTCCAGATCCCACAACTCTGGTTTCGGGAGCAACATAAGCTAGCCTGAACTGCAAAATGATAGAAACTCTTTTGATAACTAAAATATGGAGAATAGTTTTAGTGTACACTTGAATGCATGGTATGCACTTGGATTAAAAAAAATATTTCTTGCAGATATTAGCAATAATCCAAGAAGTAATCAATAATACCCCAAAAAGCCATCAGTAATACCCCGACTGCAAAAAAAATTACACAGTTTGGTGTGCTTGTGTGTGTTTTGAAAAAAAAAATCAAAATTGAAGTCAAAATTGAGCCTAAAATCCAAGTGCATGTTATGCACTTGAATGCACCCTAGAATTTGCCAAATATGGAAATGAACGAATACTCACACTACAAGAAAATAAATAATTGTCTACAAAATTTGATTATCTACGGAATTTTCCTACGAAAAAATTTCATAGTTGAATAGCCTACGACTTGCCTACAAAATTTTCTAATCATGTAGTACTTTATTTCTCAACCTACAAGCAATTGCCTACGAAATCAATTTGCTTACAAAATAAAATTTCTAAGCATTAATTACCTACAAGCGATTTGCCTACACAAATTTAACCACAAATAAATTGCCTATAAAAAATTCGTAGGCAAATTTTTTTATAGGTGGAGAATGAAAATACCTATATAATTAGTAATTTTTTGTAGGCAAATCCGCAGACAATCCCCACTACAAATATTTTGTTAGGAATTTCGTAGTTATATTAACAATTTCCGTAGGCAAACTTATGTTTTCTGGTAGTGCTCAATCGCATAAACTAGCAAAACCAAGTATGATCAAGAAATTACAAAAGGCTTCAATGCAGTTTCAGGAGAGTATAAGTACCTGAAGGAGGATATGGAGCAAATAAAAGAAGTCGGTAAAGCTTCTCAGGACGACGAATGTTGTCGTCAACGGCCAATTTAAAGCGATACACTTGTTTTTCTGAGACAAGACAGTCCATTAGTTAACAAAGATCAAAGAATGGTACTCCCCCGTTCCAGTTTTGTTTTCCTATTTGCCAAAAAGGTTCGTCCCAATTCTGTTTTTCCATCCCTAAAATGGAAACTACTTTATTCATTTAAATAATATATTCATCGATCTCAATACTACTTTATTCATTTAAATATTACTTTATTCACCATTCATCTTTCTCAATACTACTTTATTCATTTAAATACTAAAATTTAACTCTCGCATTAAACTCCGCGCATAGTCAAACGAGAAAACAAAACTGGGACGGAGGGAGTATCAGTTTAAAGCATATAAAGTGATATAAGAGATATAACACTATAAAATTGCCTACGAAAAATTGACAATACGACTACAAAATTTCCAATTTAAAAATTTGTAATGGAGATTATCTACGAATTGCCTACAAAAATTTCTAATTGTATAGACATCTTCCTTCCCCACTACAAAAAAAATTGTGTTGTAGGTAGAATTTTGTGGACAAATGACTTGTAGGTAATTATATCTAAAGATTTTGAGTAGGTGTTATATGAAAACACTTCATAATAAGCTTAATATGAAATTGTTTTAGGGTATCATTAATCTCATCAAGAGTATCATTACAATTTTCTTGAACTCGAACTAATGATACCCCTGGTGAGATTAATGATACTCCCGATGAGATTAATGATACTTTAAAATTATTTAATGATAAACTTATCATTAACTATTTTCATATAATACTTTGCCAAAAAAATTTATTTCGTAGGCAAATTAATTCCGTAAACAAGATGTTTCTAGGTTGAGAAAATGTAGAAGCTTTCATAATTAGAAAATTTCGTGGCAAATCATAGCCAATTCTTAATACAAACTTTTTTGTTAAAATTTTTTTGTGGGCAATTTTCATTTTGTAGGCAATTCTTTATTTTTTGTAGCATAAGAATCATGTAAATGGAAATATGGAATAAGAAAATTTAACTTTAATAAGAAGGCTTACCTCCTGTGCATATAACAGGAAAAAGAACAAAGGATCAAGAAAAACTGCAAACAAGCAAGCAATAACGAAGAACTTGTTCCACTGCTGAACAACTTTCGCGTGAGGATTCATAACTCCAGGAATATAAGGTTGCAGAAAGGACCACAATCTCTTTGCCCAGCCTTTCGCGTCTCCATGGAGCATATTGTGAATCTGCTAAAACGCGCACAACGTTAGAACATTACGAGCACCACAAGAAAACATAAAATTGTCTATGAAATTGTCAATATAGTTACAAAATTTCAAACAAAAAAATTCGTACTCCATCGGTCCATGAAATATAGTTCTGTTGTTTTATGCACGGTTATTAAGAAAGTTGATATAATATGTAAAAAATAAGAATATTGTGTCACATCAAGTACAAAATAAATTATTTTAAAAATGTTATGTGTTAATGTTGAAAAATGTAGATAAAACTATTTTTTGTGAACGGCCAAATAAGGCAACCAGAACTATATTTCATGAACGGAGGGAGTAGTAAAGATTACCTACGAAATTGCCTACAAAAATTTCTAATATTATTGACATTTTTCTTCCCCACCTACAAAAAAAATTATCTACTGAAAATTGTGATGTAGGTAAATTTTTGTAGGCAAATGACTTGTAGGTAATTATATCTAGAGATTTTATTTCGTAAGCAAAATTGTTTCTAGTTTGAGAAATATAGATATTTTCATAATTAGAAAATTTCTTAGGCAAATTATAGGCAATTCTTACTATGAACTTTTTTGTTGGCAATTCTATTTTTGTAAGCAATTCTTTATTTTCTTATAGTGCTAATACCTTTGCATCAAATATATCCGGTGTACTAGAAGGCCTCTGGGGCCCCTTAACGTTGTAAAACATCGGACAAGTTGTGCAGTACGGATCGTTGCACATTCCCAGCTGCCCGGACCTTAGAAGGTGTTCGTTTTTTCCCGTATAGTCATCCCCGACCCACTCGTTATTTTTGGTCAGATCAATTGAAGAAGGATATCTTTCCACTTTGGCCTCGGGTGTTTTTTGGGGAGGCTGAAAGACGAACTCGTGGTTGCGGTTAGAATTTATGGGACCACTCATCTGTACAACGGAAGCTCGTCTCTCGGTCCTGAGGTTGGGCTCGTATTCGGAGGAGCCCAGAGAGTTGGTGGGGATGGACATTGATGCACTTCTTGTCCGATCTCCTACGGGACTGGTAGCATAGGCGTTTCGTCTCTTTCGAAAGCAAACATTCATCAAATGTACCTTCAAAATGTATTGTTTCCTACTTTAGACAATTGGCATCAAAGATCATGATTCAGAAAAAAAAAAATACTTGAAAAGTTCAGTATTGAATCCTTCCTTTCATGTTTAGTTAATACAATCATCACTATTCTAGACATGACTTTATCTTTTCCCTTTCACCAGAAAAACACATAATTTTCCCATCATATATGTTTTCAATTCCATAATTCACTTGTAGGCAATTTCCATGTTAAATTCTTGAAATATCTTAACACAGAGCATATGCTCTAGCTGGTATCAATCTTTTGCAAGTCATCAATTGCGCGCGCACAACACTATATATAGAGAAATACACAGAATAATACAACACCAAACCACTTTTTACAAATTGGTACAAAATAATTGAACAAATGCATAAAAAAATAGTTGGACATAAGTATATATATATATTTCGAACATTGTACTATTCTGTAAATAGTGGTTTGAAATTGTACCATTTTGTAAATACCACATATAAATATGATTTTTTAACCAACATTGAATAATATAGTAAAAGTACTAACTCCATCCAACAACACTTTGCACAGTTACTATTTCTCTCGTGTTTTCGCGAGCGAGTTTTTTTATTAGTATTTAAAATGATAAAATAATTTTACAATTACTTTATAATAGAGAAGAGGTAGACTTATCATACCCTACTTTAAAAATTATTTTATCATTTTAAATATTAATAAACAACTACTTCATTAAAACATGAAGGTAAAGTAATTGTAAAAAGTGTTTGGAGACGGGGGAATAAAAAATAGCATCTTGTACAAAATTGAACAAAATCATGACCACAAATTCACCATAACACCGCTTGTAGCATAAAACACATGAACATTCACATAAACAGGGGTTAAATTAACAAATTTACAAAATAGAATCCAAGGAAAAATCATCCGAGCATAAAAGTAAGAAGAGAAAATCTGTAATGAAAGACAACCCATTTGCATAGAAGCTGAAAAAATGTGTTTGTTTAAATTATTTCGAACCTCTTTGTAACTAGAATCTCTTTTTGGTATCATTTTGTAATTTTTCCAAGTACAAAATTGAACAAAATCATGACCACAAACTCACTATAACAGTAGCATAAAACACATGATCATTCACATAAACACATGTTAAATTAACAAATTGACTATATTTACAAATTGGTTCAAAACATTTACACAGAAGCAAAAAAATATGTATGTGCAAATTGTTTTGAACCTGATTGTAACTAGAATCTCTTTTTGATAACATTCTATAATTTTCCCAAGTACAAAATTGAACAAAATCATGACCACAAACTCACTGTAACAGTAGTAGTGTCATAAAACACATGTCATTCACATAAACATATGTTAAATTAACAAATTGACTATATTTACAAATTAGTTCAAAGCATTTGCATAAAAGCAGAAAAAATATGTAGGTGAAATTGATTTTGAACCATTTTGTAATTTTCCAAGTACAAAATAGCATCTCGTACAAAATTGAACAAAATCATGACCACAAACTCAATGTAAAAGCAGTTGCAGCATATACATGATCATTCACATAAACACAGGTTAAATTAAATTAACAAATTGACAAAATAGAATCCAAGGAAAAATCATCCAAGCAAAAGAGTAAGTAGAGAAGCAAACCTGTTTGAGCAGAGAAGTAGTCAAATTCAGTCCCAAAAATGCCCACCAGCTAAAACACCAAACTCAAAAAAACATAAAGGGAAATGTAATCAAGAAAGCTTAGAATTCAAACTAAACATAAAAGATAAATGTAATCAAGAAATGGGGAAGTGAGGAGAGCAGAATAGTCAAGTCTGTATCTCTGTGCTTTGTTTATTAATAATTCGACTAGAATGGAAGACTCAAAAGCGCTGACCTCATAAAGAGAGAAACCAGAATTACCAGAAAGAAGATAGAAACACGTGGACACACACCCGTGTGGGTATGTGTGTATCCTTGTACAACAGCACCGGTCGTTATCGTTGTGAGTTTACGGCTAAATATATACGGATGTTGTACTGTTGGCATTGAATGTTGTTCCACGGACCGACCCGACCCGACCGTGCTTTTGAGTTTTGTCGTGTGCGCCTTGACTCATCAAAAATGTCTTAAGACTACGATCATCAACAACCTATATCAACCCAACCTCTCAATAAATAATTCATTTATCTCTCCTTCACATACTCAATTTACTATTCAACTCAACCTCAACTTTTTCATTCTTCATTGATAACCCAACCCAACCTAAATTAATTATTAATCTTATTATTTAACAATTATATATTCACTATAATAATTATTTTTATTATATATAAAAATGTAAAAAAATAATTTGGATTATTTGGATCCATGATAGAAATGAGGAGAAATTAGGAGAAATAAAATAAATTTAAAAGAGAGATTATAGAAATTAGGAGTAAAATAGAGAATTGATATCTTGATACAAAGTATATCAATATGGGTATCTATATATAGAGAAAAAAGTTACGAATTTTGGTATATATTTTTTTTTTATAGATAATATATAAAATCGAAATTCTTAATATTATTTCAACAAAATTACAGGGGCCAGTGAGATAGTGTCATGTGTCAATACTAGGGGTGAAAACGGATCGGATACGGACGGATAGTGCTTATACCGCATCCTAAACCATATTTTTTTCTCGAATTCGGAGTCGGATACGGAAAAGCCGGATTCAGATACGAATTCGGAATATTCGGTATATGGATACGGGACGGATATCGGACGAATCCGGGCCGGATTCGAATAACTATAATCGGATAATATATTTCATACGAAAATTATCAAAATGTGATTGAAACACATAAAAAAAATCACCTATGCAATATTTCAAAGAAGTTCTAATGCAAATTATAAAAATTATATCTACTGCTAATAACATGAAACTAATAATATTAGAATTTAGAAAGGGACTAATATTATATTATTATATATATATAATATATATTAATATAAAATAAAATATATTAAAAAAATCCAGATATCCGGATATCCGGATTTGATATCCGGATAATATCTGATAAAATATGGTAAAAGTCGAATACGGTCGGATATTCTGTATTCCGAATCCGATTCCGAATCCGAAGTCAACTATCCGTATCCGATTCCGTATCCGTCCGGATACTAATTTTTTATACCGAATTCGATACCGACCGAATACGGCTCCAAATCGGTCGGAAAATATCCGATCCGTTTTCACCCCTAGTCAATACACATGCCACAACTTATCAGAAAATATATGAATCATTGATTCGAATATTCGAATCAATTTTTTCTCAAGCATGTTCCTAACAAATAATATTCATGAGAATGTATTATGTGAACAATATTCACAATGAAACTTGTTTGAAGGGTATTAGTAAATTCAACTAAAAATTTAGTGAATTACGCTAAAGTTATCAACTCCAAAGGATATTTAATTGTTTTTATCAAATGTATTAGTTGATGTGGTATTAGTTATACATACTAAAGGTATTAGTTGTTTCAACATAAGGTATTAGTATTTTTCAGGACCTAAAAGATAAAACCTATAAATTTTAGACTTAAGAATATTAAGACTATGCTTGACTTATAATAATTTATATTTTTATTCTATTTATATACATTATTTTTTTTCTTATCTTTTCAATCACATTAAATTCATATATATTTATATTTTTTGAAATATAATTTATAAAAATATTATCCGGTAATAAAAAATTATTAAATACCAAATATAATTTTAAAATGAGTAAGTCCTAAATTAATAGTTTTATATTTTAGATCTTGAATCGATAATTTTCATTCTTTCAGGCTGTGAATCATTAGGAAAAAACTTTCAGGGCTTAAATTCATAATCTTACTATTTTCAGGGCCTGAATTGATAAAACTCCTTTTTAATTTGTTGAGCTTTTTATTAAGTAAATTACATTAAATGTTTTTTAATTAAAATATTTAATTAAGAATTACCTAAAAGTCCACTTGTTGGATGACGTTATAAAGGTTAATATCCTTAAAATAATTATAATGGACTTAAATTTATAAATAAATATATTTATTATTATTATTATCATATATTTATGTAATTATATATTTAGCCGAATATTTAATCGAATATTTACAAATATCGAATCGAATATCATAGAATTTGTATTTGTATTTGATAACTAATTGAATCAAAAAGATTATTTGTACTCGAATTCAAATTATAAAAATTCGAATACGAATACCGAATTTTGAATACAAATACCAAATCGAACCCAAATTATTTGATTCGTTTACAACCCTACTCTCATATGCACCAAGTGCATGGTGGACTCACTCAACAGTTGGTCATGTTTTATACTGAAAAGTTTGTTTCAATTTTATTGAAAAGTGTGATTGGATTACACTGAAAAGTTTACACTAAAATCTGTTTCAATGTAATTGGAACAAACTTTTCGATGTAAGCATGATCAACTGTTGAGTAAGTGCATCGTACACCAAGTGCACAAGAGAATTACTCAATATTATATATACTCACCACTAATGTATTATAATTAATTATTTATATCTACTTATGTATCATTAACACATTTGTGGTGGATATATAATATTATCTCCACTGGTGGATAAGTGATCGATTCCAATGTTTTACATATGAAGTAACAAAGTAATATTTTCCAAAATCAATTTTCACATTGCAAAATAGAAAATTTTCTCCCCAACTTTTCTTACGCAATTAATTTATGATCTCACAATTAAAATTAATTTGACTAAAAATTCCTAGTTTATCTCTTTAATAATATAAAAACATGACTTCATTTAATTTAACATGTCCAGACTTTTCTCAAGTTAACCACTGACCCTAAATTATTATTCATGAAGAAAGAAAAGGAAACAAAAAACAGTTACCACGTGAGATGAATCATTGGACGAATCAAAAATATTTATAATATTGTATGATACAATGAAGATAGGCTAGATAGCAAACAAAATGTGTAATAGTCATGAGGATTACATGAAAATATTTAATTGGCAACTTTTTTTTTAATAAATGTTTTTCTGGAAAAATTTGAATATTTATCATTTTTAAATAATTTATGGATAGTGAATTTACTGAAAAAATGGGCGAAATAACTGTAGCCAAATTATTTCTGAGGCTATTTTTCCGGCCTTGCATGAAAATATTATGAATGGGCCTAGTCGTATGGGCCTTACATTAGAGCATATAAATGGGCCTTGCATGAAAACATCAAGGGCACGGTTATGAGCAGGGATATTTTTACCCCCACAGTTTGATTGTTTACCCTCCCAAATTTTTGTTCTAAATTTTTTTTTAGAACATTTGTCATTTGTTCGAAAAAATGACTAGAACATTATTCACCCCCCACAAAAATATCTAAATGTTATAATCGTATTTTCGAACAAATGACAAATGTTCTAACAAAAAAATTCGAACAAAAATTTGTGGGTGAACAATCAAATGGTGGGAGTGAAAATATTCATACTCCACGGTTATCTGTACCCATGTTAATGGGAGTACACCATTAAATTACTAATAATTTTTTAGTAGGTCTTATATGAGACCGTCTCATGGCATGAGACAATTAGAATGAGTGTAATTGGGACATTGACTCATTAACACTTTGATAGAGGTAGGTGTAATTTGTGTGGTCTCATGCCATGAGACGGTCTCATACAAGTTTTTGCCATAATTTTTTTAAGGGTACGGATGATTACCCTTCCATGATTAATAAATACACATATTTATGCTTTACTCTTACCTATAATACCTTTCTTCACTAATTTATCTTTTAAACAGTTTCCTTTTCTTTTTCCTCTCCAGGTTCATGTCTGCAGATTGAATATCGCCCGCCTCCAACGCTCACCGCTCATCATCACGTCTCTCCCGTAGCACTGCCCAACCCAGCGCCACCCCTCCATCCGAAGCCGCCCCAGCGCGGGTTTTATTTTATTTTTTTAATCCTCCTTCTATTTTCTTTTCTCTATCTTCAATCAGTTCAATCAATTTTTTAGATCCAAAACTTGTCATGCTAGCCATGATTTTTTATAAAATTTATATGTTTGAAAAGCGGAATAAATTTTATTAATTATGACGGAATAGGGTAAAGTTAATTTTGAATTAATGCAGTGATTTTTTTTATTTTTTATTTTTGAGTTCATGAACAATTACTTTGATTTTTTGTTTGAATTGGAAAAAACGGGATCTTATTCATGTAATTATTTACGTTTTGTCCGGTGTTATATCCATGGAACAAAAGAATAAAAAAGTCCAGGGTTGCAGAACCAGCAATAGAAAAGGAGGGCGAGAAAAAATTAAAGGGTATTTTTTTAAATAAAATTTTAGAGGTGTATCTACACATTATGGAGGGGTATATAGTTGGACCCTTTTTTTAATTAAATTAAAATAATTATAAAATATCTAAAATACCCTTTTTTTAATAATTCAAACTAAAATAATTTTAAGTACATCCACCATGATTATATATCTATCGCGCGTACTGGAAGTTTAAGGAACATTTTTTTCTTTTCCGATCACTACCATAATAGTTGTTCGGGGTTGCATGTGCTGCATTGTAGTCGGATATTACAAGAATGAGATTGTCCAGTGGTGCTAGAAATGCATATGTAAGTGTTTCCTTTTAAAGAATTTTTTTTTTCTAGGTTTTTTTCTAACCTTTTGGATTATGTTTATAATTTACTAGTATTTCTCCCGTGCGATGCACGGCTCATATTTTTAAAAGTTCAATTGTATAATCAAAATCAATAGAAAATTATTTTAAAAATATTAAAATTTATGTTTCAAATTTGAAATTTATATATGTATGTATTGTGCATGTCAAAGTGATATGTGTAGAATAGATTAAATTAATATATAGTACGTTAAAATTTTTTTAAAATGAATAGATTATCGAACTTTAAAAATGTGAGTAAAAACTAAAATATAAAAAAAATATAAAAAAATTAATTGACTGATATTATATTATTAGTGTGGCACTTTAAATGTATATATATATATATATATAATGTCACTCCCTTAGCAAATATGACTACATTTATTTAAGTGTGCAATCTTGACAAACTTCTATTTTTATAGATATACAAAAAGTAATAATAAATTATTGTATACATTAGTTATATTATATAATTAGTGTGTAATTTTCTAGCAATATTACTTATTTTTTTAGTTATTTTCACTAATCAGTATTAATTATTTTTAGTGAACATGTATTTTTTTTTAATTTATTTAACAATATTAGCTGATTATTATTAGTGATTTTTCATTAATATATTTTAGTTGTTTTTCAATTAAGCAAAATTATTTGTGTCCCTGCTGATATGTAAAATTTCTAATTAAATACCTAAGGTTACATGACTCAAATAAATTGGTTTGATGTCATTTATCCATCAATAAATGTAAATTTATATATCCACCATTTATATTTGATGCCACATAATCAATTAGATACATAATTGTGGACTACCTACTTATGTGTAAATGCACCATAGTTGTTGGACTAATAAATTTGTATCAATTGGTGGACATTATTTCTATAATACACCATTTGGCTCGGAAAACTCTTCGCACTAAGAAATGCACGAAATTTAAGAATAAAAAAATGTATGTACGTGTAAGATTGAATAAAATAATAATATTTTAATATTTTATTGGTTCTTGTGAAGATAATTATTTCTATTTTATAATATTTTAATATTGAGAGATGGACGAAAAAGTAATGTGCAAAAAATTTATTAGAACAAAGAAAATATATATCAATTCTGTAAAAAAAAAAAAATCATTATAAAAATTAGTCCACTAATATATTAAATTAGTCCAAAAAGGCCCAAGTGGAAAATTATTACGGCCCAATACGTAAGGCATATTCACATTAGCCAAGGTTAAATACAGTTCCATGTTTGGTGAATACAACCCCACCCAAAAAATTGTTCGGAATTTTTTTTTTCGGAAATTTTTTCCCAAAAATCATAAGTTCAGTATTTTTTTTTTCTAATTTTCGGAATTTTTTTTCGAAAATTGTCAAAATTTTCGAATTTTTTTTCCGAACATTTTTTGGTGGGATGGTATTAACAAAATATAGGACTGTATCTAACCTTGGCCATTCACATTAATAAAGTAACCCCACATCCAATCTGATATTGAAATTCATCACGAAATCTGAGTATTCCCAAATCCAGAGCCAACCCTAAACCAGGCGTTGCATCTCCATCAACCACGCGGTCGCTGGTCACACCATCTCCTTAGTGGCCACGAAAATGGCTTTAAGAACGAATACAGTGCATATTTCAGTCGACACTCAACTAATGATCCGGCCCTCAGCAAAAACCTCCTATGTACGTTTTTTAATTTTTTTTTTCATTTACTCTCAGGTTTTGAACAACAAATCCATGGGTTTTAACATGTTTAAATAATTTTCTTGGAAGGCGATTGTTAATTTAAAGTAATGGGACAAACACAATCCAAATTTTTTCGTTTTTGGATTTTCTTCTAAAAACCCGCTGATTTTCTTGCACTTGATCTGTCGTTTTATTTATTTATTTATACAATCACACGCATTTAGTTTAGATCTGAGTTGTAGATTTGCATGATTGTCCCGTTTGAGATTATCTTTAATTTCAAAGATCAGTGAATCCTAAATGATAAATAAATTAAAAATTACTATAAGCTTCAGTGTAACTATATCTGATATGATTCAATATTAATCCAAAATTTGTGAGATAATTCACGGATTTTGAGGTACTGAAAGAGTAAGGGGGCGCTTGGTTAGCAATTATTCAATGGTAACGAGAATGAAAATTTATTTCCATTTATGCCTTCATAAGAAAATTGATATGATAGGGGAAGAAGTGTTCTAATGATGATGCCCCAATTTTGGAATAGAAGTTGATAACAAATGGTTATTGGTGGAGGAATGGGGGAGTGGTTGAGGAGAATGATTGTAGGAAGAGAATAGGGTAATCAAAATGGAGTAGTGATTACCTTATTTAGGAGGAGAGGTAGTGATTTTGCTCTCATGAACCATATAATTACACTAATTTTCAATCTCATTCTAAAAAATAAATTATGTTAACTCGTGGAAGGAACCCTTAATTTCCTCATGAATATGTTTACATAATTTTATTTTAATACAATTTTCAAAGTGTTTTTGGTGCATTTATTTTTCTGTTAGGTTCGGAACTTCTGGTTAATGCAGAAATACTGAAAGAAACCAAGATTCTTGTTTTCTTCTCATGTGAATGATCGATTTGTTGTGATCCGTAAGTTTAATCTTTATTCTCTTTTTGATTAGCTTAAAATATATTGTTGATTTATTTATTTAACTTTGTGAATTTATCTTGATGAAACAATGAATAATTGATTATGCATTTAGTGTGACATTTCTCTTCTTAGCAAAGCCAAAGATAAAAGGCACATTTATGTTTATAATAAGAGTATGTTTAGAGTGAAATTGGTTTATATATGAATCACTGAAAGGTATTAGTTGTTTTCACTGAAGAGTATTAGTTATTTTTACTGAAGAGTATTACTGATTTACACTGAAGAGTCTTAGTTCATTTTCACCGAACAACTAAGACTCTTTAGTGTAAATCAGTAATACTCTTCAGTAAATAAAACTAATATTCTTCAATGAAAACAACTAATACCCTTCGATGATTTATGTATTAACCAGTTTCACTCTATACTTTGTCTTATAATAAATCTATACATTGATATTTGGTGTGAATGGGCTTTGAAAATTTTTAGGCTTTCAGATCAGCGCAACCCAAGTATCTTTTTGGTGAAATTTCTTGTTTCTATGACAATGCTTTGTGATATCGTTAATAGACAGAAAAAATCTGCTTATCTTGAGAATGAAAGATACAGACTGAGTTACATTAGGTGAAGATGTTTTTTATGCTCTAACCAAAATATATTTTAGAATTCTCAATTTATTTAATAGCAAAAGAAAACTTGCAAATGAATTCTTATTTCCTTTCGGAAGCAAGAAGGTGCCAAAGACCACAAATTTGTTCACACTACCTGCAAATCTGGGATCTGACCGGTGAGTAGGAGGAATATTTTCGAAGCTGTAATCTGACTGGAGAGTAGAAAAAGGAAATGAAAGGTACTTTTGTTTACTCAAATACTCCCTCCGTCCCACAATACATTGCGGGGCTATCATTCCTCTCGTGTTTTTGCGAGTGAATTTTTTATTAGTATTTGAAATGATAAAATAATTTTAAAATTACTTTATAATAGAGAAGAGGTAGATCTACCATACCCTATTTTAAAAATTATTTTATCATTTTAAATACTAATAAACAACTCGCTCGCTAAAACACGAAGATAAAGTGAACTCCGCAATGTGTTCGGGACGGAGGTAGTATCACCTTCACATTTGTAAATAGAAAATATACAAACAATAATGTTTCTTATAAATTATTGAAACACCCTTCAAGCTTAAAAAAATATTTGTTTCCATATGCAGGTTTTTGATATTCATGATTCACTTACCTGATGATGGAGATTGGTGCGGTGATGAATACTCGAATTACAATTTTCAAGCTCTGCAAAGTATGAAAGGAATAAAGGGTTTGATGTGGGAAATTTTTTTTAAATAGGCCAAATCCCAAACTCAATAGTAAAAATAGGGCTCCTGGAAAATTGTTTTCGAATATAGGGTTGATCGCGCCTGGGAGAGGCGATCAAAAGAGTAGATCGCCCTCACCAGAAGCGATCAACAACGGACCAGCTTTTCTACTCTTGATCGCGCTTGGGAGAGGCGATCAACTGAGTAGATCGCGCTCCCCAGGCGCGATCAACATCAAGATTCGCCAGCGAGAGGATCGCCTCCGGCAAGGGCGAGACTCGACAAAAGCTGACGCGCGCACATGGCTTTCCCCATGCCACGGTCTGCGTGTTGCTGTCTTTCCCCACGTCTTTGAATACTATTTTGGCATTATTTGCCAATTAACATCAATATAACACCACCTTTTCTCACCCATCAGCACAGTTTTCTTCTTCTTCCCTCATATTTCAGTTTTCTTCTTCTTCCTCCCCTCATTGCACGAAAATTTAGTACTCCTTCCAAAATTCATCCATCATTTTAGTATTGGTATTCCTACTCCCCCCTTTATTCTGTCTGAATTTTAGCCAAAAAAAAAAAAACACAAGGGTTGTTTCTTCCCAAATACAAGGAAAAAAAAACCCTTTTTTTTTCCAAAATACAAACCAATTCAAAAAAAAAATGTAAGTATTTTGATATTTTTAAATTTTTTGCTGTTTTTAATTTTATTCTAAAATTTATTTTTCTCAACTTGCAGTCTTACATATACACAAAAATAAAAGCTAGTTGCTATTTTGCTATCTACCTGAGGATTACAGACACTACTATCAAAAGGTAAATTCTTCAAATAAAAATTAATACTCCCCCCGTCCCAAACTCAAGTTCCCGTTTACTGTTTGCACGGTTATTAAGAAAAGAATTGTTTATTAGTATTTAAAGTGATAAAGTGATGATAAAGTGATAAAGTGATAAAGTAGATATTTTGGTTATTATTGTATGGAGAATATAATATTAAAAAGTATTGTTACTTTTTTGCCAAAAATAGATGTAGCAAATGAGTATGGGACGAACCTTTTTGGCAATGTAGCAAACGAGTTTGGGATGGAGGGAGTAATATTTTTCAATTTTTTTTGCATGCATATATTATCTTTTTTTTTTTTTTAAATAACGGTGTCATTTTGTACATTTTACCTGTTTTGATTATAATAACACGATCTATAATTTCTCAGTGGTTTTTTTCTTTTCTTTTTTCTTCCATCTTTTGTAACATATTTGTTTATTATAAAATTTCATGGAAAATGGAGTTAATATGTTCTTGTCCCATCTGCATATATATCTCACTGGATTTTAGGAGCAATTCATGCATTTGCATGTAAATATTTCCCATAATAATTTAAATAGTAATGTCACACCTTCTCTTAATTCTTCCATATTTATGAGAAAGGGACGTACGAAATAAAGTAAATAAAGTATGTGGTGAATTATTGAAGTCCAGTTATTTGCACTAGCCTCTTTGTTAAAGACACTACTAGAATGAATACACTATTAATTGTTTGAAAATTATTTTTGAAATTGTTTCAATTTTTTTAACATTTTTTCCGAACATAATAGAATGGATAATATTTCGATTTTTTTCGAATTTTATGTATATTTTTGGGATTTTTTCGAAAATATTTTATGTAATTAAAAAAAAGAATATTCAAAAGCCTAAGTAGGCTATTAAATTTGGCATTGTTCTAAGAATTTAACAGAGCGTAGTGCTATGTTGGTAGATTTAAACTAAGCCTAAGCAGGCTAAAGAAGAATAAAGAGTCGAAAGTAATAAAAGGTATAAGTGAAAAACTAGCATACCTATTGTGTTGGTCTAAAGCATCTTAATTAAAGGGAACTTTTTTTCGAATTTTTCAATGAGAATGATAATTAAATTTTATTTTTTCTTTTTTTTATTAAATATGTTGGATAATTGATTGTAATGGTGATTACACCACTCGTATTGTATTTTAATTTTGAAATATTTTTGACAAAATGAGATTATTGGTTGTGGCCATGTTTCAAAAACAATCCATCATATTATAACACGATTAGTGGCTGCAAAATCTCAAATAGTATAACACAATTAGTGGCTGCAAAATCTCAAATAGTAGAATATCCATCCTAATAGACTTTCCTAGCAATCTTTATTTCTTTCTCCTCTATTATAAAGTGATTTAGAAATTATTTTATTATTTTAATTATTAATAAAAAAAGTTGTTTGCTAAAACACGTGAAAACAGTAAACATGAAGAAATATTCAGGACGGAGAGAGTATTTTTTACATGATGAACACATTAATTTATAGTACATGTAATAAAATAAAAATATAGATTTTTTTATCTAAATATGCAACCATTAAAAATTTAATATCATTAACTTATATAAGTCATAATAAGAGTTTCAATTTACATATTTTCACAAAGTTCAAATTCACATTAACATCATTACCATTATATCATTTCCGTATATTGTATAATTAGGCATTAAAATTTATAAGTGTGTTGTGTTGTTGAAGATATGTCAATCTCTCGCGATATTGGAATCCTTGTGCGCTCTTGTGGAGTTGTTATTGGAACAAGAAGAGTTGATTGTATGCTTGATTTCTATGATCTATTACGTGTGTTGTCTGAAATTACGGGATTAGATTTGCGAATGTATTCTTTGAATGTGTCTTGCATAATAAATAATGGAAATACCTCCTCTAGTTGTCCTATTAGGAACAACAACGACCTTCGATTTTTCTTCCATCCACAAGTGGGGCTCAATTCAGTTGAGCTATTAGTGGAGGTTGAAATGAAGGTGCAGTACCCAGCATCCCATGGTCAGTGGGAGAACCAATACTATCCTTCTGAAGGGTCAGGTCGTGGCGGTGCCAATATGGATAGACCTTCAAACATTGCATACGAGACCCTGCAAGTGAACCATAATGAGTGGGGTGCTTGGGAAGATGAACCCTACCAACGTTTAGGGTCTTGTCATGTCGGTGGTTCAGATCCTAATATTGAACCTTCTGGTATCACTAAGATGATGACCCCTATTGGCACCTCCATAGCTGATATAGAAGGTGATCTATATTCAAACTTTACTTGTAATTTTGAACCAAACGATAATGGTTTTGAGGACGAGGGGCCGCCTGATGAGGATGATACCACTAACAATCCTTGGATGCCAAGTGTTGCTGTACCAAATTCTCTAATTCCAAGAGTGAGACTTCATCCAAATTTGGTTGGAGTGCCATTTTTTGATAGGTCATGTGATGATGTATATGTTGATTCAGTAGGTGTTCCAAGTGGTGATTTGGGCTACGATGCGGATGATGGAGTTTTGAGGTTAGGAATGATCTTCAAAGACAAAGATACTGTGATCAATGTCGTGAGAGATTATTCGGTCCAACATGCAAGACGTGAGTACAGAGTCGAAGAGAGCAACTCGAAGTCAATGAAGTTGGTGTGCAAGCAGAACTATGCAAGTTAAAATGACAATTGCTCGACATTGCAACACTGTGAGTGGCATTTACGTGCCTCATACCGTAAAAGATTTGGTCATTGGGAAATCACCAGGTTGGGACCGCCACATACCTGTCTGATGGATATTGACTCACGCAGTCATTCAAATCTATGTAAAAACTTGCTTGCAGCTGACTTGGAGAGTCTCATACAAGTTGAACCAGCATACGACGTTAAATGTGTCGTGGAGCATGCAGATAAGAAATATAATTACACTATTTCATATCAAAAGGCATGGCAAGCGTTGAAACGTGCTAGAGAGAATGTGTTCGAAACTTGGGAGAGTTCATGTCAGTATTTGCCCAAGCATATGAGGGCCTTGCAGAAATACAATCTCGGGACCATTATGGAGTGGAAGCACAAGGATACGATTGAGTGGAATGTGTACACGTTGGGCTATGTCTTCTGGGCATTCAAGCCATGCATTGAAGCATTCATGCATTGTCGCAAAATACTTTGTGTAGATGGTACTCACCTTTACACTAAGTATAAACACAAATTGTTGATTGCTAACACCCTTGATGCCAATCAGAAGATCATTTCAATAGCATATGCCATTGTTGACGATGAAAGTTATAAGTCTTGGAAATGATTTCTTAATATGTTAGCCACACCTGTTGTCGGTGATATGGAGTGGGTACGCCTTATTTCCGATAGACATAAGGGTATACTGAAGGCAGTGGACGAAGTCCCAGCATTTTCACCACCAAGAAGAGTGCACCGTTATTGTTTAAGACGTGTTGCTTCAAATTTCAATACTCAGTTCAAAAGTCAAAAGCTGAAGGACTTGTATTATGTTGCGGGAAGAGCATTGTCTGTAAGACATTTTGAGATAAGGATGAACAAAATACGAGTTTTAAGTGAAGAAGGTCATGAGTATCTACGAAACATCGATCCTACCAAGTGGACATTTTGCCATGATGGAGGTCACCGTTTCGGTGTTATGACAACTAATATCTCTGAATGCATCAACGGTGTTCTTAAGGGTGCACGACGCCTCCCAATCACAGCCATCGTCAGTGCAACTTTCACACGATCCAAAAATGCATTTATGGAACGTGCTAAAAAAGCAGGGATTTTAGTGTTGAGAAATCGGATGTGACCTGATTATGTTAATGACAGGTTTGATTCAGCGCAGCGAGAGGGGATAAAACATCGAGTAGACCTTTTTAATCATGAGGTGGGATTAGCCAGCGTTTCTACTTGTATTAAGGGTTCAGTACAGTATCGCACATACAGAGTTGCATTATCTAGACGAGAGTGCGATTGCGGGCTATGGAAGTTGGATGGTATCCAATGCTCGCATGCATTGGAGGTGTGTAGACAATTTAGGATTGATTCAAGTGTGTATGTGCCCGACTGTTACAGTATAAATGTGTATACTTCGACTTACACATCTAGGTTTTTTGAGCCATTACTGAATCCTGAGGAGTGGGATGAATCCATTTTCCAATCGAGGCATAATCCAGATCGCAGGATAAGTCGTCGTGGTCGAGATGTGACATTCAGGATTCACAATGAGATGGATTTGACCCAAACCCGCGCTAGACAACAGTACCAAGCCCAAGATAGAGCTGGACCTTCGCATTGATGTTCTGAACCCCTTTACTGAATCAACTTGTTGTATCTAATGATATCTATAGGATTTCATTTTGGATATGCACTGTAAGCTTTTAATGTGAAAAATGAGATGTACATCCGTTAGTTAAAAGTTTTTTGTAAAACTCTTATATATTATTTATGATTTCATATTACATTTACGCGGATGTTGTAATTATAGATGACTTTATGGTTTAATATACACTATCATTTATGTGTCTGAGTTTAATATTTTACAGGATGAATGCTGCAAAAGAGACACTATTATATGGACCGGCGAGCCGATCTGTACTCACCATGCAAAATGAACATCGCTCGAGACTAGACCGTATTAATCGGGAATCAAGTGAAACTGTGCTCAGTACATACCAAGGAGACGATGGGGTGATTTTGACATTCAGGCAAGATGACCCCGATCCTAGAAATATTGTACTTCACCCCCGTGTAGTGGAGAGATTAAAGACGATGAGTTTTTACGGTCCACTTCGTTGTGGGTCATTCAGATTTGATCAACATCTTATCACTGCATTAGTGGAGAGATGGCGTCGAGAGACGCACACATTCCATTTTCCCGTCGTAGAGGCCACCATCACACTACAAGATGTTGCCATTTCGTGGGGATTACCCATAGAAGTAGAGACCATTATATGCAAAGATGAAAAACTTAATTTCGGTGACTGACAAGCTAAGTGTAATGAGCTTTTGGGCATCAACAACAACACATCGATTTAAGGGCATGAGTGCGATCCTATTTTCTTCTCTGAGGAATATGTTGACAAATGATACTGCTATTAACAACGAATCACCACAGGAGATAGTTGATCAATATGCACGGGGGTGTGCACTTTTACTTCTGGGGACATTAATGATTCCCGACCACACTCAGAATTCTGTCCCGTTATTGTATTTGTATTTTCTGGAGAACGTGAATACATGAGGGGAATACAGCTGGGGAAGTGCTGTATTAGCGAATTTATATCGCGAACTCTGTATGGCTTGCCACGCTAATGGCAAGCCCATCGCTTGAGCATTATGCTTATTACAGGTAATTTTTTATTAATTTTAATTACTTCTAAACAAATCATTGATTAGTTGTATATTGAAACTAATTTACCCATGAATACAACAGATATGGGCATGGTCAAGGATAATACCAATACAACCAAGGAACGTATATTCTATGCTTTTAGAAGGACCCATCATGAGTGTAGATGGTCGCAATTTGGGGCTTCCACCGTATGGGGCTAGATATTTTTCTCTAAACACATTTGTCTATAAATAACATAACATTCGTTTGGCTGTGCATACTTATTGTGATACCTACTTAAATTATAGGTGGATACATTATCACAGTCACACTGAAAGCGCGGGCAACTCGATTCGTTTATATCGCAACATATTTAATCGTTTGTCTGATGGCTAAGTAAGTTATTATTATAATGATTCGCACAAATATATAAGTGTGTTTGAAAAAAATAATGTTTTTTGTGTATCATTACTGTTAATCTGGGAACCCTATGATGAGCAAGCTGAGGAGATCTCGAGTCTTGGACCTCGTTGTTTGACTCAAAATTGGAGGTCACAATGTCCACTGATCAATATTTGGATAGTGGAGCTTCACTATCCAAATAGGGTGTTAAGACAATTTGGAATGGTTCAAAACATTTCGATTGATGTTGAAAGTAGAGACCAGGACTTGCATAGTCATACCCGCCATGGAAGATCCGACTGCGATTGGACCATTAAACATAAAAAATGGATTACTTATTGGAGGAACAGACGACCATTCATGCCTTGCAGGCCTATCAACAATGGTAATCCGGTCTCGAATGATTATATGCAGTGGTACTATGGAATTACACGACGATTGATTTCACCAGTGGAGTATACCGCAATGGCCCGAGGTTTTCAACCAGCAAAAATATCTACTCGAGATCTTTTGGTAATATATATATCACAAATTTTATTTTATAATGTTTGAAAATTGAAACATGAATAACACTCTTTTTTTTTGGGGTTACATGTAGGCTGGTTTCGGAAGCTCAAAATTAGTAAAAGACAGTGCAATATTGATAATAGAGCATCAGTAGAAAGTCATTTGGACCTCACTGAGAAATACATCACTGAAGTGGAGCCCTACATGGAAAACCCTGCTTATCTACAAGATGTGGCCTCAGATGAAAACGTAGAAGTTGAAGAATGATCTACAAGACAAAGAAGAAGGAGATCTGTAGGACGTGAAGATGGGGGTCCTTCAACGTTTAGAAGTCGGAGAAGACATTCCCCAGCAACGCCATCAGAGTCCCCTTTTCCCTGACAAGGTATTCAACATGGGGTACCTCAGTCTGCTACACGCACGCAGTATGGTGCTGGAAATAGTATAAAATTTACAAAATTATACTTGTAAATATGACATTAAGTGGATTTACATTTATTTAGTTATTATAATTTTTTTATAACATGTGACAGATGCTTCCACGTCTGAATTTTTGGGTAACACACAACCAACTGCATGTGGTGTAAATCCACTTAATGTCATATTTACAAGTGTAATTTTGTAAATTACATACCATTTCCAGCACTATACTGCGTGCGTGGTGCAGACTGGGGTACCCCATGTTGAATACCTTGTTAGGGAAAAGAGGACTCTGATGGCGTTGCTGGGGAATGTCTTCTCCGACTCCTAGACGTTGAAGGACTCCCTTCTTTACGTCCTACGAATCTCCTTCTTCTTTGTCTTGTAGATATTTTCTCAACTTCTACGTTTTCATCTGAGACCACATCTTGTAGATAATCAGGGTTTTCCATGTAAGGCTCCACTTCAGTGATGTATTTCTCAGTGAGGTCCAAATGACTTTCTACTGATGCTCTATCATCAATATTGCACTGTCTTTTACTAATTTTGAGCTTCCGAAACCAGCATACCTGTAACCCAAAAAAAAAAATGAGTGTTATTCATGTTTCAATTTTCAAACATTATAAAATAAAATTTGTGATATATATATTACCAAAAGATCTCGAGTAGATGTTTTTGCTGGTTGGAAACCTCGGGCCACTGCGGTATACTCCACTGGTGAAATCAATCGTCGTGTAATTCCATAGTACCACTGCATATGGTCATTCGAGACCGGATTACCATTGTTGATAGGCCTGCAAGACATGAATGGTCGTCTGTTCCTCCAATAAGTAATCCATTTTTATGTTTAATGGTCCAATCGCAGCCGGATTTTCCCTAACGGGTATGAATATGCAAGTCCCGATCTCTACTTTCAACATCACTCGGAATGTTTTGGACCATTCCAAATTGTCTTAACACCCTATTTGGATAGTGAAGCTCCACTATCCAAATATTGATCAGTGGACATTGTGACCTCCAATTTTGGGTCAAACAACGAGGTCCAAGACTCGAGATCTCCTCAGCTTGCTCATCATAGGGTTCCTAGATTAACTGTAATGATACACAAAAAAAATTAATTTTCTTCAAACACACTTATATATTTGTGCGAATCATTATAACAATAACTTACTTGGCCATCAGACAAACGATCAAATATGTCGCGATATAAACGAATCGAGTTGCTCGCACTTTCAGTGTGACTGTGATAATGTATCCACCTATAATTTAAGTAGGTATCACAATAAGTATGCATAGCCAAACGAATGTTATGCTATTTATAGACAAATGTGTTTAGAGAAAAATACCTAGCCCCATACGGTGGAAGCCCCAAATTGCGACCATCTATACTCACGATGGGTCCTTCTAAGAGCATAGGATATACGTTCCTTGGTTGTATTGGTATTATCCTTGACCATGCCCATATCTGTTGTATTCATGGGTAAATTAGTTTCAACATACAGCTAATCAATGATTTGTTTAGAAGTAATTAAAACTAATAAAGAATTACATGTAACAAGCATAATGCTCCAGCGATGGGCTTGCCATTAGCGTGGCAAGCCATACAGAATTCGCGATATAAATTCGCTAATACAGCACTTCCCCAGTTGTATTCCCCTCATGTATTCACGTTCTCCAGAAAATACAAATACACTAACGGGACATAATTTCGAGTGTGGTCAGGGATCATTAATGTCCCCAGAAGTAGAAGTGCACACCCCCGTGCATATTGATCAACTATCTCCTGTGGTGATTCGTTGTTAATAGCAATATCATTTGTCAACATATTCCTCAGAGAAGAAAATATGATCGCACTTATGCCCTTAAATCAATGTGTTGTTGTTGATGCCCAAAAGCTCATTACACTTAGCTTGTCAGTCACCGAAATTAAGTTTTTCATCTTTGCATATAATGGTCTCTACTTCTATGGGTAATCCCCACAAAATGGCAACATCTTGTAGTGTGATGGTGGCCTCTCCGACGGGAAAATGGAATGTGTGCGTCTCTCGACGCCATCTCTCCACTAATGCAGTGATAAGATGTTGATCAAATCTGAATGACCCACAACGAAGTGCACCGTAAAAACTCATCGTCTTTAATCTCTCCACTACACGGGGGTGAAGTACAATCATTCTAGGATCGGGGTCATCTTGCCTGAATGTCAAAAACACCCAATCGCCTCCTTGGTATGTACTGAGCACAGTTTCACTTGATTCTCGATTAATACGGTCTAGTCTCGAGCGATGTTCATTTTGCATGGTGAGTACAGATCGGCTCGCCGGTCCATATAATAGTGTCTCTTTTGCAGCATCCGTCCTGTAAAATATTAAACTCAGACACATAAATGATAGTATATATTAAACCATAAAGTCATCTATAATTACAACATCCGCGTAAATGTAATATGAAACCATAAATAATATATAAGAGTTTTACAAAAAACTTTTAACTAACGGATGTACATCTCATTTTTCACATTAAAAACTTACAGTGCATGTCCAAAATGAAATCCTATAGATATCATTAGATACAACAAGTTGATTCAGCAAAGGGGTTCAGAACATCAATGCGAAGGTCCAGCTCTATCTTGGGCTTGGTATTGTTGTTTAGCGTGGGTTTGGGTCCAATCCATCTCATTGTGAATTCTGGACGTCACATCTTGACCACGACGCCTTATCCTGCAATCTGGATTATGCCTCAGTTGGAAATTGGATTCATCCCACTCCTCAGGATTCAGTAATGGCTCAAAAAACCTAGATGTGTAAGTCGAAGTATACACATTTGTACTGTAACAGTCGGGCACATACACACTTGGATCAATCCTGAATTGTCTACTCACCTCCAATGCATGCGAGCATTGGATACCATCCAACTTCCATAGCCCGCAATCGCACTCTCGTCTCGATAATGCAACTCTGTATGTGCGATACTGTACTGAGCCATTAATACAAGTAGAAACTCTGGCTGATCCCACCTCATGATTAAAAAGGTCTACTCGATGTTTTATCCCCTCTCGCTGCGCTGAATCAAACCTGTCATTAACATAATCAGACCACATCCGATTTTTCAACACTAAAATCCCTGCTTCTTTAGCACGTTCCATAAATGCATTTTTGGATCGTGTGAAAGTTGCACTGACGATGGCTGTGATTGAGAGGCATCGTGCACCCTTAAGAACACCGTTGATGCATTCAGAGATATTAGTTGTCATAACACCGAAAGGGTGTCCTCCATCATGGCAAAATGTCCACTTGGTAGGATCGATGTTTCGTAGATACTCATGACCTTCTTCACTTAAAACTCGTATTTCGTTCATCCTTATCTCAAAATGTCTTACAGACAATGCTCTTCCCGCAACATAACACAAGTCCTTCAGCTTTTGACTTTTGAACTGAGTATTGAAATTTGAAGCAACATGTCTTAAACAATAACGGTGCACTCCTCTTGGTGGTGAAAATGCTGGGACTTCGTCCACTGCCTTCAGTATACCCTTATGTCTATCAGAAATAAGGCGTACCCCCTCCACATCACCGACAACACGTGTGGCTAACATATTAAGAAACAATTTCCAAGACTTATAACTTTCATCGTCAACAATGGCATATGCTATTGAAATGATCTTCTGATTGGCATCAAGGGTGTTAGCAATCAACAATTTGTGTTTATACTTAGTGTAAAGGTGAGTACCATCTACACAAAGTATTTTGCGACAATGCATGACTTGAATGCCCAGAAGACATAGCCCAACGTGTACACATTCCACTCAATCGTATCCTTGTGCTTCCACTCCACAATGGTCCCGGGATTGTATTTCTGCAAGACTCTCATATACTTGGGCAAATAATGTACTAAGTGCGGAATAATAGGAATAAGAGTGGAATAATAAGAATAAGCCATAAGGAACAACAAAGATTAATAGGAATTTAAGCTTACACAATACAGTAATGGATAAATAGAAAATCTTACAGTAGTAGATGGAATACAGATTGAGAAGTTGCAAGAAATTAGACAGGGAAATATTACAGGAAGTGGAGGGATTTTCTAAACTTGTAAGCTCTTAGCTTTTTACTTGCCCTCTGAAAGGGAATACTGACGAATCTTTTCCTGAATCACCAACTGCCTCTCAAATGGCTGGAATCAATATGATTTCCAATGCTAATTTTTCTATTAATTTTAAATATCTTGAGCAAGAGTTTAATGATAAATAGGTTTCTCGTTTTCCCTTTCAGAGGGCAAGCAAAAAGCTAAGAGCTTACAAGTTTAGAAAATCCCTCCACTTCCTGTAATATTTCCCTGTCTAATTTCCTGCAACTTCTCAATCTGTATTCCATCTACTACTGTAAGATTTTCTATTTATCCATTACTGTATTGTGTAAGCTTAAATTCCTATTAATCTTTGCTGTTCCTTATGGCTTATTCTTATTATTCCACTCTTATTCCTATTATTCCTCACTTCGTACAAAATGGTATCAGAGCCATTTAGTGTATTATTTTGGGGGAGAGAGAGAGAGATATTTTGAATTCCTACTGCTATTTATATTAAATTAATTACTCCTGACTTGGATTAGAGCGTTGGTCAGCCGTGAAATCCGTTGGTAAGCCTTGTTTTGGTGTTCCAGGTGGTGGTCCCGATTTATCCAAGATCAATTGAAATTAACCTTAATATTTTACAGTATTTATGGCTTTTAAATTTAGATCAATTTTTTCCAAAAATAATAATACTAATAATTCTAGTATTGTTAGTTCACATGAAATTACTTTTCCCCAAAACTATTCCAATTGGACTATTCCTGAGCAGCAAATTGAAAGTATTTATCATATTGGTATGCTTAGTTTCAAAACTGCTTACTCCATTAAAACTCATGAAGAAACGATTTCCATTAATGAAGAATTTCAAAGTATTCCTTTATTATCAAATGTTTCTATAAAAAAATACCTTGAAAAAGGTTACAGGTACATTCATTTTGGTTTAATTCAAGTTGCTATTAAACCTCTTGTTCATATTGGAGTTGATGCTCCTGTTTATGTGGCTTTAAGAGATAACAGGTTAAAAAGATACAAAACTTCTCTTTTATCCATGATCCAAACCAATGTTTGCAATGGTCCTATGTATTTCAACTGTGCTCCTAATTTCTCTGTTGATCTTACTGATCCTCTGATTAATGATTCGATTATTCTTGACGTTCATCTACAAGGTGATGAGTTCAAAGAAACCTGCAAAAACTTTGCTGTAATTTATAGAATTTACTTTAGAGTCATGTCTTCTCAATTAAATCCAAAATTTCTTTTAACTCCTACCTCTAAAGATGAAACTGTTTTACTTCAAATTGAAGCAGACAGTCCTACATTTTTTGTCCCCAAAAGACTCAAATGGAGTGAAATAACTATTCCTAATGAATTTATAATCCATACTCCCCAAATTCCTAGGAATCTCACTAAAAGTGAAGTTTCCGAAATCATCGAAGAACCTGACGACAGGGTTTTATTGAGATTCAATTCTTTTAGAGAAAATAAAAACAATATTCGTATTCAAGAAGTCAGATCTAGAAATTCTTTTTCAGAAGCCTCTACTTCTAGACTCAATATTTATAATCCTAATCTTAAGGTCGATTTCAAAACCCCCCTCCCTGATACTAATTATCATAATGAAAATACTGACGAATCTTTTCCTGAATCACCAACTGCCTCTCAAATGGCTGGAATCAATATGATTTCCCATGCTAATTTTTCTATTAATTTTAAATATCTTGAGCAAGAGTTTAATGATCCAGATGAAAAAGAAAGAAAAGACTGGTTTATGAAACTTGATGAACACATTCGTAATAAACTTCAGGAAGAATGGATCATAAGTTTACATAAGCTCAAATCTCAAATTCTTATTCTCGATTGGTTCAATGCCTACTGTCAAATCGAGGATATTCAAGATGTTTATTCCCTTGATCAGATTAATGTTCAAACTAGTCTTTACAAAAAATGGAACCTAGTTTCTGGAACCACTCTCACTGCTATTCATCCTCCTTTACAAAGTTTCAAAATCTCTGTTCCTGAAGGAGAAGTTATTGCTACACCTTTCAAAACAGGAAGAAAAGGAACTAATAATCCAACTATGGAAGATATCCGAAAAATTCATGAGCAAAATAATTTTTCTAATCAAATCCTGCATACTATTGCTAATCAAATTGATCATTTGTCAAACAAAGTTGATTCTAAAGCTTCTATTACTAAATTTCCTAATGATAACTCCAGCCCTCATTTTATTCCTAGAAATCTTCCAGGAAATATTGAAGATCAAATAAAATTCCCTTCAAATTCCAATCTTATTGATAGAATTACTAAAAGAATCTCTACAGAAGCTTCTACTTCTGGTACTAAAAATATTAATTGTCTGGATAAAGATAAAGACTCTGGAGACAGTGAAGCAGATACTAAAGATCAATTCGATATTAATAGAATAAAATTCAACTCTGGGAAGAAGAATTATTACAACAGATCAACTCCTCCTGACGTTCAATTCGAAGAACATAGTCAAACAAAGAATTCCAAATACGATGGAAATTCCATCCATGAATGAAATATAGATGGAAAATCCGAATACGAATACTCAATACTCTTCAAGAAATGGGATTGGCCAGAAAATGGCATACAAACTTCAAAACATTACTGAAGAAACGATTGCTGCTTTAATTGTTTCTGGATTTACAAGTCAACTAAAAAATTGGTGGGATCATTCTATTGATCATGCTAATAAACAAATAATTCTTAGTCATACTGCTATTTTTGAAAAAGAAGATGGCACCCTTACTACAAAGTCTGATGCCTGTGATTTTTTAATTATTACTATAGGCATGTATTTCATTGGTAACCCTAAAGAAGAACTTGATTCCACTCAAATAGTTCTCTCTAGTCTTAATTGCCCAACTCTTTCATACTATACATGGTACAAAGATGTAAAAGAGTAGACATTTTGAATATCCTCTCTTAATGTCATCGAAGCAGGAACGAAGTTGTAAGCGGGAATATAAACATTTTATTCATAAAATTGAATAACAATTACAGAAATTATAGAAACATAAAGACTTACAGGAGTAATCGTAAAAACGACAATGAAGCACAAGGATAGAAAACTTTTAAAAGAGAGAGAGAAGAGGGTGAGTATCAACTCAAGCGTGCCCTTCTAAAACACAAACCAAGTCCTTATATAGACAGGGCGGACTTGTAACAGAAATAAACAATGAAAAAGAAAAACTAAATCCGCCAATAGGAGAGGCGGAGAGGGGTCCATTTGCATAGTGGATGCGTAGTGGGTATCGTCTTTATTTATTACTTTTGACTATTGTGACGAATTTTGAGTGGAGCTTTGAGTGTGGGACCGGCGGCTTCACTGTATGGGAGCAGCTGGCAAAGCTTTGAGTGTAGTTTAGTTGTGGGACCGGCTGCTTCACTGTATGAGGGCATCTTGTGTCGGCCAAGTATGAATACGTCGTCTTTTGTACCTGTATTGAGTATTTGAGTAATAACCAGGTATTTTAGATATCGCTTTACGCTCATTTATCCAAAATATTGATATTCCTGTTTTATGGAAGAAACTTTGAGTATTTGACAGGAAATTTAGACATCACAAATTCGTTCATTTGTCTAAATTTTTAATGTTCCTATCAATTTGATTTTTCTATTTAAAGAAAATGGTCTTGGGCACAGGGCCCACCAAATAAATCATCAAAATCATGATCGGAACTGGCTGGGTCGGAGTCCATTTCTGACCCGGATTTCTTTTTGGCTTTCAAGAATTGTTTGGCTAATTTTTGGAATAGTTTCTGATCCTCTTCGTCTAGATCAGAATCAGAAGAGGCTTCTTTCTTGATTTTTGATTTATTTTTTGAAGAAGAGGCTTGATGTCGAATTTTTGGAGAGGAGGAAATCTTGGATGATTTGCTAGGAGTAGGAGGAGGTCCGAAACAAATATCGAAACCTTGAGTATTGGATTGTCTTGGATTAGACATAGTTCGTTGGGATGGAGTATTGGATTGTCTTGGATTAGACACAGTTTGTTGGGATGGAGATGCCTCCTTTTCCCAGCTTGGTTTTTCGCCTGTGTCAAAAAACCTGTTGACAACACAAGTATCACAATATTTATCAGAATAATTTACCCACCACTTTACTTTAAATTCTCTGATGATAGAGATGCTGTATGGCTGGGGGTAGAATTGTTTGAATGAGTAATTCCAACATAGGATCCATGGTACTTTGAATTCTGCAAAGAACATCAGGAGTCTCCTGAATGGTTCTTCTTTGGATCTGACAAGAAATTGTTGTTGGGCTAATTTGACTGAGGTTGGTAACATCTCTGTAATTGGTCCAAAAATCCTCCACCATTCGGTAAACCAAACTGGGAAGGCGTTATTTATAAAATCTGATTTAAAGGTAAAGAACCAGGAATGGTCAAAGGACCTCATGAGGAAGGCCCTAAACCAGACGTTCTTGTAATCGGGATAACTATACCCTCTCGGGTTGTAATTTTGAGTAAATGGCCTGTTTTCATAAGGCCGAGTCCAATCGTTGAATTTTAAAACTCTTTTGATAATGCATTTTGAGTAAGCGATCTTGTTCTTATCTTCCGGATGATAGGTATGAGTAATTTCTGCTGCTCCTGAGTCTACAAGGATGTATTCATAGAACTCTTGGGTCTTTAGAGGATTGTCGTTAACCATTGACAATCAGGTGGGAAGATATTTTGAGTAAGCTCAACTAGCTTGGATAAGTTTCCTAATACAGTAAGAGTAGTAGGAGTAATATGCTCAACTTCTGGTTTAAGAAAATAGCCATTTTTTAGTGGGATAACCTGGGCTTTGGTTTGGGTAGTTGGAAAAGAAGGAGCTGGTTGAGTAATTGCTCCGGCATATGATGGAGCTGGAATGTCTTCTAAAGACTTGAATTGATTGTCATTGCTGAAATTGGTAATTGCTCTTTGAGTATAGTAACTAGGAGTAGTTGATCTAGGTCTCTGCATTCCTTGAATTCTGCAAAAATTCTCTCGTTAGAAAATCAGGGAGGCAGTTATCCTCTCCCTTGATATATTCAATATCAAAATCAAAACTTGATAAAATTGCTTGCCATCTGGCAAATATTTGTTTTGATACGATGTTTTTTACATCTTTTTGAAGTATCACTTTAGCAGATTTACAATCAATTCTAAGGAGAAATCTTTTGTTAAAAATGTCGCTCTGAAATTTGGATATACAAAGAACAATAGATAAAACTTCCTTTTTAACAGTGGAGTAGTTTAGCTGGGGTCCAGTCCAGCTACCTGAGTGAAATCTTACTAACTGTTCTTTTGAAACAGTATTATCTGCTTCTGTTTTGTTAACTTGCTTTAAGATCCCCCCGAAACCGAAGTCAGAGGCATCTGTTTCTATTATCATAAAAGCATCCTTTTTAGGTATTCCTAAACAGGGCAAAGGCTTAACTTGTTTCTTGATAGATTTTACTATATTAGTATGGGTATCTGTCCAAGCTGGTGGATTCTTTTTTAATCTTTGAAACAAGGGGTTGCAAATTATGCGAAGCTTGGGAAAAAAGTCTGAGATATAATTTAAGCAGCCTAGAAATCTTTGTAGCTGAGTCTTTTCTTTTATAATATCGGGAAATTTGTCAGCAAAATCAATGGCTCTAGCTATTGGTTTGATAGTTCCTCTAAATATATCGTGACCAAGGAATCTAATTTTTGTTTGAAAATTTTTTATTTTCTGGGCGGATATCGCTAAACCATTTTTCTTTGCTATTTGTATAAAAATGTTTAATTGTTTAAAGTGTTGATCTATATTTTTAGAGTAAATAAGTACATCATCAATATAACAGATAGAGAAATCTGAATAGTTATTAAAAATATCATTCATAATATTCTTGAATTCTGAAGGAGCATTTTTGAGCCCAAAAGGCATTACGTTCCATTCATAATGTCCAAAAGGGACAGTAAAGGCTGTTTTATATTTATCCTTTTCGTCAACCTGTATTTGCCAAAATCCTGATTTTAAATCAAATTTAGAAAACACACAGGCATTCTGAAGTCTATTAATAAGGTCCCTTTTATTAGGGATGGGATATCTAATCCATTCTAAAACTTCGTTGAGAGGTTTATAATTGATAACAAGCCTAGGAACTCCTCTTTCTTTTTCAGCTTGATTATTAACATAAAAAGCTGCACAGCTCCAAGGAGACTTAGAATGTCTGATAAGTTTTTTGTTTAATAAGGAATCTATTTCTTTTTTACAGGTATTTAACAAATCATGGTTCATTTGTATAGGTCTTGCTTTAGTAGGAATGAGTTTTTCGTTAAAATTTGTGATGTAAGGAAGAGAAACCGTATGTTTCTTTCTTTCCCAAAAAGCATTAGGTAGGTCGGAACAGACCTCTTGTTTGATTTTTGAATCTAAATCTAAAATTTTCTTTTGTGTAGATTCGCTTTTCAAATCTTCTTCTATTTTTAAGTAAGTAATTTCTTCTTTAAGGGTTTGGATATGTAATTTTTTATTTTGAATAGAATTGATTTGTTTATAAACAAAATGATTCTGCAGAAGGGACATTTCCCTATCTTTAATAGGATTTAAGAATTTAAAATTTATATCTTTTCCCATAATATTAGTAGTGATTCCATTACCATTAACCATAAAAGGATATATGGTAGTTAGGAAAAGATTTCCTAAAATAATGTTTTGATTAAGATTTTTAACAAGTATGAAAGGTGTTTTAAAACAATACCCTTCATTACAAATATGGGAATTAGTAAGTTTGTATTCTATATTTAAGGGGGTAGCATTAGCTGCTACAAGTCTTTCATTAGTTTTTTCATAATATTTAGAAGGTATAAGCCCTTCTCTTATGCAGTTTTGATCTGCTCCGCTGTCGATTAAACAGGAAACATTGATACGGAAGTCATTAACAACCAAAGTAATAACCGAATACTGTTAGGATATAGATTAGATGTTTTGAAGATGTTAAAACAAGAACTTGTAATAGGACTAGCTGAACCTGTTAGTCAGCTACAGATTAGTATAGGTCTAGAATAGGTCTTTGGTTAAGGGGGAAGAAATCTGTGCAGACCAGAGAAGATGACCAGAGAAGGTACCAGAGAAGGTCTACCAGATGAGGTCTGCCAGAGGAGTCTGACCAGAGGAGTCTGCCAGAGGAGTCTGACCAGAGGAGTCTGCCAGAGGAGCCTGACCAGAGGAGTTTGACCAGAAGACCTCTCACAGATGAGGTTCAGAGCAGAAGTATCCCCAGACCTGACCAGACCAGAAGACCCCAGACCAGACGAGACCTGACCAGATGAGGGAGACAGATTTGTTCACCCACCTTAGAGGCTGCGTGTAATCTGGAGACAAAGAGATCTTGGAGTTTCTATGATTGAGAAGAGGCAATCTGGAAGTCAACTGATGGAGGATTTGATTGATTGATTGAAGTCAACTAATCAATCATATAATCAATCTTTGATTGATTATATTCCTCCAATTATGGTTGTTTGAATTTCTAGCTTCCAACGGCTAGTTAATTCCTACAACTATATATAGGAGTGTTGTGATGAGTTCAAGAGATAAGAGTCGCGCGAGAGCAGACCAAAAACACACGAACTCTTCCACTCACTCACTTTGTCCTTTCAAGTTTATATACACTCTTTAGGAGTTATAGTTGGACCATTCACACAATCCTTATCTGTATATATAGATTGGTGTAAGGCTTAGATCGTAAGATTGAAGCAGTTGTACGAAGGAGCTGGTACTTCGAAATTCCAGTGGTTAGTGAGTACGTTGGTTGGAGAGTAAGTCCCCTTTGGAGAAAGGGAGAGTGGACGTAGGATCGTTATATCCGAACCACTATAAATCCTTGTGTTCTTTATTTTCTGCACTTTAGATTTCTGCATTTCCTTTAGCACTTTCTTTAAAGGATTTTTTCATTAAAAATTAAACTCAAAACGCTTTCCGCTGGATAACCTTTTTGGGACCAACAAGTGGTATCAGAGCAGTGTGTCCTACAGACCACTGTTTTGAAATTATTTTGGTGGTCACCAGGGCAGATCCATTTTTTTTTTTAAAACCCAAATATTTGTTGTGCTAACAAATTTTGCAGAAATGGGCTCCAAAAGAAGCTTAGCAGATGAGGAAGAAGAGGTATCTACTTCTGGTTCATCATCCAATTATGGACCAGACGAAGAGATATGTCTTATGACAGATGAGGTATGTAATCGAACTCCCTCTTCTTCTTCTCATTCTTCTTTTTCTGAACAATCAGAGGAGTCTTTTATGCAAAATTTGCTATTAGATCTCCAAAAATCTATACAACTTTGTCAAAAGTTGGAAGATGAGAACACAAAGTTGAAAGCAGAAAATCAGAGGCTTTCACAATGTTTAGGCAACCCAACTGATTTACCAGCTGAACAAGTTCAAACACTGGTAGAAGAGTCCACTGACTTGAAAACCATATGTGATGAACAAACTAAGCTGATAGAAAAGTTGCTTGTTGAAAACATTGAGAAAGATAATGAATATACTCTGCTGAAAGCTAAGTTCGATGAACTCTTCCATCAAAACGAAATTGTAAAAGATAGTGAGGACAAGCTCAAGATGAGAGTGGAGCAGCTGACTACAGCAAACAATGTTGTGTCACACATAGCTGCCTCATCTCAAAGAGAGCATGATAAGACAGGCCTTGGTTATGCCAAACCTGAATCCTCACCTGATCTGAAAGAAGAACAGTCTAGTAATTTCATTGATAAGGGTAAAAGGCCAGCTGACCAGGCAACTCAGCCTAATGGGCAGATGAGTCCTAAAACTCAAAAACCCAAAAGGCAGAGGAGGAATTTTAAGAAGGGTTATACCCAGAATAAAAGACCTCAGCCAGGCCAGCAGAGTAGAAGACAGTCTGGATCTTCTCAAAAGAGGCAGAACCAGATGACTCCTACTCACCTGCAGAGGACTTTCAAGTCACCTGCCAGACCAGCTGGAACCTTTGATGGTTCTAGTAAGACTTACCCATATCAAAAGAATTTCAAGTCTGTTGCATTAAGACAAGTTACTTCTTCTACTGGACAAGCTCATAAGAGAAGAAGAGCCTCTAGAAGAAATAACCATGTCGAAGCTTCTTATGTTCAGTGTGTTTTTGTGGATATATATGGAAGAAAGATAAGATCGCCTGATCCAAATAGGGATGATCTATTCTTGTGGCTTCCTAAATATTGTGCTAACCCCCCTGGACCCAGTAGGGTACCAAAAAGTTGATTGCCTGCAGATACTCAAGAAGACCAGCTGATGTTTTACCCCAATATCAGCTGAGCATACTTTGAGGGGGAAGATCAGTTGACCCAGCCTGCTAGAATCTCTATTTTGATAATTCAAGTTTTCTTGTCTTGTTTCTATTTAAGTTCTTCCAGTTTTAACATCATCAAAAAGGGGGAAATTGTTAGGATATAGATTAGATGTTTTGAAGATGTTAAAACAAGAACTTGTAATAGGACTAGCTGAACCTGTTAGTCAGCTACAGATTAGTATAGGTCTAGAATAGGTCTTTGGTTAAGGGGGAAGAAATCTGTGCAGACCAGAGAAGGTGACCAGAGAAGGTACCAGAGAAGGTCTACCAGATGAGGTCTGCCAGAGGAGTCTGACCAGAGGAGTCTGACCAGAGGAGTCTGCCAGAGGAGCCTGACCAGAGGAGTTTGACCAGAAGACCTCTCACAGATGAGGTTCAGAGCAGAAGTATCCCCAGACCTGACCAGACCAGAAGACCCCAGACCAGACGAGACCTGACCAGATGAGGGAGACGGATTTGTTCACCCACCTTAGAGGCTGCGTGTAATCTGGAGACAAGGAGATCTTGGAGTTTCTATGATTGAGAAGAGGCAATCTGGAAGTCAACTGATGGAGGATTTGATTGATTGATTGAAGTCAACTAATCAATCATATAATCAATCTTTGATTGATTATATTCCTCCAATTATGGTTGTTTGAATTTCTAGCTTCCAACGGCTAGTTAATTCCTACAACTATATATAGGAGTGTTGTGATGAGTTCAAGAGATAAGAGTCGCGCGAGAGCAGACCAAAAACACACGAACTCTTCCACTCACTCACTTTGTCCTTTCAAGTTTATATACTCTTTAGGAGTTATAGTTGGACCATTCACACAATCCTTATCTGTATAGATAGATTGGTGTAAGGCTTAAATCGTAAGATTGAAGCAGTTGTACGAAGGAGCTGGTACTTCGAAATTCCAGTGGTTAGTGAGTACGTTGGTTGGAGAGTAAGTCCCCTTTGGAGAAAGGGAGAGTGGACGTAGGATCGTTATATCCGAACCACTATAAATCCTTGTGTTCTTTATTTTCTGCACTTTAGATTTCTGCATTTCCTTTAGCACTTTCTTTAAAGGGTTTTTTCATTAAAAATTAAACTCAAAATGCTTTCCGCTGGATAACCTTTTTGGGACCAACAAATACCATTTTTGATAAGTGATACTTTGAATGGCTAATTCAGTTATTCTATTATCTTCTTTTGTTTGTTCTAAAGGTGGGTTTGAGCTTTCTGGTTTTTCATGTTGTAAGTCTTGCGGTATTTCTATTTTCGAGAAATCATATTTTGCTAGGGAAAGTTTTGTCTCTATTTCTAGATCTTTGGTATGTAATGTAGTAATCTCCTTTTGTAAATTATTGATTTCAAATTTAAGATTATTAATTTCTTTTCTTAGATCATTAGTGGAGACAGTCATAGAGGTTTGACTAGAGATGGAAGAAGTTGGTACTTTGCTTAGTATTTTGGTGATGCTAAAGGGTTCAAGATTATTCATTAATTTATTAGTCTTTTTATCACCAGTTTTTTCTTTGCTTAAGACTAGTTCCTTTAGTCTGACAAGATAATTATGTCTATCCTCAGGATTAGGAACCTTTTCTATGAGATCGAAAAGAAGTTCTTGTTCCGAGTTGTCATTAGTGATGACATTTATGGATAAAGGACAGAATCCATTGCAAGATTCATCACTATCACTAGAGGAAGTTTGAGTAATATTATCATCTGCATTATCCTCTTGTTCAGAGGATTCTGATACTTCCGGAGTGTCAGAAATCATAAGAGCAGATATTTTTTGTTTAAGATCATCGTCATTTTGAAAGATTTCGTCAATCTTTTTCTTAAGGGGGCATACATCTGCTTTATGTCCCTTTTTATGGCATTTATAACAAGTGGGTTGATAGTTCTTTTCTTTGTTAAAACTTTTCTTGAAAGGTTTTGTATTAGGCTTCTTTTGTTCAAAAGTTTTATCATTTTTAAAGAACCTTTTCTTTTTATGAGGTTTTGAAGAATTTTTTAACCTTTTCTTTTTCGAAGAAGGGGCTTGGATTTTTTGTAAACCAAAGGCTTCGCAAAATGTTCCAATTTCCTTTTTATAATACTTAGATTTTATCTCTTGTTGTTTTATGTTGGTAAGCGTTAATCCGTTGGTAAGCCTTAACTGGTGTTCCCGGTTGTGTTCCCATAAAACTTCAATTCTTGATAATACTCTACTTATTATTAAACACTATTAATAATTAAATATTAATGACGTCCAGGCTTAGAGCAATGCTTTCCAAAAATAGAACTACTAATAATTCTGGTATTGTCTGTAGTAGTGACATTTCTATGCCTACTAATTACTCTAATTGGACTATACCTGATCAATCTATTAATTCTCTTTATCAAATTGGTCTCCTTGATTTCAAGGTTGCTTACTCTATTAAAACTCATGAAGAAACTATCTCTATACAAAATGAATTTCAAAGCATACCTTTATTATCTAAGGTTTCTATTAAAAAATATTTGGAGAAAATTTTTAGATATATGCATTTTGGACTCATTCAAGTAGCTATTAAACCCTTAGTTCACATGGGAGTAGACGCACCAGTTTATATTGCCCTAAGAGATAATAGACTTATTAAGTATAAAAATTCTTTATTATCCATGATTCAAACTAATATTTGCAACGGGCCTATGTACTTCAACTGTGCCCCAAATTTTAGTGTTGACCTTACTGATCCCCATATTTTAGATTCCTTGATATTAGACATTCATCTTAAGAACAATGAATTCAAAGACAACTGTAAGAATTTTGCAGTTATATTTAGGGTTTATTATAGGGTTATGTCTTCCCAGATTAATCCTAAATTCATGTTTACTCCTACTGACAAAGATGAAACCGTTTTACTACAAGTAAATGCGGATAATCCAAGTACTTTTATTCCTAAAAGACTTAAATGGAATGAGATAACCATCCCAGAAGAATTTATTATTCAAGCTCCTCAAATTCCTAGGAACATTACTAGAAGAGAGGTATCAGATATCTCTGAAGATTCTGATGGTAGAATACTCATTAGATTTAATTCCTTTAGAGAAACAAAGAATAATATACGAATACAAGAGGTTAACTCTAGGCAATCCTTTTCCGACAACTCTAGCCGGATAAATAATCCTTTCAGAGCTAATGTCGCTTCTACCTCTACTAATGCTTTTATTAATAATGAAATGAATGTTAATTACAAAAGCCCTTTACCAGATACGAATTATCAAAGTAATGAATCCTCTGTAGGATCTCCTACTCATTCCCAGATGGCTGGGATAAATGTTATTGAAGTTCTCGACTTCTCTGCTAACTTTAAATATCTTGATGAAGAATTTAATGATTCTGATAATCAAGAAAGAAGAGATTGGTTTTTAAAATTAGACAAATCTTTTCGTGATAAACTTCAAAAGGAATGGATAAAAGATCTTCAAATGTATAAATTTAATTTCCCTATCTTTATCAGATTATAGGTGGTATAAGGATGTTTTCCTCACTCTAGTTCTAAAGAGTAGACATTTTGAATATCCTCGATTTGGCAATAGGTGTCAAACCAATTTAAAATAGGGAAATTAGCAGTTAACAATATCCTCTTTTACATCTGCTATAGCAGATAATTACTAATGCAACTAATGGCTCTTATAATACTGTTTCAAAAGCAGATAATACTGTTTCTTAGATAGAATTACTTCCATATTGTTAACTGCTAATTTCCCTATTAGGAGTTTCACTATCCAAATAGGGTGTTAAGACAATTTGGAATGGTCCAAAACATTTCGAGTGATGTTGAAAGTAGAGACCAGGACTTGCATAGTCATACCCGCCATGGAAGATCCGACTGCGATTGGACCATTAAACATAAAAAATGGATTACTTATTGGAGGAACAGACGACCATTCATGCCTTGCAGGCCTATCAACAATGGTAATCCGGTCTCGATTAATGATTATATGCAGTGGTACTATGGAATTACACGACGATTGATTTCACCAGTGGAGTATACCGCAGTGGCCCGAGGTTTTCAACCAGCAAAAATATCTACTCGAGATCTTTTGGTAATATATATATATCACAAATTTTATTTTATAATGTTTGAAAATTGAAACATGAATAACACTCTTTTTTTTTGGGTTACAGGTAGGCTGGTTTCGGAAGCTCAAAATTAGTAAAAGACAGTGCAATATTGATAATAGAGCATCAGTAGAAAGTCATTTGGACCTCACTGAGAAATACATCACTGAAGTGGAGCCTTACATGAAAAACCCTGCTTATCTACAAGATGTGGCCTCAGATGAAAACGTAGAAGTTGAAGAAAGATCTACAAGACGAAGAAGAAGGAGATCCGTAGGACGTGAAGATGGGGGTCCTTCAATGTCTAGAAGTCGGAGAAGACATTCCCCAGCAACGCCATCAGAGTCCCCTTTTCCCTGACAAGGTATTCAACATGGGGTACCTCAGTCTGCTACACGCACGCAGTATGGTGCTGGAAATAGTATGAAATTTACAAAATTATACTTGTAAATATGACATTAAGTGGATTTACATTTATTTAGTTATTATAATTTTTTTTATAACATGTGACAGATGCTTCCACGTCTGAATTTTTGGGTAACACACAACCAACTGCATGTGGTGTAAATCCACTTAATGTCTTATTTACAAGTGTAATTTTGTAAATTACATACCATTTCCAGCACTATACTGCGTGCGTGGTGCAGACTGGGGTACCCCATGTTGAATACCTTGTTAGGGAAAAGAGGACTCTGATGGCGTTGCTGGGGAATGTCTTCTCCGACTCCTAGACGTTGAAGGACCCCCTTCTTCACGTCCTACGGATCTCCTTCTTCTTTGTCTTGTAGATATTTTCTCAACTTCTACGTTTTCATCTGAGACCACATCTTGTAGATAATCAGGGTTTTCCATGTAAGGCTCCACTTCAGTGATGTATTTCTCAGTGAGGTTCAAATGACTTTCTACTGATGCTCTATCATCAATATTGCACTGTCTTTTACTAATTTTGAGCTTCCGAAACCAGCATACCTATAACCCAAAAAAAATGAGTGTTATTCATGTTTCAATTTTCAAACATTATAAAATAAAATTTGTGATATATATATATATTACCAAAAGATCTCGAGTAGATGTTTTTGCTGGTTGGAAACCTCGGGCCACTGCGGTATACTCCACTGGTGAAATCAATCGTCGTGTAATTCCATAGTACCACTGCATATGGTCATTCGAGACCGGATTACCATTGTTGATAGGCCTGCAAGACATGAATGGTCGTCTGTTCCTCCAATAAGTAATCCATTTTTTATGTTTAATGGTCCAATCGCAGCCGGATCTTCCCTAACGGGTATGAATATGCAAGTCCCGATCTCTACTTTCAACATCACTCGGAATGTTTTGGACCATTCCAAATTGTCTTAACACCCTATTTGGATAGTGAAGCTCCACTATCCAAATATTGATCAGTGGACATTGTGACCTCCAATTTTGGGTCAAACAACGAGGTCCAAGACTCGAGATCTCCTCAGCTTGCTCATCATAGGGTTCCTAGATTAACTGTAATGATACACACAAAAAAATTAATTTTCTTCAAACACACTTATATATTTGTGCGAATCATTATAACAATAACTTACTTGGCCATCAGACAAACGATCAAATATGTCGCGATATAAACGAATCGAGTTGCTCGCACTTTCAGTGTGACTGTGATAATGTATCCACCTATAATTTAAGTAGGTATCACAATAAGTATGCATATCCAAACGAATGTTATGCTATTTATAGACAAATGTGTTTAGAGAAAAATACCTAGCCCCATACGGTGGAAGCCCCAAATTGCGACCATCTATACTCACGATGGGTCCTTCTAAGAGCATAGGATATACGTTCCTTGGTTGTATTGGTATTATCCTTGACCATGCCCATATCTATTGTATTCATGGGTAAATTAGTTTCAACATACAGCTAATCAATGATTTGTTTAGAAGTAATTAAAACTAATCAAGAATTACCTGCAACAAGCATAATGCTCCAGCGATGGGCTTGCCATTAGCGTGGCAAGCCATACAGAGTTCGCGATATAAATTCGCTAATACAGCACTTCCCCAGTTGTATTCCCTTCATGTATTCACGTTCTCCAGAAAATACAAATACACTAACGGGACATAATTCCGAGTGTGGTCGGGGATCATTAATGTCCCCAGAAGTAAAAGTGCACACCCCCGTGCATATTGATCAACTATCTCCTGTGGTGATTCGTTGTTAATAGCAATATCATTTGTCAACATATTCCTCAGAGAAGAAAATAGGATCGCACTCATGCCCTTAAATCAATGTGTTGTTGTTGATGCCCAAAAGCTCATTACACTTAGCTTGTCAGTCACCGAAATTAAGTTTTTCATCTTTGCATATAATGGTCTCTACTTCTATGGGTAATCCCCACAAAATAGCAACATCTTGTAGTGTGATGGTGGCCTCTACGACGGGAAAATGGAATGTGTGCGTCTCTCGACGCCATCTCTCCACTAATGCAGTGATAAGATGTTGATCAAATCTGAATGACCCACAACGAAGTGGACCGTAAAAACTCATCGTCTTTAATCTCTCCACTACACGGGGGTGAAGTACAATCTTTCTAGGATCGGAGTCATCTTGCCTGAATGTCAAAAACACTCAATCGCCTCCTTGGTATGTACTGAGCACAGTTTCACTTGATTCTCGATTAATACGGTCTAGTCTCGAGCGATGTTCATTTTGCATGGTGAGTACAGATCGGCTCGCCGGTCCATATAATAGTGTCTCTTTTGCAGCATCCGTCCTGTAAAATATTAAACTCAGACACATAAATGATAGTGTATATTAAACCATAAAGTCGTCTATAATTACAACATCCGCGTAAATGTAATATGAAACCATAAATAATATATAAGAGTTTTACAAAAAACTTTTAACTAACGGATGTACATCTCATTTTTCACATTAAAAGCTTACAGTGCATGTCCAAAATGAAATCCTATAGATATCATTAGATACAACAAGTTGATTCAACAAAGGGGTTCAGAACATCAATGCGAAGGTCCAGCTCTATCTTGGGCTTGGTATTGTTGTTTAGCGCGGGTTTGGGTCCAATCCATCTCATTGTGAATTCTGGACGTCACATCTCGACCACGACGCCTTATCCTGCAATCTGGATTATGCCTCAGTTGGAAATTGGATTCATCCCACTCCTCAGGATTCAGTAATGGCTCAAAAAACCTAGATGTGTAAGTCGAAGTATACACATTTGTACTGTAACAGTCGGGCACATACACACTTGGATCAATCCTGAATTGTCTACACACCTCCAATGCATGCGAGCATTGGATACCATCCAACTTCCATAGCCCGCAATCGCACTCTCATCTCGATAATGCAACTCTGTATGTGCGATACTGTACTGAGCCATTAATACAAGTAGAAACTCTGGCTGATCCCACCTCATGATTAAAAAGGTCTACTCGATGTTTTATCCCCTCTCGCTGCGCTGAATCAAACCTGTCATTAACATAATCAGACCACATCCGATTTTTCAACACTAAAATCCCTGCTTCTTTAGCACGTTCCATAAATGCATTTTTGGATCGTGTGAAAGTTGCACTGACGATGGCTGTGATTGGGAGGCATCGTGCACCCTTAAGAACACCATTGATGCATTCAGAGATATTAGTTGTCATAACACCGAAAGGGTGTCCTCCATCATGGCAAAATGTCCACTTGGTAGGATCGATGTTTCGTAGATACTCATGACCTTCTTCACTTAAAACTCGTATTTCGTTCATCCTTATCTCAAAATGTCTTACAGACAATGCTCTTCCCGCAACATAACACAAGTCCTTCAGCTTTTGACTTTTGAACTGAGTATTGAAATTTGAAGCAACATGTCTTAAACAATAACGGTGCACTCCTCTTGGTGGTGAAAATGCTGGGACTTCGTCCACTGCCTTCAGTATACCCTTATGTCTATCGGAAATAAGGCGTACCCCCTCCACATCACCGACAACACGTGTGGCTAACATATTAAGAAACCATTTCCAAGACTTATAACTTTCATCGTCAACAATGGCATATGCTATTGAAATGATCTTCTGATTGGAATCAAGGGTGTTAGCAATCAACAATTTGTGTTTATACTTAGTGTAAAGGTGAGTACCATCTACACAAAGTATTTTGCGACAATGCATGAATGCTTCAATGCATGGCTTGAATGCCCAGAAGACATAGCCCAACGTGTACACATTCCACTCAATCGTATCCTTGTGCTTCCACTCCACAATGGTCCCGGGATTGTATTTCTGCAAGGCTCTCATATACTTGGGCAAATAATGTACGAAGTGCGGAATAATAGGAATAAGAGTGGAATAATAAGAATAAGCCATAAGGAACAACAAAGATTAATAGGAATTTAAGCTTACACAATACAGTAATGGATAAATAGAAAATCTTACAGTAGTAGATGGAATACAGATTGAGAAGTTGCAGGAAATTAGACAGGGAAATATTACAGGAAGTGGAGGGATTTTCTAAACTTGTAAGCTCTTAGCTTTTTACTTGCCCTCTGAAAGGGAATACTGACGAATCTTTTCCTGAATCACCAACTGCCTCTCAAATGGCTGGAATATTTCCCTGTCTAATTTCCTGCAACTTCTCAATCTGTATTCCATCTACTACTGTAAGATTTTATATTTATCCATTACTGTATTGTGTAAGCTTAAATTCCTATTAATCTTTGTTGTTCCTTATGGCTTATTCTTATTATTCCACTCCTATTCCTATTATTCCTCACTTCGTACAAAATGGTATCAGAGCCATTTAGTGTATTATTTTGGGGGGAGAGAGAGAGAGATATTTTGAATTCCTACTGCTATTTATATTAAATTAATTACTCCTGACTTGGATTAGAGCGTTGGTCAGCCGTGAAATGCGTTGGTAAGTCTTGTTTTGGTGTTCCAGGTGGTGGTCCCGATTTATCCAAGATCAATTGAAATTAACCTTAATATTTTACAGTATTTATGGCTTTCAAATTTAGATCAATCTTTTCCAAAAATAATAATACTAATAATTCTGGTATTGTTAGTTCACATGAAATTACTTTTCCCCAAAACTATTCCAATTGGACTATTCCTGAGCAGCAAATTGAAAGTATTTATCATATTGGTATGCTTAGTTTCAAAACTGCTTACTCCATTAAAACTCATGAAGAAACGATTTCCATTAATGAAGAATTTCAAAGTATTCCTTTATTATCAAATGTTTCTATAAAAAAATACCTTGAAAAAGGTTACAGGTACATTCATTTTGGTTTAATTCAAGTTGCTATTAAACCTCTTGTTCATATTGGAGTTGATGCTCCTGTTTATGTGGCTTTAAGAGATAACAGGTTAAAAAGATACAAAACTTCTCTTTTATCCATGATCCAAACCAATGTTTGCAATGGCCATATGTATTTCAACTGTGCTCCTAATTTCTCTGTTGATCTTACTGATCCTCTGGTTAATGATTCGATTATTCTTGACGTTCATCTACAAGGTGATGAGTTCAAAGAAACCTGCAAAAACTTTGCTGTAATTTATAGAATTTACTTTAGAGTCATGTCTTCTCAATTAAATCCAAAATTTCTTTTAACTCCTACCTCTAAAGATGAAACTGTTTTACTTCAAATTGAAGCAGACAGTCCTACATTTTTTGTCCCCAAAAGACTCAAATGGAGTGAAATAACTATTCCTAATGAATTTATAATCCATACTCCCCAAATTCCTAGGAATCTCACTAAAAGTGAAGTTTCCGAAATCATCGAAGAACCTGACGACAGGGTTTTATTGAGATTCAATTCTTTTAGAGAAAATAAAAACAATATTCGTATTCAAGAAGTCAGATCTAGAAATTCTTTTTCAGAAGCCTCTACTTCTAGACCCAATATTTATAATCCTAATCTTAAGGTCGATTTCAAAACCCCCCCTCCCTGATACTAATTATCATAATGAAAATACTGACGAATCTTTTCCTGAATCACCAACTGCCTCTCAAATGGCTGGAATCAATATGATTTCCCATGCTAATTTTTCTATTAATTTTAAATATCTTGAGCAAGATTTTAATGATCCAGATGAAAAAGAAAGAAAAGACTGGTTTATGAAACTTGATGAACCCATTCGTAATAAACTTCAGGAAGAATGGATCATAAGTTTACATAAGCTCAAATCTCAAATTCTTATTCTCGATTGGTTCAATGCCTACTGTCAAATCGAGGATATTCAAGATGTTTACTCCCTTGATCAGATTAATGTTCAAACTAGTCTTTACAAAAAATGGAACCTAGTTTCTGGAACCACTCTCACTGCTATTCATCCTCCTTTACAAAGTTTCAAAATCTCTGTTCCTGAAGGAGAAGTTATTGCTACACCTTTCAAAACAGGAAGAAAAGGAACTAATAATCCAACTATGGAAGATATCCGAAAAATTCATGAGCAAAACAATTTTTCTAATCAAATCATGCATACTATTGCTAATCAAATTGATCATTTGTCAAACAAAGTTGATTCTAAAGCTTCTATTACTAAATTTCCCAATGATAACTCCAGCCCTCATTTTATTCCTAGAAATCTTCCAGGAAATATTGAAGATCAAATAAAATTCCCTTCAAATTCCAATCTTATTGATAGAATTACTAAAAGAATCTCTACAGAAGCTTCTACTTCTGGTACTAAAAATATTAATTGTCTGGATAAAGATAAAGACTCTGAAGACAGTGAAGCGGATACTAAAGATCAATTCGATATTAATAGAATAAAATTCAACTCTGGGAAGAAGAATTATTACAACAGATCAACTCCTCCTGACGTTCAATTCGAAGAACATAGTCAAACAAAGAATTCCAAATACGATGGAAATTACATCCATGAATGGAATATAGATGGAAAATCCGAATACGAATACTCAATACTCTTCAAGAAATGGGATTGGCCAGAAAATGGCATACAAACTTCAAAACATTACTGAAGAAACTATTGCTGCTTTAATTGTTTCTGGATTTACAAGTCAACTCAAAAATTGGTGGGATCATTCTATTGATCATGCTAATAAACAAATAATTCTTAGTCATACTGCTATTTGTGAAAAAGAAGATGGCACCCTTACTACAAAGTCTGATGCCTGTGATTTTTTAATTATTACTATAGGCATGTATTTCATTGGTAACCCTAAAGAAGAACTTGATTCCACTCAAATAGTTCTCTCAAGTCTTAATTGTCCAACTCTTTCATACTATACATGGTACAAAGATGTAAAAGAGTAGACATTTTGAATATCCTCTCTTAATGTCATCGAAGCAGGAACGAAGTTGTAAGCGGAAATATAAACATTTTATTCATAAAATTGAATAACAATTACAGAAATTATAGAAACATAAAGACTTACAGGAGTAATCGTAAAAACGACAATGAAGCACTAGGATAGAAAACTTTTAAAAGAGAGAGAGAGAAGAGGGCGAGTATCAACTCAAGCGTGCCCTTCTAAAACACAAACCAAGTCCTTATATAGACAGGGCGGACTTGTAACAGAAATAAACAATGAAAAAGAAAAACTAAATCCACCAATAGGAGAGGCGGAGAGGGGTCCATTTGCATAGTGGATGCGTAGTGGGTATCGTCTTTATTTATTACTTTTGACTATTGTGACGAATTTTGAGTGGAGCTTTGAGTGTGGGACCGACGGCTTCACTGTATGGGAGCAGCTGGCAAAGCTTTTAGTGTAGTTTAGTTGTGGGACCGGCTGCTTCACTGTATGAGGGCATCTTGTGTCGGCCAAGTATGAATACGTCGTCTTTTGTACCTGTATTGAGTATTTGAGTAATAACCAGGTATTTTAGATATCGCTTTACGCTCATTTATCCAAAATATTGATATTCCTGTTTTTTGGAAGAAACTTTGAGTATTTGACAGGAAATTTAGACATCACAAATTCGTTCATTTGTCTAAATTTTTAATGTTCCTATCAATTTGATTTTTCTATTTAAAGAAAAGGGTCTTGGGCACAGGGCCCACCAAATAAATCATCAAAATCATGATCGGAACTGGCTGGGTCGGAGTCCATTTCTGACCCGGATTTCTTTTTGGCTTTCAAGAATTGTTTGGCTAATTTTTGGAATAGTTTCTGATCCTCTTCGTCTAGATCAGAATCAGAAGAGGCTTCTTTCTTGATTTTTGATTTATTTTTTGAAGAAGAGGCTTGATGTCGAATTTTTGGAGAGGAGGAAATCTTGGATGATTTGCTAGGAGTAGGAGGAGGTCCGAAACAAATATCGAAACCTTGAGTATTGGATTGTCTTGGATTAGACATAGTTCGTTGGGATGGAGTATTGGATTGTCTTGGATTAGACACAGTTTGTTGGGATGGAGATGCCTCCTTTTCCCAGCTTGGTTTTTCGCCTGTGTCAAAAAACCTGTTGACAACACAAGTATCACAATATTTATCAGAATAATTTACCCACCACTTTACTTTAAATTCTCTGATGATAGAGATGATGTATGGCTGGGGGTAGAATTGTTTGAATGAGTAATTCCAACATAGGATCCATGGTACTTTGAATTCTGCAAAGAACATCAGGTGTCTCCTGAATGGTTCTTCTTTGGATCTGACAAGAAATTGTTGTTGGGCTAATTTGACTGAGGTTGGTAACATCTCTGTAATTGGTCCAAAAATCCTCCACCATTCGGTAAACCAAACTGGGAAGGCGTTATTTATAAAATCTGATTTAAAGGTAAAGAACCAGGAATGGTCAAAGGACCTCATGAGGAAGGCCCTAAACCAGACGTTCTTGTAATCGGGATAACTATACCCTCTCGGGTTGTAATTTTGAGTAAATGACCTGTTTTCATAAGGCCGAGTCCAATCGTTGAATTTTAAAACTCTTTTGATAATGCATTTTGAGTAAGCGATCTTGTTCTTATCTTCCGGATGATAGGTATGAGTAATTCTGCTGCTCCTGAGTCTACAAGGATGTATTCATAGAACTCTTGGGTCTTTAGAGGATTGTCGTTAACCATTGACAATCAGGTGGGAAGATATTTTGAGTAAGCTCAACTAGCTTGGATAAGTTTCCTAATACAGTAAGAGTAGTAGGAGTAATATGCACAACTTCTGGTTTAAGAAAATAGCCATTTTTTAGTGGGATAACCTGGGCTTTGATTTGGGTAGTTGGAAAAGAAGGAGCTGGTTGAGTAATTGCTCCGGCATATGATGGAGCTGGAATGTCTTCTAAAGACTTGAATTGATTGTCATTGCTGAAATTGGTAATTGCTCTTTGAGTATAGTAACTAGGAGTAGTTGATCTAGGTCTCTGCATTCCTTGAATTCTGCAAAAATTCTCTCGTTAGAAAATCAGGGAGGCAGTTATCCTCTCCCTTGATATATTCAATATCAAAATCAAAATTTGATAAAATTGCTTGACATCTGGCAAATATTTGTTTTGATACGATGTTTTTTACATCGTTTTGAAGTATCTCTTTAGCAGATTTACAATCAATTCTAAGGAGAAATCTTTTGTTAAAAATGTCGCTCTGAAATTTGGATATACAAAGAACAATAGATAAAACTTCCTTTTTAACAGTGGAGTAGTTTAGCTGGGGTCCAGTCCAGCTACCTGAGTGAAATCTTACTAACTGTTCTTTTGAAACAGTATTATCTGCTTCTGTTTTGTTAACTTGCTTTAAGATCCCCCCGAAACCGAAGTCAGAGGCATCTGTTTCTATTATCATAAAAGCATCCTTTTTAGGTATTCCTAAACAGGGCAAAGACTTAACTTGTTTCTTGATAGATTTTACTATATTAGTATGGGTATATGTCTAAGCTGGTGGATTCTTTTTTAATCTTTGAAACAAGGGGTTGCAAATTATGCGAAGCTTGGGGAAAAAGTCTGAGATATAATTTAAGCAGCCTAGAAATCTTTGTAGCTGAGTCTTTTCTTTTATAATATCGGGAAATTTGTCAGCAAAATCAATGGCTCTAGCTATTGGTTTGATAGTTCCTCTAAATATATCGTGACCAAGGAATCTAATTTTTGTTTGAAATTTTTTTATTTTCTGGGCGGATATCGCTAAACCATTTTTCTTTGCTATTTGTATAAAAATATTTAAGTGTTTAAAGTGTTGATCTATATTTTTAGAGTAAATAAGTACATCATCAATATAACAGATAGAGAAATCTGAATAGTTATTAAAAATATCATTCATAATATTCTGGAATTCTGAAGGAGCATTTTTTAGCCCAAAAGACATTACATTCCATTCATAATGTCCAAAAGGGACAGTAAAGGCTGTTTTATATTTATCCTTTTCGTCAACCTGTATTTGCCAAAATCCTGATTTTAAATCAAATTTAGAAAACACACAGGCATTCTGAAGTCTATTAATAAGGTCCCTTTTATTAGGGATGGGATATCTAATTCATTCTAAAACTTCGTTGAGAGGTTTATAATTGATAACAAGCCTAGGAACTCCTCTTTCTTTTTCAGCTTGATTATTAACATAAAAAGCTGCACAGCTCCAAGGAGACTTAGAATGTCTGATAAGTTTTTTGTTTAATAAGGAATCTATTTCTTTTTTACAGGTATTTAACAAATCATGGTTCATTTGTATAGGTCTTGCTTTAGTAGGAATGAGTTTTTCGTTAAAATTTGTGATGTAAGGAAGAGAAACCGTATGTTTCTTTCTTTCCCAAAAAGCATTAGGTAGGTCGGAACAGACCTCTTGTTTGATTTTTGAATCTAAATCTAAAATTTTCTTTTGTGTAGATTCGCTTTTCAAATCTTCTTCTATTTTTAAGTAAGTAATTTCTTCTTTAAGGGTTTGGATATGTAATTTTTTATTTTGAATAGAATTGATTTGTTTATAAACAAAATGATTCTGCAGAAGGGACATTTCCCTATCTTTAATAGGATTTAAGAATTTAAAATTTATATCTTTTCCCATAATATTAGTAGTGATTCCATTACCATTAACCATAAAAGGATATATGGTAGTTAGGAAAGGATTTCCTAAAATAATGTTTTGATTAAGATTTTTAACAAGTATGAAAGGTGTTTTAAAACAATACCCTTCATTACAAATATGGGAATTAGTAAGTTTGTATTCTATATTTAAGGGGGTAGCATTAGCTGCTACAAGTCTTTCATTAGTTTTTTCATAATATTTAGAAGGTATAAGCCCTTCTCTTATGCAGTTTTGATCTGCTCCGCTGTCGATTAAACAGGAAACATTGATACGGAAGTCATTAACAACCAAAGTAATAACCGAATACCATTTTTGATAAGTGATACTTTGAATGGCTAATTCAGTTATTCTATTATCTTCTTTTGTTTGTTCTAAAGGTGGGTTTGAGCTTTCTGGTTTTTCATGTTGTAAGTCTTGCGGTATTTCTATTTTCGAGAAATCATATTTTGCTAGGGAAAGTTTTGTCTCTATTTCTAGATCTTTGGTATGTAATGTAGTAATCTCCTTTTGTAAATTATTGATTTCAAATTTAAGATTATTAATTTCTTTTCTTAGATCATTAGTGGAGACAGTCATAGAGGTTTGACTAGAGATGGAAGAAGTTGGTACTTTGCTTAGTATTTTGGTGATGCTAAAGGGTTCAAGATTATTCATTAATTTATTAGTCTTTTTATCACCAGTTTTTTCTTTGCTTAAGACTAGTTCCTTTAGTCTGACAAGATAATTATGTCTATCCTCAGGATTAGGAACCTTTTCTATGAGATCGAAAAGAAGTTCTTGTTCCGAGTTGTCATTAGTGATGACATTTATGGATAAAGGACAGAATCCATTGCAAGATTCACCACTATCACTAGAGAAAGTTTGAGTAATATTATCATCTGCATTATCCTCTTGTTCAGAGGATTCTGATACTTCCGGAGTGTCAGAAATCATAAGAGCAGATATTTTTTGTTTAAGATCATCGTCATTTTGAAAGATTTCGCCAATCTTTTTCTTAAGGGGGCATACATCTGCTTTATGTCCCTTTTTATGGCATTTATAACAAGTGGGTTGATAGTTCTTTTCTTTGTTAAAACTTTTCTTGAAAGGTTTTGTATTAGGCTTCTTTTGTTCAAAAGTTTTATCATTTTTAAAGAACCTTTTCTTTTTATGAGGTTTTGAAGAATTTTTTAACCTTTTCTTTTTCGAAGAAGGGGCTTGGATTTTTTGTAAACCAAAGGCTTCGCAAAATGTTCCAATTTCCTTTTTATAACTAGATTTTTCTTTACCATATCTATTTTGGATTTTGAGTTCAGAACATAGAAGTAAACCTTCCTTTTTTATAAAAGCAAATAGTTGTCCGTAAGTAATTTCATTAAAATTTACTACATCACAAGCTTCTTTTAATTTTTGATGTATTCTAGTGCCAAATAATCTTGGTAAGCCTGCGATGAATCTTTCTTTCCAGAAAGGGGCATTACAGTCAGATCTCTTTAAAACTAGAGTGAGGAAAACATCCTTATACCACCTATAATCTGATAAAGTGGGACAAGAAAGATTTGAAAGAACAATTTGGCTAGATTCGTTATCTTCTCTAGGATTTCCTATGAAATACATAGCTATAGTTATGATGAGATAATCCGCAGCATCGGATTTTATAACTATGGAACCATCTTCCATTTCACTAGTAGAAGTATGTTGATAAATGTTCATTTTATCAGTTTCATTAGTTGAGTTATCCCACCAATGTTTTAGTTGGCCAGTGAAACCAGAGACTATAACAGCGGCAGTCTGATCTTGAGTGAGATTCGATTTTATACCGTAGGCCATTCCGGCCATTCCCATTTCTTGTAAGGTATTTATAATTTCATTTTCAGATTTTCCATCAATGTTCCATTCTTGGATTGATGTTCCGTTAAATTTGGAAGTTTTGAATTGGGAACGTTCTTCATATTGTATGTCAGGAGGATTAGGTTTGCTATAGTGATTTTTGAAACCAGTATTGTACCTTATTCTATTAATACTTGGATCTTCATCCGAATCTTCTAGAGCATTTATATCTCTATCTAAACAACTAATATTTTCATTAGTGTTGGAAGAGGAAGCTAAAGCAGCAAGTTGGCTATTGATCTTACTAACTATACTTTCATTAGTAACTAATTTAGTTTTGAGTTTCTTTTCAATATTTTCAGGGATACTGATGGACTTGAAATGAGGCGTAGAAAGATTGTTAGGAAAATTACTCGGGTTTTGAATACTAAAAGCTTTAGAGTCAATCTTATTGGATAATAAATCAACTTGGTCGGCAATAGTATGAAGAATTTGATTAGAAAAATTGTTTTGTTCATGAATTTTTCTAATATCTATCATAGTAGGAGGATCCGAACCACTCCTACCAGTTTTGAAAGGAGCAGCAATGACCTGTTCATCAGCTACTTGTATTTTTATGCTTTGCAAAAGGGGATGTATAGCAGTGATATTATTTCAAAACAATTTAATCAATTTTTCCTCTACTGATGATGATAATAATGATTGTAATGATGATTTCCGTCCTTTCTCTCTTAATGTTATTACAAAAGAAAGTAACGAACAAGAACTTCTCTTTGATCTCATTGAGAAAGTTCCTAATCAAGAAGATCGTGATAAGTATCTTCTCCGACTTAGAGATCTTGTTCTTACTAATGAGAAACCAAAAAAGGAAAAACTCCTTCAAAATCTTGAACCATTTAGCATTACGAAACTCTTTGAGAAAACTCCTTCTTCCTCTATTTCTAAACAAATTTCTACTGATGATCTTAAGAGAGAAATCAATACTCTTAAAAAGGAAGTATGTCTTTTACAAAAGGATATCATTAATCTTCATACTAAAGATTTAGAATTAGAAACTAGAATTTCTTTACTAAAGAAAAATGATACTGAAATTAATGATCAATTGATCTCACCAAACATTTTGACAAACTAGAAGAACCTCAAGATCAAGAAGATCATTTTAAATCTATTCAAGCTATAGAAAGAATTTCTTTTCAAAAATGGTATTCTATAATAACACTTGTTGTAAATGATTTTAAAATCAATATTCCTTGTCTCATTGACAGTGGAGCCGACCAAAATTGTATTAAAGAAGGACTTGTGCCTTCCAAATATTATGAAAAATCTAATGAAAGATTAGTTGCTGCTAACACCACTCCCATTTTCATTAAATACAAATTATCTAATGCCCATATTTGTAATCAAGGTTATTGTTTCAAAACTCAATTCATTCTAGTTAAAAATCTCAATCAAGAAGTAATTCTTGGTACTTCTTTTCTAACCACCATTTATCCTTTTCTCGTCAACGGTAAAGGAATTTCCACTAATATCATTGGAAAAGATATTTCCTTCAATTTCATTACTCTCATCAAAGAGAGAGAAATTTCTCTTCTTCAAAATCATTTTATTTCTAAACAGATTAATTCTATTCAAAATAAAAAAACAACATATTTGTTATCTTCAAGAAGAAATCCCTTATCAAAAGATTGATGAACAATTAAAAACAAAGACATTCAGAATAAGATTTTAGAATTTGGAGAAAAAATAAAATCTGAAGTATGTTATGATTTACCCAATGCTTTCTGGGACAGAAAGAAACATGTTGTTTCTCTCCCTTACATTCCAAAATTCAATGAAAAGGATATTCCTACTAAAGCCAAACCTATTCAAATGAATCATAACCTTATGAATACCTGCAAAGAAGAAATCAATTCCCTTCTAAAAAAGAAACTCATTAGGCCTTCCAAGTCTCCTTGGAGTTGTGCAGCTTTTTATGTCAACAATCAAGCCGAAAAGGAACGAGGTGTCCCTAGACTTGTCATTAATTACAAGCCCCTTAATGAAGTTCTTGAATGGATTAGATATCCTACTCCTAATAAAAGAGATCTTATTAATAGGCTACACAAGGCCCGTATCTTTTCCAAGTTTGACCTCAAGTCTGGATTTTGGCAAATACAAATTCAAGAGCATGATAAATACATAACAGCTTTTACAGTACCGTTTGGTCATTATGAATGGAATGTAATGCCTTTTGGCTTAAAAAAATGCTCCTTCTGAATTTCAAAACATCATGAATGATATCTTCAATACCTATTCTGATTTTTCTATTGTTTATATTGATGATGTTCTTATTTTTTCTCAAGATATTGATCAGCATTTCAAACATCTCAACATCTTTTTACAAATTGTAAAAAGAAATGGTTTAGCTATATCTGCTTCAAAAATCAAACTCTTTCAAACAAAAATTAGATTTCTTGGCCACGAAATTATTCGTGGGACTATCAAACCAATTGCTAGAGCAATTGAGTTTGCTGACAAATTTCCTGATGTTATCAAAGATAAAACTCAATTACAAAGATTTCTAGGTTGTTTGAATTACATCTCTGATTTTTTCCCAAAACTTAGGATTATTTGTAAATCACTTTTTCAAAGATTAAAAAAAGACCCACCTATTTGGACTCAAGAACATACTAATATTGTTAAGAAGGTCAAATTACAAGTTAAATCACTTCCTTGTCTTGGAATTCCTAAACCCGACTCTTTCATGATCATCGAAACTGATGCTTCTGACCTCGGTTATGGGGGGAATTCTAAAACAAAAAATCCTTATCAAAGAGGAACTTGTTAGATTCCATTCTGGAGTATGGCTTGGCCCTCAGCAAAATTATTCAACCATTAAAAAGGAAACTCTGTCTATTGTTCTTTGTATTTCCAAATTCCAAGATGATATTTTTAATAAAAAATTCCTTCTTAAAATCGATTGTAAATCTGCCAAAGAAATACTACAAAAGGATGTTAAAAATATTGTTTCAAAACAAATATTTTCCAGATGGCAAGCCATTTTATCCAGTTTTGACTTTGATATTGAATATATCAAAGGAGAAAATAATTGTTTACCTGATTTTCTAACTAGAGAATTTCTTCAAAATGCAGAAAATTGAGGGTTGTGTGATAAGGTTCCAAACGGTTTTTTCTCCGGTTGAAAGGAATGTTTGAACTGCATGGGCATTGCAATTCTTGATCCCGACTTTATGCCACCATTTGATTTTGTACTCACGAACAATTGAAACTGGATATGGTTTTTGGAAGTGTTGTTTGAATGCATAGCTCCAACAAAGTATCCATGGAACTTTGAACTCGGCATAGAAGAGAATCACTTTCTTGCATTGCTCACCAGGAGCTTTTTGAGTAAAAACTAAAAGTCCTTGTTGGACTTCTGAAGGCAAAATATTTGGAAGAGGTCCAAAGTCCTTCCACCAATCCAAGAACCAGACAGGAAAAACATTTTTGACAAAGCTGGTATGGAATGTGAAGAACCATGAATGATTAAAAGGTCTTAAGAGAAATGCTTTGAACCAAGCCATCTTGTAATCAGGATAGGTGTATCCTTTGGGAGAAAACGGCTTTGAAAAATTTCTTTCTGAGAAAGGAAAAGTCCATTCACTTGAACGGAAGACCTTTTTAATAATACACTTTGAAAAGGAGATTTGACTCGGGTTTTGAGGATCCATATTGTGAATTAATTCAATAGAACCAGAGTCAACTAAAATGGATTCGTAGAATTTTTTAGTTTTTCGGACATCGTCGGAATACCATTGACATCCTTCGGGAAAATAATTTTTTATGATGTTATTGAGTTTATTAAGACTTTAAATATCAGCATAAATGGTTGGAGTAATGTGCTGATCATTTGGTTTTGAAAAGTAAACAGCTTGAGTTCCACTTTGAGTTTGAGAATTTACCTGATGAGATGAAGAGGATTCTCCTTTAATCGGGGTCTTTGGAGCTGGACTTTGAATTGTTTGTGCAAAAGTAAGAGGAGGAAATGAGTCAAGTGATTAAAGGTTGCAAGCGATTTTGAATAATTATCTGGCGATTGCATCCTTGGTCCTGGCATCCTTGGTCTGTTCATTTTCTGCATTTTGAAGAAATTCTCTAGTTAGAAAATCAGGTAAACAATTATTTTCTCCTTTGATATATTCAATATCAAAGTCAAAACTGGATAAAATGGCTTGCCATCTGGCAAATATTTATTTTGAAATAATATTTTTAACATCCCTTTGTAGTATTTCTTTGGCAGATTTACAATCGATTCAAAGAAGGAATTTTTTATTAAAAATATCATCTTGGAATTTGGAAATACAAAGAACAATAGACAGAGTTTCCTTTTTAATGGTTGAATAATTTTGCTGAGGGCCAAGCCATACTCCAGAATGGAATCTAACAAGTTCCTCTTTGATAAGGATTTTTTGTTTTAGAATTCCCCCATAACCGAGGTCAGAAGCATCAGTTTCGATGATCATGAAAGAGTCGGGTTTAGGAATTCCAAGACAAGAAAGGGATTTAACTTGTAATTTGACCTTCTTAACAATATTAGTATGTTCTTGAGTCCAAATAGGTGGGTCTTTTTTTAATCTTTGAAAAAGTGGTTTACAAATAATCCTAAGTTTTGGGAAAAAAACAGAGATGTAATTCAAACAACCTAGAAATCTTTGTAATTGAGTTTTATCTTTGATAACATCAGGAAATTTGTAAGCAAACTCAATTGCTCTAGCAATTGGTTTGATAGTCCCACGAATAATTTCGTGGCCAAGAAATCTAATTTTTGTTTGAAAGAGTTTGATTTTTGAAGCAGATATAGCTAAACCATTTCTTTTTACAATTTGTAAAAAGATGTTGAGATGTTTGAAATGCTGATCAATATCTTGAGAAAAAATAAGAACATCATCAATATAAACAATAGAAAAATCAGAATAGGTATTGAAGATATCATTCATGATGTTGGTCCCAAAAATATTATTTGCGGAAAGCGTTTTATTCTTAATTTTAAGAAAAATCCTTTTTAAAGTGCTAAAATTAATTATGCAGAAATTGAAATAAATAAAGCAAATAAAAGAGACACGAGAATTTAATACGTGTATGAACAAGGTGAGTGTATGGTGTGTTCGTGTATTTCTCTAACTTTTGTGCTCTCTTGCCCATCTTTCTTGTGTTGAACTTTATCACCATGCACTCCTATTTATAGGTGTCAAATAACTAGCCGTTGGAAGCTAGAAATTCAAACATCTACAAATAAAGGAATATAATCAATCATCTTGATTGATTATATGATTGATTGGTTGACTCTTTCTTTGATTGATTCTTCTTTGATCTACAACCAATCTTCATTGATATCAGTTGACTTTCCTTTCTTGATTCTTTTTATCTTTGAATCACAAGATCTTCTTGGTAGAGTAGTCTGGTAGAGCTCATCTGGTAGAGTAGTCTGGTAGAGCTCATCTGGTAGAGTAGTCTGGTACACCTCTTCTTGTCTACCTCATCTGGTCCTCTACTTCATCTGGTCATCTACCTCATCTGGTCCTCTACCTCATCTGGTCCTCTACCTCATCTGGTCTTCTCCCTCATCTGGTCATCTACCTCATCTGGTCCTCTACCTCATCTGGTCATCTACCTCATCTGGTCTTCTACCTCATCTTGTCCCGACCTCATCTTGTCCAGAGCTCATCTTGTCCAAGTCTCCTCTTGTCCAAGACTCCTCTTGTCCAAGTCTCATCTTATCCAAGACTCCTCTTGTCCAAGTCTCCTCTTGTCCAAGTCTCATCTTGTCCAAGACTCATCTTGTCCAAGACTCCTCTTGTCCAAGTCTCATCTTATCCAAGACTCCTCTTGTGCAAGACTCCTCTTGTCCAGGACTCCTCTTGTCCAGGACTCCTCTTGTCCAAGTCTCATCTTGTGCAAGACTCCTCTTGTCCAAGTCTCATCTTGTCCAAGACTCCTCTTGTGCAAGACTCCTCTTGTGAAAGACTTCTCTTGTCCAAGACTCATCTTGTGCAAGACTCCTCTTGTCCAAGACTCATCTTGTCCAAGACTCCTCTTGTCCAAGACTCATCTTGTCCAAGACTACTCTTGTCTGGGACTCCTCTTGTCTGGAAATCCTCTTGTCTGGAACTCTTCTTGTCCGGGACTCCTCTTGTCTGGGACTCCTCTTGTCCGGGACTCCTCTTGTCTGGGAACTCCTCTTGTCTGGAACTCCTCTTGTCCGGGACTCCTCTTGTTTGGGACTTCTCTTGTCTTGTCTAATTCCCTTCCCCCTTAGCCTAAGACCTATTCTAGTCCTAGACTAGTTACCAGTTCTTATTTTAACATCTTCAAAACATCTAATCTATATCCCAACAATTTCCCCCTTTTTGATGATGTTAAAATGAAAGAACTGAATTTAAACAAGACAAGAGAAAATTGAAATATTAAGATAAGAAGTCTAATCAAGCAGGGTCAACTGATCTTCCCCCTCAAAATATGCTCAGCTGATATTTGGGGCATAATATCAGCTGGTCTTCTTGTGTATCTGCAGGAAATCAAGTTTTTGGTACCCTTCTGGGTCCAGAGGGGTTAGCACAATATTTTGGAAGCCACAAGAATAGATCATCCCTTCTTGAATCAAGTGATCTTATCTTTCTTCCATACATATCCACAAAAACACACTGAACATAAGAAGCTTTGACATGGTTATTTCTTCTAGAGGCTCTTCTTCTCTTATGAGCTTGTCCAGTAGAAGGAATAACTTGTCTTAATGCAACAATCTTGAAATTTTGTTGATAAGGATAAGTCTTGCTAGAACCATCAAAAGTTCCAGCTGGTCTGGCAGATGACTTAAAAGTCTTCTGCAGCTGAGTAGGAGTCAGCTGGGACTGCTTCTTTTGAGAAGGTCCAGGTTGTTTTCTACTCTGCTGACCTTGCTGAGGTCTTTTAAAATTCCTCCTCTTCCTTTTGGGTTTTTGAGATTTAGAACTCATATGCCCGTTAGGTTGAGTTGCCTGGTCAGCTGACCTCTTACCCTTATCAATAAAATTACTAGACTTTTCTTCTTTCTGAACATGTGAGGATTCAGGTTTGGAATAACCAAGGCCTGTCTTATCATGCTCTCTTTGAGATGAGGCAGCTATGTGTGACACAACATTGTTTGCTGTAGTCAGATGCTCCAGTCTCAGCTTGAGCTTGTCCTCACTATCTTTTACAATTTTATTTTAATGGAAGAGTTCATCGAACTTAGCTTTCAGCAGAGTATATTCATTATTTTTCTCAATGTTTTCAACAAGCAACTTTTCTATCAGCTTAGTTTGTTCATCACATCTAGTTTTCAAGTCAGTGGACTCTTCTACCAGTGTTTGAACCTGTTCAGCTGGTAGATCAGTTGGGTTGCCTAAATATTGTGAAAGCTTCTGATTTTCTGCTTTCAACTTTGTGTTCTCATCTTCCAACTTTTGACAAAGTTGTACAGATTTTTGGAGATCTAATAGCAAATTTTGCGTATAAGACTCCTCTGATTGTTCAGAAAAAGAAGAATAAGAAGAAGAAGAGGGAGTTCGATTACATACCTCATCTGTCATAAGACATATCTCTTCGCTTGGTCCAAAATTTGATGATGAACCAAAAGTGGATACCTCTTCTTCCTCGGCTGTGAAGCTTCTTTTGGAGTGACTCCTAGTGTATCTTTTATTTCTTTTCTTCGAACCCATTTCTCCAAGAAATTATTAGCACAAAAAAAATATTTGGGTTTTTCAAAAAATTGAATCTGTCCTGGTGACCACCAAAAGATTTTCAAAGCAGTGGTCTAGGACACACTGCTCTGATGCCACTTGTTGGTCCCAAAAATATTATTTGAGAAAAGCGTTTTATTCTTAATTTTAAGAAAAATCCTTTTTAAAGTGCTAAAATTAATTATGCAGAAATTGAAATAAATAAAGCAAATAAAAGAGACACGAGAATTTTATAGTGGTTCGGATATAACGATCCTACATCCACTCTCCCTTTCACCAAAGGGGTCTCACTCACTAACCAACTTACTTACTACTGGAATTGGGAAGTACCAGCTCCTTCGTACAACTTACAACAACCTTTCAATTTGGTGAATAGGCTGAGTAATATTCCAACTAGAACTCCTACAAGAGTAGATATAATACGTGTATGAACAAGGTGAGTGTATGGTGTGTTCGTGTATTTCTCTAACTTTTGTGCTCTCTTGCCCGTATTTCTTGTGTTGAACTTTATCACCATGCACTCCTATTTATAGGTGTCAAATAACTAGCCGTTGGAAGCTAGAAATTCAAACATCTACAAATAAAGGAATATAATCAATCATCTTGATTGATTATATGATTGATTGGTTGACTCTTTCTTTGATTGATTCTTCTTTGATCTACAACCAATCTTCATTAATCTTCATTGATATCAGTTGACTTTCCTTTCTTGATTCTTTTTATCTTTGAATCACAAGATCTTCTTGGTAGAGTAGTCTGGTAGAGCTCATCTGGTAGAGTAGTCTGGTAGAGCTCATCTGGTAGAGTAGTCTGGTAGAGCTCATCTGGTAGAGTAGTATGGTACACCTCTTCTTGTCTACCTCATCTGGTCCTCTACTTCATCTGGTCATCTACCTCATCTGGTCCTCTACCTCATCTGGTCCTCTACCTCATCTGGTCCTCTACCTCATCTGGTCTTCTCCCTCATCTGGTCATCTACCTCATCTGGTCCTCTACCTCATCTGGTCATCTACCTCATCTGGTCTTCTACCTCATCTTGTCCCGACCTCATCTTGTCCAGAGCTCATCTTGTCCAAGTCTCCTCTTGTCCAAGACTCCTCTTGTCCAAGTCTCATCTTATCCAAGACTCCTCTTGTCCAAGTCTCCTCTTGTCCAAGACTCCTCTTGTCCAAGACTCATCTTGTCCAAGACTCCTCTTGTCCAAGTCTCATCTTATCCAAGACTCCTCTTGTGCACGACTCCTCTTGTGCAGGACTCCTCTTGTCCAAGTCTCATCTTGTCCAAGACTCCTCTTGTGCAAGACTCCTCTTGTCCAAGTCTCCTCTTGTGCAAGACTCCTCTTGTCCAAGACTCCTCTTGTCCAAGACTCATCTTGTCCAAGACTCATCTTGTCTGGAACTCCTCCTGTCTGGAACTCTTCTTGTCTGGGACTCCTCTTGTCTGGGACTCCTCTTGTCTGGGACTCCTCTTGTCCGGTACTCCTCTTATCTGGGAACTCCTCTTGTCTGGAACTCCTCTTGTTCGGGACTCCTCTTGTCTGGGACTTCTCTTGTCTTGTCTAATTCCCTTCCCCTTTAGCCTAAGACATATTCTAGTCCTAGACTAGTTACCAGTTCTTATTTTAACATCTTCAAAACATCTAATCTATATCCCAACACATGATGTTTTGAAATTCAGAAGGAACATTTTTAAGCCAAAAGGCATTACATTCCATTCATAATGACCAAACGGTACCGTAAAAGCTGTTTTGTATTTATCATGCTCTTGAATTTGTATTTGCCAAAATCCAGACTTGAGGTCAAACTTAGAAAAGATACGGGCCTTGTGTAGCCTATTAATAAGATCTCTTTTATTAGGAATAGAATATCTAATCCATTCAAGAACTTCATTAAGAGGCTTGTAATTAATGACAAGTCTAGGGACACCTCGTTCCTTTTAGGCTTGATTGTTGACATAAAAAGCTGCACAACTCCAAGGAGACTTGGAAGGCCTAATGAGTTTCTTTTTTAGAAGGGAATTGATTTCTTCTTTGCAGGTATTCATAAGGTTATGATTCATTTGAATAGGTCTGGCTTTAGTAGGAATATCCTTTTCATTGAATTTTGGAATGTAAGGGAGAGAAACAACATGTTTCTTTCTTTGGGTAAATCAGAACATACTTCAGATTTTATTTTTTCTCCAAATTCTAAAATCTTATTCTGAATGTCTTTGTTTTTTAATTGATCATCAATCTTTTGATAAGGGATTTCTTCTTGAAGATAACAAATATGTTGTTTTTTATTTTGAATAGAATTAATCTGTTTAGAAATAAAATGATTTTGAAGAAGAGAAATTTCTCTCTCTTTGATGGGAGTAATGAAATTGAAGGAAATATCTTTTCCCATGATATTAGTGGAAATTCCTTTACCGTTGACGAGAAAAGGATAAATGGTGGTTAGAAAAGAAGTACCAAGAATTACTTCTTGATTGAGATTTTTAACTAGAATGAATGGAGTTTTGAAACAATAACCTTGATTACAAATATGGGCATTAGATAATTTGTATTTAATGAAAATGGGAGTGGTGTTAGCAGCAACTAATCTTTCATTAGTTTTTTCATAATATTTGGAAGGCACAAGTCCTTCTTTAATACAATTTTGGTCGGCTCCATTGTCAATGAGACAAGGAATATTGATTTTAAAATCATTTACAACAAGTGTTATTATAGAATACCATTTTTGAAAAGAAATTCTTTCAATAGCTTGAATAGATTTAAAATGATCTTCTTGATCTTGAGGTTCTTCTAGTTTGTCAAAATGTTTGGTGAGATCAATTTGATCATTAATTTCAGTATCATTTTTCTTTAGTAAAGAAATTCTAGTTTCTAATTCTAAATCTTTAGTATGAAGATTAATGATATCCTTTTGTAAAAGACCTACTTCCTTTTTAAGAGTATTGATTTCTCTCTTAAGATCATCAGTAGAAATTTGTTTAGAAATAGAGGAAGAAGGAGTTTTCTCAAAGAGTTTTGTAATGCTAAATGGTTCAAGATTTTGAAGGAGTTTTTCCTTTTTTTGGTTTCTCATTAGTAAGAACAAGATCTCTAAGTCGGAGAAGATACTTATCACGATCTTCTTGATTAGGAACTTTCTCAATAAGATCAAAGAGAAGTTCTTGTTCGTTACTTTCTTTTGTAATAACATTAAGAGAGAAAGGACAGAAATCATCATTACAATCATTATTATCATCATCAGTAGAGGAAAAATTGATTAAATCGTTTTGAAATTCTTCTTCGGAAAAATTGGATTCCTCAGAAGTTGTTTCTTTGTTGGATATGAGAAGAGAAGAGATTTTATTTCTTAGTTCATCATCGTGAAATATTTCATCAATTTTCTTTTTTAAAGGGCAAACATCAGCTTTATGGCCAAGCTTGTGGCATTTATAAGTAGGTTGTCCTCTTTTAAAATCCTTTGATTTCCTTTTTTTAAAGGGTTTTTGTTGGGAATTGCTATTATTGTCATAGCATTTTTTAAAAGGATTTTTGTTTTTAGAAGTTTTTTAGAGTTTCTTTGCTTTTCTTTTGGCTTTGGAAGAGGGAGCTTGAATTTTTTGTAATCCGAAGGCTTCACAGAAAGTGCCAACTTCTTTTCTAAATTTGGATTTTTCGGATCCATATTTGGATTGTATCCTGAGTTCAGAACACAAAGAGAGACCTTCCTTTTTAATAAAGGCAAACAATTGGCCATAAGTAATATCTTCAAATTTAATCTCATTGAGGCCCGTAGCTTCTTTGAGTTTTTTATGAATCCTGGAGCCAATGAGTTTTGGAAGACCAACAATAAATCTTTCTTTCCAAAAAGAGGCATTGCAATCAGTTCTTTTTAAAACACGAGTTAAGAAAACATCTTTGTACCATCTATAGTCTGAAAGAGTTGGGCAATTAAGACTAGAGAGAACTATTTGAGTGGAATCAAGTTCTTCTTTAGGGTTACTAATGAAATACATGCCTATAGTAATAATTAAAAAATCACAGGCATCAAACTTTGTAGTAAGGGTGCCATCTTCTTCTTCAAAAATAGCAGTATGACTAAGAATTATTTTATTATTAGCAAGATCAATAAAATGATCCCACCAATTTTTTAGTTGACCTGTAAATCCAGAAACAATTAAAGCAACAATAGTTTCTTCAGTAATGTTTTGAAGTTTGTATGCTATTCTGGCCATACCCATTTCTTGAAGAGTATTGAGTATTTCGTATTCGGATTTTCCATCTATATTCCATTCATGGATGGAATTTCCATCGTATTTGGAATTCTTTGTTTGACTATGTTCTTCGAATTGAACGTCAGGAGGAGTTGGTCTGTTGTAATAATTCTTTTTCCCAGAGAAGAATTTTATTCTATTAATATCGAATTGATCTTTAGTATCTGCTTCACTGTCTTCAGAGTCTTTATCTTTATCCAGACAATTAATATTTTTAGTACCAGAAGTAGAAGCTTCTGTAGAGATTCTTTTAGTAATTCTATCAATAAGATTGGAATTTGAAGGGAATTTTATTTGATCTTCAATATTTCCTGGAAGACTTCTAGGAATAAAATGAGGGCTGGAGTTATCATTAGGAAATTTAGTAATAGAAGCTTTAGAATCAACTTTGTTTGACAAATAATCAATTTGATTAGCAATAGTATGAAGGATTTGATTAGAAAAATTGTTTTGCTCATGAATTTTTCGGATATCTTCCATAGTTGGATTATCAGTTCCTTTTCTTCCTGTTTTGAAAGGTGTAGCAATAACTTCTCCTTCAGGAACAGAGATTTTGAAACTTTGTAAATGAGGATGAATAGCAGTGAGAGTGGTTCCAGAAACTAGGTTCCATTTTTTGTAAAGACTAGTTTGAACATTAATCTGATCAAGGGAGTAAACATCTTGAATATCCTCGATTTGACAGTAGGCATTGAACCAATCGAGAATAGGAATTTGAAATTTGAGCTTATGTAAACTTATGATCCATTCTTCCTGAAGTTTATTACGAATGGGTTCATCAAGTTTCATAAACCAGTCATTTCTTTCTTTTTCATCTGGATCATTAAACTCTTGCTCAAGATATTTAAAATTAATAGAAAAAATAGCATTGGAAATCATATTGATTCCAGCCATTTGAGAGGCAGTTGGTGATTCAGGAAAAGATTCGTCAGTATTTCAGTGCATGTCCAAAATGAAATCCTATAGATATCATTAGATACAACAAGTTGATTCAGCAAAGGGGTTCAGAACATCAATGCGAAGGTCCAGCTCTATCTTGGGCTTGGTATTGTTGTCTAGCGCGGGTTTGGGTCCAATCCATCTCATTGTGAATCCTGGACGTCAAATATCGACCACGACGCCTTATCCTGCAATCTGGATTATGCCTCAGTTGGAAATTGGATTCATCCCATTCCTCAGGATTCGGCAATGGCTCAAAAAACCTAGATGTGTAAGTCGAAGTATACACATTTGTACTGTAACAGTCGGGCACATACACACTTGGATCAATCCTGAATTGTCTACACACCTCCAATGCATGCGAGCATTGGATACCATCCAACTTCCATAGCCCGCAATCGCACTCTCGTCTCGATAATGCAACTCTGTATGTGCGATACTGTACTGAGCCCTTAATACAAGTAGAAACTCTGGCTGATCCCACCTCATGATTAAAAAGGTCTACTCGATGTTTTATCCCCTCTCGCTGCGCTGAATCAAACCTATCATTAACATAATCAGACCACATCCGATTTTTCAACACTAAAATCCCTGCTTCTTTAGCACGTTCCATAAATGTATTTTTGGATTGTGTGAAAGTTACACTGACGATGGCTGTGCTTGGGAGGCATCGTGCACCCTTAAGAATACCGTTGATGCATTCAGAGATATTAGTTGTCATAACACCGAAACTGTGACCTCCATCATGGAAAAATGTCCACTTGGTAGGATCGATGTTTCGTAGATACTCATGACCTTCTTCACTTAAAACTCGTATTTCGTTCATCCTTATCTCAAAATGTCTTACAGACAATGCTCTTCCCGCAACATAACACAAGTCCTTCAGCTTTTGACTTTTGAACTGAGTATTGAAATTTGAAGCAACATGTCTTAAACAATAACGGTGCACTCCTCTTGGTGGTGAAAATGCTGGGACTTCGTCCACTGCCTTCAGTATACCCTTATGTCTATCGGAAATAAGGCGTACCCCCTCCATATCACCGACAACATGTGTGGCTAACATATTAAGAAACGATTTCCAAGACTTATAACTTTCATCGTCAACAATGACATATGCTATTGAAATGATCTTCTGATTGGCATCAAGGGTGTTAGCAATCAACAATTTGTGTTTATACTTAGTGTAAATGTGAGTACCATCTACACAAAGTATTTTGCGACAATGCATGAATACTTCAATGCATGGCTTGAATGCCCAGAAGACATAGCCCAACGTGTACACATTCCACTCAATCGTATCCTTGTGCTTCCACTCCACAATGGTTCCGGGATTGTATTTCTGCAAGGCCCTCATATACTTGGGCAAATACTGACATGAACTCTCCCAAGTTAATTTCGAACATATTCTCTCTAGCACGTTTCAACGCTTGCCATACCTTTTGATATGAAATAGTGTAATTATATTTCTTATCTGCATGCTCCACGACACATTTAACGTCGTATGCTGGTTCAACTTGTATGAGACTCTCCAAGTCAGCTGCAAGCAAGTTTTTACATAGATTTGAATGACTGCGTGAGTCAATATCCATCAGACAGGTATGTGGCGGTCCCAACCTGGTGATTTCCCAATGACCAAATCTTTTACGGTATGAGGCACGTAAATGCCACTCACAGTGTTGCAATGTCGAGCAATTGTCATTTTCACTTGCATAGTTCTGCTTGCACACCAACTTCATTGACTTCGAGTTGCTCTCTTCGACTCTGTACTCACGTCTTGCATGTTGGACCGAGTAATCCTTCACGACATTGATCACAGTATCTTTGTCTTTGAAGATCATTCCTAACCTCAAAACTCCATCATCCGCATCGTAGCCCAGATCACCACTTGGAACGCCTACTGAATCAACAGGTACATCATCACATGACCTATCAAAAAATGGCACTCCAACCAAATTTGGATGAGGTCTCACTCTTGGCATTAGAGAATTTGGTACAGCAACACTTGGCATCCAAGGATTGTTAGTGGTATCATCCTCATCAGGCGGCCCCTCGTCCTGAGAACTATTATCGCTTGGTTCAGAATTACAAGTAAAGTCTGGATATAGTTCACCTTCTATATCAGCTATGGAGGTGCCGATAGGGGCCATCATCTCAGTGATACCAGAAGGTCCAATATTAGGATCTGAACCACCGGCATGACTAGTCCCTAAACGTTGGTAGGGTTCATCTTCCCAAGCACCCCACTCATTATGGTTCACTTGCAGGGCCTCGTATGCAATGTTTGAAGGTCTATCCATATTGGCACCGCTACGACCTGACCCTTCAGAAGTATAGTATTGGTTCTCCCACTGACCATGGGATGCTGGGTACTGCACCTTCATTTCAACCTCCACTAATAGCTCAACTGAATTGAGCCCCGCTTGTGGATGGAAGAAAAATCGAAGGTCGTTGTTGTTCCTAATAGGACAACTAGAGGAGGTATTTCCATTATTTATTATGCAAGACACATTCAAAGAATACACTCGCAAATCTAATCCCGTAATCTCAGACAACACACGTAATAGATCATAGAAATTAAGCATATGATCAACTCTTCTTGTTCCAATAACAGCTCCACAAGAGCGCACAAGGATTCCAATATCGCGAGAGATTGACATATCTTCAACAACACAACACTCTTATAAATTTTAATGCCTAATTATACAATATACGGAAATGATATAATGGTAATGATGTTAATGTGAATTTAAACTTTGTGAAAATATGTAAATTGAAACTTTTATTATGACTTATATAAGTTAATGATATTAAATTTTTAATGGTTGCATATTTAGATAAAAAAATCTATATTTTTATTTTATTACATGTACTATAAATTAATGTGTTCATCATGTAAAAAATACTCCCTCCGTCCTGAATATTTCTTCATGTTTACTGTTTTCACGTGTTTTAGCAAACAATTTTTTTATTAATAATTAAAATGATAAAATAATTTTTAAATCACTTTATAATAGAGGAAAAATAAATAAAGATTGTTAGGAAAGTCTACTAGGATGAATATTCTACTATTTGAGATTTTGCAGCCACTAATTGTGTTATAATATGATGGATTATTTTTTAAACATGGCCACAACCAATAATCTCATTTTGTCAAAAATATTTCAAAATTAAAATACAATACGAGTGGTGTAATCACCATTACAATCAATTATCCAACATATTTAATAAAAAAAGAAAAAAATAAAATTTAATTATCATTCTCATTGAAAAATTCGAAAAAAAGTTCCCTTTAATTAAGATGCTTTAGACCAACACAATAGGTATGCTAGTTTTTCACTTATACTCCCTCCGTCCACGAGTAAGTTTCCCACTTCTTTTTGTTGAATGATTTAAGAAAGTGTATTTATTTATTAATATATGGTGGGCCACATATTGACTTTTGGGATAAAGTAATGAATAGTATTGAAAAGTAAAGTAAATGAGTGGCATTTTTGGTAATATTGTGTGAGTTTGAAGGTTAAAGTTTATATATAATAGAGTGTTGTTATTTCCATTTATGGAATGGGAAACTTACTCGTGGACGGCCCGAAAAGGAAAGTGGGAAGTTTACTCATGGACGGAGGGAGTACATTTTATTACTTTCGGCTCTTTATTCTTCTTTAGCCTGCTTAGGCTTAGTTTAAATCTACCAACATAGCACTAAGCTCTGTTAAATTCTTAGAACAATGCCAAATTTAATAGCCTACTTAGGCTTTTGAATATATATTTTTTTTTAATTACATAAAATATTTTCGAAAAAATCCCGAAAATATACATAAAATTCGAAAAAAATCGAAATATTATCCATTCCATTATGTTCGGAAAAAATGTTAAAAAAATTGAAGCAATTTCAAAAATAATTTTCAAACAATTAATAGTGTATTCATTCTAGTAGTGTCTTTAACAAAGAGGCTAGTGCAAATAACTGGACTTTAATAATTCACCACATACTTTATTTACTTTATTTCGTACGTCCCTTTCTCATAAATATGGAAGAATTAAGAGAAGGTGTGACATTACTATTTAAATTATTATGGGAAATATTTACATGCAAATGCATGAATTGCTCCTAAAATCCAGTGAGATATATATGCAGATGGGACAAGAACATATTAACTCCATTTTCCATGAAATTTTATAATAAACACATATGTTACAAAAGATGGAAGAAAAAAGAAAAGAAAAAAACCACTGAGAAATTATAGATCGTGTTATTATAATCAAAACGGGTAAAATGTACAAAATGACACCGTTATTAAAAAAAAAAGATAATATATGCATGCAAAAAAATTCAAAAAATATTATTAATTTTTATTTGAAGAATTTACCTTTTGATAGTAGTGTCTGTACTCCTCAAGTAGATAGCAAAATACCAACTAGCTTTTATTTTTTTGTATATGTTAGACTGCAAGTTGAGAAAAATAAATTTTAGAATAAAATTAAAAACTGCAAAAATTTTAAAAATATCAAACTACTTACATTTTTTTGGGGATTGGTTTGTATTTTGGAAAAAAAGAGTTTTTTTTTTCCTTGTATTTGGGAAGAAGCAGCCCTTGTGTTTTTTTTTTTTTGGCTAAAATTCAGACAGAATAAAGGGGGGAGGAGGAATACCAATACTAAAATGATGGATGAATTTTGGAAGGAGTACTAAAATTTTCGTGCAATGAGGGGAGGAAGAAGAAGAAAACTGAAATATGAGGGAAGAAGAAGAAAATTGTGTTGATGGGTGAGAAAGGGTGGTGTTATATTGATGTTAATTGGCAGATAATGCCAAAATAGTATTCAAAGGCGTGGGGAAAGACAGCAGCACGCGGACCGTGGCGTGGGGAAAGCCATGTGCGCGCGTCAGCTTTTGTCGAGTCTCGCCCTTGTCGAAGGCGATCCTGTCGCTGGCGAATCTTGATGTTGATCGCGTCTACTCAGTTGATCGCCTCTCTCAGGCGCGATGAAGAGTAGAAAAGCTGGTACGTTGTTGATCGCTCCTGGTGAGGGCGATCTACTCTTTTGATCGCCTCTCTCAGGCGCGATCAACCCTATATTCGAAAACAATTTTCCAGGAGCCCTATTTTTACTATTGAGTTTGGGATTTGGACTATTTAAAAAAATTTGTCTTAGATGTGGGATGAATGCAGAAGGAATATAAATATGTTGTACTTTAACAATCTTTTAAATAATATTTGTAATGTGATTTGCTTAAAAAAAGGCTGTCGTTTGTAAAATGGAGTCATGGCAACACGACTTTATACTGTTCATGGGGTAGGTGAAAGGTCCCTTGAAGGAAAATTTGAAATTGTCTTGGGACTCGAACTCAGTGGTTAAACATTGAGCAGCATGATTACTTCGAATTCGAGACAATATTTTTTGTACTATCCAAGTTTCTTACGTCTGCAAAAGAAAATGGTGTGGTGTGGTCCGTGTGAATTTTTTATTAGAAACCCACTGTTCAAAATTTAACCCCAAGTCTCACAGCAGCTGTTGCTTTTATATATTTATAGATTTTATATACTCTAATATAATTATTATAGTAGTTTTCAAAATTGTATGAATTGGAAACGTGAATATGATAGCATAAATGTTTTGACGCATTTATTTGTTGGTATTTACGAATTAAAAAAATTCAGCACTGGTTCTTTGAACAAATGACCTTTGTTCGAATTTTTTTATGAACATATACTTGTGTAAGTGCATTTGTTTAAATATTTGTTTGATGAAGTATACCTTTATTTTTTCTTATAATGTTGTTTTTTTATTAATGTTTACCAATATTTTCGTATTTTTAGCATATAAGATCGATGATAATGTGTTATTGTTATTCCGACGTTTAAAAAAAATGAGACACTGATTTTTGAACTTGGTTTGTTGAAAAATAGTTAGGATTTCGACAAAAACTTATTGAAAAAATCTTTAGAATTTCGAAAAGACTTATTTTGTCGAAATTTTAGTCATTTTTAATACGTTTTTGCCAAAATATGAGCTTTTTTTCAAATAAATGTTGTTGAATGTAGTGTTGTTTTTGTTTTTTTTTTTTTGAAATTTGGCAGTCGTGGCATTCATGAGGCCGCTGATGGTCTTGTTGTCGGGATCGTGGCGTTGCGTGTAGAGATGTTCACAGTTCCGGAACAGCAGGTTCCGGTTCTGAACTGGCGGTTCCAAAAGTGGTAATGGAGGAACCGGAACCGAACCGGCGGAAAACCGGTTTCAGTTCGATTCTCGAACCGACGGTTCCGGTTCCGGCGGTTTTTAATTATTATTATTATTTTTTTAGTTTTTTAGGGTTTTTACTTGTGTTTTTTGGTTTTTTAATCTAAATGTAAATGACAAATTAAATGGAAAAAATTTCATTAGTGATTGAACTATTACAAATTAGCAATTCTAATTTAAAATAAGTATTTGATATCTATTATTACAAACTAATTGAAATATTACAAATTTATAAGTTTACAACTTAAAATCTTAATTTATACAAAATAAATTTTGGGGGGAGGAGTTAAAGAAAATGGACTTGAGCTTAATTTTAAAAAATGAACTTATAAATTCTAAGTTTGAAACTCAAAAATCTATTTCACTTGTTTTTTTTTTTTTTTTTTTTAGTTTTTTAGGGTTTCTACTTGTATTTTTTGGTTTTTTTAATCTAAATGTAGATGACATATTAAATAAAAAAAAATTCATTAGTAATTGAACTATTACAAATTAGTAATTGAAAAATTACAAATTAGTAATTCTAATTTAGAATAAGCATCTAATATATATTATTACAAACTAATTGAAATATTACAAAGTTACAAAGTGAATATTGAATTATTTCAAATTACTAATTACAAGTTTACAACTTAAAATTTTAAATTTTACAAAATAAATTTGGGGGAGGGGTTAAAAAAATTGAACTTGAGTTTAATTTTAAAAAATAAATTTAAAAATTCTAAGTTTAAAACTCAAAATTCTAAGTGTAGAACCGCCTCGGAACCGCTTTAGAACCGCCGGAACCGCTGAAACTGCCAGTTCCGACATTTAGTGTAACCGGAAACGAATCGTGTAATTTACGGTTTCAGTTCGGTTCCAGAATCGGCGGAACCGGAACCGTGGAACCGGCGGTTCTGGTTATTTTTTAGCATGCCTAGTTGCGTGAAAAAAACGAGGAAGAGAAAAGGAAGTATGTCGAACACGGGAAAGAGGAAAGAGACTTTTTGTGGATGTATCAAAGTTTTGAAATAATATTAAAGACAAGGATAATATAGGTATATTATGGAGGGTGTATTTAATAATTATTTAAAATATATTTGGTAAATTAAGTGGGTGGGGTATCTAATAACTATGGAGGGGTATATAGTTGGACCCCCAAATTATTTATGAGGCTATTTTTCGGGCCTTGCATGAAAATATTATGAATGAGCCTTGCATGAAAATGTTATGAATGGGCCGGGCCTTACATTAGAGCATATAAATGGGTTTTGCATGAAAACATCAAGGGTATGTTTGTTTTGGGATTTAAGTGTGCGTGGGAAGTCATGACTTTGAAATCTTAGGATGTGAAAATCTTGATAAATAATATAAGTATGTGTTTGTTTTGGGATTTTAGTAGGTTGAGATTTTGCTTTATGTCAAATCAATGTTTATTAGTGATTGATGTTGTATTATTTTATTATATTGTGTAAGAGAAAAGTAGGAGAGATGTTGAGTGAATGATAAAAAAATGATGATGTGATTGTATTTTATTATGTGAAAAATAGTAATAGGTTTATAGGTAGGGATTGAGTTTGAGATTTGAAAACCCGATTTTAAATCTCGAACTCGTATGGGGCGTGGATTGCAAAGTCCAAAGTCCATCCGTGTGAGTCCCAAAACAAACATACCCCAAGGGAACGGTTATCTGTACTCCCATTTTAATGGGAGTGCACCATTAAATTACTAATAATTTTTTTAATTAAAATAAAATTACTATAAAATGTCTAAACTATCCCTTTTTTATAATTCAAACTAAAATAATTTTAAGTACACCCATCATGATTACACCACTATCGCACATACTGCAAATTTAAGTGACATTTTTTTCTTTTCCGATCACTGTCATAACAGTCGTTCGGGGTTGCATGTGCTGCATTGTAGTCAAATATTACAAGAATGAGATCATCCGGTGGTGCTAAAAATGCATATATAAGTTTTTTCTTTTAAGGATTTTTTTCTAGGTTTTTTTTTCTAAAACCTTTGAATTATGTTTATAATTTATTTTATGCTCTAATATAAATAAAATTATTATAGTAGTTTTCAAAATTGTATGGACTGGGAATGTGAATATGATAGCATAAATGTTTTGACGCGTTTATTTGTTGTTATTTACGAGTTAAAAAATTTCAGCACTGGTTCTTTGAACAAATGACCTTTGTTCGAATTTTTTTTTTAATGAACATATGCCGTATCTCCATATCAGAATTTTCGAACAATTTGTTCATAATTTTTTTTGAACATTATGCAAACGTTCGAAATATATTTTCCAACATATCTCACATTTTCATTTTATTTTTTCAAACAAAGGACGATGGACGGCGCAGCGGACGGCCCACCGTGCAGTCTCGAACGCGACGATAAACCTTTGTGAAGAAGATTGTCGTTCAAATTGGTATGTGGTGAATGTACGCTATATTTTTTTAGTATAACAAAAGGCCCCGGCTAAACAAACCCCCATTGCTCCTATACATACCCCAATTTATTTTTGCCAAAAATAGTTTTAAGTTAAAAGTCAAGATTACCCATTCATAAATATATTTTAATTATGAACTTAATTTTCTTTAGTTTCCCACTCAGCTTTTCTCATTCTTAGTATTGCAAAATTAACATTTTGAAATTTCAAAAAATCAAGTTTTTTAATTATTTTTGTTAAATCCCTAGATACCAAATTTTGGATTATTTTCATTCAAATTAACACAAAATAATCTAAGTTTATAGTGTCTAATTTATGGAGTCAAACAATAAAAAGGATCACATTAACGTAAGTATTTTTTATTATTACGCTGAATGACAAGTTAATATGTATTTGTAGTGCATCAGTATTATTTTGTGCGAGATTCTGTTCACGTTTTTTTTTGTAGCACCAGGTAGTAAAATTAATAGAAGTTAAATTATAGTTCGCTTTGTAAAGGAAACCAATTCAATGTACTTGGAATAAAATTTAAACACACTTTGTTAGCCTACGTTTTGTTTTTTTATTTTTTATTTTTGCAGATTTTTTTCTTGCAAATTATTTTTTTCTCTTTTTCTTTTTATATTAAGAAGATCGCTTTTTTTTTTTTTTGTGTTTGAATAATTTCGGAGGTCATATTTGTTGTTCTTCCTTTAAAATCTGGGAACTCTTCACTTTTGTTTTGATCGTGTATACGTTTAAGTGAATAAAATTGTAAGTTTATAATTATTTACTTTTTTTTTGTGTGTTTTAAATTTAGGTTAGTTTTTTTAAAAGGGCATAATTGTCTAAACTGGGGTATGTTTAGTAATCTTTTAAAATAATCATATTTTTAATGGAGTTTGTATAATAATTGGGGTATGTATAGGAGAATTGGGGGTTCGTTTAGCCGCGGCCATAACAAAATTTAAAGGTATTTTAGATTATTAATTGGAATGGCTACTCATGTTATTTGGATTCACATTCAATGATCCAATAGATGTACTACTATATTGCACAGGTGCGGGTGCGGGTGTGGGTGTGGGTGTGGGAGTGCGGGGGCGATACAATATGGGTTCGGGAATACGAATTTTCAAAAAGCTTAGGGTGCGATTCGTCAAGGATACATCTATTTATTTATATTTTATTATATATAAAACCTAAAAAATTAAATATATTTTAAAATTTTGTAAATCGAATGTATATAATTCACATTTTCTCTGACAAAAAATTTAAACATATTCAATAATTTAATATAATTAAGTAACAAAAAATCAATTTAAATTCAATTAGCCTAATATATACGTCATAACAGTGATTACAATATAAAACAAGTGTTACATTGTCAATTTGAATTATATTATATAATAAAATTCAATTGAAATAACACATTTAATGCTTAATAAGTAGGATACGCAAGGAGGATTCGAGTATCCGTTAGTGAATTCACCACGTAGCAGTTGGATTCGCCACGTGGAGAATCCGATTCGCGGATTCAAGAATCTCACCCCTTTTAGGGGGCGGATGCGAATTCGATACTGCATTGTAATATTTTTAGAAGAATCCGTGCGTCATAGATGTACTATTATTAAAATGGTTCCAATTAACCGTACCCAAACATCAATATGAATGGGCCTTGTTGCCGCTGAAAAACAAGATATATTAACTTAGAAATTTAAAAATCGAAGTCAGTCATACCTTCCCCCTCTCTCTGTGGCACGTATACAGAACACAAGTGATACATGGCGGAAATCTGACACACCCCAAACCCCCACCCATACGTGTATATATATATATATATATGCCTCCACTCTCTCTCTCTCTCTCACACACACAGAAGTTTCGCGATCAATTAACCAAAATGGTGGTGAGTACTACTACAGTATCCGATTCCGAGCAGCACCTCCGCGGCACTTTCGCTTCCAGATACTCTCAAGCCTCTCTCCCCAGGTACAATTGAATCGAAGGTAGGTAGGGTTTTAGTGATTGTGTATCTGATTTTTGTAATTAATTAATTAATTTAGGTTCAAAATTCCGAATGGATCGATGCCCAAGGACGCCGCGTACCAGATTGTGAAGGATGAGTTGATGCTGGATGGAAACCCTCGCCTCAATTTGGCTTCCTTCGTTACCACTTGGATGGAGCCGGAGTGCGATAAGCTAATCATGGATTCCATTAATAAGAATTATGTTGATATGGATGAGTACCCTGTTACCACTGAACTCCAGGTCCCTGCCTTTTTTCATCCATCTTACTTGCTAAATTAGTTATTTGTTTACACTAGGTGCCGTAATTTCTCGCCAAAAGATTCTCAATTAGGTAGATTTAGTAAATGCAAGTGTGGAAACTAGGAATTTTGTTTAATTTTCTTCACAAGTAGAGTAGTTGATCAAAGTTATAAATTGATTGATGGTGCCTTGACTTTAGAGAATGACGATTTCATTGAGTTGGATTTATTAGGAAAATATACAAATGAATTAAGTTCGAGTTGATTTTTTTTTCATGGCTCCATAGATAATTTGTTCGAGTTGATTTTTTTTTCATGGCTCCATAGATAATTTGATAAGCCAATGATTTTTTTTTCCGTGTTTCAGAATACGGTTAACCAACATTGTAACCAAGGATGAAAATTTCACGAAATTTAGGTTTTTTTTTGAGGTTTCGCTATGGATATCCATCGGAACGAGATTTTTTCTTCTGATTTAGGATTGGATTTTGCTGTTATTTCTTCTGTAGTACCTCGAGGGGTGGACTTTTAGATTTGACGAAATTCTTTCATGGTATTAAATTCAATAGTTTCGCGCTGCTCACCGGTTCAAGCCCTGTTGACAGAAATTCCACTCTCATTAACTTGTATATTTGTTTGGTCTCTTCAATCCAATGGAATTGACAAGCACACAAGTAAAGGAAAATATCAGGGTATCAGGGAACTACGTAGATGATTTAATTCCATACCTCTCAATAAATTTGGACTTTTAAATGAGATGAAGTTCTTCTAGGATTATGTTGGCTGTATTAGGATGTATTATTGTTTATGGATATTAGATCTTGAATTAGATGGTTTGATGTCAGTATCCTGGGAGAACTGAGTTTGATTTTCTTTATGTTGGTTGTCTATGAAACTGTTCAGTTAGTTATAATTTGGTTATCGGGTTATGCAGAACCGATGTGTGAATATAATAGCCCATCTTTTCCACGCTCCAGTTGGTGACGATGAAACAGCCGTTGGTGTAGGCACGGTGGGATCATCAGAAGCTATAATGCTCGCAGGTCTTGCTTTCAAAAGGAAATGGCAAGCAAAGAGAAAGGCACAGGCCAAACCTTGTGATAATCCTAATATCGTCACTGGGGCTAACGTCCAGGTATTCGTTCTCTCCTTCGCCATTTGTCAAACTCTCTAAAACTACTCTGAGAGGGCTAAAGCTTATTAAAACATCTTATAAACTCTAACATCTTATAAGTTGTTTTAAGAGCTTATAAGATGTAATTTTTAAGTAGCTTATAAGTTGTTAAAGTGTTTGGTTAATACTACTTATAAGATCTTTGAGAATTTATAATAAATATTTTTTTAAATTTAATTTTAATATAAAATCATTTTGCTTTAATTTTTTTATATTGGAGTAGAGGTGGGTGGGGGCGGGGGAGGGGTGGGGTGGTTAGGAAAATAAATTGGGAAATTCCAGCTTATAAGCTGTTAGGAGCTTATTTTATGATCTTATAAGTTCTTAAACATTTTATTTTGCCAAATACATAAGTTGTTTAAGAGTTTATAAGCTTAGCCAAACACCCTCTAAATTCTGCGTACTGCAATTCATGTTATCAGGTCTGCTGGGAAAAGTTTGCGAGGTACTTCGAGGTAGAGCTGAAAGAGGTAAAGCTAAAGGAAGGATACTATGTGATGGATCCAGCTGAAGCAGTCGAAATGGTGGATGAGAACACCATCTGTGTTGCAGCCATATTGGGTTCTACACTCACCGGAGAATTCGAAGATGTGAAGCTTCTCAACGAACTCTTAATGAAAAAGAATGAAGAAACGGGGTGGGACACCCCGATCCATGTTGATGCTGCTAGTGGAGGGTTCATTGCCCCGTTTGTTTACCCGGATCTTGAATGGGATTTCCGTTTACCGTTGGTGAAGAGTATCAATGTCAGTGGTCACAAATACGGGCTTGTCTATGCGGGTGTTGGGTGGGTAGTATGGAGGAGTAAGGATGACTTGCCGGACGAGCTCGTCTTCCATATTAACTACCTCGGGTCCGATCAACCTACATTTACCCTCAACTTCTCCAAAGGTAAATTTGTCTACTTTTTGTTGTTTAAACATATGGATGAGGAATCCCCTGTATTGGATCTCTATATGTTACTATGTAAGATTCATTAAGTAGGCTTAATTGCATATTCGATTTCAGGTTCTTGCCAGATTATTGCCCAGTACTATCAGTTCATCAGACTTGGCTTTGAGGTAATTTTCCCCATCGGATTATACTTGAAAGAGAAATAATTAAGTGAATTAATTTCACATCCCTCTACGACGATGTTCTTTTTGGGTATCAAAAGTTTTTAAAAAACTGGTTTTTGAAAACCAGTTGTTTTTGTAATCCATGGGGTTTTAATCTGTGTTCTTTTTGGGTTTTAAATTGGGTAAGTTTAATTTTTTTTATGTAAAAGTTAAGAAGTGTTGTATAGATTTTTTATAGGATTGTAGGATTAGGATTTTAAAAACCTAATTTTAAAACTCAAACTAAAATGAGTTTAAGATTCCAAAATCAAAATCCGGATTTTTAAAACCCAAAAAGAACATAGCCTACAAGTTCGGACTTTTAGATGAGACGGAATTCTTTCAATATTCAATAAGAATTGGCTCCTGCAATTCCTCTACTTTATGATCAAATAATTTGAGGAACTTGAAACATTGTTTTGTCTCAATATCGAATTGGTTGAGATTTCCTACTACACAAGGAATTGTTTGAAGGGCCTGTAATTTGCTCCCTTTTCTTTGTTTTATGATCAAATAATTAGTAGAATTTGAAATCATTTCATATCATTCTTCATCAATACCTCTTTTACGCTCAATCCTATTCTGTATCTGCAATTAAGGGTTACAAAAACATCATGGAAAATTGCATGGAAAACGCAAAATTGCTCAAAGAAGGACTCACTAAGACAGGCCGGTTCGAGATCGTGTCGAAAGACGTCGGGGTGCCGTTGGTGGCGTTCTCTCTCAAGGACAGCAGCCGTTACTCGGTTTTCCAAATATCCGAATCCCTCCGACGATTCGGATGGATAGTTCCGGCGTACACCATGCCGCCCAACGCGGAGCACATTGCGGTCCTGCGTGTTGTGATTCGGGAGGACTTCAGCCACGGCCTGGCGGAGAGGCTCGTGTCTGATGTCGAGAAAGTTGTGAAGGAAATGGACGAATTGCCGCCGCGGGTTTCGGTTAAAGAAGCCCATGTTGGTTTTGATGATCTGCATATAGGGAAGGGAGAGCTGAAGAAGAACATTGATGAGACTCAGAAAGATATCCTCAATTACTGGAGGAGGATTTCGGACAACAAGACTAGTGGAGTTTGTTAGAATCTTACAAGAGTGAATCTATGATTTAATCTTATGTACATATTTGTTCATATGGCTACTATGTTGTGCCTGAAGATCAGGCAGCTTTGTTTTGTAGGGTATTTGCACCCTTGTGATTGCACATATAATAAAAAAAATGAGTAAAATAATGACGTATGAATAAATATGTGCACTATATTTGCACCCTTGGGATTGCACATGAAATAAGAAAATGAGTAAAGTAATAATATATGAGTAATAGTCTCACTACTCAAACCTCAAAATTTTCTAAACTCATCCCATTTACTAAACATACTCCAATAAAATTTAAAAACTAATGTGAATTACTAAATATACCTCATTTTATTCTTATAATATTATTACCCTATCAAAATAAAAAAATAACACTTTTCTATTTCATATTCTCATAATAATTGTCTCCCTTCTCAAGAAAAAAAATATTTTAACTTTTTATTCTTTAACTTTTGATCGAAATTTAAAAAATAAATCTTATAAATATTAAATATATTTTAAAAAATATTATAAAAAAATCAACCAAATTTTAAAAAATATATAAATTATAAAAATTATTTAATAAAATAAAATTCTTTAAAAATATTTTTGAAAATAAATAAAATACAAATAATGTTTTAAAAAATAAATTTAATTGAATTTTTTTAATTAAAAATATAAATCTGAAAATAAAAAATAGATAAATTTTTAAATAATTAAGAAAATAAAATAAATCTTCAAAAAATAAAATAAAAATAAAAAAATTCAAAAGAAAAAAATTAAAGCCAAATGAAATCAGAAATATTTTATAAAAGTCAATTCAATCATCGTATTTAACTTAAAAATTAATTAATTTTTATTTAGTTTTGAAGTTTTTTTTTTAAATTTAGTTAATTTTCTAAAAAAAATATTAAATTAGATTTTATTTTTAATTGAATTATTTGGAAGATATAATTAATTTTTTTTAAATTTAGTTTTTCAGATTTTGAAGAATTTTTTTAATTGAATTTCTAAATTTCATATAATTTTATTATTTAAATATTTATCCGATTTTTGTAAATATTTTTTAGATTTAATTCTAATTTTTTTAGATTTTTCATATATTTTAAAGGAAAATAAAAAATTAATCAATTTTAATTTAATGTACTAATTTTAAAATTAAATAATTTAAAAAACTAAAAACTTAGAAGATAATTTATCCATATTTATAAAAGGAATACTTAGTCATTTTATATATGTCTATTATTATCTTTAAAATGATAGGGTATGTTTAGAGGATTTTGGGGTTTGCAAATTAGTGTTAATCAAAGTTTTGAACTTCTAATAGTGATAATCAATTTTTTATTTTTTCTCTGCTCATAAAAGAAACGCGACGTCTGATAGGAAAGTGGTGTTTCTTACCATCCGCGAATTTATTTTTGTTTTTATTATCAATAAGAAAACTCGTTTTGTAGACTATATATCATGCAAATAATACTTGAGATCGAGGTAGATTATATATCATGCACATATATATGTACTAGAAATTAAGGTTGCTAGCTGTTGTATTAAACACTTGATTCGAAAGTTAGAGCTTATAATTTTCAATTCATTATCTTTTAAACTTTCAAGTAGATTTTGCAAAACAACAATATATATGTACTTAATTAGTGTCCATCACATTCAAATATATATATGTGTTGATTTACTTTGAGGGATTTAATTATTTTCATCATCTTCATGCAAAACAACATTACACGTGTCACTCATTAATTATATGGTTTCATCTTTTTCCTTTATATTGGTTTGAAATTGTCATCTTTGGCCACGTAATTTTTTTTTTTTTAATTTTCAATTTGGTTGCTCAAGTCCACACAAATTTCTATCTCGATCCATTATATGTATATGAATTGTTTTGAAAAATGTAAGGAACACTAGTTATAGGAACGGTAGAGGTGCAAATTTCAAAGGGTGGTGTTTTCCATCATGGTTAGTGTACGTATAAATTTTCCTACAAAGACATACCCCCCTCCTTTTTTTTATCAGATATCACTTTTACGGTTTTTTTTTTTTTTAAATACATATCATTTTGATGATTTTTAATCAAATATTTCAATTTCACCCCTATTATTTTCCTATTTTTTGATGTGAAATATAAAAAATAAATGAAATTATATCAACTAGCTAAAATTTGGGGAGATAATTTTGATATGAAACATAAAAAAAATTAAGAACTGTAAATAAATTATCAAATAAGCCGAAATGATCATGAGATATAATAATAGTAAGATTGGGAGTATTAGAAGATTGCAGTATCTATTTATAAAGGTGGCATGCATGGAAAAAAAATTAATACCTTAATTTATTGTTTAAACTCAAAACGTAATTTATTAAAAAAGAGAAGGAGTACATGCTTACATCCTCTTCTTGTACCAACTAAACATAACCGAAAGAGTAAGTCACACTCAATGGCCATTCCAATTTTACTTATTCTTATATTAATTAATTATTCTTTGCTAATTTTACATACCTATATTAATTAGGTAGCAATTATTTTGTGCATGATTAGCAAAGGTAGTCTTGCAGTTGAATGATAAAAAAAAAAAAAAAAAAATGGGTTTGGTGTTGGTTGAGGAAAAGGACATCTAACAATCTTAAAAAGAGTTTCTATGTTCAAATGGTGGTTGAATGGTAATCAATGTACCATCTTTTACATGCATTCCTCACTGTTTTTTCACGATAATTCTTCATTAATTTTGAATTCTTATTTGAACATAAATGTAAGAGAACGAATGGTAGGCCAACAGTCATGGTTATAACAAGTCTTAGGTAGATTTTGGAAGTTGGGAACAAAGTTTTAAGTTCCTTTCTAACAGTTATAACAGTTTGTAGGTGTGACTAGTCAACAACAGACTTTGCACGAGTGATTAGCTTTTGGTTATTAACATTTTTTGGGATTTAGATGATGCTTGGTTTTAAAATTTTCATTTAATAAAATTTACCCCGATAAAAATAATATGTTAAGAAAATGAGTGTCCCAATCAAGGGCGGAGCCAAAAAAAAAAAGAGTGGATTGAAAGTTTAATATTAATACCGTGCAATTAATATTCTTTTTATTATAAGTACGTGTGCCTCAATTGTTTAGACTTTCCTCTCTTCTTCAAAGGTCACGAGTTCAATTTTTGGCTGAGCTAATTTTTTTGTTTTTACAAAAAAAAAAAAAAAAAATCCCAAAAACTTGCTAGGCTACAACCCAGCTCAGCCACCAAGAAGCTCTGCCCTTGATCCCAGTGTTGTACCATTGCTAGTGATGTTATGCCCCAATTTTTTTAATATAAGTGAACAGTAAATAATTGTTGGTTTGAGAATATATGAGTGATTGAGGAAAATAATGGTAAGGAGGGATAATGGTTTTGTTTTTCATAATCATCATAATTATACTAGTTTTTAATTTCATTCCTAGTATGATTGAAAAATGGCTAACCAAACGCCTCTACTTATTTATTTTCAATGCTTCAGTATGTATATATATATATATGTATGTATATATATATATATATATATATATATATATATATTTTAATTCAATCCTTTGATAAATAATTCTGAATGGGTAATTTGAGTATATATAAATACTAAAAAAAGATGTTTAACAACAAAATTTTACAATGAATATACATGTAATGAATATTGATCTTAAAACAAACAAGTAATTACATTAATTCTGTGACCCAATCCGATAGGATTTTGACACACGAGTTTTTTTTAACCCAAGAGATTTTTCATCAATTAATTTTTGTTTCTTAATTGCACGGCGCAAATTGTTGATGTATATAAATTTTTGTGACGGTCTTTATATATATTTATATCCTCGATATATCCATTTTTTTTTGTCACCGTATCGATATTGGGGGTAACAATATTTCCATAATATCAATTCCAATTTTACTTTTGTACAATCTAAGTATTATATTGGTAAAATATCGAGGAAAAATCGAATTTTTTCGCTAAATATCAAAAAAATATCGATAATTTTGATAAATATCGATTAATATCACTAAGTTAAACTTTACTCTATTTTATTTTTGAATTTATGTATTAAAAGTTTGTTGTTAAACTTTCATAATTTTTAAAATTTACCGATATCAATATTTGATATCAAAATATCCATCGATATTTCCACAAATTCGAGGTCTCGATATTTCCACCGATACCGATATTTTTCAACCTTGTATCTGACTATTGATAATAGTATATCATTTAATACAGTTGACATATATACCCGTGTGTTAAAAGTAATAAAAAAATGATCTATATATTATGAAACACACACCAAGAAACTTCTTAGCTACAATGCTATATATAATTATATTTCTGCAATTTGAGGAAAACCATGCTTATGTAGTTATTACACGGGGGTTTAGTGGTTAGTTCTCATTTAGGTTAGAAAAGTTGAGATGAATTAACACAAGTGTAATAATCTAGGTTGCGGTTATATAATGGATAGGTACGATGTTGCATGCACAAGAAAGAAAAATGAATAGTGTAGCTAGGTTGGTGGGTAATGTAGGTTAGAATTTTAGATGTTGAGATGGGAACTACCCTCCCGAGTCCCTCTATCCCCTTTTAATTTTCAGTGGTGAATGAACACATTTTAAACTAAATTGTTTTATTAATTTTTTGGACCAATAAATAAAGAGTATTTTGAAATAAAACATGTATTGTAAGAGTGTTTTATTTCCATATTTGGGATGTAAAAATTATTGTTGGACGTCCCTAAAAAGAAAGTGTGAAGATTAAGAGGGGACGGAGGGAGTATATCTACCAGACTCCACGCTCTTCTTAATTCCCCTCTCTCTTTTCTCTCTCATGATCAACCAAGAGAGAGAGAGAGAGTGAAAATTAATTAGATATAGATTAGGTATAGACTGAAATTGGTTCATACATGAACCATTGAAGTATATTAGTTGTTTTCAGTGAAGGGTATTAATAAGTTGTTTTCATTAAAGAATATTAGTTGCTTATTGAAAATGAACTAAGACTCTTCAGTGAAAACAATTAATACTCTTTAGTGGAAACAACTAATACCCTTCAACGATTTATGTATGAACCATTTTCACTCTATGCTTTACCTTAGGCAAAGTATTATATGAAAATAGTTCATGATAAGTTTATCATGAAACAATTTTAAAATATCATTAATCTCATTGGGAGTATCATTAATCTAATCAAGGGTATCGTTAGTTTGAGTTTAAGAAAATTTAAAACAATTAATCCCTCCGTCCCAATTTAGATTACCCATTTCTAAATGGCATGAATTTTAAAAAAATAATTGTTTATTAATACTTTTGAGTGTAAAGTAGCTTTTTAGAAATTGTTTATTAGTATTTTTTTAGTATAAAGTGGTTTTTTGAAGGTTGAGTTTGAAAAAGTGGTATTACTTTTTGCCATTTTAGGAAATGGGTAAAAAAAAAAGACCTTCCTTTTATGGGCTTTTGGGTAAACAAAATTGGGACGGGGGGAGTACAATATAATATCACTGACCCAGATTAGTGATACCCCTGACATGTTTAATGATACCCCGATGAGATTAATGATACTCTAAAACTATTTCATATTAAGCTTATTATGAAGCGTTTTCATATAAAACCTACTCTTATCTTAGAATATAATAATTAATTATGTGTATGTAGACACACGTAGCTAGGTTGTATGTTGTGGAAGTAGTTTGTTAGCCTAGATGTTGCATCAACGGGTGAAGCTAGTCTTGTCCGAATCCTCCTACTAATTCCTAACGGAAAACACTTGCTTATCTAATTAATCTTCCCCCACCCCTTTATATATATACTTTTCGTGTTAATATATACCTTTATTATGCCCAATGTTCTTCTTCTTCATCTTTCTTTCATCCGTTTTGTGATTAATTACAACCCTATTAATTTTCTTGAACATACATATATTCGATGAGAGGGCATTGGAGGCCACACGAGGATGAAAAGCTTCGAGGATTGGTTGAAAAATATGGACCTCATAACTGGAATGCTATAGCTCAACGTCTAAATGCTACTAGATCAGGTACTCTCCCTCTTCCTCTTTCATCTCATGCACCAAAAGCTAATTGCCAACCTTGCAATTATATATATATATATATATATATATATATATATATATATATATATATTGAAACTGGTTTATACATAAAATCATTGAAGGGTATTAGTTGTTTTCACTGAATAGTATTAGTTATTTTCACTGAAGAGTATTACTGGTTTACACTGAATAATCTTAGTTGTTCAATGAAAACAAACCAAGACTCTTCAGTGAAAACAACTAATACCCTTCTTCAAAACAACTAATACTCTTAAGTGAAAACAACTAATACCCTTCATTGGTTCATGCATGAACCAATTTCATATATATATATGGTCAACCAAAATGCTTTATTTATTCTCATATTTATTTGTTTTGTCAATTTTCCAACAAATTAATACAAAGGAAAGTTCACATATCATAAGAGAATTGCACTTTTTCTAGTCTCAATTTTTTTATTTTTTAGCAATTCTGGTCTTGTAGAATTAATATAAAGTGAACTAAGCAATTTCTTCGAGAATTTCATCGAGATGTGTCATTTATATTAATTAATTCTCTAGTAACGTAATTCAAAACCATTTTTTATACTCCCTTCGTTTCAAAATAAATATCCTTTTAGATTTCTTCACACATATTAAGATACCTAATATTTATTATAATTGTCCCTATACAGTTTTTTTTTTTTTTTGAAAAAAAATGATTTCATTTGTTCAAAATAATCTATAAACTACTTTACATGCATTGAATTTTTTTTCAAATGTTAAAATGATATTTATTTTGTAAAAGATGCAATATATTAAAAGGCATTTATTTTAAAATGGAGGGAGTAAGAGATCAAAATTACAGCAAAAATAAAAAATCTTATATGACAAAACTTTTCAGTGTACCCTTAAAATGGATGGTACTTAAAAACGGGTATTCATGATCGTATTAGGCAAATTAACATATTAATGCAAGGGAGTATATGACATAGATATCATAGTTAAGAAGCTATATATATATTTCCTCCTAGTCAAAATGAGTGGAGTTTTAGAATTTATTGTCAAAATTAAGAAGTGATATATGTTGACTATTATACACTTATGCTTTATTGAAAATATTTATTACATCCTTAATTGTAATTCCTTTCTCTTCCAAAATATTTCTTCCCTTGTATAGATGGACTATGATCAACTGTTTTATTTAGAGAGTAGAAGTAATAAAAGATAATGATAAAATTTGAGTGATAATTTAGGTGGATTGAAATAGGGGTATAATGGAAGAGTAACTTCCTTGTGCACTTGGTGTATCATGTATGGTGCATTCACCCAATAGTTGACCCTATTTACACTGAAAAATTTATTCCAATTACACTGGAAAGTGTGGTTGGATTACACTAAAAATCAGTTTTCAGTGTAAACTTTTCAGTATAATCCAACCACACTTTTCAGTGTAATTAAAACAAACTTTTTAGTATAAACATGGTCACATGTTGGGTGAGTGCACCGTGCACTTGGTGCATATGAGAGTTTGTCATAATGGAGAAATAAGATGCAAAAATGTGTAAAATATCAAACATTTTGAAACAAGAATTACACTCTAAAACTTCACCCATTTTGAGTCGAAGAGAGTATATATATATATATAGCAATTAATTAGCTAGCCTGTCAATACATATACACATAGCAAATTAATTAAGTGAAATATCAAAGTATATTACTAATAAATAGTTGATACATGCAGGGAAGAGTTGTAGGTTGAGATGGTTCAATCAGTTGGATCCAAGTATCAACCGCAACCCCTTCACGGAGGAGGAAGAAGAGCGCCTTCTTGCGTGTCATCGGCTGCACGGCAACCGTTGGGCTATAATAGCCCGACACTTTCCGGGCCGGACTGATAACGCTGTCAAGAATCACTGGCACGTTATCATGGCCCGCAAAGGCAGACAGCGGGCTTCTTCCAGGAGGAATAATAGTCAAGAAAGTAGTGCAATGTCACAAGTAGATCATCATAATCAGTTATGCCAATTTTACCTTCCGAGTAAAAGAAGAGTGTTCTTCTACGACTTTCTGCAAGTGGATACTGCAACGGATCAGTATTCTAACGCGAGTGAGCTGATGGATGCTGCTGCTGCAATGAAGAGAGTGAATCATGAATCCAGGGGTGACCATGAAGTGAAGCAACATGAAAACAAGTTGGCTTCCGCGGCTAAGCCATTCATTGATTTCTTACTAATTGAATGAGAGAGAGATGGCATCCTTGTGTAAATGAATTGAAATCTTGATTATATAAAATTGGGGCGTTCACAAAATGGTATAATACCAAATCACTATTTATAAAATAGTACAATGTTAAAAAAAATATGTTCTTATGTTCAATTTTTTTTTTTTTTTTTTTGCATATGTACAATTATTTTGTACTCCCCCCATCCCCTAATAACTTTCACACTTTTCCTTTTGGGACGTCACACAATAACTTTCACACCCCAAATATGGAAATAAAACATACTCACAATACCTACTTTATTTCAAAATATTTTTCATTCGTTGGTTGAAAAAATCAATAAATCGAATTTTTTTTTTTTTTTTTTTTTTTGCATATGTTCAATTATTCCTATAAAATTAGCAGTAAAATATTCACAAACATAAATGAGCAAATTATCTGCAACAATAATGTGATTTTCCCCAGATCTATTACAATGGGATTCAACAAATCCAGCAAAACATTCTCCCACCTCCTTTGCTTCTTCAAAATACATATCCCACACAAGCAAATCAAAATTGGATAAGCAGCTAATTTCACAAGCTATTACCCTAACATAACCTAAAAATTGAGAATTATCACACAGATTCATGTACAACAAGAGCAGAGGCTTCCTTAGTTCCTCCCCCCACTCAATTAGATTCAAGAAATATCAAAAAGAAAAAAAACCTACCAACAAATACTGCAACAAAAGATTACACTTAATTCACAGGATTCGTTCGCCATTTTTAGAACCTCCCACCCGATTGGGCGTTTCTGACAGCTATTGATCGGGGGTGGTGTTCATATGCATGTCTGAACAACGAGCATCCACGATTAATCATACATACCGGAACCATATTTTCAACTTCAAGATGATATTGGTTCGTAAGGATATTGTAACCATGGATGTTTTAGCGCCTCGGATGCAGAAGGCCGCTTCTTCGGGTTGACTTCTAGAAGATGAGTGACAAAGTCGATGAAGCCCTGGTCGCCCATTGGTAACCGATGTCTTAAGGACGACTTCTTTGGTATCAGATATTCTAGCCTGCTAGTCTCCTGAAGATGATAGAAACAAGGGGCGTTTACAAAATGGTACAATATCAAACTCCTATTTACAAGATAGTACAATGTTCAAAAAATATGTTCTTATGTTCAGATTTTTTTTTTGTGCATCTGTTCAATTATTTTGTATCAATTTGTAAAAAGTTGTTTGGTATTGTATTATCCTGCACTTATTCCTAGAAAACAACTATACATGTAAAATAAATGCTAAATATGACCACGTGGATTGACTCGAGAGAAAATACGAGACATAAGTAAATGGAAGCTGCCGATAAATACCTGATTCCTTTCATAAAGCATGTGGTTTTTGGTGAAATATTTGTACGTATCTCGTCCTTTAGCAAGCATCTCTTGCTCAATCGGGCCTATGATTCCGAGCACTCGAGCAAGTAAAGTGGCGGGGGAATCATTTTGGAAGAGCACCTATATGGTTAAATCGCGTTTTGGCTTAAAGATTCTAGCGAAAATACAAACAAAAACAATTAATCTACGAGTAGTTCTAGTGTGCACTTGAGCGCATGGTATAAACTTGCATTTTGAAAAAAACACCCTAATCAGAAATCAGCAATACCAAGAAGTAATCACTAATACTACAATTGCAAAAAAAAAAAAAAAAAAAAGACACACAATTCGGTGTGTTTTGAATAAATCAAAATTAAAGTCAAATTTGAGCTTAAAATCCAAGTGCATATTAGAATTTGCATTAATTTACTTCCCTAGAAAGAGCAAAAACTCTTCTACAATAGAAACCCAGTCGAAGTGACCAACACTTTCTCCAAAAGACGATTAAACAGGAATATAAATATGAATCGGAAGAAACTTACATTGCCTGTACAAAGTTCGGCCAATATGCAACCAAGTGACCATATATCGATTTTTTTGTCATACGGAAGTCCTAAAATAACCTCTGGAGCACGGTACGACCTAGATTGAACATAAGAACAGAGATGATCCGTTTCAAAGCAACTGCTTCCCAGATCGATTACTTTCACTTCACATCTACTGTAACTTTTCACCAATATATTCTCGGGCTTCAGATCACAATGTATGAGGCCAAGACTGTGTAAAAATCGAAGTGCTTCCAAGCATTGAATGGTAATAGACTGTTGAATTAAAACAGTACGTCAGCAGAAAACACTGTAACATATAAAAGCTTAATCGACATTTGTGCCACAAACCTGTAGTCTTGGCATCGTAAAGTAGACTTCTCCTCCGGATTCTCTGTTGAATTTGTGGAATTCGTACAAGTTTGCTTTAAGCAGTTCGCAAACAATCAACAGATGCTCCTGCATATAAGAACGATACGAGCAGATTCAAGACGACTAAAACTTGATTGCCTTGAATATCTATAACTATATAAAAGTAGTCGTGCGATACACTCTAATATTCGCGTGAACAGTACGGAAAACTAGAACAGATGAGTATTTTGTCGTATTCTGTTGGCAGTATCACCTTTGAAGATATAATTTAATGTTTTTATTAATTTGAAATGGCATATTATTAGTGCGATAATGACACGAGCAGAATAAGGCAGAATCCGGTCCGCTAAACAAAACCCCTCCTCTATTCTAATTTAAATTTTAAATCCCAATTTAGAAGACTGTTTAAATTCCTCCAGAATACTATAAATACTGGATCATATTTCTTGCAAAACAAGGGAAAAAAAAAAGATTTAACTCCGAGGATTTGAATCAGGGGTTTATATAGAAATCAGAATTTTGTTATCACATCAAGAAGATGTGTTTTCAAGAAAGTAACAAATGTCCACTTGATGCTAACTGGAAAAGCATTTTCTTGCCATGCAAACACAAGTTGTTCGATTTTGAGTATTATACAGGGTTCAATTGGTGATTGAATTTTTTTATTTTGATTTATATCGTATTTTTATATTTTAGAATTGAGCCCATTTAAAACACAAAAAGATAATAACGCCAAGACTAATGGCTAGCAATTTCTGCAGCACAGGTATAGTAGGATCTAAATTTAGCACACACATTGAGGTCAAAATTGCCCAATGTGTCAAGGTAACCATAACTGAGAAATAGAAGAGCTTGTCATACTAAAGTAGCATTCTTTTAGTAATATGTTACGTCATATAACTACAATGTACAAAAGGTTATTCATATGATACGAATAGTGAATGAAATGTAAATTAACAATGCACGAGAGAGATCTCAAAGTGCTTTAGCAATTTAGAGGCTTATTGTTTCAAATATCTAAATGGTTAAAAATCTTAATTACTAGCTATGTTTAATTTATATACCAAATATGAAAAAAGTGAACGACAACAAACAATAAATTGTAGTAATTTTTTATACTTTTGAACTGGATAAATTATCTCCATATAAGCATATATAATTTTCTTGTAACGTATACTTTCCTTAGGTTGTAATTATCCACCGCACGAAAACTATGAAAAAAAGTAACTAATGTAAATTATGTTTTCACATTATTTACTAAAACAATTCTCTTATGATAAAGTAGTAGAACTTAACCATTTTTCAACTAGCCCATTCAATATTTTACTTGCATTTCAGGGTAATCTACGGATTCCACATATAAGGCATATTGTTAGCGAGAAAATGGTCAATCTATCACTACTTTGGAGGGCAGAAAAACAGATTAAGAATTGACCAGATTAGTATAGATTATTAAAACATTCCATAGAGTTCATGGGGGTAAATAAAACATAATCTGATAATCGTATTGGCTAAACTGGCCAAAAAACTGAGCACTTACTCGATAATAGAAATAATCGTACAACCGAAGTATATGATGCTTGTCACCAGGATCATGCCTATTGACATACTTGAGAAGCTTTATTTCGTCAAGGCTCTGATCGAAAAAATCTTTATTGTTCTTTATAATCTTCACGCAAACATCCATACCAGAGTGCAGGTCATGGGCCTGAACAGCTTTGCTGAACGCAGCTGATCCAAGATATTCGGTCACATGATATCGCCCAGCAATTACTGAGTTTAAAGCAACGTGGAAATTTTTATCCTCCTCAAATCCAGTCCTGAAGCATATAAATAGTATAAGGTAGATTAAGGAAAAATGTACAACTCAAACTTGGCGTAATAAAGCTAACACGTTTAGCATGTTATAGAGTGTTTGACTTCCGAGTTCAAAATCTCGTACATATGATCTAGGAATTATTCATTAAACTTTCTGAAAATACAAATTGTGGTGCAAGCCTTAGTGATAATATTTGCTAAACCTTCCTAGTTAGAGGAACCTTTTTATCACATCTTGGTTAACTTTAAGGCAATAAAGTATAAACTACCTGCTAATAAATCTCATGAAACAATATGTATGTTTAACACACCAACATAGTGGACCGTCAATAGGACGAACAGCATTTCTGCTTAAACTTTTTTTTTTTTTTTTTTGTAGATTTACACTTTTTGACAAGCCAAAAATGTTACAAAAATGACAGGAAAGGATGACAAGCAACAACCTAAATGATTTACCCATGACTATTTTGAAAATTTGTTAACATTTTAATTAGACACAGGGGGAGGTATGATAAATATCATAAGCTCTTAGCTCTTAAGATTCTGAATTTAATGCGCAAAGACTTGGATGCAAATCATTCTAAGAAACATATAGTTTTTGCTTAATCTGGACATTATAGCTTCATCACCGGTTATTAACATCCCAAAGTACGAGCCACAATTTAAACAAAATAGTGAAACTAAATTGGATTGAAGCTATCCTTTGAGATAACAGGATTAACTTGAGGTTTGTGGTATACAAAATTATCTAGAGTTATGTTTTTAGGAAGAATCAGCTACCAAATTCAGGTTAACCAGCCTATTTGCATGAGTTAATTCCAGAATAACAAGAATTACGCATAATACTACATGATCAATAATGAAGAGAACGTGCCTGTTTTTCCTGTGGACAATCTTCAAGTTGAAGGTTTCAAATTCGTCTTCTTGTGCTTTAATCTGTTTCACTTGCTCTTGTACAGCAGCAGCCTCCTCATCCTCTAGAGATAACCCGGGATCTTCTTCTCTTACACCTGCTGCTTTTTTATCGTCTTCTTTCTTTTCACGTTCCCTTTCGATATAGCCGTAATTCGAAAGTGATGAAGGGCTAGAATTCGCTGATTCCTCATCGTTGGCATATTTCTCATCCCTCGAACTCGTTTGCCCACTGGCATCAGTATTAGCCTTATTAGACCACAATGATTTGCTCGAGCTCGCTTGCACTAAACGCCCATCTTTAGGAGGAGGAAAGGAGAATCCTACTCCTTCCATGTGATTGTTTGCCTGTGTGTATTCACCCTTATCATTATTCATCATATATTTACGTCCCTTTGTTCTGTTTTTGTCATTCTTGGATCGTTCTAACTCATCATGATCATGAAAATACTCGATGTCCCCCCCTTCACTACTACCTCCAACCAAACTTTCCCTCACCTCACTGCCTATTTCAGCAGCATCACTGTTGATTCCAACGCCAATAGATCTAACCGAACCGTGCTGATCATCATCCGTGCAAATATCGTCCATTCGGGACCTTCCGCATTCCCTCGTAACTTTTTCATCCAGCATAAAGAGTTCGTTCGACTGCGGGACAAACCCCTGCCAGACGGGCTCTCCAGGCATCAAATTCAGCTCCTCCTCATCAATCATCTGTCCAATCACGTCACTTGGTTTGTCCCCCCTGTACATTCCGGACACAGACAAGCCGACATGGTTGTCCGAAGATACAACGTTTGTTGACTGGATATATCTTTCTCCCGAGAAGTAAGAATCATCCTCAGCAAACGACTGTTCGTCTTCATCATCTTTGTTCTGTTCTCTTTCCTGAGCGTCGTGGAGACTTCCGTGCCCCGTCCCCTTCTCGTTGTCGCTTGGATAATCGATTTCATGTGCCAGAAACCAGGTTTCGTCTTCGATAGGTTGTCTCATATAGCCAACATCATCATCATCTTCGTATTCATCGGAGTCCCAGTACTCGTTAGGGTAGTCAATGGATTCACTCAATCCATCACCTATAGTCGCAAAACCAGAAACAAGATCAGAAGTATCCTCACCAATACCCTGACTCACAGAGAGCCAACTGCCTCCTCCTGGCCTATTCCCTATGAGAAATGATGATTAATCGAAAATACAAAAAGCAGCATCAGGAAAACCAGCAACTCGAAACCATAAACAACTTATTAGTTTGTTCTGAGTATATAGTAATCACATAACTTCAGAGGCCAAATCTTTTAGTGATCAGAAGGAAAGAAAGTTCATAGGAGAAAAGGCGTGGAAGTTCTTTTAATTGGTAACTGCATTACATTACTTTTGATCTAGATTTAGACAATTTATGTATTAATCTGAGTACTCCTTGAATTCAGTATAAAAAATATATCTGTGATCAATACTCTATGACTTCCATCCGTCAACATGTGCATAATTCACTAATGAAAAATGCAATTTCAGTTTGTTTGGATTTGCATTAAGTCGTCATTAACAAGGTAACCATTAGATATAGATGGAAAAAAGTTCTACACAAAGCATTAAAATTTAGAGGACAAACCTGAATTATTGATTTCTCGCCCAATAGGTACATCCAGAAATGCTCCTATGAGATATGGATTGTCAGCATCCAAGATCTTTGGACCAGGTCCATCATGTTCGTACTTTTCCTCCCAGTGAATATTGAGGGACTTTTCTTTAGACTTAAGTCTCACGGGTGGTAGAGTTGGTAACTCTTCCTTTGGGTGTGGAAATTCTAATGCACCGAAATCCATAGGCTGGCCTCCATGAGTCTTCATGTATAAAGCTCTTCCCACCTCATCGACTTGATATTTTATAGCCGTCTTAATGTCGTTGAAATCTGTTTTCCTTTTCTCCTCCTTTTTATCAACGTTGGAAGAAGCACTATAACTTGTTGAGGTGTCTCCTCCCGAGAAGGGGAAGACCGTTTTCAACGAACGGTCTTTCCACAGCTCTGAAGATGTCTGGGCAGATGCATTACTTCTCAAACCATCGAAAAGGTCATCACCACTTGCCTTCCTTTGCCAATCAACATCGACTTCCTTCAGCTCGCTCTCCTTTATACTACCACTATTGGTTGCCTTACTAAAAACATCGAATCCCGAAAAGTTGTTCTGGTGGATACTGCCCCCGTCGTTCTTATAAGAAGCAGCAGGACCGTTGCTTGTGCTGTATTTCAACGAACACAAATCGAGAACCGTATCATCCGAACTCTTGGAGAAGGTGAAGTTTCTATCGCTCGTTCCGACACTCGCATCGACCATGCTCTGTTCCCCGATAGGACCGCAGCTCTTCCACTTGCTCTCACACTCGACCTCTTTCACGATTATCTCCTTAGAAGCCTCGACACTACCCGAATCCTTCGGACCTTCCCCACTATTCTGAAAACATTTCGCCTTTCGATCGTCTTCCAATAGTTTCCCCCCGATTGCTTCTTCTTTTGGCCAACTACACGAGTCTTTTTCATCGAGCCTTAGCTTTTGTAGAGCTCCACTAAGGTCATGCCTATTGCCCAGTTCACTTCTCAAAGCAACTTCTGCTTTAGTAAACTTGTTCCGCTTAAAGAATTCGAGAATATCATCTACAGAACTTGAATCCGCCATTTAAATACCAAGTACTGAAAACACTGTTCAAATACCTAAAAAAACAATCAAAAGAGAAAAAAACCCATTATTGTAAACCAGATTTAAGCCACGTCCCTAACTTATATTCACTTATTATTGATCACAAAAGGAGAAAATTGATTCATGGAATTTCTAGAAGAAGAGAACACACATTTTAATTGCTTCTTGCATCTCCACAGCCCTAAAATTGAATACTGGAAATCAAAATATATGTTCGATTCAACTTCAAAATGCTTAATGCAGAGCTAAAGAAAGACAAAAAACCTAAGTAAAATGGCACACATTTACATAACGCAAGCAACAGTTTTTACTAACATGTGAATTTTCTGAGAGAAAATTCATAAAGATCTGCGCTTTAGGCGAAACCCTAAAAACTAAAATTAATTCTTAATTAAAGAACTGAAAAGGCAAATCATTACGATGGCGAATCCCACGAAGGAAAAGGGCAAAACGAAGAATCATTCGAGTAAAAATTGAGTGGAAAAAGAAGCTTACAGATCGAGGAATACGGCGCCTTCGAATCCATCACCTAAACTTAGAACATTTAACACTTTTTCACTTTTGGTTTTGAAAGAAATTACAGAACATTGTTTGTTTGGTTCTGGTAATGTGGCTATTCATCGGAAAATTAAATTAATTTTTTAGGAGAATTTTTAATTTTATTTTCATATATTTATTATATTCGCCTGCAATTTCAGGCGTTGGCTTGTGATTGGATAAAGGAAAGATGGTATATTATGATATTTGATTATTTTTATTTAGAAATATTTTTGTGTGTAGTATTAAATATGGGCTTTAGTTTTTCATTATCCACTAGTTACTGCTATATACCCCTCCATATTTATTTGATACCCCCACTCTATTTTTTATTTATTATAATATATTTTTTGAATGATTTTTGTGCCCTTATAATAAAAAAAACAAAAAAAACTGAATACTTACACTCACTGGAATATCAAAAATCACAAGAATACAAATACAAAAAAGAGCATCGATCCAGGAAGAAAAGAGGGGAAAATTCATATTGTCCACCATTTTATCGTCTTTATATCGGTGATGCAACATTAGTTCGTTATTTTGTTACAAAGATGGTGTACATTCAGGAGTCCTACGCTATGTGTGTAAGTGTATTTGTTTGAATTTTTTTTATGAAGTACTCCCTCCGTCCCAGACGAATTTGCACACTTTCCTTTTTTGGATGTCCCAAACCAATTTGCACACTACCTAAAAAGGAAACATCGATTTGCGTGCACACTCACATAAATATACACATATTTACCCATATGTCATTACTTTAACACTTTTCTTAATATGTATGCCATCCCAGGGGTGCAAATTCCCCTGGGACGGAGGGAGTATAATTTTGTTTTTTCTTTGAATGTTATTTTTTGTTTATGGAATGAGTATTGGGTACCAAGATTTTCGTATTTTAGCCTAAAATTTTCGTATATTGTGTACCAATATTGTGATTCCTGAGTTTTTTGAAAAAAATCACGACACCAATTTTCGAATCTGGTTCGTTGAAAAATGGTTAGTATTTCGACAAACATTTGTCGAAAATTAGTCAGATTTTCAAAAATATATTTTTGCCGATATATTAGTCATTTTTCGACATTTATTTGCCGAAATGTGAGTTATTTTTCGAATAAATGTTGTTGAACTATAATGTTTTTTTTATTTTTCTTCAGAATCTAACCATTAACAACACTAACCTTCGTCACTTTTCTCCACAGGGGCATTGCCGGAAGAACGTGGCCTTGGTCGATGCTTCATAGGGTAAGGACAGTCGGCGATGGTGGCGGTCGGCGACGTGGGAGCGGTGGTGGCGGTGGCGCCGCGTGACGAAGGCGCCGCTGAGTCGTGGGATGTTGCGTGCGGTGGTGCTTGTGTAGTGTGGCGGCATGAGGAAGTCGTATGAAAACTGAAAAGAGGAGGGTTTGTGGGTGTATGACTATTTTGAATAAAATTAGAGAGGGGTAATTTAAGTATATTGTGGGTGGTGTATCTAACAACTATGTAAATTTAAGTGGGTAGATTAAGTGGGTGGGTGAGTGTATCAAATAAATATGGAGGGGTATATAGTCGCACCCTATCCACTATTTTGTCATTCTTAAGTTGGAAATGGACTATGGAGTGAAGAATACTCCCATCATCTTACATTTATTTTTACAAATGAAAGTTGCATATTTAAAAAGAAAAAGGAGAACGTGTATGTGAAGTTAAATAAAATAATATTATTTTTTATATTTTATTGATTCTTGAAAAAAATAATTAATTTATTTTTTAATGTGTGAAAGTAATTGTAAAACGTTTAAATAAAATAAATGTAAAGATAATTACGGTGTGGAAGCAGTAATAGAATATCCAACAATAGCAACAAATGGGAAGCCGAATATACTTCATAGTAAATAGTGGCGTTTTATCATCATGAATTGTGATTATGAGTTTGAACTAGCTTTGCAGAATTGATCGTAGATTAAGGTATTTTATTTATGAGACAGTGGGTGGTCAAGTGAAATAAGAATTCAATACAATAATGATATTGTAAAATCCTTATGGTTAGATATGCTTGTGGCACATGTTCAAAGCCTTTACACATTATTATCTACTAGGATTTTGCCCGTGCAATGCACGGGCCTGTTGTAAATATTTATATAAGTAGACTTTAATTTTGCTTTTCCTTTAATATTTTTAAAACTAATTGTTGTTAGAATGAATTAAGTATTTTTTTCCACCAAATAAATTGAAAGCAGTTATAAGAAATGCAAAATTTTGTTAGCTTTAATGTTTGTCAAGTACTAAAGGCAATCTTCATCAGTAAACTTGATTTTATCAAGAAAATAACTAACATGAAGAGTATTCTACACATGAATACAACCTTAAATTAACAATTGGAATGTAGAACAACAGTTAAAATGTATGAAAATGAAGAAAATTCACACACGTATTCTCTATGCGCCTAATTTGGGAGTAATGTGTGACATTACAAATTGTTGGCAGCCATTTTAGAAGCTCTAAACAACAAATTAGCCCAGCTATGGATAGTATGCATTTTGTTTTTACATGCCAACTACATTTCCTTATCCACTCTTGCATATTTCTTAACCTAACAAATAAGTATACTTGCAAGTTGCTACAACTTTTTATTTATAATTAAACTCAAACTACAGAGATTCTCATGTAAAAGCCAAATCGGCAAAATACTAAAATAAAACCAAATTATGAATCTTTAGCATAAATATAGTAAATGACCTGTTACTGAACTGCAACTCCCCAACCTAGATATCAAATCACCAAACCCTTTCACACTCGAGCTGCTTTTAACTTTACAAGACAGTAGCAGAGAAAGATTAAAATATGACAATTATATAAAAAAAAAATCTAAACACCAAAGCAAAAAAGAAGAGGATCATACCTTTTCAATTAAAATACATTCCTTCTTCTCAGGCACAAAATTACATCAACGTTAAGAATGTTGCCACCCCTTGAAGCATTTCATTCTGATAATTTGGATACAGTTCCCAATTCATCCTGATATGTGCATATCCAATTGTAAAAAAAAATTGAGTTGTTTTAAGTAATTCAGGTCTATGTACAGGATAAATGTCACAAAAACTCTTTCACAATCCTCCATCCCAACCTGGTTATAAATAATCTTAAAATTCTGATTTCCCCCATTCATGTTCAATAACTATCCATTTGATAATCTATTTTTGCACTCCCATTTTTATTTTTGATTATAATAAAAATAAAGATCATCTCCACATTCATATTAAATAACACCATTTATAAACTCAATTCAAGTCATTTCCTCTTTCTTGTGGATAAAAATGGTCATATTCCCAAATAACCAGTGTCGTTTTGTCTTGTCATAATTAGATAGTCAAAATTTCCTCATGAATCTATATAGTTCTCTAATCCCATAATAACATAATCAAACACTAATTCTAAATTATAAAAAAACAATTCCCACAAAGAATATAAAAAACGCCCCACATGTCTCTTCATTTCCGAATATCAATTTCTAGAATATTTCACTTTTACTCTGGTTGATACTTCATTACATAGTGATCATCACTTATTAACCAAGATTTTAAAATCCAATCCAAAACTTTATGCATATATAAATTTACACAAACTAATGAACAGTCGGTACTATTAACAATCTTTATGTACATAATTAAGAAACACTATTATTTTGTCCAATACCTAAGTGATCAGAACACAAGTATGCAGTCATATGCATGGATTTCCAAGATTAATGCATAATATCAACATGAAGAACACAAACCTCAAATCGAAAACTCAAGTCGCTCATGCATAATGTGAGTTAAGAGTAACATGTATGAAACAAATATAACTGATGATTATGATTGCCCCATAACATTGTACTATCAAGTAATTTCACATTAAATTTGTACCAATGAATACCATAATTTCAATTACACATCAAACACATTATTAAAAAATGATTAAATAGCAAAGAAAAATCTATACTTCTCCTCAAGGCAAGCAGTCACAGCTCCAATACTCGACTAAATTTTAGCAGTAGGTTAACCCATTATTAAGCTACATAGCGAGTCCCTTCCAACTTTAATATTTGCAATTGACCCTGGAATATTAATCTTTATATCTGCAATTATGATCCTCGTCCTTGTTGAATTATCGATGGCAAACTCTGTCCTTCCTCCTTAACACTCTCCTCGTATTTTATCAGACTGCGAGGCACATACTCATCAACAAAAGAGTAGAATCAGATGCAAGCAATACCCAAATCTAAGTATAAAAATGGTCAATATTTTCATTTCATCACATCAAACCAAGATTTATGTAACTCGACAACATACATAATGTAAATGATGCACATCCACACATACATTTTTTAAGAATGGTACATCCACACACATTGAGCGTCTGCATATGGATACAATACTAATGTAAATGTAGATGAAGATGAGAGGATAAAATTGAACATGTCCCTACCTTTTCATCCAGCACCAAAAAATCTGACGCTCATTAGTTCTGTATTTAGTTTGAAGTTGTGAGCCTCCCATGTACATAGAAGGCGCACAACAACACATCGTGAATCATTATTCTAATCGAGTTGACCTACATACATATAGGATACAGTAAATTTGTTATCCTGGCATACTTTTTTTTTCCGTAGTTGATGAATTTGAATACCATCATTAGCACAATTTTAATAAAAAAACCTGAGAACTTACCCCTTCAATTGAGGAATGGTCCCTGGTTGTAATGGTTTGAGTCTGTTGTGCGCTGGAGTTACCGATTCCATTCAAGAACACACGACGTATACTATCCTAGAGTTGTACGTTTCTCTATTTTTACGTGCGTTAACTCATTTTGAGAGTGAGGGACGATAGGATGCCGAGTAGATTTTTTTTTTTTGGTAGATTTTAATGCAAATAAGGATTTAGAGAAGGAGGGGGAGAGGAATGGTAGATGGAGGAGTTTAGAGAGCAAATCGGCGGCCATTGCTGATCGTATTAATTCTCCAGTAATGAGGAGACACAACGGGTTTTTTAGGAGGAAAATGGTGGGTTTCTTTTAGAAGATGAAAGGATTTTTTTAGGAGAGTAATGGAGGGTTTGGTTTAGCAGAAAAAGGTAGCGGTTTTTTTTTTTCTTTTTATTGAACATGACACATAGGAAGACACATGGTTGACATATGTCATTCTCTGGAGTAGGGAAAAACTCCACGTGGCAGCTTCTTAAGAAGGGTGGTTCTACTTTTAATATATAAGATTGGACGTTTGTCTAAATTCATATCGAACGTATTTGGGATTTTGTTTCAAGAGGTGCAAAATGTATTAAAAGGAATTAGGCCACCTGGGTTCGATTCCCTCTGAAAACGAATTATGGGAGTTACAAGGAGGCTTGGAGATTTCTGGGAGTATTTGGGAGCTTGATGAACTAATCTAAATACTACTCCCTCCGTCCACGAGTAAGTTTCCCACTTCTTTTTGTTGAATGGTTTAAGAAAGTGTATTTATTTATTAATATATGGTGGGCCACATGTTGACTTTTGGGATAAAGTAATGAATAGTTTTGAAAAGTAAAGTGAATGAGTGACATTTTTGGTAATATTGTGTGAGTTTGAAGGTTAAAGTTTATATATAATAGAGTGTTGTTATTTCCATTTATGGAATGAGAAACTTACTCATGGACGGCCCGAAAAGGAAAGTGGGAAGTTTACTCATGGACGGAGGGAGTAACAACTAACATTTACCGATAAAAAAATGTTAAAATGTTATAAATTCAAGGTATTAGTAAAAAAAAAATCTATATATATACACAATAGAAAAAAATTTAAACATGAGTTAGTTATACTTGATACACTTCGTCCCAAACGAACTTGCACACTTATCATTTCGTTCCGTCCAAAACGAATTTGCATATTTATCAATATTATTATTTGGAGATGATGGTTAAGTCGGCGATTTAGTTAATCACATTTTGTCCTTAAAAAGGACGAAAATATTACACTTTTTAACTTACATCTAGGGCTGAAAATCAAACTAAGCTATTCGATACTCGATTCGAGATTGTTCGGTAAAAACTCGTTTGAAGTCGATTCAAAATAGAAATCAAACAAGTTTGAACATATATTTTGTTCGGAATAGTCAAAAGCTCGGCTCGAGCCCGATAACTAAAAAAAGATAAAAAGATGTGTAAAAATAGCAAACTACTCGAGCTCGACTCGTGTTTGGCTCAATTAAAGCTTGTTCGAGCTCGACTCTATTAATTATCAAACAGACTAAAGAAAAACTATGAATATCAAAGTTCGATAACTTGTCAAACAAGTTTGAACACCAGTGCGTTTGACTCGGCTCGACCCTATTTACATCAACCTTGTGGAGGAGTGGTCCCATAAGAAAAATATCATTGTAAAAGTTGTTTTGCTAACAATAATAGACATTTTTGTATAAAAAATGGTGGTTGTGTTATCAATTTTGCAATTAGAATATACACAAAACAACCAATTATGAGCATGATATCTAAAATACAATGATGAAAAAAAAAAGTTTGGGACATATTTGCATTTAACCTTACTAATGCTATAGATACATGCGTATTGCACACAACCAAGGGTATACAAACAAGATATATTAACTTTTTCCCCCAATAATTTGTAAAAGAATATACTTAATCTTTTAACTAATTAAAGTTTCAGTTTAAAGCCCCTACTCTTCCTCTTCAATAAAAGAGTCGCCATAAGACCAAGCCACACGATTTCTCTTTAAATATTTGTAAATAAAAAAAAAATTAATCTTTAAACTAATTAAAGTTTCAGTTTTTACGATGGATTTCTTTTATTCGTTACAAATCAAGTTTTGAGATGAATTTTTCTCTGCAATACGGCCGCGCCCCACGACCTCTCACCGCCACACGTTCGCTCACTGCCACATGCACGCTCATCGCCATGCGCCTACCCCCACCCACCCCCACATCCCGTCTTTGATTCTTCATTCTGCAGTAGATTTCCACTACTGCCGCATGCACCACTCATAACCTCTTTCCCATCTTCTAACAAAAGGTTTGTTAGGTTGCACCTCTTTTTTTTTTCCTTCTTTTTTCTCAGTCGACAAGCTATGATGATTTCTCATTTTCTATTTTTTTTCCTCACTTTTTGTTGTTCTAGTTCATCCATTTCTCTTTTTTTTATTTTTTTTGAAAATTATTAATTTTAGTTTTTTGTGTTGCTTTCCGTTTGATTCCTTTTTTTTTTCTTTCTCAGGGCTTTTTTTGATGGAGAAAATATGGCGGGGCAGACGGTTGTGGCGCGGACGAAGGAGTAGTTAGATTTTGGAGGTGTATCCTCTATATTTAAAACTAGTGTGTACCCACGCGAATTTTGCATACTGAAAAAAAGTATTATTTTTATTTTCTGTAGACATTTAATATAAGAGTATTTTTGTCTAAAAAATTTCGGGGTATATACAATAAATTATGGGGTTTGTTTAGCTGTGGCTCGTGCCCTTCACTAAACCCTATGGGCCTGTTTGGTAGGCAAGATAGACTCCTGAAAAAAAAAGATTCTGGCGATTATTCACGTTTGGTAGCCGAGATAGCGTTTCTGAATGGCCCGAGATAAGCTTCAGCCCTTTAAACCGTTTAAGTGAAATCACTGTTCCTCCATGTACACCCCATCAGCCCCCCCCCCCGATTTGTTTTCTTGAGTTGGGGATCCCAATTTTGATTTCAAATTTTACCCCTTTTTTCTATTGTTCTAATTTCAAAAATCACAAACCCTAACTTCTCTCTTCTCTCTCTTTCTCTCTCTTCGTCAAAGCAACCCCAGTGCCCATCGTGCTCCGGTGACTTACAAGCAAGGAAGAAAGTGCACAAACACCTCGATTAGTCGCCTCCAGTTGACGAGCTCCGTAGATCCGTAGATTTTGTTGCAGAACTCCGGCGACCTTCATCTTGTTGCAGAACTTCGACGGTCAAAGTATTTTGTTGCAGAACTCCGACGCGAGACAACACCCCCAGGTAAAAATTTCAATTTTTGAACCTAAACCCTACTCACTCGATGAATTTCAATCCTTCAATCCTTGAACCCTACTCACTCGATGAATTTCAATCCTTCAATCCTTAAAAATTTCAATCCTTCAAAAATTGAACCTAAACCCTACCCACCCCCAGGTAAAAATTTCAACATGCCTGAATTTATCAAAATGATACAAAAACGTGAGTTAGATTTTTTTTGGTTTGTGGCTTCTTTAATAAAAGGACGTGTAATACAATTTCACTGGACAATATTTATTTTACACTGCAAACAAGTATATAATTTTCTCTTGTTGACCTTGGAATTTTTTCCCCTTTTTGTATATAATTTTACACTGCAAATGTATGTATTAATACAAGTATATAAATTTCTCTTGTTGATCTTGGAATTTTTGCTCTGCCATTTAATGTGTATGAAGAACTAGGTTTATTAGTGAAGTCAGTAATTAGACCAAGTTGGTTTAGTAGTGAAGTCAGTAAGAAGAACTTGGTTTATCCAAGTACTGGTTTATTAGTGAATTTTTGCTCTGCCATTTATTAGTAGTGACAATTATGTTGGCACTTGTCATTGTGTGTGTTGATTCCCTATTTTATGCGCAAGCTGAAATTGCACTTGACGATAATGCAGATAGCAAGACTAGTACTTGGATCTTGTATACCTTGACCATGTTGTCCAGAAGTATGAGAACACAGCTTATGATATATTTGTTACTAGAATAAATGTTACAACAAAGAATCATCATGCTCATAATTTTACATATTAAACTTAACCAAAACACTAGGAGATTAAGAAGAAGGGTAGAGAACGCACAACCGTATCAAACGTTGGAGAGAATTCCTGGTCAAATTGATCATATGGACAGATTGTATTCCATTACTGATGCTGCTTGTATTCAGAATTTGAGGATGGATAGAAACTCTTTTGCACATTTATGTCGCATAATGCGGGAGTTGGGTGGGTTGGTCGACAATAGGTATGTATGTGTTGAGGAACAAGTGTCCATGTTTTTATCTGTCTTGGCTCACCACAAAAAGAACAGTGTTGTAAAATTTGATTACACAAGGTCTGGTCAGACGGTGTCGTTCTACGTTCATGTTGTGCTTAAGGCAGTCTTAAAGTTGTACAAGATATTTTTGGTTACTCCCACTCCTGTCCCCGAAGACTCCACCGACCCACGATGGAAGTGGTTTAAGGTAATAACAAAATATCTATGTGTTTATTAATACAGTTGTCATATCATGTTGTCTCTAAAATAGTACTCCCTCCGTCCACGAGTAAGTTTCCCACTTCTTTTTGTTGAATGGTTTAAGAAAGTGTATTTGTTTATTAATATATGGTGGGCCACATGTTGACTTTTGGGATAAAGTAATGAATAGTGTTGAAAAGTAAAGTGAATAAGTGGCATTTTGGTAATATTGTGTGAGTTTGAAGGTTAAAGTTTATATATAATAGAGTGTTGTTATTTCCATTTATGGAATGGGAAACTTACTCGTGGACGGCCCGAAAAGGAAAGTGGGAAGTTTACACATGGACGGAGGGAGTAGTATTCTTTTGATTAATAGGGTTGTCTAGGGGCATTGGACGACACTTACATTGATCTCCAAGTCCCTGTTGTTGATAAACCGAGGTTTAGAACACGTAAGGGTCATATCTCAACTAACGTCCTTGGAGTATGTGACCAAAATATGAATTTTATCTATGTCCTTCCTGGATGGGAAGGGTCGGCAGCTGAATGTAGAGTCCTTCGGGATGCCGTTCTAAGACCCCATGGTTTAAAAGTTCCTAAGGGTAATTAAATACTCTCATCTCTAGTAGACTGGCCTAATGTTGCAATATTTTGTCAAAATTAATTGGTCCTTGAAACACATTTCTCATCTATTGTAGGGTACTATTACCTGTGCGACAATGGGTATGCAAATAGCGAAGGATTTCTCGTCCCATATAGAGGGTTTAGGTATCACCTTAAGGAGTGGGGACCTGTGTCGCAACGACCAATTAACCACCAAGAGCACTTTAATATGCGCCACACTAGAGCACGAAATGTCATAGAGCGTGCTTTTGGAGTACTTAAGATGCGGTTTGGAATACTAAGGAGTGCAGCGTACTACCCGGTGAAGACACAAGTTAGGCTAATTATGGCATGTTTCTTACTCCACAACTATATTCGATCAATGATGGCTGTTGATCCTTACGAGCAGCAGTGGGATGAGCTCCGAAACCAAGAAGAATACCTTAATTGTGAAAATATTGAATACATTGATGGAGTAGAATCGTCTATGGAGTGGGCAAACATGAAGGACACATTCTCCATGTCCATGTTTGAAGAATATCAGTCTAGGTCTTAGGTTGATATATATGTCATGTTCAAGAATTACTTGTGTTTGTGTTGTTTTCACAACTTTAATATGAATCTTGTGCTCTTTGTATTTCAATGATGTTTAGATAATGTTATTTCTGTGCACTATGACGTTTTTAAATGTTGAATTTTTACTAATAGATGTATGTGTAATGTGCATGGTCAAAGGCATACAAGCGAGTCAATGTCGGGCAATTCGGGTGTGAACCCTACTAGACAGTGTTTATGCGGAAATGGGAGAATGAATCGTCGAATTGCGGGGCCTTAAGGATTGGTTCATTTGGTTGGCCGAGGGTTATTACGGGCAACCTCCAGTTAATATCTCGAGGTCGTATGATTGCGAGACGAACAATGATGATGCCCGGACATGTCAATCGTGTTCAAGTACAAGTACACAACCGGTGAATGTGTTGGGAAAATATAGGGGTGCCCGGAATCTATTCGGGATGAATTTTAAATACGAATTTAAATACAATTATTACTATCATGAATTAATCCTAATTAATTCAAATAATAATTCCAACAACTAATTATCATCATGCATGCTAAATTAATTTCACATATTAACTATGGCGGAATAAACAAGTAAATATGTGATTAACGTACCTCTTGTAGAACTTGGCCTTTGAATAAAACGGGACTCTCGTACACGCTTTATCAACCCAAAAACCTTCTCAAGTATTTCCCTTTCGCCTTACTTGATCGCCGGTGGGAGACGCTTTCAAGCAATTTAATAAACTAAGGAAAAAGAAAAATATCTATGCTTCTTGATTTTTCCAACACATGGGATTATGTACTTGGGGATGAAATAATCATCCCCTATTTATAATTAGAGGTGGCCGAAATTTTTGTGGATTATGGGCTTGGAGAAAATCTTTTCTTAGACTCTAAGAAATCTTGAATATATCTCATATATTCTTTTCTCCAAAATAAAATATTCCACAAAAATCTCACACTCTTAATTAATAAGCAATTTTCGAAAATATTAGTAAAGAATCCAAGATATGGATCTTCTTGAATATATGAGATAATCTTGTATTCCAAGAATACTTATCTTCCATAATATCTTTCCAAGAAAATCAACAAAATCTCTTTTCTCCTAAAATCACAATTTTCGAAAATTAAGGGATAAAATCAGCATAATATTTTCTTTTTATTTTAATCACCTTATCATTATTGGGCTACTTAATGGGCTACTTGAGGGGCCTTAAGGAGAATTAAGATTGGACCTCCTAATGGACTTCTGAATTTCAATATTGAGCCCCAATATAATTCAGCCCATTAATATTAATTATTACCACTAATAAATTAATATTGCACTATCCATCTTAATCCATATTACGATAATATGGGCTCCCGATTATTATTTCCCGCGTTTAAGAATATCAAGTCCATTAATTAATTGAGCTTCTGAATAGCTCTAAATTAATTAATATATTTCACCTTGGAGTAAAGACAGCTCAACATTATTATTCGTACCGAAGAAACTAATTCTTCACTTGCAAGATTTGGTACAATAAAACTTCTGAGCCCACCAAGGGGACTAATCACACGAGCCGTACTCGCACGCGTTTCTCCGTATTAAATCTTAGCAACCGTCGTATGATTAATATTACTGCCCAAGACACAAAGTTCGAAGTCACAATGATTCTCACCCAACATGAATCAAAGCAGTAACTACTAAGCACACACGGTCCTATTTAAGTGACGGAGATTAAGAAATCAACAACCACTGAGGTCTAATTCTTCACCTTTCAGAACAGAAGAATTTCTCCTCGCTGTAGGACCTCTTCAACACATACTAAATGTGCTAGTGCAATCTCTTGGTCAAGACAGACCAATCTGAGCCTTACACATCGACCTTTCACGGCGGATTGTTCAATTCCACCTGGGTCGTGAATTGTACGTTTAGTTACAAGTAAACTGTTAATGTTGTCTTCCGTGATCGGGTATCACCACATTAACTACAATGTAACATGTACTATATATTGAACGATTTGCAATAGAAATTCAACATTCAATTATATCTAAAGCAAATGTGATAAAAGAATTATTCTCATAAATCGAGTGTTTGATACACGAGTTATACAAAGTAAAAGCATACTTTCACGTATAACTCCAACAGAATGATCAATACCGTCCCCGAAAAAAGATTGATGATCGTGGAAGACGTCCGAGCGTTAACGACTCTCGATTCGTAATTGTGAATGAAGATGGGGCACCTAGTGCTTCAGTTGTTTGGTCACTTATTTGTATTGTTCTCCTTTTCATGGTAATTGTTCTTCTTGTACTAGGTGTCTTGTTGTTCCACGCCTTATGAATTACTGAGGTGTATAAATTTAAACTTTTGGAGATTATGTTTTGATGTGTAAACCTTGTTTTGTGGTGAACCCCGAAAACAGATTGAAATGCTTTTGCTTTTTTTTACAGATTTGTACATATTGGTTCAGTGGTGTTACTGTTGCTACACGGTTTCTATCTTCATGACTAGACAATAGCTTAACTTTTGTTGTTCCAAATAGTTTTACCCACTGTTATGGTCAAAAAGTAGTTGTGAACATGTGATGCATACTTACATATTCTGATTTGGCCTCCACTATAAATCCATACTACACCACCCTACTATCTAATTTAGATTCTCACGTGTACTAAAATTACAACTTCCTTGTCTTCTAGCAATTTAACATTACTTGAGGGAAATATTCTTCTCACACCTATATAAATGTATAAGGGTCGTAGTTCTAACTCATCAAAAACTTAGAGGCACAATCTTCTACCAAAATGGCTCCAATTCATATTCCATCTCAAAATAAAATATTTTACGATGACATATGGACATATGAGATGTGGTCTTTAGCGTATTTTCTCGTATTTCTCAATTTTAATGTGTTTAGGGACTACTTCCACTAGCTTCTGTAAAAGCCTATCAATATCTATGTGCCTTATTGATGTTATTTAACAATTTGTTTAGGACTTTGAGTGAATTTGCCCCAATTACTGCACTACAAAATATTTTATTTTTATTTTTTTTCTAAATGATACGATAAACAAGTGTATTACCTTGTTTATCGCCCCAATTAGATTTTGTTCTAAATGAAATCACATTTTATATCAATTTATTGTCACATAAATTTTAAACCCATTGTTCAACCACCAGTAATATAAAAGAAAATAAGTTCTAATTAATCTTGTCGAGAAGTTAACACATTGATCAATCAAGTATTATGCACTTAAACATTAACATTGAAATTAACCATACATACTGCTACCATAAATTACCTCTTGTTAGCTTTACAAAAGATGACCTCAAAGGGACCATAAACAAACTTGGAATATTAAACAAGTTTTGCAAAAAAATAGTGTTCATGAAGATGACACCCCACAACGGTTATCAAAAGATAGCTAGTGCATATAACTAATTAATCTAAACTGGAAGTTGGCCACCAAGGAGACGTAGAACATAGCGTGCCCTAGCGTGTTCAGGCATGCCCAAGAACATCTCCAAACAATCTGGATTTTTGGCAAGCACGTGCGCAACATCAATCTTTTGGTCTTCATCGAGTTCAGTTATCTCACCAATGATGTTGAACAATTCCTGACAGTAGTTCCCAACTTTGTTTCACCACCAATCACGCGTACTAGGTTATCCATACGGAGGTCGGATGACTTGTTCATCTGAACCAAAACGTCACAAAGTTTATCAGTTGTAGTTATTTCACTACTTGTCCTCTTCTTACCAGTAAATTTGCTCGCAGATGTCCTCTGAATAAGTGGAGGGTCACTTGTGACTTCCATGTCAATTGGGTGTTCTCCAAGGTCCACACTAGAGGGATTTTGACAATTCTGACCATTTTGAGTTGGGTCTTCATCTTCAAGTTCATTAGCAGCATCTGTCACATCTTCTGCAACACCCCCATTAGCTTTATCAACGCCAAAAATCTCATTCCAGTCATTATACAATGGCCAGGCTTTGTAGCGCATGTGCATAGCATTTGGATCAGCCTTGCAAATAAGAAATAAATAACATGTGAAATTGTTTCTTAATTTATAGAACAAACTTTATGGATGACCTATTTAAACTATTGCATCAAGTATGAGTTAACACAAACCAACAGTTTCATCATTTTGTATAGAGTCGCATCAAGTATAGGTCAAACAAATAAAGTATGGAATTATCAGCAATTGGATGCCTCTTAAGAAGTTGCAAACTATAATCACTGCCCAAAAAATGCAATGCAGTCCATATAGAATTGTTCAATCTATATAGAATTGCCCAATACAGTCCATATACAGCCCAATGCAGTCCATATATAAATAATCAAACAATATCATTCGATAAGCAAATCTATTTCCAATGACAGCATCTAATTCCATAAACAATATCATTCCATAAGCAAAAAATGTACACGTTTTAATAGATTGACCATAAATAATCTTCTTCAATTTCGTGTTGAAAAAAAGCCCTGCTTCAGAATCTTTTATTATAAGTATGGAGGCTACTGTTGAAGATGAATTAGTGCTTTATTCACTTGCTATACTCCTCCGGATAGAATTACATCAATCTTCCTATTTTTCGAAATCGTGCTATAGTTTATATTCATATGAAAGTATAGGGTTGATGCATTTATTTAATGAAATGGGAGATTGGAATGGTTTCGAATCGATTCTTTTTATGGATTGCAGCGAATCGATTATTTATTTCTGTAGGGAGAGACTCCTTGATAAAGTGAAAGAAATAGTGAAATCTAATGAAGATATATATAAACTGATTTCATCTTTTTGCAATTGAATAATACGAAGTCGTGTATAATGAACACACCTTTACGATTAGAGCCCAAGCGTCATTGTGACAATCTATCACTCCAGTGGTTGAGTCGAAGCCTATTCCAGAGTTCCTACCCAACATTGTCATAAGGGATCCGTGGTTTTTTTTCCAGATCGTAATTCTTGATGCTATGTGAGGGTTAGCACGGATGTCAGTCCCTGGAAGTCGCTTTGCCATCCCAGCCTCTAACTTGAACTGATACCCAGGTTTGAAGCCATTTTCACTCCTCCAACCCTTCGCCACGAGTTCTTTCATTAGATCGGCGATAACCGCCTCTTCCACCGGTGTCCACGCTCTTCGCACCCTATCAGTTTTCTTGCCCTTGCCTTTCAGTCCCAAGCTATTGCTACCACCGCTCTCCATTATAACCGCTGCTAACTTTGCGAAGAAATAGTTTAACTTTGATAAAAAAATCTTGAAACTAATCGAATCCATAAATCACAAAGATCCGTAGATCGAAATACCTGAGTAACCAGTAGCAGCCGGGTGAATCGTTAACGAGAGCAAAACCTTAGACTCGACACAATAGCTCAGCGCCGATTGAAATCGAAGAGAGAGAGCTCAGCGCCGATTAAAATCGAAGAGAGAGAGACTGAGAAACCCTAGGGTAATACGAAGGGTATTTTAATGGAGATAATAGTTCTGAGCTATTTTAACTTTTTTTAATTTTACGAAGGGTAATACGGTCAAAATGGAGGTGTTTATCTTGCTAATCAAACACCAGAAAAAGATGGGAGCATAAATTTTCTTAACCACCAAACATCAGTAATCGTTTTTATATAGGCTACCAAACCCAAGAAAAAACCCCGTATTTTGCCTTATGCCCAAACCATTTCAACGGGCCCATCTTGGCCTCTTTTCCTATTGGGGCTACCAAACGGGCACTATAGGTATATCCTACAAACAAAATAATTAAAAAAACATCAAAATTCACATAAATTAATAATAACTAGATGAGTACCCCGCATATTATGCGGGTTGTTCGTAAAATTAATTTAAAAATTTATATTTTATTAACACATCGCATTATTCAATATTATAACGTTATATAATACAATTTATTTAAAAAATATGATTCAGTCGAAATGAAAATAAAAAAATACCATAGATAACCTTAAAATTTTCCTTGAAAATCTTCACCCGTCAATTTACAATACATAAAAAATAAACATAATATTGTCAAGATAGAAGAAGAGAGAAAGAAAATAGAGTTTATATGAAAAAAATATATTTTAAAAAATAAAGTAATAGTCAAATATTAGCAATTAGACATTTATGTGTGGACAAATAATCGAGGAACAACTAAAATATTGTGAAAAGAAAAAGACAAAGAAGGAATAAGAAAAAATATAGAGTTTAGAATAATAAAATTGCAAATAATTAAGAGTTTTCAGAAGATATATATATATATATATATATATTTAACTCAAGTTGTATATAATAAATATTTGAATTTCACAACGATTCATAGTTAGCTTAATTGGTAAACATAATATAAAATACTCATGAGGTCCTTGGTTCAAACCCAACTAAAACCAAATATTTTTTTATTAGACTTCTTCTTTATGAAAGGTCACAATGTTATATGCCTAAATATGAGTGGGAGTAAACGTGAATTTTATGTGGCTAAAATAGGCAAAAACATCAAATAAAAGCTATGAGATCACAAAAAGCCATGAATGATCTCATATTCTAATGATTAGCTGATAATGATTGCAGAAAGTAAGAAAGCGATAAAATGCGAGAGGGATTGCCAGGGTTTGTTGGGCCCTGGACTTAATAATTTTTCTCTGTATATTCACTTCCTTTTTTTTTTGGAGCTCTAAATAGCTCTATATATATATATATATATATATATCATACATAGGGGTACAAAAGGGAATTTGGGGCCTGCGTGCTCTGTCCTCCGTATTGTGCTGTCCTGCGGGTACAGAGTACGAACCAATGAGATTTTGGCAGCTTGATTGGTATTGGAGGTGCGGTTATTCCTTGGCTCATGATACCTGGATGATTTTGTTCTTATCCGATCTACCTTTATTGCCAGCTCATCCATATTTTTGCAGGTCCTACGAAAATGGGTGTATTTATTAGCCATTTGAGTGTATGAAGGATGTGAACGATCAACCCGGGATGACCGATCTCCTTGGATGGATTCTCACTCTGGATTCTCTGATCATCCATTTTTGGGTGTATTATCCATCAAGATGGGTGTATGAGGAGCTGCCCATAGTGGCCATTCAAAAATAGTGGGACGTATTTGTCCTCGTGATAAATATGGTTACAACATTTGCCCCCCAGTCTGTCTCCTATGTGTAGTAGGAGAGGAACTGGAATTCGTGCTTGACTAAACTTGAATCTCTGGGAACATAGTACTTGACGGGGGCGGCCCACTATGTGACAAAAAGTAAAATAAAAAAAATAAAAATAGTGTACTTTACTTTTTTTTTTTGGCGGACAAAGTGTGGCCTTGCCATAATTAAGAATGGCCTGGGACTTACTTTGCTACTAATAAAAAGTGACCGGGCTTCAAAAGGGCCAACCTAGCCCAAAAAAGAAAATGGCCTATCTGGGCCTCTTTGGTCAAGTAAGAAAAAGAAAAAGAAAGATTTTGCTTGAGATTGGCCGACCTGGGATGGCTTAATACCCAAAAGAGGGGATGCCGATCTAGAATAAGCTGGCCGACTTGGGACTTGCACCTGCGTTTTTTTTTTTTTTTTTTTTTTAGGGAATTGGGCGACTTGGGCCTTGCAGCAGCAGTATCCAAAAAGATACCAGAAGGGCATTAGCAAAGAAAGAGACCAAACTGGCCGACTTCCCTCCCTTTTTTTTTTTATATTACTTTGGCCGATCTGGCCTGATAAAAGGAAAAAGTTAACCTGACCATTCTGGCCGACCAAGAACTTGATTCCCCCTTCTTTTTCTGTTTCAAATTAAATGGCCGATCAGGCCTGCCTCCCATTTTTTTTAAACGGCTACTTAGCATCCCTCTAGAGAGTTCCCTGTTCTCTTCAGCTTGATTTGGAAACTTTAACTTCGAAATCATGAACTTAAATTTCTTCAAAAAATGGGGGAAAAACCCTGTTCCTCCTTTGAAAATTGAAATTTCTTTCTTCTTCCCCAAAGGAGCAGCAGTAGAGGGTTTTGGAGGTGAGCACAATTTCTTGCTTTCTTCATTTATTCCTCAATTATTTTCGAAAGAAGGGGGGAAAATGTATCCTTCCCTTGGACTGATTTTTTCTTCTTCTTCTTCTTCTTCCAAAAATGCAGTAGTCGACTACTTCAAAGGTGAGAACAAAACTTCCTTTTGCCTTCTTCAATATTTTCTTCAGTTTTTTTTAAATGGTACGGTATAGAGGTGGGGGTAATTCGCGAAAGAGTGAAGAGAATGTAGGCCGGTCGGGCAGCAGTTCTTTGGGCGGTGTGACGCCGGGATGCGCGCCCGGTGGTGGGGGTAAGGCCGCGGGGCCGCTCACCCATGGGGCGGGTATTGGGGCAGCGGTAGTGGGGTGGGGCGCTGTGCGCCGTGACTTGACGCCGGGTGCGAGTGCACTAGGCAAGGGTGCGGCGCGTGAGGGTTGTGCGTCCGACGCCGTTGAGCACGGTGGTGCTAGTCGTCGTCTATCTTTTGGTGAGAGTAGTTCCGGTATTATTTTCCGGCCTAGGATGATTTTTGGAAAATATTGTCCTATTGATGATGATGGTTTAGGAACATGTTTTCCCGCTTCCCGGCGTTTGGTTGATGATTGTCAAAGTAGTGATGTTGGGGACCCTTTAGATGATATTATGAAAGAAGCTGAAGCGGGTGATCTTTCTATTGAATGCGAGGAAATTGAGAGTGTGGGGGAGCTTGAAAAAGGTAGTCTTGAGGAGGGGTCAAAAAGAAAATCCACTTCTAAACAGAAATTTGAGATATCATACAGAATATGGGAGGAGTATGTGGATGGGTTAGCAGGGGTACCTTTAACCTTTGACTTTGCTGATTATCTTAAGACACACCCGTACATACTGCCCCTCGGAATCCTGAAACAATTCGACGTGCCACCCCTACCGAGAATGATTGGTGGATGTCAGGGTGTAAAAGTGTAGTTACTGCTAGTAAATTGGCTACATGGAGACTGAAGTGGGATGTTCCTCAGGATGTAGACCTCTTTGTACCGGAACCGGGAGAGCGGGCGAACCAGCCTCCCCAGGGGATGGTTGCTATTAGTTTCTCCATAATGCAGGCTGGCCTTCGTTTTCCCCTACACCCGGCGATTTCCCGTCTGCTTAACTTTTGGGGTTTATCGCCGCTCCAAATCCATTCGAATGGATGGTTGCAGATATTGAGTGTAATGACCCTATTTGGTCTCCACCGCCTTTACCGCTTGCCAAACCCGGGGGAGATGACTAGTATGTTGAAGATTATTGGTGAGAAAAATCGGTTTGGTAACGTGTATCTTCAGTCCAAAGGAGCTAAACTTATTGGCGGCTTGCCAAGCAAAGCTCGTTTATATTGGGATAGATGGTTCTTCGTGAGTGGGGCTTGGAAGACCACATCCGGTGGGGTTGAAGTGGATATTCCCACTGAGCCGCGTGTGAAACAACCAAGTAAGATTTTTCAATTTGTAATGGAAATGCGTACTGATCTAATTTCCTTTATTATTTTTGCAGGTTATGATTTTCCCTCAGGAGATGATCACAACTTTGATTTCTTGGTAGTCCGTGGGAAGATTTTGCAGTTGCCGCTCAGTGAACGAGATCAGTCCGTATTGAATACCCCTGAGTCTCGATTGAACGCACGTCTCTTCAGATTTCCGAGACACCTTGTGGAGTTTGGCCTTTCAGGCTCAGAATTCCCCACTTATCAAGATTGTCCTCCTGCTCTCCAAATCAAAATTCCTAAAATGTTGGCCATGCTTGGAGGTGCGACAAAGAAGAAGAAGAAATGAGCTTCTCGTGAGAAGCCGTCAGCCCCCGAGTCCAGGCCGATCGTCCTGCAGGACACTTCAGCTGAGAAAGAGGCCGGCGGGGATGGCTCTGATGTAGGACCGGACCATGGGGGATCGCCTGGGATTGGCACATCATCCCCAATTTCGGGGAGGAAGAGAGTTCGAGAGGATACCGGGGAGGCCGGGCGCCAGGGGGAGGCTTTGAGCTGGTTGCTCGTCGATCTGACTGATCTCCCAACGCCTGAGCATGATCGGCCACAACTTGCTCCCCGAGCCGACCCTACTAGGGACGCTTTCGATCGCACCTACTTTGGACGTGACATGGCTAAATTTCAAAAGTAAGATTCTCAGATATATACGCCTTCTATTGTTACACGGATGTGCGAATATTCTCTCTTGTTGCTTGTATACTTTGTCTAAATATATACTTTTCCATTCTGCAGGTTGGTCAGAGAAGACCCTGGCCGTCCACCACTGGTCTTGGACTACATGTCCTCCCGCACTCCTGATTCTTTTGCGGAGATGCCTGACCACCTTAATAGGTCATTGAACTCTATTCCAACAGCTTGGACTACAGAACTGGAGGATATTGCCGATCGTCGGCCGGACGATGCCTTTTCAGCAGCCAGTGCTCTCGCTAGTCAGACTCTATCCATGTTCCATCGGGCCGAGAGTCGGCATTATTTTAAGCTTTCACAACTCTGGGAGTTGGAATCACAGCTTGTGAAGGAGAGAGAAGAGAAGAAGGTGCTGGAGGATAGATCGGCCGCATTGGAGGGCGAGATTGCTTCCTTCTTGAAGGAGAAAAAAGAGTTGGCCCTGCAGGTCGAGAGGGTCACGAAGGAGAAAGATAAGCTTGTTGCCCGGGTTGAGACAGCCGTGAGAGAAAATGAGGCGATGGCCGCTCGGGTCGAGGAGGTCGCTAAAGAGAAAGATGATGCAGTATCTCGAGTGGTGTCGTTAGAGGCTATAGTAAAAAAACTCAACCATGATCTTGAGGCTGTCCAGAAGGAGTTGTCTGAGGCTAAAGAAAAATTGGAGGAGGTAGACACTGATGACCCCGCGAAGAAACCCGAGTTTTTTGCGGATTTTTGCTACTACATGGCATATGCTAATGCTATCCGGGATGCGAAGAAAGCTCAGCTTGACTCTACTTGCTTTGAGGCTTCTCTCAAAGACTATGCTGGGAAGCATCCCCTTCATGAGAGTTTTTATCTTCATATTCTGGATTTGGAGACTGTGCACGGAGTTAGCCTCTCTTGGTATCCTGATCGGTCAAGGCTGTTTCTGCCTGACCAAGACATCCCTGATGATGACGAGGTGCCCTCCCTGCTCGTGGATGGTCAGCCCAGCGTGGATGTGGAGGTGTGAGATAGGCAGGACATGGTGTGATTGGCCTTGGCCACCTTTTTATTGTTGAACCTGATGTAGTTGGCTCCGACCCTTTTCATTGATGTAATCCGTTGTACTCCTTTAGTGTTTATGTTTTTATTTGTTTGTTTTGAGCTTAGATTTAGGTGATAGACCGAACATTTGAAATCTGTCCATCCTGCACTAAGTGTGGTGGGTCAATTCCTTGAGTGAGCCCACACTTTGAACTTAGATTTTGGGATAGGCCGACCATGTAAGGTCTGTCTATCTTGTACTAAGTATGGCGGGCTGATCATTTGTAATCAGCCTACGCATTGAACTTAGATTTTGGTGGCAAGCCGACCGCAAAGTCTGCTTACCCTATACTAAGCGTTGGTGGGTCGGCCATTTAGGCAACCTATACTTGAGAAAAAATTCGGACGACCACTAAATGAGAAACTTTCAGGGAAAATAAAAACTTAGACTTGACAGTCCTTCATTCAATCACGTGATTTTCCTAATACAAAAAACTACTGATAGTACTTCTTCAAGTGTACCGCATTCCAGGGATATTGGTCCGGAGTGCCGTCCGGGTGTTCGAGCTCGTATGCTCCTTTGGTGAGCCACTTTGACACCCTAAATGGGCCCTCCCAGTTCGGGCCAAATACTCCTTTAGGACCTTGAATCTTCTTTAGTACTAGATCTCCGACCTTAAACTGTCTTGCCTTGACTTTAGAGTTGAAAAATTTCTCAGATTTTTGCTTGTAGGCGGCATTTTTATGTTCGGACGCAAGTCTTCTTTCTTCTAGCATGTCAAGGTCCACCCTCAGAGCCACGTCATTATCTTCATTAATTGTTTGGGTAGTTCTGTGACTTGGGACGACGACTTCAGACGGTATGACTGCTTCGGTGCCGAACGCCAAAGCGAAAGGGGTCTCACCCGTGGAATTTCTGGTTGTCGTTCGGTATGCCCATAGCATATCTGGGAGCTCTACGGCCCACTTTCCTTTCTTCTCATCAAGCTTAGCTTTGATGGTATGCTTCAGGATTTTGTTAACTGCCTCAACTTGACCATTCGTTTGTGGGTGGTACGGGGTGGAAAAAAGTTTCTTGATCTTCCACTTTTCACAAAATTGAATCAACTCGAGGCCCTCAAATTGTTTTCCATTGTCAGATATGATCACTTGAGGAAGCCCGAAAGGACAGATTATATTTTTCCAAATGAATTTGATGATATGTGACTGGTCAATCTTGTTGAGGGGTTCCGCTTCAGCCCATTTCGTGAAATAATCTACTGCTACCACTGCAAATTTGCGGCCACCCGGCGCAGTGGGCATTGGACCAATTAAGTCAATGCCCCACTGCGCAAAAGGCCAAGGACTATACATCGAGGTCAACTGCTCTGGTGATAGCTTGATGTTCGGCCCCAAAATTTGGCATTTGTGGCATGCCCGGGCATATGCAACTGCGTCCCTACGGAGGGTAGGCCAAAAGTAACCTTGCTTGATGGTCTTATGGACGAGCACTTGCCCTCCGGCATGGTTCCCGCACACCCCATCATGGATCTCAGATAACACTCTTTGGCCCTCTTCGGGTGTGATGCATTTAAGTAATGGTAAACAAAAACTTCGCTTGTAAAGTTGATCATCAATGAGAGTGTACCTGGCCGATCGTAACTGTAGTTGTCTAGCCCGCACCTTGTCCTCTGGTTGCTCTCCAGTCCTTAGGTATTTGATGATCGGGGTCATCCAGTTCTCTTCAACATTGAGAACAAGTGCTAGAGCTGCCTTATCGATAGTCGGCCCCTTGAGTGTGGTGAGCTGGATATTTGAGAAATCTGTTGCTCCCTCCGCAGTTGCGAGCTTGGAGAGGGCATCGGCTTGTGAGTTTTGTTCACGCGGGACTTGCTCGATGAAGACTTGGTGGAAATTTTCACATAGAGTAGCGACAAGCTCTTGGTACTTGGCCATTTGCCCACCTCGGGCCTCGTATACACCTTTGACCTGGTTGACCACCAATAGGGAGTCCATGAAGATGTGTAGGCGGCAGACTCCGATGGCGATGGCGAGCTCCAAACCGCCGACCAAGTCCTCGTACTCTGCCTCGTTATTAGTCGCGATAAAGTTGAAACGAACCGCATAGGTGAAGCATTGACCATCTGGTCCGGTTAGTGTTGGAGTTATACGTGAAAGTATGCTTTTACTTTGTATAACTCGTGTATCAAACACTTGGTTATGAGAATAATTCTTTTATCGCATATGCTTTAGATATGATTGAATGTTGAATATTTATTGCAAACCGTTCAATATATAGTACATGTTACATTGTAGTTAATGTGGTGATACCCGATCACGGAAGACAACATTAACAGTTTACTTGTAAATAAACGTACATTTTCACGACCTAGGTGGAATTGAACAATCCGCCGTGAAAGGTCGATGTGTAAGGCTCAGATTGGTCTGTCTTGACTAAGAGATTGCACTAGCACATTTAGTATGTGTTGAAGAGGACCTACAGCGAGGATAAATTCTTCTGTTCTGAAAGGTGAAGAATTAGACCTCAGTGGTTGTTGATTTCTTAATCTCCGTCACTTAAATAGGACCGTGTGTGCTTAATGGTTACTGCTTTGATTCATGTTGGGTGAGAATCATTGTGACTTCGAACTTTGTGTCTTGGGCAGTAATATTAATCATACGACGGTTGCTAAGATTTAATACGGAGAAACGCGTGCGAGTACGGCTCGTGTGATTAGTCCCCTTGGTGGGCTCAGAAGTTTTATTGTACCAAATCTTGCAAGTGAAGAATTAGTTTCTTCGGTACGAATAATAATGTTGAGTTGTCTTTACTCCAAGGTGAAAGATGTTAATTAATTTAGAGCTATTCATGAGCTTAATTAATTAATGGACTTGATAATCTTAAATCCGGGAAATAATAACCGGGAGCCCATATTATTGTAATATGGATTAAGATGGATAGTGCAATATTAATTTATTAGTGGTACTAATTAATATTAATGGGCTGAATTATATTGGGGCTCAATATTGAAATTCAGAAGTCCATTAGGAGGTCCAATCTTAATTCTCCTTAAGGCCCCTCAAGTAGCCCAATTAAGTAGCCCAATAATGATAATGTGATTAAAATAAAAGAAAATATATTTGCTGATTTTTTCATGATATTTCGAAAAAGATATATTAGGAGAAAGAAAAGATCTTGTTGATTTTCTTGGAAAGATATTATGGAAGATAAGTATTCTTGGAATACAAGATTATCTCATATATTCAAGAAGATCCAAATCTTGGATTCTTTCTTTAATATTTTCGAAAATATGCTTATTAGGAGGAGGTTGGGATTTTTGTGGAATATTTTACTATGGAGAAAAGAATATATGGGATATATTCAAGATTTCTTAGAGGCTAAGAACAGATTTTCTCCACCTCTAAAATATATGAAAAATTTCGAAAATCCCTTGTCCTATAAGTAGGGGATGATTATTTCATCTCCAGTTTACAGTTTCACAGTGTTGAAAAAAAAATCAGCAACAATATTTTTCTTTTTCCTTAGTTATTTAAATTACTTGAAAGCATCTCCCACCGGTGATCAAGTAAGGCGAAAGGGAAATACTTGAGAAGGCTTTTGGGTTGATAAGAGCGAGATTACAATTGTCCCGTATATCCAAAGGCAAATTCTACAAGAGGTACGTCAATCTCATATTTACTTGTTTATTCCGCCTAGTTAATATGTGAAATTAATTTAACATGCATGATGATAATTAGTTGTTGGAATTATTATTTGAATTAATTAGGATTAATTCATGCTAGTAATAATTGTATTTAAATTCGTATTTAAATTTCATCCCGAATAGATTCCGGGCACCCCTATTTTCCCAACAACTGGTATCAAAGCCACGGTTTTGGGCTCTGAATTTTAAATTGGAATTTAAATTGTTAAACATTAAATTGAAATTGGATAGTAGAATTGTTGGATCTTTTTTGCAGGTATCCAATTGTCATGGTTTTTAATGTTGTTAATTTCATGCGTGTGAATTAATTGTTTTTAATTCGATTCGTTCGAATTCGTTTTTCTCGTGAGAAAATCCACGAGTAGATTAGTTGGTTTTATTTTGATTCGATCATTGTAATAGACTAGTTTAGATCTAGTATTTATTTTTTTTGAAAAATAAATTGTAACCGGATCGTGACGAAGAACGAAGAATTAAAAACGGCGTACCCGGACGACGCATACAAGCGTGGCGCGTGCATGGACCTAAAATCATGCAAGGGGTGAAGAAAATGGAGACGAATGGCGAAAAATGGCACACGGGGTGCACGGCGCACGACCCGGGCGCGACGGGAGGCGGTCGCCGCGCGCACGCGCGCGCGCGCCTCGGGCACGGCCTGGTGCGCCTCGGGTGCGCCTCCGTGCAGCGCCTCGGTACGCCTCGGGTGCGCCTCCGTGCAACGCCTCGGTGCGCCTCTGCGCGCCTCCTGCAACGCTTCGGCGTTTTTTGGGCTGGGAGGCGCGCGGGCCCACTTCGTGGGCCGACGCGCGCCGTATCTCGGGCTATGGAATTTTTTTGGTTCGTGTTTTTTTTTCCGTGTGATTTTAAACGTCATCCCAAACCCCAAACGATGCTGTTTTTGAAGAAGTGTTGCTGTTCGAGTGGGAGCACGTCGAGACGAACGTCGGAAAGCAACAAGGACGATTTTTTCGCATCAAGACGTGAAAAAATTAAACCGTGACAATTGGATTTGAGTGCTCCAATGTGTTTAATTTTTTTTTGATGGATGTTTTATTTCGTGCAATTATTATTATTTGTTAATATGTGTTTGCATGAATTTAATTGTCCAAGAAAAACCTTACTTTCGAAAATTACTAAGTATGTTTAATTTAATCGCAATTTTATTCCGGATATTAAAATTGGATTAATTTGGCTTCCATAATTTATTTATTTGTGAAGTTCTTTTGGAATATATTTCCCCCTCGGATCGGCCAAAAGAACGGATTTCACATGAATAAATTCCGAAAGGATGATTGTGGATTATTACTAGTGGCGGTATTGACCCTCACCACGAGTGGCTTGCTCAAAGCGAAATAATAGTCCTGTATTTAATTATGGTTATTACTTAGGCATAGGAAATTGATATTAACTTACTCCCCTCGGAGTCCCTGTCAATTTCTATGTGGTCAAAGTGGGAGCCAACTATTAATTTTGAATTAAGGATTTGTAACTTTTAAGTTTGTGATCCGCTTGAATGTGTTTAAATGTATAGACCACCCCTCGTGGCGCATTTAAATTATTTTGAGATGTTGGCTGATGCATGATTATATTGTTTTAAGGTTTCAATATAATTGATGTGATCGAATTATGTGATAATTTCATATTTTTCTAGATATTGATATGAATGTATGTTTTATTCTCATTTCATCATGTCGCAACCTTTTAATCCACTGTTTAATATACTTAAAGTTAATAAACTTTTTGGAGTGATTTATATCGATTGGAAATGTTTTTTTTTAAATTTGTCCTTACTGCACGAAAACACGGTTATTTATGTTAATATACCCGGCAAGCCTAATGATAAGTTAAGCAATGGGTAGAGGCAGTTTATGATTGGAAGCATGACAATGAACACATGAAGTGCATCATCTTGACATCTCTGTCTGAGGATTTGAGGCGCGTTCATGGAGACATTGTATCCGCTGTTGAAATCATGGAACACCTTGAAGAGATGTCTTCACATCAAACCCATGACTAATCAGTTCTCCAGACATGACTCGGTCAAGTTGGAAATGGTGGAGGGAACGCCCGTGAGGGAGCACGTTCTCAAGATAATGGCATACCTTAACAAGTTGGAAGTACTTGGTACGGATTTTGATTGATTTCATATACCATTCTCTACCGAGAAGCTTTGAGCAGTTTCGTCTAAAATGTCAGATGAATGAACGGACAAATCGTTTGCCCGAGCCCTTGCAAGCTTTAGTTTCGGTGGAGGTGAAAATGAAGCACCAGTCTAGTGCTATGGTGGCTAATGGTCCGTCTACCTCTTTTGGTCCCAAGAAAGGGAAAAAGAGGAAGAGAACCAAAGGGCCGGATCCAAACAAATCTAATTGTTGTGAAAGGCAAATGCAAAGGCTAGCATCGAAGGGGAAGTGTTTTAGTTGCGGTGAGAGAGGACAATGGAGGTCTGCCTGTTCCAAGCCTAAGAGGCTAGGAAAGTTAGGTAATTCACACACCTTAGTCGTCGAAACTTGTGAAGTGGCATATGCTGTCTATTTGTGGATAGTGGATACGAGAGCTACTGATCACATTTGTTTCATGGGTTTAAGCTAACCCGACGACTTAACGAAAGTGAGATCCCCATCACATCGGGCAATGCTACGAGGGTGGCAGCTGAAGCAGTGGGAGAAGTGCGCCTATCTTGTGTAAATAGAGTTATGGTCTTGAGAGACGCTCCTCATGTTCCTAGTTTAGAAAGAACTCAACCTCCAGTTTCTAAACTGTTTGAATAGATACTCAGTTTCTTTTAATAAGGATGTTATTAGTTCTTGAAACGATGAGTTTATCTGTTAAGGAACTTCAATGGATGATCTTTATACCATTATTTGGGCACACCACTCACAAAATTAAATCTAATAACACATCGATTATTTCGAGTAATAAAAGAAAGCGTTCTTCGGAGATGAACGAACCACTTCTATGGCATCTTAGACTAGGTCATGTTAATCTAAAGTGAATAGAGAGATTGGTGAAAGACGGATCCTTGGAATCATTCCAAGTCGAGCCGTTTCCAACTTGTGAATCCTGTTTAGAGGGTAAGATGACCTAGAGGGCATTTGGAGCCAAGGGGAATAGAGCCACCAAAGTGTTAGAACTCGTTCATACCGATATGTGTGGTTCAATGACGATCATAACAAGAAGGGGTATGAGTAACTTGTTTTTTCAATGATTACTCGAGATATGGATACATCTACCTTATGATGCATAGGGAAATAAGTATCAAGTTTCTACGATTTGATCGTAGAGGCGAATACCTTAGCGATGAATTCTTGAACTAGCTATCAGACGAAGGGATTGTATCCCTGTTGACCGCACCGGGAACCCCTCAATAGAACGGTGTGGCGGAACGAAGGAGCCAGACCCTTTTAGAAATAGTCAGATCCATGATGAGTTATTCGGATTTACCCAAGTCGTTTTGGGGTAACGCCTTGGAAACAACGACTTACATTCTAAACTTGGTGCCATCCAAATCAGTTCCTAAAACCCCAATGGAATTGTGGACCGGGCGCAAGCCCAGTCTAAGACACTTGCGGATTTGGGGTTGTCCGACATACGTGCTAGACAAGGAAGCCGGTAAATTGGATCCACGTTCGGAATTAAGGTTGTTTATAGGATATCCCATGGGAACGAAAGGGTGTATGTTCTATAGTCTCAAGGATTAAAAGACCGTGATTAGTTCGCACTTTAAATTATTGGAGGAAGACTATATGAACAAAAGAAAGCCCAGAAGTGAGATTACCTTAGACGAGTTAAGAGGGCAAACTCCTATACCAAGTATGCAAGATGATATACCACACGTCACACCTTCACAACCGGAACCCCGTCGTAGTGGGAGGATTGCAAGGCAACCCAAGAGATTCATGGGAATTGGAGAATCTTCGGATTTGATTTCCGGCGATGAATCGGACCCATGGACGTACGACGAGGCAATCCAAGACAAAGACGCGGAGGCGTGGCAAACCGCAATGGAAGTCGAGATGGGTTCGATGGATTATAATCAAGTGTGGGAGTTGGTTGATCCACCTAATGGGGTGGAGCTCATTGGATGCAAGTGGGTGTACAAGAGGAAAAGAGGACCGGACGGAAGGGTAGAGACCTTCAAAGCAATGCTTGTGGCCTGTGGCCTGTAGCTATGTTTAAGTCCATCTGTATTCTCTTGTCGATCGCTGCGCACTTAGATTACGAGATCTGGTAAATGGATGTCAAGACAGCTTTCCTTAACGGAAGTCTTGATGGGATCTATATGCAACAGCCCAAAGGTTTTATTGAAAAAGGCCAAGAGCACCTCGTATGCAAGCTTAAGAGATCCATTTATGGACTTAAGCAAGCATCGCGTACTTGGAACCAGTGTTTTGATCAAGTTATTAAGTCTTATGGGTTTGTGATCAAAACAAGTTCGAAAGTTGTGTGTGTAAAAGGTGTGATAGAACTGCGGTGGTATTCTTAGTATTATACGTAGACGATATTTTGCTCGTTGGAAACAATGTAAAGGTATTGTCAGACGTAAGGGTATGGCTGTCAAATCAGTTTGATATGAAGGACTTAGGGAAAGCCAGTCACATCCTTGGGATCAAGATCACTCGAGATCGCAAGAGGAAGATGTTGGGCTTATCGCAAGTTTCATACAAAGCCACTGTTTTGAAGCATTTCAGCGTGCAAGATTCCAAGAAAGGTTTTGTACCTTTTTAGGCACGGAATCCATCTATACAAAGAAATATGCCCTAAGACGCAAGTGAAGATAGATGACATGAAAGATGTTCCGTACGTTTCAGACGTAGAAAGTCTTATGTATGCAACGTTGTGTACGAGACCGGATATCTGCTTTGTTGTGGGCATGATGGCAAGATATCAAAGTAACCCCGGGAAAGCACATTAGATTGCAATTAAATGCATTCTGTAGTTTCTGAAAAGAACTTGTGATGGAATGCTGATTTAACAGTCAGACAATCTAATTCTCATGGGATACACGGTCTCAAATTTCCAATCAGACATAGACTCAAAAATATCTACCTCGGGTAGTGTGTTTTGCATGGGAGAAGGAGCCATGACATGGAGAAGCGATTTGCAGAAATGCATCGCAGATTCGACCATGGAAGCCAAATAAGTAGTTACTTGTGAAGTAGCGAAAGAAACGGTTTGGCTCAAGTACTTCTTAGTGGACTTGGACGTTGTTCCGAATTTACCCGATAAGATAACTGTCTTTTGTGACAATGCCGGAGCAGTTGCAAATTCAAGGGAACCGAGAGCCCACAAGGCCAGCAAACACATTGAAAGAAAACACCGTCTTATACGAGAAATCGTTAAGAGAGGAGATAAAGAGGTGGCAAAGATAAATGTCGGAGGACAACCTAGTACATCCATTCACAAAGGGTCTGCCTCAGAGTACATTCGAGAGAAATGTGGATGGAATGAGAGTCAAGACTATTGCCAATCTGCTTTAAGTATAAGTGGGAGGAATTATTAGGTTAGTGTAGGTTGACATGAGATGTCACGTAGAGCTACTACACTAAGACATGCGTGATGTATACTAAAAGCAGACTTTAAGTATAAGTGGGAGATTGTTGGAGTTATACGTGAAAGTATGCTTTTACTTTGTATAACTCGTGTATCAAACACTTGGTTATGAGAATAATTCTTTTATCGCATATGCTTTAGATATGATTGAATGTTTAATATTTATTGCAAACCGTTCAATATATAGTACATGTTACATTGTAGTTAATGTGGTGATACCCGATCACGGAAGACAACATTAACAGTTTACTTGTAAATAAACGTACATTTTCACGACCTAGGTGGAATTGAACAATCCGCCGTGAAAGGTCGATGTGTAAGGCTCAGATTGGTCTGTCTTGACTAAGAGATTGCACTAGCACGTTTAGTATGTGTTGAAGAGGACCTACAGCGAGGATAAATTCTTCTGTTCTGAAAGGTGAAGAATTAGACCTCAGTGGTTGTTGATTTCTTAATCTCCATCACTTAAATAGGACCGTGTGTGCTTAATGGTTACTGCTTTGATTCATGTTGGGTGAGAATCATTGTGACTTCGAACTTTGTGTCTTGGGCAGTAATATTAATCATACGACGGTTGCTAAGATTTAATACGGAGAAACGCGTGCGAGTACGGCTCGTGTGATTAGTCCCCTTGGTGGGCTCAGAAGTTTTATTGTACCAAATCTTGCAAGTGAAGAATTAGTTTCTTCGGTACGAATAATAATGTTGAACTGTCTTTACTCCAAGGTGAAAGATGTTAATTAATTTAGAGCTATTCAGGAGCTTAATTAATTAATGGACTTGATAATCTTAAACGCGGGAAATAATAACCGGGAGCCCATATTATTGTAATATGGATTAAGATGGATAGTGCAGTATTAATTTATTAGTGGTACTAATTAATATTAATGGGCTGAATTATATTGGGGCTCAATATTGAAATTCAGAAGTCCATTAGGAGGTCCAATCTTAATTCTCCTTAAGGCCCCTCAAGTAGCCCAATTAAGTAGCCCAATAATGATAAGGTGATTAAAATAAAAGAAAATATATTTGCTGATTTTTTCATGATATTTCGAAAAAGATATATTAGGAGAAAGAAAAGATCTTGTTGATTTTCTTGGAAAGATATTATGGAAGATAAGTATTCTTGGAATACAAGATTATCTCATATATTTAAGAAGATCCAAATCTTGGATTCTTTCTTTAATATTTTCGAAAATATGCTTATTAGGAGGAGGTTGGGATTTTTGTGGAATATTTTATTATGGAGAAAAGAATATATGGGATATATTCAAGATTTCTTAGAGGCTAAGAAAAGATTTTCTCCACCTCTAAAATATATGAAAAATTTCGAAAATCCCTTGTCCTATAAGTAGGGGATGATTATTTCATCTCCAGTTTACAGTTTCACAGTGTTGAAAAAAAAAATCAGCAACAATATTTTTCTTTTTCCTTAGTTATTTAAATTACTTGAAAGCATCTCCCACCGGTGATCAAGTAAGGCGAAAGGGAAATACTTGAGAAGGCTTTTGGGTTGATAAGAGCGAGATTACAATTGTCCCGTATATCCAAAGGCCAATTCTACAAGAGGTACGTCAATCGCATATTTACTTGTTTATTCCGCCTAGTTAATATGTGAAATTAATTTAACATGCATGATGATAATTAGTTGTTGGAATTATTATTTGAATTAATTAGGATTAATTCATGCTAGTAATAATTGTATTTAAATTCGTATTTAAATTTCATCCCGAATAGATTCCGGGCACCCCTATTTTCCCAACAGTTAGAATTATCCCAGTGCCCGCACACGTGCTTGTTGAGGAGCCATCTACGTGAAGCTTCCAAGGGGGGTGGTCCACCCTTGAAAGTTTTGGGGGAAAAGTTAATTCCACCACAAAATCAGCAAGGGCCTGTCCTTTGATGGCCGTCCGTGGGGCGTATGTGACTCCATATTGGGCTATCTCAAGGGACCATTTTAAAAGTCTCCCACTAGTGTCTGGTCTCTGTAAGATTTGCCTTAGTGGGAGGGTGGTTAGCACTTCCACTTGGTGGTCAAAGAAGTAAGGTCTTAGCTTTCGGACACTCATCACCAATGCATATGCAAGTTTTTCAAGTGGGGTGTACCTGAGCTCGGCATCATGGAGAGCCTGACTGACAAAATAGATGGGGAGGTGATCTTGACCCTCCGCCCTCACGAGCACGGCGCTGAGAGCGACCTCAGAAGCGGCCAAGTAGAGAAAAAGTTTCTCTCCTGGCACTGGCTTAACAAGGATTTGAGGGTTAGAAAGATACTCCTTTAATTTGGCGAAAGCAATCTGGCTCTCCCTGTTCCATGAAAATTTTCCGTTTCTGATGGTGGTGAAGAAAGGTTTACTCTTATCACCGAGCCTGGATATGAATCTGTTTAGAGACGCTAGGCACCCGGTCAAACGTTGTACCTGTTTGATGCTCCGCGGCTCCTGCATGTCGAGGACTGCTTTGATCTTCGAAGGGTTAGCTTCGATTCCTCTCTGGCTCACAATGTGTCCAAGAAACTTTCCTGACTCGACCCCAAAACTGCATTTCTTGGGGTTTAACTTCATGTTGTAAGCTTTAAGGATGTTGAACGTCTCAGCGAGGTCTCTCAAGTGGTCCTCCTTTTTCAAGCTTTTCACGACGATGTCATCGATGTAAACTTCCATGGTCTTCCCAATTTGATCAGCGAACATCTTGTTCACCAATCGCTGGTAGGTTGCCCCGGCGTTGATCAGACCGAAAGGCATCCTCAACCAGGAAAACATATTTTTCTCAGTATGGAAAGATGTGTGTTTTACATCCTCTATCGCCATAGGGATCTGATGGTATCCTGCAAAGGCATCCATGAATGACATCATTTCGTGGCCAGCTGTGCTGTCCACCAAGTGGTCTATATGCGACATTGGAAAATGGTCCTTTGGACAAGCAGCATTAAGGTCGGTAAAATTGATGCATAGCCTCCAGGAGTTATTTGCCTTTTTAACCAAGACTGCGTTGGCCACCCACTGTGGCTCATCCTCGGCTTGCTCAATTAATTTGTTGTCCAGCAGTTTCTTGACCTCCTCGGCTAGAGCTGCATACTTGTCTGGACCGAACTTTCTCCTCTTTTGGTAGACTGGACTCTTCTTTGGATCAATTTTCAGACGGTGGCATGCATGTTTTGGATCAATACCAACCATGTCTTGATGAGACCAGGCAAATACGCCTATGTTTTCCTTGAGAAACTCTATCACTGCCCCCCGCATTTCAGTTGGGATCCGCGAGCCAATTAACACTTCTAGCTCTGGTCTTGCGGGGTCGACTGGAATGTGTTCAAGATCTTCTATAGCAGTTGCCTGTTCATGACTTCGTCGATCTTGTGTGTCGAACCTGGGGTCCAAGTCGAGCTCCGTGGGCTCAAAACCGATCCGTGGCTCAAGGTCATCTCCTTGAGGGGGATTCTGGATTGCAGCTCCGGCAGGGGTGTGGTCAACCATAGGGGTATCAGCATGGTCGGCCAGAGGCCTATCTAGATCCATTATGTCCTGGTCGGCCTCTGCTGGGACGTCGGTGGGCTCGAGGTTTGCTATGTTCTGAGAAATTAAATCTTTTGCGGAAATTGAAATTGGACAAGTATAGTTCGAACATTTCTTTGCCATTGCCTGATCACCTTTTACAGTACCAACCACCCCTCGGGTGTTGGGAATTTGACACAGTAAAAATAAGAGGAAGCTACAGCCTCAAAGGTTTCTAGAAATGGACGACCTAGGAAGCCGTTATAGATACTCGGCAGGTCAACAATTACAAACTCTAGGGGCCTAGTGATTCTAACACTAGGGTCCGAGCTACAGATGAGCTCGACAGACAACTTAATTCTTCCGTAAGCAGCTACGGTCGCATCCCCAAATCCTCTCAGTTGTGTATCAAAAGGCTTGATGAAACTAGCCAAGTCACCCAACTGATCCAGTGCGGACTTAAAAATGATATTGCAGAAGCACCCGTTATCAACTAGAATCCGGTAAACTTCTTTTCCCAAGATTTTGGTAGTGACTACCAAGGCGTCCCCCTTGGGGTATAGTATTCTTTCTCGATCTTTGTTGGTGAAGGTGATTTCCACATTTTTGTGGATGGTCGGCTCTGGAGGTTTAACGATGTTCACACTGGCAAAGGCTCGGAGCTCTGCTTTTCGCTTCCTGTTGGACAGGGTAGACACTGGGGCTAGGCCTCCCAGTGTTCCTCCGCTTGCTTGGATCATGCTCACTCTTCCTCCATCATTCATTGGAGGGAGTGGGTCATCCTCGTCATCCTCCTCTTCGTCAACTGCGGCAACAGGACGTCGGGATCGGCCATCCTCTTCCCGACGGGGGGGCCTCTGGTCGTTCCGTGGGGCCGGTCTCTGGACTAGGTCGTTCAGATGCCCTTCCTCAAACAGTCTCCATAGCTGCTTGAGGAGATCACGACATTGGCTCGTATTATGGCCTATACTGTCTGATAGGCGCAGAACCTCTTAGGGTCTAGCTTAGACCGGTCCCCAGTGTAGGGCTTGGGCCTGGGGAGGATATCTTTGTGCTGGATGGCACTGAACACGTTGGCAGGTGATCGCTTCAACTTTTGTGTGAGGTGCACCTCCACATCCTCAAAAGACTTGAAATTTCCGGGTGGTTTGGCCACCCTCTTTGCCTTTGGGACACCCTTCGAAGTAGACTGTGAAGCCTCCGCCTCTTTGTCTGTTGTCTCCGTTTCACCAAGCCTGAGGGCGAGTAACTTCTTACGGGAAAGGAAATCTGCAGCTCTTGACCGGAACTCTGCGTAAGTTTTCGGGATGTCCTTGGTCAGATGTTTGAACATGGGAGACTTTCCGTGGAAACCCCCCAAAGTGGAATGGACAGCAAGTTGGTCGCCTACGGGTTCGCCAGTGAGAATGACCTCATCCACCCGATCTATGTACTCCTGGTCCGTCTCCCCATTTTCTTGCCTGATGCGCATGAGCCTATGCCAATTCTCAGGGCGCGCTATCTTAGCAGCGAAGTAGGCTGAGAATTGGCTGCTCAGCATAGCAAAAGAGTTGATCGACCTCGAGGGGAGGGAGACGTACCATTTGTGCGCCAGATCTCCGAGAGTGAGAGGGAAGAGACGACACTTTGTGGCATCAGTGGCACCACGACCGGTCATGTAGATCCGGTACTTGGTGAGTTTCAGGGTCGGTCTTTCCTTCATAGAGAGGAGTCGGGGGAGGTGCGATCTTCAGCTATACGGGGGCAAGCTCAATGTCCACAGCTAGTGGTTCATTTGTTACTGTCACCCCCTTTGGACGGTTCTGGGCCTCCAAAAGGGTACGCATTTCATCAAGTTGCCTCTGCATTTCCGCCATGGCGTGGTTTTGTCCTTCCGGGTGGTTTCTGGGAATGACCGGCCCGAGGCGGTCACGCACAGCTCCGCACGGTCCATCGTGGTGGTTAAGCACGGCTCCGCGCGGACCGTCGTGGGCGAGGAGACCACTTTGGGAGAAGCTTATCTTCCTTCTTGCCGAGTTGGCGGGAGCCAAGCTAAACTCGGCCAGTCTTTTGGGAGTTTGGTAGGCGGAGCTCCTAGTGCAGGACATGGTCTCCGTGTCGGGGTGGCCAGACTGGCCACCGGGACGCCATGATGAGTCTGACCCCAAACGACTAAAAACAGTGCGGGAGTGGCTTTGTTCAGAGTACCGACTCCTGTAAGACCCAGAGGAGGCGGAGTGAGGATGACTCTCCCCTTGTTGTTCAAAGACTTTCGCCTTTCCCCGAGCGGACCTTGTTTCATACCTCCTCCTCGAGGCGGAGGGAGTGCTCAGGCTATTGCGCAACTCTCTAGTCTGCCTGCGGGCCAAATCCGCTCGTTGAGGAGTTACAAATTTTTGGGCAGGTTGAGATTCCTCCGGATAGCGTATCGGCGACGCCCGGGCTTTTCCGGATCCTCCGGCCGATCTCCACATAGCGGCCTCCTGGGTGGTCGAAGCGGCCATGGGATTTTGGACCGCACCTGATTTTGGGGTAGTTGCCTTGGAAGTAGCGGTAGTTTTCTCTATAGAGACAGTTGATGAAAGGTTAGAAGACTTGAAGATATGAAGATTTGAGAACAAATTTCTGTAGAACAGTGAGTGTTCTTCAGGGTTTAAGATTTTCTAGGTTTGATACCCTCATTCTAGCGCCAAATGTTATATGCCTAAATATGAGTGGGAGTAAACGTGGATTTTATGTGGCTAAAATAGGCAAAAACATCAAATAAAAGCTATGAGATCACAAAAAGCCATGAACGATATCATATTCTAATGATTAGCTAATAATGATTGCAGAAAGTAAGAAAGCGATAAAATGCGAGAGGGATTACCAGGGTTTGTTGGGCCCTGGACTTAATGATTTTTCTTTATTGTTGGAGTTATACGTGAAAGTATGCTTTTACTTTGTATAACTCGTGTATCAAACACTTGGTTATGAGAATAATTCTTTTATCGCATATGCTTTAGATATGATTGAATGTTGAATATTTATTGCAAACCGTTCAATATATAGTACATGTTACATTGTAGTTAATGTGGTGATACCCGATCACGGAAGACAACATTAACAATTTCCTTGTAACTAAACGTACATTTTCACGACCTAGGTGGAATTGGACAATCCGCCGTGAAAGGTCGATGTGTAAGGCTCAGATTGGTCTGTCTTGACTAAGAGATTGCACTAGCACATTTAGTATGTGTTGAAGAGGACCTACAGCGAGGATAAATTCTTCTGTTCTGAAAGGTGAAGAATTAGACCTCAGTGGTTGTTGATTTCTTAATCTCCATCACTTAAATAGGACAGTGTGTGCTTAATGGTTACTGCTTTGATTCATGTTGGGTGAGAATCATTGTGACTTCGAACTTTGTGTCTTGGGCAGTAATATTAATCATACGACGGTTGCTAAGATTTAATACGGAGAAACGCGTGCGAGTACGGCTCGTGTGATTAGTCCCCTTGGTGGGCTCAGAAGTTTTATTGTACCAAATCTTGCAAGTGAAGAATTAGTTTCTTCGGTACGAATAATAATGTTGAGCTGTCTTTACTCCAAGGTGAAAGATGTTAATTAATTTAGAGCTATTCAGAAGCTTAATTAATTAATGGACTTGATAATCTTAAACGCGGGAAATAATAACCGGGAGCCCATATTATTGTAATATGGATAGTGCAATATTAATTTATTAGTGGTACTAATTAATATTAATGAGCTGAATTATATTGGGGCTCAATATTGAAATTCAGAAGTCCATTAGGAGGTCCAATCTTAATTCTCCTTAAGGCCCCTCAAGTAGCCCAATTAAGTAGTCCAATAATGATAAGGTGATTAAAATAAAAGAAAATATATTTGCTGATTTTTTCATGATATTTCGAAAAAGATATATTAGGAGAAAGAAAAGATCTTGTTGATTTTCTTGGAAAGATATTATGGAAGATAAGTATTATTGGAATACAAGATTATCTCATATATTCAAGAAGATCCAAATCTTGGATTCTTTCTTTAATATTTTCGAAAATATGCTTATTAGGAGGAGGTTGAGATTTTTGTGGAATATTTTATTATGGAGAAAAGAATATATGGTATATATTCAAGATTTCTTAGAGGCTAAGAAAAGATTTTCTCCACCTCTAAAATATATGAAAATTTCGAAAATCCCTTGTCCTATAAGTAGGGGATGATTATTTCATCTCCAGTTTACAGTTTCACAGTGTTGAAAAAAAAATCAGCAACAATATTTTTCTTTTTCCTTAGTTATTTAAATTACTTGAAAGCATCTCACACCGGTGATCAAGTAAGGCGAAAGAGAAATACTTGAGAAGGCTTTTGGGTTGATAAAGCGTGTTCGTGTTTGTCCCGTTTTATTCAAAGGCCAGTTCTACGAGAGGTACGTAAGTCACATAATTTCTTGTTTATTCCGCCATAGATTTTATGTGAATTAATTCAACATGCATGATGATAAAAATTGTTGTTGGAATTATTATTTGAATTAATTAGGATTAATTCATGCTAGTAATAATTGTATTTAAATTCGTATTTAAATTTCATCCCGAAAAGTTCCCGGGCACCCCTATTTTCCCAACAACTGGTATCAGAGCCACGGTTTCGGGCTCTGATCTTTAAATTGGAATTTAAATTGTTTAACATTAAATTGAAATTGGATAGTAGAATTGCTAGATCTTTTTTGCAGGTACCCAATTGTCATGGTTTTTAATGTTGATATTTTTTCATGCGTGTGAATTAATTGTTTTTTAATTCGATTCGTTCGAATCCGTTTTTCTCGTGAGAAAATCCACGAGTAGATTAGTTATTTTTATTTTGATTCGATCATTGTAATAGACTAGTCTAGATCTAGTATTTATTTTTTTTTGTAAAAATAAATTGTAACAGGATCGTGACGAAGAACGAAGAATTAAAAACGGCGTACCCGGATGACGCATAAAAGCGTGGCGCGTGTATGGACGTAAAATCATACAAGGGGTGAAGAAAACAAGGACGAACGACGAAAAAAACGGCGCACGCCGTGCCCGACGGGTGGCCGGCGCCGCGAGCACGCGCGCGCCTCGGGGCGCTCCGGGCGGCGCCTCGGCGCGCTTCGGGCTGTGCTTCGGCGCCTTTTAGGCTGGGAAGCGCGCGGGCCCACTTCGTGGGCCGACGCGCGCCGTATCTCGGACCGTGGAATTTTTTTGGTTCGTGTTTTTTTTCCGTGTGATTTTAAACGTCGTCCCGAACCCCAAACGATACTGTTTTTGATGAAGTGTTGCTGTTCGAGTGGGAGCACGTCGAGACGAACGTCAGAAAGCAACAAGGACGATTTTTCGCATCAAGACGTGAAGAAATTAAACCGTGACTATTGGATTTGAGTGCTCCAATGTGTTTAATTTTATTTTGATGGATGTTTTATTTCGTGCAATTTTTATTATTTGTTAATATGTGTTTGCATGAATTTAATTGTCCAAGAAAAACCTTACTTTCGAAAATTACTAAGTATGTTTTTATAATCGCAATTTTATTCCGGATATTAAAATTGGATTATTTTGGCCTCCATAATTTATTTATTTGTGAAGTTCTTTTGGAATACATTTCCCCCTCGGATCGGCCAAAAGAACGGATTTCACATGAATAAATTCCGAAAGGATGATTGTGGATTATTACTAGTGGCGGTATTGATCCTCACCACGAGTGGCTTGCTCAAAGCGAAATAATAATCCTGTATTTAATTATGGTTATTACTTAGGCATATGAAATTCATAATAACTTACTTCCCTCGGAGTCCCTGTCAATTTCTATGTGGTCAAAGTAGGAGCCAACTATTAATTTTGAATTAAGGATTTGTAACTTTTAAGTTTGTGATCCGCTTGAATGTATTTAAATGTATAGACCACCCCTCGTGGCGCATTTAAATTGTTTCGAGATGTTGGCTGATGCATGATTATATTGTTTTAAGGTTTCAATATAATTGATGTGATCGAATTATGTGATAATTTCATATTTTTCTAGATATTAATATGAATGTATGTTTTATTCTCATTTCATCATGTCGCAACCTTTTAATCAATTGTTTAATATACTTAAAGTTAATAAACTTTTTGGAGAGAATTATATCAATTGGAAATGTTTTTTTTAAATTTGTCCTTACTGCACGAAAATACAATTGGGTTATTTACGTTAATATACCCGGCAAGCCTAATGATAAGTCAAGCAATGGGAAAAGGCAGTTTATGATTGGAAGCGTGACAATGAACACATGAAGTGCATCATCTTGACATCTCTGTCTGAGGATTTGAGGCGCGTTCATGAAGACATTGTATCCGCTGTTGAAATCATGGAACACCTTGAAGAGATGTTTGACATTAGAATCCCATGACTAATCAGTTCACCAAACATGACTCGGTCAAGTTGGAAATGGTGGAAGGAACGCCCGTGAGGGAGCACGTTCTCGAGATAATAGCATACCTTAACAAGTTGGAAGTACTTGGTGCGGTTTTTGATTGATTTCATATACCATTCTCTACCGAGAAGCTTTGAGTAGTTTCATATGATCTGTCAGATGAATGAACGGACAAGTCGTTTGTCCGAGCTCTTGCAAGCTTCAGTTTCGGTGGAGGTGATAATGGAGCACCAGTCTAGTGCTATGGTGGCTAATGGTCCGTCTACCTCTTTTGGTCCCAAGGGAGGGAAAAAGAGGAAGAAAACCAAGGGCCGGATCCAAGCAAATCCAATTGTTGCGAAAGGCAAATGCAAAGGCTAGCATCGAAGGGGAAGTGTTTTAGTTGCGGTGAGAGAGGACAATGGAGGTCTGCCTGTTCCAAGCCTAAGAGGCTAGGAAAGTTAGGTAATTCACACACCCTAGTCGTCGAAACTTGTGAAGTGGCGTATGCTGTCTATTCGTGGATAGTGGATACGAGAGCTACTGATCACATTTGTTTCATGGGTTCAAGTTAACCCGACGACTTAACGGAAGTGAGATCCCCATCACATCGGGCAATGCTACGAGTGTGGCAGCTGAAGCAGTGGGAGAAGTGCGCCTATCTTTTGAAGGTAGAGTTATGGTCTTGAGAGACGTTCTTCATGTTCCTAGTTTAGAAAGAACTCAACCTTCAGTTTCTAAACTGTTTTTGAATAGATACTCAGTTTCTTTAAATAAGGATGTTATTATTTGTTGAAACAATGAGTTTATCTGTTCCGGAACTTCAATGGATGATCTTTATACCATTATTTGGGCACACCACTCACAAAATTGAATCTAATGACACATCGATTATTTCGAGTAATAAAAGAAAGTGTTCTTCGGAGATGAACGAAACACTTCTATGGCATCTTAGACTAGGTCATATTAATCTAAAGTGGATAGAGAGATTGGTGAAAGACGGATCCTTGGAATCATTCCAAGTCGAACCGTTTCCAACTTGTGAATCCTGTTTAGAGGGTAAAATGACCAAGAGGGCATTTGGAGCCAAGGGGAATAGAACCACGGAAGTGTTAGAACTCGTTCATACCGATATGTGTGGTTCAATGACGATCATAACAAGAAGGGGTATGAGTAAATTGTCTTTTTCAATGATTACTCGAGATATGGATACATCTACCTTATGATGCATAGGGAAATAAGTATCAAGTTTCTACGATTTGATCGTAGAGGCGAATACCTTAGCGATGAATTCTTGAACTAGCTATCAGACGAAGGGATTGTATCCCTGTTGACCGCACCGGGAACCCCTCAATATAATGGTGAGGCGGAACGAAGGAGCCAGACTCTTTTAGAAATAGTCAGATCCATGATGAGTTATTCGGATTTACCCAAGTCGTTTTGGGGTAACGCCTTGGAAACAACGACTTACATTCTAAACTTGGTGCCATCCAAATCGGTTCCTAAAACCCCAATGGAATTGTGGACCGGGCGCAAGCCCAGTCTAAGACACTTGCGGATTTGGGGTTGTCCGGCATACGTGCTAGACAAGGAAGCCGGTAAATTGGATCCACGTTCGGAATTAAGGTTGCTTATAGGATATCCCATGGGAACGAAAGGGTGTATGTTCTATAATCTCAAGGATTAAAAGACCGTGATTAGTTCGCACTTTAAACTCTTGGAGGAATACTATATGAACAAAAGAAAGCCTAGAAGTGAGATTACCTTAGACGATTTAAAAGGGCAAACTCCTATACCAAGTATACAAGATGATGTACCACACATCACATCTTCACAACCGGAACCCCGTCGTAGTGGGAGGATTGCTAGGCAACCCGAGAGATTCATGGGGATAGGAGAATCTTCGGATTTGGTTCCCGGCGATGAATCAGACCCATGGACATACGACGAGGCAATCCAAGACAAAGACGCGGAGACGTGGCAAACCGCAATGGAAACCGAGATGGGTTCGATGGATCATAATCAAGTGTGGGAGTTGGTCAAACCACCCAGTGGGGTAGAACCCATTGGATGCAAGTGGGTGTACAAGAGGAAAAGACGACCGGACGGAAGGGTAGATACCTTCAAAGCAAGGCTTGTGGCCAAAGGGTCTTTTCGCCTGTAGCTATGCTTAAGTCCATCCGTATTCTCTTGTCGATCGCTGCGCACCTAGATTACGAGATCTGGCAAATGGATGTCAAGACAGCTTTCCTTAATGGAAGTCTTGACGGGATAGATATCTATATGCAACAGCCCAAAGGTTTTATTGAAAAAGGCCAAGAGCACCTCGTATGCAAGCTTAAGAGATCCATTTATGGACTTAAGCAAGCATCGCGTACTTGGAACCAGTGTTTTGATCAAGTTATTAAGTCTTATGGGTTTGTGATCAAAACAAGTTCGAAAGTTGTGTGTGTAAAAGGTGTGATAGAACTGCGGTGGTATTCTTAGTATTATATGTAGACGATATTCTGCTCGTTGGAAACAATGTAAAGGTATTGTCAGACGTAAGGGTATGGCTGTCAAATCAGTTTGATACGAAGGACTTAGGGAAAGCCAGTCACATCCTTGGGATCAAGATCACTCGAGATCGCAAGAGGAAGATGTTGGGCTTATCGCAAGTTTCATACAAAGCCACTGTTTTGAAGCATTTCAGCGTGCAAGATTCCAAGAAAGGTTTTGTACCTTTTTAGGCACGGAATCCATCTATCCAAAGAAATATGCCCTAAGACGCAAGTGGAGATAGATGACATGAAAGACGTTCCGTACGTTCGGACGTAGGAAGTCTTATGTATGCAACGTTGTGTACGAGACCAGATATCTGCTTTGCCGTGGGCATGATGGCAAGATATCAAAGTAACCCCGGGAAAGCACATTAGATTGCAATTAAATGCATTCTGTAGTTTCTGAAAAGAACTTGTGATGGAATGCTGATTTAACAGTTAGACAATCTAATTCCCATGGGATACACGGTCTCAAATTTCCAATCAGACATAGACTCCAAAATATCTACCTTGGGTAGTGTGTTTTGCATGGGAGAAGGAGCCATGATATGGAGAAGCGATTTGCAGAAATGCATCGCCGATTCGACCATGAAAGCCGAATAAGTAACTGCTTGTGAAGCAGCGAAAGAAGCGGTTTGGCTCAAGTACTTCTTAGTGGACTTGGACGTTGTTCCAAATTTGCCCGACAAGATAACTGTCTTTTGTGACAATGCCGGAGCAGTTGCAAATTCAAGGGAACCGAGAGCCCACAAGGCCAGCAAACACATTGAAAGAAAACACCGTCTTATACGAGAAATCGTTAAGAGAGGAGATAAAGAGGTGACAAAGATAAATGTCGGAGGACAACCTAGTACATCCATTCACAAAGGATCTGCCTCAGAGTACATTCGAGAGAAATGTGGATGGAATGGGAGTCAAGACTATTGCCAATCTGCTTTAAGTATAAGTGGGAGGAATTATTAGGTTAGTGTAGGTTGACATGAGATGTCACGTAGAGCTACTACACTAAGACATGCGTGATGTATACTAAAAGCAGACTTTAAGTATAAGTGGGAGATTGTTGGAGTTATACGTGAAAGTATGCTTTTACTTTGTATAACTCGTGTATCAAACACTTGGTTATGAGAATAATTCTTTTATCGCATATGCTTTAGATATGATTGAATGTTGAATATTTATTGCAAACCATTCAATATATAGTACATGTTACATTGTAGTTAATGTGGTGATACCCGATCACGGAAGACAACATTAACAGTTTCCTTGTAACTAAACGTACATTTTCACGACCTAGGTGGAATTGAATAATCCACCGTGAAAGGTCGATGTGTAAGGCTCAGATTGGTCTGTCTTGACTAAGAGATTGCACTAGCACATTTAGTATGTGTTGAAGAGGACCTACAACGAGGATAAATTCTTCTGTTCTGAAAGGTGAAGAATTAGACCTCAGTGGTTGTTGATTTCTTAATCTCCGTCACTTAAATAGGACCGTGTGTGCTTAATGGTTACTGCTTTGATTCATGTTGGGTGATAATCATTGTGACTTCGAACTTTGTGTCTTGGGCAGTAATATTAATCATACGACGGTTGCTAAGATTTAATACGGAGAAACGCGTGCGAGTACGGCTCGTGTGATTAGTCCCCTTGGTGGGCTCAGAAGTTTTATTGTACCAAATCTTGCAAGTGAAGAATTAGTTTCTTCGGTACGAATAATAATGTTGAGCTGTCTTTACTCCAAGGTGAAAGATGTTAATTAATTTAGAGCTATTCAGAAGCTTAATTAATTAATGGACTTGATAATCTTAAACGCGGGAAATAATAACCGGGAGCCCATATTATTGTAATATGGATTAAGATGGATAGTGCAATATTAATTTATTAGTGGTACTAATTAATATTAATGGGCTGAATTATATAGGGGGGCTCAATATTGAAATTCAGAAGTCCATTAGGAGGTCCAATCTTAATTCTCCTTAAGGCCCCTCAAGTAGCCCAATTAAGTAGCCCAATAATGATAAGGTGATTAAAATAAAAGAAAATATATTTGCTGATTTTTTCATGATATTTCGAAAAAGATATATTAGGAGAAAGAAAAGATCTTGTTGATTTTCTTGGAAAGATATTATGGAAGATAAGTATTCTTGGAATACAAGATTATCTCATATATTCAAGAAGATCCAAATCTTGGATTCTTTTTTTAATATTTTCGAAAATATGCTTATTATGAGGAGGTTGAGATTTTTGTGGAATATTTTATTATGGAGAAAAGAATATATGGTATATATTCAAGATTTCTTAGAGGCTAAGAAAAGATTTTCTCCACCTCTAAAATATATGAAAATTTCGAAAATCCCTTGTCCTATAAGTAGGGGATGATTATTTCATCTCCAGTTTACAGTTTCACAGTGTTGAAAAAAAAATCAGCAACAATATTTTTCTTTTTCCTTAGTTATTTAAATTACTTGAAAGCATCTCCCACCGGTGATCAAGTAAGGCGAAAGGGAAATACTTGAGAAGGCTTTTGGGTTGATAAAGCGTGTTCGTGTTTGTCCCGTTTTATTCAAAGGCCAGTTCTACGAGAGGTACGTAAGTCACATAATTTCTTGTTTATTCCGCCATAGATTTTATGTGAATTAATCAACATGCATGATGATAAAAATTGTTGTTGGAATTATTATTTGAATTAATTATGATTAATTCATGCTAGTAATAATTTTATTTAAATTCGTATTTAAATTTCATCCCGAAAAGTTCCCGGGCACCCCTATTTTCCCAACAGTATATTCACTTCCTTTTTTTTGGAGCTCTAAATAGCTCTCTCTCTCTCTCTCTCTCTCTCTCTCTATATATATATATATATATATATATATATATATATATATATATATATATATATCATACATGGGGGTACCAAAGGGAATTTGGGGCCTGCGTGCTCTGTCCTCCGTATTGTGCTGTCCTGCGGGTACAAAGTACGAACCAATGAGATTTTGGCAGCTTGATTGGTATTGGAGGTGCGGTTATTCCTTGGCTCATGACACCTGGATGATTTTGTTCTTATCCGATCTGCCTTTATTGCCAGCTCATCCATATTTTTGCAGGTCCTACGAAAATGGGTGTATTTACTAGCCATTTGAGTGTATGAAAGATGTGAACGATCAACCCGGGATGACCGATCTCCTTGGATGGATTCTCACTCTGGATTCTCTGATCATCCATTTTTGGGTGTATTATCCATCAAGATGGGTGTATGAGGAGCTGCCCATGGTGGCCATTAAAAAATAGTGGGACGTATTTGTCCTCGTGATAAATATGGTTACAACACACAATGCCACATGAGTGACACATAGGATAAAGTGACGCACAATTATGCCACGTAAGACTTGACACATAAGCAAAATGCACCAAAAGTCGACACATAATCAAAACGCACCAGAAATCGACACATCAGCAAAAAAACTCCCTATTAGTATATAGAGGGATTATGGAATAAAATTACTTAGACTAATAATTTAATAATAATCAATTTCCATTTCAATATTGAATAATTTATAAATTAATCAACATTATTAGTTATTGGGAGTATACGGTAAGAAATTAATTTATATAAAAAACATTACAAAATTTGAAATAAACTTTAACGTTAGTTCATCGATCAAAATGAGTTCCAAGTAGAACTTGTCTCTATTAAAATCATTAAAAAATATTGTCTAACTTTTTCAATCCTAACTTTAACTGTCAATTTGTGGCTCTCACTCTTGATATTAGAAATCAGAGAAAATTGAGGTGTCATACTCTTGAAATCTAAAATGAGATTTAAATTACAACAATTAAACCATCATAATTATTCAGATAAAAATATATGGTATAGTTAAATATATTATTTTTGCACATGAAGAATATTTAAAATGAACGATGTAGATCATAAATCAACAATCATTATTACATTCATATTGATATTGATATTTAAATCTAATCAAATTGTGAACATTTAAAATGACGAATTTAATTATAAAATAAATATACTAATAACAATAGATATATAACTAACCAACAATTGATGAGAGAAATCTCAGCAAAAGAGTGGAACAAATGAAACTTTGATGTGAAAAAATGAAATACAATATGCTCTTATTTGTAATAAAAAAAATGCATGCAGTATTATATCTTGTCCATAATAATAATATATCACAAAAGAATATTCTTTGGAATATATAACAATATACCTTTTATTTTAGGAAAAAATAATCGAACATTATATTATTCTATATATACTAACTCAAACTTAGAAATGGTAAATTTATATTCATTCAATAAGTAAATCATATTTAATTACATTAAGGTTTGAAAAAAAATATGATTTATAATAAATTCCAAAAATAACTAAATAAGAAAATAGAAAAAATATCTATTTTCATTAATTATGCAGATATAAATTAATGGTTTAGATTTAATGATATAGAACGAAGGGTCGAGATTAAAAGTTTAACCAACTTTTAATGAGAGCGCAGTATTTCAAATTGGAGAGATTTGAGACATGCCACATCAGCCTAAGAATAAGGTGGTATTGACACATCATGTTGAAGAGGTTTGAAAATATATTATTATAAGATAAGATATAAGATGATAAAGATATTATTGGATTTTTTTTATATTAGGAGGTGTATCTTTTAATAGTAGACCCATATAAGTGGACCCAATAATGAATGAGGTTTAGGCCTTAATTGTTAATCTTGGGCTCTATGATGGGCTTCAACTTGAACATAACGGGGCTTCTATATACGATCGACATCTCTTTACATATTTTTCCTTGGTAATTGGGATGTTCCAAAAAATAAATCAGAAATTTCAAAATATTTTTATTTAATATGATTCTAAGAAGCTTTTTTTTTTTTTTCCTTTTTCTTTAGGAATAAAAAGTATTGATTGGCTGGCTAGTATTTTTGTAATTTTTTTTAGAGCATGTATTTATTTTTTGGAGATTCCAATTGTAAAGGTATAAAAAGTACTTCCTCTGTCCGACCACAATTAACAAAGGAGGATTAACACACATTTTAAGAATAAAATGGAATAAATAGAATTTTGGGGGTAATTTAGTCAATTTTTATGTATAAAACAAAAAAATTAATTGGATTGTGAACCAAAAAATGATAATATTTTGTGAGGGGCAGTTTATGAAAGAGTTTTTATTTTTTAATTTACAAATAATAGTGAGACGTCCTAAAAAGAAAATACTACAAATTGTTGTGATAGATGGAGTAATATATAGAGTCTGTGTTCAATTGTTTATGAAATAATTGCTGAACAAATAATTCTTTCTGTTAATTAACACAAACGACCGTGACCCCCAATCAAAAAAATTGACTAACCACATAGGCTTAAATAAAACTCACCTTAAATAATGAGTACAAAGAAATTTTCTCGAATAAAACTCACATTTCCAACACAAAATAGTTGGTACCTTATGAATATATAAAAGCAAATGGCCACGGTTATTTGCACTACCTTTTTTTGTTAAATACACTATCCTCGACTTCTTTTTTCGAAAATTTGTAAAATTTTCAAAAAGAATTCCGATTTTTTTCAATTTCACTGTGTTCGAAAAAAAAATTCTGAAAAAGTGAAAAGAATTCGAAAAAAATTTCGAACACTAAATAGTGTATTTATTCTAATAGTGTACTTAACAAGAGAATGGGGCAAATAACCTGTGCCGAAGCAAATGCACAAAATCCTTTCTTCGTCAAATTTACAATTGTGATGGACTAATGTAATAGGTAATTGGGTTTCGGCCCAATATTAATTCCTAAGGCCCATTACATTCTCCCATTTTTTTCCTAATAATCTGTCGGCACATGTTATTTGCACTAGCTTCTCTGTTAAATACACTACCAGGATAAATATACTACGCTGTATTCGGAAAAAAATTCCGATTTTTTTTTTCATTTTTTCTGATTTTTTTTTCGAACACAGTGAAATTGGAAAAAAATTAATTTATTTTTTCGAAAATTTTACAAATTTTTGGAAAAAAAAAAAAGTCTAGGATACTGTATTTAACAAAAAGGATGGTGCAAATAACCATGGCCTAATCTATCAATCTCAAGAAGACCAGAATCTTCCGAATCAATCATTGACTCAATCCTAGATTTCACGATAACAAGCCCAATGATTGATTGAGAATCAATCACCAAAATTTAATGGTTTCTTATTTATACGGACCGATGGCTGCGGTTGAGAGAGTGACATGATAAACTGTTCCTCTATGAGAATTATAGTGTTGAAACAAGACTGAGAGAGCAGAGGGAAAGAGGTGTCTTTTTACTAAATGATACTTGAGTCCTAATACAACCCTACTCTCTTGTACTATTCAATGGGTGCCTCGCTGTTTTTGGTATTTAAGATTTTTTAGTTCAATTGTCTGGATACTTGAAGTTTTTTTTACTAGAAATTGAATAGTAAATTTGAACATATTCTTGCCCCAATTTAAAATATCATTTTTTTTTAAATACTCGATGACTGGTTCATTGGCTGACTAATTTAGGGGATCCACAACCCACCGTTCAATAGCGGGGATCAATTTAACTCTGTATGAACTGATTCATCTAAAAAATTGATCGCACCTAATGAATTTTAAACCTCAAACCTATATAGCATTAAATCTCAAGGAGCTACCCTAAAACATCATTTAATAAGTTCTCAAAAGTAATGCCCGAGGAGCTACCATTGAATTAAGTGGTAGAAATGCATCTCCTGGCTATTAGCTTAGACCCGCCATCTATTTTTTAAAACAGTGCTGATGATTTAGAGGGTGGGAATGATAACTTTAGTTTGATAAAGGTTCAGGCTAAATACCCTCCAACTAATGGAGATACACTTCCATCTAAATTCACTTACTTATTTTAATTGTTATTAGTAGATACACAATCCTTATATTACCATTATTACCCTTATTAATAAAAAATATTTCATATTCTCCACTTTTCACCATATTTCATCGAAAAATCTATACACCTCCCACCTCCTCCCAAATTTGAAGCTTGTCCTGAACTCCTCTGGGCGATCACTGCCGTGAGTGCGTGACGGTGACGATCAACCGTTATGGCCATCGTGAGCGCACGATCTTGATATTTTGGTGGCCAGGTGGAGGACGACCACCAAGCAGAACCCGCGAACGCCACCGTGACAGCACGACGTGACCGGAATGGCGAGTAAGCAATTGAAAAAGTTTCTGATCAATAGTATTCAACAAACTGTTTCCAAAATTAACACAATATTTCGGTAAAATGTTTCCAAAAAATTGTCCAGATTTCAGAAACTCGTTATAAAAAATTTACATTCTAAATTTTTTGGCAATTGGTGTCCGAAAATATGTAAAATTTTTGAATAACCAGGTCCGAAAATTGGTTTGATGAAAATTAAAAAAAAAACGTGCAAATGACAACCATACAACTTTCAACGTCATTCAGTGCTTAAAATATTAATATTTCGTACAAAAATACACACAATATAGACAACTTACAATATTTAATATTTAAAACTAGGATTTTATACATTAAAGAGAAAACCTATGAAATGAGGGACAAAAATATACATAGGAAGATGCTTTCATTTAACTAGAATCTAGTTAAATAATATGAATTAATCGTTGTTGTACTATCTGATCGTGTTACAAGGATGCAAGATCAATCTCTTTTTTTTTTCCTTCACACGTACATGGCTGAACGTCTTCTGCGTAAGAATGAGATGACGATGTATGCAGTCTTAGATTTTTTTTACTTATTAAGGTTAGATAAGTAATTTTACAATTTTAATAAAATATTAAAATATTGATGGAGGTGTATCTCCATTAGTCAGAGGGTTATTTAGTCTGGACCTTTGATAAATTAACTGAAGGATTAATTTGTTCCCATTTATAAAGTTAAAGGGCCTATTTGAGCCCAAAATACATTAAGAGCTTATATGTACCTTGAAATATTGAGAAAATTATTTTTTCAGAATCTTAATTTAAAATGGGTAACAAAAAGAGAACCATAATTTTTTATATTGGCAAAATGAGAGCCGTAATTTTTTAGATTGACAATTCAAGGAGTTTGCAATAAAGGCCAAGTTCAGCCCGAACTAAGGCCAAATTGTTCGATTTGCACTCGAATTCTAGCCCAAATCGGGCCAATTAGCCCGATTTGCATTGATTCAAACTGGTTTGTCCGCAATTTGCCACATTTTAAAGTTATTGTCCTCATTTGGCCAACCAAAAAGTTATGGTCTTAATTTTACTACCGCGCGCCTTAAATTACGGTCCTGAAAAAACAATTTTTTCCTGAACTATTGCTCCTAATTCTAAACGTACTTTATTTAGAGGTTGTTTGACTAAGCTTATTTGAAACATCTTATAAGTTGTTTTAAGATCTTATAAGATGCAATTTTTAAGTAGCTTATAAGTTGCTAAAATGTTTGGCTAATACAACTTATAATATCTTTGATAATTTATAACAAATATTTTTTATGTTGAGATAGGGGTGGGTGGGGGAGGGGTAGAGTGGTTTTAGGGTTTAGGTTGTTAGTTGTGGTGGAGGTGGTTAGGAAAATAAGTTGAGAAATCTCAACTTATTTTTTTACAGCTATAACATCTTATTTTGCCAAATACATTGTTAGTGCTTATAATCTCTTAAACAACTTATAAGTTGTTTTAAAGAGATTATAAGCTCAGCCAAACACCCTCTTTAATATGAGTAGAAAAAAGAAAAGGAAAAAGATGACCATCTTATTCTTATTAATACTGTTACACAAACAAGTTAGCAAGCACACTGGACATGCAAACTGATGGTCAACTCGATCGAAGCATAGTCGACCATGCACGATCACGCGACAACATATTGCTTAATAAAGGTGTCCTCCTCCTCCTCCACATTGTTGCTACGATCCACCACAATTGTGGAAGTGAAATACCACGCGTAGACGTTGAAATTGCAGACGTTATTTGGGCCCGTGGAAGCCGAGATTCCGACTTGAACGAGCTCGGGAAGAAGGTTCTTCAAGTTGTACACGTACTGTTGGGTTTGGCTTGAGCCCAATTGGTTTTGGCCCATTTGGATTAAGTCTGAGGCCCACACATATCCAACCCTAATGTGGTGGATGCCTCCACATAAATACCCTTCTCCCTCCCCCTTGTTGAGTGTGTTAAACCTGAGAGGCTAAGGAGTGGAGTGAGTGGTAGTGTGAGTGCAACCCTACCTAAGGGCTCGATTTGGTCTTCTCGTTTACACCGATTTAGAGTCCGTTCTCAGGCGGCCTGAACCCTAGTCCCAAGGACACGAACCGTGAGTTGTGTGAGGAGGTAGGAGACCCAACAGTGGTATCAGAGCCACGGGTACCTCCGTCGACTCTGTTCGTGGTCCGAGGGTGTGTGCCGTTGCTCGTCCTCCGCCGGAGCGCCACCAGGTGCTGCTCGACCGCCGTCCGGGAGCAGCCCGTCTGCTGGTAGATCGCGTCCGGATCTACGCAGCCTCGTCGATTCGCCAGTCCGCCGCCCTTCCGCAGCCTCGCCGGAACCAGCCGTCGCCGTCACACTTCTTGCTCTGCGCTGTTCGTCGATCTGTTGCAGAGCCGTTCGCGTGCGCCTTCGTGGAGCCGTGGAGTTGCCTTACCTGGAGGCGCGACGTGCCGCTCGTCGGAATCTCGCGCACAACCGCCGTCTGCGAGAGGTAAGTTAGGTGAGTGGTCGGTTGTTTGGGGGGGGGGGGATTTCTGACCCCTGTTTCTTCCCCCTCCATTTGCTAATTATTCACGGCTGTTTATTGTAAGTTTTATTTTATAATTATTCTTATAAAACTTGGCTAACAAAGTCTCTGCAGAAAGTTAATCTTTTAAAATTAATTGCGCAACTTTGCCTTGGTATTTTGGAGATTATCGTGAGCCTTTGGAGTTCAAGGCTATTGGGTATTTTCCTGCGGCACTTTGTGCTTGGTCCCGAGAATACGTGGTGCCTTTTCGGTATTTTTTTGAGATCCTTACCTAGGGTCTCGCTCTGGTAAATTGGCTGTAACCCGTCCTTTTTTACTGCTTTTGTTGTGTAGCCGCTTGCCGCGGGTTTATTGCTTTCTTAGTGAACCGCTTGCCGTGGTTTAGGGCTGCTGGGATTTTCGTGCTGTAGTTTTGGGAAAATTACGTGCCCGTTATCCTTGTTTTGTGGTCTTGTGTCTTGTGACCTGTGTTGTGCTTGCTTCCGCTTGACGTTGTTCTGTTTTTTCTGCATCTTTGTGTTTGTGGATTTGCCATTTTCTGAAAATGGCTGCTACTACTACTCCCATGTATGTTATGGCCCCTTTTAATGGAAAAGCTGATTTTAGCATATGGAAACAAAAAATGAAATGTATTTTGGTACAACAACGTGTTATCAAAGCTACTGATCACTCTTATGCTGCTGGTGTGTCTGAGGAAAAGAAAGTTGAGATGAATGAACTTACTTTGTCTGCTATTGTTTTGAATCTGTCTGATACGATGCTTAGGAAAGTAGGTGTAATGGACTCTGCTAAAGATCTTTGGGATAAGTTAGAAGAGTTATACACTGAAAATTCTTTGCCTAATCGTATGTTCTTGCTTGAAAGGTTTTTTAGTTTTAAACTTGACTTGAGTAAGGATATTGATGGGAACTTAGACGAGTTCACTAAATTGATTCAAGATATTAAGCATACCAGTGATAAGTGCATTGATGAGTACACCCCCATTATCTTGTTGAATGCTATTCCTGACTCCTATTGTGATGTGAAATCTGCTATTAAATATGATAGGGATAATGTTACCCTTGAGACTGTGATTAATGATTTGAAGAGTAAGGAGATGGACTTGAAACAAAATGGGGGTGATGCCAACTTGGGTGGGGTTATGCATGTTAGGGGGAGAAATGTAGAAAAGCATGTTAGGAAACCCAAAGTGAGAAAGTGCTATAATTGTGGTGACCCCGGTCACATGATTAGAGAGTGTACTAAGCCAAACAAGAACCAAAAGGTTGAATGTGCTAATGTGGCTTCTACTGAGGAGGAGCATTATGGTGATGTTCTCTAGTCCTTTGTGTGTTTTGTTTGCGTTCTTCTCTTTGTGTGGTTTGTATGCATGTTTGTTTTCTTCGTGTTGTTTGTTAGAGTGTTCCCATTGAGGTGGAGCACTCGCATTTGTGTCTTTCTATGCTTCTTTGTGTTAGCATGTTATTCTTTAAAATTGTGTTAAGTATGCGATTGCCTTGTGTTGGTGCATGACTTTTACGTTTTTCAGAATGTTGTTTGGCTATTTAAATCGGATAGAATGCTTCTTGTTAGTGCAGCATGTCTAGGATTTGTTATAGTATTGTGTTGTTTAGCATGCTCTTTGTGGTGCTTGCTTTATTGTTCTTTGGTCTCTTATGTTGCTTTAGATGTTGAGATAGTGGGTAGGAGGGGGAAATGATAGCATGAAAATACTCGTGGGTTCTTTGGGAATGACGTGTATGTGTGTGCTTGCATGTGTGTTTTGCGTAACAACATTGAAGCTTGTTTCACGTTTTCCCCATACCCGTATTCATCTGTTTGCATATTTGAGTTTCATGTGCTTTGTGTCGTAGTTGCTTCGAGTGAGGTGGAGCAACGAGTCTTTGTGCTTTTCATGTTTTATTGCTTTGTGTCAATTGCATGATTGTGTGTTATGTTTTCTTTGTGATAACCTGGACTAACTTTGTGTCTTTTGCAGGTTTGTACTAACAGTTTGTTGGTGCAGGTTCTTTGTATGACTTGGTGTTGTGCATGTGTGTGTTTGGGTAATGAGGAAAACCTGTGGATTCCGGTGTTGATGAGAATGGCCAAAAAGGTGGAGAATGTTGGGTTTGGCTTGAGCCCAATTGGTTTTGGCCCATTTGGATTAAGTCTGAGGCCCACACATATCCAACCCTAATGTGGTGGATGCCTCCACATAAATACCCTTCTCCCTCCCCCTTGTTGAGTGTGTTAAACCTGAGAGGCTAAGGAGTGGAGTGAGTGGTAGTGTGAGTGCAACCCTACCTAAGGGCTCGATTTGGTCTTCACGTTTACACCGGTTTAGAGTCCGTTCTCAGGCGGCCTGAATCCTAGTCCCAAGGACACGAACCGTGAGTTGTGTGAGGAGGTAGGAGACCCAACACGTACTCTACCCTCGAAGTCTCGGACCCGTAGGTGGCGACGACGATTATCCTCCTAGTGTTGGCGTCGTAGTCTATGCGCGCCGTCACAACTTGCCCGATCGCATCCTCGAAGTTTGTAACATTCGCGGATTTTCCTGAGTTTATGTCAATCCCGATGTGCCTATAGTCCGGATCACTCCCCTCGTTTGAATAGATGTCGAATTCGACCGCGAAAATGGGGGACCCATCCGTGACTGCGTTGAAGATTCCGAGGTTCCCGCCTTCTCCGCCCGTGGGTTTCGTGGAGTTGACCGGCACGATGAAAAAGGTCATGCCGTCGGCCGGGTTGTTGTCTATCGGGGCCACCATGAGTTTTATAGTGGTCTCGAAGGAAGCCTCCCGCGCTTGGTCGCTGAATTTTACGGGCTTCGAGTACAAAACCCGGCCAGCAGCCGACGTCCGGGGATTACCTGTTACGGGAAATAATTAAATGAATTAATTCTACAAAGATGGGAATTCTTTCATGGTATCAGAGCCAAAAGGCTCACGCTTGGACAAAGATCCTGGCTTCGGTACCCGTTGAAGGCAACTCCACCCATATTAAATTGTCCACTCATTGGGTCTCCCCAAAGAGGGAACATTGAGTTCGCCACATGAGTGAGGGGTATTAAGGGAAATAATTTAATTAATTAATTTTACAACTTTCTACACATTCGAACTTTTAAATGAGATGGAATTCTTTCATTACCTGATGCATCGGGTGCTATCAGGCTTAGGTAGCTCGTGCCTGATGGTACGAACGCGTCGCGTTCGTACGTAAGGCCGTCGGATCCGGGTCTGAAGTTGTCGATTTGTAAGGAGGTCACGTCGGGTACTTGTGACTGCACGGCTAGCATCATCATCATCACGAGGACGAAAAAGGAAAGGATATGATGAAGAAATGGGGCCATGGCTGAGTTTTAGGGTTTCTTTGTTTTGGATGTGTAGGTGGTTCCCTAATGTTAAACCTCATCTCTGTTTATAGGGATGTGTGGGGGCTCTCTTAATTTATAAATTTATTGCCCCAACGAATTTTTTTTAAATAAAATATAACAAATATATAACATACATAAAATATAGAATGAAAATGATTTATATATAAATTAATGAAGAATATAAGCTGTTTTGCATATTCTTCTGGAATTAAAATTGTAAATTTTCCCTCTATATATTACTAGACCGACCATTTACCTCCATAATACGCTCAAACCAAAGTCGTTTCCCTTTCCAAGCTAACTTGCACACAATACTAGGGTTACAAAATTAATAAAGCACAATAATTAATTAGTAGGGTTTTGAAAGATAATTTGATAAATTCTATATAATTTATAAATTAAAAAAATTGGTCTAATCGCTAATTATTTATTTTTTAAAAGATTGTTGATATTGCAAACATGAAATCTATGTAAAGTTTTTCTTCCTTGGGTGTGCAGGCTGAGGAAATATATATACTCAATTATTATACACTTCTCACGCCCAAGCTATCAATATTTTCCCTTGAATATACTTTGGTAGTTGCGGCATGCTATGTTCAAACATAAAAACAAAAGAATTGAAACGGTATCATAAAGGAGAAAAACTTTATTACAACGGTTTAGACATTATGGATTTTACCTTGTCGTAGAAAGCCAATATTTTGGCTCAAAATCCATACCTTGCTAATAGAAAGCAATTATTTTGGCTCAATGTTATGTAAAGGGTGTTCGGTCTATCTCATTATTAGGTCAAACCTTCAACCACTATGGATAATCTTCTTAATAGTTTCTATTTTTAATTATAATTTATTTTGTTTTAAAAAAAGTCTGTGTTATGTATCCTATAATTGTTAATCGTTTTGGATTCACAAGAAAACTTGTTTCCGGGATCGGAATATGAAAGCAATAAGAACGAAATTGAAAATCACACAAGAACACCAGATTTACGTGGTTCGGAGATAAAACTCCTATGTCCACGGGATCCGAGAGGATATCTTTTCACTAAGATGAGAAATGGAAGTTACAAGTTACAATCACACAATCTCACAGTGTTTGCGCTCAAAATGATGAAGTTAAAGTTACTTCTCTCAGCTGAGAAGCCCTCTTTTATAGATATAGAGATTGAGAAACGAACCCTAGATTCAATTCAGTTGTAACAAACTCAATGTAAGCAGTTATCCAGCTGACTAACGACTTTAATAACCGCCATAGTTGATTCAGTTAGGACCGCCTTCGAATTAGCTCCAATTTGGTGTATTTCGCGAGTAACGGACTTCAGGATCAGATGACACGACCTCCTCTGGCTCTGGTCATTTTCACCAGATGACCTCTGGTCCCAGACCTCCTCTGATGACTCATCTACCATCTACCAGACTCGTCTGACCAGACCTCACCTGATGGACCTCCTCTGGTAGCTCTCTGGTCAGGCTTCTCTGGTCAACCTTATCTGGTCCACCTCCTCTGGTACGCCAAATTTACTAATCTCTCACGGCTAACACTTTCTCAACTTAGCCTCCTATTGAATTAAGCCCAGCAGATTACATACTTCACATTTGTCCCTTCACAATTCTCCACCTCAGATGAGAAGTATCAATCCTCTCCTCATCTCCTCCATGCTCCAGCTAGGGCCTAAGGAACATCCCATACACTCATCTTTACCAATTCAACACAGAATTTGAATTTCGTCCCTGGTAAAGACTTTGTACACATATCTGCAGCATTGTCCTCTGTAGATATCTTCTGGATGAGAACAACTCCTTTATCAATGATTTCCCTTACAAAATGCAACCTTACATAAATATGCTTTGACCTCTCATGGAATACTTGATGTTTAACCAGATGAACTGCACTCTGATTATCACAATGAATGACCATAGCCCTTTGACTTATGCCAAAATCCTTGATTATGCCTTTCAACCACAAAGTCTCCTTAACAGCCTCAGACACTGCAATAAACTCTGCTTCTGTAGTAGACAATGTAACTCCACTCTGCAGAACAGATCTCCAGCTTACAGCAGTATTGTAAAGTGTAAAGATATACCCTGTTAAAGATCTTCTGGTATCCAGATTAGCAGCAAAATCTGAATCTACAAATCCTTCCAATGGACTCTTCTGGTCAGTCATCCTTTCAAACATCAAACCCAGATCAGATGACCCTTTAAGGTATCTGAATATCCATTTCAAAGCTTCCCAATGTAATCTTCCAGGATTAGCCATGTATCTGCTCACCATACTCAATGAATAAGCCAAGTCTGGTCTGCTGCAGACCAGAGCATACATCAGGCTTCCAACCCCACTTGCATAAGGTACTTTCATCATAGTCTTCTTCTCTTCATCAGACTTTGGTTCCATTTCTAAGATAATTTGAACTGTTGTCCCAGAGGAGTTGACACAGCTCTACTCTCATGCATGTTAAACCTCTTCAGGACCTTCTCAATGTAACCCTTCTGGGATAAGAATAGTCTTCCAGCTTTTCTGTCCCTCAGAATATCCATTCCAAGAATCCTTTTAGCATTTCCCAAGTCCTTCATATCAAATCTAGCACTTAGCTTCCTTTTGATACTCTGAATCTTCAGAAGACTCTTACTGACAATAAGCATGTCATCCACATAAATCAGAAGATAGGCTATCACATCACTACCTTGCCTTTCCAGGTATACACAAGTATCATACTTGCTTCTAACAAAACCAATGGATAGCATAACTTCATTGAACTTCTTGTGCCACTGTCTTGGACTTTGCTTGAGACCATACAATGATTTCTTGAGCAGACACACCTTCCCTTCTCCTCCTGGTTCAACAAACCCTTCTGGCTGGTGCATGTACAAGTTTTCAATAAGATCCCCACGCAGAAAAGCTGTCTTTACATCTAGTTGTTGTAGCTCCAAATCCTCTTGGACAATTCTACTAAGAAGTAGCCTGATTGAACAATGCTTAACAACAGGTGAGAAAACCTCATTGTAATCAATTCCTTCCCTCTGAGTAAATCCTCTGGCAACTAGCCTGGCTTTAAACCTCACTTGATCTTTCACACCAGATTCAAGCTTCCTTTTAAACAGCCATTTACAACTGATTAGCTTCTGCCTTGGTGGCTTATCAACAAGAATCCAAGTTTGATTCTTCTTAAGAGACTCCATCTCTTATGTCATGGCTGTAATCCATGACTCCCTATCATCACACTCAAGGGCTTCCTTGTAGCTTTTAGGTTCTTGGTACTCTATGGCCTCTGCTGTAACAAGTGCATAGGAGACCAGATCCACACGGCCAAACCTTGCTGGAGGATGTATTTGTCTTCTGGATCTGTCTCTTGTCAGACTATAATTTCTCAAGTCTGCTTCTGGCACTTTTTCCTCCTCCTCTGCAGGTGCACTATCCTCATCTGATGACCCATTCTCTCCTGTTTCCTGCTCTGGTTCAGAACCAGATGCACTCTCATGATTATCATGATCAGGCTCCACCTCAACTTGAGTAATTGGCTCAGAAATAACACCATCCATCTCCTCAGCTGATGGCTCCCTATCACCTCCACCTGACTTGTATCCCATCTGTGATTCATTAAACACAACATCTCTGCTGGTAATACACTTCTGGTTCCCAAGCTCTAAACACCACAGCTTATACCCCTTAACACCCTTTGGATACCCAATGAAAACACATTTTAAAGCTCTAGGTTCAAGTTTGTCTTGCCTCACATGAACATAAGCTGGACATCCAAACACTTTCAACTTTGAGTAATCTGATATCTTTCCATACCAAACCTCATCTGGGGTTTTAAACTCAATGGCAGATGATGGCACTTTCTTAATGAGATACACAACTGTGTTAACAGCTTCACCCCAAAAACTCTTAGGTAAATGAGCATCAGATAACATACACCTAACCCTTTCTAGAATAGTTCTATTCATCCTCTCTGCTAGACCATTCTGCTGGGGGTTTGAAGGAACAGTTTTATGCCTAGTAATACCCTTCTCCCTATTGTTGAAACTCCTCTGATAGGAATTCAAGCCCATTATCAGTCCTTAAGTGCTTGATAGTCCTGCCTCTCTTATTCTCAAGTTCAATCAACCATTCTTTGAACTTAGAGAAGACATCACTCTTCTGTTTAAGAATGTAAACCCAAACCTTTCTGGAATAATCATCAATAAGGGTAAGGAAATACCTGCCTCCACCATGAGTGGATACCCTAGCTGGTCCCCATACATCAGAGTGTATGTAATCCATAACCTCCTTGGTGGTATGCTTCCCTTTCTGGTATGCTTGCTTCTTTGATTTCCCAAGAACACACCTCTCACAGAATTCCAGCTTGCATATCCTCTTCCCAGGGATAGCTCCCTTCTTGGATAACTCCACCAAGCCCTTCTCACCAACATGTGCCAATCTCTTGTGCCACAAATTAACCTCAGAAGAACCCATGGTAACATCAGCTGATCCTGTTACAGTTCTTCCAATCAAAGTATACAAACCATTCTTGATCATACCCCTCATAACAATTCTTCCAGACTTGGTTATTGACAGAACTCCTTTTTCTGTCTTGAATTCAAAGCCTTTTGAATTCAATGTACCAAGAGAAACAAGATTTCTCTTCAACTCAGGAACAAACCTGACATCAGATAAGATCCTATCAACCCCATCAAACATATTGATCTTGATAGAACCAGATCCTTGCACTCTACAGCTCTCATCATTACCCAAAAGAACAAGACCTCCATCAATCTTCTCAAGATCCAGGAACCAGTCTTCATGTGGACACATATGAAAAGTACACCCTGAGTCCAGGACCCACTCTTGACTTAGTCTCTCATGACTAACCATCAAGACCTCTGCACTATCATATCCTTCAACCTCCACAACAGCTGCATCTCCATCTTGATCACCTTGATTGTCTTTCTTCTTTCTTTCAGGGCAATTCTTTCTCAGATGACCTTCCTTATGGCAAGTGAAGCACTTCCTCTTCTCAACAAAATCAGATTTCTTCCCACCCTTATTCCCTTTTCCACCATCCTTCTTCTTGAACTGAAACCCCTTCTTCTTCTTGGATTGAACATTCAATCCTTCAACAGGCTTCTTCCCATCAGATTGGATCTGTAGAAACTTGGTTTTCAGGGCAGTTTGAACATCATCAAACATCACCTGATCTTGTCTTCCAAATAACAAGGCATCTTTGAAATTTTCCAGAGACTTAGGTAGAGCATTCAACAACATCAATGACTTATCTTCATCATCAATTGTAACATCCAAACTCTCCAGATCATCCACCAATCTGTTGAACTCGTCCAACTGATCACCAAGATTCTTATCTTCACTCATTTTGAAGACTTGAAGCTTCTGTTTCATGTATAACTTGTTCGTAACAGACTTGGTCTGGTATAACTGCTCCAGCTTATTCCAGATCCCAAGAGCGGTTTCCTCCTTCGCCGGATTAGTTCCAGAAGCCACCTGAGCCGGTGGCAACAAGGCTTCGTACAACCCATTGTGTACCAGGAGTGCCTTCATCTTGATCTTCCATAAGCTGAAATCGTTCTTCCCCGTGAACTTCTCAATGTCGAACTTAGTTGCAGCCATGATTGCTTCCCACAGACGGCGCCACTTGTTAATCGTTTTGGATTCACAAGAAAACTTGTTTCCAGGAATCGGAATATGAAAGCAATAAGAACGAAATTGAAAATCACACAAGAACACCAGATTTACGTGGTTCGGAGATAAAGCTCCTACGTCCACGGGATCCGAGAGGATATCTTTTCACTAAGATGAGAAATGGAAGTTACAAGTTACAATCACACAATCTCACAGTGTTTGCGCTCAAAATGATGAAGTTAAAGTTACTTCTCTCAGCTGAGAAGCCCTCTTTTATAGATACAGAGATTGAGAAACGAACCCTAGATTCGATTCAGTTGTAACAAACTCAATGTAAGCAGTTATCCAGCTGGCTAACGACTTCAATAACCGCCATAGTTGATTCAGTTAGAACCGCCTTCGAATTAGCTCCAATTTGGTGTATTTCGCGAATAACAGACTTCAGGATCAGATGACACGACCTCCTCTGGCTCTGGTCATTTTCACCAGATGACCTCTTGTAACGCCCCGAACCCAATATATATTAATTATATCGAATTCGAAGTGTTATTGTGATCAAAAGTCCGAACTATAAAATTTTTGAAGGAATATAACGGAAATGAGAGATGATGAGTTTTATGCAGCGGAAGAAAAATGATTAGAATAATATTAGTAAGTATCTCAAACACATATATGTGTATATAAAGCATAGTATTATCAGTAACATTTTATTTAAGTGGGGAACTCCGTGTTGTCTCTATTACTGTCCTTGCTCCACGAAATCATAATCTGCAAGGGGTTAGGAAAATGGGGCGTGAGAATTGAATTCTCACTTATGGGTGATTTGCAACATCATGGGATTGGTAAATCCGAAATATATTAAGTTATACTCATTGATAAAGTGTTTATTTTATTTAATCAGTTTCATATAAAATTTAAACGGCATTTAAACATATTTCGCATAATAAAATTGAAATAGCACAAGTTGGTTCACATTAAGGCAAAGCCCAAAGTCATATCACATATTATCACAAACTGTCAAACCATAAACGTACAATCATTCCCCTTCCATCATAGTTATCCTTTTCAACTCCAACCATCAACAGCCTTGATTCCGAGGGCGTCCAACGACAGCGTCCCCGGAGACCGGAAAATAATCAACAACCTTGATTCCGAGGGCGTCCAACGACAGCGTCCCCGGAGGTCGGAAACCAATACCCAAATCACAACTCCGTACTTACTGATTTTCCATAAAACTGATACAACAACTTCACTGAGAAAATACTTGACTGATAACTGAACTGATTCATGCTCACGTAAGGTGTTTACTCATGCAGTGGTGATCGATTCACAAAACAACAGGCTAATGTATAACATATGTAGTTATATCACATAATCCAAACAGTTATATAGATAGGTGTTACATTTATGTTGGATTAGGTATTTTTGATTTGATTTAATTTAGTCGAGTTCAGAAAATACCGGCACGACGTTATTTATAGCAGATCAATCAACGGATCATCACCCACCTGATTGTTTCGAGTCCCGAGAATATTGTGTATGCAGACGGTCGAGTCCTTCGTGCGTGTCCCGAAAAGTACAGAATCCTAGTAGGAAGATATTTAATTAAAAGTTGACCTTTGAAAACGTTTAGAAAAACTTGAGAGTTTGTGTTACGAGAATCGAGAGAGTTGTGGTCTTATAAACTCAAAAGGACTTGCTTAAGGGTCACTCTCTATTTTGGTAAATACACCACTTCTAAAAAGGTGAGTGTATTGAGGGAGTGTATTTACTAGTATACTTGTGGTATGACTATTTGGATTACTACAAAAACAACCTTTTGATAAGTACACCCCTTTTTAAGAGGAGGTGTATTAGGGGGGTGTATTTACTGAAAGCAGTGGTGTAACAGGGGGGTGTATTTACTGAAAGCAGTGGTGTAACAGGATGGTGTATTTACTGATTTCTGTGGTGTAATAGGGGGGTGTATTTACTGAAAGCAGTGATGTAACAGGACGGTGTATTTACTGATTTCTGTGGTGTAACAGGGGGGTGTATTTACTGAATTTAGGGGTGTCCTTAATAAAGGCCCTTTAAGGGATAACAAACTTATTAGCCTTGAAATTACTTAGAAAAAAAATAAGATTACTTAGAAAAATATTAATAAAATTAAAGAAAAGGTTTTTCTTTCTTAAAAATTCTATTTCTCACTTTAAAAAGAAATCTTGAATATAAAATAATCATATTTTATAAATAAAAACCTTTTATTAAAACTTATTAATAAACTTAGACTTTCTAAGAAGTTTATAAAAAAATACTTTTCTTTTCTAATATTAATGACACTTCTAAAATTGATTTGTAATACTTCTTAAACAAAGGATTATATTAATTTTTCCCAAAAATACTCTTTTCATTTGTTAATAAATTTTGAATATTAAACGACTTATCTTTCCGTTCCTAATTTTCTAACAGTCGCACAAGGGGAAGACGAGTTTCCCTTTGTCTCCAAAAAGCTCAACTAATACTAAAACAAACTAATTTCATCACCATAACAACAGCTAACCAAACCAAACTAATTCAGTAATATTAAACAACTAAAAACAATACTACCAAACTTCAATACCAACCATACTAAACCCACCAAACTAACAATACTAAATACCAAATTAAATAATACTAACCAACTAAACTAATAAAACTAAACATCTAACCCAAAAATACTAATCAGCTTAATTCATTAATACCAAATAACCTAGTCAATAGTACTAATCAACTAATTCAACAGCAGCTAAATCAAAACAGTACGAAAATCCCAACAACAACAAAGTCCATCTATAATTCTAAGAGTCTCAAATCCAAAACATCTCAAACTCACTTAAAACGGTTCAATTTCTATTCCAACAATTACAAGAAATAGAGAGGAGATTGGCGATTCTTACGAGTCCCAAATCGGGCAGCCTAACGGCGTTCGATTGGTGGCTCGTCGGGTAATTTTGGCAGCGTAACGGCGTAGTTTCGGTTCTTCCGAAATCGAATGGGCAGCGGTTTGTTCTTCGGGCTTCATTGAAAAGGCGAAGAGGATGGTAAAGTAGAAATCAATTAAAAGAAGGACAAATTTGTGAGATTAAAATTGAGACTGGAATTTGTGAACGAAATCAATTGACGAATTGAAAAGGAATAGGGCTCACAGAGAATCAAGAGACGGCGGCTTACTTGAGGCGAGACGGCGGTGTCGAGAGGCTCGGTTGGAGCTGGGACCGCGGCGGAGGGCGGAGGCCACGGCGGTGGTGAGCGACTGAGCACGGCGGTGCTCCTCTTTGGTCGCGACGGAGGCGCTGGGTCGAAGGGGGACGGCGGTTCCGCGGAGGAGGAGGAGAGGCGACGGGGCGATGGCGGTGAACAGAGGGCTTGGGCGACGGCGAGCGTCGCTGTTGATCGGAGAAGGACGCGGCGGCGTTCGAAGCTGAGAGGGGAGGCGTCGCACGGCTGGAGGACGGCGGTGCTCCGCGACGGCCTTGGAGGCGGGGCTGGGCGGTCGCTCGGAGACAGAGACGGTGGCGCTTCGGCCTGGGTACGGCGTCGCGAGTTCCGATTGGGGACGGGGGCGGTTGTCGCCGGAAACAGAGAGGAGAGAGCGAGAGGCTGTGCTGGAGCGTGAGGACGGCGGCGACGGCGGTGGAGCTTCGCCGATCGGGAAATAGAGCGGCGGCGGTGCAGAGGGCTTGGGCGGCGCGTTCTGTGTCTGGTTCACGGCGGCGACGCGCGAGGAGGGAGGCGGCTGTGCGATTGGGAGCGACAACAGAGGTGCTTGGTGGCGGCGTGAAGGAGGAGGACGGTGGTTGAGCTAATTGATTTGGGAGGAGGCAGAGAGGGAGAAGTAAGAGAGAAGGGAGAGGAAGAGTACACGGTTTGCTTTAGGAGGAAAGAGAAAGAGCTATTTTAATTTTTGTTTCTTAATTAATTTGTTTAAAAGGGATGAAATAAACATATGGCTGTGATTAAATTCTCAATTTAATTTAATTTAAAAGGAAAAGTAATTTATGTGGTTAATAATTAATCCCCTTTAATTCTGATATTTTCGTTCCCACTTGATACGGTTCAGGGATCGTTTGGTTCACGAGTTAAATCGCGATTTGAGAATTAATACAGTTTTAAAACTCGAATAATATTTTATTGTATTTTAATTATTCTCAAAAAATTATACGGATCGAAATCCTTAATTTAAACTTGAATAATTAATTTCTCGTAGTCCTTTATTCGCTTTGAAAGATTCGATTCTTTCTACGAATTTAGGAATTTGTAAAAAGGGTATATATTTAAATTACACAAAAGCACACAAAATAATAAAAATAAAAAGAAACAAAGATAAGAAAATAAAATAAGGGTTCTAGGAATATAAAAGGTATAAAACGGGACGGGGTATTACACCTCTGGTCCCAGACCTCCTCTGATAGACCTCCTCTGATGACTCATCTACTAGACTCGTCTGACCAGACCTCACCTGATGGACCTCCTCTGGTAGCTCTCCTTCCAGACTTCTTTGGTCAGGCTTCTCTGGTCAACCTTATCTGGTCCACCTCCTCTGATATGCCAAATTTACTAATCTCTCACGGCTAACACTTTCTCAACTTAGCCTCCTATTGAATTAAGCCCAGCAGATTACATACTTCACATTTGTCCCTTCACAATAATAATACACAATTATCTTTATATAAACCTGAGATAGTTTTTTTTTTGGAAAATATTCGTTTGACCTAGCCCGATCGATAAGATTCTACAATTTTTTAGGACATAATTACATGGGGGACACTCTCATATGCACCAGGTGCACCACTCACTCAACAGTTACAGTTGTTTACACTGAAAAATATAAGATGATTACATTACACTGAAAAATTTACATTGGAAACCAATTCACAGTGTAAATTTTTCAGTGTAATCTACCCATACTTTTCAGTGTAATCAAATCATACTTTTTAGTGTAGCAATTTCAAATTTTCAACTGTTGAATGAGTGTACCATGCACCAAGTGCACAAGAGAGTTACTCATTACATGGACATTGACCAGTGCAATAATTGTATACAAATGTTTATCCAAAATTAGTACTAAGTGTCGTTTTAGAAGTTAAAGTTTGTTTCAAAATAAGTGTCGTTTTACCTATTTTTTCACATTTTTTTTCTTGATTTACCCCAAATTCAAATTCAAAATATAAGAGATAGTTTTGGGATTATATTAAAATACAATACATATGTTAAGATTATCAAAATATAATAGATCTTTTAGAGATTTAGGTGGGGCATATATATCAAAATTTATAATTTATAATTTGATACAAAATCTTTAAAACGATATTTATTTCGAAACAAAGAGAGTAATACAGAGGAACCTGTTCAGCAAATTTGTTGTTTTTTCCTCACTGAATATGTACAAGGAAAGGGAAAGGCAAACATTAACCGCACATCGGACAGTCGGATGAAAAATTCCGATTGAAAGCACCTTTCAGAGAGATCTAAATGCTTCCAGATTGTTTCCACATAGGTCAGAGCTGTCATTGATGTTGATAAATCTGTCCACCAATGTAAAAATCCATCTATTACTCATGATATTTCTAATACTTAATTGGTATTTGTTTAAATAATGGTTAGTTGCAAAAAAATCACGAAATTTATAGTTTTTATCAATTACAACATAAACTTTTAAAGTTTGCAATTTAATATACGAACTAATTTATTATTGCAATTCGCTACATGATTTAAATTTTCGGGATACTCTACACATGATGTAATTTTTTCGGTAATACTAACGCTACGTGGTAGCCTAAGCCGCCACTGAAACACATGACACGCTTCATCAAATGTCAAATCTAGAAGAAAAAATATTTTTTTAATAAAACATTGTTCAAAGTTCAAACACGGTTTAATAAAAGTGAAGTTTGTAAAAAAAATTGTTTTATATTATCTGTATAAGTTTGTACGATATGAGACATTTTTTCCTACATAAACTAGACAACACCAAATTTTATAATCAATTATTAAACGTGTTTGAGCAATATTTTTTTATAAAAAAACCTTTTCGAAATATTAAATTTTTTTTTTTTTTTTTGCAGATTTGGCATCTGACGCGTGTGACGTGTTTTTGGTGTTAGTTCCGGTAGCCACGTGAGCGTACATATTTCAAGAAATTTACACCATGTATCGAATTGCAGTAATAAATTAGTTTGTGCATCGAATTGCAATCTTTAAAAGTTTATGTTGTAATTGATAAAGACTACAAAGTTCGTGATTTTTTTTTCAATTACTCCTTAATAAAAGTGAAGTTTGTAAAAAAAATAAAATTGTTTTATAGTATCTGTACAAGTTTGTACGATATGAGACATTTTTTCCTACATAAACTAGACAACACCAAATTTTATAATCAATTATTAAACTTGTTTGAGCAATATTTTTTTATAAAAAGCCTTTTTGAAATATTAAAAAATAATTTTTTGCAAATTTTGCATCTGACGTGGCGTGTGACGTGTTTTTGGTGTTAGTTCCGGTAGCCACGTGAGCGTACATATCTCAAGAAATTTTCACCACGTATCGAATTGCAGTAATAAATTAGTTTGTGCATCGAATGACAAACTTTAAAAATTCATGTAGTAATTGATAAAGACTACAAAGTTCGTAATTTTTTTTTTCAATTACTCCTTTAAATAATGATTAGAAATTGATAATATATATATATAAACTTTGTAAATTTCAAAAGTAGTTTTTTGTTTTTCGATATTTTTGGTCCCGTAGTTTTTTTCGACACTTTTTGTCCCAAAAGAATTATAGTATCGATCCTAATAGAATGCATAAATTGCAATTTTGATCCCAAAAATTAACAGAAGAGAACAAATTTGCAAAAAAAAAAAAAAAAAAAAGGACCAAAGAAGAACGAGAGACCAAATTGTTATTGAGAAATCCTCATGTGACCAAATTTGTAATTTTTCCCTGCAATTTTTTTTTGAGTTCAAGCATTAATTAAAACGATAGAATTAATCATCCGGAACGTTCAGTATTGTAAACCACAAAAGTCATTGTCTGCAGTCTTTCTCGGACCATACTCCATTAATTGATTTGTTATTCTAAAATGAATTAATGTGCTTCACATAAAAAAAAAAAAACGTGCATTTAAGGAGGAATGGCTAGCAAACTTTAAGGGTACGAGGACCACTGAATTTCTCAGCAATTTTTTTGTTTCTTTTTCGCTGATTTTTAGTTATTGCTCGCAGCTACATATATACAAGGCAACGGAGATAAACGTGTCACATTACTCTCTCCATTCTAATTTTATTTTCATATTTGTGTGGGCATACATATTAAAAAAAACCTGCTTTATTGAGTGTATACTCAACCAATAAAAGTGGGTGTTTTTGCTTTTTAATGTATAAAGTGGCTAAATATGAATATTATATATTGAGTGTTGTTTTCATTTTAAGAGTGTGAAGATAGAGTTGGAACAAACTGTTAGGGAAATAATTAAATGAATCAAAGCCAAAAAAAGGCGTGTGAACAAAAATCTTGGGTTCTATTCCCACTAAAAACAACTCCACCCATATTAAATTGTCTACTCATTGGACCTTCCCAAAGAGAGAAAAGTCCAGTACGACCCATGAGTGAGAGCGAGTGTTAGGAAAATAATTAAATGAATTAATTTCATACCTATATATAAGTTTGAACTTTTAGATGTGACAGAATTCTTTTAGGGATCAAAATAAAAAGTGTGAAGATAAAGTTAAGACGGAGGAAGTAATATTTAAATTAATACTAGACATCATTTTTTGGAAAAGGCAAATAGAGATAAACAGAGTTTGTTCGATTCACAATATCCAAACAAAACTAACAAGAACAAAAAGAAATTAGAAAACTTTTTCTTTTGTGTTTGAATGGAAGAATTTGGACATATATAGATTTTTAAATCAGCAATCAAAATTCACCATTTATTTGGACAAGGAATTTAAATTGATAGTTTTTTTATTATACTTAGCTTTGACCTTAGTTTAAATTGGAGAAATTTTATTCTTAGCAAAATCATGTAACACTACAAAAAATGTGCGGTTTCCGACGAAAATTTGCGACGAACATTAATCAAAGCTCGTCAGTGCTTAGAATTTATGACGGAATGTACAAGTCCGTCATAAATTACGTGATTTTGCGATGGGTAAGGCCGCCGTAAAGAAGCGGCTCCTGCCCTCGTATATGCCGCCAAAATTTACGACGGATAGACCGTCATAACTTTCGAATTGGTATATTGCGATGGGAAAGCCCGTCGTAATATCCTACCATTTGACCGAGATCTTTCGGAAATGATGCAAATTTATTGTGGCCGACAAGTTTACGACGGTGTAGTCCGTCGCAAAATCGAACTTTTTTACTGCGATCTTTCGGGAACTGGTGCATATTTATTGCCGGCGACTCTTTTACAATGGACATGTCCGTCGTGAATTTTAATTTTAATATTTACGACGGACATTCCGTTGTAAATCGCCAAATATGACGCCGTTTTGGGCATCAAAGGCGGAAAAATTTGCGATCAATTTTTTTTGCCTATATAAGTTAGTGCCGGTGTTGGTGAACGTATTTAATCGGATGGATTAATGGCTGTTTTAATCTGTGTTACGTCACCAATCAATACGTGTGATTGATTACCACCGTAATTGGTAAATCGAGGTGTGAATTTATCGAATTAGTAAATTCGGTAGTCGAAATTGAATTGATTTCGTATGGGTGGGCGTTTTAGGTGTATTTGTGTGTGTTTTGGAATTGTTTATGCATTTTAACTCTTTTTAACTTATATTTTCACAAGTTGGAGAACAACTATTTATAGAGACTAGCAAGCATGAGGTGTCCAAGACTCTTGGCCTCCCTAGCCTGCATGCTTGACATGTGTCCCTTTGATCTTATCTAAGCTGAATCTTAGTTACAAAGTCTTCTTTGGTCTTATTTCGGACTCATTGTTGTTCGCCTCTTGAGGTTGTACTTTGGAAGTTGTTCGCCTTATGGCTTTGTTCAGCTTGGCTTTGGGATCTTTGTCCTTTGTTCACTTGTACACACCTCCTTGGCTGTTTGTTGTATCATAATTTGACCAAGTTCTTCGTCATTGATGACTTCACAATTGGCTCATTCTTGGTCTCGGGTCTTAATACCTGTTCGCCCATTAGTTGTTCGTCGGGGGAGTTGTTCGTCACTTTATACACCTCTCAGATTGGTAGATGCACCCCAATGTTGACTATCTTTGTTTAAGCCCGTAACTCTTGTTCGCTTCATGCTGGATGATGTTCGCCTATCAACAATTGCCCCCTATCCTGACTAGATGTTGCATTAAACGAGCAACTTTGTGGCGAGCAACTGTAGTTAGGATATTGTTTTGGTCAAGACTTGGACGAACAACATCTTTGTGACGAGCAACATCGGGATAACCGTTTCGTCTTCCCATGATCTGGGGAGATCACGAAGATGACGCCAGCGCAATGATTGCGCGCCGTTCACGCGCGAGCAGCCCCGAGGCCACGCGCCCATATAATTGCCTATAGGTCCTTCAACTTTTAGTTTAGCTCGGAATTGACCCCGTCTTCTCTCAGTTGAGTCCCTGAACTTTCAGAAAATTATGCCTTGGACCCCGTTTTTGCTTGGGGTATAAATAGTGGGAAAACTGAAATTTTTCCCACTTTTCCTCCTCTTGCCACAGTGCTCCGGCGATTTCCACTTTCCTCCGGCGATTCCAAGCTTTCCGACGTCCGCCTTCCAGCATTTGTTTCCAAATTTCAATTCCCAGGTAGTTACTCTTTTTTCTCTCTATTTTTCTCTACTTTTTGTTCTAAAATTTCTTTCGCCGCCGTGTGGATCCGAGCGCCACCGTCTTCTCCGGGAAAGTGCCGCCGTCTGCAACACTCTCTCCACCGCCGTCTGGATTTTTCTCTCCCTCCTATGTCTTCGCATTCAAGCAATAAAACCGAGGAGACCTTAGATCCCCTTTTTCCCATTGTTACTCGCGATCTAGAACCAGTTGAAGTTTCCTCAGCGTCGAACGCTCACGTGGACTCAGTTGTTCGTTCTGTGGAAAACACTGGGGTGGGCCCTTCTGGGAGAGAACTGACAGTTGCGGCGAACAACACTTTGAACGACAACTCTTCATCTTCCGCTGAATCTGAAGATCCAGATCTTGACGAACTTACCCGCGAGTTCTTGGAGGGCATTAACTTCCCATCCCCAAAGATGTTGGAAAATGAGATTCCAACAGGAGTTGCTCGGCCATTCGAATGGCAAGCATACGCTGAGGAGTATGCGAACAACTTTCCTCGTCCACAGAGGCAAATTATGGATAAGGTAAAGACTGGATATCAAGCGAGCAAGATCAAAAGTGTTGTTCGCGAGGATGATCTGGACTCTATCCGTAGGGATTACAAAATCCCATTTGATATTCAAATGTGGGCCCCTCGAAGAAAGGAAAGAGCTGATCGCCCACCCCCAGGATGCACGGCGATCAATATTCATACCTTGATTGCTGGATTAAAGTTGTCTCTTCCACCCATCGTTGGTCGATTCTTGGAGGCGACCAACTTGGCCATCACCCAAATTACTCCAATTGGGTGGATGAATCTTCTAGGATCCATGTGCTTATTTGCCTTGGAGGGGTACGTTGATCGGCTTACTACGGAAAAGATCAACTACCTGATGATAATTACAAAGTGCCCCTCAGGAGAAGAAGATTACCACTATCTCAAGGCCAGAACCGGGCTAAAAATGGTGGAAGATGTGCCGAACAAGGTTTACAACTGGAAGCAAAACTTCTTCTTTATTGGGGGTGATTGGCGAGCATCTTCCGGTCCACACGGCGGCCCTGGACGAATAAATTCTCCAGCAGTTTATGGAAAACTGAAACGTAAGTTCTTTTTTTGCTCGCCTATGGGCTAAGTTGTTCTAATTTAACTTTTCTTGTTTGTTCGCAGGCCCTCGTCTACCCAAGTGGGATTCGGAAGAGGAGGAGTTGAGCCCCGAGTTTTTATTTACTTCGTGCTTGGTTGGCCTCCGCAACAGGGCAGATAGGACCATTGACTATCTTTGCCGAACAAGGTGTTTAAGAGCTGCTCGCCTTTTAACATACCCACACCACTTGGAGGCCCAGGTCGAGGTGCCCCCAGGTATGAAAATTTCTAACTTCTGGTTCAAGTCTTGTTCGTCGCTGACTTGTTCAACTTGCTCGTCTAATTCTAACTCTTTTTTTTTAGCCGAACAAGTAACAGTTGTCGTTCCTCCCTCATACGCCCTCCTTGAGCAAAGGGTTCTCGAAATGGTGCCGCCAAGAGGGAAGAAAAGGAGAGGTGACCCCCCTCAAAAGGTGCTCACCATGACGAACAAACCTGAGGGGGCTATAGTTCCAAGACAGGCTGCTCCCCCTACTCAAGTTTATTCTCCTCTCATTTCCCCTCCTCGTGGGGGGAAACGTTTAAAGAAGGCAGACGGGACTCCAGTGTCCCATGATGTTCCGGATAAGGGGAAAGAGAAAGTGAGTTCGAGCCATGCTCGCCCTGAAGGGAATGTTGTACGCCGTTCGTCGGTAGAGCCTACGGAGAGATCTAGCAAAGCGAGCAAAGACACTGGCTCCCCTCGAGGCCCAGAGGACATTACATACCTGGGCCGGGACGAACAAAAATTCTCTGAGTAAGTCCTTACTCTCTTGCCGAACAAGTTTTTCTTTTGTCAAATTTTCCAAGTGTTGATCTTCTTTTTTGTTTGCAGGTACCGGCCCAGCGATCACCCAGGGCGAGCAGACTTGGTTCACCATTTTGCCTGCTCTAAGACCCCGGCGAACATCTGTGACATTCCGGATGAACATGTTCGCCGAGCAACTGAAATTGTTGCTCGCGCCTGGTCGCGGCCGCTGAACAAGGCCATCCTCGCCCAGGGCCCCATTGATAATTTTCACTTATCAATGGTCCAAGCCGCAAACTCCCTTGTCTCAGCTCAAAGGGGAATGGCTCAAGTAGCAGAGCTAGAGGAGACTGCTCGTCATCATGCCGCTTCTGTTCGCCAGCTTACTGAGGAAAAAGAGAAACTGGCGAACAACTTCAATGGCCAGATTGCTCGCCTAAAGGATCAACTAAAGCTGGCCAATGACATGGAGAAGAAGCGCATCGATGACTATCAGCTTGTCTCTGGTGAGCTTAAGGATGCAAAGGCCGAGCTACTTTCCTCTAAAGCTGCGCTGGAGGAGGAAAGGAAAGCCAGGGGAGAGGCTAAAACAGAACTTGCTCGCTTGAAGGAGCAAATGGCTGAGATGCTTACTCGGGAACAGGCCGAGCAAGAGTTCCAGGCTCGGAGTGGGCCAATCTCCAACTTGGGCTATATTTGTGCTTACGCGGATGGCATCCGTATGGCTGATGCCTATGATTACAAAGATATGGTGGAGGAGATGGCCAAAGATCTTAACGTATTCCTCGACAACTACCCGCCACCGAACAACATTGAGGTCCAGCTGGCGGATATGGCTGTACTAGGGGTTAAACTTGACAAACTTGACCCCAGTATTTCCATCACTCATCCTCCTCCTCCAGTTGATGAAGGCGAACAAGAGGAAGAAGTGGCCACCGCTGTCGAACAGAGTGCTAAAGAGACGGAGGATAAGGCAGCCGAAGACTTGGCTCTAGATATGATTGTTGAACCTCCCGCCGAGCAAGCTCAAGATCCTACCCCCGCTGAGCAACAATAGTTCTTAGGACAGCTTTTTTTTGTTTTCTTTTGTAATAGTTGTTCGTTCCTTTTTTGTAGTACTTGTAATGGCTACTTTCAGCTTGTACTATCTTTTGGGCTTAAAGCCTTTAATTCAATGAATGTCTTTCTTTTGTTCGCTCATCTTCTTATATGTTAATTGCCTTTACATTTTCATGAAATGCTTTTGCAATTATAACATATTGTATTGGGCTTTGTTCGCTTTTTGAACTTTACCTTTGATGGAATAGGGTTTAGCCTTAGGTTCTGCTCATCTTAAAAGACGAACAACCTTTGAATGGCTTTGGTCCTTAAATGGATTGGTACCTCGAGCTTTGGACTTTTCTTTTGTTGACGAACAACTACTGTATTTACATTTTGAACAAATTACAAGTGTTATAAGACTGTTCATCACTAACATATACAAAATGACGAACAACTTTGAACACAAACTAAAAACTTGCTCGCTTATAGATTTTTGCCGAGCAACTCTTATTCAAAAATAAAAGACGCAGCACCAGACTATACAATGTGCCGAGCAACTTTTTAATCTATACTTAGCCAAATTTTCAAAAAATTATGCAAGTTTTTGATCCATTCCACTTGCTTGATTCACTTCATTCGCCATACTTGCCCCCAAGATAATTGTTCGCCCATTCATTGATAGTACTTCTTGAGATGTACGGCATTCCAAGAGTATGAGGCCGGCTTGCCTTCCATATCTTCGAGATCGTATACGCCATTTACGAATTTTTCCGTTATACGATATGGGCCCTCCCAAGTTGGTCGCAGTACTCCTGAAGGTTGGGCGATCAGTTTTCTTAGAACCAAATCTCCAACTCTGAATTTCCAGACTTTTACACGGGAATTATAATAACGTTCCGCTCTTTGCTTGTATGTTGCATTTTTTAACTCAGCATTGAGTCTTTTTTCTTCGAGCAAATCCATTTCAGCACTTAGAGCAGAATTGTTTGCTTGTTCATCAAAGTTGGTCGTCCTAATCGTGCTGGTCCTTAACTCAATAGGTATTACTGCTTCTGTTCCGAAAGCCATAACAAAGGGTGTTTCTCCGGTGCTAGACCTGGGAGAAACTCTGTATGCCCACAAGACTTCCGGGAGTTCGATAGACCAACCACTTTTGCTCTCCGTCAGTCTTACTTTTAATGTATGCTTGATTATCTTGTTCACAGCTTCAACTTGTCCGTTTGACTGGGGATGATAAGGTGTGGAGTAATGCTTTTTGATCCCCCACTTCGTACAGAATTCTCTCAACTCTTGTCCATCAAACTGTGGACCATTGTCTGTCACAATTGCCTGTGGAACTCCAAAACGACAGACAATGTTCTTCCAAATAAAGTTGATCATCTTCTGTTGCGTGATGTTCACCATGGCCTCTGCCTCTGCCCATTTAGTGTAATAATCGACTGCCACAACGGCAAATCGAACATTTCCGACTCCAGCCGGGAAAGGACCAATGATGTCCATCCCCCATCTTGCAAAAGGCCATGAGCTGTAAACTGACACGAGCTCTTGGGCCGGGGTATGAATGTTCGGGGCAAAAATCTGACACTGATGGCAAGTTTTTGCTTTCTTGATCGCATCCTGACGTAATGTCGGCCAATAATATCCTTGCCTGATGGTTTTGTACGCCAAGGCTTGCCCCCCAGTGTGATTTCCACATACTCCGGCGTGAATTTCTTCGAGGACTGCTCGTCCTTGCCCCCTAGGCAAACACTTGAGAAGTGGGACTGATATTCCCCTTTTGTAAAGCTGTTCTCCCACCAGAGTATATCTGGCGGCTCGCTTCACTAGCTTGGCAGCTTCAAAAGGGTTGTTTGGTTTTTCCCCATTTCTCAAGTATTTGACTATATTTGTTCTCCAGTCGTCCTCATCGGCAGTTTGATCGTCAAATTGGTTAACATTATAGCTTACTGTTGATGGATCATTCATCTCTGTAATTATAATGTCTGCCAACTCTGCTGGCCCTTCACTTGTTGCTAGTCGGGCCAGAGCATCTGCCTGAGTGTTGCTTGTCCGTGGGATTTGTTCGATGAAGACTTGATCTAACATGGACATAAGGTGAGCAACAATCTGTTGATAGCCAATCATATGATCATCTTTCGCCTCGTATTCACCTCGAACTTGGTTCACAATCAGTTGTGAGTCTCCGAAGATTTGTAACCGTCTAACCCCTACGGCAAGGGATAGGTGAAGACCAGTAATGAGAGCTTCATACTCTGCTTCGTTGTTGGTTGCCATAAAACCGAATTTGATTGCCGAGGTGAATACTTGTCTTTCAGGGCTAATTAGTACCACTCCTGCACCTGACGTCACATTTGTCGAGGATCCATCAACATAGAGATGCCAGGGGTGATCTAGTCCTCTCGTCGGATCTGGTGGAAAAGTTAGTTCGACTATAAAGTCGGCTAATGCTTGCCCTTTGATCGCTGTTCGAGGAGCATAGGTCACCCCAAATTGGCTAATCTCTAGTGACCATTTTAGAAGACGTCCAGCAGTGTCAGGGCGATGGAGGATTTGTCTGAGAGGGAAAGTTGTTAGTACTTCGACTTGATGATCGAAAAAGTATGGTCTTAACTTTCGCACACTTATGACCAGGGCATATGCCAGCTTCTCAGTTGGGGAGTATTTGATCTCTGCTTCATGTAAGGCTTGGCTGACGTAGTATATAGGTTGGTGGAATTTGCCGTCTTCGCGCACCAGAACAGAGCTGATGGCAACTTCTGATGCGGCCAAGTATATGAATAACTTCTCTCCTGGGATTGGTTTTGATAGGATTTTAACATCTCCCAGGTAGTCTTTGAGTTGATCGAAGGCCGCTTGGCAATTGTTAGTCCATGCAAACTTTCCTTTTTTGATGGCCTCGAAGAATGGACGACACTTGTCCCCCGATCTGGATATGAACCGGTTCAACGCTGCTAGGCATCCGGTGAGTCTTTGCACTTCTTTCACTGAACGTGGTGGTTGCATATCCATGATGGCTTTAACCTTTGAAGGGTTGGCCTCAATTCCCCGCTGGCTAACAAGATGACCCAAGAATTTCCCTGAATGAACTCCAAAGCTGCTTTTCTTTGGATTCAACTTCATGTTATAATGTCGAAGAATTTCGAACACTTGAGTCAGATGTTGAAGATGGTCTTCCTTCTTGGGACTTTTGACCACGATGTCGTCTACATAGACCTCCACCGTGTCTCCGATTTGTTGGTCAAACATCTTGTTCACCAGCCTTTGATAAGTTGCCCCGGCATTGATGAGGCCGAAGGGCATTCTCTTCCAGCACAACAAGTTTTTGTTAGTGTAAAAAACTGTGCTTTCTTGATCGTCAGGATGCATTGGGATTTGATGATACCCTGCAAAAGCATCCATAAATGTTAACATTTCGTGACCCGCAGTGCTGTCCATCAATTGATCGATGTGCGGGAGAGGAAAGTTGTCCTTCGGGCATGCTGCATTCAGATCTGTAAAGTCTATGCATAGCCTCCAGGTTTCGTTTGGCTTCCTCACCAGCACAGGGTTTGCTACCCATTGTGGACAAAGTGCTTGACGGATCAGATCATTGTCTAACAGCTTTTTAACTTCTTCATTCAACGCTTGATATTTGTCCGGGCCGTACTTCCTTCGTTTTTGATGGACTGGCCTCTTGGCTTGATTAATGTTGAGCCTGTGGCAAGCATGCTTTGGATCTATCCCCACCATGTCTGCATGAGACCATGCAAAAACATCTAGATTCTTGAGGAGGAATTCTTTCATCCGGGATCTGTATGGCTCAGGGAGCTCAGATCCTATGTAAATCTCAAGATCCTCGTTGTCAGGGTTAACTCTGAACGCCTCTAGTTCTTCGACTGGAGTTGCTCGTCATTTTTGTCCTTTCCAACGGGGATCAAGTATTGGCCCCTCAAGATTTGTATCATTTTCGATGTCCATGGGCTCTTCCCCCAGGCGGGGATCTAGATCATTCGTCGGCTCTGATCCGTTGTTGTTAGCCAGTACCCGGCCCTCCAAGTTGCTTGATGAAGGTTGCTCGTCACCACCACTTCTTTGTTCGTCAGCTGGAAGTTCCTCAATGGTGGTGGTGAGTTGCTCGTCCAACACTTGCTCGTCCAAGTGTTGTTCGTCAGTATCCATGTGGTCGTCCATGTCCATCATGTTCTCCAGTACTGACGGCTCATCGTCAGGATAGTTTGTGGTAGCCTCCATCATGGACACTTGAGTAACCTTTGCTTTTAATTGTAGGAGACACTCCCGAGCTCTTCTTTGGTCTCCTCTCACTGTGCCTGTCCCACTTGCTGTTGGAAATTTTATACAATAGTGGTAAGTGGAACATGCAGCTTTGAATTCATTTAAAAAAGGGCGACCAAGAAACCCGTTGTAAGTTGATTCCTGGTCTACGACCAAAAAATCAACCATTCGTGTAATATTCTTTTCGGGTTCATTGGCCGTTACAAGTTGTACAGATAATCTAATTTCCCCTACTGGAGTGGTTACAGCATTTCCGAAGCCTACAATTCTATGAGTTGTACTTTGAATGTAGCCCGAACAATCTTCCAGTTGGTCGAGCGTCTTCTTGAATATGATGTTGGTATAGGCTCCGGTGTCCACCAAAAGTCTGTGGACTCTTGTTCCCATAATTTTGACACAGACTACGAGCGCATCGTTATGTGGGGTCGAGATTCCTTCCAAATCTTCTTCGGTAAAGGTCAACTTTGCCGTTTGCATGATGGTTGGTTTGATCCCCATTTCCTGAACTTGGCCCATAGCTCGTAACTCTGCCTTCTTCTTTCTGTTCGACATTGGTGGACATCCATCAGAACAACCTCCAGCAGAGCCGAAAGGTTCCATCATGAAAATATCCTCCAATGGGCGTGCAGCTGCAGCGGGAACTGGTCGTCCGGGGCGATTATTCCGTTGAGGTTGTTCGTCGCTTTCTTTCCCCGGGCTGCTCTCCCGGCCTCTCTTGCCGGGCTGTCTATTAACAAATTCGGAGAGCTTTCCCTCCTCATAAAATCGCCAGAGTTGCTTGAGCAAATCTCTACACTCACTTGTAAAGTGCCCCACGCTTTGATGGTAGGCACAGTACTTGTTGGGGTTGAGTTTGCCAGTGTCCTGACGGATTCTTCGTGGAGGGGAGAGCAACTCCTTGCCTTTTACATTATCATAAACAGTGTCAACTGACACTGTTAACACCTGGTTGAGCTTTTCTTTGAGTTCCGTCCCTTCAGTGAATGCCTTCATATTTTTAGGGACTCTGTATCCTGTTCCACCAGGCTTTTTGTTGTTCTCCTTGGGGTCTACTTTGTTCTCCCCCAAGTTTGCTTCTAGGGCCTCGTGCATGGAAACGAACACACCGGCCTGATTTCTGAACTCGACGTAATTCTTTAGGCACTTCAGACGTACCTCTTTCCATAGTTCTGACCCTTTTTTCAGTCCTGCCATAACAGCGATAATTTTAGTGTCCTCGCTGACCGGTTCTCCTTCCAACAACACTTTATCGAATCTTTCCATGAATGCTCTGTCAGATTCATCGTCATTTTGTCTTAAATCTGACAATCGATGTTTCTGGGAAAGATACGAGCCAGCTGTTGAAAAGTGTGAAAGAAACTCCCGACTCAGTTGGGCAAACGAGTTGATTGATGCCAGTGGCATTGCTGAAAACCATTTGTGAACCCGATCGCCCAACGTCAATGGAAAGTTCCGGCACTGGGTGGCGTCGCTGGCCCCCACGGAAACCATGTAGTCCGTATACTTGGTAAGGTGGACCCGGGGGTCTGCCAGGCCTTCATACTGGATGCTTGCCGGAAACTGAATCTTCTTTTGAATTTGGGCTTTTAAAATGTGAGGGGCTAATGGGGATAATGGCATGCTGGTCGTCCCCATACCTCTCTGTTGGTCCAATTGCCCCTGCATGCTTTCCACTGCCTTTCTTAAACTGGCCAACTCATCCAAAGGTGCCCCCTGACTTGGAGGCTGTTCGGCGAACAAAGGCGCATGCCTTTCTGTTCGTCGCAGTCCCTCACTCGGAGTGGGCTCCTCCTGGAGTTGTTTCCTAGGGTTGTTCGCCGCATTCGGCCCTAGGCGTCTGAAGGCGGACTGAGATAATCTTTCATGTACTGATGGGCGAGGCTGTTCAAGAGTTGTTCGCCCATCACCTGCTCTCTGGCGAGCAGCTTTCATGACATGTTGTGGTTGACCAAGTCTGTCCTGGGCACTGGAACGAGTAGTCCCATGGCTTGACAAAGTTGTTCGCCCACGGGCAGACTCAGCCTGCTTTTCTCTTAGGTCAGCCATTTTGGCCTTGCCCTTGTCCCGCCTAACTTGAGCGTTGTTCACCTCATGTTGTTCGCCCCTAACATTTTTAGCCCTCACAACTTCTAGAGACTTATCCCTAGGCCTTGCTTGGGAAGGTCTAGCCTGTTCCTGTTGTTTCTGGAGGGCTTGGAGAGCTGCTATGGTCTTAGCCAACTCGTTAGGGTTGTTCGCCAGAGCCTCCATTTCAGGCGGGAGGTTATGTGTTATGGCTGTATGCTGTGATCTGTTCGCGTGCTTATGATCACGGTCTTGATGGTCTGCTGTCGAGGCCCGAGTAGGAGATGCTCTCCTTGACAGGCGTGATCCTTGTGTTTGCTTGGATTGAGGCATCCTAATGTTGGAATAGTTTCTTAATCTTTGAATCTTCAAATTGTTATTGAAGAACACCAAGAACACCAAGAACACTTTTGCTTGTATCTTCAAGAATTTCTTGAGAATTTCTTTGAATCTTCAAGTTTCAGACTCGAAGTTCTTGAGCAATCACACTGAATCGGAGGTTCGGACCCTCCTTCTAGCGCCAAATTGTTGGTGAATGTATTTAATCGGATGGATTAATGGCTGTTTTAATCTGTGTTACGTCACCAATCAATACGTGTGATTGATTACCACCGTAATTGGTAAATCGAGGTGTGAATTTATCGAATTAGTAAATTCGATAGTCGAAATTGAATTGATTTCGTATGGGTGGGCGTTTTAGGTGTATTTGTGTGTGTTTTGGAATTGTTTATGCATTTTAACTCTTTTTAACTTATATTTTCACAAGCTGGAGAACAACTATTTATAGAGACTAGCAAGCATGAGGTGTCCAAGACTCTTGGCCTCCCTAGCCTGCATGCTTGACATGTGTCCCTTTGATCTTATCTAAGCTGAATCTTAGTTACAAAGTCTTCTTTGGTCTTATTTCGGACTCATTGTTGTTCGCCTCTTGAGGTTGTACTTTGGAAGTTGTTCGCCTTATGGCTTTGTTCAGCTTGACTTTAGGATCTTTGTCCTTTGTTCACTTGTACACACCTCCTTGGCTGTTTGTTGTATCATAATTTGACCAAGTTGTTCGTCATTGATGACTTCACAGTTGGCTCATTCTTGGTCTCGGGTCTTAATACCTGTTCGCCCATTAGTTGTTCGTCGGGGGAGTTGTTCGTCACTTTATACATCTCTCAGATTGGTAGATGCACCCCAATGTTGACTATCTTTGTTTAAGCCCGTAACTCTTGTTCGCTTCATGCTGGATGATGTTCGCCTATCAACAATTGCCCCCTATCCTGACTAGATGTTGCATTAAACGAGCAACTTTGTGGCGAGCAACTGTAGTTAGGATATTGTTCTGGTCAAGACTTGGACGAACAGCATCTTTGTGACGAGCAACATCGGGATAACCGTTTCGTCTTCCCATGATCTGGGGAGATCACGAAGATGACGCCAGCGCAATGATTGCGCGCCGTTCACGCGCGAGCATCCCCGGGGCCACGCGCCCATATAATTGCCTATAGGTCCTTCAACTTTTAGTTTAGCTCGGAATTGACCCCGTCTTCTCTCAGTTGAGTCCCTGAACTTTCAGAAAATTATGCCTTGGACCCCGTTTTTGCTTGGGGTATAAATAGTGGGAAAACTGAAATTTTCCCACTTTTCCTCCTCTTGCCACAGTGCTCCGGCGATTTCCACTTTCCTCCGGCGATTCCAAGCTTTCCGACGTCCGCCTTCCAGCATTTGTTTCCAAATTTCAATTCCCAGGTAGTTACTCTTTTTTCTCTCTATTTTTCTCTACTTTTTGTTCCAAAATTTCTTTCGCCGCCGTGTGGATCCGAGCGCCACCGTCTTCTCCGGAAAAGTGCCGCCGTCTGCAACACTCTCTCCACCGCCGTCTGGAATTTTCTCTCCCTCCTATGTCTTCGCATTCAAGCAATAAAACCGAGGAGACCTTAGATCCCCTTTTTCCCATTGTTGCTCGCGATCTAGAACCAGTTGAAGTTTCCTCAGCGTCGAACGCTCACGTGGACTCAGTTGTTTGTTCTGTGGAAAACACTGGGGTGGGCCCTTCTGGGAGAGAACTGACAGTTGCGGCGAACAACACTTTGAACGACAACTCTTCATCTTCCGCTGAATCTGAAGATCCAGATCTTGACGAACTTACCCGCGAGTTCTTGGAGGACATTAACTTCCCATCCCCAAAGATGTTGGAAAATGAGATTCCAACAGGAGTTGCTCGGCCATTCGAATGGCAAGCATACGCTGAGGAGTGGTATGATTAGGTTAGTTAAATTTTAATATTTTTGAGTTTATTAAATTATTTTATAGATGCGTGGACAAGACAGTGGATCCGCTGGAGGGAGTAGAAGCCAGCAGAGGGGTTGAGGAAGAGGGAGGAGACAGACGGTATCGCTCAGACCCATGGTAGTTCCGATTGCACCGCTTGAGGGATCCTCGTCCGCACCCCAGGCGGGTGAGGGCTCACCTTCCTATTGAGCCCTGTGGTTCAGTGTAAATTTTAATATTTTTAATTAATTTTTTATTAAAATCTAATTATTTTACTAAATTTGAAAATTTAATGTTGCAGTTGGATTCCGGGATATGAGGTTACTAAACAAGTAACCCAGTCCATCTTGAAGGGTGGATTCGAGCTCACCAGTTACCACTGGGGGTGGTGTCCATAGAGAAGAAATGACAGTATTTTGAGGAGTTTAAGGTATAATTTATTTAATTATTGAATTTATTCATCATTTATTAATATAAATTATATAAATAAATGATATCTATATTATAATGTAATTGCAGAAATTCTGCGTTTGGGAACCGGAGCACGAGGCCAAAATGTGGAGGAACTTCTGTGGAAGGAGGCCGAGCGATACAGAGTCATGATGTATCGCTTTCGGTTAGAATACAACACGAATGAGACCCCAACAAATATGGGGACGGACAATAGGGGCCGGGAGATTTGGCCCCAATTTCTTAACTAGACAACGACAAATTCAAGGAGAAGTCGTAGAAGAACAACGCGATTCTCCTTAGCAATCCTGATGGTGAAGGGATCGCGCGACATCGGACCGATTCTCGGTCCATTTATGAGCACAGGTTGCAATTTGTAAGTGACAAAATTTATATTTTTAATAATTTTTTGTAATATTAATACTAAATATTTATTTGTAAGAGCGGGAGCATGGACGTGGGCCCTTTCATTTTGTGAGACTGCAGCTTGCCCACCCACTGGATGAGGAAACTAGAAGGTCCACCTGTAGCCGCACCACCGAGATTTACGTAATTATTATTTTTAATTTTAAATAAAGTATATTTTATAAATTTTAGGGTTCATTTATTAAATAAAAGTATTGTTAATTTGCAGAGGAAGATGCACGATGACCTTGCCACCTAGTGTCAGCCTCTGGAAGGGGCGGATGGGCCGAGTTCTATTCCCCCCCTAGAGCCTTCCGTGGACTTTCAAAATGAGCTCTACTTTAAGAACGTCAAGGCTAAAAAGGGGCGGTTCATTGGATTGAGTGGTTTTGAAAAAAACTTATTCCGATCTCGTGGATCCAGCTCATCCTCCTCCCAATCCTCCATTGACTCTCATCCCAACGAGATCGAGAGACAATTTTTGATTATTGTTAAACAGATGAAGCCCCTCCAGCAGCGAGAGGCGCAGCGAGTGGCGCAGCGAGAGTACGAGAGGAGGTGATGAGAAGCGGAGAAGGAGACGCATTAGAAAAATAGGGAGGAGATGACCAAGTGGTGGAGACTACTTTCCTCCACATTAGGTGGAGCGGTACCACCACCGCCGGATCCGGTGCAGTCAGAGATCCCGCCGTCGCTCTAAAGGCTGGATGAGGAGTCAATTTGCCACATTTTAAAGTTATTGTCCTTATTTTACCAGCCCAAAAGTTATGGTCCTACTTTTGCTACCGCCTTAAATTACGGTCCTGAAAAAAAAACAATTTTCCTTGCTCAGGATTCTAAACGTAATTTTACTTCTTAATTTAGGGTGTGTTTGCAAGAGATTGTGTCCATTTATAATCACTTTTTCTATTTTTGAAAAATATTTTAGAGTGTTTTATTTCTCTTTTAAGTGATTATATAATTTATCAAAAGTTATAATCTACAAGTTGATTATTAGATGCTTTTATTAACTTCTACTATTTTTTACATTTTTTTTACAAATACTTTCCAATTTTACTATTAAACAATTATTCTCATAATCACTAAATTAAATCGCTCCATAAAAATATAACTTTTTTTTTTCTTTGAAACACACACTTAATATGCATGGGTACATTAGTAGAAAAAAGAAAAGGAAAAAGATGACCATCTTATTTTATATTCTTATTAATATTGTTACACAAACAAGCAAGCACGCAGGCTAGACATGCAAACTGATGGTCAACTCGAAGCAAGCATGCACAATCAGGCCTCAACATATTGCTTAATATAGGCGTCCCCATTGTTGCTACGATCCACCACCATAATGGAAGTGAAATACCACGAGAAGACGTAGAAATTGCAGACGTTATTGGGCCCCGTGGAAGCCGAGATTCCGACTTGAACCTCCTCCGGAAGAAGCGTCTTCAAGTCGTACACGTACTCTACTCCCGAAGACTCGGACACGTACGTGGCGACGACGGTTATCCTCCTAGTGTTGGGGTTGTAGTTTATCCGCGCCGTCACAATAAGCCCGATCCCGTCCTCGAAGTTTGTAACGTTCGACGAAACCCTCGAGTTTATGTTGATCCCGATGTGCCTAAAGTTCGGGTCCTCCCCTCTGTTCACCCACGTGTCGAATTCGACCGCGAAGATGGGGGACCCAGCGGTGACCGCGTTGAAGATCCCGAGGTTCCCGCCTCCTCCGCCCGTGGGTGTCGTGGAGTTGACCGGTACGATGAAGAAGGTCATGCCGTCGGCCGGGTTGTTGTTTACCGGGGCCACCGCGAGCCGTATGGTGGTCTCGAAGGACGCCTGACGTCCTTGGTCGCTGAATTTTACGGGCTTCGAGTACAAAACCCGGCCAACAGACGATGTTCGGGGATTACCTGTTAAGGAAAATAATAAAATAAATTAATTCTACAACTCTCTATAAGTTCGGACTCTACTACAAGAAAAATGATATTTAGTGACGGTAATTCTGTCACTATTGTTTCTCTAGTTAAATTTTTTTAATGACACGAAACAATCTTTAATGGCAGGATCCTGTCATTAAAAGTTTTTAACTAGAGAAGCAATAATGACAGGTCATAACAGAATTGTTGTCACTAAAGGTAAATTTTCTTGCAGTGCTTTTAGATGAGACAAAATTCTTTCATGGTATCAGAGCCAAAAGGCTCACAAAGATTTTGGGTTCGATTCCCGTTAAAAGCAACTCCACCCCTATTAAAATATCCCCTCATTGGACCTCCCTAAAGAGGGAAAATTGAGTTCGGGCCATAAGTAAAAGTGTTAAGGAAAATAATTAAACGAGCTAATAATTCTTTCATTACCCGATGCATCGGGTGGTATCAGGCTTAGGTAGCTCGTGCCTGATGGTACGAACGCGCCGCGTTCATACGTAAGGCCGTCGGATCCGGGGTTGAAGGAGTCGATTTGGAAGGAGGTCACGTCTGGTGCTTGTGAGTGCACGGCTAGCATCATCATCATTAGGAGGAGGGAAAAGGAAAGTATGTGATGAAATGGGGCCATGGCTAAGTATTGATGCTAGGGTTTCTTTGTTTTGGATGTGATGGTGGATCCCTAATGTTAAACCTCAGCTCTATTTATAGGGAGATAAAGTACTATAGGAGCTCTCTTGATTTATAAATTTATTGCCCCAACTAATATTTTTAATAATATAACAAATGTTTAACATCATAGTACGGAAAGTTCGACCCTTTGAGATATTATTTTTGGTACGTCCATGCTAATACATAGTACTAGTTATTCTAGATGAAACCCCACTGTCCCATGGAGGGTTTTTGGGGGGAAAAAATACAATGAGTAGAGTTTTGAGGTGTAATTTTGTAAATCTTTATATACCCTCTTTGTTCCACTTTCCTACTTTTTTTTTGATGTCCCGTTATAAGTATTCTATTCCATAAAAAGCAAAAAACAACACTCCATATACTAATAAACAAATACTTTCTTAAACAATTATTCTTTATTTTTTCACAACTCTCCATTACTTTACACAAAAATCAACATATGACTCACCATATATTAATAAACAATACACTTTTTTTAAAAAAACAACAAAAATAAACAATAAATTTATACCGGGACGGAGTGATCGGAGTATAAAATAAATAAATGGGTTGGATTGTTTGCATGCATGCGCTCAAATATTATTACATTTTGTGTTAATTGTGAATGTGGTGATTAATTATGAGGATTTTTATGAATGTCAAAAAAAAAAAAAGTTTGCAAGTTTTTAGGTACGAAAAATACGTTTTGTTGCATATATATATATATTTTCTTTGAATAAAAAATAACATATGTTATACCCATTTATAGCTTGACGGGACCATTGTCCTCAACTATTATTTCTTGAATTATCACCGCAAGGAAATAAAATATTGTCATTAAATTTTTTAAATATGTCGACAAAGTTTTGATTCAATTTTTTTAATGAAGATTATCCATCACTTGCCTACGAAAAGTTATAATTATAAAGGTATACTCATTCCTTACTTACAAACAAATTGTCAATGAATTTTTTTTTAGACAAATTGTTTGTAAGTTTAATTGTACAAGTAAATTGTCTGTAAGTAATAATAATTTCGAATTTTATTTTGTAGGCGGATTGCATGTTTTTAGGTTAAGAAATAGAAATACCTATATAATTAGAAAACTTTGTAGACAGATCATAGGTAATTTTCACTACATAACTTTTTACTTTAAGTTTTGTAGTCATATTGAAATTTTTTCTAGACCTTTCTAATTTTCTCGGTAACATTTTATTTTCTTGTATAGCATGATTAGATTTGAAATTATTAAGTAATTTTATTCAACAAAATTAATGTAGACTCTTACAACGTGGACACGTGAAGTACGTTTTTATTGCATATTATTTTAAATAAACAACAGCTTTTACCCATTTATAGCTTGACCGGACCATTGGCCTCAACCATTATTTCTTGAATTATTACTATAAAAAAAAATATTGTCAATAATATTTTTAAATATGTCGACAAAGTTTTCATACAATTTTTTTAATGAAGATTATCTACCACTTGCCTACAAAAAGTTATAATTATAAAGGTATACTCATCCTTACTTACAAACATTTTGTCAAAGAAAAATTTTGTATAGGTAAATTGTTTGTAAGTAATATTAACTTCGAATTTCATTTCGTAGGCGGATTGTTTTTAGGTTAAGGAATATAGAAAATGCCTACATGATTAGAAAATTTTGTAGGCAGGTCGTAGACAATTTTCATTCCTGTCATAATGAAAAAATTTCTAGACCATTCTAATTTTTTCGGTAACATTTTATTTTCTTGTATAGCATGATTAGATTTTGGCTTATTAAGTAATTTATTCATCAAAGTTGATGTAGCACGTGAATTAAGGTTCTCGTACAATTTTTTTATAATTTCTAAATTCCGAATATTATTAAGAATATTCTTAAGAATTTTCTAGAGGTGTATGTACTGTAATAGCACATGTTACATTTTTCTCTATTATAGATATCGTTAGAGATGTGATTATAATAATGAGATATTATTTGTCTTGTAATTTCATCCATCGGTAGATACCCACTTGTAAAGGATCCTGATGCTTCTGCATCATACTATTTGTAACAGGTTTGTAGCCATTCTCGTTCAATCAATGAAGAAACTAATATTGAGCTAAAACTCGAAGGTTGTGTTTGTTTTGGCTTTTACACAACTTGGTTTGATTTATGTAAGTTATTGAACGAAAATCAGAGTTAAAATAAAATCGTTAAAACCAAAAAATGAAGAGTGTAAATTGCAAAATGCAAGTTAAAATTAAAAATCAATATGATAAAAGGTACTTAAAAAAGATCGCTAAAATTTAGAAATAGCAAAAAGATGTACAGTCCTTTCTCCTGATTCACGCTGTGAGGTTCTTGATCAAGATGCCGCATAAAATATGCTCAAATTAAATCACATGCGTTTTCCAGAAATAATATTTTAGGCCAATTATTGTGGGGTCCTTCTTCCACTCAACCTATCAGTCATGTAGAAAAATATTGTCATCAAGTTTTCGTAAAAATTTGGACAAAAGTGGACTTGGGACCATTTTCTGAAATGACTACTTTTCGTGCATAGTCCACTACTATTAAACCATGTTTCTCTTGATTCACATATTTGTGAGGGTCTTAATCGAGTTGCCGCATAATAATTAAGCGAATTATTGTGTGGTCCTTCCACTCATCCAATCAATCATGCATGCATTATCAGGAAACTTAATATCGTTGTGCTGTGGTCGGAAAAAAATAAATAAATAATAAATACCTTGACTTATCCACCATGATGTAGTAAATTGAAATAATATCTTCATATATCATCTAAATTATAAAGTCTATTTGTATTAAGTTTCTAACATTTTTATCATTTAAATTCTCTACTACATACTTTGGGGGTGACTGGATTCTTTGGGGTAAATTGTTTTTTAAGGACCGTAACTTTGGGGGGTGGCAAAACAAGGACCATTACTTTTCGGGCTGGCAAAACAAGGACCGTAACTTTAAAAAGTGGTAATTTAAGGATCGCGACTTTTAAAAATAGCAATTTGAGGACAAATTAGCCCGGATTACTCTCTTTCGAGCTAATTAGATCGGATTTCGGGCTCAAATCGCCAACATGGATATTATTTTGAATGAAACTATTTAAAAAAAAAATTCCCCTTCATTTTTAGAAAGGAAAATGAATTAATTTGATGAATTATAAAAAATGACTCAATTTGGATACATATACAATTAATTGCGTACAAATGAACATATTATAATATAAAGCATTTTCGAATTAAATAAATTTACAAAACAAAAAAATATAATTGGTAACAACATTTATTAAAACAAGTTAGAAACGAAAATAAATTAATTTGATAAATTAAAAAAAAGACTCAGTTTGGATACATATACAATTAATTGCGTACAAATGAATGTATTAAAATATTACGCGTACTCGAATTAAATAAATTTATATAAAAAAAACTGGTAATAACCTTTATTAAAAAGGGTTAGAAACGAAAAAAAATTAATTTGATGAATTATATAAAAAAAATGACTCAATTTGGATACATATACAATTAATTGCGTACAAATAAATGAATTACAATATTACGTGTTCTCGAATTAAATAAATTTTACAAAAAAATAATAAAAATAATTGGTAACAGTATTTATTAAAACAAGATAGAAACGAAAAGAAATTAATTTGATGAATTACAAAAAAAAAAAGGACTCAATTTGGATACATATACAATTAATTGTAAGAAATCGAACAATATAAGCAAGTTTCCTAACAACGGGTTCGATTCCCCTTGGATGCGAATTTAGAATTAATTGTTCCAAGCCCAATAAGGCTAATATTAAAGTTGGGCCGGGATATATAGCTTGGGGGCGGTGGTCCAGTGGTTCGCACCCGCCCCGGGTGTGTGGAGGGTTCGGGTTCGAACCACACGAACCATTTTTTTCCTTTCAGGCTCATGTTTTATGACGGACATGTGTCCGTCGCAAATACATATTTTACCACGAATTTTAGCCCGTCGTAAATTTTTTTAGGAGGAACTGAAAATTGAAAATCCAGGTATTCGTAAAATTTAGTACCCGTATCGGGTCGTGAACGGGTCTTTTTGCGACGGGATAAGCCGTCGTAAATTTACGACGGGTGGCCTAAAGCCGTCGTAAAAAATTTCTACGGCAATTTTGACTACGACCACGTGTCCGTCGCAAAATATGTTTTGCGACGGAATTTCTATCACAAATGTCGTCGCAAAACAGAGTGATTTTTGTAGTATAATTTGAAATCCATGAATTCTTAAATCCACTTATTTTCAAATTTCTTGTATTTCAAATGATTCGATTCAAACACAAAAGGTCTTCAAATTACGTGCCTTCCTCAGTTTCCAAATAGTCCCATGTCAAATGAGACCTGTTTAGATGGAGAGATTTGAGACTATTGATTTTAAATTCACAATCTAAATTCATTTTATTTATTTGAGTAAAATATTAAAATTAATGCATTTCAAATACTTACTTTGAGGAATTGTTAAATACGTAGCAAAATAAATACATTCATTTTCAATTTTTTTATATTTTAAATGACTGTGCAGCTCCATTTTTGTCGGTTTTAAATCTTTAACAAACAGCTATAAATTTGGAATTTTTGTAGTTGTTGAAATCTGTCAAAATCCTACACATGTAGGTTTTTAATATTCATGTTACGCAATTGATTGTCATTGAATGGTCTTGATTCATTTGCTATCCAAAAATGTGATCGATTCAATAATATTGATGTTTCGTTCTCCGAAAAGTCAGATGTTTTAAATGGGATAAATTGCACTTTTGATCTCAAATAAATGGGGTTAATTGTACATTTGGTTCTAAGAGAATGCATTAATTTTAAAATGGTCTTTATTTTATAGCACTTTTAGTCCCGTAATTTTTATTTACAATTTTTGTCCCAAGAGAATATGATAAATTGCAATGTTTGTCCCAAAAATATGGATAAATTGCAATTTTAGTTCCAAGAAAATAAGGTAAATTTGTTGTTTTGGTCCTGAAAATTAACGGATGACACCAAAACTGCAAAAAAAAAAAAAAAAAAAAAAAGGACCACATTTTCACGAAGGGATCAAAAGTGTTTTGTACCCATTCTGTTGGGACCAAAAGTTCAAAATTTTCCAAGCAAATGAGTCTATTTTAAAGTGCACAAAACTACACGTTTAATCCCATAGGAATATTCCCAAAACACTTTTGGTCTCAATGTTCAAAAGTGATATTTTTTATGTAAAATGGTCCCAACCGTTATATAAAATGACCGATTTTACAATTTTGTGAACACATATATTAAGTATTTAACAATTGGGACCAAATTTGCAAACAGAAACACTACGTTTGAAATATGAGACCAAAATGATTTTGAGAATATATTTTGGGACAAAAAGTCCAATTTTTCCAATTTAAAACGATCCTCTTTTCAACAATAATTTAAGTCTCATGGTTTTCTCCTTACACTTTTTGTTCCATATGATATTTGAGAATTGCAAGCCACAATTATTCGGATATATAAGAGTATTATATACGCAATTTCCAAATTTTTACCATCACCATTGATAACTCTATGAATAATGGAGAGTAAAATGATAAGTTGGTTAGGTCAAAGATCAGACGAGAATGAGAGGTAAAAAAAAAAAATTATTCAAGGTGATTTTGTAACTTCTCTTTGAATATGAGCATCTGTTGAGCTTGAGTGTAATTGTTCTTGATTTTTTATTGATTAGTTTTGCAAGGAGTAAATGTTTTGGACATAGGAAAAAGGTGAAATGTATCATTTGTAAGGTAAAAATTTGAAAAATAATACAATATTTTATCTAAAAAAATTGTAGAAAAGTGTACCAGTTATACTGTGAGACAATCTCGTATAATTTTTTTTCTTTATTTATTATCTTTTGTACCCCAAAATTTTAATCGTCGCAGGAGTATAATGAAACAACGGGCCACGAAGGATAGAGTGCACTTTTTCACCGCAAAATTAGCATTACCAAGGTACGAACATGGACCATGCTTTTGGGCAGGAAGGTGATTTCCATGAACAGTGTTTAATTACAATCGTGAACCGTGCTTCCCGTGGTGAATTGTGTTTCCGATTGTGAATAGTGTTTCATGCAGTGATTTTTATTTATTTATTTCCGATTGAGCAACGGATTTTGTGGAGATTATGAAATCTAGAAAGGAAAGATTCTGAAAGAGGTGTAGGTTGATTACACTAAAAAGTGTATGCTGAAAATCGATTTTCAGTGCAAACTTTTCAGTGTAATTCAACCACACTTTTTAGTGTAATTAAATCATAATTTTCAGTATAAATATTTTCTAATGAGTGTACTATATATAAATCAAGTGCACAAGAGAGTTACTCCTAAAAAAAAAAGTCAAAATTTGACCAAATCTCGGAGATAACGTAATATAATATCACACAAACTGCATAATCAATAGAGATATATACGTAAGACCATGATCTAATAATATAGCTCGTGAAGGTCGATCATCAAATGACATTTGTAATACCCCGTCCCGTTTTATACCTTTTATATTCCTAGAACCCTTATTTTTTATTTTCTTAATCTTTGTTTCTTTTTATTTTATTATTTTGTGTGCTATTTGTGTAATTTAAATATATACCCTTTTTACAAATTCCTAAATTCGTAGAAAGAATCGAATCTTTCAAACGAATAAAGGACTACGAGAAATTAAATATTCAAATTAAATAAAGGATTTCGATCCGTTTAATTTATTGAGAAAAAATCAAAATACAATAAAATATTTATTAAGTTTTAAAACTGTATTAATTTTCAAATCGGGATTAACTCGTGAGCCAAACGATCCCTAAACCGTATCATTTGGGATCGAAAATATCAGAATTAAAGGGGGTTAAATTATGGCCACATAATATACTTTCCTTTTTGAATTAATTTTAATTAGAAGATTAATTCACACCCACATAAATTATCCCTTCTTTTAAATTAAAAATTAATTAATTAAGAAATTAAAATTTAAAATCTCTCTCTCTCCTTATCAGTACGAAGATACACTTTCCTTTCATTTCCAAAAATTTCCCAAATTTCACTCTCTCCTCTCGTCTCTCTCGCTCCTCACGCAGCGGAAGACATCCGCCTCTTCTTCACGGCGCCACCGCCCTCCACCACCTTCGGCCTCCTCCTCTGCCCTTCGCCGCCGCGCTTTTCCCACCGTGACGCCGTGCTCCGCCGTTGCGCCACCGCCCGCCTCCTCTTTCTTCCTCCTACGGCGGACCGAGCACCGCCGCGGTCCCAGTTGCCGTGCGACGCCGCGACCGCCGCCGTACCCAGACGCGAGCCGCCCCCGTCGCTCCTCTGCCTCCTCCGCGGAATCGCCTCCCAGCGCTCCGCCGTCGCCTCAGCCTCGAAGCGCCGCCGCCGTCGCGCCTCTTTCCCACTTCGACCGCGACGAAGCGCAGCCGCGCGCCGTCCTCTCCGCCCGCCGTCGCTCCTCGCCCGGAAGCCGCGAGCGCCGCCGTGCTCTGTTCCCTGCCTCCGCTCGAAACCCGCCACCGTTCTCTTCCCGGCAAACGACCGCCGGCTACCGCCTCTCAAACGCCGCCGCTCTCGTTTCCGATCGGCGAAGCGAACGCCGCCGTGACCGCCGCATCTCACCTCCGAGTGCCGCCGCCATCCGTCCCCTGTTCTTCATAAGTGAGTTACGTTTCCAAATTTATTATATTCAACAGCTTGCCTTCAATTAATTTCCCTTCTCGATTAATCTGATTTCGTTCTTTCCTTTTTGTGTAATCGAGACTTTGTCTATCCTTTGATGTATGAACGAGATGTCGTTGCCGTCATCTCTTCGTATTTTCCGATGAAGCCAAGAAGACGAACCGCTGCCCATTCGATTTCGGAAGAACCGAAACTACGCCGTTACGCTGCAAAAATTATCCGACGAGCCACCAATCGAACGCCGTTAGGCTGCCCGATTTGGGACTCGTAAGAATCGCCAATCTCCTCTCTATTTCTTGTAATTGTTGGAATAGAAATTGAACCGTTTTAAGTGAGTTTGAGATGTTTTGGATTTGAGACTCTTAGAATTATAGATGGGACTTTATTATTGTTAAAATTCTACTGTTCGAATGAGTTAAGTTGTTAGCTTAATGGTTGTATTGAATATGTTGTTTAGTGTCTTTGGAATAGCTGTTTAGTATTCTTGATTTAGGTGTTTAGTATTATTAATTTGGTTGGTTAGTATTATTTTGAAATTGGTATTTAGTATTGTTAGTTGGTGGGTTTAGTATCGTTGAATTAGTTGTTGGGTATTATGGGTTTTACTGATTAGTATTATTGAATTGAATGTTTAGTAGTATTGGAAATGGTTGAATTAGTATCCTTGGTTTAGCTGTTGAATTAGCTTGGCTCGCCTACTCCCGGTTCAAATTACAAATTAGAAAAACGAGGAGAAAACTTTACCTTCTTTAAAACCTTATCCTTATTGTTTGAGAAAAAGACTAGTACCGTTAGATTTTAAAAGTAGTACCTTTTGTTATTAAGATTGTTGTTAGTTGTTTTTGGTAAAAGGTTGAAAGAGATAAATAGTTTTTATATCCAACTAAGTAAACAAATGAAAAGGAGTATTTTTGGGAAAATTAATATAATTCCTTTGTTTTAAGAAGTATTACAAACCAACTTTAGAAGTAATATTAATATTAGAAAAGAAAAGTACTTTTTATAATTTGTCTTAGAAAAACCAAAGTCTTTAATAAATTTAATAAGAGAAGTTTTACTTATAAAATATGAATGTTTATATTCAAAGAATCCTTTTAAAATGAGGAATAGAATTCTTAAGAAAGAAAAACCTTTTCTTTATTTTTATTAATATTTTTCTAAGTAATTTCTTATTTTTCTAAGTAATTCCAAGATGAATTCTTATATTTTCTTCCTTAAAGGGCCTTTATTAAGGACACCCTAAATTCAGCAAATACACCCCCCTGTTACACCACAGAAATCAGTAAATACACCGTCCTGTTACACCACTGCTTTCAGTAAATACACCCCCCTGTTACACCACTGCTTTCAGTAAATACACCCCCTGTTACACTAATGCTTTTAGTAAATACACCCCCCTAATACACCTCCTCTTAAAAAGGGGTGTACTTATCAAAAGATTGTTTTTGTAGTAATCGAAATAGTCATACCACAAGTATACTAGTAAATACACTCCCTCAATACACTCACCTTTCTAGAAGTGGTGTATTTACCAAAATAAGGTGTGACCCTTAAGCAAGTCCTTTTTGAGTTTATAAGACCACAACTTTCTCGATTCTCGTAACACCAACTCTCAAGTTTTCCTAAACGTTTTCAAAGGTCAACTTTTAATTAAATATCTTCCTACTAGGATTCGGTACTAGTTGGAACGCACACGAGGTTTCCGACCATCTGTTCGCACATCATTCTCGGGACTCGAAACAATCAGGTATGTGATGATCCGTTGATTGATCTGCTATTAATAACGTCGTGCTGGTATTTTCTGAACTCGACTAAATTAAATCAAAAATACCTAATCCAACATAAATGTAACACCTATCTATATAACTGTTTGGATTATGTGATATAACTATATATGTTATATATTTAGCCTGTTGTTTTGTGAATCGATCATCACTGCATGAGTAAACAACTTACGTGAGCATGAATCAGTTCGGTTATCAGTCAAGTATTATTCTTTGTAAAGTTTATTGAGTCAGTTTTGTGGAGAGTCAGTATGTACGGAGTCGGGATCGAGTTTTAAATCCGACCTCCGGGGCTCCTGTCGGGGACGCCCTCGGAATCAAGGTTGTTGATCAAGTAGATCTGGCCCCCGGTCAGCTGTCGTTTGACGCACTGGGAAGAAGGTCATTGATACTTGCTTATTTTGAGGGATGTTATAAGGTTGGATGATGTGAGTTTGTGTGATTGGATGAAGTAAGTTTTGGTTGGAGTTGAAAGGGATAACTTTGTTGATTTGTTGGAGTTGAAAAGAGTAACTTTGTTGGAAGTGGAATTTGTCGTACGTTTATGGTTTGTCAGTTTGTGATAATATGTGATATGACTTTGGGCTTTGCCCTAATGTGATCCAACTTGTGCTACTTCAATTATATCATGCGAAATATGCTTAATTACTGTTTAAATCTTTATAAAATCTTATATATGTCATCTGATTAAATAAAATAAACACTTTATCAATGAGTATAACTTAATATATTTCGGATTTACCAATCCCATGATGTTGCAATCACCCATAAGTGAGAATTCAATTCTCACGCCCCATTTTTCCTAACCCCTTGCAGATTATGATTTCGTGGAGCAAGGACAGTAATAGAGACGACACGGAGTTCCCCACTTAAATAAAATATTACTGTTGATACTATGTTTTATGTACACATATATGTGTGAGAGATACACATTAAAATTATTCTATTCATTTCTTCCGCTGCATAAAACTAATCATCTCTCATTTCCGTTATATTCCTTCAAAAATTTTATAGTTCGGGCTTTTGATCACAATAACACTTCGAATTCGATATAATTAATATATATTGAATTTCGGGGGCGTTACAGGTGGTATCAGTGCTTAGGTTCAAACTTTCGGACCTAAACTCAAAATCATTGTTTTCATTAAACCAAAATTTCATTTTCTTAAAATAAATTTTCTTATCATGTAAGTATAGGTCACTAATTAATTCACTTGAGGGGAAATGTGTCTCCTATTACCGTCAGAAGCTCCTCGAAGGTATGTTCTTATTTTATTGCCTAAAAGTTTGTGATATTACGACAACTTGACTTTCATAACAAAACTCCAATCAAAAGATCGCAAACTCGAAACAGCACCTACGAGGTGTGGAAAGAACCACGAAATGTCGTTTATATTACTATTGAAATGCAGATAATTAGTAAATGATAGAAATAAATATATTTGTGTAAATTTATAAACTTCATAAATGATGTTATATGATTATTTGAACTATGTGCCTTAATTGTTTAAATAATGTTTCTGAATAACTAAAATTTTGACTAGGATTTTCCTTCCCATATAAGAATCCACCTAAGATAGTTATATCCCGATAATTAGAAGACACTTAGCTAACCTTAGAATCTGTAAGTGTGTTTATAACCCAGTTCACGAGACTGCGTGCAAAGGCAAGAGCCACTCCGATATCCCACGACGAGACATATTTGACAGTCGTGATTCATTTTGCCAGAAGGGTTACTGAGTTGTTCTCCGTCCTATCGCAGTAAGACTACTCGAACGGACGAGAATAGAAGACCCAGTTCAACAACCCCACATTCACTTGGAGACATACCTAGAAAGAAGTCGGCGATGGGTATTTTCGTATGATAGTAGTGATCAGTCAGAGTGATCAAATCCTTTTAAGCAGTTATCCTTTTTGTTGTAGTCACAAATACGTACAACAGAGATGTGCCACCCTTTCCTGACATATAGTAGTAGTCAGATGTATGACCGTTTTACTTAGACCATAGCAGCGTAGCTCTAACCTGCTCATTTTGTCGCTCGTGGTCCGAATTGATGTGAGGATACGATGCTTTAGCATTACTTAGAAACCTTTTGTACTCTATGACGTAATGTAAGGAGACTGACCTCCGTAGGACCAAAACTTTTTAGATATATATATACTTATTATGTGCTCACTACTTGTCAATATGTTTTACTTGCTTTATATATTAAATGTCATATTTTATCTGATTATCACTTAATGACACATTAGTTGTTCCTAGAATACTGTGCGAATGTGAGCACTGTACCATTGGGGCCCCAATGCGCAGCTGGTGAATTATGTACCACACGTGTGTCCAGTGAACGTTTTGTGTTAATTTTGGGTAGTCCGATTATGTTTTTATAACTTTCTCGCACCTATACATATCGTAAAAATATTATTCTTTTCCGATCAGAACCACCTTTAGAACGGCACCAGAACGTAGACGTGGACGACCCCGCGTTAACCCCATTCCTGTATCAGTGAATCCTATAGGATAGAACTCACCTTCTCAGGCTGAACCTAAGCCACCTCAGCAGGCCGCGCTAAGAAATGCATGTCTGGAACTACTATGGAAATTAAGGACCGAATTTGAGGTTTACCCCTAACGCTAAGCGATCACTTAGTAGAGTCCGACCTTCTCATCCTTAAGATGAAAATCTTTGGTATAATCTTAGGCTTTGACTAGTTAACAAAGGACGAAGCGATAATAAAATGCACAGAATGCGAGATCGACCTCGAGACCCGTAATGGTCAACACTTCACATTTCGTGAAATTAGGACCAAGAAGGAAACCCGAGCAATATCAGCAATCTAAGCTGCAGTAATATTACGAAAGGAGAAATGCCAAGCTTACCTCGTCCACATTCTCAGCAGGAGAGAAAGACGATAAGTTGCACATCAAGGTGCCAAATGTGGATGAATATCTTGACGTATTTTCCGAGGAATTAATCGGGTTACCTCCTGATCGTCAGATAGAGTTCTCCATCGACTTGATACCTGGGGCAGCACCAGTATCTAAAGCACCCTATCGAATGGCGCCAAAGGCATTAGAAGAACCGAAGGAACAACTGCAATGCTTGCTTGAAAAGAAGTTCATCAGGCCTAGTGCATCACCATGGGGAGCACCCGTGTTGTTCGTAAAGAAGAAAGATGGAACTTTCCGTATGTGCATAGACTATCGAGGTCTCAAGCAACTGATCATTAAGAACAAATATCCTTTTCCGAGGATAGAAGACTTATTCGACCAGTTGAAGAATGCTACTGTATTCTCAAAGATCGATCTGAGGTCTGGTTACCACCAGCTAAAGGTCAAGAGCGAGAATATTCCGAAGACAGCATTCTAGAATTGATATGGACATTTCGAGTTCACTGTGATGCCTTTCAGAGTAGCAAACGCTCCGATAATTTTCATGGATATGATGAATAGAGTGTTTCATCTGTACCTGGACCAATTCGTCATCGTCTCGTGTACTCTAAGAGCAAAGAACAACACGAAGAACATCTCAAGGCAGTCTTAAAGACAATGAGACGAGAGAAGTTGTATTCCAAATTCAGCAAGTGTGAATTTTGGATCAACTGCTTATGTATCGATTAGTACTAGAGCATCTCACTCCCTTGTGTCTAAGAATTTAAGAAAACTTGAGGATATAGAGTATAGAAGAATAGACCTTAAGTGAAAGTGAAATTTTGAGGAATACAATTAGAACCTAAGCCGAGTGAATTGATTTGGAGATAGACTTGGATGAACATCAAAGAGAAACTGAACTGCACGTTCTTAAGTTGAGTAGCTAGACGTTATTGAAAACGAACTAGTTTTATGCATAAGAAGGAATATGAAACTTGGGCATAGCTACTTTCTTTTGGGATAACATAAGATTTTAAGCTTAAGTAGAGCCTTTTTGTGGAATGAGTAAGCTAGACGGGATCTTAAGTCTTATGTGTTAAGAATTAACATTTATATGTTATGGGAATACTTTAGTTGAAAAAGAAAGGACAATTGATTTTTATCTATGGGATACATAGTGGACTTCGAAGTAGAGGAAAATTTGCAACTATGTAGGAAGAAAAGTTTGCATACTTGAGGACTAGAAGACCTTCTAAGTGTTAGATCAGGTAGAGTGACAACAAACTTAGTCGACCAAGAAAACCGATAAGTTATATTGGTTTTAACTAATGGAGGACCTTTCAGAAATCAAACCTCCCCACTAAGGTTTACCACCCCTTTTGGACTAGAAGTTTTAGAGTAAGTAGTTAGACAAAACTATTTTGAGTGGAGTAAGATATAGTACCAGTTCATCCTAAACCTAGAATTCTCCACACAGTTTTGTGCAGATACCATGGTTTACGCGTTCACCCTATAACCGACCTTACGAAAAAGGATCCTAGGAGCGCAAAAGAACGATAAATTCTTGAGAGGAATACGTAAGCGCGCTGAGGAAGGAACCATTTAGAGGTTCGTTTTGAGTACTGAGTGAGCTTCGATGTTCGATAACAGAATCTGTGTGCCTAAGGATGAAGGAATGAGGAATGAAATTCTAAAAGAGGCACATAACACTCCATGCACCATTCACCCCAGAGATACGATGATGTATCAGGGACTGGAAGGAAACTTTTGGTGAAGGGTATGAAGAAATCGATAGTTCAATTCATCAGGAGCTGTTTAACCTGCCAACGAGTTAAAGCAGCTCACCAATGACCTCCAGGGTTGTTGCATCCTCTGGAGATGCCAGAGTGGAAATGGGAGAACATCACTATGGATTTTGTCACCGGATTTCCGAAAACGGTGAAAAATCAAGATGCCATTTAGGTAATCGTAGATAGACTTACGATAACTGCCCACTCTATCCCTGTTATAATGACGTATACGTTGGACAAGCTCGCCCAACTATACATAGCCGAGATAATCAGACTGCATGGTGTACCAGTCTCGATAGTGTCTGATAGAGATCCCGTTTTACCTCTAAGTTCTAGGGAAGTCTGCAATGAGCCTTGGGTACTGAATCGAAATTCAGCACCGCATACCACCCGCAGACTGACGGACAATCGGAAAGAACCACCCAGACACTCGAAGGTATGCTGAGAGCTTGCGCTCTAGATCTTGCAGGAAGTTGGAAGAGCCACCTGCCATTTGTAGAGTTCGCATATAACAACAGTTATCAGGCGACAATACAAACGGCACCGTACGAAGCACTTTACGGGAAAAGGTGTAGGTCACCAGTTTGTTGGGATGAAGTCGGAATTCGAAAGATTCTCGAACCCGAACTAGTTGAAAGATCGGTTGAGATAGTCGCAAAGATTAAAGGAAGAATCAAAGCGGCAAAAGACCGTCAGAAGTCATATGCGGACGCTAGGAGAAGAGATTTACAATTCGACATTGGCGATAAAGTATTTCTCCGAGTTGCACCAATGAAAGGTCTAATCCGTTTTGGTAAAAGAGGTAAGCTAAAGGCGCGATACAATGGGCCATTTGACATCCTGAATAGAATCGGGGATGTGGCTTATCGCTTAGCACTACCACCGGAGTTATCACGAGTGCATGATGTGTTCCACATATCTACACTCAGGAAGTACATAAGCAATCCAAACCCTGTTTTAGTCGTATAGATTTAAGTTTAAGTTGTGACCTGACTTATGAAGAAGTTCTAGTTACTATCCTAGGAAGGAAGTTACACTTATTAAGGAATCAAGAGTTACCATTAGTTCTAGTCCAGTGGAACCGACACGAGAAAGAAGAAGCAACTTTGGAAATAGAGGATGAAGTCCTAACCAAATACCCTCAATGCTTAAGCAATACCTAGAAGCTGAATTTCGGGGGCGAAATTCTGTTAAGGGGGTGAGGATGTAATACCCCGTCCCGTTTTATACCTTTTATATTCCTAGAACCCTTATTTTTATTTTCTTAATCTTTGTTTCTTTTTATTTTATTATTTTGTGTGCTATTTGTGTAATTTAAATATATACCCTTTTTACAAATTCCTAAATTCGTAGAAAGAATCGAATCTTTCAAACGAATAAAGGACTACGAGAAATTAAATATTCAAATTAAATAAAGGATTTCGATCCGTTTAATTTATTGAGAAAAAATCAAAATACAATAAAATATTTATTAAGTTTTAAAACTGTATTAATTTTCAAATCGGGATTAACTCGTGAGCCAAACGATCCCTAAACCGTATCATTTGGGATCGAAAATATCTGAATTAAAGGGGGTTAAATTATGGCCACATAATATACTTTCCTTTTTGAATTAATTTTAATTAGAAGATTAATTCACACCCACATAAATTATCCCTTCTTTTAAATTAAAAATTAATTAATTAAGAAATTAAAATTTAAAATCTCTCTCTCTCCTTATCAGTACGAAGATACACTTTCCTTTCATTTCCAAAAATTTCCCAAATTTCACTCTCTCCTCTCGTCTCTCTCGCTCCTCACGCAGCGGAAGCCATCCGCCTCTTCTTCACGGCGCCACCGCCCTCCACCGCCTTCGGCCTCCTCCTCTGCCCTTCGCCGCCGCGCTTTTCCCACCGTGACGCCGTGCTCCGCCGTTGCGCCACCGCCCGCCTCCTCTTTCTTCCTCCTACGGCGGACCGAGCACCGCCGAGGTCCCAGTCGCCGTGCGACGCCGCGACCGCCGCCGTACCCAGATGCGAGCCGCCCCCGTCGCTCCTCCTCCTCCTCCGCGGAATCGCCTCCCAGCGCTCCGCCGTCGCCTCAGCCTCGAAGCGCCGCCGCCGTCGCGCCTCTTTCCCCCTTCGACCGCGACGAAGCGCCGCCGCGCGCCGTCCTCTCCGCCCGCCGTCGCTCCTCGCCCGGAAGCCGCGAGCGCCGCCGTGCTCTGTTCCCTGCCTCCGCTCGAAACCCGCCGCCGTTCTCTTCCCGGCAAACGACCGCCGGCTACCGCCTCTAAAACGCCGCCGCACTCGTTTCCGATCGGCGAAGCGAACGCCGCCGTGACCGCCGTGTCTCACCTCCGAGCGCCGCCGCCATCCGTCCCCTGTTCTTCATAAGTGAGTTCCGTTTCCAAATTTATTATATTCAACAGCTTGCCTTCAATTAATTTCCCTTCTCGATTAATCTGATTTCGTTCTTTCCTTTTTGTGTAATCGAGACTTTGTCGCCCTTTTCATCCTTTGATGTATGAACGAGATGTCGTTGTTGCCGTCATCTCTTCATATTTTCCGATGAAGCCAAGAAGACGAACCGCTGCCCATTCGATTTCGGAAGAACCGAAACTACGCCGTTACGCTGCAAAAATTATCCGACGAGCCACCAATCGAACGCCGTTAGGCTGCCCGATTTGGGACTCGTAAGAATCGCCAATCTCCTCTCTATTTCTTGTAATTGTTGGAATAGAAATTGAACCGTTTTAAGTGAGTTTGAGATGTTTTGGATTTGAGACTCTTAGAATTATAGATGGGACTTTATTATTGTTAAAATTCTACTGTTCGAATGAGTTAAGTTGTTAGCTTAATGGTTGTATTGAATATGTTGTTTAGTGTCTTTGGAATAGCTGTTTAGTATTCTTGATTTAGGTGTTTAGTATTATTAATTTGGTTGGTTAGTATTATTTTGAAATTGGTATTTAGTATTGTTAGTTGGTGGGTTTAGTATCGTTGAATTAGTTGTTGGGTATTATGGGTTTTACTGATTAGTATTATTGAATTGAATGTTTTGTAGTATTGGAAATGGTTGAATTAGTATCCTTGGTTTAGCTGTTGAATTAGCTTGGCTCGCCTACTCCCGGTTCAAATTACAAATTAGAAAAACGAGGAGAAAACTTTACCTTCTTTAAAACCTTATCCTTATTGTTTGAGAAAAAGACTAGTACCGTTAGATTTTAAAAGTAGTACCTTTTGTTATTAAGATTGTTGTTAGTTGTTTTTGGTAAAAGGTTGAAAGAGATAAAGAGTTTTTATATCCAACTAAGTAAACAAATGAAAAGGAATATTTTTGGGAAAATTAATATAATTCCTTTGTTTTAAGAAGTATTACAAACCAACTTTAGAAGTAATATTAATATTAGAAAAGAAAAGTACTTTTTATAATTTGTCTTAGAAAAACCAAAGTCTTTGATGGTCCCGTTTTCGAAGGGCAAAATGGGAATTTAGGAGAATTTTTTTTTTAAACACTGATGTATGCTAATGTATGGCAATAATGAACACAACAATGTAAAGTGGTTCAGAGTCTCAATACTCCTACATCCACTGCCTGATTTAACAGGAAATCCACTCAAGGGATTCTTGTTTTTAACGTGCCAAGGTACACGGGTACACTGGACTCACGCCACTCCCTGGGCTGCCTCTCGAACTGGCCTCACGTCCCTCTTCACTCAGGGACTGCCTCTCCTCACCTCACTACAAGCCTAACAATCTACTGAAAGGGTTTAGTTTGGTTTGGTTCTTCTCCAACTAGGTGAGATTTTCCCTTACATGGTTTTAGCCTAAAAGCTAGGATTAGGAAAATCTCTCTAAGCTTAGGATGTATATGATGGGCTCGAGTATACAAACTGGAACACTCAAATATGACTATGAATAACTCAGGTCAGTGTTCTTGATGGAGATGGTGCCTCCTTATGACTCCCTCGAACTTGCACCACTCTCACACCTCCAGCTCTCGCATTCGCACACTTACAAATGAAGCTTGAGTTTGTATTTATAGTGTGGATTTGAATGTTACCGTTGGAGAGAGTAACATTCAAATCCAGACTATCTCTGGAGTGAAATTCTCCTCTTCAGTGAAGTACGGCCTTGTCAGCTTTTGTCAGATTTGCTGCCTTGTCTTGATTGGTCCACGTGGACTGAGTCCAACGGCTCTTTTGTTCAGGGTACTTGATCAGGGTAGTCCTGACTTCAGGCAACTTGTCTTCAGCTGACTTGTAATCCTCTCAGGATACCTTCCTTCAGTAGACTTGAAGTCTACTCAGGGGAGTTGACATAAGGCTATTTGTCAAGCTTCCCAGCCTCAGTAGCCTGACTCCTTCAGGTCCTACTAGGCACAGCACTGATCCTCCAGATCATGCTCTTCACTGAGTAGCCCACTGACTGAGCTTAGAATAGTCAGGTTTATACTCAGTGGGACTTCCTTCAGGCTTCTCTTCAGGTTTCAGGTCTTCTGACATGGCTTCAGTCGTTTTTCCTTGTGATGTCATCTTGACTTCCTCAGGCTCTATCAGTGAGTTCCCCCTCACTGAGTTCCCCCTCAGTAGAGTTCCACCTTCAGCTGAGTTCCCCCTTAGCTGAGTTCTTCCTCCACTGATAACCTGTTCTACTGAAAAACAACCTAGCCTGACCTGAAACTAGAAGATACTATCCTGACTGCTTTCAAACCTATTACATGTTATTTTGGAAAATCATCAAAACTAAAATATATCCCAACAGTTTCCCCCTTTTTGATGATTTCAAAACTTCTAACCAAATGATTTTCTATTACAAGAATAATGTCAGAGTACATGTAATAGTTTGAAAAATGCAGAAATTCCCATAGTTTAAAACATTTAAGATCTGTTCGGTTGACCATTTTTCTTAACAAAACTGGATCAGTGGTCATGTGAACAACCCGCTCTGATACCAATTGATGGTCCCGTTTTCGAAGGGCAAAATGGGAATTTAGGAGAATTTTTTTTTTAAACACTGATGTATGCTAATGTATGGCAATAATGAACACAACAATGTAAAGTGGTTCAGAGTCTCAATACTCCTACATCCACTGCCTGATTTAACAGGAAATCCACTCAAGGGATTCTTGTTTTTAACGTGCCAAGGTACACGGGTACACTGGACTCACGCCACTCCCTGGGCTGCCTCTCGAACTGGCCTCACGTCCCTCTTCACTCAGGGACTGCCTCTCCTCACCTCACTACAAGCCTAACAATCTACTGAAAGGGTTTAGTTTGGTTTGGTTCTTCTCCAACTAGGTGAGATTTTCCCTTACATGGTTTTAGCCTAAAAGCTAGGATTGGGAAAATCTCTCTAAGCTTAGGATGTATATGATGGGCTCGAGTATACAAACTGGAACACTCAAATATGACTATGAATAACTCAGGTCAGTGTTCTTGATGGAGATGGTGCCTCCTTATGACTCCCTCGAACTTGCACCACTCTCACACCTCCAGCTCTCGCATTCGCACACTTACAAATGAAGCTTGAGTTTGTATTTATAGTGTGGATTTGAATGTTACCGTTGGAGAGAGTAACATTCAAATCCAGACTATCTCTGGAGTGAAATCCTCCTCTTCAGTGAAGTACGGCCTTGTCAGCATTTGTCAGATTTGCTGCCTTGTCTTGATTGGTCCACGTGGACTGAGTCCAACGGCTCTTTTGTTCAGGGTACTTGATCAGGGTAGTCCTGACTTCAGGCAACTTGTCTTCAGCTGACTTGTAATCCTCTCAGGATACCTTCCTTCAGTAGACTTGAAGTCTACTCAGGGGAGTTGACATAAGGCTATTTGTCAAGCTTCCCAGCCTCAGTAGCCTGACTCCTTCAGGTCCTACTAGGCACAGCACTGATCCTCCAGATCATGCTCTTCACTGAGTAGCCCACTGACTGAGCTTAGAATAGTCAGGTTTATACTCAGTGGGACTTCCTTCAGGCTTCTCTTCAGGTTTCAGGTCTTCTGACATGGCTTCAGTCGTTTTTCCTTGTGATGTCATCTTGACTTCCTCAGGCTCTATCAGTGAGTTCCCCCTCACTGAGTTCCCCCTCAGTAGAGTTCCACCTTCAGCTGAGTTCCCCCTTAGCTGAGTTCTTCCTCCACTGATAACCTGTTCTACTGAAAAACAACCTAGCCTGACCTGAAACTAGAAGATACTATCCTGACTGCTTTCAAACCTATTACATGTTATTTTGGAAAATCATCAAAACTAAAATATATCCCAACAGTTTCCCCCTTTTTGATGATTTCAAAACTTCTAACCAAATGATTTTCTATTACAAGAATAATGTCAGAGTACATGTAATAGTTTGAAAAATGCAGAAATTCCCATAGTTTAAAACATTTAAGATCTGTTCGGTTGACCATTTTTCTTAACAAAACTGGATCAGTGGTCATGTGAACAACCCGCTCTGATACCAATTGATGGTCCCGTTTTCGAAGGGCAAAATGGGAATTTAGGAGAATTTTTTTTTTTAAACACTGATGTATGCTAATGTATGGCAATAATGAACACAACAATGTAAAGTGGTTCAGAGTCTCAATACTCCTACATCCACTGCCTGATTTAACAGGAAATCCACTCAAGGGATTCTTGTTTTTAACGTGCCAAGGTACACGGGTACACTGGACTCACGCCACTCCCTGGGCTGCCTCTCGAACTGGCCTCACGTCCCTCTTCACTCAGGGACTGCCTCTCCTCACCTCACTACAAGCCTAACAATCTACTGAAAGGGTTTAGTTTGGTTTGGTTCTTCTCCAACTAGGTGAGATTTTCCCTTACATGGTTTTAGCCTAAAAGCTAGGATTGGGAAAATCTCTCTAAGCTTAGGATGTATATGATGGGCTCGAGTATACAAACTGGAACACTCAAATATGACTATGAATAACTCAGGTCAGTGTTCTTGATGGAGATGGTGCCTCCTTATGACTCCCTCGAACTTGCACCACTCTCACACCTCCAGCTCTCGCATTCGCACACTTACAAATGAAGCTTGAGTTTGTATTTATAGTGTGGATTTGAATGTTACCGTTGGAGAGAGTAACATTCAAATCCAGACTATCTCTGGAGTGAAATTCTCCTCTTCAGTGAAGTACGGCCTTGTCAGCTTTTGTCAGATTTGCTGCCTTGTCTTGATTGGTCCACGTGGACTGAGTCCAACGGCTCTTTTGTTCAGGGTACTTGATCAGGGTAGTCCTGACTTCAGGCAACTTGTCTTCAGCTGACTTGTAATCCTCTCAGGATACCTTCCTTCAGTAGACTTGAAGTCTACTCAGGGGAGTTGACATAAGGCTATTTGTCAAGCTTCCCAGCCTCAGTAGCCTGACTCCTTCAGGTCCTACTAGGCACAGCACTGATCCTCCAGATCATGCTCTTCACTGAGTAGCCCACTGACTGAGCTTAGAATAGTCAGGTTTATACTCAGTGGGACTTCCTTCAGGCTTCTCTTCAGGTTTCAGGTCTTCTGACATGGCTTCAGTCGTTTTTCCTTGTGATGTCATCTTGACTTCCTCAGGCTCTATCAGTGAGTTCCCCCTCACTGAGTTCCCCCTCAGTAGAGTTCCACCTTCAGCTGAGTTCCCCCTTAGCTGAGTTCTTCCTCCACTGATAACCTGTTCTACTGAAAAACAACCTAGCCTGACCTGAAACTAGAAGATACTATCCTGACTGCTTTCAAACCTATTACATGTTATTTTGGAAAATCATCAAAACTAAAATATATCCCAACAGTCTTTAATGAATTTAATAAGAGAAGTTTTACTTATAAAATATGAATGTTTATATTCAAAGAATCCTTTTAAAATGAGGAATAGAATTCTTAAGAAAGAAAAACCTTTTCTTTATTTTTATTAATATTTTTCTAAGTAATTTCTTATTTTTCTAAGTAATTCCAAGATGAATTCTTATATTTTCTTCCTTAAAGGGCCTTTATTAAGGACACCCTAAATTCAGCAAATACACCCCCCTGTTACACCACAGAAATCAGTAAATACACCGTCCTGTTACACCACTGCTTTCAGTAAATACACCCCCCTGTTACACCACTGCTTTCAGTAAATACACCCCCTGTTACACTAATGCTTTTAGTAAATACACCCCCCTAATACACCTCCTCTTAAAAAGGGGTGTACTTATCAAAAGATTGTTTTTGTAGTAATCGAAATAGTCATACCACAAGTATACTAGTAAATACACTCCCTCAATACACTCACCTTTCTAGAAGTGGTGTATTTACCAAAATAAGGTGTGACCCTTAAGCAAGTCCTTTTTGAGTTTATAAGACCACAACTTTCTCGATTCTCGTAACACCAACTCTCAAGTTTTCCTAAACGTTTTCAAAGGTCAACTTTTAATTAAATATCTTCCTACTAGGATTCGGTACTAGTTGGAACGCACACGAGGTTTCCGACCATCTGTTCGCACATCATTCTCGGGACTCGAAACAATCAGGTGGGTGATGATCCGTTGATTGATCTGCTATTAATAACGTCGTGCTGGTATTTTCTGAACTCGACTAAATTAAATCAAAAATATCTAATCCAACATAAATGTAACACCTATCTATATAACTGTTTGGATTATGTGATATAACTATATATGTTATATATTTAGCCTGTTGTTTTGTGAATCGATCATCACTGCATGAGTAAACAACTTACGTGAGCATGAATCAGTTCGGTTATCAGTCAAGTATTATTCTTTGTAAAGTTTATTGAGTCAGTTTTGTGGAGAGTCAGTATGTACGGAGTCGGGATCGAGTTTTAAATCCGACCTCCGGGGCTCCTGTCGGGGACGCCCTCGGAATCAAGGTTGTTGATCAAGTAGATCTGGCCCCCGGTCAGCTGTCGTTTGACGCACTGGGAAGAAGGTCATTGATACTGGCTTATTTTGAGGGATGTTATAAGGTTGGATGATGTGAGTTTGTGTGATTGGATGAAGTAAGTTTTGGTTGGAGTTGAAAGGGATAACTTTGTTGATTTGTTGGAGTTGAAAAGAGTAACTTTGTTGGAAGTGGAATTTGTCGTACGTTTATGGTTTGTCAGTTTGTGATAATATGTGATATGACTTTGGGCTTTGCCCTAATGTGATCCAACTTGTGCTACTTCAATTATATCATGCGAAATATGCTTAATTACTGTTTAAATCTTTATAAAATCTTATATATGTCATCTGATTAAATAAAATAAACACTTTATCAATGAGTATAACTTAATATATTTCGGATTTACCAATCCCATGATGTTGCAATCACCCATAAGTGAGAATTCAATTCTCACGCCCCATTTTTCCTAACCCCTTGCAGATTATGATTTCGTGGAGCAAGGACAGTAATAGAGACGACACGGAGTTCCCCACTTAAATAAAATATTACTGTTGATACTATGTTTTATGTACACATATATGTGTGAGAGATACACATTAAAATTATTCTATTCATTTCTTCCGCTGCATAAAACTAATCATCTCTCATTTCCGTTATATTCCTTCAAAAATTTTATAGTTCGGGCTTTTGATCACAATAACACTTCGAATTCGATATAATTAATATATATTGGGTTTGGGGCGTTACAACATTAAAATTTGTTTCAAGATTCTACAAATTCGTGTAATTGGAGTTTAAGTAAATTTCATTATCAATTTTGGTTCCAACCGCTAATTTTTAGGACCAAAACTACAAATTTTGTTCAATTCTTTTGGTCCAAAACTGTAATTTATATATTCTTTTGGGATCAAAACAGCAATTTATCCTATTTTTTGGGACCAAAATTGTCAAAATTAACTACGGGACTATAAGCGCCGAAAAAGAACCATTTTGAAATGGACATATTCTCTTGAGACAAAAATGCAATTAATCCTTTTAATTTATCATTAAATATTTTAAGAAATAGTAATACACTACAAATGGAATAGATCTATAGATAACGTAATAATATATAACACAAACTAATGCTTAATGCAGAGATAAAGAAAGACAACAAACCTAAGTAAAATGGCACACATTTACATAACGCAAGCAACAGTTTTTACTAACATGTGAACTTAGTGAGAAAATTCATAAAGATCTGCGCTTTAGGCGAACCGAAACCCTAAAAACCAAGATTGATTCTTAAATAAAGAAAAGAGAAGGAACTGAAAAGGCAAATCATTAGGGCGGACGCAGGAATTAAAGTCAGGTGGGCACAAAAACTTCTTCCATCTCAAAAAAGAAAATAAAAATTGTACACTTTAAAATTTGCAGTTAAAAAAAAGTTATTTTATTTTGTTGACCGATTTACAAATGATACTCTAAAAGTGTAAAGACAATATAAGGGTATTGTAATTGAATATTATTTTCATTTTAAAGGTGTGGAAGATCTTATAAGCCAAATAAAAAATAAAAGTGTGCAAATTTCTTTGGGATGGGGAATTATGAAATAAAATAAAAATTAAATACATATATGAAAATAAATTTACAGTTAATCTCAAATGTTATTGTAAAGAACAATTATTACAATGTAGAGTGGAGAAAAATAAGGATGAGACAAGTCCGAATTTGGAAGTGGTGCTTTAATATTTTGAATGAGTATGAATTAATTTGTACTAGTTTGTAAACCGTATCAATTGCATTTAACGTAAGAATTTACGTATAACATATGTTGTATTTCTCACTACAAAAAAAAACACTGTTTTGCGACGGAATTTGCGACAGAATATCCATCGCAAACAGTGCTTTGCGACGGATTTTGGAGCTCCGTCGCAAATTACCGACGAAAAAGTCCGTCGCAAAAATGGCGGGTCAGACCCGGCCGGGTCGCACAGAATTTGCGACGGACAGTAGTCCGTCGCAAATCTTTCGGGTTAGACCCGATCGGGTCAAAAACATTTGCGACGGTCATATTCCGTCGCAAATGTTTTTATATATTTTTTTTATTTTTTTCTGTTATAATTTGCGACGGGCTGTTTTCTGTCGCAAAATTCAAAATTTACGACGGAATTTGGCCGTCGCAAATTACCGAGCCTATACAAAAAAAAAAAAAGTAGCTCGCGTTGTTCGAGCCCGGGCACCCGGGGCGGGCGGGGCGGGCGCGGACCACTGGGCCACTCGGCCCATTGCTTATTATATGCGGCCCACCTTCTATATTAGTCTTATTAGGCCTTGAACAATTAAGGGAAAATACACTTTTTTGTCCTTTAACTTTGGTAGACTTTGGTTTTCGTCCTGTTAACTTTGGAATTTTAAATTTCATCCTATAAATTACAAAAATTGTGTGTTTCGTCCTGTTAACTTTAGAATTTTGAATTTCGTCTTATAACTTACAACTTTTTTTTATTTTTTTGTCCTATAACTTACAAAAATTATATTTTTGTCCGGTAAATCTGACGTGACACCAATTTTTTGTAAGTTATAGGACGAAATTCAAAATTCCACAGTTAACAGGACGAGAAACACAATTTTTGTAAGTTATAGGATGAAACTCAAAATTCTAAAGTTAACAGGACGAAAACCAAAATCAACCAAAGTTAAAGGACAAAAAAATGCATTTTCCCAACAATTAATCAATTTTTGCGTCCAAGGGGAATCGAACACGGGACCTCTTGTGCAAGAGGAGGGGGCGCACGCCACTAGGGCACAAGCTACTTTCGTTTATTTTTATGCAATTAATTGTATATGTATTCAAATTAAGTCATTTTTTTATAATTCACCAAATTAATTTCTTTTCGTATCTAAGTTGTTTATAAAAATATTTTGCCCAATTATTTTTTTTATTTTGTAAAATTATTTATTTCGACAATACATAATTTTATAATTCGTTCATTTGTAAGCAATTAATTGTATATGTATCCAAATTGACTCGTTTTTTTTTCTATAATTCACCAAATTAATTCATTTTCGTTTCTCACTTGTTTTTGTAAATGTTGGGGCCATTTAATTTTTATTATTTCTGTAAAAAAATTTTTATCGACTCCCGCTTAAATTTATAATTCGTTCATTTGTATGCAATTAATTGTATATGTATTCAAATTGATTCATTTTTTTTTCCATAATTCACCAAATTAATTTCTTTTCGTATCTAAGTTGTTTATTAAAATATTTTGCCCAACTATTTTTTTTATTTTGTAAAATTATTTATTTCGACAATGCATAATTTTATAATTCGTTCATTTGTACGCAATTAATTGTATATGTATCCAAATTAACTCATTTTTTTTTCATAATTCACCAAATTAATTCATTTTCGTTTCTCACTTGTTTTAATAAATGTTGTGGCCATTTAATTTTTATTATTTTGGTAAAATTATTTATTTCGACTCCCGCTTAAATTTATAATTCGTTCATTTGTACGCAATTAATTGTATATGTATCCAAATTGACTCGTTTTTTTTTCATAATTTACCAAATTAATTTATTTTCGTTTCTCACTTGTTTTAATAAATGCTGTGGCCATTTAATTTTTATTATTTTGGTAAAATTATTTATTTCGACTCCCGCTTAAATTTATAATCCGTTCATTTGTACGCAATTAATTGTATATGTATCCAAATTGACTCGTTTTTTTTTTCATAATTCACCAAATTAATTCATTTTCGTTTCTCACTTGTTTTAATAAATGTTGTGGCCATTTAATTTTTATTATTTTGGTAAAATTATTTATTTCGACTCCCGGTTAATTTTATAATTCGTTCATTTGTACGCAATTAATTGTATATGTATTCAAATTGACTCGTTTTTTTCCATAATTCACCAAATTAATTTATTTTCGTTTCTAATTTGTTATATATACAATAATTTAGTAATTCTAATCGTCGTCTTTTTCCTCTTCATCCTCATCATCATCTTCATCCTCCTCCCCGCGCTCTTGTCCATCATCCTCATGATCACTTTCAATCATTACCATTTCTGGATTTGCAGCAAGTAAGTCGACAAAAATATTCACACCTGCTTGATCAACCTCTGTTTGAGCCTCTTGTATCTCTGTTTGAAATAGATCTGTTGGTTCTACACCGTCTTTGTTTGACGGATTAGAAACTTCAACCAATGATCTTGCCTTCACTTTGCAAACTGTCCTCAAGTTGGGCCTACTTGATCCGGGGTATTTGCAATAATATACTTGAGATGCTTGCGTTGCAAAAATATAGAGATCGTATGCCGCCGGAAACTTCTTTCCGGTGTTGATATCAACAATCTTGTAGTTTTTGTCGACTCTTGTTCCTTGGTTCCCTGGATCATACCATTCACACAAGAACAACACTATCGTCCTCTTCGGCCAACCCGAATATTCTATTTCAACTACTTCTTGCAGCACTCCATAGTAATCGATGGGTTCTTCGTTGTAGTTTGCACCGGTAACGCAAACACCACTGTTTGTAGTCAATTTCGTTGAAGCATACACTTCAGTATGAAATTTGTATCCATTTGCGTAATATCCATGGTATGATACCACACTACATAGTGGTCTTTTGCTCAGAGCTTCAAGATGTGGGTTGTTATTAAGTAGGCCATTTTGTCCCTGTAAATATTAAATTATCATGTATAAAAATAATAACGGATTTGTTATAGGATAAAAATCATATAATTATGTGATACTCACGTAACGTTGGAACCAAAACATAAAATCATTGCGGATGGATTGAAAAACTGTTGCATCTGTGATGTCTGGTTCTACTTGACGCTTATACTCACATAACATCCTTATATATCTGAAAAAAGAAATTAATTACTTTTCAAATATCAACAATATACATATTGTAAAAAACTCAACTATAAAATTAAATTACTTACTCTATATACGGTTGGACTTCAGAACAATTCATCAAAACATATGAATGTATTGTTGACTCTTCAATACTGCCCCTAAACGGTCGTTTGATGCCCTTACCCATTGGTCGACCCGGATGCAAAAATACAGATAACATACCTTCAACATCACGAAGGGGATGGTCTACTCCACGACCATCGTAGTTGCGAGGCACATTTCTGATTCTGGTTTGAACTTGATCGCCGAAGTACTAAGAACAAAATGCTCCAACCTCTTCAGTAAGGTATGCATTAACAATTGATGCTTCGATGTGGGCCGCATTTTCAATATTGAGCTTTAAGTTGTGCAAATACCTAAAACAAGAAGTGTTAGAAAATTTATTCAGTATTGATCTTAAAAGTCGATCTAAAAAATGGTATAGAATTACCTCTCAAAAGGATACATCCATCGATACTGTACGGGACCAGCAATTGAGGCTTCATACGCTAAGTGTAAGGGTAAGTGTTCCATCGAGTCGAAGAAGCTGGGTGGAAAAATCCGCTCAAGTTTGCATAGAATAACAGGGATCTCCTCATCCAAACGCCTCATGTCCTCGACTGTAATCATTGATGCCGTTAAGTGTCTGAAAAAAAGACTTAATTCTGTGATGACACTCCATACATTATTGGGAAGTGAGTACCGAAATGCAATAGGTAAGAGTCGTTGCATGAACACGTGACAATCATGACTCTTCATTCCAGACACCTTTCCGGTTTCTGTGTCAACTCTGTCTCCCAAGTTCGACACATAATTGTCAGGAAAGCTCAACTCTTTCACCCACTTACACAAATTTTTCCTTTCTGCTTTACTAATTGTGTAAGAGGCCTGGGGATATGTTCTTGTCTGCTCATCCTTGTGTAGGGAAGCACGAGAACAGAAGAGCCTCAACTCATCTCTGGATTTAGAAGTGTCTTTGGTCTTCCCTTCAGTACCCAGGACCGTATGAAACAAGTTATCAAAAACATTCTTCTCTATATGCATCACATCCGAATTGTGTCGAATCAACAACTTGCTCCAATAAGGTAAGTCCCAAAAGATACTTCTCTTCTTCCAACCACCCTGGATGCGTTTATTGTGCTCCATTGCACCCGCTTCAGTTGTCTTCATCAAATCAGTGACTGTAACCTCATACAACAACGAATCACCTGAAATAATTAATTTATATATGGTTAATTTATTTATATGAGACACATAGACATAAGTAGTGATTCAGTACCCAGACACATACCTGATCGAATCCGTGGTCTTGGGCGGCCTACTGCATTTTTACCCTTTAGAAAGTCTGTTTTGTTCCTCCGAAAGGGATGATCAGGAGGAAGAAACTTGCGATGGTTGTCGAACCATGACACTTTTCTACTCAACGGAAGATAGAATGCATCAGAACCGTCCATGCAATACGGACATGCTAGTTTTCCTGCTGTTGACCACCCAGACAACATAGAAAATACTGGAAAGTCACTAATGGTCCACAAAAGTGCAGCTCGCATCGTGAAGTTCTGCTTCCTATGAACGTCGTAGGCCTCCACCCCCGTAGACCACAAAGATTTCAACTCTTTAATCAATGGCTGGAGATATACATCCAATTTATGCTTGGGGTTGTGTGGTCCAGGCACCAAGATACTAAGAAATATATGTTGAGGCTTCATGCACAACCAAGGAGGTAGATTGTACGGGATCAATAGCACAGGCCATAATGAATACTTTTTTCCGTGCATTCCAAATGGAGCAAAACCATCCGTGCACAAGCCTAACCTCACATTTCTCGTCTCCCTTACAAAATCTGGAAACTCCCTATTAAGATGTTTCCATGTCTCAGAGTCTGCAGGATGCCGCATCTCTCCAGAATTCTCAACAGAACACTCCCCAGCATGCCATGTCATGTCTTTAGCCGTGGCACTAGACTGATACAACATCTCTAGATGAGGAGTGATGGGAAGGCAATACATTGCCTTATAAGCCTTGAACTGCACTTTCTTCTTACTTTTTGTACGACCACATGGTTTGTACCGTGGGTGACCACACATCTTGCAATGATCCTCATCCTCATCCCAAAACAACATGCAACCGTTTGTACAACAATCAATCTTCTCAAAGGGTAGACCCATATCCTTCAAGAGCCTCTTGCTCTGATAGAAATTATCAGGCGCCGTGTTGTCTTCAGGTAGAGCTCGTTTGAACAATTTAGCAAATTGATTAAACACTTTTTGACTGACCTTGCCTTCAGTTTTGATGTTCAACATTTGAGCATTGAATGACAACTGCGTCTCAGTCTCACAACCAGGAAACAACTTTTGATCAACAGTTTTAAGCATATCAAAAAACTACTTTGACCGATGATTTGGTTCCTCATCCATAGGTGTTTCATTGAATTGTGGTTGACCACCCAAAACAGATTCTGCAATCATCATCCGATATCTATCAGGTTCATTCTCTACTTGTGGTTCAAATTGAGTATATGGAACATAACTTGAACCACCAACATCAGAACTTCCACTACCGCTCCACCCAGTATACCAATATTCTACGGTTTCGATGTCAACATTCCACCGCTGTTCACCGTGACTGGTCCAGTTGTAATAACGGGGAACAAAACCGGAAATCACAAGATGAGTTCTAACCTCATCAACACTCAAGAATCTCATATTTCTGCATCTTCTGTCTTTACACGGACACCTAATATTACCCATACAATCCATATTGCATGGATGTTGTAGTGCAAACTCAATAAACTCATCAATTTTATTGCAAAAGACAGAGTTAATGCCTCCTCCTATCATTCTAGGTATTGAGTACATCCAACCACGATCTGGAAATTGCATTTGTTACATATTAAAAGTAAATATCACATGAGTTGTAAAAAATTGGGCAGAGTTTGCCTAAAAACAAGGATATACAAAATTTTCCTTCACAAAAATCAATCCAACACAACCATATATATCAATCATAGTAAACCAATCAAATAAACAAATATCACACAATTTATCTAATAGTGTACAGAAAAATTGAGCAGAGTTTCGACTAAAAATAGGTATAAATATCACACAAACTAAAACGTACTCATCAAATAAACATATATATATCATCAATCATACTAAAACCCATCAAATAAACATATATCATGCTCATTACCTAATAGTGTACTAAAAAAATGAAACAATAAAAATATGACATTTAAACGGTTAAAAATGTTAAAACGTACGGTGAAGTTGAAGGTAATGACAAATACGTACGGTGAGGTTGAAGGCAATGACAAATACACCAATTATACGTGAAGAACATATTAAAACCGCATAATTTCTTATTTTTTTCGTGAGTGAAAGTGAAAGGGAAGGAAAAGGGAAGGGACTGATATAAAACTGCGTAAATTTGCGACGGCCTTAATTTCCGTCGCAAATTTCACATTTTGCGACGGCTATTCCATCGCAGACCTCATTTGCGACGACACGGGTCAATTATTGGTCACCAACCCGCCTGGCAAGTTTCAACCGCTCAAATTTATGACGGAAAAAGGGTCGTCGCAAATTTGAATTTAAAAATTGCGACGGAAAGCCGTCGTAAACTGTAACCCGATCGAATTTGCGACGGACATGTGGCCCATCGCTAATGTTTTGTCGCAAATTTGCGACGACTTCCGTCGCAAATTTAATAAAACGCTGGCGTTTTATGTCTCCGTCGTTAAATTCCGTCGCAAATTTGCGACGACTTACTATATCCGTCGCAAAATCGGTCAAAAATGACCAACTCACGAATTCCGTCGCAAAACTGCCAGAATTCCGTCGCAAATGACATATTGCGACGGACATACGTCCGTCGTAAATCTCCCGTCGCTAAACACCGTCTTTTTTGTAGTGTCTATTTAATATATTTAATTTAAATATGTGGTTAAAACAATTAAGTATAAAGAAATTTAAAAGAAAATTTTACAATTAAAATAAGTATATATAGTTAATGTGTATATAAAAAAATTTAAATTTTTTTGGACAAAGTTAGGTATTGAACCCATGATCTCTTACCTAGAAATGCACATGATTGACCGTTAGACTAGGCAAGGGACAACTAAAATTTCTAACATATAAGCGTATATATATAATGAATGAAATCCAGGTGGGGCACTTGCCCCACCTTGCCTAAGAGTGCGTCCGCCCTTGCAAATCATTACGAGACATTTAAAAAATTAAAAATAGAATGCATATGTAAAATAGAATAAAATAAGGATAATTTTTATATTTTATTGATCCTAAATGTTGTTTACCAAAATATTTGTTGCTGGGATTAACTGGCTATTTATAAAAGCTTTGGTAAAAACATCAAATGATTGGGTTCTTAAATGCTAGAATGAGTGCTTGAATGAAGAAAAGTAATAAATGCATAAGAACACTAAGAACACCAAGAATTGCCAGGGGTTGTGAGTCCCTGGACTTGAATGAGTATGTGTATCGATTATACTGAGAGAGAGATTCTAGCCTTTTTTTTACATAGGTTTTTATTTCGACATAGGCCCTCACCCATTTCCTATAAATAGGGGTGTCACTTCACTTCCAAAGGTTTTCACTCTTTAGCGATTTGCAGCTGCTCTTAGGCGATTTCCGGCGAGTTCTTCACGGCGGCGACGAGCTTCGAACGGCGGTGTGGTGGTTTTTCAGAAGGTAATTTTTTAAATTTTTGCTATTCCAAACTCTATCTTTCACAATGGTGCGGCGGTGGGCTGGTCCTCTGCCTGGGCAAAGGGGCGGCGCTTCCTCAAGTGGCGGCGGTGGTGGCGGAGCTAATCGCCGTTTGTTCGAAGAGGGAGGAAGTTCCCGCGGAGGGAGTGGAGCCTCTCCTTCTCGTCTAGCGGGCTCGATCTGGGCTCACGACGACGACGGTTTGGATGCCCTATTCCCGCTTCCGGGACGGTCACTGTTGGGTGAAGGTGCCCGGGAGGGGGTTCCTTTGGCCACAGAAAGATCCCAGAATGAGGAGGCGGCCCGACCAGTGGAGGAAAGGGATCCACTGGACGACCTCCTGGAAGAAGACAAAGAGGAAAGTGGCCGCAACGAAGGTGACGACCTGGGGACCAACTTGTTGCTTCAGAATCTCGCGGCTGAACAAATCAAGCAAAGGCTCGGGATGGCGAATGAGGCCTCGGGATCGGAGACCGAAGAGGCCGGCTGCAGCTGCCCGGAGCGTTAGCCGGGATCGGCGAGAACAGGTCCGGAAGGCCTTTCGCTTGTGGCCGGAATACGTGGAAATGAAAGATGAGGTCGATTCCCTTTCCTTCGACTTCGAGGAGTATTCGGAACATTTCCCGCGGGGGCCCAACCGTTCGTGATCGGGCCACCATCCGGATAGCCGACCTGGAGGAGTCTCGCAGGTGGACCATTGGACAGATTCAGAGCAAGATGACCCAGCATTTTCTTGATGATGCCCGGAGAGCTGCCCGGAGATGTTTTCTATGTTTGGAGCCTGCGCAGTGAAGAAGACGGCCAAAGGGGCGAAGAAGAAAGGAACCGGCACCCGGACCGGGGTCGTGATCGAAGAGCCCATCCCCCTTTAGTCGGTTCCGGCCGTCGGGACCGCTGCTACTGAGGTCCCTGCATCCCCCTACCTCTCCAGCCGGAAGATGGGTCGGGAGGAAACTGAGAGCGAGGAGACCGGCCTTCGTGGGTCGAGTCCGGCCCCTATCGTCCTCTCTGATGATACCCCGCCGGGGCCGTTCGGGGCGGAGAATGCGGCCCATGCGGCGCCAACTTCTGGCCCGGAAGGTGACAGGACCTATTTTGGTCGTGATTCCGCTCGTTTCCAAGCGTAAGTCTTCTAATTTCGAGATTCTTTAAGTCAAATTTTAATTGTACCTGATCGCCGTTTCCTTTCTATGCAGACTGACGCGCAACAACTCGGGTCTCCCTCCGTTGGTGTTGGATTTCCTTTCCTCCCGGGCTCCGGACTCCATCGTGGATATGCCGGAGTATATGAGCCGGTCGGTGAACTCTTTGCCCCAAGCTTGGATGCGGGAGTTAGCAGATGTCACCGAGCGCCGACCTCGATACGTCGGTCGGGCCTGTGTTGCACTCGTCAGCCAGGCGACCATCATGGCTAATCTTGTGGAGAGCGAGCTCACCAGTGCCCTCAGCACCGTGCGGAGGCTGGAGGCCGACTTGACCCGGGCTCGGGAGGAGAAGGCCGGATACGAGAGCGAGAACGTCGCGCTCAAAAGGGAGAGGGATTATGCGGTCGGCCAGATGGAGGCCATACTAAAGGAAAAAGATGACGCTCTCGGTCGGGCTGAGATGGCGTATAAAGCGCTGGAGGATGCCCGGAATCGGGTGACCGAGATGGAGGACGTCAGTGCCGATCTGCGGCTGGAGGCGCATCGAGCCCGGGGGGATGCCGATCAGGCCCTTGCCCGGCAGGCTGAGTTGGAGAGGGAGCTCCAAAAGAAAACTGAAGAACTGGCTGCCTCCCTTAGCCGGTCGGCATACGATCCGGAGGATCCGACCGCCAACCCGGCGCTCTTCTCCGAGTTCTGCTTCTACATTGCCGCTGCCAGCATGATCCGGGTTGCGCGCCAGGCCGGCCTTGAGACCAAATCCTTGGAGGAATATTTCCGGGAGTACGCCGCCAAGAATCCGGTCAATGAGGGCTACTGGTTCCCCATCTTCGACCTTGAGACCGTCCATGGGGTGGACCTCTCATGGTTCTCCCATCGGCACAGGCTGCTCCTACCGGGTCAGAATCCCCCGGTCGGTGACGAAGAGGAGGAGGCAGAGGAGGGAGAGGAGGTTCCTCCGGTTGACTCTCAAGTGCCGGGTGGAGGTGGTGTCGAGTTTGCTTTGGCGGCCGGGAATGGGGGGCAGGCGAACCCTGCGGCAGGCGAGGGCGAATCTTGAATTTTTGTTTCTGCCTTAGCTCCTTTTTACTGCTTTCGAATGTAACCGGCTTCCGACCGGATTTATCTTGTTTTTAAACCGTTGTACTTCCCGGCTTTCAGACCGGTTTTGACTTTAAATAATTCAGTCTTTCCTTGAACTTTATTGTTTTGTTATTGCTCTTTCTTATACTTGTTAAAGTAAATTTTCATAAGTATGAATGATATTTTGACCCGGGCTCGAGTGTGATATGCCGGCCTCGATACGGTCGGCATATGTTTTGAACTGAGCCCGGTTTCTAGGATTGCCTTGGTTGCCTTGCTGAGCTCAAGTGTGATATACCGGCCTCGATACGGTCGGCATATGCTTTTGAACCGAGCTCGGCTTTTAAAGTGGCTAGGGTGGCCTTTCCGAGCTCAAGTGTGATACGCCGACCTCGATGCGGTCGGCGTACGCTTTTGAACTGGACTCGGTTTTTGGATGGCCTTGAGTGGCTTTTCCGGGCTCAAGTGTGATATGCCGTCCTCGATACGGCCGGCATATGATTTTGAACTGAGCCCGGTGCTTGGGGAAAGATTGAGCTGTGTTAAGAGCCTTGTATTGATAAGAACTTTGAATACATAGTACAAGATCATTGGTAGTATTTCTTCAAGTGAATTGCATTCCAGGGGTATTGGTCCGGGGTTCCATCCATGGGTTCCAGCTCGTAAGCTCCCTTGGAGAGCCATTTGGATATCCTGAACGGACCCTCCCAGTTCGGGCCGAATACCCCTTTTGGTACCTGAACCTTTTTGAGGACGAGGTCCCCGACCTGGAATTGTCTGGCCTTCACTTTGGAGTTGAAATTTTTTTCGGATTTCTTCTTGTAGGCCGCATTTCGGAGGTCGGAATTGAGTCTCCTCTCCTCCAACATGTCCAAATCGATCATCCGGGCGGTGTCATTGTCTCCGGTGATCGTCTGGGCCGTCCGATGACTTGGTAGGAAGACCTCTGAAGGAATGACGGCCTCGGTCCCAAAAGCTAAAGCGAAAGGTGTTTCGCCCGTTGAGTTCCTTGTGGTCGTTCGATATGACCAAAGTACGTCGGGTAGCTCGGCCGCCCACTTCCCCTTCTTGTCCTCAAGCTTAGCTTTGATAATGTGCTTGAGGATCTTGTTTACGGCCTCTACCTGGCCGTTCGTTTGCGGGTGGTAGGGGGTGGAGAAAACCTTCTTGATATTCCATTTTTTCACAAAACTGGATCATCTGGAGACCGTCAAACTGTTTCCCATTGTCGGAGATGATCACTTGAGGTAGGCCGAAACGGCAGATGATGTTTTTCCAAATGAACTTGATGATTTGAGTCTGGCTGATCTTGTTGAGTGGCTCGGCCTCGGCCCACTTTGTGAAATAGTCGACGGCCACGACGGCAAATTTGTGGCCCCTGGGCGCAGTGGGCATTGGTCCGATCAAGTCGATGCCCCACTGGGCAAAAGGCCAAGGGCTATACATGGAGGAGAGCTGTTCGGGGGACAGTTTGATGTTGGGTCCCAAGACTTGGCATTTGTGGCACGACCTCGCAAAGTTGACGGCGTCCTTGTTCAAGGTCGGCCATAAATATCCTTGTCTGATCACTTTGTGGGCTAGGGCCCGGCCTCCGGCATGACTTCCACATACCCCCTCGTGGATCTCGGCCAGAATGGTCCGGCCTTGCTCCGGGGTTATACATTTTAGGAGTGGGAGGGTGAAGCTTCTCTTGTATAAAAGATCGTCAATGAGGGTGTACCTTGATGACCGGAGTTGTAGCTGCCGGGCCCGAGTTCTATCTTCGGGGAGCCCGCCGGTCTTGAGATATTTTACGATCGGCGTCATCCAATTTTCTTCCGTGCTAAGAACGGTCGCCACTTGTGCTCGGATGACCGTGGGCGTTCCGAGCGTGGAAAGTTGAATATTGACGAGATCGGCAGCTCCCTCTGCGGTTGCAAGTTTGGAAAGAGCGTCGGCCTGGGTGTTATGCTCCCTTGGGATCTGCTCAATGAAAACTTGATGAAATTTCCCGCATAAGGTTGTAACCAGGTCGAGGTACTTCATCATCTGCTCTTCCCGGGCCTCGTATTCACCTTTGATTTGGTTGACCACGAGTAGGGAGTCCATAAAAACGTGCAGTCGGCAAACTCCGATGGCGATCGCGAGTTCAAGGCCCCCGACCAGAGCCTCATACTCGGCCTCGTTGTTGGTGGCCGGGAAGCTGAAGCGGACTGCATGGGTGAAATTTTGGCCCTCTGGACCGATCAGGACGATACCGGCCCCGACACAAGTATTGGTTGACGATCCGTCCACATAGAGTTTCCAAGGGGGGTGGTTGATTCTTGTGAACTTGGGTGGGAAAGTTAACTCTACTATGAAGTCGGCCAGGGCCTGGCCCTTGATGGCCGTCCTTGGGGCGTAAGAGACCCCTTACTGAGCTATCTCTAAAGACCACTTCAACAACCTGCCGCTTGTGTCTGGCCGGTGTAGGACTTGCCTAAGGGGTAGAGTGGTGAGGACCTCTACTTGGTGGTCGAAGAAATAAGGCCTTAGCTTCCTTACGCTCATGACCAGAGCGTATGCTAGTTTTTCGAGCGGAGTGTACCTGAGCTCGGCATCGTGTAGGGCTTGACTCACGAAGTAGATCGGAAGGTGGTTCTGACCATCCGCCCGGACTAGTACCGCGCTCAGTGCGACCTCGGAGGCCGCAAGATATAAGTAAAACTTCTCCCCTGGGACTGGCTTGACTAAGATTTGTGGGTTTGCCAAATATTCCTTAAGTTTCGCAAAGGCAACTTGACTTTCCCTATTCCAAGAAAATTTGCCATTTCTAATAGTCGAGAAGAAAGGCTTACTTTTATCTCCGAGCCGGGCTATGAATCTGTTGAGGGAGGCGAGGCATCCGGTCAGACGTTGCACTTGTTTGATCGTCCTGGGCTCTTGCATATCTAGGACGGCTTTGATCTTGGCCGGGTTGGCCTCGATCCCGCGCTGGATGACGATGTGTCCCAAGAATTTACCGGCCTCCACCCCGAAGTTGCATTTCTTTGGGTTTAACTTCATATTGTAGGCCTTGAGGATCTTGAAAGTCTCTTCAAGATCTCTGAGATGGTCTTCTTTCTTCAAACTTTTCACCACAATGTCGTCGATGTAGACCTCCATGGTCCTTCCAATCTGATCTGCAAACATCTTGTTGACTAGGCGTTGGTAGGTCACGCCGGCGTTGATCAGACCGAAAGGCATCCGGAGCCAAGAGAATATGTTCTTCTCCGTGTGGAATGAGGTGTGCTTGATGTCATCGACGGCCATGGGGATTTGACGGTAGCCGGCGAAAGCGTCCATGAAGGACATCATCTCGTGCCCGGCCGTGCCATCCACCAGGTGGTCAATGTGCGGTATCGGAAAATGATCCTTCGGGCATGCTGCGTTGAGGTCGGTGAAGTCTATGCATAGCCTCCAGGTATTGTTCGTCTTTTTGACCAGAACGGCGTTTGTGACCCATTGGGGCTTGTCCCGGGCTTGTTCGATCAGCTTGTTGTCTAGCAACTTCTTGACCTCTTCAGCCAAAGCTTCGTATTTTTCCGGGCAGAACTTCCTTCTTTTCTGATGGACCGGCCTCCTGTCGGGGTCGATCTTTAGGCGATGGCATGCGTGCTTTGGGTCTATCCCGACCATGTCTTGGTGAGACCAGGCAAAGACTCCAACGTTGGCCTTGAGAAATTCGATCACTTCCCCCCGCATTTCGGTCGGTATGCGAGAGCCGATCAGAACTTCCAAGTCCGGCCTCGAGGGGTCGACTGGAATGCGTTCCAAATCCTCCAAGGCCGTAGCCTGCTCATAGCTCCGCCGGTCGGAAGAATCGAATCTGGGATCGAGATCGAGCTCGGATGGTTCGAAACCAATCCTTGGCTCGGGATCGTCGATCTGCATAGGCCGGGGGTCGGCGGATGTGGATCCGACCTCCGCGATGGGTTCTGCGGCCGGAGTAGCCGTTTCGGAGTCGGGGTGTGGCCCGTCCGATGTTTGGTCGTTGCTAATTGAAAATAAATGAGAGTTGGAATAGTTCAAACACCTTCTAGCCATTGCCTGGTCACCCTTAATGGTGCCGACCACCCCCTCGGGGGTGGGAAATTTGATACAGTAATAGTAGGAAGAAGCAACAGCTTCAAAAACTTCTAAAAAGGGCCTACCCAGAAAGCCATTATACGAGCTTGGCTGATCTACAATTATAAAATCTAACGGCCTAGTTATCCTGACCTCCTTGTTGTAGCAGCAGATGAGTTCCACGGAGAGCTTTATCCTCCCGTACGCAGCGACCGTTGCGTCCCCAAATCCCTTCAGTTGTAGGTCGATTGGCCTGATGAAGTTGACGAGGTCTCCGAGCTGGTCTAGGGCTGTTTTGAAAATGATATTGCAAAAACACCCATTGTCGACCAAAATGCGTTGCACCTCTTTGCCCAGGATCTGGGCGGCAATCACCAATGCATCGCCCTTTGGGAACAGCACCCCGGTCCTGTCCTGGTTGGAGAAAGTTATCTCCAAGCTCTTGTGAATCTTTGGTTCTGGGGGCGTGACCAAGTTGACGTTGGTCGCCGCCCGTACCTCTACTTTCCGTTTTCGGTTGGACTGCGTCGAGATCGGGGTGAGGCAGCCTAAGTTCCCTCCGCCGGCCTGGATCATGTTGACCCGACCGCCGGGATTCATGGGGGGGGGGAGGAGGTCATCCTCGTCATCATCTTCCTCCAAAGCTGCGACCAGCCTAAGAGGTCGGCCGCCTTCCTCGTTCCTTCGAGGGTGGCGCTGGGGCTGCTGCTACTGCTGTTGGTCCTGACGGCCGGCTGGCCTCTGAAGGAGGTCGTTCAGACGCCCTTCGTCAAACAGCTTCCAAAGCTGCTTTAGGAGATCACGACACAGGCTCGTATTGTGGCCAATAGAGTCGTGATAGGCGCAGAACTTTTTAGGGTCCAGCCGGGACCGGTCTCCAGAATAGGGCCTTGGCCTGGGAAGCACGTCCCGATGCTGGATCGCATTGAAGATATGTGCGGGGGACTACCTCATGGCCTGGGTTAGGTGAACCTCAACGTCCTCGAAGGACTTGAAGTTACCGGGCGGTTTGGCCACTCTTCTGGCCTTAGGGCCGCTCTTGGGGGAGGTTTGGGCTACAGCCTCTGTCTCCTTCGGGGTTGGCTCGGACTCCCCCAACCTTAGTGCCAGAATTTTCCTCCGAGCCAGGTAGTCGCCGGCTCGGGCGCGGAATTCGGCGTAGGTTTTAGGGAAGTCCTTGGTGAGGTGTTTGAACATAGGAGACCGGCCGTGGAAGCCTCCCAGGGTCGCATGCAAGGCCAGCTGGTCGCTAACCGCCTCGCCGGTCAGCATGACCTCGTCCACCCTGGCCACGTAGTCCTCGTCGGACTCCTCTTTCTCTTGGCGGATCCGCATCAGGCGATGCCAGCTTTCCGGCCGGGCAATTTTGGCCGCAAAGTAGGATGAGAATTGGGCGCTTAAAGTGGCGAATGAGTCAATGGATCGTGCCGGGAGAGATACGTACCATCTGTGGGCGAGATCGCCCAGGGTGAGGAGGAAAAGCCTGCACTTCGTGGCGTCTATCGCGCCACGTCCGGTCATATAGATCCGGAATTTGCTCAGATGAGTCTCAGGATCTGTTTTTCCCTCGTAGAGAGGAGTTGGCGGAGGGACGATCTTGAGCTGGACCGGCGCGAGCTCAATATCGACCGCCAAAGGCTCGCTGGCGACTGGCCGGGCCTTAGTTTGGCCTTGCGCTTCGAGGAGCGCCTTCATTTCGTCAAGTTGCCTTTGCATCTTGACGAGTTCTGGACTGGGGGTTTCGGCCAGCTGGTCGCCCACGTCGGCTAGGGGGCCGATTCGGTCGAAAACGGCTGCACGGGGGACTCCGCGTCCCAAAAGGCCGCTTTGAGCGAAGCTTAGCTTGCGCCTTTCGGAGTTTGCCGGGGTCAGGCTGACCTCGGCCGCCCTCTTGTGGGGCATTTGGGCCGTGCTCCCAGAGTTGGAGACGGACTCGGTGTCCTCGTACCCAGTGTCGTAACTGGGTACGCGGCTCGGATACCACGACGGGTCTGTCGTGCCCAAACGGTCGAAAACCGGATGGGCGGAGCCTTGCGAACGGGCGGAGACGGGGTTCGCCCGACATTGGTTTTCGCCTTGGTGCTCTCTGGCTTTTGCCTTACCCTTGAGAGCACGAGCCTGGGCCTTCTTTTTGGAGGCAGAGGTGGTGCTCCGGCACCCCTTCGCCTCTTCCGCCTGGCGGCGTCTTCCTGACCCGGCCTGGTCAGGAGTAAAGAAACCTCGACCCCCGGATGGGAGGGGTTCCTCCGGAAAACGAATCGGGGAGGCCACGCGTGTGGCCTTTCCGTGGGCGTGGGATGACCTCTGGGGATCCATTGCTTTCAGGAGAGGAGGAGTTTGAGGTTTGAAGATTTGAAGGTTTGAGGGTATGAAGCTTTGAAGAACAGTGAGTGTTCTTCAAAGAGAGGTGAAGAAAATATGCGTTTGATGGGTTAGATACCCTCCTTCTAGCGCCAAATGTTGTTTACCAAAATATTTGTTGCTGGGATTAACTGGCTATTTATAAAAGCTTTGGTAAAAACATCAAATGATTGGGTTCTTAAATGCTAGAATGAGTGCTTGAATGAAGAAAAGTAATAAATGCATAAGAAAACTAAGAACACCAAGAATTGCCAGGGGTTGTGAGTCCCTGGACTTGAATGAGTATGTGTATCGATTATACTGAGAGAGAGATTCCAGCCTTTTTTTACATTACAAGTGTTGGGGTATTTATAGTTTTCTCACTACAGGGGTATGTTGGTCATTTCTGGCCTCTCGAGGGACAGGTGCATTAAATGTCTCCTGCCTCTGAGGACGCGCGGGCTCTGGTATGTCAGGGCGTGCAGGTGGCCGGCCACTAGGGTGTTGACGCGTGTCCAAAAATGACGATTCTCTGGCGAATTTCCTCATTTGGATGGAATATTCTCTGAGTCTCTGGGTACGGAGGCGGCCTTTTTCCCTCTTGGGAGAGGGTCTTGCTTGATTCTGTCACGTGCCCCAGCTCTCTCTTGCCGGCCGGGGGCCTTGAGTGATCGGAGGCCGGCCTCCTGGCGGACAGCGAGGTCGGAGATTGCTCCAGCCAGTCGGTCGCATCCGGGCGACCTCTGCTGGACTTCAATGAACCTGGCCGGGCCGGTCTGGCCGCGGCAGGACTTCAACGTGGCTGTGATGAACTTGAACGGGCGTCCCAAGCGGGTTTCCGGCCTCGCTTTCGAGGCCGGAAACTCGTAGTCGGAGCCCGCTGAGGTCGGATTCAGGCCGGCCAGGTCGGCCCCGACCTCCGGGTACCTTCTTGCCTTTTTCGACTTTCTCCCGGTCGGATCCAAAATTTGTGGTCCGAAACGGTCACAACAATCCTTATGAAAGATAATTATATTTATTTTTGAAGTGTGAAAATGATTGTGGAATGTGCAAATAAGATAAATGTGAAAGTAATTATTATGAATAGTGATTATGAGTTTGAACTAGCTTTGTAGAATTGATCGTAGATTATGTTATTTTATTTATGTGAAAGTGAGTGGTCAACTGAAATAAGGATACAAAACAACAATGATATTGTAAAATCCTTATGGCTAGATATACTTGTGGCATAGGATCAAAGTTTTAACACATTATTATCTATTGGACGTTCGTCTAAATTCATATCTACGTTTAAGAACGTATTCGAAATTTCGTTCCAAGAGATGCCAAATGTAAGAAGGGTTAAATTTTATAATTAGGAGCGAAATGCAAAAAATTTATAAATTCAAGATATTAGTAAAAAAAAAAAATTCTACATATATAGTAGATAAAATTTAAATTTTCAAGGGGGACGATGCCCCTCCCCTCTCCAAATCAGTATCTGCATATATTTTATGTGTGTTGAGTCAATTATACATGGTACACCTTTATTCCAAACGAATTTGCACACTTATCATTTCGATACGTATAAAGGAATCTGAACATTTATCAATATTAATATTAGGAGATAATGATTAAATCGGCGATTTAGTTAATCACCTTTTGTCCTCAAAGGACGAAAATAGTATAATTCCCAACGTACATCAGGCTTATGGAGGAATGGTCCCATAAGAAAAATATCATTGTAAAAGTTGTTTTGCTAACATTTTGTGTATAAAAATTGGTTTTTGTGTGATCAATTTTGCAATTAGGATATACAAAAAAAACCAATTATGAGCATGATATAAAAAATACAATGATGAAAAAAAAACTGGGACATATTTGCATTTAACCTTACTAATTCCATAGATACATTGCACACAGACAAGGGTATACAACCAAGATATATTAATATTTTTTCCAACAATTTGTAAAAGAATATACTTAATCCTTTTAACTAATTAAAGTTTCATTTTGAAGCCCCTACCCTTCCTCTTCAATAAAAGAGTCGCCATAACACCAAGCCACATGATATCTCCTTAAATATTTGTAAAAAAATATACTTAATCCTTAAACTAATTAAAGTTTCAGTTTTGCGACTGACTTCTTTTATTGTTACAAATCAAGTTTTGAGATGAAATTTCATTGCAAAAAAATCGTAAAACAACATTTTTTTAATGATCCATTTACTAAAAAATTGATCTTTAATAATAATAATTTTTTCTGTTATTATAGTTTTTCAAGGTAAAATTTTTTAATGACAAGATGATGATGTTTAGTAATTTGTCCTATTATTAAAGATCATATTCCATCACTAAATTTATTTAACTAGAGGAAATAATAATATGATTTTATCATTAAACGTAACTTTAATTTCTTATAGTTATTCTCATTTGTTTATTTGCAAAACAAAAATATATAACCATTTTAAACTGATTAAAATTTTGTAGTGTGCTTTTTTTTGTTTTTTTTTTTTTCTCCTCCATTCCCTTCCAAATTATCATTTAGAATTTAAATCTCAATGATCCTAGTATAAGCATTACATCTGCAGGAGAAGGATGTAACGATGGATCATATTAATTTCCTCCGTGGAGAAGCAGACAAGGGCTCCATTTATATTGTCTGGAATGAGGTTTGGGCTTTAATTGTTAATGTTGGGCTATATGGGGCTTCAACTTGAACATAACGGGCCTTCTATATACGACAATTTCTGATGTTTAAAAAAATTAATCTGGAATTTCAAATTTTTTATTTAGGGTACGAATATTTTCATCCCCATAATTTAGTATTTCACCCCCCAAAATTTTGTTGGAGAATTTTTTTTAGAACATTTGTCATTTGTTCGAAAAAATGATTAGAACATTATTCAATTTTAGACATTTTTTTTGGGAGTGAACTGAAAATTTGGGTGGTGAACTGAACCGTGCGGTGAACAATCAAATTTTGGGGTGGAAAAATCCATTCCCTTTTATTTAATATGATTCCAAGAATTTTTTTTTTTTAAGGAATTAAAAGTGTTGATTGACCGGCTATTATTTTTGTAACCTTTTTCTCAGAGCATTTATTTATTTATTTATTTTCTGAAGATTCTTACTGTAAAGGTAAAAAGTACTTTCTCCGTTCGACCACAATTTGCAAAGTAGGGTTAACACACATTTTAATAATAAAATGGAATGAATAGAATTTTTGGGGCAATTTGGTTAATTTTTATGTATAAAATAAACAAGTTAATTGGATTGAGTATAGTGTGAGTCAAAAAGTATGATATTTTGTGTAAATATATAAATACTGTGAAGGACAGTTTATGAAAGAGTTTTTATTTTTGGGTTTACAAATATATTGGGACGTCTTGAAAAGAAAATGCTACAAACTATGATGGGACGGAGAGTAATATATAGAGTCTGTGTTCAATGGATTTACAAATATCATCTTAAGTTCTTAATTACAATAAAATTAAACAAGATATTAAAAATTTGCATATGTTTATGAAATAATTGCTGCTTAACAATCTAAAATATTGTTGTTACGATCAGCCACCATAGTTGAAGTGAAATACCATGCACGAGTAACGTCGAAATTGCAGACGAGAGCAACTCCACCCATATTAAATTGTTTATTCATTGAGCCTTACCAAAGAAGAAAAATTGAGTCCGGCCATGAGTGAGGGGGAGTGTAAAGGAATAATTAAATGAATTAATTTCACGCCCTTCTACAAGTTCGGACTTTTAGACCACTAGTGGAGAAAGGAAAGGATATGATGATAAAATGGGGCCATGGCGGAGTTTTGATTCATATATATATGCTAGGGTTTCTTTGTTTTGGAATGTGCAGGTGGATTTATACTTAATATTTTTTTGTATTTTTTAATTGTGCTTAAATTCAATATACATATTTACAATAAATTTATGATTTCTGAGTTAATTTGATTATATACGTAATTAATTAATATTTAATATTATTTTTAAAAGTCAACTTAAGTAAACTAATGATTTTCAATAAAAAACTAACGGTTGGGACTAAATTTGCAAAAAAAAAAAAAAAAAAAGAACTTGTTTTGTACATAGGTATCAAAGGTGTATTGGGTCTATTATCTTGGGACTAAAAGTGCAATTAACCAATTTATTTTTTATTTAAATGTCTTCGGTTTATAAAATTTGTAAGTTTGCTCTTTCATCTATAAATTTATAGCCCCAACGATTTTTTTTTTAATAATATAACAGTATATAACATACGAATATGAAAAGTTTGACCCTTTGAGACGAAATTATTTACATACTAGTTATTCCTAATGTTAGGGCCCTTTTGGTGTGCAAGATAGAGCCAAGATAGTTTAGTTATCTTAGGTAGTGTCTGTTTGGTAGCTATTTGCAAGCCCGTATTTATATATCAAGCCCGTTCAAATATTTTCATTTCGTCCGGTTTATTATCCCCAAAATTTGGGGAGATAAAAAATCTGAGTGCACAGTATCTGAAAATTTAAGTACACCAAAGCACATTTTAGTTAACTAGTTTAGACCTAATAGAAAAAAATAAGAGAAATAGTATATCTTGCCAATTACTACTAAGTTCTACCAAAAGGCCCCTTAGCCTCATCCCTATTCATATCTAAGAGATTTGACATGGTTTAATTTTGGTTGGTTTTAGGTGAAATTAAGTTGATAATTCTGGTGATGGATATATATTTAAAAAAAGAATCTATATACATGGAAAGAATATGAGTGTAAGGGGACAACAAAATATAATATGACACGAACAGTAACAGCTCTAATTATTAGGCAAAGAGTGTGATAAAAATCGAAGCCAAAAACCCGAGTGATTTATCGCTCAATTGAGTCGTCACTAATATTTAGTTTGAAATAACCCATTTCGAACGAATAACATTCCTATTAGGGGCCATTTAGTTCACGGGATGAGATTGATTAGATAGGATTAAATTAGGTGGGATTAGATTAGATGAGATTGGATTAGATATGATTATTTGAGGAGGAAGGAATGTGTGTTTGGATTGTTTTTTTTTTTTTTTTTATTGAATGATTAAGTGGGTTGAAAGTGCAATATACTATTTTTACCCCCAAGTAATTCAGCCTCCCAAATATTTCTTTTCTTTTCTTTAATTATCTATTGTAAGGATAAAATAGTAATTTGAAAGTATGGGAATATGGAGTCCCACCATCTTTAAGGGATTATTTAGTCCTTCATTTGATGGATTATGTAGGTTTATGACCCGGACCCTCATTTTATCCTGGTCCGTAAACCTGTAAACCAAACAGAAAATTACATGGGATTGAGTGTGACTAAAATTTTAGTCCCACCTAATTTAGCAAACCAAACGACCCCTTAAAGATAAAGATATCCATTTCTTCCTTTATAGCAGTAAGCTAGTAAGGTTATTTAGAAACCGTTCGCATGCACGAGACCAGGGACGGACATACATAGGGGTTAAGGGGGGCACTAGGCCCCAGTGAAATTTTGAAAAATATCACTAACATAAGATTTAATTGACCCATTTATATATAAACCATTCCTTTTCCTGCTCCCTCTCAAGTCTCTCTTCAAAATCATAGTTTCCTCTTTTTATTTACAGGATTTATATTATAAAACAATAATATACAACATGTTATATTATATTATTTTATTTAATTTATTTTGATTTTTTCTTTACTTTTATTTATACTTAATTTCTCCCCTTTTTTATTTTTTTAATTTAATTTATTTGTCATGGTAAGCTTGGTATCTATTTTACGTAATAATTTTAAATGATGCTATAGTATTCATTTAATGATACCAATACACTTATAAATTAATGTCACATTATAAAATGTCATGAGTATTAATTTATAAAAACAATAATATCATTGAATTAACGTCGTTATCAAATTCGTACTGTGAACAAGTTTCACTGGAGAGTGACTCATAATAGTAATAATAATATTTACTACCCTCACTCAAAATCCTGTGTCTGTCACTGCATGAGACCCAATGAGATCAGTTATTTTACGGATACTTTTTTTTTAGGATAAAATGATCTCATTCCTACATCGTAAGGTAAAAATTTATAGGACGATTTTGGTTTAAATACATTTTTATGGGTAAACATAAAAAAACACCGCGTTTTGGGGCAAACAAACTCGACTGTGGGACAGTCTTTATTAATGTCACAACACACGGGACGAAAAATAAAAAGATACAAAGTGAAGATAGACGGCCTAGTTAGAAAGTACGCTCACTGATACTATGTACATGCATGCATACGTGCCTCCTTATTTATTAATTATTGGTGGCGTGGCTAAAATTCAGACATACTGTCGAATCTTGCGGGAGAGGGCGTTGGCGTCCCAAACGAGGGTGGAAGTGAAGTACCAGGCGTTGAGGTCAAAAAATGCAACCCATGATCCAGTTGTGGCGGAGATTCCAACTTGAACTTGCTGAGGAAGAACGGTCTTCAAGTCCAACACGTGGGTCAGCGATGCATTTTGGGCTCCGTACGTGGCGACGACCGTTATGGTTCTGGTGGAGGAGACGTAGTTTATGCGCGCGGTCACCTCTGTCCCCACGGCGTTGTCGAACCTGGTGTTAAGGGAAATAATTAAATGAATTAATTTCACACCCTTCTATAAGTTCGGACTATTAGATGAGACAAAATTCTTTTATGGTATTAGAGCCAAAAGACTCACGCCCGGACAAAGATTTTCGATTCTCGTTGAAAGCAACTCCACCCTTATTAAATTGTCCACTCATTGGGCCTCCCCAAAGAGGGAAAATTGAGTTCGGCCCATGAGTGAGGGGGAGTGTTAAGGGAAATAATTAAATGAATTAATTTCACACCCTTCTATAAGTTCGGGCTTTTAGATGATCATGGTATCAGAGCCAAAGCTCACGCCCGGACAAAGATCCTGGTTTCGATTCCCGTTGAAAGCAACTCCACTCATATTAAATTGTCCACTCATTGGGCCTCCCCAGAAGAGAAAATTGAGTTTGGCCCATGAGTGAGGGGGAGTGTTAAGGGAAATAATTAAATGAATTAATTTCACACCCTTCTATAAGTTCGGACTTTTAGATGAGCCGGAATTCTTTCACCTGGTCACGTTTCTGGAGACTCTGGAATTGATGTCGATTCCGATGTGTGGGTAACTAGGGTCCCACGAATTGGGGGCGATATCGAATTCGACAGCAAAGAGGGAGGCAGCGAAGCCGGTGGTGGGATTCACGAGTCCCAAGCTCCCGTCTTGCGAACCCTGAGGGATGGGGGTGTTAGGCGGTGCGATGAAGAAGGAAATTGTGTCCCCCGGAGGATTTTGGCTGGTGCCGCTAGCCGTGATGAGAAACTTTATGGTGGTTTCGAATGACGCTTGCTTCCCTTCTTCCCAGAACTTCACCGGTGGGGAGTACACCACCCGCCCGATGCTGTTTCTGTCTGGGCTGCCCGCGGAATCGGGTTTAATGAGGCGGAGGTACGAGGAGGAAGATGGAACGAAAGCATCGCCTTGGTATTCGAGGGAAGCTGAGGTTGAGGAGAAGGAGTCGTAGGTGAAGGAGGTTGTGTCTTGTTGAGACACCACCTTGTTTGCAAGTATCAGGATGAGGAGCAAGGGTAAGACAAGACTGAGGGTTTTTGAGAATAAAGCCATGGCTAGAGATTAGGGTTTTGGATGTTGGATCGATGTATCTATCTAGTGCTAGCTTCTCCCCTATTTATAGCAGTTATCTTGCACAATGATAATTAGGGCAACCAAGAAAATGCAATGTTGAAATAGTGGATTAGGTAAGTAATTGTCCTACAAAGATCATATTAGCTATGATTGAATAATCAATCATGCCCGACCTAAGATTCTATTGCATGGACGGTGTGGATCTCGCTATGTGTGACACATATGTACAAATTTGCACCTTAATATTTTACTAGGATGGAGCCAGCTGGATCAATAATATAGTGTGGTCATGACTTTTAAACTGAAATTAATTTTGATCATGTTAATACATTAAATGTTTTTATTTTGCAAGTAAATAAACAAAAATTGATTTTGTTTGATGGTAAGTTACGTTGTTCTTCTTGTCCTACAAAGATCATAGTTTTTTTTTTTAATATATAAAAATAGAAACAAAAATTCAGAGTGGACTACAACATGACCTTGTAACTCTGCCCTTCATATTTGAGTCATACTCACTCCGTTCCGGTCTAAGCGTTCCATTTCTTTTGGTTGAATGGTTTAAAAAAGTGTATTTGTTTATTAATATATGGTGGAAAAGTAATGAATAGTGTTGAAAAGTAATGAATAGTGTTTAATAAAGTAATGAATAGTGTTGAAAAGTGAATTGAATGAGTGACATTTTTGGTAATATTGTGTAAATTTGAAGGTTAAAGTTTATATGTAGTAGAGTGTTGCTTTTTCCATTTATGGAATGAGACACTTAGTGTGGGACAACCAAAAAAGGAAAGTGGGACACTTAGAGTGGGACGGAGGGAGTACAATATAAAAAGAAAAAAATAAATCAAATTATTCATAAATTTATAGAATAATTGTTTTTTACCCTACTATTTAGAAAAAAATTATTTCTTGCCTTAAACAAGGTTGGCAAAACGGTTGACACCATGCCAACATGGGTGCCAACCGTTTGTCAACTGTTTTATCAATATTTTTTGGGTAAAAAACAATTGTCCCATAAATTTAAGGACAATTTTGTGAGTTTACACATAAAGAAAATGAGGTCCATTTCACTGTTTACTAAAACAACTTTTTTATTTTATATATATATATATATATATATATATATATATATATCATGTAATTATTTTGATTTATATATTCTTATAATCACGTTGTGGTTATTTACGTCGACGGCATGTAAGAATTCCGCCTCATCTAAAAGTTCGAACTTGTAGAGAGGTGTGAAATTAATTTATTTAATTATTTTCCTAACACTCCCCCTTACTCATGGGCCGAACTTTCAGTTTTTCCTCTTTGGAGAGGCCTAATGAGTGGACAATTTAATATAGGTGGAGTTGCTTTTAACGGGAATCAAACCCAAGATCTTTGTCCGGAAGTAACCATGAAAGAATTCTGCCACATCTAAAAGTCTGAACTTGTAGAGAGGTGTGAAATTAATTTATTTAATGAACTCAGGTGTCTACTTTGATTATAGATCAATCAGAAACTATTCAAACCGTCACTGTTGAAATCCTCACATTCCAGCATTGGCTCCATTTTGGTTTCTCTCGTCACTGACTTAATTGCACTTTTAATTCCAAGAAAATTCGTCCATTTCAAAATGGTGTTTTTAGGTTCTTTTAGTGCCGCGATTTTCTTTACACACTTTAGGTATATTGTTTGTAGGTAGATAAATTGGTTGTTAGTAATATTAACTCCGAATTTTATTTTGTAGGCGAATCGTTTTTAGGTTAAGGAATGAAGATGCCTATATGATTAAAAGATTTTATAGGCAGGTTGTAGGCAATTTTTATTACATAAGTTTTTATTAAAATTTTTGTAGTCATATTGAAAAATATTTCTAAGACAGGTAATTTTTTTTTTTTTTTTGAAAGAAAGACAGGTAACATTTTACTTTCTTGTAGAGATTGATTATATTTGAAGTTATTCGACAGAATTGTTGTAGACCCTTACAACGTGAACACGTAGTATGGTAATATCATTGTGGAGGCCCAGCTCGTGCAATTTTTTCCATCTATATACAGAATATTATGAATATTATATTATTAAGAATACTCTAGAGGTGTATGCATGTTATTTTTTTTTTTTTTGAAGAAAGCAAAAAATATTATTCAAAAGAGAGCATGCCCTCTAAACTAAGATATAATAACACATGTTATTATTTTTCTCTATTATCGATTTCGTTAGATATGTGTAACTGCGAATTTGTGTTTTGATGAACGACTAGGATATAGTATATTCACCACAATAATTTTAGGGATAGAGTTTATTTACGTCCCATAACTTTTTATTTTTTTTTAAAAACTTTCCAAAAAAGTTTATTTCTTCAATCACGTCAATTTTTAGCTAAGTGTTCATTTACGTCACAATTTTTGGCTAAGGGTACAATTTATGTCTCAAAATAAATAATCTTCCAATTATGTCCCAATTTTTTTGGCCAAGTGTATAATTTACTGCTTAAAGTTGTCGGAATTGACAAAACACTGTCATTTTATCTCATATGTCGCGCACATGCTCGTTAAATTTAGTTTTTTGGGTCGTAAATTGTAATCTTAGCCAAAAGTTGAGACGTAATTGGAGAAATTAACTTTTTTAGGACCTAAATTGTATACTTAGCTAACAATTGAAACACAATTGAAGAAATTGATTTTTTTTACGGCACTTAACTAAAAATTGAGATGCAATTGGAGAAATGATTTTTTTGGGACATTTTTAAAATATTTGAAAAATTATGAGAGGTAAAAAAACTCTATCCCTGTAATTTCATCCATCGGTAGATAGCCACTTGTAGGGGATCCTGATGCTTCTGCATCATACTATTTGTAACAGATTTTGTAGTCATTCTCGTTCAATCAATTATGAGGTGTTTGGCTGAGCTTATAACCTCCTTAAAACATCTTATAAATTGTTTAAGAGTTTATAAGTACTATCAATATGTTTGATAAAATAAGATACTTAACAACTTATAAGATCAAAGATCATAAAACAAACTCCTAACATCTTATAAACTGTAAAAAATTAAATTGAGATTTCCCAACTTTTTTTCCTAACCACCTCCGCCCCAACCACCCACCTCACTATGGAACCACCCCACCCTCCCCAATCTCTAGTCACCCCTAACTTAAGATAAAAAATAGAAAAAATATTTTTTATAGATTAAAAAAATGTTTGTTATAAATTATCAAAGATTTTATAAGTTGTATTAGTCAAACATTTTAGCAATTTATAAGCTACTTAAAATTTACATTTTATAAACTTTTAAAATAACTTATAAGATGCTAGAGCTTATAAGATATTTCAAATAAGCTTAGCCAAACACCCTCCGTGAATAAGCAATTTAGAAATAGCAAAAAGACAGTCCTGTACAAGATAGAACCATGTTTGTCATGATTCACGCTGCCGCATAAAATATGCTCAAATTCAATCATGCGTTTTCCAGAAATAATATTTTAGGCCAATTATTATTTGTGGGGTCCTTCTTCCACTCAACCTATCAGTGATCATGCTATTTCATGAAATATTAATAATCCGTCAGTATTAATTAAATAATAATTTTAATATATATTATTAAAATATTAATATAGATTGATTGAAGTATTATTATATAGAAAATTATTGTCATCAAGTCTTAGGAAAAATTTGGAAAAAAGTGAACTTGGGACCATATCTGAAACGATTACTTTTCGGGCATAGTCCACCGCTACCTGTTAAAATTTAGAAATAGCAATATTTATTACTATGATTCCAGTCGAACATATTATTCCTTGGCAATTGGGATGTTCCAAAAAATAAATCAGGAATTTTCAAAATCTTTTATTTAATACGATTCTAAGAAGTTTTTTTTAGGAATTAAAAGTATTGATTGACCGGCTAGTATTTTTGTAAAATTTTTTTAGAGCATTTATTTATTTTCTGAAGATTAAAACTGTAAAGGTAAAAAGTACTTCCTCCGTCCAACCACAATTTGCAAAAGGAGGATTAACACACATTTTAAGAATAAAATGAAATGAATAGAATTTTGGGGTAGTTTGGTCAACTTTTACGTATAAAATAAAGAACTTAATTGGATTGAGAACTGTGTGAGCAAAAAGATATGATATTTTGTATAAATATACAAGGTAAATTGCGCCAAACCCCCTTTTAGTTTGAAATATCGGCATGAAATCCCCCTATGCTTTAAAAATTGCGCCAAACTCCTTATGATTTTATAAATATAGCATGAAACCTCCTTATGGTTTATAAATATAGCATGAAACCCCACTGTGGTATTTATAAATATTGCATTAAACCCCCAACTCTGTTAAAATTAATAGTAGTGTGCAATTTTTAAAGTACAAGAGGATTTCATGTCGATTTTTCAAACCATAAGGAGATTTGTCGCAATTTACCCAATATATAAATATTGTGAGGAACAGTTTATGAAAGAGTTTTTATATTTTGATTTGCAAATAATAGTAAATGCTTGTGGGACGGAGAGCGTAATATATAGGTATGTCATGTGTTCTATACATTGTGTGGATTTACAAATATCATCCTTAGTTTCTTAATTACCAATACAAATTAAACATTTTTATTTTCATATGTTTATGAAATAATTGCTGCTTAACAATCTAAAATGTTAATCATGTTACATACAAGCCCCAATTTTTTTTTCTTAAATAAACCCTTTAACTTAAATAGTGAGAACAAATAAATCTTTCTGTTAATGTACAAACGACCGTTACCCCCAATCAAAAAATTGACTAACCACATAGGCTTAAGTAAAACTCACCTTAAATAATGAGTCAAAGAAATTCTTCTAAATAAAACTCACAACGCGTATCTCTCAGACTTCATTGCAAGCATAATGCCCCTGCAAAATAGTTGGTACCTTATGAATATATAAAAGCAAATCCACAAAATCTTTCCTTCATCAAATTGACATTTGTGATGGACTAATGTAATCAAGGGTGTAGAAGTTGGAAATCGCTAGTCGGACGGATTTAAAACGCCTAGCGTCTAGGCCGTCTAAGCGGGGACTAGTTGTTGGGAGTTTATTTGTTTTTGTTTTCAAGTTTTTACCCTCAATATTTCAGTAATATAGTTAAAAATCATTTGGTAATATTTAAATATGACTATTTTTTTTTTAGTTTCAAGTTAACAACATAATATCAACTTTCATATGCAAATAGTCCAACTAGACCATCACACACATTTATCAAACTAATTGAAATTTTCCAAACGATGTTGTTTTAAGTCGGAAAAATAAAATAAAACAATGAAATCTTGTCTGTCTAGGCGTATTACACTATTAATTGGTCGGCTGATGACCGCCTAACGCCTAGGTGCCGCCTAGGCGGGGGCTTAGAAATAGAATTTTTGCATCACTGAATGTAATAGGTAATTGGGTTTTGGCCCAAGAGTAATTTCTAAAGCCCGTTACATTCTCTCATCCACTTTCCTAATAATCTCTCAATCTTAAGAAGACCAAAATCTTCCGAATTTATCGATTGTTGACTCAATCCCAAATTTCACGATAACAAGCTTCAATGATTGATTGGAATCAATCATCAAATTTCATGGTTCCTTATTTATACGGATCGATGGCTGCGGTTTAGAGGGTGGCGTGACAAACTGATCCTATGTGAGAATTGGGCCAATTTATCCTTAAATTGCCACCTTTTAAAGTTACGGTCCTGAAATTGCCAGCCCGTAAAATTACGGTCCTGAAAATACTACCCCTAAATTACAGTCCTAAAAAAATAATATTCCCGAATTAAAGTGTCGAAACGAGATTGAGAGAGGAAAGAGGTGTCCTTTTGCCTACTCTGTGACTGGAAAAGGATACCTGAGCCCTAATACAACCCTACCCTCATGGCGGCCGGCGCGGCGTAACCCTCATGTTACAAATTTTCTTGCTCTCTTGTATGGGTGCCTAGCTGATTTTGGTATTTAAGATTTTTTAGTTCATTTAGGAACATAAACTGTTTGTGCATTTGTTTGAGATTAAAGTTTTGTCAATTGTCTGGATACTTGATGTTTTTGACTAGAAATTGAATAGTAAAATTGAACATATTCTTACCCCAATTTATATTATCATTTAATAAGTTTGAAAAGTAATGCCCGAGAGCTACCCTTTGAATTAAGTGGAACAAATGCATCACCAGTTCACCACAGACTATTAGCTTGGATCCGACATCTATTTTTTTAAAACAGGTGTTTGCAGATGATTTAGAGAGGGAATGAGAACTTTAGTTTGATAAATGATCTGAAGGGTTTATTTGTTCCCATTATTAAAGTTAAAGGGCCTATTTGAGCCAAAAAATACATTAAAAGCTTATATGCACCCTGAACTATTGCGAAAATTATTTTTTTAGGACTATAATTTTTCGAGCTGGCAAAATGAGGACCACAACTTCTTAGGTTGACAAAATGAGAACGGTAACTTTTTAAATTGACAATTCAAAGATAGTAACTTTAAAAAGTTTGCAAATAAAGGCCAAATTCAGCTCGAACTAAGGCCAAATGACCCAATTTGCACTCGAATTCTAGCCCAAATCAGGCCAATTAGCCCGATTTGCATTCATTTAACCTTATTTTCTTCAATTTGCCATATTTTAAAGTTATTGTCCTCATTTTTGTCAACCTAAAGTTATGATCCTAATTTTACTACCGCCTTAAATTACGGTCCTGAAAAATAATTTTTCCGGAGCTATTGCTCAGGATCTTAACGTAATTTTGTTCCTTGATTTAATATGGGTAGAAAAAAGAAAAGGAAAAGATGACCATCTTATTTTATATTCTTATTTATATTTACACAAACAAGCAAGCAAGCAAGCACGCTAGACATGCAAACCGATGGTCAACTCAAAGCATGCATGCACAATCAGGCCTCAACATATTGTTTAATATAGGCGTCCCCATTGTTGCTACCATCCGCCACCATAGTGGAAGTGAAATACCACGAGAAGACGTTGAAATTGCAGACGTTATTGGGCCCCGTGGAAGCCGAGATTCCGACTTGAACCTCCTCCGGAAGAAGCGTCTTCAAGTTGTACACGTACTCTACTTCCGAAGACTCGGACCCGTACGTGGCGACGACGGTTATCCTTCTAGTGTTGGCGTTGTAGTTTATCCGCGCCATCACAATAAGCCCGATCGCGTCCTCGAAGTTTGTAACGTTCGACGAAACCCTCGAGTTTATGTTGATCCCGATGTGCCTAAAGTTCGGGTCCTCCCCGCTGTTCACCCACGTGTCGAATTCGACCGTGAAAATGGGGGATCCACCCGTGACTGCGTTGACGATCCCGAGGTTCCCGCCTTCTCCGCCCGTGGGTGTCGTGGAGTTGACCGGTACGATGAAGAAGGTCATGCCGTCGGCCGGGTTGTTGTTTACCGGGGCCACCACAAGCCGTATGGTGGTCTCGAAGGTCGCCTGACGTCCTTGGTCGCTGAATTTTACGGGCTTCGAGTACAAAACCCGGCCAACAGCTGATGTTCGGGGATTACCTGGTAAGAAAAATAATTAAATGAATTAATTCTACAACTCTCTATAAGTTTAAACTTTACTACAAGAAAAATGATATTTAGTGACAGTAATTCTGTACCTATTACTTCTCTAGTTAAAAGTTATTACTTATACGAAACAATCTTTAATGACAAGATCGTGTCATTAAAGATTGTTTCCTGTCATTAAAGGCTTTTAACTAGAGAAGCAATAATGACAGGTCATGACAGGATTGTTGTCACTAAAGGTCAATTTTCTTGCAGTTCTTTTAGATGAGACATAATTCTTTCATGGTATCAGAGCCAAAAGGCTCACACCCGGACAAAGATTCTGGGTTCGATTCCCGTTAAAAGCAACTCCACCCCTATTAAAATCTCCATTCATAGGACCTCCCAAAAGAGAGAAAATTGAGTTTGGCCCATAAGTAAGGAATATTGTTAAGAAAAATATAAATGAACTAATAATTCTTTCATTACCCGATGCATCGGGTGCTATCAGGCTTAGGTAGCTCGTGCCTGATGGTACGAACGCGTCGCGTTCGTACGTAAGGCCGTCGGATCCGGGGTTGAATGAGTCTATTTGGAAGGAGGTCACGTCGGGTGCTTGTGAGTGCACGGCTAGCATCATCGTCATTAGGAGGAGGAGAAAGGAAAGGATATGGTGAAATGGGGCCATGGCTGATTTTGATGCCTAGGGTTTCTTTGTTTTGGATGTGTTAGTGGATCCCAAATGTTAAATCGCATCTCTATTTATAGGGAGATATTTAGTACCAGGGGCTCTCTTGATTTATAAATTTATTGCCCCAACGAATAAATTTTTAATAATATAACAAATGTTTAACATCATAGTACGGAAAGTTCGACGTCCTTTGCAGATGAAATTATTGGTACGTCTATACTAATACATACTCCTCCGTCCAAGGAATTCTTTCACATTTGGGATGGACACATCTTTAAAAAAAAAAATATGTGAGTGTAAAGTTATGAATAAAATAATAATAATTTTATATTTTATTGACTTTAGTAAGAGAGAGTTATTTTCTTTTTTTGGGGTGTAAAAGAGATGTTGAACGTTCATTTAGAATAAGTGTGAAAGAAATGTTGGAACAGAGGTAGTACTAGTTATTCCTAATGTTTGCCTTATTCCTATTCATATCTAAGATGAAACCCCATTGTCCCACGTAGAGGTTTTGGAAAAAAAAAGTATGAGGTGTTATAAATTTTTATATATGAAAAATAAATAAAAGTTGGATTGTTTGCATGCATGAGCTCAAATATTATTACATTTTGTGTAAATTGTGGGTGTGGTGTTTATGAGGGATTTCTATGAATGACAAAAAAAAAAAAAAATTGCAACTTTTTAGGAGACGAAAAGTATGTTTTTACTGCCGCACACTCTTATATGCGTCAAGTGCACGGTGTACTATCTCAATAATTGAGTTTGTTTACACTGAAATATGTAGGCTGATTATGCTGAAAAACGTAGTTAGATTACACTGACAAGTTTACACTGAAAATCGATTATTAATCTAAATTTTTCAGTGTAATCTAATTACACTTTTCAATGTAATTAAATCATACTTTTTAGTGCAAACAGCTTCAACTGTTCAATGAATACGTCATGCACCAAGTATACAAAAGAATTATTTTTTTATTGAATAAACAATAACATATATTTTACCCATTTATAGCTTGACCAGACCATTGGCTCAACTATCATTTCTTAAATTATCACAAAAAGAAAATAAAATATTGTCAATTACATTTTTAAATATATCAACAAAGTTTTCATACAATCTTTTTGTAACGAAGATTATCTACCACGTGCCTGCGAAAAGTTATAATTATAAAGGTATAACCATTCTTTACTTACAAATAATTTATGAATGAAAATTTTTATAAGACAAATTGTTTGTAAGTAATATTAATTTTGAATTTTATTTTGTAAACGGATTGTTTTTAAATTAAAAAATAAAAATGTCTATATGATAAAAAAAATTGTAGGCTCGTAGACAATTTTTACTTACATCACTTTTTACTGAAAATTTATAGTCATATTGAATTTTTTTCAAGACCATTCTAATTTTCTCGGTAATATTTTATTTTCTTGTATAGCATGATTAGATTTGAGCTTATTAAATAATTTCATTCAACAAAATTGATGTAGACTCTTACAACGTGAACACGTGAAGTATGGTTATATCATTGTGTAGGCCCAGCTCGTAATTTTTTTTATAATATCTATATACAGAATATTATTAAGAATATACTTAAGAATTCTCTAGAGGTACTGTATGTACTTAATAACAAATGTTATTATTTTTCTATATTATCGATATCGTTAGAGATGTACGAATTTGTGATTTAATGGATCCATATATATAATAAAGAGATATCATTTGTCTTGTAATTTCATCCATCGGTAGATAGCCACTTGTAAAGGATCCTGATGCTTCTGAATCATACTATGTGTAACAGGTTTTGTGGTCATTCTCGTTCAATCAATTATGAATAAATTAATGGTACTCCTTTGATCCCAATTTTATTTTATCATTTAATTTTACATAAAGTTTAATACGAGAGTTGAAATGTAATATTTAAATAAATAAAGTAATCTTGAAAATAGTAAAAGGTGAATAAAATAGTGTTTAAATAAATAAAGTAGTTGAATTATAGGGTGAAATTTAAAAAGACGAATCACTTTATTTCTATTTTGGGAATGAGAAAATAAAATTGTGACGGATTTTTTTCACAAATGAGAAAATACACTACTAAAATATAAAATTGCCTACGGAAATTGCCAATATGGTTACAAAATTTCCAACAAAATATTTTTGCAGTGGAGATTACCTACGAATTGCCTACAAAAATTTCTAATTGTATTGACATTTTCCTTCCCCACCTACATTAAAAATTGCCTATGGAAATTACGCAGGCAAATTTTGATGTAGGTAAATTTTTGTAGGCAAATGACTTGTAAGTTATTATACCAAGAAATTTTAATTCGTAGGCAAAGTTGTTTCTAGGTTGAAAAATATAGATGCTTTCATAATTAGAAAATTTCGTAGGCAATTCTTACTACAAATTTTTTTGTTGGGAAATTTTTGTAGGTAATTTTTTTTTTTTTTTTTTGTAGTGATAAAACTAACCGAGGAAGTATTTGTTTTGGCTTCTACACAACTTGGTTTGATTTATACATGTAAGTTATTGAACGAAAATCAGAGTTTAAAAAAATCGTTAAAACCAAAAAATGAAGAGTGTAAATTGCACAATGCAAGATAAAATTAAAGAAAATCGCTAAAATTTAGAAATAGCAAAAAGACAGTCCTTTACAAGATTTAACAATGTTTCTCCTGATTCACGCTGTGAGGGTCTTGATCAAGCTGCCGCATAAAATATGCTCAAATTACATCATGCGTTTTCCAGAAATAATATTTTAGGCCGATTATTGTGGGTGCTTCAGTTAAGAAAAATGCACACATACAATCACGAAAGACAGAAGAATACAAAATTTGTCCACTCAATTCGTCTTACGACTACATTTGGGGCGATACCAAACCAGAGTTTTTTTCACTATATTTTTAGAATACAAGATACAAGGAGAAAATATCTATTTATATAGATGACAACGAATTCTAACCCTAACACATTAGGATCAACTGGGCTGGCATCGGACCTTAGTATATAGTTCATTCGTACTCCACACTCCAACACCTTCTTCCACTCAACCTATCAGTCATGCAATTTCATGAAATATTGATAATCGTCGGTATAAAGGGAATATAAATTAAATAATATATATTAGAGTAGGTCTTGTATGAGACCGTCTCATAGCATGAGACAATGAGAATGAGTGTAACTAGAACATGGGCTCATTAACACTTTAATAGGGGTAGATGTTAATTTGTGTGGTCTCATGTCATAAGAGGGTCTCATACAAGTTTTTGCCTATACATTATTATAGATTGATTGAGGTATTATTATAGGGTAAAGTGTATTCTTGGTCTCATGAGAATAGGTGGTCTATAAAAACGATAATTTTTTTGATATTTTTAGTCCAGTAGTTTTATTCGACATTATATGTTCCAAGAAAAGTGCAGTTTTTGGTCCCAAAAGAATGTATAAATGACAGTTTTAGTCCAAAAAATTTGTAGCCTTGGTCCCAAAAATTAACGGAGGGGACCAAATTTAAAAAAAATGCGACAAAAAAAAAATGTGGAACCAAAATTGTTATTGATTTATAGAAAATTATTGTCATCAATTAAGTCTTAGTAAAATTTTTGACAAAAGTGGACTTGGGACCATTTCTCAAAATGACTACTTTTCGGGCATAGTCCACTGATGCCTGTTAAAATATATAAAAAGCAAAAAGACAATCCTGTACAAGATTAAACCATGTTTCTCTTGATTCACGCTGTGAGGGTCTTAATCAAGTTGCCGCATAAAATATGCAATTTCCTGAAATAATAATTAGGCAAATTATTGTGTGGTCCTTCCACTCATCCAATCAATCATGCATGCATTATCAGGAAACAATATCGTTGTGTTGTGGTCGGGGGAAAAAAAAATACCTTGACTTCACCAAAATGTAGTAAATTGAAATAATATCTTCATATATCATCTATAAAATTATAAAATCCACTTGTATTCATTCCCTAACATTTTTATCATTTAAATTCTTTATTGCTTCACCCTTTTGGGAAGAAGATCCATCGAATGAATAATTTAAGGGGCAATAAATCTCCACTACATTAATTGTACATTTCAATAACTGTATGTACAATTTTTATGTAGGAGAGTAATATTTTGTTGTTTTATGTACTACGCACTAATTATTCCATAATTTAATACTCCCTCCGTCCATGAGTAAACTTCTCACTTTCCTTTTCGGGCCGTCCACGAGTAAGTTTCCCATTCCATAAATGGAAATAACAACACTCTATTATATATAAACTTTAACCTTCAAACTCACACAATATTACAAAAAATGTCACTTATTCACTTTACTTTTCAACACTATTCATTACTTTATCCCAAAAGTCAACATGTGGTCCATCATATATTAATAAACAAATACACTTTCTTAAACCATTCAACAAAAAGAAGTGGGAAACTTACTCGTGGACGGAGGGAGTATGAATGAAGCTGTTTTCAGTGATTTTAAAATCCTAGCTTATAAAGATGTGTGAAATCATGCATTTATATTAGTTCTCATTTTAAAAAAAATATTTTTAGGGAAAATTAGAACAGTTGAGCAAATTTAGAAATTCAAACAGGCAAATTGAGGACAATAATTTTAAAATGTGTCGAATTGAGGACAAACCAGCCTAAAATAACGCAAATCGGGCGAATTGGCCCGATTTGTGCTGAATTACGGGCCCAAATCGGGCATGAATTCGGGTTGAATTTTGCGTCACTTTACAATTGTTATTAGTTATGGTCCTTAAATTGCCAATATAAAAATTCATGGTCCTCATTTTTTCTACCTGAAAAGTCACGGTCCTTCTTTGTCGAACACAAAAAAATTGTGATCTTCATTTTTTTTATCCTCTAAAGTTACGACCGGAAAAAAACAATTTTTCCTTTGGATTTTTGGGTGGGAGGTTTTAAAATATTATTCATTTTATTGTCCCCATGACCTAAAATCTAGGTCGGTTAACCTTTAATAAATATAATTGTCACAAACACTAGTTAAAATATCACGATTTTTTTTTTTTTTTAATTATGAATAATTCTTTTGTGCACTTGGTGCATGGTGTATTTACTCAACATTTGAATATGTTTACACCGAAAAGTATGATTTGATTACACTGAAAAGTGGGGTTAGATTATACTAAAAACATTACGCTGAAATTGATTTTCAATGTAAATTTTCAAGTGTAATCTAACCATACTTTTCAGTATAATTATTAGTCTGCACTTTTAGTGTAAACAATCTCAAGTATTGTGTAAGTGCACCGTGCCCTTGTGCATATAAAAGTGTGCGTTAATTATAGCTAGACCATTTTAAATATTTAAAAGGGAAAATACACTTTTTTGTCCTTTAAGTTTGGTCAATTTTGTTTTTCGTCCCCTAACTTTTGACTTTATTTTTTAGTCCTATAACTTTTAAAATATTAACATTTTCGTCCTAAAACCGATAATTTTTTCCGATAACTTATGTTTTAGGAAGAAAACGTTAATTTTTTGAAAGTTATCGGACTAAAAAATAAAGTCAAAAGTTAGAGGACGAAAATCAAAATTGACCAAACTTAAAGGACAAAAAAACCAATTTTCCCTATTTAAAATACAAAATACATCAATTTCCATAAATTAACCAGAAAATAGTGCTTGATACACACACATATATATAGTACGTACACAGAGATGGGCTTTGGTTAAGCCTTATTAATGTCACAGACGACTCACAACATGTACATAAGATGAAACGGTAAAAGAAATATATAGTACGTAACGCATGCATGAAATCAGACGTATTGTCGGATGTGGGTTTCGTCGACGAGGCGGTTTCCGTCCCAGACGAGGGAGGAGGAGAAGTACCAGGAATTGATGTCATGAAAAGCGAACCAACTTCCCGTTGCGGAAGAGATTCCAACTTGAACCTGTTTCGGAAGAACGGTCTTCAAGTCGAACACGTGGCTGACCGTCGATTTTTCTGACCCGTACGTGGCGACAACGCTTATGGTTCTAGTCGATGAGACGTAGTTTATGCGTGCGGTCACCTGTTGCCCCACTAGGCTGTCAAACCTCGAGACGTTTTTTGAGGTTCTGGAATTGATGTTGATACCGATGTGTCGGTAACTAGGATCCCACGGATTGGAGGCGATATCGAATTCGACAGCAAAGAGAGAGGGTGCGAGGCCCGTGTCGGGATCAAAGAGTCCAAAATTACCGTTAATTGAATCTGAAAGGGAAATAAGGGCAGAGCCAGAAAAAAAACTTAGAGTGGGTTGGAAGTCTAATATAAATACAATATAAAAACTAAAAGTCAAATTTTTTTAACATAAATGGTTGTGCCTTAATGGTTAAGATTTTTTTTCTCTCCTTCAGAGATGACGAGTTCAATTCTTGCCTGAGCTAATATATATATATATATATATATATTTTTTTTTTCTTTTTTTACATAGAAAAAAAGAATTTCAAATAATTGGCTGGGCTACGGTCCAGCCCAACCAGAAGCTCCGCCCTTCAAGGGAAATATAATTAAATGAATTAATTATACACCTCTTTAGATTTTTTAGATGCATGAGATGAAATTCTTTCAAAAACTGTGGGGATGGGAGAGTCGACGGGTGCGATGAAGAAGGCAAGTCCGGCCCCCGGTATGTTGTCGACTGGCGTGATGGTAAACTTTATGGTAGTCTCGAACGTCGCTTGCTTTCCTTCATCCCAAAAATTCACCGGCGGGGCGTACACGAGGCGGCCAATGCTATTTGTCGCGGGCAGACCGGAAGAAGTCATTTTCGTGAGACGAGCGAATGAGGAAGAAGATGGAACGAACGCATCGCCTTGGTAGATTAGCTTGTCTGTGGTTGTGGAGAAGGAATCGAACGTGAAGGTGGTTGTGGTACCTTGAGACACCACCTTGTTCGATAGTACTAGGACGAAGAGGAGCAAAGGTAGTAGGGTTTTTGAGATAGTGGCCATGGCTAGGGTTTTCTTTTCTTAATATTTTTGTATTTATTGGATGTGTACTATCTATAGTGCTACCTTCTCCCCTATTTATAGTGATAAATAGGGCAACCACGCGGAGAGAGAAAACTAATTGGATGCCATGCATAATGAAGAAACACAATATTTAATACTGTTCCGTCCCATAGAAATTTGCACACTTTTTTTATTTGGATGCCCCACACCAATTTGAACAATATATTTACTCATATGCCACTACTTTATTCAATTTCTTAATATACGTGCAATCTCAGGGGTGCAAATTCTTTTGGAACAGAAGGGTATTAATTTGTGCCATCGTGAACGGTGTGGCATAATAATATATAAATTAATTAGGGTATTAATAAAACACCATAAATTATTTAATACATGATCAGATCTCATGTTATTAAATACTTCCTCCGTCCCGCTATTAATTCCCCATTTTGTCATTTTCGTTCGTCCCACTATTAACTTCTTATTTTTTGTTTTAGAAACAAAAATATAATATTATATTCCTACAATATATTTATATCTCTTATTTGTTATCACATCACTTGTACTATATTTATATTTAATATCTTTTCTTAAAATTTGTACCCAAAGACAACGAGAAATTAATTGCGAGACGGAGGGAGTATATTTACTATATTATGTAAAAAAAATTTAAACATCAAAAGAACTTTATTAAAGGGAAGTAGAGATACAAATAATGTGGAAGGTGTGAAATTAATTTTTTTTATATTATTTTTATAACACACCCTCTGCTCAATGGTTGAATTCTCAAAATTTCTCTTTGAGGAGAAGACCAATGAATAGACAATTTAATTTGGGTTGAATTGTTTCCATGGTAATCAAATTCTGGCAATGGGGCATCAATTTTTTTGGCTCTTTCGAAAAATTCAAACTTGTAAAGGGGTGCCTAATTACATCGGACAGTAGTAGTGTTCTTATAATTTATTTATATTTTTTCCAGGAAGAAAATCTTTTGTTACTTAACTGCACTAAACCTCAGGTTCACAGTAAAGGCCACGAATATTAGGTTTGAAGGGCATATTCCTTGATCCTATTCATACATAATGTGTTGTTATTTGTCTTGTAGTTTCATCCATTATCCTCTTGTAAATTAAGGATCGTGATATTTCAGTATCATACTATTTGTAACAGAATTTGTAGTCACTCTCATTCAATCAATGAATAAGTTATTTTGAACTTGAACCCAAGTTGATAGTTTGTTTTGGCTTTAAAAAATAGGATTAATTTGATTCTAAAATTTAAAATCATTCAGTAACTTACACACATTTTACATTGTTTGGATTTGATTCACTTAATTTACTGAACGAAAAAAAAATCGAAGGGTTTTTATTATAGTACACAAATTAATACTTTAATAGTACCAAGTGACAAAATTACAAGACATAAAAAAATTCAAAAAGTTTAGGAATTGCAAAAAGATATATAGTATGCATTGTCTTTTAATCTTTACATTTACTGTTTTCTCTTGTTTTAATGAGCCAGTTTTTTTTATTGTGTTCATAACTAATATTTTAGGCCAATTACTGTGGGGTCCTTTTTCTCCACTAAACCAGTCATGCTATTTCATGAAATATTAATAATCCGTCGATACGAAGGGAGTATTAAATAATAATTTTAATATATATTAAAATATTATTATAGATTTATTGAAAATTAATGTAAAAAATTTGGACAAAAAGTCGACTTGGGACCACTTCTGAAATGACTACTTTTCGGGCATAGTCCACTGATACCTGTTTAAAATTTAGAAATAGCAAAAAGACAATCCTGTACAAGAGTCAAGATTAAACCATGTTTCTCTTGATTCACGTTGTGAGGGTCTTAATCAAGTTGTTGCATAAAATATGCAATTTACTGAAATAATTATTAAGCGAATTATTGTGTGGTCCTTCCACCGTCCAATCAATCATGCATGCATTATCAGGAAACAATATCTTTGTGCTGTGGTCGGAAAAAATAAATAAATAATAAATACCTTGACTTATCCACCATAAATAATGTAGTAAATTGAAATAATATCTTCATATATATTATCTAAATTATAAAGTCTATTTGTATAAAGTCCCTAACATTTTAATCATTTAAATTCTCTACTTCATAATTTGGTGGAGACTGGATTCTTTGCATCACCTTTTTGGGAAGATTATCGAATGAATAATTTAGTAAGAGTAAAGTTTTTTAGTTGAGATGTATGCATTTCTATTAATTCAAAAAAAAAAAAAAAAATTGTTAACATTAGAACACCATCTTTTAAGTTGAGCAAATTTAGACAAGTTTGGCAAAATAGGGGCCAAAATCCACGTGTTCCAATTTGGCACGTACGAATCATGTAAATTGCAAAGAGAGTGCGTCGACATAATTACTCTTTTCCGAAGATGAATGAGTATAATAAGGGGAAAATTGCAGATATGGTCCCATAAGAATCGGTTCTCATGAATTTGGTCATTTTTTTAGCGTAAATAGTCCCATACGATTTTTCCATAAAAAAAAACAGATTAACGAGCATGAGGCGCACAAGCCCGTTAGTTTTCTGCCAAAAACTCACGCGTATAAATTTCAACTTAAAAATAATTAACTTTCAGCTTCTTAAAACTCTACGAACTAAAGTTGCAGAATCGCCTCCATACTTGCATTTTACATTGAAATAATTGTTAATAGTAAAAGCTGACTCATTTCCCTCTAAAAATCAAGTTGAGAAGGTTTTTCCATCCAGTATTCCATAGAAAACTGTAAAATATTTTACGGATGAGACCTTTTCTGCTAAAAATGGGACCAAAAAAGAACATGAGACCAAATCTGTCAAGTACAAATTCTCATGGGACAATTCTTGCAATTTACTATGATCTATGGAATTAATGGATTTGAGTTTCAATGAATGAGATTGTATTTACGATAATTGGAGAAATTTGACCACAATTATCAAATTTAACAAGTTCCCTCCTTACTCGAGCGATGAATTTCAACCCAAAAAAGTGTACAAACCTTCTAGTTCTTCTTTAGCCGAAGAAAGCACGACCCGGATAATAAAGATGCTTACCGAAGCCAAAGACGAAATTAAACAAGAGCGTGCTATATGAAGAAAGAAGATGTGATTCCACATGTGACCAACTTAATTATGATCCGTTATTAATAGTCGGTTTGAGATGTCCAAGTGTTATTTGGGGCAAATGTTTGACAATGATGAGAGAAACATTGAAGAATAAGAAGGCCCAGGGTAAATTGTTTTTTAAGGAAGGTTGGTTTCATTCCCGGGATAAAAACCTTGTCCTTCGTAACTTTAAAAAGTGGCAATTTAAGGACCGTAACTTAAAAAAGTCGCAATTTAAGGACCGCAACTTTTAAAAATAGCAATTTGAGGACAAATTAGCCCGGATTACTCTCCTTCGGGCTAATTAGATCGGGTTTCGGGCTCAAATCTTCAACATGGATATTATTTTGAATGAAACTATTTTAAAAAAAAATTCCACTTCATTTTTTTCTTTTATTTTTTGAAATAATTTCCAACTCATTCATTATACTCAAAATACTCTAAGAAAAAAAATGAAATGAATATTTTTTGAAATAATGAAAGTATTTTATTTTTTGAGTAAGATAATTTCCAACTCATTCATTAAACGTATAGTAAGTATTATTTTATTGCAATATGTGTGATGTGTTAAACATATAGTAAATGAAATAATATGTAAAAAAAATTCCAGTTCATTTTTTTAAGTATAGTGAAATGAGTTGGAAATTTAAAAAAAATAGAAAGAAAAAATAGAAGTAGAATTTTAAAAAAAATATTCAAAAGAATATCCACGTTGGCGATTAGAGCCCGAAAGAGAATAATCCGGGCTAATTTGTCTTCAAATTGCTATTTTTAAAAGTTGTGGTCCTTAAATTGCCACCTTTTAAAGTTATTGTCCTTATTTTGCCAGTCCGTAAAGTTACGGTCCTTGTTTTGCCAGCCCGAAAAGTTACGGTCCTTGTTTTGCCACCCCCCAAAGTTACAATCCTTAAAAAAAAAATTACCCAGAAGGCCCACTTGACAAAACAATTGTATGAGCTTGACAATGGCATTACCAGTAAGAGTAGTGTTTCTAAAATAGGGGAAAATTATTTTTTCAATACCGTAATTTAAGGGGTGCAAAATGAATAACACAAATTAAAGGGTAGGTAAATTTAGGAGAGTAACTTTAAAATGTGGCGAATTAAGGACAAATCAGCCAGAAACAACACAAATCGGACTAATTGGCCCAATTTGTGCTGAAATTCGAGCCTATTTGGCGGGTTGAATTTTGCCTCACTTTGCCATTGTTATTAGTTATGATTCTTAAATTGCCAATATGAAAATTTATGGTTTTCATTTTATCTACCTAAAAAGTTAAGGTCTTCATTTTTCCAACACAAAAAATTGCGAACCTCATTTCTTTTATCCCCTACTGAAAAAACAATTTTTCCTTCTAAACTGAGGATTGTTGGATGGGAGGTTTTGAAATATTATTCATTTTACTGTCCCCTTGACCTAAAATTTAGGTCGCTAAACCTTTAATAAATATAATTATCACAAACACTAATTAAAATATCCCGAAAATCGTTTCATTTTAATTATATATAGCTAGATCATTTTAAAGAAAAGCGAAAATATTTAAAATACAAAACACATCAATTTCCATAAATTAACCAGAAAATAGTGCATGCATGGTACACACATACGTAGTTTATTAAAGTCACAGAGGACTCACAACACACACATAAGATGAAACAATAAAAGGAAAAAAAAAAAAAGTAGGTGGACATTTATAGAGCTATCTCGCTCATTGAGTAGTCCTTAAGCGTATTGTTGGTATAACGCATACAATTAATCAAACGTATTGTCGGATGAGCTGGCTATTTCCGTCCCAAACGAGGGAGGAGGAGAAGTACCAGGCGTTGATGTCATGAAAAGCGAACCAACTTCCCGTTGCGGAAGAGATTCCAACTTGAACCTGTTTCGGAAGAACGGTCTTCAAGTCGAACACGTGGCTGACCGTCGAGTTTTCTGACCCGTACGTGGCGACCACGCTTATGGTTCTGGTCGACGAGTCATAGTTTATGCGCGCGGTCACCTCTTGCCCTACTAGGTGGTCGAACCTCGAGACGTTCTTCGAGGCTCTGGAATTGATGTCGATTCCGATGTGTCGGTAACTCGGGTCCCACGTATTGGAGGCGATGTCGAATTCGACAGCAAAGAGAGAGGGCGCTAGTCCCGTGTCGGGATCAAAGAGTCCAAAGTTCCCGTTGATCGAATCTGTAAGGGAAATATAATTAAATGAATTAGAGCACATTTGCTAGGCTAGCTTATTTGAAATATCTTATAAGCTCTAACATCTTAAAAGTTGTTTTAAGTTTTTATAAAATGTAATTTTTAAGTAATTTAAAAGTTGCTAAAGTGTTTGACTAATGCAAATCTTTGAAAATTTATAATAAATATTTTTAAATTTTAATTTTAATATAAAATAATTATTTTAATATTTTTTATATTGGATAGAGTTTGGTGGGGTGGTTCCTGGGTGGGTGGGGTGGGGTGGGTGGTTGGGGTTGGGTGATTGGGAATAAGTTTGGAAATTCCAACTTATTTTTACAGTTTATAAGCTGTTAGGAGCTTATTTTATGATCTTATTAGCTCTCAAACATTTTATTTTTTCAAACTAATTGATGAACAACTTATAAGCTGTTTTTTTAAAGTGCTTATAAGCTCAACCAAACACCCTTGTAATTACACACCTCTCTAAATTTTTAGATAAGATGAAATTCTTTCAGAACCTGTGGGGATGGGAGAGTCGACAGGTGCGATGAAGAAGGCAAGTCCGGCCCCCGGAAATTTGTCGACGGGCGTGATGGTAAACTTTATGGTAGTCTCAAACGTCGCTTGCATTCCTTCGTCCCACAAGTTCACCGGCCGGGCGTACACGAGGCGACCTGTGCTATTTGCCGCGGGACTACCGGAAGAAGTCATTTTTGTGAGACGGGCAAATGAGGAAGAAGATGGGACAAATGCATCGCCTTGGTAGATTAGCCTATCTGTGCTTGTGGAGAAGGAATCGAAGGTGAAGGTTTCGCCGACGAGCGGGCTATCTCCGTCCCTGACGAGGGAAGAAGAGAAGTACCAGGCATTGATATCATGAAAAGCGAACCAACTTCCGGTGGCGGAAGAGATTCCAACTTGAACATGTTTTGGAAGAACGGTCTTCAAGTCGAACACATGGCTGACTGTTGAATTTTCTGACCCGTACGTGGCGACCACGCTTATGGTTTTGGTGGAGGAGACGTAGTTAATGCGCGCGTCACTGGGTAGTTGAACCTTGAGACATTTTTCGAGACTCTGGAATTTATGTCTATTCCGATGTGTCGATAACTAGGGTCCCACGTATTAGAGGCGATATCGAATTCGACAGCAAAGAGAGAGGGCGCGAGGCCCGTGTCGGGATCAAAGATTCCAAAATTCCCGTTGATCGAATCTGTAAGGGAAATATAATTAAATGAGTTAGAGTCTGTTTGACTAAACTTATTTGAAATATTTTATAAGCTCTAATATTTTATAAATTGTTTAAAACCTTATAAAATGTAATTTTTAAATAGCTTATAAGTGGTTAAAATGTTTGCTTAATGCAATTTATAAGATTTTTGAGAATTTATAATAAATATTTTTTAAATTTTAATATAAAATTTTTTCTTTCTTTATATTGGGTAGAGTTGTGTGGGGTGGGGAAGAGATGGAGTGGTTCTGAGGTGGGATTGTTAGAATAATAAGTTAGGAAAATCGATCCTTTTTTTTTTTTAGAAAAACAAAATTGCTCTTAAATTTATGGGGCAATTGTTTTTTGCCCAACTTAAAAAAAAAATGTTTATTGCCAGAAAAAAGGATGGCAAAACGGTCAGCACCATGCTAACCTGGGTGCTAACCATTTGCCAACCTTTTTGGGGCAAAAGACATTTTTAAAAAATGTTGGGCAAAAAATAATTGCCTATAAATTTAAGGGCAACTTTGTATATTTTCACTATTTTTTATAGTTTATAAGTTGTTAGAAGTTTATTTTATTATTTTATTAGGTCTCAAACATCTTATTTTGCCAAACAAATTGATGGTGCTTAAACAATTTATAAGCTATTTCAAAGTGATTATAAGCTCTACCAAACACCCTCTTAATTACACACCTCTCTAAATTTTTAGATAAGATCGAAATTCTTTTAGAACCTTTGGGGATGGGAGAGTCAACGGGTGCGATGAAGAAGGCAAGTCCGGCCCCCGGAAAGTAGTCGACGGCCGTGATGGTAAACTTTATGGTAGTCTCGAACGTCGCTTGCATTCCTTCGTCCCACAAGTGCACTGGCGGGGCGTATACGAGGCGGCCGATGCTATTTGCCGCGGGCTGACCGGAAGAAGTCATTTTCGTGAGACGAGCGAATGAGGAAGAAGATGGGACGAATGCATCGCCTTGGTAGATTAGCTTGTCCGTGCTTGTGGAGAAGGAATCGAAGGTGAAGGTGGTTGGGGCACCTTGAGACACCACCTTGTTCGATAGTACTAGGAGGAAGAGGAGCAAAGGTAGTAGCGTTTTTGAGAAAGTAGCCATGACTAAAGATTGATTAGCTAGGGTTTTCTTTTCTTAATTATTATCGGATGTGTACTATCTATAGTGCTACTTTATCCTCTATTTATAGTAATAATGATCTAGGCACATTGATAATTAGGGCAACCATGTGTGGATAGAGAAAATTAATTGGATGCCATAATGTAGAAATACAATATTTAAATATTAATTTTTTCCATATATATCGATCGTGAACGGTGTGGCATATATAATAATATATAAATTAATTAGGGTATTAATCAAACACCCTAAATTATTTATCCCCTATTTAATACCTTCTACCATGATCGTTTGTCTTGTAGTTTCATCCATCTGCCACTTGTAATGATATTACATTATTTTGTTGTCACTCTCATTCAATCAATGAATAAGTTATTTTGAAGTTAAACCCAAGTTGATAGTTTGTTTTGGCCATAAAAAATAGAATTAATTTGATCTAATTCAAAATAATTTCGTAACTTAACGCACTTTTTACGTTGTTTGGATTTGATTCACGTAATTTACTGAACGAAAATCAAAACAAAAAATTCGAAAGGGTGTTTATTATAGTACACAAATTAGGATCAAATTAAAATGTGATAAAATTACAAGACAAAAAAAGAAAAACAGAAAAGGAAAAGTTTTGGAATAGCAAAAAGATAATATATTACTACCTTGTTGTTTACCAAATATATCTTGCTGGGATTGAATGGCTATTTATTAAAGCTTTGGTAAAAACACCAAATGATTGGGTTCTTAAATGCTAAAATGAATGCTTGGATGAAGAAAGACTTTAAATACTTAAGAACACTAAGAACACCAAGAATTGCCAGGGGTTTTTAATCCATGGACTTAAATGAGTATGTGTATTGATTATACTGAGAGTGATTGAACCCTCTTTTACATTACAAGTGTTGGGGTATTTATAGTTTTCTCACTGTAGGGGTATGTTGGTCATTTCCGGTCTCTCGGGGGAAAGGTGCATTAAATGCCTCCTGCCTCTGAGGACGCGCGGGCTCTGATGTGTCAGGGCTCGCAGGCGGCCGGCCACTTGGGTGTCGACGCGTGTCCAAAAAGGACGATTCTCTGATGAATTTCCTCATTTGGATGAAATATTCTCTGTTGCAGGGTACGGAGGCGGCCTTTTTCTTCCTTGGGAGAGGATCTTGCCTGATTCTATCACGTGCTCGAGATCCCTCTTGCCGGCCGGGGGCCTTAAGTGATCGGATGCCGGTCTCCTGGCGGACACCGAGGTCGGAAAACGCTCCAGCCAGTCGGTCGCGTCCGGGCGTCTTCTGCTGGACTTCACTGATCATGGCCGGGCCGGACCGGCCACGGCAGGGCTTTGATGTAGCTGTGATCGATGTGGACGGACGTCCCAGACAGGTTTCCGGCCTCGCTTTCGCGGCCGGAATCTCGTGTTCGAAGCCCGCTGAGGTCGGATTCAGGCCGGCCAGGTCGGTCCCGACCTCGGGGTATCTTCTTGCCTTTTCAGGCTTTCTTCCGGCCGGATCCAATGCGCGGTCCGAAACGGTCACAACATACCTCTATTCCCTCGTAATCTTTCTATTTACTGATTTCTCTTGTTTTAGCAAATATGTATTTAAAATGATAAAATAATTCAAAAAATATTTTACAATAAAGAAGAAATAAATTTATTACATCTCTTCTTAAAAATTACTTTATTACTTTAAATATTAATAAACACGGAAAAGACTGAAACTCGTTTCTCTTGATCACGTTATGTGGGTCTTGATCAAGCTGCCGCATAATAAATGCTCAAATTAAATCATGCATTTTCTAGAAATAGTATTTTTAGGTCAGTTATTGTGTAGTCCTACGCCACTCAACTTACCAATCATGCATTTTCGTGAAATATTATTATAATCCGCCGACATAAAGTTGTAGAAGGCACCGAAAATAAGTAAATACCTTGACTCATCCACCAAAATGTATTACGCTGAACAGTAATATGAAAAAAAAAAATATGTAATATATTCCCTCCCTCCCTTATTATCTGTTTCATTTTATCCATTCACCCAAACCAATTTTTATATTTATTAAGGTATTAAAAAATACTTACACCCTTATTTATTGCTCATATTTATTACAAAATGTTGAATACTTCTACTATTTGTTAGGGGCATTGTTGGAAAAATTAGCTAAAATATGCATTGATATTGGTAAAGTAACAATTAAAAAGGACACCATTTTGGATAAAATGAGACAGTTAGTAAGAGACGGAGGGAGTAATACATATTTCATTATTGAATAATAATTTAATAAGTATTATTAATATATTTATTAAAATATAATTAATAAATGAGTAAGTTTTGCATGAAACTGTCTCCTGGTGAGATATTAACATTTTTGAATGAATGAGTATTAATTTGTGGATAAACCATCTCATTATGCGACCGTCTCACATAACTTTTTGCCGTAACAAATATATAGAAAAGAGCAGTTCTAGTGTACCCTCTTGTTCTAAGCTGGCTCTGCCACTCCTTACTGAAGCCAAACACGAAATTAAACAAGAGCGTGCTAGATGAAGAAAGAAGACGTGCTTAAATTCGATGTGTGACCACTTTAATTATTTTCGTTATAATTAAGGACAATAACTTTAAAATGTGGCAGATAGAAAACAAATTAACTTGAAACAATACAAAATCGGCATAATTGGCCCGATTTGGACTGAAAAATTGGGCCTGAATTAATCGGGCTGAATTTGGCCTCACTTTGCACCTTTTAAAAATTATGGTCCTTAAATTGCTAATATGAAATTGAAAAAGTTACGATGTCCTCATTTTTCCAGCTCAAAACATTGCGATCCTTATTTGTTTTACCCCTAAGTTACGTACTGAGAAAAAGTTTTCCATTCTAAACAGAATTTTTCGGGTGGGAGGTTTTAAAAATATTATTCATTTTATTGTCACCTTGACCTAAATTCTAGGTTGCTGAACCTTTAATAAATATAATTATCACAAACACTGATTAAAATATCATGATTTTTTTTTTCATTTTAATTATAGCTAGATCATTTTAAGTACAATCGAAAATATTTAAAATACGAAAACATCAATTTCCATAAATTAAACAGAAAATAGTGCATGCATGGTACACATACGTACACTATAAGAAAATAATGATTTGCCCAAGGAATTAAATTGCCTACAAAAATTTACCAACAAAAAAGTTGGTAGTAAAAATTGCCTACGATTTGCCCACATAATTTTCTAATCATGAAAGCATCTACATTTTTCAACCTAAAACAATTTGTCTACATAATTGATTTGCCTACGGAATAAAATTCATAGGTATAATTAACTACAAGCCATTTGCCTACAAAAATTTACCTACAACACAATTTGTCTACGAAATTTCCGTAGGCAAATTATTGTGTAGGTGGGGAAGGAAAATGCCTATACAATTAGAGATTTTTGTAGGCAATTCGTAGGCAATCCCCCTACGAATTCTTTTGTTGGTAATTCCGTAGCTATATTAAAAATTTCCGTAGGCAATATTAAACTTTCTTGTAGTGGTAGCTTTGGTTAAGAGGAAACTGAGCAACCTCGGCTCCTTAAATTGAATAATACACAATCATAAAAAAATTATTTTATCCATTGAAATACTTCAAATCAAGTCTCACGTTAAAACAAAAAAAAATCAAATGAGTAAACAAAATTGGAATGGAGGTAGTATTAGTTATGCTTCTTAAATTGCCAATATGAAAATTTATTGTTTTTATTTTTATCACCTGAAAAGTTATGATCTTCATTATTTCAATGCAAAAATCGCGATCCTCATTTCTTTCATTCCCTAAACTTGGGGTCATGAAAAAACAATTTTTCCTTCTGTCTCATTGACCTAAAATCTAGGTCGCTGAACCTTTAATATATATTATTATCCCAAACACTAATTAATATTCCGAAAATTGTTTCATTTTAATTATATATAGCTAGATCATTTTAAACACAAGCGAAAACATTTAAAATACAAAACACATCATTTTCCATTAATTAACCAGAAAATAGTGCATGCACGGTACACACATACGTAGTTTATTAAAAAAAAAAAAAAGTAGGTGGACATTTATAGAGCTATCTCGCTCATTGAGTAGTCCTTAAGCGTATTGTTGGTATAACGCATACAATTAATCAAACGTATTGTCGGATGAGCTGGCTATTTCCGTCCCAAACGAGGGAGGAGGAGAAGTACCAGGCGTTGATGTCATGAAAAGCGAACCAACTTCCCGTTGCGGAAGAGATTCCAACTTGAACCTGTTTCGGAAGAACGGTCTTCAAGTCGAACACGTGGCTGACCGTCGAGTTTTCTGATCCGTACGTGGCGACCACGCTTATGGTTCTGGTGGAGGAGACGTAGTTTATGCGCGCGGTCACCTCTTGCCCTACTAGGTGGTCGAACCTCGAGACGTTTTTCGAGACTCTGGAATTGATGTCGATTCCGATGTGTCGGTAGCTTGGGTCCCACGTATTGGAGGCGATATCGAATTCGACAGCAAAGAGAGAGGGAGCAAGGGCCGTGTCAGGATCAAAGAGTCCGAAATTCCCGTTGATCGAATCTGTAAGGGAAATATAATTAAATGAATTAGAGCCCGTTTGGCTAGGCTTATTTGAAATATCTTTTAAGCTCTAACATCCTATAAGTTGTTTTAAATTTTTATAAAATGTAGTTTTGAGTAACTTTTAAGTTGCTAAAGTGTTTGACCAATATAACTTATAAGATTTTTAAGAATTTATAATAAATATTTTTTAAATTTTAATATAAAATAGTTTTTAAAAAATATTTTATATTGGGTAGAGTTGGGTGGGGAGGTGGAGAGGTGGGGCGAGTACGTGGTTGGGGGTGGGGTGGTTAGGAAAATAATTTGGAAAATCCCTACTTATTTTTTTACAGCTTATAAGTTATTATAAGCTTATATTATGATCTTATTAGCTCTCAAACATCTTATTTTGGTCAACACATTGATAATGCGTATAAGCTCTTAAATAGCTTATAAGTTGTTTTAAAGAGCATATAAGCTCAGCCAAACACCCACTTAATTACACACCTTACTCGATTTTTAGAAGAGATGAAATTCTTTCATAACCTATGGGGATGAGAGAGTCGACAGGTGCTATGAAGAAGGCAAGTCCGGCCCCAGGTATGTTGTCGACGGGCGTGATGGTAAACTTTATGGTAGTCTCGAACGTCGCTTGCATTCCTTCGTCCCACAAGGTCACCGGCTGAGCGTACACAAGGCGGCCGATGCTATTTGTCGCGGGCCCACCGAAAGAAGTCATTTTTGTGAGACGAGCGAATGACGAAGATGATGGGACGAACGCATCGCCTTGATAGATTAGCCTGTCAGTGCTTGTGGAGAAGGAATCGAAGGTGAAGGTTTCATCGACGAGCGCGCTATCTCCGTCCCAGACGAGGGAGGAGGAGAAGTACCAGGCATTGATGTCATGAAAAGCCAACCAACTTCCAGTGGCGGAAGAGATTCCAACTTGAACATGTTTCGGAAGAACGGTCTTCAAGTCAAACACGTGGCTGACTGTCGAGTTTTCTGACCCGTACGTGGCGACCACGCTTATGGTTCTGGTGGAGGAGACGTAGTTTATGCGCGCGGTCACCTGTTGCCCTACTACTGTGTAGTTGAGCCTCGAGACGTTTTTTGAGACTCTGGAATTGATGTCTATTCCGATGTGTCGGTAACTAGGGTCCCATGTATTGGAGACGATATCGAATTCGACAGCAAAGAGAGAGGGCGCGAGGCCCGTGTCGGGATCAAAGAGTCCAAAATTCCCGTTGATCGAATCTGTAAGGGAAATATAATTAAATGAGTTAGAGTTCGTTTTACTAAACTTATTTGAAATATTTTATAAGCTCTAACATCTTTTAAATTGTTTTAAAACCTTATAAAATTTATTTTTAAGTAGCTTATTAGTTGCTAAAGTGTTTGATAAATGCAATTTATATTATTTTTTAAATTTTAATTTTAATACAAATTTTCTTCTTCTTTATATTGGGTAGAGTTGGGTGGGGTGGGGTGGGGTGGGGTGGGGTGGGTGGGGGAGAGATGGGGTGGTGGTGGGTGGTTGGGGGTAGGGTCCCAACTTATTTTTTGGTAGAGAAGCAAAATTGCCCTTAAATTTATGAGGCAATTGTTTTTTACCCAATATTTTTTACAAAAAATGTTTATTGCCCAAAAAAGGTTGACAAATATTGATGGTGCTTATAACCTCATAAACAGATTATAAACTATTTTAAAGTGCTTATAAGCTCAGCAGAACACCATCTTAATTATACACCTCTCTAAATTTTTAGATAAGATGAAATTCTTTCAGAACTTGCGGGAATGGGAGAGTCGATGGGTGCGATGAAGAAGGCAAGTCCAGACCCCGGAAAGTAGTTGACGGATGTGATGGTAAACTTTATGGTAGTCTCGAACGTCGCTTGCATTCCTTCATCCCACAAGTGCACCGGCGGGGCGTACACGAGGCGGCCGGTGCTATTTGCCGCGGGATGACCGGAAGAAGTCATTTTTGTGAGACGAGCGAATGAGGAAGAAGATGGGACGAATGCATCGCCTTGGTAGATTAGCTTGTCCTTGCTTGTGGAGAAGGAATCGAAGGTGAAGGTGGTTGGGGTACCTTGAGACACCACCTTGTTCGATAGTACTAGGAGGAAGACGAGCAAAGGTAGTAGGGTTTTTGAGAAAGTGGCCATGGCTAAAGATTGATTAGCTAGGGGTTTCTTTTCTTAATTATTATTGATTGTGTACTATCTATAGTGCTACGTACCTTCCCTATTTATAGTAATAATGATCTAGGCACAATGATAATTTGGGCAACCATGGGTGGAGAGAGAAAATTAATTGGATGCCATAATGAAGAAGACAAATTCTCATATACACCAAGTGCACGGTGCATTTACTGAACTGTTAATCATGTTTATACTATAAAAGTTTATTTCAATTACACTGAAAAGTATGGTTGTATTACACTGTACAGTTTACACTAAAAATCGATTTTCAGTGTAAAATTTTCAGTGTAATTGGAACAGTCTTTTCAGTATAAATAGGATTAATTGTTGAGTAAGTGCGCCGTACACCAAGTGCACCAGAGAGATGCTCAGTGAAGAAATACAATATTCAAATATTAATTTGTGCCTATATCGATCGTGAACGGTGTGGTAAATAAAATAATATATAAATTAATTACGGTATTAGTCAAACACCATAAATGATTTAATACATGATCAGATCTCCTGTTATACATCATCCCCTATTTAATACCTTCTCCCCTATTTATAGTAATAAATGATCGTTTGTCTTGTAGTTTCACCCATCAGCCACTTGTAAAGAATCGTGATATTACAGTATTATACTATTTGTAACACATTTTGTTGTCACTTTCATTTAATCAATGAATAAGTTATTTTGAAGTTAAACCCAAAGTTGATAGTTTGTTTTGGCTATAAAAATTAGGATTAATTTGATCTAATTCAAAATAATTTTGCAACTTACACACTTTTTACATTGTTTTGGATTTGATTCAAGTAATTTAATGAACGAAAATCAAAACAAAAAAGTCGAAAGCGTGTTTATTATAGTATGCAACTTAATACTTTAATAGGACCATATTAAAATGTTATAAAATTACAAGAAAATAAAAACAAAGGAAAACTTTAGGAATAGCAAAAAGATAATATAGTAATTCTTCTGTGAATAAGTTTTTAAAAATAATAAAATAATTTTGGAAGTGTTTTATAACAAACGAGTGATAAATCTATTATATTATTTTTTAAAATCATTTTATCATTTTAAATATAAAAAAATAGGAAAAAAAGCGTAGTGAGAAGATTATCAGTGAAGGAAAAAAGTTGGAGACTGAAATACTTTTCTCTTGATCACGTTGTGAGGGTCTTGGTCAAGCTGCCGCATAATAAATGCTCAAATTAAATCATGCATTTTCTAGAAATAGTATTTTTAGGCCAATCATGCATATTATAATAATCCGCCGACACAATGTTGTAGTAGGCACCGAAAATAAGTAAATACCTTGACTCATCCCCCAAAATGTATTAGGATGAACAGTAATATGAAATAAAACAAAATAACATGTAATATAATACATATTTCATTATTGAATAATAATTTAATAAGTATTATTAATATATTTATTAAATTATAATTAATAAATGAGTAAGTCTTGCATGAAACTATCTCATGGTGAGATGAAGTATGTGTAGGGCATGAAATATTAACTGTCTAAACTGTCTAATTATGCGACCGTCTCACATAATTTATTGCCGTAGTAAATATATAGAAAAACAGCAGTTCTAGTGTACACTTGAGTGCATGCATGCACTTGAATTCTAAAGAAAAATACCCAAGCAAGAACCAGTAATTGATTGACAATTCGTGTTAGCACAAATTTAACAACACACAAGTGTACGTGTGTTGTCGTAGTAAGCAAGTGACCAAGTTAAAATATTGAACCATTGGAAACAAGTGGTTAGCTAAGTCGTTCCTATCGTTGGCATGTCTAATTTTCAATTTTCAAAATGTCTATAGAGTATATGTTTATTTAAATAATTTTCAAGATCAAAATTAAGAAAAATGAGTTCAATATAAAAGATATGATATTTATAAAGCGTAAGGGCTTTTTTTCTTGGGACATAAAGCCATTTAGTTGTATTTTTTACTTTTTTTTTTTTTAATGTAGGTATACCAAATTGGGCGTAAAAAGCCCCATAGTATATAATTAATTAATGAGTAGTTTTTGCGTGAAATGTAAGAGATGGAGTATAAAACTATAAATTGGACATTGTGTATTTAATATTCAGGAAGAAACGTGTTTTCGTTTGTGCTATTTTGTGAACCGTCTCACTCAAAATTCTTGTCTTAATTATATTAATTTTATCTTTCCTTTATATGTAGATGTACATATTGTGAAGAGTCATATGTGAAGTATGTAATCTGCTGTGCGCGTGTTTCAATTGAAAGCTATGTTGTTAAAGTGTTAGCCGTGAAAGTTAGTCAATTTAGAGTATCAGAGGAGTTGGACCAGATGAGGCTTACCAGAGGAGTCTGATCAGAGTAGTCTGGCAGATTAGGTACCAGAGGAGGTCTACCAGAGGAGTCCTATCAGAGGAGTCTGAACCAGACTAGTCTGGTGTAAGTGACCAGAACCAGAGGAGATCAAGTCATCTGATCCAAAGTTCGTTATACGCGGATTACTCCAAATTTAAGCTAGCGCAATGGCGGTTCTAACTGAATCAACTGAAGCGGTTATTGAAGTCGTTAGTCAGCTGGATAACTACCTTACATCTGAGTTTGTTACAACTGAATTGATTTTAGGGTTCATCTCAATCTCTGTATCTATAAAAGGGGGTTTTCTTAGCTGAGAAACTAGTTCATCAATAGTGTAAGCAAGTATTATCGTTGTTGAGTGCAAACACTGTGAGATTGAGAGAATTGTAACTTCCATTTCCTACTTAGTGAAAAGTTATCCTCTCCGATTCCGTGGATGTAGGAGTATTCATCTCCGAACCACGTAATTCTAGTGTTCTTGTTGATTTCAATTTCATTCTTATTCTGTTACCATAATTCCGATTCCCTGATTACAAGTTTTCTTGTGAATCCAAAACGATTAACAGTGGCGCCATCTGTGGGAAGCAATCATGGCTACAACTAAGTTCGACATTGAGAAGTTCACGGGGGAAAACGATTTCAGATTATGGAAGATTAAGTTGAAGGCTCTCCTGGTACACAATGGTTTGTAAGAAGCCTTGTTGCCACCGGATCAGGTGGTTTCTGGAACTAATCCGATGAAGGTGGAGGAGCACAAGAGGAAGGCGCACAGTGCGCTTATCTTGTGTCTTGGGGATAAGTCATTGAGGGAAGTATTGAAGGAGAAAACCGCTCTTGAAGTCTGGAATAAGCTGGAGCAGTTATACCAGCTTTGTGTATCCACCATTTCGTAAACTCGTGTTGGATTACATAATAGGGATGCGCAATATAGGATCCGAAAAACTCACTCCTTATCAGAACACCGTAATCGCCATCTTCTTGCTCGTCACGAAAAAAGTACAATATATCTTCAAGGTAGACTAAGTAGTCCTCCTCCCTCCCCGAGAACATGGAAACAGCTTTGGACGCATACCAAATTATAAACAAGTTTCTTGTTATTCGAGATTCCCCAAATAGTTCCAACATTTGTGACTCCAGGTCCTCCCCTTCTTCTTTAAACCAGGGGTTAAAGGCCCTGTGTATATCCATCATCTTATCTGGAAAGCCGACAACATCTTGCTCTATTCCTTGCAGATCCAGGGAATCTCCGGCAGGAATCTGATCTGAAACATGGGAATCAAGCACATCCTCGAAAGCATGTGCCGCCTCTTTTATATCGGCTTCGAGCTCTTTCTTCGTCTTGCAGTTGACGTTATTCATGAACTCGAGAAGGCTTATTGTCGAAATCACGGCATGGTGTGCAGTTTCGAGGATTTCTCGGTTGGGGGATTCGATTGAAATACGAGGGGAATTTAGAAGGTGGTTAATTGTCCGGCCAAGAGGATGCAGGGCCTCTAAAGCCATCTCTCTATCTAAAAAAAGATTTCAGCTACCTTTTTCCCTGATTGATCATCAGCATGTTAACCAAATTGTGAAGCAACAGTAAGTCATCCCGGATTTCTTTTTTTATTAATTGCTGAAAAGAATCAATAACAGCTGGCCATGACTGAAGTTTCAGAATTTTTTTATTGCAAGTGTTCCTTGATTAGCGTGGAAAATTAATCACCAATTTGACATTTTCTGCTTTGACCATGTGCACACTGCACGGTTCAATATTTATTAACGCTACTTAATTACTGGTTTGAAAAATTGGCGTGAAACCCCTCCGTACTTTAAAAATTGCGCGAAATCGCCTTGTGGTTTATAAATATAGTAAAAGATCCCCTTTTTTTTTTCCTTAAATTTTTTAACCTGTATGACCCGTTATATACTTCAGATGTGTTGACATTCTTTCACAAAACACCAAAACGCAAATTAGGGTTTATCTCCAACTAAAAAATTTAATTACCAAACTTATTTTCCAAACCACCCTCACCCACCCTACCCCTGCCCCCACCCATCTCTACTTCAACATAAAAAATAAAATAAAAATTATTTTATTTTAAAATTAAAATTAAAAAAATATTATTATAAATTCTCAAAGATATTATAAGTTGTATTAGTCAAACACTTTAGCAACTTATAAGTTACTTAAAAATTACATCTTATAAGTTTTTAAAACAACTTACACTACAAGAAAATAATGAATTACCTATAAAAATTTTCCAACAAAAACATTTGTAGTAAGAATTGCCTACGATTTGTCTTCGAAAATTTCTAATTATGAAAGCTTCTACATTTCTCAACCTAAAAACTTGTCCACGGAATTAATTTGCCTACAAAATAAAATCCGTAGGTATAATTACCTACAAGTTATTTGCCTACAATATTTTACCTGCAATACAATTTGCCTACGAAATTTTCATAGGCAATTTTTTTGTAGGTGGGGAAGGAAGATGCCTATACAACTAGAAATTTTTGTAGGCAATTCGTAGGTAATTCCCATTACGATTTTTTTTGTTAGACATTTTGTAGCTATATTGGCAATTTCGGTAGGCAATTTTACGTTTTCTTGTAGTGTTATAAGATGTTCCAAATAAGTCAACCAAGATTTTTTTATATTAATTGCTGGGCCATGACCGAAACTGAAGTAATTCAGAATTTTTTATGACCAATTTGACATTTCATTTCTGCTTCGACCATTCCCCCCATGTGCAGTGGTGCACACTACACATGTCGGGCCAGGGGGTGGGGGCCCTGGGGGCGAGGGCTTCGCCTTTTGCTACAAGTGGTGCACACTGCACGGTTAAATGTTTATTAACGTTATTTATTGTGTGTGAAGACAAACAAATTGATTGCAGTACAGCTATCAAAACGGGCATTGGCAGGGCGGGCCGAAACCCGTAAAGGCCCCATTTTTGGTGGAACGGGTCGAAAATCTAATTGGCCTCCAATCCACCCCAGGATTGGTTTGCCGCGGGTCCAGACGAGCCAGTATCTTTTATTCCCTCAGTCCCAATTTTATTTACCCAAAAGTTCCAAAAAGATTTTTTTTTGTTTATCCATTTTTTAAAATGGCAAAAAGCTAGCACTACCACTTTTTCAAATTCAACTTTAAAAAATCTATTTTATACTAAAAAATACTAATAAACAATTTTTAAAAAGCTACTTTATACTCAATTTCTAAAATAGTAACAAACAATTATTTTCTTAAAAATTGAGCCATTTAGAAATGGATAATTTAAATTGGGACGGATGTAGTAATATTTTAAAAATGGTAGTTTAAAAGTTCTAATATATAAATTTCATCCAAATCAAATATAATCAACTAACACTACAAAAGTAATAATAAAAAAAAATTACATCACAGATAGAGTTGATAATTTTTTTTTATTAATTTGTATTTGGATAAAGGGATTTGGGCTATGGATTTCAAATCCACACCCCAAATTCACTTCTCTTATTTGAGTTAAATATTTGGGCCCGGTTATATACACCTCCATTAATAATAGATACACCTCCACTTATAGTAATCTGCCTATTATACCCCTAAAAGTAAAGAAAAAAACCTAATTCATTTCTTCCTCAAGTTTTTTTTACTTTTCCCCATCCTCCTCTCGTTCTGTGTTAATATGCTTCTTCATATTTGCAAGCAAACTCTGGTCGTACTCAAGCCGCTGCCCCGCCCATACCGCCATCCACCACCCACGAGGCCACGACCTCTTCATCGTTTTTCTCTCGCAGCCCCGGCCCACCGCACTACCGCCCGCCGCTCCCATCTCCCACCGCCCTCCGACGGCCGCCCGCAATCTGCCGCCTGCAACGCGGCTCCCGTCTCCCACTGCCGACTGTCCAGAGCCCACCACAAATTAGGATTATAGTTATTTTGGCCTGAGGTTTCTACAGGATGTGCGAGAACAAAATAGTAATAGGGCTTTTATGGCAACCTAAGCTTGATTTGTTTTCATCCAAAAAAATGGCAAACCGTCAATTAACCAAGGTAAAAGCCATCCCCTCTACTAACCAAATTCTGAAGAAGAACGGTGAAAGGGGGGCTGGGGTGAATGGATCGGTAGGTTATTTTTCTTTAGAATGGGCATATAAGTAATTTAATAAATATATTACAATAAAAATGAATTAAGAGGGGTGTATGTATTAAAGATAGAGGGGTATTTAACCGGGCCCTAAATATTTAGATGGATGGATTTTAGATATTTATCTTTAATCCTAGTTTAAATAAGAGGAATTTCAAATACTTAGCAAAATCATATTATTTGAAATTCATTTATTTTTAAGTTCATTCATTTTTAAATATCTTGATTTCAAATAACCATATCCTAACGCAAACTAAACATATTTTTCTACATATTAAGTGCACCTATAAATATAAAACTTAATATTTCCTTTTCACATTAGTCTTTAAATTTAATGTGACACATTATTTTAAAAAAAATTATTGAAAAATGATTTTTTTTGAAGAATGTATATGAATATAAAATGGTATGTGAAAGTGTTATAATTGAGTGTCAATTCTATTTTAGAGGTATTTAAATATTATGGGACGGACGAAAACGAAAAAGTATGAAATGTATTCTAAAAGGGAGAGAGTATAAAAATTGGAAGTGGGCCGCCCTCCCATGCCCGCCCCACCCAGTCAAAGCTCACAACTTAAGCGGACCAACTTATTTATGCCCACATACATGTGAGATTGATAGAGTAAATAATTCCTTCAAGGGTACGTGGTCACAATGGCAGCCAGCTGCTCTTGGATTCTTTTTAGAAATGTCGATGTAATTTGCACGTTAATTAATTATCATTGAGTAAGTCTAATGTAAACTTTCTATTTCAAATATTCTTATTATATATATACAATATCACTGTTATATATATTTTAAACATTTTAAAAAATACTTGGTTTTAAATAGTAATAATGTATATGCATAACAATAGTATTTGAGAAAATCGAGTATTTCATAGTTAAAAGTTTTTTTAATCTATTTTTATATATAATTTAAGAACAAGACTTTAAAAATTACATTTACTACCCTTAAATAGTTGATTTTGTCATTCAAGAAATGGTACATTGACTACAGGGACGGATCCAGGAAATTGTCCCAAGGAGGGCGAAATGTATAGGGGGTAAAAAAAATTATTTAAAGGGGGGCGAAATGACAAAATTTTATTGATTCAAGACATATATAGAAAAAAATTCTACATATATAATTGACTACAGGACAAAAATGAGAGCGAACATGAAACTTTAAGGAATAATTGGTCCCTAGTACATAAATTCATCTTTTATTCCCATACACTATCAATTGCATTTTGGGTTTATAATAGGTGCATTATCCTTTATCTATACTACATAAAGTTTAGTGTTTACCAAAAATGTCCTTGTACCTTTTAATAGTTGTATATTTGTCACCTTTCTCCCTTCTCCTCTCACACACGGCTATGGAGTTCTTTTCTCTGGCTTTTCCCTCATTTCATACGTCCAATCAACTGTACCAAATTTTTTCAAATTCAAATTGTTGGAGACTGGAGGTAATATTTCATATTTGAATTAGGGTTTTTATTTCTCACAATTAAAACATCCTCTTCGAATTTTTTCACTAGAATTTCACGCAAAGAACACTCTACCGTTTTTATTTGCTTCGTTTTATAGGCAATGAAAGTCATTGTTTCGGTATCATTTAACGGTGAGTGCCGTGTTCTGAAGCTCCCTGAATCGCCCAAATTATCTTTGACTACGTAAGGAATGATTCCAATTACATTTATGTAGTGTGTGGTGCCAAGGTGGCACTAGGATGTGGGTGGTTTATTAGGGCCAGATGTAATAAAGCTAACACGTCCTTTGAAATTTACAATGGGAATTTTGTTCACTCATGCCTTGGAAGGGTTAGTTGCAGCAATAGGAATTGGCTTGGATCCAAGTTAATAAGTGAACTTGTTGAGCACGAGGTTAGATCTAAACCGGACATTAGTGGCAAATCTGTTGTTCATCTGTTAAGAATCAATTATGGTGTCAACATACAATATCACAGTGCGTGGCGTACTGCCCAGTGGGCCAGAGACAAGATATTTGGATCATTTCAAGATTCATACGACAATCTTAGGTGGTATGGCGATGCTGTCAAACGAACTAATCCCGGTAAGAGCAGGAACCTTTTGTTACTTATATGTTTTCACTGTTTACTATAATATGTTTTTGCATATAGTCTTGTGGCAATATATATGATGCACATTCGGCTGTAAACTGATGTATCCTCTCATTGTGTGTGGATTACTGTGTACTGGAATGTATTGAGCCAGTTCTATTTTTATGTTTTTTTTATATAGGAAGTATGTTTGATATTGAAGTTTACCCACTCACAGACTGTTTTCAACGACTATTTGTGGCCTTTGATGCCTGTTTAAAAGGGTTCAAAAGTTGTCGCCCTATGTTGTTCCTTGATGGAACATTCCTCCATGGTCGTGCTAAGGGGATACTACTCACAACAACTGCAAAAGACGGGAACAATGGTAATTTGTTTAACAATTGGTCCTTTGTGTTCACAAGATTGAATAACATTTTTACACATGAATACATTGTTTTAGGGCTTTTCCCAGTTGCTTTTTGGGTTGTATCTGCGGAGAACACGGTCAACTGGAAATGGTTCCTCATTAAACTGCGTGACACCTGCAAACATGAAAAGGAAAATCTTCTACATTTCAGATCGCAATTGTGGGTTGATGTCTGCCTTTCCCCTTATTTTTGATGAACCTCTACACTTCTTCTGCCTCTTCCATCTCTTGACCAATCTTAGGGGTAAATTTGGTGGTGGCATTTGTAAAGCAAAGCGTCACAGATTAGCTGATATTTTTAAAGAATGTGCATATGCTCCCAATGTACAAATATTTGATGAGAAGATTGCTACATTCAAGGAACTTGGGGGTGAAAGCGCAGAAAGATGGTTGTCTATACTGCCAAAAAAGAAGTGGGCCGTTGCACACTCCACTCATATAATAAGGTACAATGAGATGACCTCCAACGCAGCTGAATCACTAAATGCGTGGTTGAAGGAAGCTAGGGGTTACCCCATCACTCTTCTGATTGATCACATTAGATCAGGTTATTACCATATCTTTACTTAAATGATATATGCTCATGTCTACATTCTTTTTTCCACCTCATGCCGGGTGTCTAGTTTTGCATTATACTATCTCTAATTCTGTTGTTTGTATACAGAGGTGGGCAGATGGCACATGGAGAGGAAAGCTGCAAGTGATGATTGGAACACCCTGCTTTGCCCAATTAAGGACTCGATGTGGGAATACGAGCACGACTGCTCCCGATCCTGGAAGGTTGTTCAGAGTAGCAATGAAAAATTTGAAGTCCAGACATCACCATATGTTGTGGTGGACATAACAAACAAGAGTTGTTCCTGCTGTCAATGGCAGATTACTGGATTCCCCTGCTCTCATTCAACCCTTGTTATAACCAAGTATAACTTCCCTTTGTCTGATGTTGTTGATCAATCATTTCTGGTGCTATATGAATGTCACACAACCAATTCCCGAAATGGAGAAATTCGAATTCAAAAGTGTGTCAAGCAACAAGATTCTGCCCCCAGTTCTCAGGAATATGCCGGGACGTCCCAAGAAAAATCGCATCCCATCATATGGGGAACATGGAAAAACTTCCAGTAGGAAAAGACAGGCCGAGTGATATTGAAGCTGTTTTTTACAACTATTTTGATTTTGATTTTTGGCTGAATCCTATTTAGAACATTGATCTATTTACTGTCCAACTCATCTTCAGGCACAGGCAAAACATTAAACATTTTTTTTGCACATTTTTGGGTTATACTACCAGTGATGTGGTAGGTTTGTTGAATATTTTCCAGTAAGTGAATTTAAATGGAAAATTTGGAGAAGCAGAAATGGCTGTTTATATGAAATAGTTTAGAGATGACAGTTTTTTTTGGCTCGTAATTGGAAAATTTTAGATGTATTTTCAAAACACATCTAAATGATACATAAATCCTCCAATAGAACATCCTAATCTTATAATTTCTGATGACAATATCAGACTTTTACACTAAAAAAAGTTGTCCTTAATCACTCCAAGAATGAAAAGGATTACACAAACACTTATGAAATTTCCAAGCAACAAGGTCTTCAGTTGTATTTCATACCGCACATTCTCCACGTTGTTTGGATGTATGGCGTCGTAGCTCTGTTGTTCAGTCTTTACTGGTTCCAAATTTACAGGAACACACCAATGAGAGAACCCGTGCACCTCACAATGGTAGTAGATTTTGTCCGGATTTTCTTTAGTCCTACTAATACGAATCCAAGTGCCTCGACCACACTTCACACAATTTTCCTTTACGTACCTAAAATATGAATCACAATTGTTGATACGGCTGCTGCTTGACATTGTTTTATAGGCTTCCTTTATGGTGAAGATGAGTTTTCTCTACCTATTGTTTCTGAGATTCTTGCCTAGAGTTAAGGTGTGGTATATAAAGGGAAATGTTTGATGTGGTATATAAAGGGAAATTTAGTAGATTATGAAACCAACTTATGATACATGATATATAAAGGGAAATTTTGATGTGGTATATAACGGCTATATCCAATATGTGTGTAACGGTAATATCAGGTAATTCATGAAAAATGTGCAACGGCTAGTATTCAATACACAGTAGTACTTTTAAATGATGAGTGGTATAGAATAATTTTCCTTAGTATATTATTACGAACTAAAGTATACTATGTCCCAAAGTGGTATACTATATTGTACTTTAGTATATTTTCCCTTGTAGTAGTACGACACAGTAATATACCACTTATAAAAAAAATATACTACTACAAGAGCCGTGATAGTTATTTTGGACGGGAACTAATCCCCAAGCAAGTATACTGTTTTCCGAATGTAGGGGCCCCACAATTGTTATTCTTGTAGAGCTACATCTAAAAAACTAAAAAAACTAATTAAATTTTCCTTTTCACCCTATCTTGAACGGACACGTCGCCCAACAGTATGCTTCCCTCCTAAATTTTCCCTCTTGGAAACGAAGCGTCGCTTCAGGAACTTCCAAACAGGAGCTAAGTATATAATATCCACAATACGGTAGAAAAAACCCAAGTATTTCTTCATCCCATTAGAAAAATCTTAACTTATCCCCAAAGCAACTTTTCGATTTAATATACTGTAAGCACCTATCAAAGAATGGAACCCTCGCCGGAGTTGGGTGGCACAACTTTTCCGGCGGAAATTATGGAAGATATAATATCCAGAATACCTCTAGAGCCTCTCACAAGACTCAAAATGGTCAATAAAGGTTGGGATCGTTTAATTTCAAGTAGAAGGTTTGGGGTTTTCAAACATTTTGAAATGATGAATGAGCAAAATCGCATAGGATTTATCCTTCAATCTCAGTTTGGATTCTGCCCTATAAGCTATGAACCTTCAATTCCACCCAATGCTCAGCAGAACCAGCGAATAATTGTCAACCCCAACCCAAATGTGTATTTCCTTGCTTGTTGCAAAGGATTGGTACTACTTTGCAACCAGGAGGACCAGTTCTTCATCTGTAACCTTGTCAATGGTGAAGCCCTTTATCTCCCCCAGGCGAAAATACAATTTCCCGAAGACACCACTTCTGTATCTGCTATATACGGTATGGGGTATGTCCCTGAAAACAATGATTATAAAGTTGTTAGGGTTACTCTGTTTAACTCTGTTGTTTTCAAGGCTTCTGTACACTGTTTCTCAACTTATACAAAAAGATGGAAGTACATTTGTGAGTTTCCATATAATCGGCCTATACAAACCCCTGGTATTTGGTGCGGTGGTTGAATTAACTGGCAAATAACAAGAGATCTTGTTGTATATTGTTTTGCCTCGTTCAATTGCAGGGATGAAACTTTAAAAAATATACCTGTACCTCCTGGAAGACTATGTCTACGAAGCTACGGAGATTTTGGTGCAACTTCTGATGACAAATTGGTTGCCTTTTCTGGAATTGCTGAGTCTTTTGAAGAATATGAGCTGTGGATTCTTCAGGACTACGAAAATCATGAATCGTGGATGAAATTCGAGTTTGATGTTGAATATCCCGTCCCTGAAGATCGTTTTATTGTTGGTATACAACCTTTAAGGATGTTGAGGGCTGATGGAAGCCGGATATTGTTCAGGCTTGAGCCATTTGGACAGTTTGTTGAGTATTGTAGCCATGAAAAACAGTTCTACCGTATCAATGGTCCGGAATGGGAGGAAGACTGCTGCTCTGTATTCCCCTTTGTGCAGAGCATAATTCGTCCTTCAAGGTTGTGATAAACAGACAAAGTTATTTTTGTAGGATAATTATGGCTTTGTCGTATATTAATATTAGGTGATTTTAGAATCCAAATTCCATAGTTTTTATGTTTTGTATTTTGTTTAGTTGCCCAAATGACAGGTGGCTATTTTTGATGTGTATTGATTAAGTCCTAGTTTTTGTCATCAATGTTTTAGAAGTGAAGGTCCTAGCTCCTGGATGATTGATGATGTACCTTCTAACTTTTGTTCATAAATATATTGATCAATTAGCAAATGGAAATGGATGACCTATATTACATCTTTATTATACATTTCTTATATTCTTAGTGTACTATTGTTTCGTATACTATCAGTGTAGAGTTACCCATATAGTTGTACCATTGTTATTTTGTAATATCCAAACATGGATTTATATATGTACTGTTTTTTGTAGTATACTTTCCTTCTTTCTCAGTATAGAAGTACACTTATATGTGTACTATTTGTTATTAGTATAGTGACCTGACTACATCCTCAGTATAGAGGTGCATATATACATGTACTATTGTTAAATAGTATAGTTAACTTACAACTTTCAGTATGCATAGGTGAATAAATATATGTACTACGGTTGATTATATAATATTGAATAGTATATTCAGATCCCTGCAAAAAAACCTTCTAAAGAACTGCAGATCATGTTCCAGAGAAAGAAGAAGTTCATTTTTTTTTATGACAATAAGGTACTAAGCAAAATACTTCCACAAAAAATACATGTTCAATATTCCATTCTTTCAAATTTGGAAATTACAAAACAGTACTGCCCCTAGAAAAAATCATCAGACTTTCCCCCAGTTTGCTACATCAAAAGGTTTCCATCTTACTAAATCCAAAAATCAAACAACAAGTTCATAATTAATTCTACAAGTTCTCCATCAACAATTCTTATACAATCACTCCACAACCCTTACAAGGTACTGACTTGATGCGACTACACTAGCTTTCTACTAGTAGCTACCCCGCAAGAGAACGGGTTCACTGTAGCATGGGCAAGTATAGGGACCAAGTATTATCGAAACCAAGGGATGGTATGTATGCGAATAGATCCCTGAAGATCTACGCGTCGTAGTTAATATGAGTGTGATGTTTTTGGGTTTTTGAAAAATTAATAAAAGACTAAAATAGACTAATTAACTAAAGAATGAAAAAGAACAAATTCACTACGGGTTGTTTTCTAATAAGAGATGGTGATGCTTAGGATAGGAATCCCTACGTATACTAACGGAGCAGGTACATAATCAAGTAATCGTGACAAACAAGAATTAACCTAAGTAAAAGATCGTAGAATGAAAGCTCAAGATTTCTCACCCTAATACTTTATCCTAGCAATCGACTTCACTAATCCACTAACAAGTTAATGAATTGTGCTTAATTAATGAGACCCTAATTTAACTAAGGTGATGCGGTCGTCCTCCTTCGCTAAACCGGTAGATGAATTAACCTTTCCTAAACCCTCTCGTTAAGACTACTAATTGTTATTGAGTGATGCGGTCGTCCTCTCTCTAACACTTTCGTACTAAAGTCAAAGGTAAAGTTCAGATTAATTATAAGAATTCATTAACTAAGAGAATTAAAACTAACGTCACGAATTACCCTAATTACGTACCCACATTCTACTTCTACGAGTTCATCCTAACCCAAGCATGCAAGGGTTTTAGCCGGACATGGTTTTAACAAAAATAAAAGCAATAAAAGAAACGACGAACATAAACATGATGAATTGAATAAAGAAAATAGTAAACATAAACTAGGGTTTAAAAAGAAAATAGATACGAAGAACTGAAATTGAATTAACTAACACGAAATTAAAAGCGTTTAAAGTAACAAACTAAAAAGAAACTAAGAATTCGAATGTAAAACCTCAACAAAACGTAAAATAAAGCTTGCTCTCCTTCTTCCTCTCCAAAAACTAAGTCTAAAATTGATTTCTAAAGTTCGGGGCTCGATGTTTTCAAAACGTATTTGGAAGAGGTATATATAGGCACCGGGTCGAAACGGGAGTTAATGGGCCGAAAATACGCATCCGGAGGCAAAAGTATATGGGCGCTCGAGCAAAATGCTCGAGCGGTCCCGCTCGAGCTGTGTAGCTCGAATGACGCATTCGCTCGAGCGGTCGCGCTCGAGCTGCTCGAGCGCTGAAATGACTCTGTATGTTTTTGGGCGCTCGAGCTGCTCGAGCGCAAGAATGGTTCTGTATGTTTTAAGCGCTCGAGTAAGGCGCTCGAGCGGTGGCGCTCGAGCTATGCGCTCGAGTGCTCTCTAATCCTTCCAAATGATACTTTTCCTCGTCCGCACTAATACCAATCGTATTTCTTCAATATCTTCTCATCCGGGCATCCGTTTGAGTCGATTCAAAGTCCTACGAACTCCTCTTTTCATCCTCTATTCACCTATGTGCATCAAAGAGACAAATTTATCAATGTATAGAAATGATGCTCATTTGACTCTAAGCACTATTCGAAAACACTCAAAACATGAGTAATTTGGGCACCAAAACATAACAATTTCACGCCTAATCAACCCCCCCAAACTTACCATGTTGCTTGTCCTCAAGCAACGAAATAATAAGTCAAGTGAAATTGTTAGGAATGAATCAAGAATCAAATCATGCAAGTAATTGAACTCGAGTTTCAAAGATCAATCACCCGTATACTCACTCACTTTCTTTTATCGTACTCATGCAATAATAACAAGAAACACCAAGATCAAGCATGGACGTGCACTCAACGATGTGTTTCACTCCCTCACAAGTGTATAACAGTGTTTAAGGGACTCACTCAATCAATCAATCACACATATTGGCAGCCATAGGCTTGTAAATGCTCTCAACTTCGACCATACTCTAGAAATCCATGCCGAATCAAAAAGGACTTTTCTCAAGGTTGTAATGTAGGCTCTTTGGACGGGTGGGATAACAATATGGGGTAAGTGACTCAAGTGAATGGAGAATAGAAAAATCAACTTTGGCACTTTGAGATTAGGAGCAGAATCACTTCAACATTTGCAATCAATACACTTTAATTCCACTACTCTCAACACTTCAATTTTTTTTTTCTTTCTCACTCTTTCACCTTTTTTTCAATCACTTTTTTTTCTTTTTCGCACAAACACATGAGCTCATTTTTTCTTTTGCTCATTCTCAAATTTTTCTTTTTGTTCTTTTTCCCACAACTCAAATCTCATTCACACCCTTCTTCTCATATTCACTCAACAAACAACCTTTTCCTTTTTCAACTCAATTCACTCCCTTCACATTCACACTTTCCTATTCTCCACTCAAATTTGGACAAAAAGGCTTAGGAATTAGAATAGTGTTCATATGTGCTAGCAAATAAAATAGGCTCTAGGCTCAAAGGGGCTAACAAGGGATCAATGTCATTGGTAAGGAAAATTCTGGCTAAGTGACTCAATTAAATCAAAGATGGCCTAAGATCACATTCGGCATATCAAACTAGACACAATCAAGAAGCAAGAGCACACACAAGTTCTAGCATCCTCTAAGGTGACGATCCACTCACAAACGAAGAGATTAAATCATGCATTTAAATCTCGTAAGGCTCAACTCTCACGGCTTTCACATCCATGCTAGTCCTAGTGCATTCTCACAATCATCACACAAGTACTCAAAAGAAAAAAATTCACAAGCATACAAGTTCTTTCTCAAATCAACTCTAACTCAAACACTCACACAAGAAAACTCCTAACTCAGCCTCACAATTCACCCTACTCATCAAATCATACTCAAAGATAGCAATCAACAAGCATAAGGTGATTGATAGGCATAAAATGTTGAGTAACAAAACAAATTAATAATAGCCCAAGGAGCTTCTCAAGGCACCAAATAACTAACTCAACTCAAAGATAAGGGCGTGCATGCATGTGCAATGTAATCATAAAAAGAAACTCCACCCCCCCAAACTTCGACCTTGCTAGAGGTCTAAGTTTGGGGTTGTGGGTTACCTCAACCAAACAATTCAGTTTCTCTCAATAGCTTTGCACACTCCCTTGTCTCAAGTTGGTTCCTTCAATCTCCACTTCTTTGGTTCCTTTACTCCTTTAGAGACAAGCCTACAAAATAAAGCTCTCGAGTACGAGGTTAGACATACGACTCTAAACACCCTCTAATAATAAAAAAAAAAAAACACTCAAAATAAATAAAAGCAAATAAAAATGGGTTGCCTCCCATTCAGCGCTATTTTTAAGGTCCTCATGCCGGACCGTGCTCAAAGGAGCTTATGGGACATCATACTCAAATTTACCTCCCTTACTCTCATAAGAGTGGTGTTTGAACTTCTTTCCTTGATGCCCCACCATCATGAGCCCTTTTGCTTTCTTCCCATCCCCAAGTGTTATGGGTCTCAACTCCTTCTTGCCTCTATCTGGAGGAGTCTTACTAAACAATTTTTTGAGTTTGGACTTTTTCTTCTTAACTCCTCCTTTTCCCTCTAGCTGGACCACGTCCACTTTCTTCACCTCTTCATCCTTCAACGTCTTCACTTTATCCCTATCAAAATAATCACGATCATAACGCTCATGGGTTAAATAATCAAGTGAAGGACTAACAAAATCATGAGTATGAGAAGGATTAGGGATAGAGGGTGTGTCTTCAACACGAGGATCAATTGCATCCATGCAATACAAGCTCTCATCCTCCTTCGGGTGCTTCATGGCTTCATATAGGGAGATCTTCACTTCTTGATCATCAACCTTCAACGTGATCTTCCCATTCGCCACGTCTAGCACCATCCCCGCCGTAGCTAAGAACGGTCTTCCCAAAATCAGGGGCACGTGCTCATCTTCCTCCATTTCTAACACTACAAAGTCGGCTGGAAAGATGTGATCTCCAACTCTCACTAGAACGTCTTCAACCACACCTTGAGGTCGAGTAATAGACCGATCGGCAAGTTGAAGCGTCATCATTGTGGGTTGAAGTTCAACACCTTCCAACTTCTTGAAAAGCGACAACGGCATGAGATTGATGCTCGCCCCAAGGTCGCACAACGCTCCCTTCTTGATCCCGTTCCCAATATCACATAGAATGGTGAAGCTCCCGGGATCTTTCAGCTTTGGTGGAAGCGCCTTGTGCACTAATGCACTCACCTCGTGGTTCAGCTGCACCAACTTCGGCTCATCCACTCGCCGCCTTTTCGCAATCAAGTCCTTCAGAAACTTCGCATAATGCGGCATCTGTTCCAAAGCATCATAAAAAGGAATATTAATATGCAATTGTTTAAAAACATCAAGGAACTTAGCGAATTTCTCATCGAGCTTCTTTTTCATGAAGCGCTGTGGATATGGGACAGGTATCACAGATTTGGGTACCCCCCACTCATCTCTTTCTGTTTCTTTCACTTTCTCCCTTGCTTCCTTTGCCTTTTTCCACTTAGGAACTCTCTCAACCTCCTCACTGCCTTTGCCCTTCTGGGACTCATCCATATCTTCATGCTTCTCAATCCCTTTACTTTCAACCCCCTTCTCAACTTGGGGCGTCTCAGAATCAGCAGGCATCTGAGGACCTTCATAATTGGTTCCACTTCTTAGCTGGATCGCCTTGCACTGCTCTTTCGGATTCCCTTCCGGCATTCTATTCACTGATTTTGCAATCTGGCTCATCTGGAGCTCTAAAGAAGTGAACCTTCGATTGTTCTCTTGTTGAGTTCTAGTCCACTCAACGTTCATCTTCTGGAGCTCTTGATCACGTTGATCACCCTTCTTGTGCAACTCCTTCACATCGTACTCCAAGGATGACAATCTCTTGCTCCCTTCCTCCACCTTCTGAAGGATCGCTCTCAACATCTCCTCGGTTGATGCACCGCCTTCTCCACCAGGAGGTTTAGACCCCGGATCAACACCTGCAGGAACAGTAACACCAGCTTTTGGGTTAGCATAAGAAAAATTATCATTCCTCCTCCATGTGTTTTGAGGAGGCTGCTGGCTTCCTTGAACTCCTTGTGTGTTCCTCCATTGATTTTGAAGTGGCTGAGGGCCTGGAGGCACAAATGGTTGGCCATAAGAAGGCCTTCCATACTGATTTCCACCTTGGTAGCCATTCTGATTGTAATATGGACCTCCCATGTAATTGGCTACCTCTTGCTGTCCACTGGGTTGGTCTACTCTCTCATTCTCCACTGCATGCTCTCCACCCAAACTCTTCCCCAACTCGAGGTTGTTGATCTTCTCCATCATGGCCATCAGCAGCCTTCTCGTTCCTTCTCCCTCTTCAACCTGATGCACTCTTTGCAAATCTGCATCCACACCCCAAGCACCGGCATTCGTGACAATGTTGTCAACGATCTCTCTGCACCTCTCTATGCCTTGATTCAGGAATGCTCCACCCGCACAGGCGTCTAAATGGGCTTGACCATCCTTGCTGGCACCACTATAGAAGAATGCCATAATGTCCCCCTCATTGTACCCGTGCTGCGGGCACTCTATAAGCATGTTCGAGTATCTCTCCCACGCTTGGCGTAAATCCTCTCCAGCCTTCTGGCGAAAGGCCGAGATCTCAATTCTAGCCTTTATTGTCCTTGATGGAGGGTAGAATCGCTCGAGGAACAGACGCTCGAGCTCGGCCCAAGTGGTAATACCTCCCCGCGGGAGCGTATTATCGTACCACTCCTTGGCTATTCCCGTCAGTAAGAATGGGAACAGCCTAAGCCTCTTGGCATCTTCAGACATGCCATTGTAATTGAATGTTGAGGCTATCATGAGAAAGCTCCTCAAGTGTGTATGAGGATTCTCCTTCCCGATCACCCCTTTGAACTGATTCTCGGTCAGCAGCTTTAAAATCCCCGGTGATATCGAGAAGTTGTTCGCCTCAACAGGAGGCAAAGCCACTCCATCATAGTACCGCTGTGGCTGCGCTGCAAACCTCCCTCTAATCGCCATATTATGATCTACGTTCATAGGAACGTGTTGAGGATTAGCAGCAGGTACTGGTACTTGTTGGGGTGGGTGTGGGTAAATAGGTGGTTGGTTGTAGATTGGTGGTGGATGGTATGGGTATGGTGGGTAAGGATAAGGTGGATATGGGTAATGTTGGTATACTGGGTTGTTAAAAGGGTTATTTGGGTTTTGTGGGTAAGCAGGGTTTTGGTTATGAGGATTATGGACAAGGTTCTGAGCTGGGTTCCCTACGTTTTGTGTAACCGGGTTTAGGCTCTGGCTATCCCCTAATGGAATTTGATTCTGGCTACCACTAACCCCAGTGCCTTCAACTCGGTCTACTGCTTGATTGAAATCATTGGCAGCACCGTCCAACTCATTATTGATGTCCATTGGTTCCTTCCCTAAGTCGGCAGCGTCCATCCTTCTCAAGAAGGCTCGGTTCCTTCTGGCTATTGTCCCAGGGTCTGCAGGTAATCTCTCTTCACTCGTATTCCCTTGTGAGCGTGTTCTCATAAACCTGACACACTAGCAGAAGGATCAAAACGCAACTGCCGAATACTAAAAAGAACAATAAAAAATAAAAAAACAGAAAATAAGCACCCACTACTAACTACTAAGCTATCGACAAGTCCTATTCAAACATACAACGCCATCCCCGGCAACGGCGCCATTGACTTGATGCGACTACACTAGCTTTCTACTAGTAGCTACCCCGCAAGAGAACGGGTTCACTGTAGCATGGGCAAGTATAGGGACCAAGTATTATCGAACCCAAGGGATGGTATGTATGCGAATAGATCCCTGAAGATCTACGCGTCGTAGTTAATATGAGTGTGATGTTTTTGGGTTTTTGAAAAATTAATTAAAAGACTAAAATAGACTAATTAACTAAAGAATGAAAAAGAACAAATTCACTACGGGTTGTTTTCTAATAAGAGATGGTGATGCTTAGGATAGGAATCCCTACGTATACTAACGGAGCAGGTACATAATCAAAGTAATCGTGACAAACAAGAATTAACCTAAGTAAAAGATCGTAGAATGAAAGCTCAAGATTTCTCACCCTAATACTTTATCCTAGCAATCGACTTCACTAATCCACTAACAAGTTAATGAATTGTGCTTAATTAATGAGACCCTAATTTAACTAAGGTGATGCGGTCGTCCTCCTTCGCTAAACCGGTAGATGAATTAACCTTTCCTAAACCCTCTCGTTAAGACTACTAATTGTTATTGAGTGATGCGGTCGTCCTCTCTCTAACACTTTCGTACTAAAGTCAAAGGTAAAGTTCAGATTAATTATAAGAATTCATTAACTAAGAGAATTAAAACTAACGTCACGAATTACCCTAATTACGTACCCACATCCTACTTCTACGAGTTCATCCTAACCCAAGCATGCAAGGGTTTTAGCCGGACATGGTTTTAACAAAAATAAAAGCAATAAAAGAAACGACGAACATAAACATGATGAATTGAATAAAGAAAATAGTAAACATAAACTAGGGTTTAAAAAGAAAATAGATACGAAGAACTGAAATTGAATTAACTAACACGAAATTAAAAGCGTTTAAAGTAACGAACTAAAAAGAAACTAAGAATTCGAATGTAAAACCTCAACAAAACGTAAAATAAAGCTTGCTCTCCTTCTTCCTCTCCAAAAACTAAGTCTAAAATTGATTTCTAAAGTTCGGGGCTCGATGTTTTCAAAACGTATTTGGAAGAGGTATATATAGGCACCGGGTCGAAACGGGAGTTAATGGGCCGAAAATACGCATCCGGAGGCAAAAGTATATGGGCGCTCGAGCAAAACGCTCGAGCGGTCCCGCTCGAGCTGTGTAGCTCGAATGACGCATTCGCTCGAGCGGTCGCGCTCGAGCTGCTCGAGCGCTGAAATGACTCTGTATGTTTTTGGGCGCTCGAGCGATTCGCTCGAGCGGTGGCGCTCGAGCTGCTCGAGCGCAAGAATGGTTCTGTATGTTTTAAGCGCTCGAGTAAGGCGCTCGAGCGGTGGCGCTCGAGCTATGCGCTCGAGTGCTCTCTAATCCTTCCAAATGATACTTTTCCTCGTCCGCACTAATACCAATCGTATTTCTTCAATATCTTCTCATCCGGGCATCCGTTTGAGTCGATTCAAAGTCCTACGAACTCCTCTTTTCGTCCTCTATTCACCTATGTGCATCAAAGAGACAAATTTATCAATGTATAGAAATGATGCTCATTTGACTCTAAGCACTATTCGAAAACACTCAAAACATGAGTAATTTGGGCACCAAAACATAACAATTTCACGCCTAATCAGGTACCCACATCTATATTATCAGGATCCATAAAACATTCCACCATCCGCTTCCTCAAATCACCTGCTACACTTTGACTCATCTCTTTCTTTGTGCATATTTTTCCAGTCATCTCATTCTCGATGTTGTAGCACACTATAATCCCACAATCCAACGAGTCTGGCTGTTGCTGGATACATGGCACTGCAAATGGAGCTAAATCTTTTGTTTCAAGCAATAAGTGATTAGTCCCACTGCTTTTGTACATTGATTTCAAAAAATCGACAACATAGTTAACCTGAAAATCATGAATAAGCTGCATAAGAAATATAACATAGAAGTCTATCGATTTTCTCTATAACATTATTTAATTTTGTATCTCACCACACACACGCATCTCTCCAAATGCGCATCCTTCACCCCTTCCCTTCTTGTTGAGATTGAATTAAAAAAACTCCATTTGCATGTAGACAGATCCATTTTCAGCAAAGTCCAATGATCACCAGACTGTTCGAATTTCAAATCCCCTGTTAACATTGGAAATAAAAGTACGTCCTTCGAACCAATCTTCTCTAGACGGTTGTCAACCATAGCTTTCAAACCTCGACTTGGTGGCCCCTTATTCACTGAAATGAAGTCTTGGGTGGAAGGGGCAAAAAAAAAAAAAAAAAAAAAACATCTTAATACATAATCCTAAACATCACAATTTTAAAGTTGCTTACTTACCCAACATTTGGACGAAAATATAACAAATCGACTGGTGTCCATAATCTTTGAGTACTTGATATGTAATAGTTTTCCCAAGAGTCAATAACCTAAAAGGTTAGGAAACAATAACTTATTTTTGCATAAACATATAGACAAATAAATTGTGCAAGTGTTGATATGATTAACTACAGAAAGATTTAATTTAGTTTTCATTCTTTATCTTATGAATTACCCCATTCGAAATACATTGATGTTGTAGAATCATAAATATATCCCTCAACAGCACCACAGCCATTGCATCGGGTGAATTCCAAGCAATAAACCTGCATAACGAAAAGGATCTGTTAAAAAACATCCTGCCCAGATTTAATACTGGTTAAAAAATAAATAGACTGGTTTCTTCACAATTTTATTAAATGCAGTTCAAAATAATAAAAAATAAAAACAATACCAAAAGACCAAAACAAAGTAACTAGTGTATTTACCTATCACCACCCTCCTTCCAACATTCATGTATTGTATTCCTCAACTCTTTTGAAGTTTTTCTAACTGCAATGCATTTACTATTCAGCTTCATTACTGGAAATCGACGTCCAGATTCGTCTTTTGACACAATCTCCTCGCTGTCAATCTGTGGCGATATATCAATTGGTCGCCTGTCCTCTCTCATTGTACGGGTCTTTACACCCCTTGTTATTGTACTTGGTTGAAATATGCGCTTACTCTTCTTTTTTTAACTGCAGGAGTATGTTCTATCTCCTGATTTTCTCCTTCCTTGTAATTATCAAGAGCTTCAAGAATTTCAACTGTCTTTGCCAGATTTGCGTTCTCCCGTTCAAGTTGTTCCTTCTCCTTTGCAACTCGTTGTTTATCCTTCCTCTCCATCAGTAGTTGGGCATGCATGTCTAGAACTTGAATAGTCCTAGAATCTGCCATCACCTGAGTTACCGATGGATTACACAATACATGGAGTTTTGTATTGGTATAATCCAATTCTTTCTTCAACTTTTCCATTTCCTCCTTGTGATCAGAAAGCATAACTAAGCAACGCTCCGAAAAATCTTCATTCAACCTCAATATCTCATTCTGGTTATCAACCAATGACCTCTTACATATCGACAACTCAGCCAGCAAACTACCATTCTCTGTTTTTAATTCCTTCACCTCAGTCTCTAGTCTTATATTCTCCTTTCTCAATTCTTCCATATCAGCCTCTATTGTCTTTTCATTTGCTCTATCATGCTCATCATTTAGAATTGATCTAACAATATCCATCACACCATCATATGCATCATTTTCCTTTGGATTTTCAATTGTCAATCCGATACTAAAAGAGGGAGGATCAAGTGCTGTGCACTTTATCCTCAAATTAGTCGTTGTGCCTTCCACTGTCTTTGCACTACCGGGGTCATCTATTGTTGAAATCCTCTTGACTGGAGATTCAAGTGATGATTTGTGATGATCCTGTTCTCCCATTCTTGAACCTTCACATGCAGTCTCATCATTCTTCCCTCGCGTACCAATTAGATAAGTGTTGCAGACCATAAAATCATCATTTGTATCAATGCCCCTTTCCCTCTTCCCTTCAAATAATCCATCACTAAAAGCACTATCATCATCCTCTCTAGCATTCCTGTCCTCATCCTCTCTCATCCAGGAATCTTTGACACTCTAAAAAACACCCTTCTCATGTGTACTTGCCTTCAGTATTTCCTTTCCAATCTGTAGAACATATTGGTTAATAAAGTAGGGAATATTATGCAAAAGAAGGAAAATTTATGACAAGGGATTTTATAATCATATAACCTTAACAGGCTTTAACTCGTGTAGATTGATCCGTTCTAGCTTCTCATTCAACAACGAAAGGCCCCATTTCAGTATACGTGGAAAGACACCAGGATTCGTTGGAGAAACCAACTTTGTATGCTCACACAACCAAAACTGTTATTTATAATGACAAGCAAAGGCTATTAATCAAAGAATGAGATTATTAGGTAATAATATTGAGTAATAGGTTTGAATATATCATTACCGGTAAAAGAGATACACAACCACCGATCTTCATATTCCTGCTTGTTTTAAGCTGTTCCAATAAAACCTTCACAACAACATCACACCAATCGTATTGTCTGATCTCCTCTATTTTTTCCAGATAACAACAGTAATGCCAAGGTATTGAAGAATTCCTCCCTGGTGAAAGCAAGGCCACCATCAAGTACAAATGCAAAAGATGCGAAATATCACTCGATGAATGCTCACCGTTTGTCCTCAAGGTTGCTTTCAATTTATCAAAACCCTTTTTCTAGGACATTACTTCCCTACATCCTGGACGAGTGATCTCCTCTCTAAAACAACGGTGAACCCAAGGTAGGTCAAGATAATCATTTGATCGTAGAGGTAGTTTTCGAGATCCACATGTTACACCCAATATGAGCTGAACATCCCTGCAACTCAGCTCCAATCTACCGCTACCCAGCCAGAAAGTTGAACTACGTTCATCGAAAGTCAACATAACACTCTTGATATCCTCCTCGTGATTTTGCCACATTCTTTTATATCTTTTGTACTCTACATCAAGCAGAGCTTTAAACAATAACCAAAAAGGTGTTCTTTTAATCCTAGATATATGCTCCTCGTTGAACGAAACACCCTGTAGCTCTTTGACAACAGTTACAAGATTGCATCTAAAATATACATTTTCATCATCCGCCAACGTAAAATCTACAAAATTTAACAAATTTGTTAACTATGTACTTTGCAATACATCAATTAGATTTCAAAGTATAGTGTATGTAAACTAACCGAAATTATTCTTTGGACCGAATTCCTCGTCACTTGAATCAGAACTTGAAGATAAAATATCATCTAACAGGCCAAGCCCTGATCCACTTTTTCTCCCTTTGACATTTGACCTTTCACACTTCTTCCTCTTAAAATTTTTCTTTTCTTTTGAGTCATCACCTTTTCAATGCATTTTTTGTTGTTGAAGGAGTTAAACTGCTTGAAGAATAAAAACTAAAAGTATAGACTTAAATGCATCTACTTACTAGAATCAGATGATGAAGTATCATATTCTGCCTCCATCTTTCCTATAAATCAAACAAATTTAAAATTTCAAAACAAAGTTTAAATCCATAATGTTTTCCAAAAAAGTTATTTTTCAAAGAAGAGCAAGCTTCTAACCTTTTCCTTTCCTTTGTCTGTAATCATTCTTTTGTTTGTAGTCATCATATTCAGTTTTTGAACTCTTACCTAAACATTGATGTACAAGATCATTTTATTAACCCTAAACTACTATAGAACATTATATTAAAGATGTTGAAAATAATACAATATTTAAAAAGGACAAAAGCAGAATAGTATAGCGAAGTAGTATACTATAGTAACAGGTGTAGTACACGTCCCAACAAACAATTATATACGTAGTATAAAACTATTAATGTTAGTACATATTTTCTGTCATTAGTATAAATACTACTCCATCAAAAGTATACAAATTGAAACCTGATTTTTGTTTGGCTCGTTTTTTGTTCTTCAACCTCTTCTGGGGTGGCATTCTCTCATCTTCAGACCGAGAATCTTCTTTACTCGAATTCCTCAACCTTGTTTTACCCATTATCTAATGCAGAGAAGGTTCTTACAGAATCTCAAAATAATTAATTTTAAGAACATTTATTCCGAAAAAATAATACAAAAAAATGAATGTAGGACATAACAAAATACCTTTCGGTGAAGGTATTTTCCCAATTTCAAAAGCTTGCTCTGCGTGAAAAGATGGAGCATTTTTTTAGAAATCATTAGAAAAGGGGGAAGAGATCGAAATGGTTATTCTGTATAAGGACCCAAAAAAATCTATCCACAAAAAAAAATTTCTTACCGGTGCCGAAATCTTACAAGAAGCCGCCGTTGATAATTTACAGAGAAGCCGCCAGTGAGGAAGAGAGAAAAAGCTGAGAGAAAAAATGGAGAGAGAGAATGTGTAGATGAAACGTTTAATCGAGAGAGAGGAAGAGAGAAAATGCTTCTTATTGCTCACTATTCATGGTTCACTGTTCACGTCATCTCCAAAGGTCACTTCCGCCGCAGTGTAAGAACTACATTAAATGCTGCAGAGATCAAAAATTTGGAGAAGCTACATTGTATTGCTTAAAAACTAAAAATCTAATTACTAGTTCTAGGGATTAAGTTACACTATAATGTACCCATGTGTAACCCCCCAAACTTTAATTGCAGGGTGAGGACCTAATTTTTTTTTTCAAATGTAAAAGATTGGGTATTTGAAACAAATATTTTTATCTTTTCATAAACAAACGAACTTACAAAATTTTTGGTAACCTTCCCATCTGTATTTGTGGCCGACAGTTTTTCACCCACTCTCAGCCATTCCAATGCTCATTAATAAATTAATGCAACTGGAAACATTAATTTGTTATTTACGCTCTCGAATTCACAAATAAGTTAATTGTCATCATATTTTTTCAAATTAAACATCCCATTAGTCCATTTCCAATTTGCATATATCATGCTAAAGATTTATTCTATTTTTGTGAGACATAATTTTGTTTTAGAAAAAGAGATGACTAGGAAGGCTTTCTTTCTTGTGGATGATCTGAAGATCAAAATAGAGCAACTTCTAAAACGTGGTGATAATTCGGTTAGTTCCCAGTGTCGAGAAATCTTACAACTTGTATACAAGCAAGTGGACTTTTTTGAAGAATCTGCCAAAGATACTCTTCTCACCGATTTAAATGAAGCAATGTGTTTGGAAGTTTATGAATTACGAGGCATTGTAGCTCAGATTGCTTCCGTTAAATTCCCCGAAGAAGAAGATGATGACGAAGAAGAAGAAGATGGCGATGATGATGATGACAAAAAAGATGACAATGGTGATGACGATGATGTCGAAAAGGAAGAAGACGAAGAAGAAGATGATGATGATGTCGAAAAGGAAGAAGAAGAAGAAGATGATGACGATGGTGTCAAATAGAAAGAAGAAGAAGAAGAAGAAAAAGATGATGATGATGATGGGTTTCAATTGTCCATAGAGGAGGTGGAGAATCTAAAGAAAAGCATTCATTCCTTCATCCCTCGGCTGAAGATGGAGGAGCAAAGGCACGATGGATTATACAACTCCTTTCCAGAAGAAGAAGAAAAAGAAGAAGATCGTGAAATTATTTCATCAAAGATGATAGGAGTGTGTGATGTGTACGAGGAACTCAAAGATAAACTAGTGAGTTACCAAGTTACTTCACTCGTTGTTATGCCAGGCATTGGTAAAACTGCTCTAGCTAACAAAATTTTCCACGATCCAACAGTGGTGAAATGTTTCGACCATCGCTTGTGGCTTCGGGTAGGAAAAAAATGGGGAGTGAAAGATATCCCATGACACATTCTTGTGGAGATCGATCACGATAGTATGCTAAAGCTTCCGGAAGGAGATGTGGAAGCAGTTCATGAGTACTTGAAGGAGATTTTGAAGGGTGAGAGTTACCTCATTGTCTTTGATGGTGTGTGGGACAGATACATTACCCATCTCTGGCATCCTTTTTATCGATAGAATTGCACGAACTGGACCATCCTTTTCTTCACTCAGAAAGTGAAAGCCGAATTTTGCTTACGAGTAGGCTGCAACAGCTACATAAAGATTCTACTGGTCTTGTTAGTATTGATTGCGTTATTACAACGCGGTTATTGAACAAAGAAGAAAATTGAGATCTATTTCGTGACAAAGTATTTTGTAAATGCTCATTAAGTCCTCATGAAATTGAGAAAGCTGGAAAGAAGATTTCTGAGAACTGTGAAGGTCTTCCCCTCACGATTCTTACGGCTGCTCGCCTAATTTCCGAAGAGGAGAGTACCCTAGAGTATTGGAACGAGGTTGCAGCAAAAAAAAAAATCATAAACTTTTCCTGGACTCGTACGATGAATTATCAGAGGTACTACTTCCAAGCTACACCTACTTACCTCCACTTCTACAAATGTGCTTTCTTTTCATAGGTTTCTTTCCTCAAAATTACGAGATACCACGATCTAAGCTCATAAATCTATGGGTTGTCGATAGATTTCTTGAATTAAAGATAAACATAAATTCAGATTATGATGTTATTAATTTTTTGGAGGAACTTGTTACCAATAGTGTTGTTAGAGTGTACAAACAGAGCACTTTTAATGCGTCCCACACTGTCAAAAACTTGCGGTCTCCATTCTTCACTGTGGCACTTGTCTAAATTAAAAGCTACGGAGACCAAGTTTGCACTTGTCTTAAGTAGTCTCAATGATTGTCTAGGAGATGATATGGAAGGTCATCACCGATTAGCCATCCATACTAATATCTTATTTTGCATAAAAGAAGTGCAAGAATCGGTGGAGGATAATACAACTAGTTCGGTTAACTTACCTTTCTCTTACTACGAATGGAATGATCCCAGCTTCTATTTCCCAACTCCAATTTCTTAAGTTCTTTATTGTTGATCGGCATCAAAGCATCAAGTCTAGTAAGGACGCATCGTATCTACTAGTGGAGATATGGAGTTTGGCAAAACTAGAGTATCTCCAGGTCATGGGAAGTGCCCTACCAGATCCTCAAGGTGCTTCTTTGGATAGCGTATCAACACTTTCAAATGTGAGTGCTCGTAGTTGCACTAAGGCCGTTCTTAAAGGAGTTCCTCATCTAATGGAGATACGAGTTAAATGAGTTAGCACCCGATTATGATGGTATACCCTTGAGCTGCTTCACTCGCATTTCCCATCTTTCCCAACTATATAAACTTAAATGCATCATAGTTAATCCAGTGGTTGTTCCTCCGGTTGTTCCATTTTCAAGTTTCCTTGGATAATATTTGGAAAATTTATGTTTGAGTGGGTTGGGCTATCCTTGGACAGAAATATGACAGATTGCCTCATTACCAAATCTTCGAGTGCTGAAGCTAAAAAACTTTGCTTTTCAAGGTCCAGAGTGGGAAGTTGAAGCTAAAAAATGGGAACTTCGCTTGTAATATTCAAATTCTAAGGGGATAGAAAATTATTACAGCCTAACATTAGACAGTATTTGTAAGGTAGTGAATAAACTATTTTTTTAGCAATCCGTCTCTTAGTTGTTTCCTAGAGACAAGTTGCAATATATTCATTTTCTCAACCAGGTTGTCATTTTCTTCCATCATTTCATAAGAAACACTATTACAAAAAAAAAAAAAAAAAAAAAAAAAAGAAAAAGAAAAACGCGCATATATAAGGGTAGGGAAAATATATAACCATCATTTTGAGATCCGTCGTCTATATTCACATATCCATTATATCTGCTGTTTATCTGTGAAAATATAGAAAACTGATTCTACCTTCGTTATCTATATTTGCTTGGCTAAGTGATTTTAAGTATTTTATTTTATTCTCTATTAAAGTTTAAGCAATAATTTCCATGAAAATAACGGAGTATATGAGGCCGTTATCTTTCATATGTAGTCTATCGTTATCAACATTTTATATATTCACAAATTAAAAAGTATAAATTCAACACTTAGAATTTCTTTTCCCATTTTACTCCTCTTTTGAAAACTGCAGCCTCTCCTCTATCACATACGCAAACCCTAGCTCTATCCAAGCCAATTCGACGATTCGTTATCTATCCGCGTTTTTGTAGTAGTCTTGTGCACTTGGTATGGTGCACTCACTCAACAGTTGAGAATGTTTGTACACTGAAAAGTATGATTTGATTACACTAAAAAGTATGGTTGGATTACGCTGAGAAGTTTACAATGGAAACCGATTTTCATTGTAAACTTTTCAGTGTAGTATAACCACACATTTCAGTGTAATTAGTCTATACTTTTCAGTGTAAACAACCTCAACTGTTGAGTGAGTGCACCGTGTTCCATGCATATATATATGAGTATGCCCATTTTATCAAGCATACAATTTCTTCTATTTTGAACACAATTCAAAACATGTATATTTATAATTTTCACAAAATAAAATATCCACATTCAATACAACTCTCTCACTCTTAATAAAATCACATTATTCAAAGCACATTTCACCAAAACTACACAAAATTAAAATGTTTTTCAACAAAAAGAAAAAAAACAATCAAAGAGGGGAACATGCATGTAATGCTGCTGCAGTTGCTCCTCATTCTGATCAATCCCCTGTTATTATTCAAAACCACATGAGACTAATAATTTATGCTATTCAAATTCCAAGTAAAAGTGAACACATTAGTACTAACCTTTATTACAAAGTTGGAGTTTAAGTTCCCATCAATCCATGTATGAACATTGAACTTCAACATCTGGGACAGTATTAGCTTGCAATCTTCCACTTCAATCTTCCGCCGCCATTATTTCCTTTACACGAGCAATGGCCAAAGGGCTGCAATCTTCCACTTCAATCTTGGGGAGAAAATATTTATCATGCTCCCATTGGATCTCCTTCAATTTGTAGCAGTGTTTCAAGCTAAGATTGGCGAGAGACGGAAGGCTCTCATACTGCAGTCGCCAGTGCACCACATCAGTGTCTTCAATTACAAGAGTAACGAGCCTGAAGAATTTTTGCGCTTTAACTTCCCACTTGGGCCCACAAAAGGCATAGTATTGCAGTTTGAGCACTTCAAGATTCATAAAGGAAGCAATTGTTTCCATTTCTTCCCATGGATATCCGAAACCACTCAAAGTTAACATTTTGAGACCCCATGGGAAAACGAAAACTGGGGGAGGTGGGGCGACGACCATAGACTGAGGATTCACAATGTCACATTTAAGTGATTCCGGATCACGGAGATGGCGAACGCGAGGAAACCAACGTAGGGGCTCCTCTGCATCGGGCGCCAAGACGTGAGTCTCTTGACTCTGATACCATAAAACATTTCCGCCTCATCTAAAAGTCCAAACTTGTAGATAGCTAGGGTAAATTATTTTTTAAGGACCGTAACTTTGGGGGGGTTTCAAAACAAGGACCGTAACTTTTCGGGCTGGCAAAACAAGGACCGTAACTTTAAAAAGTGGCAATTTAAGGAGCACAACTTTTAAAAATAGCAATTTGAGGACAAATTAGCCCGTATTACTCTCTTTTGGGATAATTTGATCGAATTTCGGGCTCAAATCGCCAACATGGATATTATTTTGAATGAAACTTTTTAAAAAAAATTTCCACTTTATTTTTTTCTTTTATTTTTTGAAATAATTTCCAACTCATTCATTATACTCAAAATACTCTAAGAAATAAAAAATGAAATGAATTTTTTTTTTTGAAATAATGAAAGTATTTTACTTTTTTAGTATAATGAAAGTATTTTATTTTTTGAAATAATTTCCAACACACTCATTAAACGTATAGTAAGTATTAATTTACCTAAATTAAACATTTAACAGTAAGTATTATTTTATTGCAATGTGTGTGATGTGTTAAACGTATAGTAAATGAAGTAATATTTAAAAAAAATTCCACTTTATTTTTTTAAGTATAATGAAATGAGTTAGAAATTAAAAAAAAAATAGAAAGAAAAAATAGAGGTAGAATTTAAAAAAAAATTATTCAAAAGAATATCCACTCTGGCGATTAAAGCCCGAAAGAGAATAATCCGGGCTAATTTGTCCTCAAATTGCTATTTTTAAAAGTTGTGGTCCTTAAATTGTCACCTTTTAAAGTTATTGTACTTGTTTTGCCAGCCCGAAAAGTTACGGTCCTTAAATTTTTTTTTTACCCTAGATAGCTATAATATTAATTCATTTAATTATTTTTCCTACACCAAACACATATATTATTTCACCTATAACAATTTTTTTATCAAATCATTATATATTTTTTTACTATTTATTCAACAAACTTGATACCGCATCAATTTATTATATTGTGGGGACACTATTTCCAAAGTTAAAAACTAGGCGGACTAATCCAAATGGTTAAAAGTAAAAGGGAAAATTGTTTTTTTTGTCCTTTAAGTTTGATCAATTTTGTTTTTCGTCCTCTAACTTTTGACTTTATTTTTTAGTCCGATAACTTTTAAAAAATTAACATTTTCGTCCTAAAATCGATATTTTTTAGTCCTAAAATTAACATTTTAGTCCGATAACTTATGTTTTAGGACGAAAACGTTAATTTTTTGAAAGTTATCGGACTAAAAAATAAAGTCAAAAGTTAGAGGACGAAAAACAAAGTTGACCAAACTTAGAGGACAAAAAACTCAATTTTCCCAAAGTAAAAGAACAAAAAATAACCTTTACCCCTAAAGTGAATTTACATGTCAATTACAGAGTACGATTAGATGTCTGGCCCATAAGACAAACCTCACAAGTTTTATTGCATAAATTACCATTCCTGCTATCAATAACCTACACTAGCTAGGGAGCAACAAATTTACCTCTCCCGGGTGATTTTTTATTGTACGTGGGCACAATTTTTCTACACATCTATAAAGGGTAAATTGCAAGGATGATCCCATGAGAATTTGTACTTGACAGATTTGGTCTCATGTTCTTTTTTTGTCCCATTTTTAGCAGAAAAGGTCCCATCCGTTAAATTTTTTACAGTTTTCTATGGAATACTGGATGGAAAAATCTTTTCAACTTGATTTATGGAGGAAAATGGGCCAGCTTTTGCTATTAACTATCATTTCAAAGTAAAATTCAAGCCAGGGGCGATTCTGTAACTTTAGTTTGTAGAGTTTTAAGAAGTTGGAAATTAATTATTTTTAAGTTGGGAATTATACGCGTGAGTTTTTGGCAGAAAACAAACGAGCGTGTGGGCCCCATGCTCGTTAATCCTTTATTTTTTTGACAGAAAAATCGTATGGGACTATTTGCGCTAAAAAAAGGACAAAATTCATGAGGACCAATTCTTATGGGACCATTTCTGCAATTTTCCCCATCTATAAATAGAAGCTGCACAATTCAATTCCTTTGTACCACTTTTCGTATTTTGTTGTGTTTCACTAGCTGAACCATTAATACGTGTTGGTATGAAATATAATGTCCACCACGTCATACGATCAAAATGTGGAACACCAAAACTTGAACATGTTTGGTAAGGACTTGGACAGCTTTCTTCAACTTATATAATTTGTGCATTTCTCCTTCCATGATGTTTGCAGTTTCAAAATTTTTGCAGTAGGTCTTATTTTTTGAGAATTTTTTCTAAAACTTTGGCCAAAAAATACATTTTTTTTATTAAATATGTTGTATTTAGACACATTTCATCACATAGATTTTTCATATCTCCAGGAAACATCTTCATCATCTTTCTGCTCCTGCTAGCCAATATTGTAAGGGAAAATTGCACTTTTGTTCCCAAGAGAATAGGTACAAAACACTTTTGGTACCTATGTGCAGAAGTGGTACTTATTTTTGCAGTTTTGGTCCCATCCATTAAATTTTAGGACCAATACTGCAAATATACCCAATTTTTTTGGGACCAAAATGACAATTTATCTTTTATCTTGGAGCAATTTATCATATTCTCTAGGGATCAAAAGTGTATAAAAAACTATGGACCTAAAGTGCCCAAAATAGGACACATTCTTTTGGGACCAAAAGTGTAATTAACTAAATATTTTAATGGGAGAAAACCAAAATTGCCCTTTTTCGTATGGGCAAAATGTTTTTTGCCCTACTTTTAAAAAAAGATGTTTTTTGCCCAAAATATGTTGGCAAAATGGTTGGCAAAGGGTTGACACTCATGCCAACTTGTGTGCCAACCATTCGCCAAACTTTTGCCAATATTTTTCGGGCAAAATTTTTTTTTATTTTTTTTTACAAAAGGGGGTAAAAAACAAGTGCCCCCTAAATTTTGGGCAATTTTGTGTATTTTCTCTATTTTAATTATGAAAGGATTTTAATTTAATTCATTGTATGCAAATTCTATGATTTTCAGAAAGCAAGGGGAAGCAGAACATCGCTATAATTTAAGACAATTGAAATATTGAGCTCTTAAACAAGTTGCCCCTTCAAGCATTATTACTATTTGTTAAGGTATCTGTGATGGAGCCATTACCATGAATAGGATGGCTTAATGGCACTTTTGGTCCAAAGAGATTGTGTTCATTTCAAAATGGTATTTTTTCAGCACTTTTAATCCCATAGTTGTTTTTAACACTTTTAGTTCCAAGAGAATAGGATATATTGCAATTTTGGTCCCAAGAGAATGTATAAATTGCATTTTTGTTCCCAAGAGAATATGACAAATTTGCAGTTTTGGTCCTGAAAATTTACGAATGGGAACGAAACTGCAAAAAAAAAAAAAAAAGATCATTTCCGCACATAGATACCAAAAGTGTTTTACACTCATTCTCTTGGAACTAAAAGTGCAATTTTCCCAAAATAGGAGAGACCTAGCTTAATTCATGCACCACATCCAAATCAAAGCCATATATAAAGGTATATATAATCAATCAAAAAAACACCAACATGTCGTTCCTCTTTCTGGTGATGCTAGCCACAAAGGTGTACTCGCAAAACACCTCTTTCGAGAATGATGCCTTCACCCCCCATTCCTTGCTACTCACCTACGAATGCGATGCCTACTTTCCTCCCAATAAGATCTACGTACGTCTCGGGTTACGTGTTGGACCCCCAACGCCCAGGTGTCGGTCGGGTCTTATACACCGCGCCCATGATACTGTGGGCGAAAAAACAGCAAGCGTCCTTCGAAACTATCATAACTCTCCAGATCACACGCGCCAAAACGGCTGCCCCCTACAGCATGACCTTTTTTGTCGTACAGTACGGAGCTTGAATGAACTGTACACTAAAATCCATATTTTTCGGCCCAGTTGATCCTAATGGGTTTAGGGTTAGGATTCGTAGCTGTCTATATAAATAGACGTTTTCTCTTTGTATTTGGTATCGGAAAAATATAGCAAAAAACCCTGGCTTGGCATAGCCCCCTGGTATAGTCGTAAGACAAACTGTGCGAACAAATTTCACATTCTTCTGTTTTATTTCGGGATTGTGTGTGTGCATTTTTCCTGACAGATTCGACTACGACCACCTGCGAAGAAGCTGCTGATCTTGGAATACAGAGCAGTCACCACAGGTCCCCCATTTTCACGGTTGAATTCGACAACATTGTTAATCTTTACTACGATACAGATTATCGTCACATAGGGATCAACATATCAACTCTAAGATATCAGAGAATACTACCAGGTACGACAATGATTTCATCGGGCAACTCGTGCCTGCACACATAACGTGCTATGCACCCAAAAGAATGATAAACGTGGTTGCTACGTACGAATCCACCACTGGGGCGGTCACTTTTGCCTATAACTTGAGGGACCTTTTTCCCGAGAAAGTTCAAGTTGGATTGTCCGCTTCCACAACATCGATCACCTAATCTCGCTGCAAATTTCGATATATACACGTGGCAAATTCAACCATGGAGCCCGAAACCAACTACATCAAACAAGTCGTCATGTGATCCTCATCCACCCATAAGAGATCATCTCTATCGAATCTATAATATCTACTTATGTATGTATATGTAAAATTATCGATACAATGAGCATGCATGTGTGACAGTGATGTGACGTATGTGTCATGCCATTAATTAATAAGACGATCATCTAGCTTTATGGAATATTATATGAATTTTTTATGGAATATTATTAAGAATATGATTGTTGAATTTAAATCTTGAAACCAAAATATGTCATGTGAATCGGTGAATGTGATGATCAACCACTACTACATTTTTAAGCTTTGACAGCTATACTTGGACAGCCCTTTTTAAAAACCGCTCTCTAAAATACGGTTTGGACAGCGGTTATACGAAAAATATTAAAAAAAAAAAGAAAAAAAGTATTAGAAAGCGGTTATAAACCGCACTCCAAAGTAAAATTTGGAGAGCGGTTCAAAACCGCTCTCTAAAGATATGCACATCGGTTACACAACGGTTATTAACTGCACTCCTAATAAAACTTTGGAGAGCGGTTGTTAAACGCTCTCTAATATGTATATATATATTTTAAAATATTTTTTCTTTAACCGCACTGTAAGTGCGTCATATGTGTATATTAACCCCGCCCTACTTATACATAGCATATACATATTAATTTCAGCCTTTGCCCAAGCCCTAGCCCTAGCCCTGACGCCGTCGCCACCGACCTCGGACACCCTCGTCCCCGCCGCTGACGCTGCGCCCTCGCCACTGCCGTCGATTTTCGGTTAGTAGTTTTTTTTTTTTTGAACTATATGTAACTTTGTGTTTATGTGTTTGTGAATTTCTTTTAGATGGAGTGAAAGTTAATTAGTAGCCACAAATTTCTTTTAGATGGAGTGAATTTCTTTTTGATCTTGTGTTACTCTGTGTTGGAATATGGGTGGATCTGGAGCGGCAAGTTTCCTAAAATTGGTAGCCACGAATTTCGACCTCCTATTCTCGATCACTTTTTCTCCAACATTACTGGATTTGGAGTTTGGTTTTCATTTTGAGGGTTTTCAGATGTGGGTTCCTTTTTTCGGTGATCTTTTTTCTGGATTTAATCTCGTGGGAGGTTTTTCTTGCAAATGGGGTTTCTGTTGTTAATTTAGGAGGTGTTTTTCTTTAAAAAAATGAGACGATTTTATGAGCAGGTTTTTGCTAATTTATTTAATAATTTTGATATTTTGCAGGTTTGTGGCCAGTCTACTTTATCCTCCGTAAGTTTTGTTATCCTCTTTCTTTTCTTCTTTCATATATTATTTTTTTGGTTGATATTATGTTATGCAACTTGAAATTTTCTAAATTGTTGATTGGGATATTGAGGTATGTATATGGGATGGAATTTGGGGCAAAACAGGGCAGATGACTTCTGGATTTATGTAGGTTTTATGGGCTTTTGATAGATCCAATCAAAAGTGGAAAATTTAGTATATTGAGATCATTGTTAATTTGCAGGATGCTAGATGCTTTACTTAGGCTTATATATTTGACTTATGGTTAATTGTATACTACTGGTAAGGGAAAATTTGGGAGTCAGTTATACATAGGAGATTTTGATCATTGATTCCGTGCATACAAATTTTGATGATGATGATTAACATCAATTGCTTTAGTTACCATACATATTGCTTCTATTTGACATTTAGCATTAGAATTCTTGTTCCTGAGTTATTCTTATAAAAGTCCGGTCTGTTTGCGTGGAGGACAAATTGTTTCTTGGAAGAATGATAGATGTGAAGAACTTGTACTCACCAGTAGTAAGATGGGGTTTTGATTCTTATTGCCATCAGTGCATTTAATACATAATTTATGTTTCAAAAGAGAAAGATGATGAAATCTGATGATATTATCAGAAACACTATTATTTCAAAAGAAAAACATTTGTCATATGTTGTTTTGCATTCAAAATTTATTCTCAAACAGCTATTTGTAATCAGCTTTCAAAAAAATTGCAGGCCACATTTACTAAGTCACCAAAAGCAATGCGAGGAGGAATCTCTATCTGCTTTCCCAGGCCCAGGTGTGGATTTGTGTATGCTTGCTTGCAAAGTCTTTCTACACGAATAATAATAATGTTTACATCCTAAATTATTGTTTATTAGTTTAAGGTGTACACTTGTCTTTTTTATATCCTAAATTATTGTTTATTAGTTTGAGGTTGTTAAGAGATTTCTTGAATTAATGTTCTACTCTTGCTCCTCATCTTGATAGTTGCAAACAAGGTGGTTCCACAATAAGGTAAATGTTCAACAACAATAATGAATTACAGTATATATCAAAAATGCAATATACTATATTCACTTGGGACCAAAATTGTATAAAAAAATACCACAGGATTAAAAGTATCTAAAGAAAACTATTTTAAAATGAACATATTCTTTTGAAATCAAAAGTGCAATTAATCCAGTGAGTAGATAAACTAAAATGGAGCCAATGCTGGAGTGCAAGGAATTCATCAATGACGGTTTGGATAGTTTCTGAATGATTCAAAGAGTAAAAGAATTCCGCCTCATCTAAATGTTCGAACTTATAAAAGAGTGTGAAATTAATTCATTCAAATATTTAATTCCCTTAACACTCCCCCTCACTCATGGGCCGGACTCAACTTTTTCTCTTTTTGGGAAGCCCAATAAGTGGACAAATTAATTAATATTGGTGGAGTTGCTCTCAGCGGAAATCGAACCCAGGATCTTTGTCCGGGCGTAAGCCTTTTGGCTCTGATACCATGAAAGAATTCCGCTTCATCTAAAGGTTCGAATTTGTAGAAGGGTGTGCAATTAATTCATTTAATTATTTCCCTTAACAAAGACAACTTACCATCAAACAAAATAAAATCAATTAATGTTTTAACATGATACAAAATTATTTTCAATTTAAAAGTCATGACTACACTATATATGGACCCAGCTGGCTCTATCCTAGTAAAATATTAAGGTGAAAATTTGTACATATATATATGAAATTTTGTTACACAAGAGATTCTTTAATAATTATCCACTCCGTCCATGCGATAGCACCTTAGGTCGTGTATGATTGATTATTCAATCATGGCTTATCTAATCAACTATTTTATATATTAAAAAAGTTGATTTAGTCATGATATGTTTTTTAAATTCACCAATTTCATCCTAATTGGCCAGAAAATGCCTAAAACTGTATTATTTCGGTCACGTGGTCGCATTTTCCGGCTATTCGGTCATTATATTAAGCAACATGCAAAATAATGACAAAAAAATATGTTACTAGTACGTTGCTAATCCGTTGCTAAAAGTCAATTTACTGATTGCCAACGGTATTTTCTTTGTTGGTAAAACGCAAAAAGCTTGAGTGTTAATTGTAATTTGGGAAATATGAAATAATGTCACACTTAAATTTTTGTTCTAAAAAATGCTACCCAACATATTTTTTACAAAAATGCCCCGGCTGACGGCATGACCTTTTTCATCGTACTGATCGACTCTACGAAATCCACCGGAGGAGAAGGTGAGTACCTCGGAATCTTCAACGCGGTCACGAGTGGGTCCCCCATCTTCGCAGTGGAATTGGCATGATGGATCCGAACTGTAGGATAAGCGTGGTCGCTACCTACGGTCGGAGACTTCGACGGTGGAGAGTGTGTATAACTTGAAGATGTTGCTTGTTGGGACGGAGGGAGTATCATGTAATTATTTTATGGTGCAAACATTGGTGGGACTGAGTGAGTATCATGTAATTATTTTTATTCATATATTCTTATAATCACGTTTTGGTTATGTCTGTTTTCGGGAAAAATGTGCTTGTATTGGGGAGTGTTTATCCAAAACCCAGATGTCCACTTTGATTTTGGTTCAATAAGAAACTACCCAAACCGTCACTGTTGAATTCCTCGCATTGGCTCCAATTTTGGTTGATTAATTGCACTTTTGGTCAAAAGAATGAGTTCATTTTAAAATAGTTTTTTTTAAGATACTTTTAGTTCCGTGATGAGTAAACGTTGGAATTGGCGGTATGAGTAGGCCCCGTGGAAGCAGAGATTCTGAGGAAGAAGATTGATTGAGTCATAATTTAAGACATATATGCAAACAAGAAAGTCATATAGGAGTATAATTTAGAATGAATGGTGTACCTTATATTTTTGCTTGTAGAGTTTTGCAACAGCGGAATGAGCGAGCAAGATGTTATGCGCCACAATATAAGGTTCGGTGGACGAATTGCCAGCATGGCAGTCTGAACAACGTCCAGGGGGAGTAATTCCATCACCATAACAACCAAATGCAAAAATGTTAGCCTCATTAACACTAGTCCAATGTGAAACACGCTCCCCAAACTCCCTGAAACACACGTCCGCGTATGCCGTGAAATCCTCCCTGTCATCGTACACACATCTTAGGTTCCACAATAATACTAATACTAATACTAATGGTAATTGCAAAACATACACAACGTTTCTACTAAGCCATCCTCGATCCGTATTCATCTTCAAGAGCTTGTGGAAGATCCACGTGGTGCAGAGTAACATGTGGTTCTATTCCTGCAATCAAAACCTTTGAAATGTAATGCCACAGAAAGAGAGAGGGGGCGCTTATTCTTAAAAGCGTTGGAATTATGTAAAACAATTTCACCGTACAACTATCACTTCACAGCATAACAACTAATACTTTTAATGAAATAACTAATATCTTTTAAATATCGCAATGCAAACAAGTTGCATGGTAAAATTAGTTTGTGCAAGACTCTGACTTCATAAAAAGAGATTTTTTTACCATGGAGTGCAAGTTGGTTAATGAAATCGTTGTAGAATTTCAATCCCACTGGATTCACAGGCCCTCTTCCATCTGTGACAACATCAAACATTATGCTTATAAAACGCTAAAATTTGGCTGTACTTGGTGGATCAAAAGAATAAACTCAAAAGGATTCCCAAAAGATCTGCTCTTTGGTTCAAAAAATGCCTCGCTACCAAGTAAACCCTGTTAATTGAGAGAGAGAGCCTAGCTAGTAAATAGTAATCTCCTATATGTGGAGCTTCTAATTGTGCGTGTGATAAGATTATCATTGTGTGCCTGCCTAGATTTGATATCTTTTAAATAAATTAATGCTATTTTTATTAATGAAATACTAATATTTCGTTTCCCCTCCTTCCTGATTTAGTGGATAATTAGAAAACAAAATTTGTAAAAAAAAAAAAAAAAAAATTTAAGAAAGCTCCTTTTGAAAGTTGAAATTTAAGTTTCAGCACAAAATTACGAAACTGCAACTCGACTCTGGATGGCCTAACAATATCTGCAATTAACTTATGTTTAGCTTTGTTTGTGCATCTGTTCAATTATTTTGCATCAATCTGAAAAAAGTTGTTTGATATTGTATTATCCCACACTTATTCCTTTCGAAAATAATTAATTCACCCTGTGAACTTTATGTGGTTTGAGGTGGTAGCTTTTGTAAGTAAGATAAAATGAACTCGAATGGCTATATGCTTGCAGATTACGTCGGGTAGCTTGGTGAAAAACTACTTTTTTTAACAAAATCTGATGAATATTGCTAGATGTATTTGGCTCTTCCAAGTGAAAATAATTGCTGTTGAAAAAATACGTTGGTGTGCTTAGTTAGTAGATCTGATAAATTGTATCTTATGAGTTGAAATCTATTCATTTCACAGAGAAACTTCTTGTATTACTTCGGGATGGGCGAAAACTATTAGGGCTTCTTCTTTCGTTTGATCAGTTTGGTAAGCTCGTGGATAAGATTACTATATCATCCCGCCAGTTAGTATTCATAATGAGTATGTATACACACTCTCCACCGTCGAATCTCTGCTTCCACGGGGCCTACTCATACCGCCAATTCCAACGTTTACTCATCACGGAACTAAAAGTATCTTAAAAAAAACTATTTTAAAATGAACTCATTCTTTTTACCAAAAGTGCAATTAATCAACCAAAATGGAGCCAATGCGAGGAATTCAACAGTGACTGTTTGTTGTTTACTAAATAAATGAGGCTGGCAATTGGTGGTTATTTAAGAGAGCTTTGGTAAAAACATCAAATGATTGAAATCATAAATGTTGAATGGGTGATTTTGATGGAGAATATTAATGATGATGATGAACTGAAAGTAAGAACACCAAGAATTGCCAGGGGTTTTCGGTCCCTGGACTTAAATGCAAATTGTATTGCTTTGATAGAATGTGTTGAACTCTACTTCTTGTTACAAATGTGGGACTATTTATAGTTTCCTCCATACAGGGGTATAACCGTCATTTCCGACCTCTCAGGGGACAGAGGCATTAAATGCCCCCAGCCTCTGAGGACGCGCGGGCGTCCGTATGCCATAGACTGCAGGCGGCCGACCACTAGTGCGTTGACACGTGTCCATAAAACGACGATTCTCTGAGAATTTTCTTCATTTGGGTGGAATATTATCTCTGTCACTGAGTACGGAGGCTACTCTTTACTTCTTATGGGAAGATCTTGCCAGATTCTATCACGTGCTCTCCTGCCTGCCTTAGGTCGGAAGCTTTGTCGAGGTCGGAGATCGGTCTCCGAGTCTTCACGAAGTTGGGAAACCTTCGTGGGCTTTAACCATATTAAGGAGGCCTTTGGACGCTTTATCCGATCGCGGTCGGACCGGTCCGATCTCGACCTGGTGGACCTGCACCTTGAAATGCGGCGGGTACCTTCTGGAGCTTGGTGCTGACCTCCCCATCGAGGTCGGAAGGATGGGATCGGAGCCCGCGGAGGCCGGAGGGTAATTGACTAACTCGGTCCCGTCGCGGTCGCATTTTATTATTCTAAGTTGGAACGAGGCCGGTGCCGACCTCTTGTATAAAATGGCTACAACACGGTTTGGGTAGTTTCTTATTGAACCAAAATCAAAGTGGACATCTGGGTTTTGGATAAACACTCCCCTATACAAACACATTTTTCACGAAAACAGACAATAAGAAAATAACCAAAACGTGATTATAAGAATATATGAATAAAAATAATTACATGATACTCCCTCCGTCCCACCAATGTTTGCACCATAAAATGGGTACTACTTTTAAGAAAAAAGTGTAATGAGTAGTGTTTTGTGGGGTATAAAGTGAAGAAATTAGTTGAATTAGGTATAGTGTGGGCCCAAAAGGCAAAAAGTAATGACAATTCTTGTAAATATGTGAATATTATGAGGGTAGAGTTTATAAAAGTGTTTTTATTTTTGGGTGTGCAAACAATTGTGGAACAGACGAATAAGAAAAGTGTGCAAATAATTATGGGACGGAGGGAGTATATATTATATATATATGTGTAATAAAAGAAAACTTGTAAAAACTTGTTTTTTTAAGGGATACATACAATATAATCGTTATCAATTACAACATTAACTTTTAAAGTTTGCAATTCAATGCACAAACTAATTTACTATTGCATTTTGATATATAGTGTAAACTTTTGGGGATACTCTATACATGCCAACTGTTTGTCAACTCTCACAACACTATTGAAGTTGGAAAGAAAAAATTATAGTAGGATTAGTGAGCATTGAGATTTGGATATGATTAATAAAGAATATGGCATGCTCTTTATACTAATGTTAGAAACTCTATATGGATTATTTTATCAATGTACTAATTTTAACTAATTATGTTTATTTTGCAGGCTTATTTTAATAATTTAAAGGTTTGAACGTTAAAGTAGAAAGTGATTTCTATGTGTGATGCTAATGGTTGAGCATATTTTCTGTAAATTGTAAGCCAAATTAAGAAATGAGATTACATCTCGCCTTTTTATGCTTGTTGTTCGTAGTTATTTGTAATAGTTATAGAATGTATCTCCTTAACCTTGATGGAGTTGGCACATACTTGTTTGTTGTTTATTTCCCCCAAAAGATGCAGATGGAAACATATAAGAACACAACAATAAAATATTCAACTTTCACCCGATATATGAGACGATAAATCAATAGCCCACGTGATTTTTTTCACTTATTGTTGCAATTTGGAATATTGTTGGTTGTTTAAATATTTTATTTAGTTATTAATTGTTAAATGACTTGGAGAAAAAATAAAATAATAATTGGTGTGTCAACTATTCATTCCAATTCTAAGCCAACTCCTATGCCAACTCATGTGCCAACATGGTAAAGAATCATACCTATGAGGTCAAGTGTTAGTCACCTAGAGAAAAATATATACAACCATATTTTTAGTATCAATTGAGGCTCAAAACCACAATAATTTATTTGCCAACTCCGGAATAATTATAAATATTAGTGTCAACCCTGTGCCAAACCATGCAACCAACTTGTAATGAAAAATTTAGATGAATTTTAATTTTATTTCAATATTAGCTATTCATTAAGAAAAATCCAAAACAAAAATTTAATAGGCAAACTTAAAGGATTGCTTATTTGAATTGAAATAAACATGCAACATCATACACAATAAATTACATAAAACAAACTAAATTTACTGCACGATAAACTGATAATACGGACCAAATAATTACAAAATAAAAGTATTTACGCATCAAACTATTATTAAATCAAAATCCAAAACAAGCAATGACAATGATAGAGAGTACTCACTAGACCAAAGAGTCTACCAGAGTGTATAAAGGTAAAATCAGAATTCTAGTGTTAAGACGAGCATCTATTAGTTCACTCGACCAAGCATGAAAACACTCGACGGAGTGAAAATTAGCTTATGGTCGAGTGATTTCAACCGTAAGAACTACACTCGACCAAGAGAATTATCACTCGGCTGAGTGAATTAACTCTGGTCGAGTGATTTTAGCCGTAGAAACTTGACTCGACCAATGGAATTATCACACGGCCGGGTGAACTCCACTCAGGCAGAGTGATTTCAGCCGTAGGGACATCACTCGACTAAGGGAATTATCACACGGTCGAGTTAACTCCCCCATGAGCGAGTGAAGGGTTCTCTTCAGTTTTAACCTAGATTTTATCACGTGGAACTAGGGGTGGTTAGGTACGGTATACCGAAAATATCAAGTCATACTATACCGTACCGAAATTTTTGGTATATAAAAATCCATACCGAATATTTCGGTATACCGAAATATTTATATAATACCGGTTACATACGGTATACCGTTACATAGCAAATTGATATTTACACAAGTTATTCAATAAAATAATTCTACAGCAAAACACCATATCCAGAAGAACAAAATAGATCTAAATATCTAGTTAGAGCAGTGAACATCATACTTATAAAGAAGAATACAATAGAGAAACACAAACTGAAATAATATACATATAGAAGAACCATTTGCTAGGAGAATATGCATATAAAAGTTCGAAATATTGATGTGGATAGACAACTGAGAACGACGGAAAAACAGTCGGTGAGACAACTGAAAACGGAAGAACCGTTGGTTGATAACGGGAGGGCCACCACATTGCGTCTTTTGTTCGCAAGTAAACAAAACAGATGAGAAGATCGAGTGGTGGCGTCTTATGTTCGCAAGTCACTACTAAGAAGATCCCTATTTGGTGACGATTTTTTGGTCACAATATTATTTAATATTGACGCTCTCCTTATTAGTGAAGAAATAGTGACGCCTAAAATTATATTGCCATCAATATCATTTGTAATTTTAAAATAAAATTAATTAGACTAATTGGATAAATCTTGACACCCTAGAATTATAATTTGATGCCCAATAGAATTAATCTTGACTCCCAAAAAAATTATACAGCCCATTTGTAAGTCCCGCGCCTAATTTTTTTCATCCTAAATTTCCCTCGCTCCCATCAATCTTGCGCTTGAAAATTAACCCTAATCGTCTCACTTCAAATTCCTAATCTCATCGCTGAATATATCCATCGTGAAGCCCTAGAATCCTTCAACGTGCGAGCCTTCGAATCAGGCATTAAGTTCTATTTTCGCCAAAGCAATCAACAGGTGCGCATACGAGTTCTGTATCTTGTTGATTAACCGGGTTATCTCAATTTTGTTTCAACAAGTTCTGTTTCTTGTTGATTAACCGTGCACACGAGTTCTTGTTCTATAATGGTTGCAAATAGTTTCTAATGAATTCTAGCCGCCTAATACGGTGGTTTGGATAACGAAAGAAATAATGAGATTCATAAACACAAGTATGGTTAAATTAATGGAAGAATTCAATAACATAAACCAAAGATTAAAACAATAAATTAAAGTCTTAAAACAAATCTCAATAAATAAAGAAGACTATGTTTTGTAGTATCAACCGTTGAAGAAAAAAAGAATGAAATAAAAACTCTAATCTATGAACTCGTAAGATCAAAACCTCGATTGCCAAGTATGAAATCTTTCAATCTCTCTCCCAAGCTTTCTTCTTGAACCATTGACTTGAACGTAATGTACTAGCTATACTAGTAGTTACCCCACAAGAGTATGGGATCACCGTAGTATGGGCAAGTATAGAGACCAAGTATTATCGAACCCAAGGGAAAGTGTGTATGCGAATAGATCTCTGGAGATGTACGTCTCGTAGCTAATATGAATGTGTGTTTTTGGGATTTAAGAATTATATTTTACTACTCTATATTCTACTAATATGCTAATAATTGAATTAAACTGAATAACTTGGATTTAATGCAAATACGGGATGATGATGCTCGGGATCAGGAATTCCTACGTATACTAACGGAGTTGGTACCATAACTAAAATAATTGTGATGTGCAAGTAATAATCCTAAGAATACTAAAACTAGGCAATCAACTTCCCTAATCTAGCACAAGATTGAAAGACTAAAAGCTAAAAAATTATCCCTAATACTTCGTCCTATCAACCCACTTCACTAATCCAATAATCAAATTATATGGAATGTGCTTAATTATTGAGGCCCTAATTTAACTAAGGTGATGCGTTCGTCCTTCCTAGATAACCCGGTAGATGATAAACCCCTTTTCTTAAGCCTATTCGTTATTAAAGAGTGATGCGGTCGTCTTCTCGCTAACAATTTTCGTAGTCAATTCCAAGATAATTCTAGGATTTATTAGAAATATTCAATAATTATGAGAATTAGAACTAAACATCACGGATTATCCTAATTACGTACCAACGTCCTACTTCTACGAGTTCATCCTATCATAAGCATGCAAGGGTTCTAGCCTAAAATGGTAATTGAAAGAACAAAAGCAATAATGATGATGTGAAACATAAACATGATTGAATCAACAATTAAATCTAAAAACATAAACAAAGAATAAATTAAAGTCTTCAAATATAATCTTCTATAATCTGAAAAGTTACGGTTTTTAATCTTCAAAAACAAAGAAAGAAAGAATTAATATAAGAAGTTCAAAAGAATTACTAAAACCCAGAATTCGTAAATTAAAACCTCATTTACAAAGTATGAAACTCTTCCAATCTCTCTACCAAGCTCTCTCCTTGCTCCAAGTATGTAAAAATATGAATAGTGATCAAAGCGTCTTTAAAAATGTGCTTGGGATGGGGTATTTATAGGCAACGGGCCGATTTGAGGTGGTTTGGGCTGACTTTGTACGTAAGGGCTCAAGCACAAGCATTACTCGAGTGCTAGGACTCAAACTAGTGTCACACGAGTGCCCCCTTTCATTCCAGCTTCAATTCGGGGCTCGAGCTGTCGAGCTCGAGTGCCTAGGACTTGAGCTTCTTCCTACTCGAGCCCGGGCTCGACCACTCTTCCTACTCGAGTCCTTAGGGCTCAAGCACGACTTCTCGAGTGTTTTTTGGCTGTTGTACACTTGTTTGAAAAACCTTCATATCTTCTCAACCGGGAGTCTGTTTTAGCCGACTCAAAGTCCTACAAACTCCTCTTTTCGCCCTCTATCCAACTATGAGCATCAAAGAGACAAATTTATCAGTTTATGAAAATGATATTCAAATGACTCTAAACACTCATCAAAGACACTCAAAATATGGACTAATCGGGCTGCAAAACATAACAATTTCACGCCTAATCAATTTTTGTGATGCGTCTTGTTTCCTTGTTTTCCCGACAATATTCCCCTTTCTTTTTCTTTTTTATTGAGTATGGCTCAGAAATTTCAATTATAAGAATATATATTAAAAAATTATTCAATCATTAGCATCTTAGGCCGTCCATGTTTGATTATTCAATCATAGCATATCTAATCAACTATTTTATATATTAAAAAATAACAGATATATAAAAAAAAAGCCTATAATCATCATAGGACGAGAAGAACAACTTAACTAATCCAATATTTTAATATGGAGACGCAACGTGATGGTCGTGCATATATAATTTATTATTATTAACTAATATAAGCTTATCTAATCCACTAGTTTAATATTACATTTCCTCATTATGGTATCCAAAATAGTTGTGGTTTCCCTAAGTATCATTGTGCAATATCGCACAAGCTAAGTGCTATAAATAGGGGAGAAGCTCGCATTAGATAGATACATCCAACATCCAAAACCCTAATCTTTATTCCCAAAAACCCTCAGCCTGGTTCTACCCTTGCTCCTCATCTTGATAGTTGCAAACAAGGTGGTGTCACAATAAGGTAAATGTTCAACAACAATAATGAATTACAGTATGTTCACTTGGGATCAAAATTGTTTAAAAATTATCACGAGACTAAAAGTATCTAAAGAAAATCATTTTAAAATGAACACATTCTTATGGAACCAAAAATGCAATTAATCTCAGACGAGAGAAACCAAAATGAAGCCAATATTCATCAGTGATAGTTTGGATAGTTTCTGATTGATCCAACGCATTTTAATTTCCACAAAAACCGACAATACCGTCGAAGAAAATAACCAAAACGTGATTTTAAGAATATATTAATCAAAATAATAACATGATATATATAAGAAACCCTATGATCTTTATAAGACAAGAAGACTGAAAGAATTCCGCCTCATCTAAAGGTTCACATTTGTAGAATGGTGTGAAATTAATTCATTTAATTATTTTCCTTAACACCCCCCTCACTCATGGGCCGGACATAACTTTCCCCCTTTTTGGGAGGCCCAATAAATGGACAATTTAATATGGGCGGAGTTGCTCTCAGCGGGAAACCCCAGAAAACTGTCCGGGCTTGATCCTTTTTGCTCTGATACCATGGAAGAATTCCGCCTCATCTAAAGGTTCGAACTTGTAGAAGGGTGTGAAATTAATTCATTTAATTATTTCCCTTAAGAAAGACAACTTACCATCAAACAAAATAATTTTTTGTTTATTTATTTGCAAAATAAAATCATTTAATGTTTAACATGATACAAAATTAATTTCAATTTAAAAGCCATTACTACACTATATATGGATAATGGATCCAGCTGGCTCCATCCTAGTAAAATATTAAGGTGAAATTTTGTACATATATATATGAAATTTTGTTACACAAGAGATTCTTTCGTTCTAATGATCCACATCTGGCCATGCGATAGCACCTTAGGTCGTGCAAGATTGATTATTCATTCTATCTAATCAACTATTTTATATGTTAAAAAAATTGATATATAAAAAAGCCTATGATCTATGTAGGACAAGAACTACTTTCCTAATCCAATTTTTTAATATGGAGTCGCAGCGTGATAGTTGTGCATATTTGATTACTATTAACTCTAATAAACTTCCTTTAAAAAAAAAAAAAAAAACTCTAATAAACTTATGTTATCCACTATTTTAATATTGAATTTCCTCATTATTGTATCCAATGTAGTTGTGCAATATTTCACAAGCTAACTGCTATAAATAGGGGAGAAGCTCGCACTAGATAGATTTTGGAATCATCCATTAAATTTTAGCACCAAAACTGCAATTTATCCATACTATTTGTACTAAAACTGCAATTTATCATATTTTCTTGGGACCAAAAGTGAAATTAAGAGAGAAACCAATATGGACAATGCTGGAATGCGAAGAATTCAATAGTGACGGTTTGGATAGTTTCTGATTAGTCCAAATCAATGGTTTTGAATAAACACTCGACTACCAGGACATTTTGCACGAAAACAGATATTACCGTCGAAGAAAATAACCAAAATATGATTATCAGAATATATATTTTAAAAAAATTCAATCATTAGTATCTTAGGCCGTCCATGTTTGATTATTCAATCATAGCTTATCTAATCAATTTTTTTTTTGGGAAAATACACTTTTTTGTCCTTTAAGTTTGGTCAATTTTGTTTTTCGTCCTCTAACTTTTGACTTTATTTTTTAGTACTATAACTTTTAAAAAATTAACATTTTCGTCCTAAAACCGATAATTTTTTAGTCCTAAAATTAACATTTTAGTCCGATAACTTATGTTTTAGGACGAAATGTTAATTTTTTGAAAGTTATCGGATTAAAAAATAAAGTCAAAAGTTAGAGGACGAAAAACAAATTGACCAAACATAAAGGACAAAAAAACCAATTTCCCTTTTTTTTATTCTAGCTTATCTAATCAATTAGTTTATATATTAAAAAAATAAGCCTATAATCTTCATAGGACAAAAAGAACAATTTATCTAATCCAATATTTTAATATGGAGTCGCAACGTGATGGTCGTGCATATTGGATTATTATTAACTACTATAAGCTTGTCTAATCCACTAGTTTAATATTACATTTCTTCGTTATGGTATCCAAACAATGTAGTTGTGTCGTTGCCCTAAATCATCAGTGACAGTTTGGATATTTGGGTTTTGAATAAACACTCCCCTACCAACACATTTTAATTTCCACGAAAACAGACAATAGTGTCGAAGAAAATAACCAAAACATAATTATAAGAATATATTAATAAAAATAATTACATGATATATATATATATATAAATAAAATAACTTGTAAAAACTTGTTTTATTAAACAGTGAAATGCATCTCAAATACCAAGGGCAGAGTATGAAGTAGTCCACTATGAATTTTAGTTTTTATATTTATATATTAAAAAAGTAATAGATCTATATATAAAAAGAAAAAACCCTATGTTCTTTGTAGGACAAGAAGACCGAAAGAATTTTGCCTCATCTAAAGGTTCGTCTTTTGGCTCTGACACCATGAAATTTTTTTGTCTCATCTAAAGTTTCAAATTCGTAGAAGGGTGTGAAATTAATTGAGACTTACCATCAAATAAAGTAATTTTTTGTTTATTTATTTGCAAAATAAAATCATTTAATGTTTTAACATGATACAAAATTAATTTCAATTTAAAAGTCATGACTACAATATACATGGATCCAGCCGGCTCCATCCTAGTAAAATATTAGGGTGAAAATTTGTACATATATATATGGATTTTTTTTACACAGGAGATTCTTTCGTGCTAACGATCCATACCGTCCATGCGATAGCACCTTAGGAGATGATGAGGACAGTAAGAACGATGATGATTATGATGGGGGCATTATACATTTACCATGGAGAATGAATTTTATGTTGATGATATCGAAGAAGATAAAGAGAACAAAGAAACAAACTAAATAATGGGAGCATCCTATGTCATGAGCACTCGTCGGCATCAACAAATAAAATGCTTTGCTTCCAAAACATCAATATATACTACAAAAATCAAGTAAACATAATATTTTTTCAATTTCCAAATATAATTAATTATGTATTAATAATGAATAAATAAACTAAATACTCCATATTTTTCAAAAACTCAAACATTAAAGCCATTACAATGTACAGTATATGGTACTCACATCTTCTGATTTACTTTTATTGAAAACAATACCGATTGTTAGAACTCACATCTTCTGATTTTACATTTCATCTTACGTGTCATTATTTTTAAAAAATATGACTAGTAGGATTCGTGGAAAAAATGTCGCATGTATTAAATTTTATTAAAAAAAAAAAATCATCAAGTAACAAATGAATTTTTTTCGTTACAATTCTCTCACTTTCTTTGCAGTATCATTTCTTTGCTATTATGTAAAGAATCAATACAATCGAGTATGTATATAGACTTTCTTGTGTAGAAAACGTTTACGTAACTTTGCTTGTTTTGGCGTTTTCTTTACCATGCACATTTCAAATTCCAATATTATAGAAAAAGAAGAAAAAAATCCACTGTAATAAATGGAATGAAGATTAAAATAAATAAAATATGAGAAATTGCAATTAAATCATAAACTTTAACTATAAATAAACAAAATATGATTACAAGCTGCCAGCTCTAAATATATTTATTACTTAAAAATTTTTTTGCAGAATAATAATAAGAATTAAATGTTCATTTTTCATTTACCCCCAAGTACTATCACTAACCACCATTGTATGAAAACATGACATTTTTGGAATAGATCTAGGAATATGCATGTAAAACACGTGAAAATCCAAGAATGGGACTCAAAATCTGTCCTTTTCATCATCATTGAAAACTGACCAAGTAAAATGTTCAAAATATAAATGCGAACATTTCACAAACGTTCCCCCAAAAACTTTCGAACAAATACCAATTGTTCGAAATTTTTTGTCATACAGTAGCGAATTGGCAAAAATATTGACTAAGTAAAATGTTCAAAAAATAAATTCGATCATTTAAATATATTCACCAAAAAATTTCGAACAAATACAAAATGTTTGAAAAAAAATTGTCATATAGTAGCGAATTGGCAAAAGAAAAAAAAACGACTAAGTAAAATGTTCAAAAAATAAATTCGAACATTTCACAAATGTTCACTAAAAACTTTCGAACAAATACGAATTGTTAAAAAAAATTCATACAGTAGCGAATTGGCCAAAAACAAGTAAAATGTTCAAACAAAAAATTACGAACTTATGTCAAATTCGTAAAAAAAAAAAAAAAGGTAATATTTTCAGTGAATATAGTAATATACAGTTTCTACATGTTTAAAAGATAAGTAAAAAGAAGTTACTCCAAAATTATATTCCAAAAGAGGTCGGGACCAAAAACATTCATTCAATCAATCATTTTATTCTCCCAACATTATATGCCATGTACCATTCGTTAGCAATAAGCTGATGGAATTCTGTCCATGAAGAGATAATGGGTGGCAAAGGGCGTCCAGCACCAAGAAAAACCGGAAGCAGAAGAATCAATAATAATAATTCACATCTAAATAAGGATCAAAATAAACATTAAAACAACATTAATACCTAGATGAAGTGGTCTCGTTTTGCAATGACATCCAAATACTCTTCAGCTCTCTGGGCACTTCATTTCTAAAGGGCAAATATGTTAGTGACATTTGTGGATCGAGAACCGCTAACGCTACGTTATACGTCGATGCAACTAAACATCCCATGTGCAGCTGCAAGAGCCAGTTAGGTTTATATGCAAACTCATCCAAGCAATTTAAGACTTTCGTATACAATTGTATATTGTGGGAAAGTTCATTCATCAAGTCCATCCGAACACGTGGCCACTCATCCGACCAGACCTGCCACTGATCGGAAACCACAATATCCATCGCCCTTTACATTCTTCACGCATTTCATCATCATTTTTTTATATGCATTATCTAAAAGTAATTCGAATAATCTTTTGTAAATATTGAATTTCAAGAATATTATAGAGAGGAGCTTTTATTTAATTAGTAAATCCACATGTATATATTGTCCTTTTATTGATCAATGAAAATCAGTGTACCAGAAATCTCTGTTTTATATAAAATAACCTTCATGGAAACAATTTATTAAGTATAGAAGAAACTGCTCACCATTTTTTAAAACATTATTTAATTAGTCTAACAAACTATGCAAGGTATTTGTCCTGGTAACAGCCAAAAGCTTTTCAAAGCAGTGGTGTAGGACACACTACTCTGATACCACTTGGTTGTCCCACTATGTACTATTTAAGGAGATTAAGAAGTTTAGAAGGCGGGGGGAGGGGGGAGGGGGGAGAGTAGGGACTTTAAGCAGAGTTTGTTAAAAACTTTTAGATGCAGAGAAACTTTTAAAGAGAAGTATGATAAAGTGCAATGCAGAAAAGTAAATGACACGCGATGTATAGTGGTTCGGATAAAAAATCATACGTCCACTCACCTTTAGATAAGGGACCTTTCTTATTACTTACTCTCTTACTTACTGGAATTGACAAGTACCAGTTCCTTGTTACAACTTAGTAGATCTTTCGAGTCTACTTTTCAGAATACTTCAACCTTTCTATGATATGATCAGGTTGAGTATGACTCTTAAAGAGTGTATAAAATATATAGCTTATGAGTGCTGGAGTGCTTTGGATTATGCGTATTCCTTGAGTATTCTTGTGCGTATATTTCTTCATTCCAAATACTCAATATTTATAGGGGAGAATGGTTTTTTTATCGATTAAAGGATCCAATCAATAGTTGTGGTTGCACTAATTATCATTTTATAATATCGCACAAGCTAACGGCTATAAATAGGGGAGAAACTCGCATTAAATTGATACATCCAACATCTAAAACCCTAATCTATATTCTCAAAAACCCTCAATCTGGTTCTACCCTTGCTCCTCATCTTGATAGTTGCAAACAAGTGGTGTCACAATAAGGTAAATGTTCAACAATAATAATGAAGAAAATTACGGGAATAAAAATATCTCTAGAAAATTATTTTAAAATTATAATTAACACATTTTTTTGAGATCAAAAGTACAATTAATCGAGTGACGAGAGAAACCAAAATGGAGCCGATGCTGGAGTGCGTGGAATTCAAGAGTAAATTTTTTTTAAGGACTCTAACTTTGGGAGGGTGGCAAAAGAAGGACCGTAACTTTTCGGGCTGGCAAAACAAGGACCGTAACTTTCGGGCTGGCAAAATAAGGACAATAACTTTAAAAGGTGGCAATTTAAGGACCACAACTTTTAAAAATAGAAATTTGAGGACAAATTAGCCCGAATTATTCTCTTTCGGGCTCTAATCGCCAGCGTGAATATTCTTTTGAATATATTTTTATTTTAAATTCTACCTCTATTTTTTCTTTCTATTTTTTTAAAATTTCCAACTCATTTCATAATACTTAAAAAAATGAAGTGGAATTTTTTTTAAATATTATTTCATTTACTATACGTTTAACACATCACACATATTGCAATAAAATAATACTTACTGTTAAATGTTTAATCTAGATAAATTAATACTTACTATATGTTTAATGAATGAGTTGAAAATTATCTTACTCAAAAAATAAAATACTTTCATTATTTAAAAAAATATTCATTTCATTTTTTTTTCTTAGAGTATTTTGAGTATAATGAATGAGTTGGAAATTATTTCAAAAAATAAAAGAAAAAAATTAAGTGGAATTTTTTTTTAAAAATAGTTTCATGCAAAATAATATCCATGTTGATGATTTGAGCCCGAAACCCGATCTAATTAGCCCGAAGGAGAGTAATCCGGGCTAATTTGTCCTCAAAATGCTATTTTTAAAAGTTGCGGTCCTTAAATTGCAACCTTTTTAAGTTACAGTCCTTAAATTGCCACTTTTAAAAGTTACAGTCCTTGTTTTGCCAGCCCGAAAAGTTACGGTCCTTGTTTTGCCACCCCCCAAAGTTACGGTCCTTGAAAAACAATTTACCCTGGAATTCAACAATGACGGTTTGGATGGTCTCTGATTGATCCAAAATCAAAGTGGACTTCTGGGTTTTGAATAAATACTCCCCTACTGACACATTTTAATTTCTATAATACCGTCGAAGAAAATAACCAAAACGTGATTATAAGAATATATTAATCAAAATTATTACATGATATATATATATATATATATAATAACCTGTAAAAACTCAGTAAAATGCATCTCATTTTCATTTTCTACTTTATGACTCAAATACCAAGGGCAGAGTTACAAGGCCATGTTGGTCCACTATGAATTTTTGTTTTTATATTTATATATTAAAAGAGTAATAGATTTATAAAAAAAATTATGATCTTTGTAGGACAAGAAGATTGGAAGAATTTCGGCTCATCTAATTAATTCATTTAGAATTTGTAGGAGGGTGTGAAATTAATTCATTTAATTATTTCTCTTAACACTCACTCTCACTCATGGGCCGAACATAATTTTCCCTCTTTTTAGGGAGGCCCAATAAGTGGACAATTCAATATGGGTGGAGTTGTTCTCAGCGGGAATCGAACCCAGGATCTTTGTCCGGGCTAGAGCCTTTTGGCTCTGATACCATGAAAGAATTCTGCCTCATCTTAAAGTTCGAACTTGTAGAAGGATGTGAAATTAATAGAGAGACAACTTGCCATCAAACAAAATAAATATTTGTTTATTTATTTGCTAAATAAAATCATTTAATGTTTTAACATGATACAAAATTAATTTCAATTTAAAAGTCATGACTACACTATACATGGATCCAGCTGGCTCCATCCTAGTAAAATATTAAGGTGAAAATTTGTACATATACATATGAGTGTGAAATTAATTAATTTAATTATTATCGTTAACACCCCCCTTACTCATGGGCCGGACATAATTTTTCCTCTTTTTTCTAGGCTCAATAAGTGGACAATTTAAAATGGGTGGAGTTGCTCTCAGCGGGAATCGAACCCAGGATCTTTATCCAGGCTTGAACCTTTTGACTCTGATACCAGGAAAGAATTCCGCCTCATCTAAAGGTTCGCAAGCTAGCAGAAGGGTGTGAAATTAATTCATTTAATTATTTCCTTAATAAAGACAACATACCATCAAACAAAATAATTTTTTTTTTATTTATTAGAAAAATAAAATCATTTAATGTTTTAACATGATACAAAATTAATTTCAATTTAAAAGTCATGACTACACTATACATGGATCCAGCTGGCTCAATCCTAGTAAAATATTAAGGTGAAAAATTGTACATATACATATGAGATTTTGTTACACAAGAGATTCTTTCGTGCTAATGATCCACACCGTCCATGCGATAGCACCTTAGGTCGTTATTCAATCATGGCTTATCTAATCAACTATTTTATATATTAAAAAAATTGATATATAAAAAGGCCTATGATCTTTGTAGGACCTAATCCAATTTTTTAATATGGAGTCGCAGCGTGATTGTGGTGCATATTTGATTATTATTAACTCTAATAAACTTATGTTATCCACTATTTTAATATTGCATTTCCTCATTGTTGTATCCAATGTAGTTGTGCAATATTTCACAAGCTAAGTGCTATAAATAGGGGAGAAGCTCGCACATCGATCCAACATCCAAAACCCTAATCTTTAGCCATGGCAAAAACCCTCACCTTGCTCCTCATCCTGATAGTTGCAAACAAGGTGGTGTCTCAACAAGACGCAACCTCCTTCACCTACGACTCCTTCTCCTCAAGCTCAGCTTCTCTAGACTACCAAGGCGATGCATTCGTTCCATCTTCGTCCTCATTTTTACGTCTCACGAAACCCAATTCTGCCGGCAGGCCAGACACAAACAGCATCGGGCGGGTGGTGTACTCCCCGCTGGTGAAGTTCTGGGAATATGGGAAGCAAGCCACGTTCGAAACCACCATAAGGTTTCTCATCACGGCCGGAACCAGCCCAAACCCAGGGGACACAATTTCCTTCTTCATCGCACCGCCTCACACCCCCATCCCTCAGGGTTCGAATGACGGGAGTTTGGGACTCGTGGATCCCACCACCGGCCGCGCTGCCTCTCTCTTTGCCGTCGAATTTGATATCGCCTCCAACCCGTGGGACCCTAGTTACCCACACATCGGAATCGACATCAATTCCAGAGTCTCCAGAAATGTGTCGAGGTTCGACAGCGCCGTGGGGACGGAGGTGACCGCACGCATAGACTACGTCTCCTCTACCAGAACCATAACCGTGTTCGCCACGTACGGAGCTCGAAGTGCATCGGTCAGCTACGTGTTGGACTTGAAGACCATTCTTCCTCAGCAGGTTCAAGTTGGAGTCTCCGCCACAACTGGATCCTGGGTTGCATTTTTTGACCTCAGCCACTGGTACTTCTCTTCCACCCTTGTTTCGGACGGAAACAACCTCCCCCGCAAGATTCGACAGTATGTCTGAATTTTAGCCAATAATTAATAAATAAATAAGGACGCACGCATGCATGTACGTACTATCAGTGCGCGTACTTCGTCGTCTATGTTCACTTTGTGTCTAAACAGTTTGTCGAGTGATCCTATGTTTGCTACGCCCTACAAGTCTGATAGATGATCATCAGTTTGCACCTGGGATCTTATGTTGTGTTTTTTTTGTGTATTAATAAGATGGTCATCTTTTCTTTTTTGTTTTTGTTTTGATTTCTCTACTGCGATATGCGCCACAACATTGAGAAGCCAATTTCATTCATCTAACACCCATTAAAGAAATCAAACACCATTGTTTGGTTGGTGAAGTTATCCCCACCAAAAAAGATGCAAAAATGTATGTCAACTACTATGTCAACTCATGCGCCAACATGGTAAAAAATCATACCTATGGGGTCAAGTGTTAGCCAACCTGAGAAAAATATGTACAACCATATTTTTAGTATTAATTGAGGCTCAAAACAACAATAATTGGTCTTCCAACTCCGGAATAAGTATGAGTATTAGTGTCAACCCTGTGTCAAACCATGCAACCAACATGTAATGAAATTTTAGATGAATTTTAATTTTATTTCAATATTAGCTATTCTTTAAGCGAAATTCAAAACAAAAATTTCATAGGCAAACTTAAAGGATTGCTTAATTGAATTAAAATAAACATGCAACATCATACACAATAAATTACCTAAAACATACTAAATTTACTGCAATTTCGCAGTGAAAAAATTTGTTCTTTGATTCAAGTTCCTGCAATTTTAATTTGGTAGTTGTGGATGTTAATGTTGTAGTATGTGTCGTCCTCGTTAATACCATTTACTAAATAGTAATGGATTTTGGTCTCATCGATTCAAGTTTTGGTCTTAACCGTCTCGTCGTTTCGATTTTGAAATGGAAACATTTTCCTGGAAAAAGATCACCACACGACAAATGGTCTGACCGCATCACCATTTACAACGACAAATGGCCTGTATCTATTACTAATATTATAATAAGTGGCATTGTTTGATGAGAACAGTAAGTTTCAAAATTACAAAAGGTATTATATTGAACAATAGTTCTAAAATCTATTATGTCCGAATCATTTCCAGTGAAATATTGACTCTTCCAAATGGCGATACTTAAATTGTGTTGTGTATACTTATAAGGTAAATCTATTTTGTGCTTGGCCTCTGGGGGAAAGTTTGTTGCATTGTTTATGGGAAATTTCCTTCTAGTGCCATTTCACTGTGAACTTCTAATATTAGGTTTCATGATTGTTTTGCAGCTTATCTATTTTCAAGACTGTTCGGCCAATACCAGGTCAGAGTCTACTAGTATTCATCTTAAATGAAAATTACTGAAAAGCTCACAAACATGTTCGGTAAACTAACCCCACATTCTATTTCTTGGGCTGGCTTTTCGGTTACAAACTTGAAAATGATCGCAAATGCGATTTAAAACCTGGTCTTTCTGTTTTTAGTTGTCATTTTTTCTCATTTAATTCATGCAATGCATGCCCAGAGCATCTAAAATTTACTTTACTTTCATCATTTTATGTTGATTTCTTACTCTGCATTTGTTATCCACACCATTTGTGCTTATGCTTTGGATTCAACTTTAGGTCCTGATTTCGAGAAGAGGAGTATGAAGCTCCTCGATTTGATTGATGTAAGTAAGTTTCACTTGATCATTTTAGTAGTAAAATTAGAGATCAGCTCTTGAAACACTTGTGTTTTTCAGAGGGCGGGAGAGTGGATTTTTGCTTTATTTTGTTAATTTTCGCGAGAATTTAAAATCTGATTTTCGAATTGAATAATTTTGCAACTGATGAAAAATTTCAATCACTCTTAATTTGTGGAGAATTCCAGTTTTTGGTTGGTTGAACAGTTTTAAGTCGTGTTCTATTTGTTGGAAGCTCTAAGCTGGGATGACCCCTGGAAGAGGGATTAGATATCAGTGCTTCTTTAAAAAATCTGTGTGCTTTTGTAAACTGGTTTGGGACTATGAACTAAGGCTAGATTATTACTTTTGAATGTTAAATTGATTATAGTTAACGATGGAATCAGTTTACAGGACAAAGAGAACTAAGACTGGAATATTGGGGTTCTTCTTTATGTTATAAAGAGCTGAATTATGTAAGACATACCTAACCTTCATTTTAACATTATTTATGTGTTATAAACGAACTGAAACTCAATAATTTTGCACCCTGTTTATCTTAAACAAAATTTCTTGTAAAATTACCGTAGCTATGTGTTGCCACCTTGGGAGTAGTTGTTATGTGGATTATAAATTATTAAAGATGTTAGTTCAGCATATTAGGCTAAATAAATTCAAATATTCATGTTGTATTTTTGTGGAAATTGAATGCATATGATGATGTCTTATCTTGGTTTTTTTTAGAAAAAATGTATTTCATGCTCGTAAAAATGTTCTCATTTGCATAAACAAATTCACCTTTCGTTCAAGGCAGTAACTAGTATATACCCTTTTGGTGTTGAGGTGGTATATTGATGTCCAAGTATTCAAGTTTATATTAATTATTTTGACATAGTAACTGGTTTAAGTTTTGGTCTCGTAACTAAACAGTCATAACTTTTGACTCAAAACACAAAAATTTTTCCATGATACATTTCGGAATCGGAACGACGAGATGGTTAAATTTTTTTCCATAAGTTTATTTTTCCTTCTTTTTTCCACATGTTCGGATATTAGCGACCTCCACCTAGGGGGTTGCTAAACGTAAAATGTAAATTTAACAATTATTTTTATTAAGAATTAAATTAGCGGTCGCTACCATAGCGGTCGCAAAATCCTGACCCAACCGGGTCAGACCCGATAGAATCAGCGACTGAATTATGGCTGTCGCTAATTCTTAGAGACCGCATAGGGCGGTCTTTGATTTACGACTGATTTCGAAAGGCGGTCGCTAATATTAGCTACCCAAGTTTTAGAGACCGGCTGAAATCGGTTAGAAATTGGTCGTTAATCCTGTTTTTTGACCAAAAATCGGTCGCTAATCCGCATTTTTTTAGTGATAAAAATAGATATTACCGTCGAAGAAAATAACCGAAATGTGATTATAAGAATATATATAAAAAATATTCAATCAGTAGCATTTAGGCCGTTTTTAACCGCTGTATAAGCTCGATATTTTATATAGCGGTTCCAAACCGCTGTGTGAGCTTATATAGCTGCCACTTACATAGCGTTTTTAACCGCTTTATTAGTTTAAAAATAACCGCTATATATAACTTTATTTGTACTAGTGTCATAACCCTATACCTTCAATAAGGTAAATGTTTAACAACAATAATGAATAACAGCATATATCAAATACTCAAACTAGGCCAATCGTAGGGGAAAATTTCATTTTTAATATCAGGAGAACACCACAAAAAATTGATCATTTAAAGAGGAAATTAAAGAGGGAATTGAACTTAAAGAGGGTTTTAAAGAGGGGATATTTCCCTTTTTAAAATGTTGGTCGGGAAATGTGGTCCCTCATAAAGGACGAGGGAAATAAAGAGGGAATTTGTGTCAGATTTGACGAGGGCCCACATTCCCTCACAAAATCCCGCTCCTGCCACTGACATCATTTCCCTCACCAAAATCCTCGTGATATGTGGCGAGGCACCCATATACCCTCTTCAAATGTATTACTTGATAAAAGTAAATTTCATGGGTTTCGAACCCACAACCTCTCGCCTAATTGAACTCCCGCAATACCGCTGGGACACCTTACACGATTATGCATAATACAAACAACCTTACATTTGCCCCCTAATTGGGGGCGTGAATTAGGCGAAATTTCGCCCCTCGCATGATTCGAACACGCGACCTCCATGTGTGCAAAAACCTAGTGTGTTTCGCTATGCCGCTTGGGCATCGTAAATTACTTGTTATGTTGACCTTTCTAAATATATCTATATCATATATTTTTTGTTATTTATTTTATTTTAAATTTTAAGTGTTAATTTTATATTATATTTACTTAATGAAAAATACATATAAAATTAAATTATCACTTTTTATATTTATTTTTTCACTATTTACTAACATGTATACATATATACATTTATATTGATCGTTTTTATTTAAATTTTTCCCAATAAAATGTAAAATAAACACTTTTTAGATCATTTTTCATTATTTACTAACATGTATATATACATTTACATTGATCGTTTTTGTTAAATATTTTTAATAAAATTGTAAAATAAATTCTTTTTCACTATTTACTAACATATATACATATATACACTTATATTAATCGTTTTTATGAAAATATTTTCAATAAAACTGTAAAATAATTACTTTTTATCTTCTTTTTCACTATTTATTTGACATGTGTATATATATATATATCATTAATTACTACACGTATAAACTAATATACTTCCTCCAACCCCAAACACTCTTAATAATTACTGTTTTTTTCGTGTTTTAGCGAGCGAATTTTTTATTAGTATTTGAATGATAAAATATTTTTTTATGAGACATATAATAGACGAGATATAGATTTATCATACCCCTTTTTAAAATTACTTTATTATTTTAAATACTAATAAAAAACTTGCTCGCTAAAACACGAGAAAAAAGTAACTGTGAAGATTGTTTAGGGATGGAGGGAGTACTAATTATTAATTAATTAAATTTATTATATATACTAATAATTAGATAAATTATATTAAGCAACTATAATATGAAGGAACTATAAGCACGTACAAATTTACATATATAACTAATTAATTCTTAAGTATATATTAATCATCTTTACAATACAATTATTAACAAAATTAATTAATTGTTTACACTAATTTAGCTAACACTACACAATATACCAATCAATACTAAAATAATTAAACAACTTAACTAACTTCTAATAAGAAAACATAAGCATATATATATATATATATATATATATATATATATATATATATATAATTAATTAATTAATTAGACATGTATGTATGTGCAATTAATTAAACATATATGCACTGCCACATGCACGACTTTGAATTCACATGTATATGAAATGAAAAATATCAAAACGAGGGAATTTCCCCTCGTAAAAGGCAAATGAAATGAAAAATGTCAGAACGAGAGGGAATTTTCCCTCATGAAATTGTTGAGGGAACAATAACCCTCGTGAGTCTGCAGGTGTCAGGAAAAAGACGAGGGTCAATCCCTCGTGAATTTTGAAAGGGTTCGCACCCTCGTCAATTCACTCGGTAATATTTGTGGGTTCCATTTTTGCTCGTTAATTTCCTCTTTATGGACGAGGAAATTTTTCCCTCGTGATTTTTCCTCATTAATATTTTTTCCTCGTTAATTCCCTCTTTAATACAGAGGGCTTAATTTCCCTCTTTAACTTCCATCTTTAAATAAGAGTTTTTTTTTTTTGTAGTGGAATGAGTTTCAACATATATACTTATGAAATCTATGAGCGAAGGTGATATTTTTTTTTGGCAATTTTGGCATCGTCCGTTAAATTTTAGCACCAAAACTGCAATTTATCCATACTATTTGTACTAAAACTTCTATTTATCCATACTATTTGTACTAAAACTGCAATTTATCATATTTTCTTGGGACCAAAAGTGTATACCAAAAATCACGGGACTAAAAGTGTCTAAAAAAACCACTTTAAAATAGACGCATTCTCTTGGGACCAAAAGTAAAATTAAGAGACAAACCAATATGGACAGTGCTGGAATGCGAATAATTCAATAGTGACGGTTTGGATAGTTTCTGATTGGTCCAAATCAATGGTTTTGAATAAACACTCGCCTACCAGGACATTTTGCACGAAAACAGATATTACCGTCGAAGAAAATAAACAAAATATGATTATAAGAATATATATTAAAAAAAAAATTCAATCTTTAGCATTTAAGGCCGTCCATGTTTGATTATTCAATCATAGGTTATCTAATCAATTAGTTTATATATTAAAAAAATAATAGATATATAAAAAAAGCCTATAATCTTCATAGGACAAAAAGAACAATTTATCTAATCCAATATTTTAATATGGAGACGCAACGTGATGGTCGTGCATATTGGATTATTATTAACTACTATAAGCTTATCTAATCCACTAGTTTAATATTACATTTCTTATGGTATCCAAACAATGTAGTTGTGGTTGCCCTAGATCATCAGTGACCGTTTGGATATTTGGGTTTTGAATAAACACTCCCCTACCAACACATTTTAATTTCCACGAAAACAGACAATAGTGTCGAAGAAAATAACCAAAACATAATTATAAGATTATATTAATAAAAATAATTACATGATATATATATATATATATATAAATAAAATAACTTGTAAAACTTGTTTTATTAAACAGTGAAATGCATCTCAAATACCAAGGGCAGAGTTACAAGGCCATGAAGTAGTCCACTATGAATTTTTGTTTTTATATTTATATATTAAAAAGTAATAGATCTATATATAAAAAGAAAAAACCCTATGTTCTTTGTAGGACAAGAAGACCGAAAGAATTTTGCCTCATCTAAAGGTTCGTCTTTTGGCTCTGATACCATGAAAGAATTCTGTCTCATCTAAAGGTTCAAATTTGTAGAAGGGTGTGAAATTAATTGAGACTTACCATCAAATAAAGTAATTTTTTGTTTATTTATTTGCAAAATAAAATCATTTAATGTTTTAACATGATACAAAATTAATTTCAATTTAAAAGTCATGACTACATCCTAGTAAAATATTAGGGTGAAAGTTTGTACATATATATATGAAATTTTGTTACACAGGAGATTCTTTCGTGCTAACGATCCACACCGTCCATGCGATAGCACCTTAGGAGATGATGAGGACAGTAAGAACGATGATGATTATGATGGGGGCATTATACATTTACCATGGAGAATGAATTTTATGTTGATGATATCGAAGAAGATAAAGAGAAACAAAGAAACAAACTAAATAATGGGAGCATCCTATGTCATGAGCACTCATCGCGGCATCAACAAATAAAATGCTTTGCTTCCAAAACATCAATATAATTAATTATGTATTAATAATGAATAAATAAACTAAATACTCCATATTTTTCAAAAACTCAAACATTAAAGCCATTACAATAACGTACAATATATGGTACTCACATCTTCTGATATACTTTTATTGAAAACAATATCGATTGTTAGAACTCACATCTTCTGATTTTACATTTCATCTTACGTGTCATTATTTTTAAAAAATGTGACATGTAGGATTCGGGGAAAAAATGTCGCATGTATTAACTTTTAGTAAAAAAAAAAAATCATCAAGTAACAAATGAAAATTGAAAAAAATAAAGTCGAATTAAGAAAAAAATCTGAAGAACCAAAGAAACGGGCTCCCTTTTTCGTTTTGCTGTTGCGGTGGTCGAACAACCCTGAAGATTTACATATAATATTTTGTGTAAACAGAAGTTTGAGATGCCAATTTCATTCATATAACACTCATTAAAGAAATCAAACACCATTGTTTGGTTGGTGAAGGTATCTCCACCAAAAAAGATGCAAAAATGTATGTCAACTCCTATGCCAACTCATGCGCCAACATGGTAAAGAATCATACCTATGGGGTCAAGTGTTAGCCAACCTTAGAAAAATATGTACAACCATATTTTTAGTATTAATTGAGGCTCAAAACAACAATAATTGGTCTTCCAACTCCGGAATAAGTATGAATATTAGTGTCAACCCTGTGTCAAATCATGCAACCAACTTGTAATGAAATTTTAGATGAATTTTAATTTTATTTCAATATTAGCTATTCTTTAAGCGAAATTCAAAACAAAAATTTCATAGGCAAACTTAAAGGATTGCTTAATTGAATTAAAATAAACATGCAACATCATACACAATAAATTACCTAAAACATACTAAATTTATTGCAATTTCGCAGTGAAAAAATTTGTTCTTTGATTCAAGTTCCTGCAATTTTAATTTGGTAGTTATGGATGTTAATGTTGTAGTATGTGTCGTCCTCGTTAATACCATTTACTAAATAGTAATAAATTTTGGTCTCATCGATTCAAGTTTTGGTCTTAACCGTCTCGTCGTTTCAATTTTGAAATGAAAACATTTTCGTGGAAAAAGATCACCACACGACAAATGGCCTGACCGCATCACCATTTACAGTGACAAATGGTCTCTATCTATTACTAATATTATAATAAGTGGCATTGTTTGATGAGAACAGTAAGTTTCAAAATTACAAAAGGTATTATATTGAACAATAGTGCTGAAATCTATTATGTCTGAATCATTTCCAGTGAAATATTGACTCCCCCAAATGTCGATACTTAAATTGTGTTGTGACTCCCCCAAATGTCGATACTTAAATTGTGTTGTGTATACTTATAAGGTAAATCTATTTTGTGCTTGGCCTCTGGGGGAAAGTTTGTTGCGGAAGACTCTGCAGCCAGTACATTAACTATACATAGAGACAAATAGTTTTTTGGTCCCACAACTTGTCTAGTGTCCAATTTTGGTCCCAAAAAATTAAATTTTCAAATTTGGTCCCATAACTTATTGAATAGTCCAAATTTGGTCCCAAATGGGACCAAAATTGGACAATTTAATAAGTTACGGGACCAAAATTGAATAATTAAATTTTTTGGGACCAAAATTGGACACCAAACAAGTTAGAGACAAAAATTTATTTTTTCGTATTCATTAGTTTTTTTTTCTTTTCTCACCACACACACACACACACACACATATATATATATATATATATACACAAACATATATCAAACACTATTTAATTAATTATATATGTAAATTCGCGATTTAAATTCTTAGTTAGTAATTAAAATTTCATTATTAGTATTTTATGAGAGCTTTGTAATTCAAATTGAAAAATATTGGGTTTTTCTTTTTCACGTTTTATAGATATTTTTCAAATATTTGTATTTATATCAATGGAATTGACACATTGTATCATGTTTTTGTTGTATCGACTATTATCCTAGAGTACAATATTAGTTAAGAAGGTGCATAAAAGTGTATTTTTGGTCCCGTAATTTATCTAGTGTCCAATTTTGGTCCCAAGAAAATTAACTTTACAATTTTGGTCCCACTTGGGACCAAATTTGGACGATTCAATAAGTTATGGGACCAAAATTGTAAAGTTAATTTTTTTGGGACAAAAATTGGACACTAGACAAGTTGTGGGACAAAAAAACTATTTTTCTCACTATACATATGTTTTTTCGTGCAAATCTTGCATTGTTTATGGGAAATTTCCTTTTGGAGCCATTTCACAGTGAACTTCTAATATTAGGTTTCAAGACTGTTCGGCCAATACCAGGTCAGAGTCTACTAATATTCATCTTAAATGAAAATTACTGAAAAGCTCACAAACGTGTTCGGTAAAATTCCACAATAAATTTGATGGCTTGAATAAACTAACCCAACATTCTATTTCTTGGGCTAGCTTGTCGGTTACAAACTTGAAAATGATCGCAAATGCGATTTAAAACCTGGTCTTTCTGTTTTTATTCGGCATTTTTTCTCATTGAATTCATGCAACGCATGCCCAGAGCATCTAAAATTTACTTTACTTTCATCATTTTATGTTGATTTCTTACTCTGCATTTGTTATCCACTCCATTTGTGCTTATGCTTTGGATTCAACTCCAGGTCCTGATTTCTGGAAGAGGAGTATGAAGCTCCTCGATTTGATTGATGTAAGTAAGTTTCACTTGATCATTTTAGTAGTAAAATTAGAGATCAGCTCTTGAAACACTTGTGTTTTTCAGAGGGCGGGAGAGTGGATTTTTGCTTTATTTTGTTAATTTTCGCGAGAATTTAAAATCTGATTTTCGAATTGAATAATTTTGCAACTGATGAACAATTTCAATCACTCTTAATTTGTGGAGAATTCATGTTTTTGGTTGGTTGAACAGTCTTAAGTCGTGTTCTATTTGTTGGAAGCTCTAAGCTAGGATGACCCCTGGAAGAGGGATTAGATATCAGTGCTTCTTTAAAAAATCTGTGTGTTTTTGTTAACTGGTTTGGGACTATGAACTAAGACTAGATTATTACTTTTGAATGTTAAATTGATGATAGTTAACGATGGAATCAGTTTACAGGACAAAGAGAACTAAGACTGGAATATTGGGGTTCTTCTTTATGTTATAAAGAGCTGAATTAGTGTCTTTTGACAGCAGAAATTAGTGTCTTTTGATAGCAGAAATTAGATCTAATTTGGAGCTATCTCAGATGTATTTGAAACTTAAAATGATGCGAAATGTTGACTAAGTTAATGAGGAATATGTAAGACATACCTAACCTTCATTTTAACATTATTTATGTGTTATAAACGAACTGAAACTCAATAATTTTGCACCCTGTTTATCTTATACGAAATTTCTTGTAAAATTACCATAGCTATATGTGTTGCCACCTTGGGAGTAGTTGTTATGTGGATTATAAATTAATAAAGATCTTAGTTCAGCATATTGGGCTAAATAAATTCAAATATTCATGTTATATTTATGTGGAAATTGAATGCATATGATGATGTCTTATCTTGGTTTTTTTAGAAAAAATGTATTTCATGCTTGTAAAAATGTTCTCATTTGCATAAACAAACTCACCTTTCGTTCAAGGCAGTAACTAGTATATACCCTTTTGGTGTTGAGGTGGTATATTGATGTCCAAGTATTCAATTTTATATTAATTATTTTGACATAGTAATTGATTCAAGTTTTGGTCTCGTAACTAAATAGTCATAACTTTTGACTCAAAACACAAATTTTTTTCCATGATACCATTTCGGAATCGGAACGACGAGATGGTTAAAAAAATTTCCATAAGTTTATTTTTCCTTATTTTTTCCACATTAGCGACCGCCAGGTGGCGGTCGCTAAATCTAAAATTTAAATTTAACAATTATTTTTATTAAGAATTAAATTAGCGGCCGCTACCAGAGCGGTCGCAAAATCCTGACCCAACCGGGTCAGACCCGATAGAATCAGCGACTGAATTGTGGCTATCGCTAATTCTTAGAGACCGCAGAGGCGGTCTTTGATTTACGACTGATTCCGAATGGCGGTCGCTAATATTAGCTACCCAAGTTTTAGCATCCGACTGAAATCGGATAGAAATCGGTCGTTAATCCTGTTTTGTGACTTAAAATTAGTCGCTAATCCGCATTTTTTTTAGTGATAAAAATAGATATTACCGTCGAAGAAAATAACCAAAATGTGATTATAAGAATATATATAAAAAAATATTCAATCAGTAGCATCTTAGGCCGTCCATGTTTGACTATTCAATCATAACATTTCTAATCAACTAGTTTGTATATTAAAAAATATAATAGGTATATGAAAAAAGCCTATAATCTTCATAGGACGAGAAGAACAACTTACCTAATCCAATATTTTAAGATGGAGACGCAACGTGATGGTCGTGCATATTTGATTTTTATAAGCTTATCTAATCCACTAGTTTAATATTACCTTTCTTCATTATGGTATCCAATGCAGTTGTGGTTGCCCTAATTATCATTGTGCAATATTGCACAAGCTAACTGCTATAAATAGGGGAGAAGCTCGCACCCAACATCCAAAACCCTAATCTATATTCCCAATGACCCTCAGCCTGGTTTTACCCTTGCTCCTCATCTTGATAGTTGCAAACAAGGTGGTGTCACAATAAGGTAAATGTTCAACAACAGTAATGAACTACAGTATATTCACTTGGGATCAAAATTGTATAAAAAATATCACGAGACTAAAAGTATCTAAAAAAATCAATTTAAAATGAACACATTCTTTTGAAACCAAAAGTTCAATTAATCCAGTGACGAGAGAAACCAAAATGGAGCCAATGCTGGAGTGCCAGGAATATCACACAAACTAAAATTAACGTACCCATCAAATAAACATATATCATCAATCATACTAAAACCCATCAAATAAACATATATCATGCTCATTACATAATAGTGTACTAAAAAATTGAAACAATAAAAATATGACATTTAAACGGTTAAAAATGTGATAACGTACGGTGAAGTTGAAGGCAATGCCAAATATGTACGGTGATGATGAAGGCAATGACAAATACACCAATTATACGTGAAGAACATATGGAAACCACACCATTTCTTATTTTTTTTCGTTAGTGAAAGTGAAAGGGAAGGAAAAGGAAGTGGGCTGTTATAAATCTGCGCAAATTTGCGACGGCCTTAATTTCCGTCGCAAATTCAATATTTTTCGACGGTTTTTCCGTCGCAAATATAGTTTGCGACGACTCGGGTCAATTATTGGTCACCAACCCGGCTGACAAGATTAAACCGCTCAAATTTGCGACAGAATAGTGGTCTGTCGCAAATTTGAATTTAAATGTTACGACGGATAACCGTCGCAAAATGTATCCCGGCCGAATTTGCGACGGACATGTGGTCCGTCGCAAATGTTAGGCTTAGGATTTGCGATGGCGTCCGTGTTTTTTCTTATGTTTTCCCTTCATAAAGGATTTAAACAAAAATCATCCTATAACTTTTTATCATATTTGCTTTATTGATTTAGTCTTGTATGTTTTCAAAATTAACCAATTTCATCCTAATTGGCCGGAAAATGCCTAAAACTGTATCATTTCGGTCACGTGATCGGGTAAATTGTGTCGTCTGCACGCATCAACTATGTCGAGTGATCCTATGTTTGCTACGCCCTACAAGTCGATAGATGACCATCAGTTTGCACCTGGGATCTTATGTTGTGTTTTTTTTGTTTATTAATAAGATGGTCATCTTTACTTTTTTGTATTTTGTTTTTATTTCTCTACTGCGATATGCGCCACAACATTGAAATAAATGATGGTGTAATTAATTTGTTACATAAACATACATATCACTTACAGAGAGGGTCACTTCTTCTAAATCGTGAGCTGAAACTTATGGATGAAGTTATTTCCTAAAAGAATTGAATTCAAAATCCGGACATAAGCCAAAATTTCTTATATCATGAAAAAATTCTCTCATTCAAAACTTTGAATTCATAACTTCTTGCATGTGAGATCTTATGTGTCGAGTGTGCTTATATATTAATAAAATGATCTTCTTATTCTTCTTTCAACGCCACAACTTTGAAAGCATATAGGGAGACAAGCAAAATTTCCCAAAAATTAAGGGGCACTTGTTTTTTACCATTTTTGTTAAAAAAATGTATCTTGCCCTTTTTGATGTCAAGTTGTCCGAACTATCCTTACTTATTCATTTTGCAATTCAGTTTTTTTTTCTTCTTCCAATATTAGGATTTCCTTGCTTCCAAACACTAACAAATACACAAAATCTGAAAATTGAAGAACCAAAGAAACGGGCTCCCTTTTTCATTTTGCTGCTGCGGTGGTCGAACAACCTTGAAGATTTACATATAATATTTTGTGTAAAAAAAAGTTTGAGATGCCAATTTCATTCATATAACACCCATTAAAGAAATCAAACACCATTGTTTGGTTGGTGAAGGTATCTCTACAAAAAAAAAATGCAAAAATGTATGTCAACTCCTATGCCAAATCATGCGCCAACATGGTAAAGAATCCACCACAAAAAATACCTTCTTAGACTAGGGAAATTAAAGAGGGAATTTAAACCCTCAACATTGCAGAGGATTTTGATGAGGGTTATGAGTGAACAAGGGTTTTCACGAGGGTTATTTCCGTCGTATTTCACGAGGGATTTGCCGAGGAAAAGTGGGGCCCCCTCTGTCGGACGAGGGATTTGACGAGGAAAGAACCCTCTGCAACTGGACGAGGGATCCTTCCCTCGACAAAAGGTGACGTAGCAGGTAGGAGAGGGAACAGACGAGGGAATCTGCCCTCTGCAACATCACGAGGGATGTTTCCCTCTTCCCCTCATAGGATACTCTTCACGAGGGACCTAAACACTCTTCAAATTTTCGAAAATTTGAATATGCATGCAGAGCATGCAGGCTTTTGTGCAGAAGGGTTTTAAATGGGCGAGGGTTAATCCCTCTTCAAAGCCCTCGTCCAATCTACACACATATTATACTTTCGGCCCACATAAACAATTGTGGAAATAGAAGAGAAGGAGAAGAAGAAAGGAGAGGAGAAAGAAGAAAGGAGAGGAGTCCGGTCCGTTTTCCACCACCACCGACGTAAATTTTTTGTCTCCAGTTGCTAAGCACTTGCAAAAACGTTTATACGGTAATTTTTTTTTTTAATTTTTAAAAGGTTATAATTTATATATAAATATTATATATTGCATAATATATAAATATATATATATATATATATATCATGTATATATATGTGTATATGTACTCAAATATATATGTATATATGTAGGTAATTAGTCATATAATTAATTTATTTAGTATTAATTGTTAATATATTATGCATGCATATATAGGTATATTTAATTTGTTGATTAGTAATTATAAATTAATATATATTTGTGTAGTTAATATAAATAATTATTTAGTGGAATTTAATTTGATATATATATTTAGTTGTTAATTTAGGTGCTAATTGATTTTTTAATGTGTGTATACATTCATGTATGTATTATTATTCATGAGGTATATAATATACATGTTGAAGTTGAAGGAGGGGTTTATTGATATTGTTTGTTGTAGAATATGTGTGTTCTGACTTAGTTAATTATAATTAAGTCGGAAATGGATGCACGTAGGAATTTTGATTAATTGGGGAATACGAAAAAACAAAACGAAACTCTGCCGAAATTTTTAGAAAATAATAATTAATTAATTAATTATAATCTAATAATAAATTAATTAATAGGAGAATACAAATGATTAATTGTAGGGTTTTGAGTATTAATTCATTAATATGAAACAGATTGATATAGATTATTCAAGTCGTTTACGTTGGATGTATGGTCCAAGATCGATTAATGGCATGATAGCTCCTGAATTTATTAGTGGACTCGATTCATTCATAGACTTCGCCACTAGTAACCCGAATTGGATGAATCGAGGAAAGATTAGGTGTCCCTGCAATAAATTTAGATGCAGGAACAAGATGTTTCAGTACCCCGATGACGTGAAAGCTCATTTGTATAGAAATGGTTTTATGCCAAATTATTACAATTGGGTTTTTCACGGTGAGGAAAATTGGGGTCAAATTTCGCATCAACACAATGATCAGGCGTCGGCTTCTTACGGGCCGGTTGATGAGACAGCAGGATCTAGCTCGTACCACGATATGATGACAGACTTAACTTCCGGTCCCCACTTTGGAAATGTGGATGAGGAGCCACCTGTTGAGGAACCCCCTAATCAGTATACTGCACAGTTTTATGATATGCTTCGTGCAGCGGATCGGGATTTGTATCCTGGATGCGAATCACACTCGAAACTGTCATTCAATGCCCGTATGCTGAACATTAAAACTTAAAACAGACTATCTGAAAGGGGTTATAATCAAATCGTTGACCTAGTTCGTGAGATATGTCATCCGGATAATTTGGTACCCAGAAAGTTTTCCGATAGCAAACAGTTGATGGGTGAGATGGGGCTTCCTGTGGAGAGGATCGACTGTTGGGCAGGGAATTGTATGTTATATTGGGGTGCGGACATCGATCTTGAATATTGTAAGTTTTGCGGTCGGCCACGGTTCAAACCCGCTAGACGCGATGTGAATGGTCGACTAAAAAAAAAGAGCCCTTTCAAGGAGATGTTCTACTTTCCCATCATCCCTAAACTGCAAAGATTGTATCAGTCCAATGCAACTGTGAAGGATATGACATGGCATGCAAGTTTCTCTAATAATGATCAGTCCGGTGTTATGCGTCACCCTGCAGACTCGCAGGCTTGGAAACACTTGGACCAGTCGTATCCTGAATTTGCATCAGAAATTCGGAACGTGAGGTTGGGCTTGAGCACCGACGGTTTTCAGCCGTTTGGGCAGTCGGGGAAACAATACTCCTCATGGCCCGTGATACTGACGCCGTACAATCTACCGCCATGGATGTGCATGAAGGATCAATTCATGTTTCTTACGGCTCTGGTGCCTGGTCCAAAAAATCCAAAGGATAAATTGGATGTATTTTTACAACCATTGATCCGTGATTTGATAATTTTATGGGAATATGGAGTGGTAACGTACGATATTGCTACAAAGCGGAATTTTTTGAAGCGGGCTGCACTAATCTGGACCATAAGTGACTTTCCAGCCTATTCGATGTTGTCTGGATGGAGCACATCTGGAAGGCTTGCTTGTCCATATTGTGCAATATACACAGATGCTTTCACTTTGAGGCTCAGTCGAAAGCAGTCGTGGTTTGACAACCATCGTAAGTTCTTACCCAGATATCATCCGTATCGAAGGAACAAGACTGCATTCAGAAAGAACAAAACAGTTGATGATGATCCACCGCCATCCATACAGGTGTTTCGATCCTTGAGGAAATTAATTGGATTGAATTTATGAAAGTTACAGAAGAGGGTGTTGATGCTCACAACAAAGTTCTAGATGGGGGTTGGAAGAAGAAGAGCATTTTCTGGGATTTGCTGTACTGGAGTACCCTGTTGATCCGACACAATTTGGATGTGATGCACATCGAAAAAATGTGTTTGATAATCTCTTCTACACGGTGATGAATGTGGAAGGGAAAACAAAGGACACAAATAAATCTAGGGATGAGCTCAATGAATACTGTCGTCGACCCTCGTTACAGAAATGTCCACATACAGGAAAGTACCCCAAAGCTGCTTATTCACTTGATAAGGGGCAGAGAGATATTGTTTGCAAGTGGGTAGATGAGTTGAAATTCCCTGATGACTATGTGTTCAACATGTCTCGTTGAGTAGACTGGAGCAAATTGAAGATGTTTGGGATGAAGAGTCATGATTGTCACGTGTTTATGCAGAGACTACTTCCAATTGCTTTCCGTGAATTACTGCCGGCCAACATTTGGAAAGCTATCACTGAAATTAGTTTGTTTTTCAAGGAGTTAACATCTAGGACCATTACAGTGGAAAACATGACTAGGTTGGACCATGATATCCCAACCATCTTGTGCAAGTTGGAACGAATATTTCCACCCAACTTCTTTAATTCAATGGAGCATCTACCTGTCCATCTTGCATATGAGGCAAAGATCGCTGGTCCAGTACAATACAGGTGGATGTACCCGTTTGAGAGGTAGTCTATTAATTTACCTGTTTATTTTTAATATATAATCTCGTTCGAGAATTATAGTAGCTCATTCGTGGACCTTGAATTAGCTAGGTATCTTCACAATTTAAAGTTAAGTGTGGGTAACACGGCGCATGTGGAAACTTCAATTGCAAATGCTTATTTAACAAAAGAAGCATCAATGTTTTGTTCCCATTATTTTGAGGATCATGTACTAACGAGGCGACACAATGTACCTCGCAATTTTACCGGTCATGTCGTACCCGAAGCAATGGAAGATAATCTTTCGATATTTGTACCTCCTGGTACACATCTTGGAAAAAAGGGTAAAAGATGGATTGTAGACTTGGAGAAGCAAGTTGCTCACACGTACGTGTTACTAAATTGCAATAAAGTGCAACCGTATATTGAGTAAGTTAACCTACCTCTTAGTGGAAACTTAACATTTTAGCGATCTTCTAATTTGTGCCAATTGTATGTAATGTGTTATTTGAGCAACTACTGCTTGTTCAACCGAATCTATCATGTGCTGAGAAAGACAATGTGCTTTAAATAGAATTTGCATCATGGTTTGAACAACTTGTAAGTGATATATATAAGTAACTTTTTATTACTAATGTTCATATATAAAGTATGAACTTAATGGAATATATCGTAACTTATGTACATATAGGTGAGGAGAAATCGTATCCAGGATCAGTTTATACGGGCTCTCGCGGGCGGTTATGTATACATATTACAATTTTATATTAACTATTGATGTGTTCATTATTTGTTATGTATACATGTTATAATTTTATATTAATTTTTGATGTGTTTATTAGTTGCTATGTATACAGATGGCTGGAGGTAGAAGTATTCGTAACCTTTTCGGTGGCCGACGATCGTCCTCCCGTACACCTGACTGAGACCGTGAATCGGTACAAATCTTTTTAGTTATTATATAAAATATCTTATACACATGTTATAACTGTAATTATTAAATACAGATGGAAACATCTGAAGAAAATAGGGGTCGACGTAGCTTTTGGGGATCGTCCTCTCAAACCGGAACAATACCGGTTCCTGATTTGTAGAATCGGGAAGATGATCTAACTCAACACGGTGGAACATCTCCAGAAACGGTTGCGGACGACCCTGAGATTCTAGAAACTGCAGAAGAACTCACCAACCATGCACCTCGTCCTAATGTGCTACGCATCTACACATATCACAATGTGTATGTTAAATATCACTTAGTCTTTTTTATTTGATTTTTTTTTATTTTTTTACATATACGCTTGAAAAATATACAGATTGATGCCCTCGAATGCTGCTTCGAGGTTGATTCGAAATATAATGTCCCGTCGAATGGAGATGGGCGGGTTCACATATAAGTTGGTGTCAAAAGAAAGGAAGAATGAATGGTGGGAAACATTCCAGGTATACATTTATTTTGTTAATATTGTGTAGAATTATATGTATGTATATATTTTTACTTAATTAAAATCAATATGATTGTATATATTTTCTTCAGAGGGAGACGTATTGGGATCCGAGGATGGAAAATACTGTGTTCATCAAAGAGTTGTTTATCCGGAGGTCTAGAGAACGATTTTCTGATCTGCTCATTCTTTGGAAGAGGATCAATAGAAGGGAAGGAAAAATATCTCCGTGGGACATAAGATTCTGGAGTGCATTACTTCAGTACTGGCAATTGCCCGAGGTCATTGCCAAAAGCAACCAGTGCAGAGCAAACCGCTTGTCTGCGGCCAGAGGAAGAGGCCCCTCAAAACACAAAGGAGGGGCAAAATGAGCCGCACAATGGACTGAGGAATACGTAAGTAATTCCTACACTACAACATATGGAGATTTTAATTACTTGATTACTCATATCTTTATTTTTTGGAATACAGGAGAAAAAATATAACCGTCTCCCAACTGAATGGGAAATTGTGCAACATTTCCACAACTGTGGGGAAGGGGAGTACACGTATGAAGGAATTGCTGACATAATTGTAAGTGTTTTACATTAACATTATAAATTTAATATAAATAACACGTTTGTATACTTGAGATGATGTCAAAAAATTTATATGTCTAGGACTCTGTGGAGGAACGAGTCTCGCAATTACCGCCTCCAGTAGACGACAATGAGCGCTTGAACCGACTGAGTCAAGTGTATGCTGAGACAGTGAGGCCAGACCACGGAAAAGTTAGGGCTCTCGGTCAAATGAAGACGATGCGTATACAATCTGGACCAGGCGGAACATCATCTGGCAAACACATTGGCGGTTATGACCAAAGAGATATTGATCGTTTGCTGGCTGAGGAGCGCGCGAGATACGAAAGATTGTTGGCCGAGCAACAAAGGCAGCAAAACGAATTTTTGAGCCAGGAAGTACACAATCAGATGATGGCGTGGTTTCAAGGCCAACAGGGAAACCTACCTAGTGGTTTTTCCCAACCAGCTGGTGCATATCCCCCTTACCCAGCTTATCCTGCTTATCCTCCCGCCCCTTTCGCATCTGGTTACGCCCCTTGTCTTCCCCCCACCCCTTATTTCTCGGTCGGTCCTTCTACTGGTGTTCCTCCCGTTCCTCCTACTGGTTTTCCTGCTGCCCCTTATCCTCAGGCCTCTGCTGCTCATCCTCCCGCTTCCGGTCCTTCCCCGTCTCGTCGTAATTCCATTTCTCCAACTGGGTTTATAGACCTACTTGAAAGAGGTGCATATTCTAGTTACCCCCCGAGGGGTAATTATTCTGGAAATGGAAGAAGTGATGATGATGATGATGAGAGTTAGGATGTCATAAATATTTGAACATGTTTTGGAACTATATTTGTTGGTTTAAAATTGTACTGTTTATTTGGATTTATATGTCTGGATATTTGAGCATGTGAGTTTTTTATTATCATTATTATTGATTATTAATTATGAATATTGTTGAATATTAAAATTTTATTAATTTTTAAAAAATAAAACGATCAATATAAGTTTGTATGTGTACACATATTAGTAATTAGTGAAAAAGAATTTAAAAAGTATGTATTTTAAAATTTTATTGATTTAAAAAAAATGATTAATATATGTGTATATATGTACACTTATTAGTAATTAGTGAAAAAGAATTTAAAAAGTATGTATTTTAAAATTTTATTGATTTAAAAAAACGATCAATACATGAGTATATATGTACACATATTAGTAATTAGTGAAAAAGAATTTAAAAAGTATGTATTTTAAAATTTTATTGATTTAAAAAACGATCAATATATGTGTATATATGTACACATATTAGTAATTAGTGAAAAAGATTTTAAAAAGCTCAATATAAATGTACACATATTAGTAAGTAGTGAAAAAAAATTTATTTTATAATTTTATAAAATATATTTTAATATTATAAATAATAAAAATAATATATACAAGTGATAGTTTAATTTTATATGTAATAATAATTTTCATATAAAGTATAACAAACAATTAATATTAAGTAGTGTTATATTTAAAATATATAATAGAAAATATACGGAACATATATATTACACCCTAAAACATAACAACAAAATAGCCTTGCCCCAACGGCACGGCGAAACACGTAAGGCCTCCGCATACAAGGAGGTCGCGTGTTGGAAACTCTTGGGGGACAAAAATTCGCCTATTTACAGCCCTTAGTAGGGGCAAATATGACTTTGTCCGTACATGATAGTGAGGTGGGTGGTGGCCTAGCGGTTTCGCGGGGTGGCTTGGGGGTTGGAGGTCATGGGTTCGAATCCCACAAATTTCGTTTTTTTTTTCGGACTGAGCTGGATGAGGGACTGCGCGAGGGAATAACCCTAGCCACGTCAGCCGAGGGTTATTTCCCTCGCCTTGTCATGTCAGAGATAAAGAGGGATTTTTCCCTCGTCACATTTCCCGAGGGCTGAAAACCCTCTTCTTAGGAGAGGGTTTAGGCGAGGGTTTTGTTTGTTGAGGGAATATTTCCCTCGTCTAATTCCTCCTTATTTCCCTCGTCAAATCCCTCGTTTCTCCCGAGGGAACAAATTTTTCCTCGTCTATAAATTGGTGAGGAGCATTTTGAAGAGGGAAAATTTTCCTCTTCAATACCCTCTATATACTGGGTTCCCTCTTTAATACCCTCTTCAAAACCCTCTTTATTTGGTTCTTTTTTTGTAGTGATCATACCTATGGGGTCAAGTGTTAGCCAACCTGAGAAAAATATGTACAACAAATATTTTTTAGTATTAATTGAGGCTCAAAAAAACAATAATTGGTCTATTAGCCATTCTTTAAGCGAAATTCCAAACAAAAATTTCATTGGCAAACTTGAAGGATAGCTTAATTGAATTAAAATAAACATGCAACATCATACACAATAAATTACCTAAAACAAACTAAATTTACTGCAATTTCGCAGTGAAAAAATTTGTTCTTTGATTCAAATTCCTGCAATTTTAATTTGGTAGTTGTGGATGTTAATGTTGTAGTATGTGTCGTCCTCGTTAATACCATTTACTATACATATGTTTTTTCGTGCAAATCTTGCATTGTTTATGGGAAATTTCCTTTTGGAGCCATTTCACTGTGAATTTCATGATTGTTTTGCAGCTTATCTATTTTCAAGACTATTCGGCCAATACCAGGTCAGAGTCTGCTAGTATCCATCTTAAATGAAAATTACTGAAAAGCTCACAAACATGTTCGGTAAAATTTCCCAGTAAACTAACCCAGCATTCTATTTCTTGGGCTGGCTTGTCGGTTTTTATTTGTCATTTCTTCTCATTGAATTCATGCAATGCATGCCCAGAGCATCTAAAATTTCCATTACATTCATCATTTTATGTTGATTTCTTACTCTGCAGTTGTTATCCACTCCTTTTGCGCTTATGCTTTGGATTCAACTCCAGGTCCTAATTTCTGGAGGAGGAGTATGAAGCTCCTCGATTTCACTTGATCATTTTAGTAGTAAAATTAGAGATCATCTCTTGAAACACTTGTGTTTTTCAGATGGCGGGAGAGTGGACTTTTTCTTTATTTTGTTAATTTTCGCAAGAATTTAAAATTGGATTTTCGAATTGAATAATTTTGTAAACTGGTTTGGGACTATGAACTAAGACTAGATTATTACTTTTGAATGTTAAATTGATGATAATTAACGATGGAATCAGTTTACAGGACAAAGAGAACTAAGACTGGAATATTGGGGTTCTTCTTTATGTTATAAAGAGCAGAAATTAGTGTCTTTTGACAGCAGAAATTAGATCTAGTTTGGAGCTATCTCAGATATATTTGAAGCTTAAAATGATGCGAAATCTTGACTAAGTTAATGAGGAATATGTAAGACATACCTAACCTTCATTTTAACATCATTTATGTGTTATAAACGAACTGAAACTCAATAATTTTGCACCTGTTTATCTTAAACGAAATTTCTTGTAAAACTACCGTAGCTATATGTGCTGCCACCTTGGGAGTAATTGTTATGTGGATTATAAATTAATAAAGATGTTAGTTCAGCATATTGGGCTAAATAAATTCAAATATTTATGTTGTATTTATGTGGAAATTGAATGCATATGATGATGTGTTATCTTGGTTTTTTTTAGAAAAAATGTATTTCATGCTCATAAAAATATTCTCATTTGCATAAACAAATTCACCTTTCGTGCAAGGAAGTAACTGGTATATACCCTTTTGGTGATGAGGTGATATATTGATATCCAAGTATTCAAGTTTATATTAATTATTTTGACATAGTAATTGATACAAGTTTTGGTCTCGTAACTAAATATTCATAACTTTTGACTCAAAAACATAATTTTTTTTCCATGATACCATTTCGGAATCGGAACGACGAGATGGTTAAATTTTTTTACATAAGTTTATTTTTCCTTGTTTTTTCCACATGTTCGGATATTAGCCACCTGGGCGGTCGCTAAACGTAAAATTTAAATTTAACAATTATTTTTATTAAAAATTAAATTAGCGGCCGCTACCAGAGAAGTCGCAAAATCCTGACCCAACCGTGTCAGACCCGATAGAATCAGCGACTGAATTATGGTGGTCGCTAATTCTTAGAGACCGCAGAGGCGGTCTTTGATTTACGATTGATTCCGAAAGGCGGTCGCTAATATTAGCTACCCAAGTTTTAGCGACCGACTGAAATCGGTTAGAAATTGGTCGTTAATCCTGTTTTGTTACCAAAAATAGGTCGCTAATCCGCATTTTTTTAGTGATAAAAATAGATATTACCATCGAAGAAAATAACCAAAACGTGATTATAAGAATATATATAAAAAAATATTCAATCAGTAGCATCTTTGGCCGTCCATGTTTGATTATTCAATCATACTGTTAATCGTTTTGGATTCACAAGAAAACTTGTTTCCGGGAATCGGAATATGAAAGCAATAGGAACGAAACTGAAAATTAACAAGAAAACCAGTTTACGTGGTTCGGAGATAAAGATCCTACGTCCACGGGATCCGAGAGGATATCTTTTCACTAAGATGAGAAAATGGAACTTACAAGTTACAATCACACAATCTCACAGTGTTTGCGCTCACAATTTGATAAAGTTACCTCTCTCAGCTGAGAAGCCCTTTTTTATAGATACAGAGATTGAAAACGAACCCTAGATTCGATTCAGTTGTAACAAACTCAATGTAAAAGTAGTTATCCAGCTGGCTAACGACTTCAATAACCGCCATAGTTGATTCAGTTAGAACCGCCTTCGAATTAGCTCCAATTTGGTGTATTTCGCGAATAACGGACTTCAGGATCAGATGACAAGACCTCATCTGATTCTGGCCACTTTCACCAGATAGACCTCCTCTGATGTCTCATCTATCAGACTCGTCTGACCAGACCTCACCTGATGGACTTCCTCTGGTAGCTCTACTGCCAGACTTCTCTGGTCAGGCTTCTCTGGTCAACCTCATCTGGTCCACCTCCTCTGGTACCCCAAATATACTAATCTCTCACGACTAACACTTTACCAACATAGCCTCCTATTGAATTAAGCCCAGCAGATTACATACTTCACATTTGACCCTTCACAATTCTCCACCTCAGATGAGAAGTATCAATCCTCTCCTCCTTTCCTCCATGCTCCTGCTTGGGCCTAAGGAACATCCCATACACTCATCTTTACCAATTCAACACAGAATTTGAATTTTGTCCCTGGTAAAGACTTTGTACACATATCTGCAGCATTGTCCTCTGTAGATATCTTCTGGATGAGAACCACTCCTTTATCAATGATTTCCCTTACAAAATGCAACCTTACATCAATATGCTTTGACCTCTCATGGAATACTTGATGTTTAACCAGATGAACTGCACTCTGGTTATCACAATGAATGACCACAGCCCTTTGACTTATGCCAAAATCCTTGATTATGCCTTTCAACCACAAAGCCTCCTTAACAGCCTCAGACACTGCAACAAACTCTGCTTCTGTAGTAGACAATGTAACTCTACTCTGCAGAACAGATCTCCAGCTTACAGCAGTATTGTAAAGTGTAAAGATATACCCTGTTAAAGATCTTCTGGTATCTAGATTAGCAGCAAAATCAGAATCTACAAATCCTTCCAATGGAATCTTCTGGTCAGTCATCCTCTCAAACATCAAACCCATATCAGATGACCCTTTGAGGTATCTGAATATCCATTTCAAAGCTTTCCAATGTAATCTTCCAGGATTAGCCATGTATCTGCTCACCATGCTCAATGAATAAGCCAAGTCTGGTCTGCTGCAGACCAGAGCATACATCAGGCTTCCAACCCCACTCGCATAAGGTACTTTCATCATAGTCTTCTTCTCTTCATCAGACTTTGGTTCCATTCCCTTAGATAATTTGAACTGTTGTCCCAAAGGGGTTGCCACAGCTCTACTCTCATGCATGTTAAACCTCTTCAGGACCTTCTCAATGTAACTCTTCTGGGATAAGAATTGTCTTCCAGCTTTTCTGTCCCTAAGAATATCCATTCCAAGAATCCTTTTAGCATTTCCCAAGTCCTTCATATCAAATCTGGCAATAAGAATGTCATCCACATAGATCAGAAGATAGGCTATCACATCACTACCTTGCCTTTCCAGGTATACACAAGTATTATACTTGCTTCTTACAAACCCAATGGATAGCATAACTTCATTGAACTTCTTGTGCCATTGTCTTGGACTTTGCTTGAGGCCATACAATGATTTCTTGAGTAGACACACCTTCCCTTCTCCTCCTGGTTCAACAAACCCTTCTGGCTGGTGCATGTACAAGTTTTCAATAAGGTCCCCATGCAGAAAAGCTGTCTTTACATCTAGTTGTTGTAGCTCCAGATCCTCTTGGACAACTCTACTAAGAAGTAGCCTGATTGAACAATGCTTAACAACAGGTGAGAAAACCTCATTGTAATCAATTCCTTCCCTCTGAGTAAATCCTCTGGTAACTAACCTGGCTTTAAACCTCACTTGATCCTTCACACCAGATTCAAGCTTCCTTTTAAACAGCCATTTACAACTGATTAGCTTCTGCCTTGGTGGTTTATCAACAAGAATCCAAGTTTGATTCTTCTTAAGAGACTCCATCTCTTCTGTCATGGCTTTAATCCATGACTCCCTATCATCACACTCAAGGGCTTCCTTGTAGCTCTTAGGTTCTTGGTACTCTATGGCTTCTGCTGTAACAAGGGCATAGGAGACCAGATCCACACGGCCAAACCTTGCTGGAGGATGTATTTGTCTTCTGGATCTGTCTCTTGTCAGACTATAATTTCTCAAGTCTGCTTCTGGCACTTCTTCCTCCTCTTCTGCAGGTGCACTATCCTCATCGGATGACCCATTCTCTCCTGTTTCCTGCTCTGGTTCAGAACCAGATGCACTCTCATGATTATCATGATCAGGCTCCACCTCAACTTGAGTAATTGGCTCAGAAATAACACCATCCATCTCTTCAGCTGATGGCTCTCTATCACCTCCACCTGACTTGTATCCCATCTGTGATTCATTAAACACAACATCTCTACTGGTAATTGACTTGAAGCGACTACACTAGCTTCTACTAGTAGCTACCCCGCAAGAGAACGGGTTCACTGTAGTATGGGCAAGTATAGGGACCAAGTATTATCGAACCCAAGGGATGGTATGTATGCGAATAGATCCCTGAAGATCTACGCGTCGTAGTTAATATGAGTGTGATGTTTTTGGGTTTTTGAAAAATTAATTAAAAGACTAAAATAGACTAATTAACTAAAGAATGAAAAAGAACGAATTAACTACGGGTTGTTTTCTAATAAGAGATGGTGATGCTTAGGATAGGAATCCCTACGTATACTAACGGAGCAGGTACATAATCAAAGTAATTGTGACAACCAAGAATTAACCTAAGTAAAAGATCGTAGAATGAAAGCTCAAGATTTCTCACCCTAATACTTTATCCTAGCAATCGACTTCACTAATCCACTAACAAGTTAATGAATTGTGCTCAATTAATAAGACCCTAATTTAACTAAGGTGATGCGGTCGTCCTCCTTCGCTAAACCGGTAGATGAATTAACCTTTCCTAAACCCTCTCGTTAAGACTACTAATTGTTATTGAGTGATGCGGTCGTCCTCTCTCTAACACTTTCGTACGAAATTTAAAGGTAAAGTTCAGATTAATTATAAGAATTCATTAACTAAGAGAATTAAAACTAACGTCACGAATTGCCCTAATTACGTACCCACATCCTACTTCTACGAGTTCATCCTAACCCAAGCATGCAAGGGTTTTAGCCGGACATGGTTATAACAAAAATGAAAGCAATAAAATAAACAACGAACATAAACATGATGAATTGAACGAAGAAACTAAGAAACATGAACTAGGGTTTAAAAAGAAAATAAATACGAAGAACTGAAATTGAATTAACTAAAACGAAATTAAAAGCGTTTAAAGTAACGAACTAAAAAGAAACTAAGAATTCGAATGCAAAACCTCAACAAAACGTAAAATAAAGCTTGCTCTTCTTCTTCCTCTCCAAAACTAAGTCTAAAATTATTTCTAAAAGTCGGGATTTTTATGTTCTCCTCAAAACGTATTTGGAAGAGGTATATATAGGCACCGGGTCGAAACGGGAGTTAATGGGCCGAAAATACGCATCCGGAGGCAAAAGTGTATGGGCGCTCGAGCAAAATGCTCGAGCGGTCCCGCTCGAGCTGTGTAGCTCGAATGACGCATTCGCTCGAGCGGTCGCGCTCGAGCTGCTCGAGCGCTGAATTGACTCTGTATGTTTTGGACGCTCGAGCGATTCGCTCGAGCGGTGGCGCTCGAGCTGCTCGAGCGCAAGAATGGTTCTGTATGTTTTAAGCGCTCGAGTAAGGCGCTCGAGCGGTGGCGCTCGAGCTATGCGCTCGAGTGCTCTCTAATCCTTCCAAATGATACTTTTCCTCGTCCGCACTAATACCAATCGTATTTCTTCAATATCTTCTCATCCGGGCATCCGTTTGAGTCGATTCAAAGTCCTACGAACTCCTCTTTTCGTCCTCTATTCACCTATGATCATCAAAGAGACAAATTTATAAATGTATAGAAATAATGCTCATTTGACTCCAAGCACTAATCGAAAACACTCAAAACATGAGTAAATTGGGCACCAAAACATAACAATTTCACGCCTAATCAACCCCCCCAAACTTACCATGTTGCTTGTCCTCAAGCAACGAAATAATAAGTCAAGTGAAATTGTTAGGAATGAATCAAGAATCAAATCATGCAAGTAATTGAACTCAAGCTTCAAAGATCAATCACCCGTATACTCAATCACTTTCTTTTATCGTACTCATGCAATAATAACAAGAAACACCAAGATCAAGCATGGACGTGCACTCAACGATGTGTTTCACTCCCTCACAAGTGTATAAAAGTGTTTAAGGGACTCACTCAATCAATCAATCACACATATTGGCAGCCATAGGCTTGTAAATGCTCTCAACTTCGACCATACTCTAGAGATCAATGCCGAATCAAAAAGGACTTTTCTCAAGGTTGTAATGTAGGCTCTTTGGACAGGTGGGATAACAATATGGGGTAAGTGACTAAAGTGAATGGAGAATAGAAAAATCAACTTTGGCACTTTGAGATTAGGAGCAGAATCACTTCAACATTTGCAATCAATACACTTTAATTCCACTACTCTCAACACTTCAATTTTTTTCTTTCTTACTCTTTCACCTTTTTTTTTTTTTCAATCACTTTTTTTTTCTCTTTTTCGCACAAACACATGAGCTCATTTTTTTCTTTTGCTCATTCTCAAATTTTTTTTGTTCTTTTTCCCACATCTCAAAACTTCATCCACACCTTCTTCTCATATTCACTCAACAAACAACCTTTTCCTTTTTCAACTCAACTCACTCCCTTCACATTCACACTTTCCTATTCTCCACTCAAATTGGGACAAAAGGCTTAGGAATTGGAATAGTGTTCATATGTGTTAGCAAATAAAATAGGCTTTAGGCTCAAAGGGGCTAACAAGGGATCAATGTCATTGGTAAGAAAAATTTTGGCTAAGTGACTCAATTAAATCAAAGATGGCCTAAGATCACATTCGGCATATCAAACTAGACACAATCAAGAAGCAAGAGCACATGCAAGTTCTAGCATCCTCTACGGTGACGATCCACTCACAAACGAAGATATTAAATCATGCATGTAAATCTCGTAAGGCTCAAATCTCACAGCTTTCACATCCATGCTAGTCCTAGTGCATTCTCACTCTCATCACACAAGTACTCAAAAGAAAAATTCACAAGCATACGGGTTCTCTCCCTAATCAGCTCAAATTCAAACACTCACACAAGAAAACTCCTAACTCAGCCTCACAATTCACTCTACTCATCAAATCATACTCAAAGATAGCAATCAACAAGCATAAGGTGATTGATAGGCATAAAATGTTGAGTAACAAAACAAATTAATAATAGCCCAAGGAGCATCTCAAGGCACCAAATAACTAACTCAACTCAAAGATAAGGGCGTGCATGCATGTGCAATGTAATCATAAAAAGAAACTCCACCCCCCCAAACTTCGACCTTGCTAGAGGTCTAAGTTTGGGGTTGTGGGTTACCTCAACCAAACAATTCAGTTTCTCTCAATAGCTTTGCACACTCCCTTGTCTCAAGTCGGTTCCTTCAATCTCCACTTCTTTGGTTCCTTTACTCCTTTAGAGACAAGCCTACAAAATAAAGCTCTCGAGTACGAGGTTAGACATACGACTCTAAACACCCTAATAATATAAAAAGACACTAAAAATAAATGAAAGCAAATAAAAATGGGTTGCCTCCCATTCAGCGCTATTTTTAAGGTCCTCATGCCGGACCGTGCTCAAAGGAGCTTATGGGACATCATACGCAAATTTACCTCCCTTACTCTCATAAGAGTGGTGTTTGAACTTCTTTCCTTGATGCCCCACCATCATGAGTTCCTTTCCTCTTTTCTCATTCCCAAGTGTTATGGGTCTCAACTCCTTCTTGCCTCTATCTGGAGGAGTCTTACTAAACAATTTCTTGAGTTTTGACTTTTTCTTCTTAACTCCTCCTTTCCCTTCTAACTGGACCACGTCCACTTTCTTCACCTCTTGATCCTTCAACTTCTTCACTTTATCCCTATCAAAATAATCAAGATCATAACGCTCATGGGTTAAATTATCAAGTGAAGGACTAACAAAATCATGAGTATGAGAGGAATTAGGGAGAGAATGTGTGTCTTCAACACGAGGATCAATTGCATCCATGCAATACAAGCTCTCATCCTCCTTCGGGTGCTTCATGGCTTCATATAGGGAGATCTTCACTTCTTGATCATCAACCTTTAACGTGATCTTCCCATTCGCCACGTCTAGCACCATCCCCGCCGTAGCTAAGAACGGTCTTCCCAAAATCAGGGGCACGTGCTCATCTTCCTCCATCTCTAGCACTACAAAGTCGGCTGGAAAGATGTGATCTCCAACTCTCACTAGGACGTCTTCAACAACACCTTGAGGTCGAGTAATAGACCGATCGGCAAGTTGAAGCGTCATCATTGTGGGTTGAAGTTCACCACCTTCCAACTTCTTGAAAAGCGACAACGGCATGAGATTGATGCTCGCCCCGAGGTCGCACAACGCTCCCTTCTTGATCCCGTTCCCAATATCACATAGGATCGTGAAGCTCCCGGGATCCTTCAGCTTAGGTGGCAGTGCCTTGTGCACTAATGCACTCACCTCGTGGTTCAGCTGCACCAACTTCGGCTCATCCACTCGCCGTCTTTTCGCGATCAAGTCCTTCAGAAACTTCGCATAATGCGGCATCTGTTCCAAAGCATCATAAAAAGGAATATTAATATGCAATTGTTTAAAAACATCAAGGAACTTAGCGAATTTCTCATCGAGCTTCTTTTTCATGAAGCGCTGTGGATATGGGACAGGTATCACCGATTTGGGTACCCCCCATTCATCTCTTTCTGTTTCTTTCACTTTCTCCCTTGCTTCCTTTGCCTTTTTCCACTTAGGAACTCTCTCAACCTCCTCAAGGTCTTTGTCTTGATGGGACTTATCCACATCTTTATGCTTCTCAATCCCTTTACTTTCAATCCCCTTCTCAACTTTGGGCGTCTCAGAATCAGCAGGCATCTGAGGACCTTCATAATTGGTTCCACTTCTAAGCTGGATCGCCTTGCACTGCTCTTTCGGATTCCCTTCCGGCATTCTATTCACTGATTTTGCAATCTGGCTCATCTGGAGCTCTAAAGAGGTGAACCTTCGATTGTTCTCTTGTTGAGTTCTAGTCCACTCAACGTTCATCTTCTGGAGCTCTTGATCACGTTGATCACCCTTCTTGTGCAACTCCTTCACATCGTATTCCAAGGATGACAACCGCTTGCTCCCTTCCTCCACCTTCTGAAGGATCGCTCTCAACATCTCCTCGGTTGATGCACCGCCTTCTCCACCAGGAGGTTTAGAACCCGGATCAACACCTGCAGGAACAGTAACACCAGCTTTTGGGTTAGCATAAGAAAAATTATCATTCCTCCTCCATGTGTTTTGAGGAGGCTGCTGGCTTCCTTGAACTCCTTGTGTGTTCCTCCATTGATTTTGAAGTGGCTGAGGGCCTGGAGGCACAAATGGTTGGCCATAAGAAGGCCTTCCATACTGATTACCACCTTGGTAGCCATTCTGATTGTAATATGGACCTCCCATGTAATTGGCTACCTCTTGCTGTCCACTGGGTTGGTCTACTCTCTCATTCTCCACTGCATGCTCTCCACCCAAATTCTTCCCCAACTCGAGGTTGTTGATCTTCTCCATCATGGCCATCAGCAGCCTTCTAGTTCCTTCTCCCTCTTCCACCTGATGCACTCTCTGAAAATCTGCATCCACACCCCAAGCACCGGCATTCGTGACAATGTTGTCCACGATCTCCCTACACCTCTCTATGCCTTGGTTCAGGAATGCTCCGCCCGCACAAGCGTCTAAATGGGCTTGACCATCCTTGCTGGCACCACTATAGAAGAATGCCATAATGTCCCCCTCATTGTACCCGTGCTGCGGGCACTCTATAAGCATGTTTGAGTATCTCTCCCACGCTTGGCGTAGATCCTCTCCAGACTTCTGGCGAAAGGACGAGATCTCAATTCTAGCCTTGATCGTCCTAGATGGAGGGTAGAATCGCTCGAGGAACAGACGCTCGAGCTCGGCCCAAGTGGTAATACCTCCCCGCGGGAGCGTATTATCGTACCACTCCTTGGCTATTCCCGTCAGTGAGAATGGGAACAGCCTAAGCCTCTTGGCATCTTCAGACATGCCATTATAATTAAATGTTGAGGCTATCATGAGGAAGCTCCTCAAGTGTGTATGAGGATTCTCCTTCCCGATCACCCCTTTGAACTGATTCTCGGTCAGCAGCTTTAAAATCCCCGGTGATATCGAGAAGTTGTTCGCCTCAACAGGAGGTAGAGCCACTCCGTCATAGTACCGCTGTGGCTGCGCTGCAAACCTCCCTCGAATTGCCATATTATGATCTACGTTCTGAGGAACGTGTTGAGGATTAGCAGCTGGTACGGGTACTTGTTGGGGTGGTGGTTGGTAAACAGGTGGTTGGTTATAGACTGGTGGTGGATGGTATGGGTATGGTGGGTAAGGATAAGGTGGATATGGGTAATGTTGGTACACTGGGTTGTTGAAAGGGTTATTTGGGTTTTGTGGGTAAGCAGGGTTGTTAAGAGGATTATGGACAAGGTTCTGAGTTGGATTCCCTACGTTTTGTGTAACCGGGTTTAGGCTCTGGCTATCCCCTAATGGAATTTGATTCTGGCTACCACTAACCCCAGTGCCTTCAACTCGGTCTACTGCTTGATTGAAATCATTGGCAGCATCGTCCAACTCATTATTGATGTCCATTGGTTCCTTCCCTAAGTCGGCAGCGTTCATCCTTCTCAAGAAGGCTCGGTTCCTTCTGGCTATTGTCTCAGGGTCTGCAGGTAATCTCTCTTCGCTCGTATTGCCTTGTGAGCGTGTTTTCATAAACCTGAAACACTAGCAGAAGGATCAAAACGCAACTGCCGACTAAAATAAAAAATAAAAATAAAACAGAAAAGAAAGCACTCACTACTAACTACTAGCTATCGACAAGTCCTATTCAAACATACAACGCCATCCCTGGCAACGGCGCCATTGACTTGAAGTGACTACACTAGCTTCTACTAGTAGCTACCCCGCAAGAGAACGGGTTCACTGTAGTATGGGCAAGTATAGGGACCAAGTATTATCGAACCCAAGGGATTGTATGTATGCGAATAGATCCCTGAAGATCTACGCGTCGTAGTTAATATGAGTGTGATGTTTTTGGGTTTTTGAAAAATTAATTAAAAGACTAAAATAGACTAATTAACTAAAGAATGAAAAAGAACGAATTAACTACGGGTTGTTTTCTAATAAGAGATGGTGATGCTTGGGATAGGAATCCCTACGTATACTAACGGAGCAGGTACATAATCAAAGTAATTGTGACAACCAAGAATTAACCTAAGTAAAAGATCGTAGAATGAAAGCTCAAGATTTCTCACCCTAATACTTTATCCTAGCAATCGACTTCACTAATCCACTAACAAGTTAATGAATTGTGCTCAATTAATAAGACCCTAATTTAACTAAGGTGATGCGGTCGTCCTCCTTCGCTAAACCGGTAGATGAATTAACCTTTCCTAAACCCTCTCGTTAAGACTACTAATTGTTATTGAGTGATGCGGTCGTCCTCTCTCTCACACTTTCGTACGAAATTTAAAGGTAAAGTTCAGATTAATTATAAGAATTCATTAACTAAGAGAATTAAAACTAACGTCACGAATTACCCTAATTACGTACCCACATCCTACTTCTACGAGTTCATCCTAACCCAAGCATGCAAGGGTTTTAGCCGGACATGGTTATAACAAAAATAAAAGCAATAAAATAAACAACGAACATAAACATGATGAATTGAACGAAGAAACTAAGAAACATGAACTAGGGTTTAAAAAGAAAATAAATACGAAGAACTGAAATTGAATTAACTAAAACGAAATTAAAAGCGTTTAAAGTAACGAACTAAAAAGAAACTAAGAATTCGAATGCAAAACCTCAACAAAACGTAAAATAAAGCTTGCTCTTCTTCTTCCTTTCCAAAACTAAGTCTAAAATTATTTCTAAAAGTCAGGATTTTTATGTTCTCCTCAAAACGTATTTGGAAGAGGTATATATAGGCACCGGGTCGAAACGGGAGTTAATGGGCCGAAAATACGCATCCGGAGGCAAAAGTGTATGGGCGCTCGAGCAAAACGCTCGAGCGGTCCCGCTCGAGCTGTGTAGCTCGAATGACGCATTCGCTCGAGCTGCTCGAGCGCTGAATTGACTCTGTATGTTTTGGACGCTCGAGCGATTCGCTCGAGCGGTGGCGCTCGAGCTGCTCGAGCGCAAGAATGGTTCTGTATGTTTTAAGCGCTCGAGTAAGGCGCTCGAGCGGTGGCGCTCGAGCTATGCGCTCGAGTGCTCTCTAATCCTTCCAAATGATACTTTTCCTCGTCCGCACTAATACCAATCGTATTTCTTCAATATCTTCTCATCCGGGCATCCGTTTGAGTCGATTCAAAGTCCTACGAACTCCTCTTTTCGTCCTCTATTCACCTATGATCATCAAAGAGACAAATTTATAAATGTATAGAAATAATGCTCATTTGACTCCAAGCACTAATCGAAAACACTCAAAACATGAGTAAATTGGGCACCAAAACATAACAATTTCACGCCTAATCAGTAATACACATTTGGTTCCCAGGCTCTAGTCACCACAACTTATATCCCTTAACCCCCTTTGGATACCCAATGAAGATACATTTTAAAGCTCTAGGTTCAAGTTTGTCTTGCCTCACATGAACATAAGCTAGGCATCCAAACACTTTCAACTTTGAGTAATATGTTATCTTTCCATACCAGACCCCATCTGGGGTTTTAAACTCAATAGCAGATGATGGCACTTTATTAATGAGATACACAGCTGTGTTAACAGCTTCACCCCAAAAACTCTTAGGTAAATGAGCATCAGATAACATACACCTAACCCTTTCCAGAATAGTTCTATTCATTCTCTCTGCTAGACCATTCTGCTGGGGGTTTGAAGGAACAGTTTTATGCCTAGTAATACCCTTTTCCCTACAAAATTGTTGAAACTCCTCTGTTAGGAATTCAAGCCCATTATCAGTCCTTAAGTGCTTGATAGTCCTGCCCCTCTTATTCTTAAGTTCAATCAACCATTCTTTAAACTTAGAAAAGGCATCACTCTTCTGTTTAAGAATGTAAACCCAAACCTTTCTGGAATAATCATCAATAAGGGTAAGGAAATACCTGCCTCCACCATGAGTGGATACCCTTGCTGGTCCCCATACATCAGAATGTATGTAATCCATAACCTCCTTGGTGGTATGATTCCCTTTCTGGTATGCTTGCTTCTTTGATTTCCCAAGAACACACCTCTCACAGAATTCCAGCTTACATATCCTCTTCCCTGGAATAGCTCCCTTCTTGGATAACTCCACCAGACCCTTCTCACCAACATGTGTCAATCTCTTGTGCCACAAATTGACCTCAGAAGACCCCATGGTAATATCAGCTGATCCTGTTACAGTTCTTCCAATCAAAGTATACAAACCATTCTTGATCATACCCCTCATAACAATTCTTCCAGACTTGATTATTGACAGAACTCCTTTTTCTGTCTTGAATTCAAAACCTTTTGAATTCAATGTACCAAGAGAAACAAAATTTCTCTTCAACTCAGGAACAAACCTGACATCAGATAAGATCCTATCAACCCCATCAAACATCTTGATCTTGATAAAACCAGATCCTTGCACTCTACAGCTCTCATCATTACCCAAAAGAACAAGACCTCTATCAATTTTCTCAAGATTTAGGAACCAGTCTTCATGTGGACACATATGAAAAGTACACCCTGAGTCCAGGACCCACTCTTGACTTAGTCTCTCATGACTAACCATCAAGACCTCTGCACTATCATATCCTTCAACCTCCACAACAGCTGCATCTCCATCTTGATCACCTTGATTGTCTTTCTTCTTTCTTTCAGGGCAATTCTTTCTCAGATGACCTTCCTTATGGCAAGTGAAGCACTTTCTCTTCTCAACAAAATCAGATTTCTTCCCACCCTTATTCCCTTTTCCACCATCCTTCTTCTTGAACTGAAACCCCTTCTTCTTTTTGGATTGAACATTCAATCCTTCAGCAGGCTTCTTCCCATCAGATTGGATCTGTAGAAACTTGGTTTTCAGGGCAGTTTGAACATCATCAAACATCACCTGATCTTGTCTTCCAAATAACAAGGCATCTTTGAAATTTTCAAGAGACTTAGGTAGGGTATTCAACAACATCAATGACTTATCTTCATCATCAATTGTAACATCCAAACTCTCCAGATCATCCACCAATCTGTTGAACTCGTCCAACTGATCACCAAGATTCTTATCTTCACTCATTTTGAAGACTTGAAGCTTCTGTTTCATGTATAACTTGTTCGTAATAGACTTGGTCTGGTATAACTGCTCCAGCTTATTCCAAATCCCAAGAGCGGTTTCCTCCTTCGATACTTCCCTCAATGGCTTGTCCCCAAGACACAAGATAAGCGCACTGTGTGCCTTCCTCTTGTTCTCCTCCACCTTCGCCGGATTTGTTCTAGAAGCCACCTGAGCCGGTGGCAACAAGGCTTCGTACAACCCATTGTGTACTAGGAGAGCCTTCATCTTGATCTTCCATAAGCTGAAATCGTTCTTCCCCGTGAATTTCTCAATGTCGAACTTAGTTGCAGCCATGATTGCATCCCACAGACGGCGCCACTTGTTAATCGTTTTGGATTCACAAGAAAACTTGTTTCCAGGAATTGAAATACGAAAGCAATAAGAACGAAATTGAAAATTAACAAGAAAACCAGTTTACGTGGTTCGGAGATAAAGATCCTACGTCCACGGGATCCGAGAGGGTATCTTTTCACTAAGATGAGAAAATGGAAGTTACAAGTTACAATCACACAATCTCACAGTGTTTGCGCTCACAATTTGATAAAGTTACTTCTCTCAGCTGAGAAGCCCTTTTTTATAGATAAAGAGATTGAAAACGAACCCTAGATTCGATTTAGTTGTAGCAAACTCAATGTAAAAGTAGTTATCTAGCTGGCTAACGACTTCAATAACCGCCATAGTTGATTCAGTTAGAACCACCCTCGAATTAGCTCCAATTTGGTGTATTTCGCGAATAACGGACTTCAGGATCAGATGACAAGACCTCATCTGATTCTGGCCACTTTCACCAGATGACCTCTGATCCCAGACCTCCTCTGATAGACCTCCTCTGATGTCTCATCTACCAGACTCGTCTGACCAGACCTCACCTGATGGACCTCCTCTGGTAGCTCTCCTGCCAGACTTCTCTGGTCAGGCTTCTCTGGTCAACCTCATCTGGTCCACCTCCTCTGGTACCCCAAATTTACTAATCTCTCACGACTAACACTTTACCAACATAGCCTCCTATTGAATTAAGCCCAGCAGATTACATACTTCACATTTGACCCTTCACACATACCATTTCTAATCAACTAGTTTATATATTAAAAAATAGTAGGTATATAGAAAAAGCTTATAATCTTCATAGGACGAGAAGAACAACTTACCTAATCCAATATTTTAATATGGAGACGCAACGTGATGGTCGTGCATATTTGATTATTATAAGCTTATCTAATCCACGCAGTTGTGGTTGCCCTAATTATCATTGTGCAATATTGCACAAGCTAACTGCTATAAATAGGGGAGAAGCTCGCACCCGACATCCAAAACCCTAATCTATATTCCCAAAAACCCTCAGACTGGTTTTACCCTTGCTCCTCATCTTGATAGTTGCAAACAAGGTGGTGTCACAATAAGGTAAATGTTCAACTACAATAATGAATTACAGTATATTCACTTGGGATCAAAATTGTATAAAAAATATCACGAGACTAAAAGTATCTAAAGAAAATCAATTTAAAATGTACACATTCTTTTGAAACCAAAAGTGCAATTAATCCAGTGACGAGAGAAACCAAAATGGAGCCAATGCTGGAGTGCCAGTAATTCATCAGTGACAGTTTGGATAGTTTCTGATTGATCCAACGCATTTTAATTTCCACAAAAACAGACAATACCGTCGAAGAAAATAACCAAAACGTGATTATAAGAATATATTAATCAAAATAATTACATGATAATAACTTGTAAAATCTTGTTTTATTAAACAGTGAAATGCATCTCATTTTCATTTTCTATACTGTATGACTCATGCATTAGTCTAATACCAAGAGCAGAGTTACAAGGCCATGTTGTAGTCCACTATGAATTTTCGTTTTTATATTAATATACTAAAAAAGTAATAGATCTATATAAAAAAATTCCTATGATCTTTGTAGGACAAGAAGACTGAAAGATTTCAGCCTCATCTAAAGGTTCGCACTTGTAGAAGAGTGTGAAATTAATTAATTTAATTATTATCGTTAACACCCCCCTCACTCATGGGCCGGACATAATTTTTCCTCTTTTTTCGAGGCTCAATAAGTGGACAATTTAAAATGGGTGGAGTTGCTCTCAGCGGGAATCGAACCCAGGATCTTTATCCAGGCTTGAACCTTTTGACTCTGATACCAGGAAAGAATTCCGCCTCATCTAAAGGTTCGCAAGCTAGCAGAAGGGTGTGAAATTAATTCATTTAATTATTTTCTTAATAAAGACAACATACCATCAAACAAAATAATTTTTTTTTTATTTATTAGAAAAATAAAATCATTTAATGTTTTAACATGATACAAAATTAATTTCAATTTAAAAGTCATGACTACACTATACATGGATCCAGCTGGCTCAATCCTAGTAAAATATTAAGGTGAAAAATTGTACATATACATATGAGATTTTGTTACACAAGAGATTCTTTGGTGCTAATGATCCACACCGTCCATGCGATAGCACCTTAGGTCGTTATTCAATCATGGCTTATCTAATCAACTATTTTATATATTAAAAAAATTGATATATAAAAAGGCCTATGATCTTTGTAGGACCTAATCCAATTTTTTAATATGGAGTCGCAGCGTGATTGTGGTGCATATTTGATTATTATTAACTCTAATAAACTTATGTTATCCACTATTTTAATATTGCATTTCCTCATTGTTGTATCCAATGTAGTTGTGCAATATTTCACAAGCTAAGTGCTATAAATAGGGGAGAAGCTCGCACATCGATCCAACATCCAAAACCCTAATCTTTAGCCATGGCAAAAACCCTCACCTTGCTCCTCATCCTGATAGTTGCAAACAAGGTGGTGTCTCAACAAGACGCAACCTCCTTCACCTACGACTCCTTCTCCTCAAGCTCAGCTTCTCTAGACTACCAAGGCGATGCATTCGTTCCATCTTCGTCCTCATTTTTACGTCTCACGAAACCCAATTCTGCCGGCAGGCCAGACACAAACAGCATCGGGCGGGTGGTGTACTCCCCGCTGGTGAAGTTCTGGGAAGATGGGAAGCAAGCCACGTTCGAAACCACCATAAGGTTTCTCATCACGGCCGGAACCAGCCCAAACCCAGGGGACACAATTTCCTTCTTCATCGCACCGCCTCACACCCCCATCCCTCAGGGTTCGAATGACGGGAGTTTGGGACTCGTGGATCCCACCACCGGCCGCGCTGCCTCTCTCTTTGCCGTCGAATTTGATATCGCCTCCAACCCGTGGGACCCTAGTTACCCACACATCGGAATCGACATCAATTCCAGAGTCTCCAGAAATGTGTCGAGGTTCGACAGCGCCGTGGGGACGGAGGTGACCGCACGCATAGACTACGTCTCCTCTACCAGAACCATAACCGTGTTCGCCACGTACGGAGCTCGAAGTGCATCGGTCAGCTACGTGTTGGACTTGAAGACCATTCTTCCTCAGCAGGTTCAAGTTGGAGTCTCCGCCACAACTGGATCCTGGGTTGCATTTTTTGACCTCAGCCACTGGTACTTCTCTTCCACCCTTGTTTCGGACGGAAACAACCTCCCCCGCAAGATTCGACAGTATGTCTGAATTTTAGCCAATAATTAATAAATAAATAAATAAGGACGCACGCATGCATGTACGTACTATCAGTGCGCGTACTTCGTCGTCTATGTTCACTTTGTAATGATATGTAATGACTGTCCCACACTCGATTTAGTTTGCCCCAAAGCGATGTGTTTTTCTTATGTTTTCCCTTCATAAAGGATTTAAACAAAAATCATCCTATAACTTTTTATCATATTTGCTTTATTGATTTAGTCTGGTATGTTTTCAAAATTAACCAATTTCATCCTAATTGGCCGGAAAATGCCTATAACTGTATCATTTCGGTCACGTGATCGGGTAAATTGTGTCGTCTGCACGCATCAACTATGTCGAGTGATCCTATGTTTGCTACGCCCTACAAGTCGATAGATGACCATCAGTTTGAACGTGGGATCTTATGTTGTGTTTTTTTTGTTTATTAATAAGATGGTCATCTTTTCTTTTTTGTTTTTCTTTTGATTTCTCTACTGTGATATGCGCCACAACAATGAAATGAATGATGCATGGTGTAATTAATTTGTTATATAAACATACATATTACTTACAGAGATGGTCACTTCTTCTAAATCGTGGATCTTATGGATGAAGTTATTTCTTAAAAGAATTGAAATCAAAATCTGGACATACGCCAAAATATTTTATATCATGAAAAAATTATCTCATTCAAAACATTGAATTCATTACTTCTTGCATGTGAGATCTTATGTGTCGGAGTGTGCTAGTATATTAACTACTACATTTTCGCTCATTAATAACATATAATATTTGTTATCTATGAGCGAAATGGTCACTTATCTCGGAGTGTGTTATCTATGGTCCTCCCTATAGATAACACATATTAACCTATACATATCCGTTATCTGTAAACACTCCGCTTATTAAATCTCGCCCATAGATAACTATGTAAATCTGTTATCTAATTATACATATATCCGTTACCTATTCCAGAAAAGATAACTGAATAAATCCATTATCTTTTATACATTACTTGTAATTAAATAAATATTTATATTTTGTGCAATTTTTTTAATTCCTGTAGTTAAAAAATTAAAATATACACAATAAAAAGACTAACCAAAACTCAATACATTCATTAAATTGCAAAATATCCCTACAATAAAAAAATATTCACCAAAACATTCATCTCAATTGTATCCAAAAGTTAAATTTACATATTAATACTCAGATATTCACTAGCTACGATTATAACACAGTCATCAACAAAAACCCATTTGAAAGTTAAAAGAACTCCAATCCATAAAAAATAAGACATCTGAAATCCAATTTCGTGTTATGTACATACTCTATGTGAAAGTCACTCTACAGAAAATAAAAAACATATAATCAATTTCTGCACAAATTCTATATAAATCCAAATAAATGAAAAAAAAAGTACACTGCAAATCACTATCATGCATTGGAAAATTGTCGTCATGTATCTCTCCATGCCAATGTTGATAGGTTTTGTCCATACCATTTCGAAACAAATATGCCCGTACTAGGTCTCACTACTATATTTTCGCTCATAGATAATTTTGCTTAGATAACGGATATTATTGAATCAGTTATCCGTGATTTGTAAATCCGTTATCTAAGTAATATATGTTATCTATTAAATAGAGCACTCGCTCATACATAAGTGATTTTTCTCATAGTTATCTAAACTTGGTTATCTATGTAATTTCTAATTTTAAATAATAATATTTAAATTAAAAAAAATCTCTTAGATAACTGATTCATAACCAGTTATCTATCTTTTGGTTATATATCATATAAAATTAATAAAATTAATTTTGTAAATAATATCACATTTAGAATTTTTTTTATTTCTCTATAGTGCCTAATATTATTCTAAACACTATATTGGATTAGGATTTCACAGGATTTTAAAAGATTTTTTATGTTAAAAAAAATCGGTTGGTATTCAATTAGGATTTTATGTCATTTAAAAACAATCCACCGCTATTAAATTTGGAATTTCAAGACTTTTTAATGAGTCCATTAAAATTCATTGGTATTCATTCGAGACTTTTTATTATTTAAAACAAATCAATTGGTATTAAAAAATATAAGAATTTTAATGGATTGTTGTGTTAGATTAATTTTGAAGGACTTTTTGTTGTTATTATACATACCAACAATCCCATCAAAACCCAAGGGATTTTAAATGTCTTTTGAAGTGATTCTTTGAAGTGTTTTCTCCGGTAATGTCTTCACCTTTGTCTTTTTTACTTTTGAATATATATTATACTATCTACGTCACCATAACCCCACTCCCACCATACTCCAACACAAATTGAAATTCCTTTTTTGACCGATCTCTGAATCCCGAATCCATTGTCATCTTCATCCTTGCCGAATCCTCTAAGGCAAAATCACCAACTGACTTTATCCCTTTTTTTATGTTTGGTTTTATAGCCATTAATCACTTTTTTTTTGTTTTACTCAATTTCTTCGTTATTTGTATTTATGCGTTGCATGCTTAATTAATTTGGATTAGCTACCCCAATTTATTGGTTAATTAAACTATTGTTATAATCGTGTAATTTGAGTAGCAAATAGGGCAGATCACCCTAGGTATAATGAAAGGAACAACGAAGTCGAGATTTTTATTGCTTTTGCTAAACGGATTTAATCAATTTAAATTGCATTGTTCCTCGTGGGTTCGACCCTTACTTACCCTGCTACACTAGTGGGATAGTTTAGATGATTTATTTATTTTTGAGTGTCAGCGATAACACACCATTAATTGTTACGAGTTTATGCCAATAAGTAGCAATTAGGGCTATTCGCGGAGAACAGAGATTACCGAACCCGGACCGAACTCCGAACCTAAAAATTACCGAACCGAAAAAAACCATTGACTTTTTTACTTTACTAAACCGTATTGTACCTAATTTTTTTTTTGAATGGATATGGATATCACAAGACTTTGAAGGCTTTGAACATGATAGCACCTACTTTGATGGCTAAATTAGGTTCAAGCGTACCTGCTAAAATCAGAGAAAGCACAAGGTTCTTGGGGCATTTATGTATTAGTTCAAAAAAGTGAACCTATTTACAAATAAGTTCAAAGCATTTGCACAGACGCATAAAAATATTTGCAGGAAAGCAGAAAAATGTGTCTGTGCAAATTGTTTTGAACTTATTTGTAATTAGAGTCATTTTTTAGAACCATATTGTAATTTTCCCAAGGTTCTTCCCTTTCTTCAAGGTATGCAATAATTATCTAACAATAAAAATTATAAATAAAATGACACTACTATATTTATATTTTTCATGCGAAAATTATTATATTAGGATTGCATTGGAGCTATTGACGGGACACATATTCCAGCAAAGGTAAGGGAACGAGATGTAAGCAGTTATCGTGACCGTCATGGAAAGATATCGAAAAATGTATTAGCCGCTTGTAATTTTAATTTGGAGTTCATGTACATTTTTAGTGGGTGGGAGGGTTCGGCTCATGATTCGAAGATACTAAATGATGCTATAACAAGGAGGAATGGACTTAAAGTGCCACAAGGTAAATACTTATTTTTTTTATAATAATATTATTAGTATTATTATAATAATAATATTATATATTGCATTTGCAATTAGGTAAATATTTTTTGGTGGATTGTGGATTTTCTAATCGACGTCAGTTTTTAGCTCCATTTCGAGGTGTAAGATATCATCTACAAGATTTTGCAGGTCAGGGTAATTGTAACGCCCCGAATCCAGAATATATTAATTATATCGGATTCGAAGTATTATTGTGATCAAAAGTCCGAACTATAAATTTTTTTGAAGGAATATAACGGAAATGAGAGATGATTAGTTTTATGCAGCGGAAGAAATGAATAGAGTAATTTTAATAAGTATCTCACACACATATATGTGTACATAAAGCATAGTATTAATAGTAACATTTTATTTAAGTGGGGAACTCCGTGTCGTCTCTATTACTGTCCTTGCTCCACGAAATCATAATCTGCAAGGGTTGTAAAAATGGGGCGTGAGATTTGAATTCTCACGTATGGGTGATTTGCAACGTCATGGGATTGGTTAATCCGAAATATATTAAGTTATACTCATTAATAAAATATATAATTTATTTAAGCAGTTGACATAGTAATACAAACATTATATATCATACAAATAACAAGTTCACATAATAATCAGTTGGGCACAACAGGTTTCACATCATATAATTGAAATATCACAAGTTGGTTCACGTTAAGTGGCAAAGCCCAAAACCATTTTCACGTATTGGCCCAATCTGCCAAAATCATTTTCCACATATTTTAAATCTCTCTCAAATCCTTTCTCGTAAACAAATCCCGTACGATATCCTCTTTCGTATTACTGGTGGTCATATACCACTGGTGATCATTTATCACTGGTGTTCCGAAACACTGGTGGTCATATACCACTGGTAATCATTTATTACTAGTGATCATTTATCACTATTGGTCATTTACCACTGGTGGTCATTTACCACTAAATAAAGTGATCATGTAACTTACTTTCCTTATTCTCATAAAGCTGTCATTTCAAACCATGGGAAAAATCACATAATTCGTACTTAAGTTGGTTCATGCTCACTTAATGCCCTTAATCATGCAATGGTGATAGATTGATATAAAACAATAGACATCTTGTATCATATCTAATTATACCACGTAATTCAAATATTTATATTATAGGGATACATTTATGTTGGATTAGTTGTTTTAGATTGATTTAGTCGAGTTCAGAGTATACCAGCACAACGTATTATGAGCAGATCAATCAACAGATCATCACCCACCTGTTTGCTCCGGGTCCCGTGAATGAATCAACAGACTGTTGGATCCCTCGTGCGTATTCAGATTAGTACAGAACCTTAGTACGAAATCATTTGATTAAAAGTTGGCTCTTGGATTATCGAAAGGCCTAGAAGTTTGTGTTATGAAAACGAGAAAGTTGTTATCTTATAGACCTATTGAAAAAGACCTACTTAAAAACACACACTAACTTGGTAAATACACCACTTTCAAAAGGGTAGTGCATTGGGGGTGTATTTTCTAATCTCCATGTTGTATGACTATTTCGACTCTTATAAAAAACGATCTTTTGATTTCCTTTGTTCTTTTATAAAGATCTTTTATAATTTTAAAAGTATTTCTATATATATTTTTCTTGAAAATGATTAAAAGAATAAGAAATTTAGTTAAATAATATTAATATAATTAAAACCTCAATTTAATATTTTCTTTCTAAAAAAATTCTATTTTATTTTAAAAGAACTTTGAATAAAAAATTTATGTTTTTATAAATAAAAACCCTTTCATTAAACTTATTTTGCTTAAAGAATTTTATATAATAAATACTAAAAATAATGTAATATATACTTTTCTTTATTGTTAGTAATACTTAATTTAAAGAAGCTTTCATAACAAATAATAGAATAAATATTTTCCTTATTACTAACCAAGTTTACTTGTGTCATTTTCAAAATAAAATAGTAGTATTATTTTCTAAAAGTCCTTTTCCATTTGTTTCAAACATTTGAATAGTAGAAGACGAGTTTCCCTTTGTCTTTAAAAACTCAACTAACACTAAAACAAACCAATTTCATCACCATATCATCAGCTAACCAAACCAAACTAATTCATTCATCCAACAATTCCAATAACACCAAACAACTATTTCAATGATACTAAACAGTTTAATTCAATAATACCATCCAACCAAAACAATAATACCTAACTCCCAAACCAACAATACTAAGTAGTTATCTTCAATAACACCAGTAGAAAATTAACATCAATAGTCCATTTACAACTCTCCAATCCAACACCAGGGAATCTAAAACTGTCCAATTCCTATTCCAACTAGGACGAGAAATAAAGAGAAGTTTAGAAATTCTTACGAGTCCCAAATCGGGCAGCCTAACGGCGTCGTACAAGGATTCGTGGAATTAATTGGACGGCCTAACGGCGTCGTTTTGATTTCTCCAAAATTAAATGAACAACGGTTCGACCGGGCTTCATCGAAAAATAAGAAGAGGGCAATAACACCTCAATTTCAATTGAAAGGGAAGACGAAATAAATCGAAACGGGTTGTTAATCCGAAATAATGAAAAGAATCGAAAACAATTCGAACACAAAACTCACCCAAAAGAGGATGGAGGTCAGCGGCGTTGCTTCGATTGATGGCTGGAAAGAGGCGTGGCGGCGCTTGGAGCTCCGTCGATCTGAACAGGGCAGGCTGCGGTCGCGGGGCTTCATGGCGGTGAAGAGCGGTTTGGCGCCGCGGTGGAAGGAGGGAGGAGCGACGCGGCGTCGCGGCTGGGGATGCGACGGCGTCGGGCGTCGCGACGGTGGTCGTTCGCGACGGCGGTGCTGGAACCGAGAGGCGAGACGGCGGCGGCTTCGCGGTGGCGCGAGCGCCGCTAATTCGTGGTGGCGCTACGGCGGCCCTGCTTCACGAGCAAGAGGCGTCGCGTCGCCACGGGGAGAAGGAAAGTCGGCGGTCACGGCGGCCGTTCACCGTGAAGGGGAGGAAGGGCGGCGGTCGCTCGCCGGAGAAGGAGGGAGAAGGACGCTGGCTTCCGATCGGTGGGGTGAGGAGGCGGTGGTCGCCGGCGTGGAGAAAGGGGCGGTGGCCTTTTTTTTTAGAGAAGGCAGAGATTGGGTAGAGTGAGAGAAAGAGTTTTGCTGGGTTTGTTTCTATGAGAAAATAAGGAAACTGATCGGGAGGAGTACTGCTTAGGCGTTGGGAGGAGGAAGATATTTAATTTTCAATTTCTTAATTAATTATTTTAAAAGAAGGAAATATTATGTGGGTGAGATTAATTCTTAAATTAATTTAATTCTAAATAGAAAGTAATTTATGTGGTTAAGAATTAATCCCCTTTAATTCTGATATTTTCGTTCCCGTTTGAAACGTTTTAGGGATCGTTTGGTTCACGAGATTAATCCCGATTTGATAATTAATACAGTTTTAAAACTTAATTAATATTTTATTGTATTTTGATTATTCTCAATAAATTATACGGATCAAAATCCTTAATTTAATTTGAATATTTAATTTCTCGTAATCCTTTATTCGCTTTGAAAGATTCGATTTCTTTCTTCGAATTTTGGAATTTGTAAAAAGGGTATATATTTAAATTACACAAAAAACACTCAAAATAATAAAATTAAAAGAAACAAAGATAAAAAATATAAAATAAGGGTTCTAGGAATATAAAACGGGACGGGGTATTACAGTAATGACCCTCAAAATGAGAAAGAATTGCTCAATCTTCGTCATGCGTCTTTAAGGAATGTGATCGAGAGAATATTTGGTATTTTTTATTCAAGGTTTACAATTTTTAAGTCAGCACCTCCATTTTTATTTAAGACACAAGCAGAACTTGTATTAGCATGTACAACTCTACATAAATTTCTTCGCAACAAATGTCGTTCTGATGAATTTTCAGTTGAACCGGTGGACGAACCTTCATCTTTAACATTACCGATTAATGAAGACCATAACTTTGAGCCTATTATTCAAACCCAAGAGCAAGAGTGACAAGACGCTAATGCTTGGAGGACTAGTATAACTATGGATATGTGGACGGATGCTATTTAGGAAGACATGATATTATGGAGTTTTTTTTTTTTTTTTTTTTTGTCTTTGGCTCTTTCTGAATTCGAATGTATAAAAAAAATATTGAACTCTTTGTATTTCACAAATCCATGAAATTATGCAAAGTCTTACAGAATCCATTAAAATGTGATTTAAAAAATCTTATAGAATCCTACAAAATCTTAAAAGTCATTAAAATCCTGCAAAGTCTGCTTGACTTTTTTCAGTTAAAAAAGTCCTTTAAAATCCTGATCCAATACACCCCCTTAGAAAAAAAAATCCTCAGTTCTCCATTCGTACCCTTAAGACGTAAAAGCCCCAATTCCTTGTCTATGCCCTAGGTAGCTGATCGCTCCGTCTGAACGACGACCATCACCTCCGCCTCTGTCTTGGGCGCACTCAGTTGAGATGCCGCATTCAGCGCGTCGACTCGTCCACCCGTATTTCCTCCCCCTCTCTCTCTCTGTATCTCTACCACCCGATTATTTGTGTAAACAGTTGAAATGTTATTATCGCATTGATTATTTGTGATGCATCAGTCTATCGCATCCTGAAATATGCCAGAAATAGATACCATGGTTTTCTGTGGAGAAAAATAGTTTTTTGGTCCCGCAACTTGTCTAGTGTCCAATTTTGGTCCCAAAAATATTAACTTTTCAATTTTGGCTCTTTTTGAATTCGAATGTATAAAAAAAATCTTGAACTCTTTGTATTTCACAAACCCTAAGGTGAGAAAAGAAAAAAAAATTAATGAATACGAAAAAATAATTTTTTGTCCCTAACTTGTTTGGTGTCCAATTTTGGTCCCAAAAATTTTAATTATTCAATTTTGGTCCCGTAACTTATTGAATTGTCCAATTTTGGTCCCATTTGGGACAAAATTTGGACGATTCAATAAGTTATGGGACCAAAATTGAAAAGTTAATATTTTTGGGACCAAAATTGGACACTAGACAAGTTGCGGGACCAAAAAACTATTTATCTCGTTTTCTGTGTATGAGCTTTTTGCTAGAAAATGAATTCAAGTGAGAATTGAGTTTGCACAGAACTCAATTTTGGTTAATTGCGTGTATTATGGAGGATGTGATAATGTGCCTCGTTTGTTCTCTTTGTTCAAAGGTATGTGAAAGTAGAGGTGTATGTAAGATATATTACTGTTCTTTAATTTGATTGTTGTGGCATCTTCAACTTTGCACTGTTAAAGTGTTTATATACCTGTGACAAAGAAAGATATGCGAGATCTTGATTGTTTTAATTCTTAATGATTGAATTTTGTGATGGAAGATGATGAATCAACACTTCTTTTTCTGATCATATCTACCCCCTTCCACTGATAAAATGGACAAAAAAATTAAATCATTAGTTACCCTGTCAAGGCCACTGCATATTCTGTTACAACATGTTGGGCTGCTTCTTGTAGTGTTTAAGTCTTTGACGAGTATTATTTTTTATCAAATCCTAGTATTTTTTTGGCTAATAACTAGGTTCTTTAGTGTTTCTTAAAATTTGTTAAAGTACAGGGATTTAAAATGTTTCTTATATAGTAGAGATAAATAGTTTTTTGGTCCCGCAACTTGTCTAGTGTCCAATTTTGGTCCCAAAAATATTAATTTTTTAATTTTGGTCCCATAACTTATTGAATCGTCCAAATTTGGTCCCAAATGGGACCAAAATTGGAAAATTCAATAAGTTACGGGACCAAAATTAAATAATTAAAATTTTTGGGACCAAAATTGAATAATAAAAATTTTTGGGACCAAAATTGGACACTAAACAAGTTAGGGACAAAAAATTATTTTTTCGTATTCATTAATTTTTTTTCTTTTCTCACCTTTTATATATATATATATATATATATATATATACACACATCAATGGATTTATTTTTCATGAATATAAATACAAATATTTGAAAAACATGAAAAATAAAAACCCATTATTTTTCAATTCCAATAATTATTATTTAAGATGAATTACAAAGCTTCCATTAAATACTAATAATGAAATTTTAATTACTAACTAAGAATTTAAATTGCGATAGAGTAAATAAAATAATAAATTAATAATTTTCATATAAATTTTGATTCTCTATATCTTCGTAAAATAATTCTAAATTCCTATCGTGATCTCGTCTCCACCAATAATATATACATGATTATTACAAAGATTATTTTAGAGTATAATTAATTAAATAGTGTTTGGTATATGTGTATGTGTGCGTGTATATATATATATATATATATATATATATATCAATGGATTTATTTTTCATGAATATAAATACAAATATTTGAAAAACATCTATAAAACATGAAAAATAAAAACCCATTATTTTTCAATTCCAATAATTATTATTTAAGATGAATTACAAAGCTTCCATTAAATACTAATAATGAAATTTTAATTACTAACTTAGAAAATAAATTGCGATAGAGTAAATAAAATAATAAATTAATAATTTTCATATAAATTTTGATTCTCCATATCTTCGTAAAATAATTCCAAATTGCTATTGTGATCTCGTCCACCAATAATATATACATGATTATTACAAAGATTATAATTAATTAAATAGTGTTTGATATATGTGTATGTGTGTGTATGTATATATATATATATATATATATATATAAGGTGAGAAAAGAAAAAACAATAATGAATACGAAAAAATAATTTTTTGTCCCTAACTTGTTTGGTGTCCAATTTTGGTCCCAAAAATTTTAATTATTCAATTTTGGTCCCAAAATTTTTAATTATTCAATTTTGGTCCCGTAACTTATTGAATTGTCCAATCTTGGTCCCATTTGGGACCAAATTTGGACGATTCAATAAGTTATGGGACCAAAATTAAAAAGTTAATATTTTTGGGACCAAAATTGGACACTAGACAAGTTGCGGGACCAAAAAAATATTTTTCTCAGTATAGTACAAGGATTTAAAGTGTTTCTAATATAGTACAGGGAATTTAGAGTGTTTCTTATATAGCAAAGGGATTTAAAGTGTTTTATGAGCTATCTATAGGGCCCAATGGACCCTTTTAGGAAAAATTACAAAATGATTTAAAAAAGAGATTCTAATTACAACTTGATCAAAATATTTTATTTTGTGCCGTTATATTTTATGTTTTTGTACAAATATTTTGAACCAATTTGTAAATAGGGTTCATTGTTTGACTAATATATAATCACCCATTCCTTTGATACATACCTTGTGTCATTCATGCCATGAATATTATGATGTTTCTTTCTTCTTATTCATACCATTTTCTTGATCTAATAATTTCTAGTACCACCACCACGTTTTCAAGAGAATAAAATAATTATATAATATCCTATTCCCAATCCAAATTGGATAACATTATAGGATGAATTCACCTTTACTCTGCAATACTCGAACTTTTTTTTACATGTAGTGCATTATCACTTCTATAAAATGTTCAGGGACACGGGACACTATGGAAGAATAAAGTGTATACTATTGCTTTTGTTGTTTCTTTTGCACCTTGAGTTGACTCCAGTTATTTTCCAGTCACCGACAACAACAAAGATGAAAAATTAGCATGTCCAAGAAATTTCTGAAACACTGTATGGGGAAAGTTTTTGTATGGTTTTTTAATTTCTTTCTTTCTGACAAATCCCTGGTTAGAAAGCAAATAAGAAATCAGAGGTGAAATAAAAGAGAGATGTGGTCATTGAGGGACAATTGAGAGAGGCTGGTGACATCATCATCTGATGGTTTCAGCGAAACAAATCTCAGGTTATTGTCCATTAGGCCCCATAGATAGTATTACTTATTTTTTTCCTTATATCATTAATATTTGCCTTATACTATACGAATTCCCCCCTCTTAAAATAATCTTGTCCCAAGATGAGGAAACAAAATGATTTTGGTGGGAATATATGATTTATTTTTTGTATGTTGGCTTTAATTTAGGACAAGAAAGAAAGACTAATCGTGATATGACTATGGAAAAGCTGAAGGAATCCGAGTTTTTCCAGGTGCTAGTTTGTAAAGTGCATTGTTATTTCCAGCATCGAAATTGCCATCTTGATATGAATTCATATGATTAGTACTATAGAGCTAATGGTTTATTTGTTGAATTTTAAACTAATTTCTATGTTGTTTGATACTTAAGTAGAAGATGATCTAAGGTTTCATACCCAAATGTCATAGACAGTGCAGAAGTATGTTTGAATCTTTAAAGAGTCCTACAACTGTTGGTGAAACAAAAGTATACGAGGAATTTGTGTCTGCATCTCTAGCTGAAATTATTTTTTGGTATGCTTATCTCTCTCTTTTTAAAAAAAAAAAAAAAACTCCCAATTGTTTCATTTTTATAGTGGAAGTGATCAGAAGGTTCGTTTATCCAATTATACACTAATTGAATTTATTTTTCAGTTAATGGGTACTGACTTGTGAAATTGCTGGAAACAGAATCTTTGTCTGTGAGAGAACTTATACAACAAGATTAAGAGAAGGATAAGGTGGAGATAAATAGTTTTTTGGTCCCGCAACTTGTCTAGTGTCCAATTTTGGTCCCAAAAATATTAACTTTTCAATTTTGGTCCCATAACTTATTGAATCGTCCAAATTTGGTCCCAAATGGGACCAAAATTGGACAATTCAATAACTTACGGGACCAAAATTGAATAATTAAAATTTTTGGGACCAAAATTGGACACCAAACAAGTTAGGGACAAAAAATTATTTTTTCATATTCATTAATTTTTTTTCTTTTCTCACCTTTTATATATATATATATATATATATATATATATATATATATATATATATATATATATATATATATATACATCAATGGATTTATTTTTCATGAATATAAATACAAATATTTGAAAAACATCTATAAAACATGAAAAATAAAAACCCATTATTTTTCAATTCCAATAATTATTATTTAAGATGAATCACAAAGCTCCCATAAAATACTAAAAATAAAATTTTAATTACTAACTAAAAATTTAAATTGTGATAGATTAAATAAAATAATAAATTAATAATATTCATATAAATTTTGATTCTCCATATCTTCGTAAAATAATTCCAAATTGCTATCGTGATCTCGTCTCCATCAATAATATATACATGATTATTACAAAGATTATTTTAGAGTATAATTAATTAAATAGTGTTTGATATATGTGTATGTTTGCGTATGTATATATATCAATGAATTTATTTTTCATGAATATAAATACGAATAATTGAAAAACATCTATAAAACATGAAAAATAAAAACCCATTATTTTTCAATTCGAATAATTATTATTTAAGATGAATTACAAAGCTCCCATAAAATACTAATAATGAAATTTTAATTACTAACTAAGAATTTAAATTGCGATAGAGTAAATAAAATAATAAATTAATAATTTTCATATAAATTTTTTTTCTCCATATCTTCGTAAAATAATTCCAAATTGCTATCGTGATCTCGTCTCCACCAATAATATATACATGATAAGGTGTATATACAGAAGTTTCAAAAAATTATACACATCATTCCGGGTAAATTGTTTTTTAAGGACCGTAACTTTGGGGGGTGGCAAAACAAGGACCGTAATTTTTCGGGCTGGCAAAACAAGGACCGTAACTTTTAAAAGTGGCAATTTAAGGACCGTAACTTTAAAAAGTCGCAATTTAAGGACCACAACTTTTAAAAATAGCTATTTGAGGACAAATTAGCCCGGATTACTCTCTTTCGGGCTAATTAGATCGGATTTTGGGCTCTAATCGCCAACATGGATATTATTTTGAATGAAACTATTTAAAAAAATTCCACTTCATTTTTTTCTTTAATTTTTTGAAATAATTTCATCTCATTCATTATACTCATAATACTCTAAGAAAAAAAATGAAATGAATATTTTTTGAAATAATGAAAGTATTTTATTTTTTGAGTATAATGAAAGTGTTTTATTTTTTAAAATAATTTCCAACTCATTCATTAAACGTATAGTAAGTATTAATTTACTTAGATTAAATATTTTTAACTCTAAGTATTATTTTATTGCAATGTGTGTGATGTACTAAATGTATATTTTAAATAAAATTCCACTTCATTTTTTTTAAGCATAATGAAATGAGTTGGAAAATAAAAAAAATAGAAAGTAAAAATAGAGGTAGAATTTAAAAATTCGGGCTAATTTTATCCTCAAATTGCTATTTTTAAAAGTTGCGGTCCTTAAATTGCCACCTTTTAAAGTTATTGTCCTTGTTTTGCCAGCCCGAAAAGTTACGGTCCTTGTTTTGCCAGCCCGAAAAGTTACGGTCCTTATTTTGCCAGCCCCCAAAGTTACAGTCCTTAAAAAAAATTTACCCCATCATTCCGTTATGTTGCCGCCATGACAGAAGGTTCTGTACGTTGCTGAGTTTTCAATATATAATGCATTAGGTTGTAAAAGAAAAATACATTTATGCATTAGAAATCTGACATTTAATGGGAAATTACATATTTTTCTGTTTCAGATCACTTCCACTAATACTATTAAAATTTGAGAATAAAAGTTTTTTGGTCCCATAACTTATCGAGTGTCCGATTTTGGTCCCAAAAATTTTGACTCTTCAATTTTGGTCCCATAACTTCTACGGTTTGCCTAATTTTGGTCCCATTCTTCCTGAGAAATTTTTTTTTGGTCCCATAACTTATCGAGTGTCCGATTTTAGTCCCAAAAAAATTGACTCTTCAATTTTGGTCCCGTAACTCTTATGGTTTGTCCATTTTTCAACCACATATTAGTGATATGGAAAAAATAATTAAAAAATACAAAACGAAAAAGAAATATCATTTTGCAGACACATCTTCGAGGGTAACGTAAAGGCCCAAATTCAGGCAAAATGTGAGTTGAGCATGACAAAAAATGGCACCATTTTTGTATTTTTAAAGAAAACGGGACTAAAAATGGACAATCCCTAGGAGTTATGGGACCAAAATTGAAGAGTCAAATTTTTTGGGACCAAAATCGGACACTTGATAAGTTATGGGACCAAATAACTTTTATTCTCATTAAAATTTAGGGGTAGTTACCTAGAGGTACACTCTAGCGAACTTTATTACCTAGAACTTGTAATTGCATTTTCATTTTTCAAGCACTACATTGTATTGTAGTGTAATTTCGTGAACAGTACACTGACGGTACACTATTCACTGACATTGATGTGACTATAGCGTACTATTCACTGACAGTACATTGTTCATTGCAGCAACTTTTTTTATTTTTTATATCACACTATTTTTTAGTGTACTATAGTGCAACTTTATATACCTCTGATATGTTGAGTATAATACATCGTTATTTTTAATATACTACACCATTATTCTTTATACTACAGTAGTATTTAATATACTACACCATTATTTTTAATATATTACACCGTTATTCTTTATAATATAATTATATTTAATATACTATACTATTCATTATACTATAGTTGTATTCAATATACTATAACTATTTTTCATTATACTATAGTATCAATAATTTTCTGAATGTGCATCATACCCCGTTTGATAAAATATTTGCATTTCTGTTACATGGTCTATTCCCTTATTTCAGTATCCATCCTAAATAATACAAGAAAAAGGAAAGGTAATAAAATGGCTAAAAAGGAAAAAATCAAAACTAGAATGAGCCAAAACACATTAAATATGCAAATTAACATTAGAAGAATTCCACTATGAATCAATTTCTCCTCTGCATAATACGCAGATCTAGCATCATTTGCTTTTCGAATCAAACTCTTGGCCCGTCGGAGCGCATCCACCTCCTTCAACAGATCAAACTCCACACCTTATCTCAGAAATTCCATGGGCTAAGCTACATCCCATCAACACTCCTTATCTAAGAAATTCCATATGTGGAATTCTTGAACATAGTCCATATAGGTAGAGCTTAGCCTATGCACAAAAGGGCTTTGGGATCTCCCACACCCATGGGTCAGCCTTCTTGTGCCCAAAAGCAAGATTTCCACCTTTGCAGAAGGTGATTCGGGAAAAATTCTATGAACACAAACAATGGCCCGATTCTTGTCTACATAATAAACAAATCAAAGTAAGGAAAATTTCATTAAAGGAAACTAATTTTTCATTTAGGCAATTTATCCCAAATATATGAAATTAATTGACCTAAAACTGAAATCTAGCACAGAAAAATTCAATGAGAGTGAAATTACCGTTCCAAATCATCCAGTTTCCCTAGCCTCTCCGCCAGTTTAAACGAGAGTAAATTACTGGCTAACCGACTCCGCCAGTTTCCCTAGCTTAAATTCCCCCACAGATTATGACAGGATCACTCATCAATTTACTCAAGCATTGATTTTCTAGCAACTAGCATCAAACAAATTATCAAAATCAAAACCCATGAACAAGATTATAAAACAATTATGATACCTTTTATGCTTTATGCAGTTATGATTATACATACTGAGATATAAATAACAAAATCAATTCCAAACTCAATTTTGGAATTGGCCGGATTAGTAAGTATGTGTGAATTTTTACCCTAGAAACAACCACAAATTAGTGAAATACCAGCAGAAGATCCAACGAGGAGAATTCGGTGAGCGGAGAGATTGTGGGAGGCCCATTTGCAGACGAAAACGACGTCGTCAACCTCGGTGAAGCCCGTGAGGGAGGTAGCTCTACTCTCATGCATGTTAAACCTCTTCAGGACCTTCTCAATGTAACTCTTCTGGGATAAGAATAGTCTTCCAGCTTTTCTGTCCCTAAGAATATCCATTCTAAGAATCCTCTTAGCATTTCCCAAGTCCTTCATATCAAATCTAGCACTTAGCTTCCTTTTGATACTCTGAATTTTCAGAAGGCTTTTACTGGCAATAAGCATGTCATCTACATAGATCAGAAGATAGGCTATCACATCACTATCTTGCCTTTCCAGGTATACACAAGTATCATACTTGCTCCTTACAAAACCAATGGATAGCATAACTTCATTGAACTTCTTGTGCCACTGCCTTGGACTTTGCTTGAGGCCATACAATGATTTCTTGAGCAGGCACACTTTCCCTTCACTCCCTGGTTCAACAAACCCTTCTGGTTGGTGCATGTACAGATCCTCAATAAGATCACCATGCAGAAAAGCTGTCTTTACATCAAGTTGTTGTAGCTCCAGATCTTCTTGGACTACTCTGCTCAGAAGTAATCTGATTGAACAATGCTTAACAACAGGTGAGAAAACCTCATTATAATCAATTCCTTCCCTCTGAGTAAATCCTCTGGCAACTAACCTGGCTTTAAACCTCACCTGATCTTTCACACCAGATTCAAGCTTTCTTTTAAACAACCATTTACAACTGATTAGCTTCTACCTAGGTGGCTTATCAACAAGAATCCAAGTTTGATTCTTCTTAAGAGACTCCATCTCTTCTGTCATGGCTGTCACCCATGACTCCCTATCATCACACTCAAGGGCTTCCCTGTAGCTTTTAGGTTCCTGGTACTCTATGGCTTCTGCTGTAACAAGTGCATAGGAGACCAGATCCACACGGCCAAACCTTGCTGGAGGATGTATTTGTCTTCTGGATCTGTCTCTTGTCAAACTATAATTTCTCAAGTCTGCTTCTGGCACTTCTTCCTCCTCTTCTGCAGGTGCACTATCCTCATCTGATGACTCATTCTCTCCTGTTTCCTGCTCTGGTTCAGAACCAGATGCACTCTCATGATTATCATGATCAGGCTCAACCTCAACTTGAGTAATTGGCTCAGAAATAACCCCATCCATCTCCTCAGCTGATGGCTCCCTATCACCTCCACCTGACTTGTATCCCATCTGAGATTCATTAAACACAACATCTCTACTGGTAATACACTTCTGGTTTCCAGGCTCCAGACACCACAACTTATACCCCTTAACACCTTTTGGATACCCAATGAAAACACATTTTAAAGCTCTAGGTTCAAGTTTGTCTTGCCTCACATGAACATAAGCTAGGTACCCAAAAACTTTCAACTTTGAGTAATCTGATATCTTTCCATACCAAACCTCATCTGGGGTTTTAAACTCAATAGAAGATGATGGCACTTTATTAATGAGATACACAGCTGTGTTAACAGCTTCCCCCCAAAAACTCTTAGGTAAATGAGCATCAGATAACATACACCTAACCCTTTCCAGAATAGTTCTATTCATCCTCTCTGCTAGACCATTCTGCTGGGGGTTTGAAGGAACAGTTTTATGCCTAGTAATACCCTTCTCCCTACAGAATTGTTGAAACTCATCTGATAGGAATTCAAGCCCATTATCTGTCCTTAAGTGCTTGATAGACCTGCCTCTCTTATTCTCAAGTTCAATCAACCATTCTTTGAACTTAGAGAAGGCATCACTCTTCTGTTTAAGAATGTAAATCCAAACTTTTCTGGAATAATAATCAATAAGGGTAAGGAAATACCTGCCTCCACCATGAGTGGATACCCTTGCTGGGCCCCATACATCAGAATGTATATAATCCATAACCTCCTTGGTGGTATGCTTCCCTTTCTGGTATGCTTGCTTCTTTGATTTCCCAAGAACACACCTCTCACAGAATTCCAGCTTACATATCCTCTTCCCAGGGATTGCTCCCTTCTTGGATAACTCCACCAGGCCCTTCTCACCAACATGTGCCAATCTCTTGTGCCACAAGTTAATCTCAGAAGACCCCATGGTAACATCAGCTGACCCTGTAACAGTTCTTCCAATCAAAGTATACAAACCATTCTTGATAGCCCCCTTCATGACAATCCTTCCAGATTTGGTTATAGACAGACTTCCCTTGTCTGTCTTGAATTCAAACCCCTTTGAATTCAAGGTACCAAGAGAAACAAGATTTCTCTTTAACTCAGGAACAAACCTGACATCAGATAAGATCCTATCAACCCCATCAAACATCTTGATCTTGATAGAACCAGATCCTTGCACTCTACAGCTCTCATCATTACCCAAAAGAACAAGACCTCCATCAATCTTCTCAAGATCCAGGAACCAGTCTTCTTGTGGACACATATGAAAAGTACACCCAGAGTCCAGGACCCACTCTTGACTTAGTCTCTCATGACTAACCATCAAGACCTCTGCACTATCATATCCTTCAACCTCCACAACAGCTGCATCTCCATCTTGATCACCTTGATTGTCTTTCTTCTTTCTCTCAGGGCAATTCTTTCTCAGATGACCTTCCTTATGGCAAGTGAAGCATTTCCTCTTCTCAACAAAATCAGATTTCTTCCCACCCTTATTCCCTTTTCCACCATCCTTCTTCTTGGACTGAAACCCCTTCTTCTTCTTGGATTGAACATTCAATCCTTCAGCAGGCTTCTTCCCATCAGCTTGGATCTGTAGAAACTTGGTTTTCAGGGCAGTTTGAACATCATCAAACATCACCTGATCTTGCCTACCAAACAACAAGACATCTTTAAAATTTTCCAGAGACTTAGGTAGGGCATTCAACAGCATCAATGACTTATCTTCATCATCAATTATAACATCCAAACTCTCCAGATCATCCACCAATCTGTTGAACTCGTCCAACTGATCACCAAGATTCTTATCTTCACTCATTTTGAAGACTTGAAGCTTCTGTTTCATGTATAACTTGTTCGTAACAGACTTGGTCTGGTATAACTGCTCCAACTTATTCCAGATCCCAAGAGCGGTTTCCTCCTTCGATACTTCCCTCAATGGCTTGTCCCCAAGACACAAGATAAGGGCACTATGCGCCTTCCTCTTGTTCTCCTCCACCTTCGCCGGATTAGATCCAGAAGCCACCCGAGCCGGTGGCAACAAGGCTTCGTACAACCCATTGTGTACCAGGAGTGCCTTCATCTTGATCTTCCATAAGCTGAAATCGTTCTTCCCCGTGAACTTCTCAATATCGAACTTAGTTGCAGCCATGATTGCTTCCCACAGACGGCGCCTCTTGTTAATCGCGTTTTGGATTCACAAGAAAACTTGTTTCCGGGAATTGGAATCAAATGCAATAAGAACGGAATTGAAAATCACACAAGAAAACCAGATATACGTGGTTCGGAGAAGAACTCCTACGTCCACGGGATCCGAGAGGATAGAGTATTCCACTAAGAAGAAAACGGAAGTTACAAGTTACAATCTCACACAATCTCTCGTGTTTGCTCTCACAGATGAAGATCTAAAGTTCTAGGTGTCGTTCTCTCAGCTGAGAACCCCCTTTTATAATTACAGAGATTGAGAAACGAACCCTAGGTTCGATTCAGTTGTAACAAACTCAATGTAAGCAGTTATCCAGCTGGCTAACGACTTCAATAACCGCCATGGTTGATTCAGTTAGAACCGCCTTCGAATTAGCATCAATTTGGTGTACTTCGCAAATTACGGACTTCAGGATCAGATGAGAAACCTCCTCTGGCTCTGGTCCTTTTACACCAGATGACCTCTGGTCCCAGACCTCCTCTGATAGGCCTCCTCTGATGACTTATCTACCAGACTCGTCTGACCAGACCTCACCTGATGGACCTCCTCTGATAGCTCACCTGCCAGACTCCTCTGGTCAGGCTTCTCTGGTCAACCTCATCTGGTCCACCTCTTCTGGTACTCCAAATTCACTAACTCCCACGGCTAACACTTTACCAACATAGCTTCCTACTGAATTAAGCCCAGCAGATTACATACTTCACATTTGACCCTTCACACTTTCTATCCTTGTCGCAACAGTCACTATCTTGGACGCAGGCGGTGCCAAACGGAGCACAGCATTTCCCGGATTGACAAAATCCACCACCGGCGCTGGCACTACCACGCAATACTCGAGGATTAAAGCAGCAGTCGTCGTGATCCGAACATGCTTTCCCAGGTTTTAAACAACAAGTAGTGTATTCACAAACTGCTTCTTTGTTACAGCACCGAATTACACCTCCTGGTCCAATGCAAGAGTCATCCCCTATTCCTAGCTTCAGGCACAACTCAACATTAACGCCCACCCTCTGCCCCATCCCTACTTCACTGCTCATCCACACCACTGAAGGCAAAAACTTGTATTAGGGGCGATTACTCTCCACTACATTGTACATTTCAATAACTGTACGTACAATTATTATATGCAATTTTTAAACATATGTACAATGTTTTCATGTACCACTCACTAATTATTTCATGTAAGGACCACTCATTAGTTATCCCCTTTTTTTTATATAAGGACCAGAACTTTCGAGGAGGGGTAAAATGAGGAAGACCCGTAATTTTTTGGACTCATGACAATTTAAAAGTCCCAAATTTAGGTCAAAATCAGCCCTACTTGGGTTGGTTCAGTCTCAATTCACAACTTTTTAAAGTTATTCTTCTTAAATTAACAACATGGAGAGTTGCAATCCTCATTTTGCAACTCCACTAAGTTATGATTCTTAATGAAAAATGTGAAACTTATTTGCATTTTGTGTTGTGTGTATTTTCTTCTATAATTAGTTTATTCCATTAAAATATACTCCTTCAGTTCCGGATCAGTTTTAGCCATACATAAATGATCTGTGCACATAATTTTTTTATAAAATAGGGTTTTTTTTGCTTTATAATAAATAATAAATGATAAAGAATTCCATGGTTAGTCCAGTAGTGACGGCCTGAGATTTAGGAGTATGATGTTCCGTAGGTCTCAAATTCCACTACAAGAAAAACGACCTTTACTGAGAGTACTCTTGTCATTGTTGCTTCTCTAGTTTAAAATTTTTAATCGTAGGATACTATCAATACAAATTAATCATTAAAAATTTTTAACTAGGGAAACAATAATGAGAGGATATGACAGGATTGTTGTCACTAAAGGTAATTTTTTCAAGTGTTTAAAACCCACAAGGTGCAATCCACCCCTGGGATGAGCAAGTCCAAGCAAATATTTCGATCAAATCTACTTCTTGATAGAGGGCGTGAGTTAATTGTGTCAGTAATGTAACGACATAAGGATAAGTAATTAAATATTGAGAGAGCATGGATTATGAGTAAATTTCCCATTTACTGTCCGATAAAAACAACCTATACTAATTTGAATTTTACTATGAAATGATTCGGACGAGACTTACTCTTAATTAATTAATTTGCGAAAATATGTATACATATAAAACCAAATTAAGAGAGAGATGAGACTTACGAAATAATAGCAATGCCGCAGCGGATGGCTTGGCCATATTAACTAATATCTTATTTATATTAATGATCTCTCTTCCTTTTCTATCGATGTATATGTGATGTATTTTTCTCTTGTAGCTACCATATTTATAGTTATACGCATTTCTATCTTCTCGTTTCACGCCAGCTGTATTCGCACAAGGCCACATACTAGTTAGAATTAAATTATTAATTAACAATGTGGTTTGACTTTCTCTATATATATAAACTACTGAGCACGCAGAACACTCTTGGTGATTCTAACACGCTATATATGCCAGCCTTATTAATCTGCGTTATAATATAAAATCGTGCTTAACATGATCACATCATCCAACTCATCATCTCAATTTATATACGAGTGCTAGAATTAACAATAAATTTTCGTGATTCACATGATCATATATCCAACTCACGTAAATAAATACATAATTAAATAAAAAATTAGAAATTAGAATTGTTTAGAAAAAAATTCCATACGGGTACTGATCGAAAAGAAAAGAAAAAGAATAAGGAAAAATATTACAAAAGAAAAAGTCTGCAAAACAAATCAAATCAGTTAGGAGAGATGAGGAGGGGGGAGGGGGGGGGGGGGGGGGGTTGGGGACGGGTGCTTGGGTGGTTTTGCTGAAAGTTTTGTAGTGGTGGCCCACCAAAATATGGTGTTATGTAATTACCACCGTACATGCGGACTTATATGTAACTCACCCATATTATTTTTATAGTGATCATCACTTACCGATTCGGAAATCAAGAGTATAACTTCTTCTTTTTTAACCCTTAAACATCACGTTTTGGGGAGGGAGTAATTATTTTGCAGTTTACAGACATATGTTAAATGAAATGTTTGTTTTGGAACTCACCCAAATATACTTTAGATTTTGTGATCTATTCGAGATTAAAAATTAGGTTTTAAAATTTCAAACTAAATTCACACCTGAAAATATTGGTAATTTTTTTTTTAAGGACTGTAACTTTGGGGGGTGGCAAAACAAGGACCGTAACTTTTCGGGCCGGCAAAACAAGGACAATAACTTTAAAAGGTGGCAATTTAAGGACCACAACTTTTAAAAATAGCAATTTGAGGACAAATTAGCCCGGATTATTCTCTTTCGGGCTCTAATCGCCAGCATAGATATTCTTTTGAATATTTTTTTTTAAATTCTACCTCTATTTTTTTAAAATTTCCAACTTATTTCATTACACTTAAAAAAATGAAGTGATTTTTTTTAAAATATTATTTCATTTACTATACGTTTAACACATCACACATATTGCAATAAAATAATACTTACTGTTAAATGTTTAATCTAGATAAATTAATACTTACTATACGTTTAATGAATGAGTTGGAAATTATCTTACTCAAAAAATAAAATACTTTCATTATTTCAAAAAATATTCGTTTCATTTTTTTTTTCTTAGAGTATTTTGAGTATAATGAATGAGTTGGAAATTATTTCAAAAAATAAAAGAAAAAAATGAAGTGGAATTTATTTTAAAAATAGTTTCATTCAAAATAATATCCATGTTGACGATTTGAGCCCGAAACCCAATCTAATTAGCCCGAAGGAGAGTAATCCGGGCTAATTTGTCCTCAAATTGCTATTTTTAAAAGTTGTGGTCCTTAAATTGCAACTTTTTTAAGTTACGATCCTTAAATTGCCACTTTTTAAAGTTAAGGTCCTTGTTTTGCCAGCCCAAAAAGTTACAGTCCTTGTTTTGCCACCCTCCCAAAGTTACGATTAAAAATACAATTTACCCCCTGAAAATACCTATAAATTTATTATTAGTTTTCATAAAATTCAATACAATTATATTATCACTTATTCAGGGATAGAAATATTTTTAGTCCATAACTTTTCACCTTTATTGAAATGGTCCCAAAAAAGATAATGGTATAAATTTGATCCCAGTTTTTCGCAAAATATACAATTTTCGTCCCAAATTTGTTGGAAGCAATAAAATATTGTCATTTTTTGACATGTGTCATGCACGTGAACATTCAACTTAGAAAAACATATTGATTAGGTTATTAATAAATAATTTTAATATTTTGGAACACTAAATTTGCGAAGAATTTTAATGTTTTGGTCGAAAAAAATTGGGGAAGGATTTTTAGGGCTTTTCAGGTTTAATATACATTCTTAAAACAAATGTTCTTCAGAAATCTCCAAATTGAATGTTCATGTGCTGGGCGCCTGTCAAAAAATATGGTATTTTGTTAATTCGGTAAATTGTACAATTTATAAAAAAATTGGGACTGAATTCCTACATTTAATTTTTTTGGGACCATTTCAAAAAAGATAAAAAGTTATGGACTAAAAATATTTATGGATGATGAAATAGAATTAAAAAATATGGAGTTTTTGGGAGGAGGAAGCTTTCATAAATCAAAACCAAAAAGTGATGAAACTTCATGACGGGAAAAAAAATGAAATAAATCCTCTAATTTTATTTAACAACGATCATGTTTCATCAATTTTAAAATCAACTTCGGGAAAGGGAGTAAGGTTACAGAGATTTGTTACTGTCCTGCAGCGCTCTGTTTTCCTGTCTATATTTTGTCCAAAAGAAAAAAAAAAAAAAAAAAACCCAAAAATAAGTTAGTAAATAATGATTCTATCGCCCCTCCATCGTCTTCGTAGATCTCCGTTTGACTTGTTTTAGTCTCTCATTTGAAGAGATTAAAGAACACCATATTAAAGAAAATGAAAGTTAAAATATAATCAGTTTATATGATTACAAATACACAAGAATATATAAACAAAATCAGATTACGAATATTTTGATTTTACGAATTCAGAGAAGACCACAATAATCTAAAAAAATCGAATTTTTGAGCTTTTAAACTAATGCCCAACCATCGACAACAAGTATCAAATGTTGAAGTAGAAAAATGATACATATTCTTTTAAAGATCAACAAAGTAACCCACACTTTTGAATAATCATCAATTAGAGTAAAAGAAGTTCGATAAATCATAAGAAATAAACTTAGAAACATCACTCCTTTTATTTTCACAAGCAGAAAAACCAACTCTCTCTTGTTTTGTTCAAAAGAAAAACATTAGAAGCTTTATTATACCATTCATGCACAACCAGTACTTGGAATAAGCTCTACAACCTTAGATGAAGGATATCCGAGCATCTTGTCCTGTAAAGCAAACGAGCCCCTCAATAATCAGCATCTCAAACAACACAAAACATGTTATGGAACTAAAGAACTAAAGAGTAAAAACAAACTTATATATTGACTACCCTTATGATTGCAATCAATATTTTTAGTAATAGATTTGATTAGTTCAAGGAAAAGCAAGCAGTTAGCATTTTATAAAAAAGAACAAAAGGATATCGATGCCCGGCCTAAGGTGGGATAGGATTGAATTACTAACCTTGTAATCTAAGTCGCCACTCATTCTGATTTCCATGATTTATGCACGAACGCACCTTACTCGTTTTTATACTCTTTTCCAACCAGAGGATTGCTGTCAACTACTTCAATCCTCGGAACCCCTTCCAGCCCTTCCAACTGGATTTCCTCCAATTTGTAGCAGTATTTTATGCTTAGGTGATGAAGTTTTCTGAAGCTTACAGGTGCCCCTTTCAATTTTATCAGATCAAGGTCTTCAATTAGAAGAAAGTAGAGGCATGGAAACTCTGACTCTTCTACTTCCCAAATTTGGCCATGAAAGGCAATGGACATTAATTTCAACACAAAGACCATTCAATGAAGCAATCACCCTTAATTCTTCTCAAGAATAGCTCAATCCACTCATACTTAACTTTTTCAGCTTATATGGAAGGATAGGAAAAGAAGTAATTGGAGGAACAACCTGAAACTTGAATCCAGGATTTACGACAATGCATGTAAGTCGTCCTATTTTTCTCAGGTTGCAAATTTGATCAAAGTAGCAATACAAAGATTCTGACGCCTGATCAGGTGTCAATACAATTCCGATTCTGAGCTTCTGAAGATTCAGGAGTCTATGAAGAATGGTGCAACTGGAAGTGCTCACATCAAGAAGTTTTAAAAGCCTTTTCAAGGATTTGTCACCAGGATCTGGTAGGTCGTTTCCCAAGACCTCAAGATGCTTCAGTTCTTCTAAATCCCATATCTCCATAGGCATATAAATCGGAGCTCCACATGATTTGATACTTAGGTGAGGATGGACAATCAAATACTGGAGTTTCTCAAGTTTGGATATGGAAGGAGGAAGTTGTCGATTGCATGTCATAGCAAGGTACATGAGCTTAGCTAGTTCCAGTACTCTTAAAGGAAAATCATAAAAACGGATGTTAAGAACATCGAGTCTCTGGAGCAACTTTAAAAGGGACTGTGCACTTGATACACAATTTTCTTCGATTGAGTTGTACACATCTTTGAGTGCAAATAAAACATTATTGTGGAAGCTCAACCTGCTCTGGCCTTTTATACCTTCTTCTAAGCCATCTTCAGGACAATCTATGACATAAAAGAAGTTGATCTTTCTAGCATCTCTTTGGCAGAAGTGCCACTAGGAAGAATGGAGGATACAAGTTTTTATTGCTTGAACAGACCCATACACATGATCAATGCTTCTTAGGTACACCATAACAAGACTACAATTATAGAGATGCAAAATTGCTTATAGGAAGGTAACATAGCTAGAACATCCTTCCACAATATGATCATATATTTCCTCAGCAGTCCACAAATTAATAAGCTTGGATTGGCGTATCCCATACTTCAGAGGAAAAACTCCCATATAAAGAAAACATAACTTTAATTCATTTTTTAACATGTGATAGCTAGGATATAGTACCTTTAATATATGATCATATGCATCAATGAAGAGCTGATTTCTCTTCTTTTCTGTTGCATCGGTCCAGAGTGATTCCTTGGCCTTTGATAGGAGGTCTGCAACAATGACGATCGTAAGAGGAAGCCCATCACACTTGTGGGCAATCTTCTTCCCAGCTTCCTCAAGTTGAGGAGGGCATGAGCCTCCACGAAAGACCTTCTCACGCAGAAGATCCCAACTTTCTTCTTTATTCAACAATCTCTTTTGAAAGATGTAACACTCATCAACGTAATGTTCATCTTTGATCCTAGTTGTAAGCATGATTCGACTACTTTCTACGTTGTAGAGCAGTACTTTTTTAATGTAGTCGGGGAAGATGTCATAGTTCCATACATATGGATAAAAAAATGTGGTGATTCGTTGGATATTTTTAAAAATTACACATATGTAGGATCTTTAGATATGTACATGCCATATATCTAGGATATTAAAAAAAAAATTGACATGGATGATTTCATGTGCCCTTTATAGCGCCAAATTCCGTAATTTAGTCATATAACTTACGGTTCTTCAGCCTGGATGCCGATTTTGGGACCCGGTTCCCTGGGTAATTAGACCAGTTCCTTCCATCCTCACTCGAACGTATTAGTTGGTACAGTAAATAGGGGATTTAAACCAAATTCATCCTCTATCTTTTCACCTTTATCTAAATGGTCCTCTATTTATTTGGTTTAAATCCCCCATAAATAGTATCAGTCAGGATCATATCTCAGTTTGCCATATCAGGAAGAACAAGTCAAATGATCACGTATTTTGATTTTTAAATGTGAACATACAACAATTAAATTGGGGACAATACTAGATTAACTAAAATATTTTTTATTCAAGGATTCATTGACTTTAGAAGCACTAGCTGTACAGAAATCAACTTGGAATTTTAAATAGCAAGTTGCACTTTATCAATATTATTACCTATCATTAAAAATTATGCAAAATATTTGGATCTGACCACTCTACTCATCGTGAACAAGAGATGACTTCTAATGTTCATGGACTTATTTCAGTCTCCATATTTTAATGTTCGGAAAAATAGAGAGTTGAATAACATAATAGACCCAATTAATTAATTATAATTAAAAGATCCCACATTCTCACTTATCCCCTAAAGGGAAGAAAAGGTCCAAGAACTCATATCTGCACCTCCAATCTAAAAACACAAACCAGATCTCACACAAATGATGCACATCTCTAAAGTTTAGACCGATTAGCTGCAGAACAACCGCCAAAAAGGCGTGGCTGAAGGTTTACTTTTTTCCGGCAAAAAGGTAATATATTTATGCTTAAATTTAGCCTTAATTACTTACATTTAATTGATGCCGTTTGGTTTATTGTGCTTCAATTGACCGACTATTCCTACCTTTAAGTAAGATATGATTCAATTCTTAGGCTATGATTATGAAGGGACACCCTTTTGCCCTTTAACTCCTAAACACAACTTATACATTTGTGACCACGTTGGATTTTCAATAATTTTTTTACAGTTTCTATGTTTGTTTGGGCTAAAAAGCATAAAAAAAATTCCCTATATTTGATGAATTATATATGTAAAATCTATGATGTTTTATAAATGAGTTAAATTCACTTTTGGTCCTACCTGCCATGCTTGAATACGATTTTGGTCCCATTAAAAAGAATTTGGTCCCTATACGGCATAAATTACCAATTTTGATCCCATTAACGTCCTGATTTAGCACATTTGGTCCCACGGTCAGTCAAACCGTTAGTCAACCGTTATCACTTTTGTTCCCAAACATAATTTGAACTTGTTTTCTTCATAATTTGAGCTCCCGAACTTCGATTAACTTGATTTTTTTTTTCGTGATAGCCCTTTTTTCAACGTCCTTCACAAGGTTTCATCATTCAATTGACTTCAATTAATCATAAAATCGTGTTTTGCTCCTAAAACTCCTCGATTTATTTCAAAATAAACAACATTATACATCACCTTTCTCGATAATTAAATACAATTAGTCGATTTACTATTAATAACTGCATGCAATCCTGTTAAATTGAACAAATTATACACATAAATTTCTAGTAATTATCACGCAAATTACCTCATAATGTCATATCTACATTTCCTCATTCATACACACACAAAAATATTAATTAGCTTAATTTAATTGTATTTGGAATAAATATTTCTTATAATTATATTAAGAAAATTCAAATAAATTATGATTACTTTTTCTAAACCCACAATAAAAATTTACGCATAAATATTATAAAATTACTCTTAATTTATTTCTTGTGATAATACTTTTATTTTTTTAGTTGTTTTGTTCCAAATATATTTGAAATAACCTCTGATTCAAAATAAGTGTTGTTCTAAAGATTTTAGGAAAAATTAAGAATTATAAAATTTGACATATATACCCCACCTAAATCTCTAAAATATCTATTATATTTTGATGATATCTAACAGATCTGTTACATTTTAATATAATCCCTAAAATATGTCTTATATTTTGAATTTAAATTCAGGGTAAATCGGGAAAACACGTGAAAACATAATTAAAACGACACTTATTTTGAAACAAACTGTAACCTCTAAAACAACACTTATTTTGAACCAGAGGGAGTATTTAGCATTTTTATATGTTTTTGAATGAGGAAATTAAAATATTAGGGTTATTGTTGGTTTAGAGGAAATTAAAATACTAGACATTATGAGGCAATTTGCGTGAAAAAATTGATTAGTATGATAATTGCTAGAAATTTATGTGTATAATTTGTTCAATATAACAGGATTTCATGCATTTATTTACAGTAAATCGACTAATTGTATTTAAATATCGAGAAATGTGGTGTGTATGTTGTTTATTTTATAGCACATTGAGAAGTTTTAAAAGCAAATCACAATTTTAAGATTAATTGAATTCAATTTAATGATGAAACCATGTGAAAGACGTTGAAAAAGGGTTGTAACGAAAAAGGAATCAAGTTAATCAAAGTTCGGAAGCTCAAATTATGAAGAAAATAAGTTCAAATTGTGTTTGGGACCAAAAGTGATACCGGTTCAAACGGTTGACTAACAGTTTGACTGACCGTGGGACCAAATGTGCTAAATCGGGACGTTAAAGGGTTCAAAATTGGTAATTTCTGCCGTACAGGGACAAAATTCTTTTTAATGGGAACAAAATCGAATTCGAGCGTGGCAGGTGTTGTTACCGAATTTACCGGATCTAGGTGACGGATTTATGTGGCTATATGGGTAGTCCCGATTAATCGATAATAAACATATAAAATAGAACGAAAACGAAGAACGCAAGAATGGGGGAAGAACCGGTTAGTTCTTCCCTTGAAGGTGGCTTTGGGGTCCCTCAAGAGGGTCTCCCTTGCCTAGTATTTTATTTATGTGGGGGGATTTTTTGTGGGGAGGAGAAAGCTAATGAGCTCCCCTTTTACAATGGGTTGGGGCCTCTATTTATACAGCCCCAAGCTTCTAACTAAGGATCCAATCATGACCCTTTATTTTAGGGTATTTATTACAATCATAGATCTAATAAACGATTATAAAAAGAAATAAATCTAATATTACAATATCTTGTCAGTACTTCGATATCTCTACTAATGTTGACCCTCGATTTTGTCGGGTTGTTTAATTTCGAAATCCTGTTGTCGAGACCTAAACCCCGGTTCCGGTATACCCCAGTTATGCGATAGTATTTAGGCCAAATACGGAATTATTTGTGCCACAACAATTGCCCCCAAGATCGGGCTTTAACCTTGGTTGGAGTTTGATCTTGATTCGTGCTCCGAATAAATTTTGCTCCTTACTGCAGTTGAGGCTTCCAACTTATGCCCCCGAGCCTGTTGATAAGATAGCTCAAGTGTCTCAGGGGGACTTTGGTGGTAGAGACCTTGTTGAAAAGATCTTCAGTGTTATTTGTGGCTTGATGAATTTTGAATCGGACTTAGTTAGGTGGGAATAGATCCTCTATCGCGCCCCCGAGTCGTCAGTCTTTAGGTGCTCGTAGTTTGGGGGCTCTAGCTTCGTTACTGTGTAATTATGTGCTCGTACTTCGAGGCTAAGCTCTTTGTACGAGGCTTTTTCTATGCTCGTACTCGGGGTTAGACTCTTCATACGAGACTTTTTCTGTGCTCATACTCGAGGCTGAGCGCTTCGTACGAGGCTTTTTATGTGCTCGTACTCGAGGCTAGGCTCTTCGTACGAGGCTTTTTTTGTGCTCGTACTCGAGGCTGGGCTCTTCGTACTAGGCTTTTTCTGTGCTCGTACTCGAGGCTAGGCTCTTCGTACCAGGAATTTTCTGTGCTCGTACTCGAGGCTAGGCTCTTCGTACGAGGTTTTTCTGTCTGTACAGCGGTGGCACTATGGCCTGTGTGATAGGTCGACCGCTTTGGGGCCGGCCTATTTTTTGTACTAAGTGTGGAGGGCCGACCGCTTGGGGGCGGGCCCCCGCTTTTGAACTTAGATTTTTTCGATGGACCGACCGCTTTGGGACCGACTCATTTTTGTACTAAGTGTGGAGGGCCGACCGCTTGGGGGCGGGCCCCCGCTTTTGAACTTAGATTTTTTCGATGGACCGACCGCTTTGGGGCCAACCCATTTTGATACTAAGTGTGGAGGGCCGACCGCTTGGGGGTGGGCCCCCACTTTTGAACTTAAATTTTTTCGATGGACCGACCGCTTTGGGGCCGGCCCATTTTGGTACTAAGTGTGGAGGGCCGACCACTTGGGGGCGTTTTTTAACTTAGATTTTTTTGATGGACCGACCGCTTTGGGGCCGGCCAATTTTTGTTCCAGACCGATTGTAATCGGGTGGTCAACGCCGGTGAAGGCGGACAAATCATCGCTAATTAAAGCGGAAAATCGACGCCGATGAAGGCGGATAATGAACGTCGACGCCTAAGAAGGCGGACGAGACGTTGATGCCACAGAGGTGGACGAATCCACGCCGATGAAGGAGGGTAAAAAATATCAACGCCTAAGAAGGCGGACGAGATGTCGACGCCACAGAGGCGGACAGATCAACACCGATGAGGGCGGATAAAAAACGTCAACGCCTAAGAAGGCGGATGAGACATCTACGCCACGGAGGCGTATGGATCAACACCGATGAGGGAGGATAAAAACATCAACGCCTAAGAAGGCGGACGGGACGTCGACGCCACGAAGGCGGACGGATCAACGCCGACGAGGGCAGATAAGAAACGTCAACGCCTAAGAAGGCGGACGAGACGTGGACGCCACGGAGGCAGACGGATCAACGCCGATGAGGGCGGATAAAAAACGCCAATGCCTAAGAAGGCGGACGAGACGTCGATGCCACGGAGGCGGACGGATCACGCCGACGAGGGCAGATAAGAAACGTCAATGCCTAAGAAGGCGGACGAGACATCGACGCCACGGAGGCAGACGGATCAACGCCGATGAGGGCGGATAAAAAACGTCAATGCCTAAGAAGGCGGACGAGACGTCGATGCCACGGAGGCGGACGGATAAATGCCGATGAGGGCGGATAAGAAACGTCAACGCCTAAGAAGGCAGACGAGACATCGACGCCACGGAGGCGGATGGATCAACGCCGAGGAGGGCGGATAAAAAACGTCAACGCCTAAGAAGGCGGATGGGACGTTGATGCCACGGAGACGGACGGATCAACGCCGACGAGGGCGGATAAGAAACGTCAACGCCTAAGAAGGCGGACGAGACGTCGACGCCACGGAGGCGGACGGATCAACGCCGATGAGGGCAGATAAAAAACGTCAACACCTAAAAAGGCGGACGAGACGTCGACGCCACGAAGGCGGATGGATCAACGCCGACGTGGACGGATAAGAAAAGTCAACGCCTAAAAAGGCGGACGAGACGTCTACGCCACGGAGGCGGACGGATAAACGCCGATGAGAGCGGATAATATTACTGATTTTTTTTTTAAATTCTATAATTTGGTTTTGGATTACCCAAAATAACCTCCGGATACGGGTACTCATGCCCCCGACTTTTAATGTATTGTAAATATCTTCAACTTGCAATACATTAAAAGAAAGTAATTGGAGAAAAAACCTGACACGAGATGGGCAAAAGGACTGCCTGTAGATTCCTTTGAGTCGTTGTAGTGGCTCAGGACGTCCATGTGAATTTTTGTCTCGATGGAGCAGGTTCCTTATAATGGGCTAGCGACTTCTTGATGATATAAATTCCCGGGAATTCACTTTAGATTAGTAACAAGCCCACTTGCTTTTTCTTGAATAAATAATAATGAGGCCCATTTGCTTCTTGAGATATATAGGCCCAAGTTCTAATTAAATAAGTTCATAGGCCCACCGACCTCTCTTGAAATCGGACAAAACTTGTTATTCTTTGAGATAAATTCCATAAGATCAATCATTTTCCAGAATCTTCGTACGAAACCCAAACAATTTAAACTCCCGAATTCACGCGACCCCACATAAAAATTCACTGTTGAAAGAAATTCCTGAGATCGGCAAAAATTCCTGGGATCCACGATTGAGCACGGTGGCTCTGATGACGGGGATCGATGGTATTTTTGTGCTCGTGCTCGGAATTTGGCAAAAGGACGATAAATAGGGGCGGAGCTGGGTTGGATCGGACGCGGCTCTGACCGGAGGTCGTGGTCGGCGATAGCTGGGCCGGGCGGCGGCGATCCCGACCACTGTGGATGAAGGTCGGTGACTTGGGGCTAAGGTCGGCATTTTCGGGTCGCATTTGGCGATTGTGGCCGACCTCCGTTATAGGCTCTCGGCGGGAAGATGTTCGTGATCTCGGCAATTCAGTGATTATGTGTTTATATTCGGCGGTTTCATGGTCGAGGTCTGTAATCGAGGTGCCGAGGGGGGTGCTCGACGGCCTGATGTGGCGGGAATTGGGCCGTCGCGTTGATAGCGGTCAATAGAGAGTCGAGCTCGGTATTAAAAGGGGCCCGACCACTGTGGATGGAGGTCGGCCGTGGTGATTCCGTGCTTGGCAATTATGGACCGAGGTCATTGTTGCTATGCCGTGCCCGACGATTGTGGGCCGAGGTCGGCTATTGTGGTGCGAGGCCGAGGTCGGCCAATGTGGTGTGAGATTGACCTTAATTCTGTAGATGGAGAGGTCTGCATTTGTGGTACCATGGTCGGTGATTGTGGGTCGAGCTTGATTGTTGAAGGGTGAGGTCAATGAAAGCCTCTCTGTTGAAGGTACCGACCTCGGCAAAGGGATTGAAATTAGAGGAAGTAAAACTTGGTTGGCGAAGGTAGGGGTGAGGGCTGCTGAGGCTTATGGTGATTTTGTTAGGCGGTTGTTGTATTCGTACACGACGGTAACTGGGTCTGCCCAAGGTTGCTCTAGTTGGAGGAGAGATCGGGTCGCGCTATATGTCGATTTGGGCCGAGGTCGGCAATTGGCGCTCATGCCCGGCCTCGGCCTTGGCGGACTCAGATAGAGGTGAGGTTGGCGCCTGAGGCTAAGCTAATGGAAGCCCGAGGTCGGAGTTTGGCGAGATGGGTTGCAGAGGCCCAATTTTTCTAATATAATTTTCGGCCCAGGTCCCAGGAGGCCATCTAATAGATGAAATGGCCTAGGAGCTTATGTAGTCAGCCCGGCATTTTCACGTTGCTTACGAACCCCAATGACCAAATTCCCAAATTCGGAAAATTGGAACTGGGTAGAGCTACAAGGATGAAGAAACGGCGGCAGCTTACTTGTGATCGGCCTCGACGGAGGTCGGGCCGAGCTTGGTGGTGGGATAGAATCTGATATCGGCGGAGTTGCTGAGGTCGGCGCCGATCGGTAATGTGTGCTTTGGGCCCAACGAGTATCAGGAAAAAGTCTGCACCCAAATATTGTTGGGAGATCGGAGAATGACGACTCAGCGGGCGAGGAATCGATCTTGTCAACTTGATCAGAGGATGATTCGTGGTTGGCAATGGAGCTAACTGTATCCACTGCCGGTGGTGAATCGTGGTGCTCGGCGCTAAGATGGGTCACGGCCAACCGAACCCAGGTCTCGTCGAGCGACCATTGAGGCTGAGATTGGTGATCTTTTCGGTTGAGACCCCACGGCGGTCTGGGCTCTCGATCTGTGGCAGTGTTGCTAAAAATATGACAAACAATTTCGGAAATTAAGAAAAATGATTTCAAAAATGTTTGTATGATGTAAAAAATTTGGGTTCTTCAAATAGCAAATAATTTTTTATATTTTAACTCTTTCGCATGGATTTTTCTGGGTGTATGTATGCGTATGTATATTTTGATTGAATTAATTTATGAGTGTGAAACCGGGTTTGTATGTATAGATGTAGGGTATTTTGTTCGAAATTGCCATTGTTGACATGAGGAAGCTTAAAAATAAAAAATATGCTGGGATAATGTGCGAATCTGGGGTCCAGACTCCTGAAAAGAGATTTGGGGTTTTGATTTTCTAGAAAAAGGGGAATCAATTCAAGAGATTTGGGGTTTTGATTTTCTAGAAAAACAGGGAATGAATTCAATTCTTGCTGGGTACCAAAATATCCAATGCTAGCTATGAAAACAAATTGGCAGCCTTCATTATACCAAGATGTACAGTAACGCCACTTTTGGCTCAGAAAAAACTCAGGAAGAAAGAAAACTTAGCTTTATCATTGTAGAATCTCTTGTTGAATTTTTTTGGATGGATCCTTGTGTTCATATGCGTAGATGAGTGAGATTGTTGAGGATTGACCCTTTTTCTAGCGCCATTTGTTGTTACCGAATTTACCGGATCTAGGTGACGGATTTATGTGGCTATATGGGTAGTCCCGATTAATCGATAACAAACATATAAAATAGAATGAAAACGAAGAACGCAAGAATGGGGGAAGAACCAGTTAGTTCTTCCTTTGAAGGTGGCTTTGGGAGTCCCTCAAGAGGGTCTCCCCTGCCTAGTATTTTATTTATGTGGGGAGATTTTTTGTGGGGAGGAGAAAGCTAATGAGCTCCCCTTTTACAATGGGTTGGGGCCTCTATTTATAGAGCCCCAAGCTTCTAACTAAGGATCCAATCCTGACCCTTTATTTTAGGGTATTTATTACAATCATAGATTTAATAAACGATTATAAAAAGAAATAAATCTAATATTACAAATTCTTGTCAGTACTTCGATATTTCTACTAATGTTGACCCTCGATTTTGTTGGGTTGTTTAATGTCGAAATCCTGTTGTCGAGGCCATAACCCCGGTTCCAGTATACTCCAGTTCTGAAATAGTATTTAGGCCAAATACGGAATTATTTGTGCCACAACAGCAGGTGGGACCAAAAGTGAATTTAACTCTTTTATAAATTGAATAAAGCCTCTCCGCGTTGATGAAAATATGTACGAAATTTTCGGTGACCAATTTTATTCAAAGAACGTTAGCAATGTAAAATTGAAGAGTAAATTTACATAATTGTCAATTGACACTTATTTTAAGCATTAAATAATATATATAAATATAATATACTTTTCATTTCTTAATAATGTATATAATATATAAATAGCAATAATTCAATTTTTTAGGGATTTTTTTACATTAATATATTTGAAATTTATTATGTATTATTTTTAAAATAACAAAAATTATATATAAAATGGGTCTCTCCGTTCGCCCCGTCTCCCGCTCTGTGACCCGTGCGGGTCGGGCCGCCCCGTCTCATATAAGGAATGTGACGAGTTTGGGTATCTATGTATCCATTGTCATCCCTAGAATAATGTAAATTATATACATTTCTCACTTTCACTATTGATGAACCACACTTCTCGCAGTTGAGATGTACCCTTTATATATATTTACAGAGATTGAATTGAACCCTAGATACGATTTGTAACGAATTCTCATACGTTAGGTAGTTATCCAGCTGGCTAACAACTTAAATAACTGCTTCATTTGATTCAGTTAAAACCGTCATCGTTTTAGCTTCAATTTGGTGTAATTCGCGAGAAATGAACTTTGGATCATATGACTTGACCTTCCACCAGACTCCTTTGGTCAGACTCCTCTGGTAGACTCCTCTGGTCAGCCTCACCTGCTAGACTTTTCTGGTCCAGACTCCTCTAATCAGCCTCATCTGGTCCAACTCCTCTAGTACCCCAAATTACCTAACTCCCACGGCTAACACTTTAACAACATAGTTTTCTATTGAAACTCAAACTCAACAGATTAGATACTTCACAGTTGGCAACTTATAGCTCAATCGGAGATCAACATTTATCAAATGTTCATTGGAAAGTAATATATATTTTTGGAATAAATGATCATGTATATCTTAGTTGTTGACTTGATTATGCATCTTCTGAAAAAAGGATACGTTTGAGTTGGAGAAAAAAGAAATTAGAGAGATCGATGTCGGCATATGCTGCTCTCGCTTTTATGAAGAGATTACTTTCAATCATATTGCATTATATAGATGCTGCTCCCGAGGAACAGAATACGTTTGAAAGTGCACGGAAGGAGTTGAATTGGTTTCAAGAGTTTGTGGAAAGATTGGGTAGCAGGAATAGGAAGAGGATGAGTGCTCCGCTTGGACGCATCGTGGAGGCAGGACATGACTTTGAGGAATTTGTTGAGAACCCCCCTGAAGACGGAAATTTTGTCGAATATATTCAATCCCTGATGGAGATAGTGAAGAAACAAAAGGAGGAGTGCTACTCCTTGCTTGAAGAAGAAGAAGTTGTTTCATCAAAGATGATTGGGTTACGCGATCAACGGAGAAAAGTAAAAGAAGAACTCGTGTGGTATAACTCGTTAAGTCATTCCTATTACTTATTGACTGGTATGGCCGGCGTAGGTAAGACCACTCTTGCTCGAGAAATTTTTGAAGATATGGACATTTCAGAGCATTTTGAATATCGTGTTTGGTTGACTTTAGGCAGTGAATGGAAATCTAAAGAAATAACAGAAGCCATTCTCCGTCAAGTGGACCCTGAGGCACACAAGATGGTTTTGGGAGGAGACGAAGAGGAAATAGCTCAGTGGTTGAAAGAATGTTCGGAATTGGGTAAGCGATACCTCATTGTGGTGGATGATGCATGGGATCATTCCGTCTTTATTGACTATATGAATAGATTATTGGTCCACGATGTAAAAGGTAGTCAAGTCATGCTTACAACTAGAATCAAAGATCCAAAGTACGATCACCACATGTTCTTCGTTAAATTACGGCTGCTAAATGAAGAAGAAAGTTGGAATCTTTTACGCGAGAAGGCATTTCCTGGAGGCTCCTGCCCTCCTCAACTTGTGGACGTTGGGAAAATGATTGCCAAAAAGTGTGATGGTCTTCCACTTACGATCATCACTGTTGCTGACCTCCTATCAAAGGCTGAGGAATCACTATGGATTGATGTGGCAACGAAGAGGAAACATCAGGTCTTCACTTATGCATATGATCAAATATCAAAAGTACTATATCCCAGTTATAAAGAATTATGTGATGAGTTAAAGTTATGCTTTCTTTATATGGGAATTTTTCCAATCAAGTATAAGATACACCGATCAAAGCTTTTTAATTTGTGGATGGTTGAGGAACTTTTTGATCAATTTGAGGAAGGAGATTCAGCCCATGCTACCTTTCACCGTTCAATAATACATCTTGATGACTGTAGTCTTGTTATGGTTCATCAAAGAAGCACTACTTATTCATTATTGAATAGGTCTCGTCAAGCAGTAAGAACATTTGGCCTCCATTCTTGGTGGCACTTTTGCCAAAGAGAAGCTAGGAAGTCAAACTTCTTTTATGTCCTAGATTGTTATAAGGACGGTATTGAAGAAGGTATAAAAGGCCAAACAAGGTTGGGCATCCACAATAATGTTTTATTTGCCCTCAAAGATGTGCACAACTCAATGGAGAAAAATTGTACTTCCACCGTGCAGTCTCTTCTATGCTTCGGTCCATATAATCAATATATGGTACCAATGTGTTTCGGTCTAAAGTTGCTCCAGAGACTGGATGCTCTTAACATCCGTTTTTATGATTTTCCACTGGAAGTACTGGAGCTTGCTATGCTAATCTACCTTGCTCTCACATGCAACCGACAACTTCCTCCTTCTATATCCAAACTTGAGAAACTCCAATACTTGATTGTGCATCCTCATTTGAGCATCAAATCAAGTGCAACTCCTACTTATATGCCTGTGGAGATATGGGATTTAGAAGAACTGAAGTATCTTCAGATCTTGGGAAGCGACATACCGGATCCTGGAGATAGATCATTGGAAATGCTTTCAACACTTTTAGATGTGAGCACTGCCAGTTGCACCGTTCTTAATAAACTCCCAAGTCTAGTGAAGTTGAGAATTAGAATTGTACTAACACCTGAAGCACTAGATCCGTTGTGTAGCTTTGATCATATTTCTAATCTGGTGAAAGTAGAAGCACTTACATTTATCATCCCGAATCCTGGATTCAAGTTTGAGGTTGCTTCCCCAGTTGCTTCGTTTCCTGTTCTCCCGCACTAGTACAGATTTGGCTTTAGAAAGCGGTTATTTTCGCCCTTAGACAGCGGTTATAAGGGCTGTCTAAGTGACAGCTATCTAAGCTCAGAAACACTTAGACAGCGGTTCAAAACCGCTGTCTAAAGTAACCACTTAGATAGCGGTTAAAAACCGCTGTCTAAAGTAACCACTTAGACAGCGGTTAAAAACCGCTCTCCAAAGTAAATACTTAGATAGCGGTTATTAACCGCTGTCTATTATATATATATATATTATTTTTTTTTTTAATTTACCCGATTTTTTTTATATAATTTTTTATATATAATATTTTTATGATTTTTTTAATATAATTTTTTTATATTTTCATAATCATGTTTATACAAAATTACCAAAATCTATACTAATATTTATAAGTCCAACACCAAAATATAAAATAAATAAACATACACATCAATTAAATACACCAAAAACATGAAATATATATCATTACAAATTAATATATAAGTTACATGCAACCAAAAGTTAATAATGTTATGGAATACAAGAATTGATTGTAAAAATATTCCGTTCCAATCAATTTTTCATTTGTCCAAGTTGAAGTTGTAGATCATCTATGTTGTGCGAACATATCAAGATTCACACATCGTCGGAAAATAGTAACATCCTGTTTCAAGAAAAAAAATCATCAAAGAAATGAAAATAAAAGTCGAACGATTCATTCTTTAAACATGAAAATACTAGTAATTCTACCGAAAATCTCTAGAAAATACTAAAAGGTTTTTCAGTTCGTTTTTTGAAAAAAACTAAGAAATTATAGGAGGTCGAAATTCGTGGCTACCAATTTTAGGAAACTTGCCGCTCCAGATCCACCCATATTCCAACACAGAGTAACACAAGATCAAAAAGAAATTCACTCCATCTAAAAGAAATTTGTGGCTACTAATTAACTTTCACTCCATCTAAAAGAAATTCACAAACACATAAACGCACAGTTACATATATAGTTCAAAAAAAGAAACTACTAACCAAAAACAGTTGAGCAATAGCTGAAGCAATTGAAATTAACTTATGATTGGAGGAGTGGACATCTTATACACCACAATAATTTTATGTCGCGGTTTGGTTCTCAATTATTCTATGTTTATTAATTAATTTCTTATCATAGTCTACTTAGTAAAAAAACCTGTATACGAAACTAAGTTAAGAAATAGATTAAATTAGATATAGTCGCTAGTTGAAACCAAAAGCTCATAGTTGCCGCAAATTTAATATAAAATATTGGAAAAAAAGTTAAAAACCTATGAGCAAAATTGGAACATTTCTTAGCACAATTTCAGTCTAAGAATTACCTTGGATGAGTAGCCCCCAATAATATGTTTTTGCCCATATTTTCTTCAATTAAATCCATCATCAACCTCACTCAATCTGGCAAAATTGTTTCTGTAAATCCACGAAAAATAAAAGAAACCCAGATCTCAAATCAATCCAAATGCAAAAGGAAGTTTCGATAACAGAGAGGGAGATGAATGTCACCTTTTCTTGACCACAGCTTGAGAGAGTCAATCCTTGGAAAATTGGAGGTCAGAAACATGACTTGTGGGAGTATCCTGAATCTATACACATAACAGCTGTTAATGAATACTATGCACACAAATACCCGAAGCCAGGTATATCCCAAATAACAAGAAAAAAAAAACAAGCATTATACATAGTAAAATGAATGTCCTATACTCCATGAAATTGAAATGCAAAAGTTGATTTGGGAGGACAGAAGCACTCACACTGGGTGGAGCAAAAGAGAGATACGAGCAGGTCCTTGATTTCGTCCTCATCAAACGACCCTCTTCCTTCGACTTTGAAGGAGCTTGGTACGCACTCTCTCTCCCTGTCTCTCCCTGTTTCTCTCTCATCGATCACTATCCGCTAATCGTATGATTAATTGCAGGTTGTTCAACCATGGGATCGAAATCCTTCTTCTCCAGGCAGCAGGGAACAATGTACCAGGCGAAAAAAAAGGGAAGATCAACCCTAAAGACAACCACATTTCGTCCCAGTGCACGGATATGAACCTAATTATCAAACAATTGGAAGAAATAAAGATCGAATACGTGATGCCTTTCGTTACGGGAGGTGGAATAATGGTGGATCAATTGTTCTTCCATGATCCAAACGGTTACATGATCGAAATCTGCAACTGCCAGAATATTCCAATTCTTCCACTTTCATCCTCCTGCCCAATTAAAAAGAATATGCCAAATCTCACCGCACCGACATCCTCTTTCCTCAGAAATTACTATTTAATTTCTGCTAAATATCAGAATATGCACATTAATTGTAACATTAGGATCAATTTATACACTCATTAGAATCAAACATGAAATTGACACGTTCAAAAGACAAACTATAACCAATATATCGGTAAATGCAAATAGTTTTTTCTCGATTCAGTAAGATAGGACCTAGGGTTTAGAAAATCCAGAATAAACAGCGAAAATCTATGAAGAAAAGGAAGGTAACGTGAGACGAGAGACGAAAGAGAAAGGGAGAGTAAGTATCAAACCTGGAGGCAGCGTCGCGGCGGGAGAGGCGGCTTCGCGGCGGTGCTATGGTCGACGGTCTACGGCGGTGGCGCTAGGAGGGAGCGGCCGTGAGAGGCTGCTCTGTGGTGTTGAGCGAAGGGGCGGCGGTCGTTCGAAGAGATGGGCGACAGCGGCGGCATGTCGACGGGAGGGAGGACGGCGGCGAAAGGGAGTATATACGCGTAGGTCCTTAATTTTGGAAGGGAGAGATAGCGTATGAAATAGATTAAATCTCTTATTAATTGAAACCCCCTCATAGAGTGCGGTTGTGAACCGCTCTCTAAGTGTACACTTGGAGAGCGGTTAACAATCGCTGTCCAAAGTCACAAACAAAGCGGTTTTTAACCGCTATCCAAAGAAATCTTGGATAGCGGTTATAAACCGCTGTCTAAGCTTTTTTCTTTTCTTTTTTAATAATTATTAAATAACCGCTGTCCAAAGCTTAACTTGGACAGCGGTTATCGAAAAGAGCTATGCAAGTACAGCTATCCAAGTCCAAAAATGTAGTAGTGCCGTATGCGCTGAAGAAGTTGAGTTTAAGTGGATTGGGCTATCCTTGGAAAAAGATGAGAGAGATTGCTTCACTGAAAGGTCTTCAAGTACTGAAACTGAAGTTCAATGCCTTTCATGGACAAATTTGGGAGGTAGAAGAGTGGGATTTTCCAGACCTTCGATTTCTTCTAATGGAAGGCCTTGATCTGGTAAGATTGAAGCGGGAACATGGAAGGTTCAAATATCTTCATCACCTAAGCATACAACATTGCTACAAATTGGAGGAGATCCCGTTGGGAGATAATACAGTCCTTTCGAGGATTGTAATAGTTGACAGCAATCCTTTGGTTGAAAAGTGTATAAAACAGATTTTGAAGAAAACTGATGAACTCCCAGATCATTTTTCGGTGCATTGTTCATGGAAATCAGTAATCGGATCAGAAGGTTAGTAACTCAGTTCTGTCTCTCAATATGAACTGTACTATACATATATCAATTTTGATAAAATGCTATTTTTTCTTATATATCGCCTAAGTGCAATCTGATCTTCATGAACGATAAATGCAATCGTAATGTTTACTTCGTTAATAAGTTCTATGGTGTTTCACAGGAATGTATTATGAGGATACTGATTTTCGCCAGTAGGCAATTTGAGGGGAAGGCACCTCAATTCATCTTGTGATAGAGCTTGTGAAGCCTGTTTTTGAGCAAAACAAACAAGGGTCAGTTTACCTGTTTGTTAAAATAAACAAATGATGTTTCTAAACTAGTTTGATTATCAAACTCCTTTTTCCTGTGGTGCAAGACATATATATTTTCTAAACTATATTTGATGATTTGTAAAAGAAAGGTGCATATGGATCTCATAACATTTTAATTTATTTGCAGTTCTGTTATTGGTTTGTGGAGATACTTCATAATCCCCTAATTCTTTAGGTCTTAATATACAAAACCCCTTTTCAAACCACAATTCCCATCTACATACCCACACGAGATACACCATGTTTATACAACTATATCACGTTTCACCACGAGACTGTTTCATCAATATATTAATTCTAGTCACATGAATTAGAGTAAGTCTGGCATGAGTGTTAATTTGTACTGGAGAAACTGTGTGAACTTTTATTGTACGTGGGCACAATTTATCTACAAGAAAACACTATAACAAAAAACATAAAATTGCCTACGGATATTGCCAATATGGCTGCAAAATTTCTAACAAAAAAATTCATAGTAGAGATTACCTACGAAATTGCCTACAAAAAATTCAAATTGTATTGGCATTTTCCTTCCCCACCTACAAAAAAAATTGTCTATGGAAATTACGTAGGCAAATTGTGGTGTAGGTAAATTTTTGTAGGCAAATGACTCGTAGGTAATTATACCTAGAGATTTTATTTGGTAGGAAAATTAATTCCGTAAGCAAAATTGTTTTTAGGTTGAGAAATGTAGATAGTTTCATAGTTAGAAAATTTTGTAGGCAAATCATATAGGCAATTCTTACCACGAACTTTTTTGTTGGAAATTTTTTATAGACAATTCATTATTTTTTTGTAGTAAAAAATGTTGAAAAAGGGATAACTTTTGTAGACCACCTATTACAGTTTACCCAATTATAATATCCTTACATGTCATACGATCAAAATGTGGAACACCAAAACTTGAACATTTTTGGTAAGGACTTCGACAGCTATTTTTAACTTGTATAATTTGTGCATTTTTTTTGTAGTAGGTCTTATTCTTTGTGAAGTTCACACGAATATTCTGTGTGAAAATTTTCTAAAACTTTACCCAATAAATGCATTTTTTTATTAAATATGCTGTATTTAGACACATTTGATCAACTAGATTTTACATATCATCCTGCTCTTGCTAGCCAATCTTTTAATTTTGAAAGAAAGTCAAGATTTTCAGAAAGCAAGGGGAAGTAGACAATAAAACTGATGCTCAAGTTCAACTATAGCCATAAAACTGCACAAAGGCATTGCTACCTCTCTATTACTGATCACCGAATAAATTCATTTGATACCACTCTTTTGTGAAATGGAGCAATATTACTAAAATCAAAAATAAAAATTATAGGAGGAAAGTCACAACCCGACTTTCAAGAGTTTGAAACGTAAAAATGTTTAGGAAGGCCTCATTAAAACCTTACTCTGAAGAACCCAAAGTTGATAACCGGAGCAAGGAAAAAGAGTACCTAAAAAAGCGTATAAAGCCCTATCTTTAACAGATTAATATACAAACCAATACTCTTGAATAATCATCAATTATAGCAAGACAATATATATGTTGCACCACAAAAGAAATCAAACTAGAAACATCACTCGTTTTATTTTCACAAAAAGGAAAACCAACTCTTGCTTGTTCTGCTACCAAAGGCAAACGTCACAAGCTTTATTGCACAATATTACCATTCATTAGCAACCAACACTTGGAGCAACTCTACAACGTAGACGAAGGATATCTGCGCCTCTTGTACGAGCCCCTCAATAATCAGCATCCTGAAAACGCAGTCGTGTTCAACACAAAACTTATTAACTGATGAACAAAAATTTACAATTGCATTCATCAATGACTAGGATGACAAGATTCAGATTGCACTGCTCATTCTGATTTCCATGAACTGTACACCGAAAGAAGTTCAGGGAGATTATCCAAACCCGTCCTAGTCTGTTTTATACACTTTTCAACAAGAGGATTGCTGTCAATTACTTCAAAACTCGAAACCCCTTCAGGCCCTCCCAACTGGATCTCCTCCAATTTGTAGCAGTGTCTTATCCTTAGGTGATGAAGATTTTTGAAGCTTCCAAGTGCCCCTTTCAATTTTACCAGATCAAGGTCTTCAAGTAAAAGAAAGTAGAGCCATGGAAACTCCGACTCTTCTACTTCCCAAATTTGACCATGAAAGGCAATAGACTTTAGTTTCTACACAATAAGACCCTTCAATGAAGCAATCACCCTTAACTCTTCCCACGGATAGCCCAATCCACTCAAACTCAACTTTTTCAGCTTATATGGGAGGACAGGAAATGAAGCAACTGAAGGAACAACCTGAAACTTGAATCCAGGGTTCACGACAATGCACGTAAGTCGTTTTATTTTCCTCAGATAGCCAATATGATCAAAGTAGCAATACAAGGGATCTGATGCCTCAGGTGTCAATACAATTCTTATTCTCAACTTCTGCAAATTCGGGAGTTTGTTAAGAACAGAGCAACTGGCAGTGCTCACATCGAGAAGCTTTAAAAGCCTTTTCAAGGATTTGTCACCAGGATCTGGTAGGTCGTTTCCTAAGACCTCAAGATGCTTTAGTTCTTCTAAATCCCATATCTCCATAGGCATATAAGTTGGAGCTCCACGTGATTTGATGCTTAGGTGAGGATGGACAATCAAATACTAGAGTTTCGCAAGTTTGGATATTGAAGGGGGAAGCTGTCTATTGCATGTGAGAGCAAGGTACATTAGCTTAGCTAGTTCCAATACTTCCAAAGGGAAATCATAAAATCGGATGCTAAGAGCATCTAGTCTCTGAAGCAACTTTAAACTGAAACATATCGGTACCATATATTGATGATATGGACCGTAGCATAAAAGGGACTGTGCGCTGGATGCACAATTTTTCTCGATTGATTCGTACACATCTTTAAGTGCAAATAAAACATTATTGTGGAAGCTCAACCTGCTCTGGCCTTTTATACCTTCTTCCAAGCCGTCTTCGGGACAATCTAGGACATAAAAAAAGTTGATCTTCCTAGCTTTTCTTTGGCAGAAATGCCACCATGAGGAATGGAGGGCACAAGTTTTTATTGCTCGAACAGACCTAGACACATGAACAGTGCTTCTTTGGTATACCATAACAAGACTACAATCAACAAGATACAAAATTGCGTATAGGAAGGTAGCATAGCTGGAATTTCTTTTCATAAGATGATTATGTATTTCCTCAGCAGTCCACATATTAATGAGCATGGATTGGCGTATCTCATACTTGAGAGGAAAAATTCCCATATAAAGAAAGCATAACTTTAATCCATATGCATCAATGAAGAGCTGATGTCTCTTTTTATTTTGCTACGTCGGTCCAGAGTGATTCCTCGGCCTTTGATAGGAGGTCAGCAACAGTGACGAGCGTAAGAGGAAGACCATCACACTTCTGGGCAATTTTCTTCCCAGCTTCCTCAAGTTGAGGAGGGTATGAACCTCCAAGAAAGACCTTCTCACACAGAAGATCCCAACTTTCTTCTTTATTCAACAACCTCTTTTCAAAGACGTACCACTCATCAACGTAACGGTCATCTTTAATTGATCATAGTTGTAAGCACGACCCGACTACTTTTTATGCTGTGGAGCAGTACTCTTTTAATGTAGTCGGGGAAGATATCATAATCCCACACATCATCCACCACGATGAGGCACCGCTTACCCAGCTCCAAACTTTCCTTCAACCGTAGCTATTACCTCTTCGTCTCCTCCCATAACCATCTTGTGTGCCTCAGGGTACGTCCACTTGAGCTAATATGTCTTCTGTGAGATCTTCTGGTTTTCGTCCAATGCCTGCAGTCACCCACGCACGACATTCAAACCACTCCAAAATATCCAAATCTTCATAAACTTCCCGAGCAAGAGTGGTCTTCCCAATGCCTGCCATTCCAGCAACTAGGAAAACGGGTTTCCTTACAAAGCGATAATCACAAATCTTTGATGATGATGATGAAACAACTACTTCTTCTTCATGCAACTCCTCCTGCATTTTTTTCAATATCTCTAATAATGAACGAAAATTTTCGGTAAATTTATCTTCTTCGGCATCACCACTGAAGCTTTCCCAAGCTTCAACTAGTGCCCTTGCGATTCGTTCAAGCGATGCATTCATCCTCTTCCTACTCTTGCTATCCAATCTTTCAATGAACCCTACTAACCACTTCAACTCCTTGTCTACACTTTCTAAGATATTCAGAAGCTCGGGAGGAAGGGCAGCATCGTAAAAATTTAAAATTCTTGAAAGATCACCTGTTTTGATAAGATGAATTAGAAGATGAAATATTCTAAAAATTAAATTAATCCAATTCGAGCTAGCAGTCGCCAACTATGCAATATACTAAACTAATCAAGAAATTAATTCTAGCCACATGTATATAATAATGTTGGCTTATAATGAAATTATGAAAATACTAAAGTGATACTAAGAAATTAAATCGCCAAATCATGTTAAAAGTAAAACCTCTATAAATTATTATTCTATAAATTAATAATTTCTCTAAAATTATAATTTTTTTCTGTCCCGACTTGGGCCCATAAGCTTACCAATTCAATAAAATAATAAGATAAATTTTTTTTTTAAAACACTATATAAACTAGTGGCCCCATTAATATCATAAATTAATAATTTCTTTACATTAACATAAATTAATAATTTTTAGGACACTATCTAATAGGTGTTTGCAAAAATAGAATAATATTTCATCAGACTTGCAAAATTAAAACACTGTCTTGTTGGACATACAAAATTAGGACAATATTTTTTCAATATTGCTAAATAAGGACATCCTCTTTTATTTTTAGCAAATTTAGGCCAAACTTTATAAAATGTAGGTCGAATAAAGCCCGATTATGATGTGTCCAGTTGGCCGGAATTTTATAAAGTTGGTCTATATATGTTTGCCAAAATTAAAAGATAGTGTCCTATTTTTGTAAATTTGTAAAGATAATATTCTAATTTTGCAAATTCGAAAAGATAGTGTCCCAACTTTACAAATTCGTAAAGATAGTTCCCTAATTTCGCAAACACCTGTAAGATAGTGTCCTAAAAATTTAATTCTTCCCTATGATATATAACATGAAAGTCAAACAAAATTAAGTAAAAGAACTACTCACTCTGTCCAATATTAGTAGGCCTACTTTTTGGACAGTTGTTTTTTTATCATAAGTTGGAGTGTATTATGAGATATTTGTGAGGTTCATTTATCAATAAAATTATTATTTATGGAAAATATGATACTTATATTTTTCATAAACAATAACTTTATTGATAAATAAACCTCACAATACCTCATAATACCCTCCAACTTATGACAAAAAATAACTGCAAAAAAAGTAGGCCTACTAATATTGGATGGAGGGGGTATTTTTTTTTAAAGCATTCATATTGAAAATACCGACGTATAAACCGGAAATTGCGGCACAAACGTAAAACATTGAAAACAAACTTTGTCGATCACAAATTTATAGGTTATCTTTTAAGAGTAAAAGGACAAATACTTATAATGACACTAAACCAAACGAATCAATTAAATGCAAGAAGCAGTAGCTAGATTTAAGCATAAAGATATTATTACCTTTTTATTCGTCGTTGTATTATTCGTAAGATCTTTTACGGATGCTGAGATCTAGACACATAATTCTAATGTTTTCTCCAAAGTACTCTCCAGGAGATTAATACATCTTGATCAAATCTACGATTGCTTAGTAAAATCAAAGTCTTTGGTCTATTAACAATTGATATTTTGAGCAAATTGGCGTTTCTTGATAATTAACAGTAAGTCAACTCTTTTCATGTGCCGGCTGGAGGAGCGAAATTAAGTAATCGTCCTTATATATCTCTATTAAATTAAGTCTAATAATAATATCTAATGAACCTAATCAAAGTCTTTGATCTATTAAAAAATTAAAATTTTGAGCTAATTGGAGGAGGACTACACAAGTCAACTCTTTCCATGTGCCAATAGAGCATCTGGGTAATTAAAATAATTTTGATATCAAAATCATTAACTTCCCTTCTAAATAAGGTAATTAATACCTAACTTGGGTTTTTTTTTTTTCCCTCCTCCAATCATTCCCCTATTCCAAAATATCTGACATAACACAAATTTTTTGTAAGTTATAAAATGAAAATCCAAATTTCACGTCAGAATTACCAGGAGAGTTACCTGATATAGCAGATAACAACACCAAAAACACAAATCTTATAATTTATAAGACGAAATTCAAAAGTCCAAAGTTAACTAGACGAAAACCAAAGTCAACCAAAGTTAAAGGATAGAAAGGTGTATATTTCCAAATCAACATATGAATAGATAGTAACACACATTTTGCCCTTATATAGTATGTAAAAATATTCATCTCAATAAAAACACAAAAGAATTGGTAAAAGAAATAACATTTAGTCTAATAGTAACAAACATTTTACCTTCAATAAGATGGATTTGACAATAAAATTGTGGCACGAGATTTCGGAGAAGTTTCCCAAATCAGACCCGACCCAGTTAGGATCCGTGAATTTCTTTAAAATGAGTTATTTTATATATGGATACTATATCTATAGAATATATCATATAACATTTTGTGATTATATTTTATGAGTATGTATAGAGTGAAATTGGATTATGCATGAATCATTGAAAAATGTTAGCTTTTTCACCGAAGAGTATTTAACTGAAAATTTTTAGTTTGTTTACAGTAAACAACTAATACTTTTCAGTGAAAACAATTAATACCTTTCAATAAAACTAACTTATACTTTTTAGTGATAACAACTAATACCCTTCAATGATTAATGTTTGAATCAATTTTCACTTTGTATTTCGTCTTTTATTAAAGCTTGAATTCAGAAGCATTAGTTGTATTGAAATCAACTTGGAATTTTAAATAGCAAGTTGCACTTTATCAATATTATCATCTACTTACTTACATCTCATTAAAATTATGCATATTTGGATCTAGAAATTAAGCCAACAAAAATCACACAACTTATCATAAACAAGAGATGACTTGTAATGATGGGAGATTTTTTTTTTTTTCTGTCTCCATCTTTTAATGTTCGTAGAGGTAGAGATTAGCAAAATTATTTTTTATTCAAGGATTCATTGACTTTAAAAGCACTAGCTGTCCTGAAATCAACTTGGAATTTTAAATAGCAAGTTGCACTTTTTCAATATTATCACGTATCATTAAAAATTATGCAAAATATTTGAATCTAACCACTCTACTCATGGTGAACAAGAGATTGACTTCTAATGTTTATGGACTTTTTTCAGTCTCCATATTTTAATGGACGGAAAAATAAAATAATTAAGAGTGAAAATTATAATTATAGAGAGTTGAATAAAATAATTATAAGACCCAATTAATTATAATTAAAAGATCCCAAATTCTCACTTATCCCCTAAAGGGAATAAAAGGTCCAAGAACTCATATCTGCTCCCCAAATTTTATGTTTCTAAATACACATACCAGATCTCACACAAACGATGCACTTCTTTGAAGGCGTGGCTGAAGGGGTTTACGCTTCCCGGCAAAGAGGTAATATATTTATGCTTAAATTTAGTGTTACTTACATTTAATTGATGCCGTTTGGTTTATTGTTCTTCAATTGACCGACTATTCCTACCTTTAAGTAAGATATAATTCAATTCTTAGCCTATGATTATGAAGAGACTCCTTTTTGCCCTTTATAACTCCTAAACACAACTTATATATTTGTGACCAACTTGGATTTTCAATTAATTTTTACATTTTCTATGTCTGTTTGGGCTAAAAAGCATAAAAAAAAAACCCTGTATTTGATGAATTATATGTAAAATCTATGATGTTTTATAAATTGAATAAAGCCTCTCCATGTTGATGAGTAAACTTACATAATTGTCGATTGACACTCACTTTAAGCATTAAATATGTCATTTCAATTGAATATTAAAATGTAATACAATTTATATTGACAATGCGACACTCATTTTAGAGTGAATTCACTATTATGACATATGTATTGGACTGATAAAATTTGAATTGATTTTTTGTTACTTAATTATATTAAATTATTGAATATGCTTAAGTTTTGATTAAAAAAAAATTAGGGATATTTACCCGACCCGACCCGACCTGACTTGGTCTGTGCCATTTGGATCGCCCTACCGGGTGCCCAATAGTGAAATGCAGTGGGTTTGGGTATCACATAAAACCCGTGCCCCGTTTAATATATTAAATTTAAATATGCATAAGTATTATATATTATAATATACTTTTTATGTCTATTAATGTATATAATATATAAGTAGCCATAATTCAATTTTATAGGAATCTTTTACATTAATAAATTTGGAATTTATTATAGATGGATTTTAAAACAACAAAAATTATATTTAAATACGGTCGCTCCTTTCGCCCCATGTCTCGTCCTTGTCCCGTGCGGCTCAGGTCGCACCGTCCCATTTAAGGAATGGGACGGGTGTGGGTATCTAAGTACCCGCCCTACCTCGACTCATTTCCGTTCCTATAAAAAATGAGAATTATACACATTTAATTTAATAAATATTAATTTTTAAAAAAATAATTATATATAATAAAATATAAATAAGTTGACGTATCTCAACCCAACAATTTTAAAAGATTCGAAACGCATCATGTATTTTGATTTTTGAATGTGAACATACAACAATTAAATCGGAGACAATACTAGATTAACACAAATATTTTTTATTTAATTTATTGACTTTAGAAGCATTAGCTGTACTGAAATCAACTTTGAATTTTAAATTGCAAGTTGCATTTTATCAATATTATCATCTATCAGTCAAAATTATGCAAAATACTTGGATCTAGGAATTAAGTCAATAAATTAACCACTCTACTCATCGTGAACAAGAGATTGACTTCTAATGTTCATGGACTTTTTTCAGTCTCCATATTTCAATGTTCGGAAAAATAGAAAGTTACAATTCTTTGAAACTCTGTTAATTTCTAGAAATAGGGAGACATAAGTTTAATTGTGTATTTATGATGTATATCGTGAAACATATATTGTTTTACAAGTTGAATTGAATTATATACATGTGACTTTAATCCATTGGTATGAGATTTTTTTTGGGAAAGTCTAAAAATAAATTTGTAAAAATGTAGAGATGGGTTCCATTCGAAAGCCCTAATATATTTAATTTTCAGTAATTACAACTAATACATTTAAAATATGGACTATACTGAGGTTTTCGATTAAAAATTTATTTGGTTCTGTATGCATTGTTAGAGAAAATGGTTGGTGGTATTAATTTAGAATTAATTGGTATTAAAGTTTATTTGAGACTTTAATAGTTGACCAATTAATTTTGGGTGTTGAAATTAATTTCTCGGAAATTAATTATTACAAGTACGTTCTACTCGCGGAGTAGATGAGAATGGTGTATTCATACTCGTAAAATCGATTTTCGGTGAGTAAGATATTGAATCAGAAGTCGAGAGGTTCAACACCTAATTATGGGATTAAATGAAGGAATTAAATGAGTCATTTAATTCTTCATCTCACATTGGAATTTTAGAATACTAATATACATGATATTAGTATGAGAACAATGAAGTATAATAAGCTATAGTTGATTGCTAGTCAATCAAAGTTTCCACAAGCGCACGCGCGCTGAGCCGAGTCGGGCCCGCGCCTTGGACTTGGACTTGGGTCGATTCGGTTCAGAGACTCACCCGGTTAGAAAGGTGAAACCGGATCGTTAGATACTTTATAAGAGCACATAAAACATATGTGCTAAATTCGTGGGACGTTACCAACGCATTTAGTGGAAACGCATCTGGTCAACTTCGTTTTTCAGACTGCCACCAACGAAAATGCGTCTGCATTAAATGCCCACCCGTGTTTTCCTTCTGCATAGAGTGGAGGTTCGCCTATAAATAGCGTCTACATGCATTTGTCTGGCTGCACTTTTTCATAAATTTTCTCTTCTCCATCCTGTCTCTGCATATAGAGTCGTAAGGTCGATCCAGTTCGAAGCGCTAGTTTGTTCGCCAGAGCTCCAAAAACCTGCGGTGCTTCACTCTTGGAGACGATAGTGACGTTTTACCTTTGGGGACAATTTTCCAAGACCGAAGAGCACTACTAGGGAAAAATTGACTTGCGGAAAGAAGGCTTCCTCGACTCGTCACTCGTTGCTATCTTTTTTTTTCTTCTCATTGTAATAATTAATCGAGTTGTATTTTTCATTTTTTTCTTTGAATTATTATTTCTGCAGTCAACTCCTTTTCTCAAACAATCGCAAGATAATAATCTGTTTTAAAAAATGACTAACGGAAATAACAATTCGGAGTCTGCTAACCAGGAAAACACTGTCGTTCCTTCTGGTACTCCCACTCCCCAGAGCAACACTACCTCCATTCCCCCTGTAACTGTCCATATTGGGCAGACTTCTAATCCCTCTGTGGTAAGCCCCTTCCCCTTTCATAACTCGAGACCTTTTATGGTCCAAAGTGAGAGACCCGAAAAGTTATCGGGTAAGAACTGCAAGAGGTGGCAACAGCGATGCTGTTCTTTTTTACTACTTTGAGGTTGACAAGCTTCCTTACTGAGGACCCTCATGCCGTTTTAGACAACGATGCGCAGAATGAGAAAGTTCGTGCTCGCTGGTGGGAACATGACTTTTATGCTCAGAATTACATTCTGAGTGGTCTGGCAAAAGTGCAAAATGATCAAGGAAATGTGGAATTTCTTGTAGGCCAAATATGTGGCCGAGGATGCCGGTACTAAGAAGTACTTAGTTGGGAAGTTCTTGAACTTCAAGATGGTGGCCTTGAAGTCTGTCGTTGGTTCTGCACGACATTGCTGCAGAAGGGATGATACTGCCAGATGCTTTCTAAGCCGCTGCAGTAATTTGAGAAACTGCCTCCAAACTAGAAGGAGTTTCAGAGCCACTTGAAGCTGAAGAAAAAGAGTATGACCTTACAAGAGGTCATAGACAAACTTATGATTCGTGCGGGTGGGCTGGAGAGGAACAAGGGTCAGGAAGAGGCCAAAGCTAATTTGATGGAGTCAAAGAACTCAAAGAGGCCATATTTTGATAAAGGCAAACAACCAGTTGTAACTCGACCCAAATTTACCAGTGACTGTTACAACTGCGGAAAGCCAAACCACATTGAAAGATTCTGCAAGGCCCCGAAGAAAGATGTCAATGACAAAGGCAAGGGCAAGCAGTCCAATGCGAACGTAGTTAAAGGGGAGTTCACTGAAGAGGAGTGGTTTATCGATACGGGGGCTACCTGTCATGTCTGTTCTGACAGGAACACTTTCTCGACCTATGAGCCAGCCAATGGGAGAAAGCTGCACATGGGGAATCAAGCCACGTCTGAGGTGGCTGGGGTTGGCAACGTTGTTCTGAAGCTGACCAGTGAGAAGAACATCACACTGAGAGATGTCCTGCATGTCCCGGACATTCGCAAGAACCTCATCTCCGGCTCTGTACTAGTGAAGATTAATTTCAAACTTGTATTTGAGTCTAATAGGGTTGTTCTTAGCAAGTACTCAGTGTACTTAGGTCATGGATATGTCCACGATGATTTGTTTAAGATGAGTGCCATTGTTGTACACCCCAATGGGAAATCTGTTATGAATAAAGAACCTTATTCTTCTTCTTATATTGCTTAGTTCTCAGATTTATGGCACTGCAGATTGAGACATGTAAATGTTAAATCGATAAAACAACTAGTAAGTTTAAATTTACTAGATATAAAGAATATCGATTTAAATAACAAATGTGAAGTTTGTGTAGAAGCTAAAATAAAAAAGTTTCCTTTCCCATCGGTCGAAAAAAACTCACAACCTCTAGAATTAATTCACACTGATGTGTGTGACTTAAAATTCGTACAAACTAGAGGAGGGAAAAAGTACTTCATCAATTTCATAGATGATAGTACTAGGTTTTGCCACGTTTACCTTTTGCACAGTAAGGATGAAGCGTTAGACGCTTTTAAACTGTACAAAAGTGAAGTGGAAAACCAGTTGAATAGACGAATCAAAATGGTTCGTAGTGATAGAGATGGAGAGTATGTAGCACCATTTGATAAGATATGTTTCGAATCTAACTACTGCTCCTTACTCTCCTCAATCTAATTGTGTTGCGGAACGAAAGAACCGAACACTCAAAGAGATGATGAATGTTATGCTTATTAGCTCTGGTTTACCGCAAAACTTGTGGGGGGAAGTCATTCTGTCGGCTAACCATATTTTGAATAAAATTCCACATAAGAGTAAGGATACAACTCCTTATGAATTGTGGAAGGGGCGGAAACCATCGTATAAATACCTCTCAAAGTGTGGGGGTGTTTAATAAAGGTTGAAGTGCCTCTACCTAAAAAAGTTAAAATCGGTCCTAAAACGGTTGATTACATATTTGTAGGGTATGCACTGAACAGTAGTGCCTATCGGTTTCTGATTAACAAATCAGAAGTTTCCGATATGATAGAAGGTACTTATATAGAGACGAAAAATACTGTGTTTTTCAAAAACATCTTTCCTTGCAAGACCAGTGAAGATGAAACATCAACCAAAAGACCTCGAACGAGGAGGTTGGAGAGGATGCTGGTCTGTCTACTCAAGATAGTAACGAGTAACGACGCAACAAGAGAGCTAAGATAGTTAAAACTTTTGGTCCCGATTTCGTTACTTACGTTTGGGAAGAGGAACCTAGGACTATCAAAGACGCTCTATCTAGGCTAGACGCTCCACTCTAGCAAGAGGCGATTAACAGTGAAATCGACTCTATCATGCAAAATCACACGTGGGAGTTGGTTGATCTCCCACAAGGTTGCAAGCCTAAGGATGTAAATGGATCCTTAAAAGAAAGTATAAAGCGGATGGGTCAGTTGACAAGTACAAAGCCAGCCTAGTTGCTAAAGGGTTCAAACAAATCGAAGGGTACGATTTCTTGGATACCTATTCACCTATAACGAGGATTACTTCCATTAGGGTGCTAATCTCGAAATTCACAAAATGGATGTTAAAACTACGTTCCTCAATGGTTAAATGGATACAGACATCTATATGGATCAACCAGAGGGGTTTATAGCACCTGGAAATGAGAAGAAAGTGTGCAAACTAGTGACGTCATTGTATGGGCTTAAGCAAGCTCCGAAACAATGATATTTGAAATTTGATAGCACCATGTTATCAAATAATTTTTGTATTAATGGGTGTGACAAATGTTGTGTTTATACGTTGTTGACATGCTTATTATGAGTAATGACCATGCTTTACTCATTAGTACGAAATGCATGTTAAGTCAAAACTTCGACATTAAAGAATTAGGTGTTGCTGACGTGATTCTAGGAACCAAGATTAGCAGGACATCAAATGGCATATCTTTAACACAATCTCACAATATAGAGAAAATGCTAAAGAAGTTCAATGCTTTTGATGATCCACTTGCAAAGTCCCCATTGGACATGAGTGTGCATTTGAGTTAAAATAGAGGTAGTCTTGTAGCTCAACAAGAATATGCTAGAGTTATTGGGAGCATGATGTACATTTCGAATTGTACGCGTCCCGATATAGCATGTGCAGTGAATAAACTTAGTAAATTCACAAGCAATCCAAAAAATGAGCATTGGAATGCACTTAGAAGAGTCTTGAGGTACTTAAAGTATACTCATGACTTTGGGCTACAATACACCAGTTATCCTGCTGTACTTGAAGGGTACTGCGATGTCAATCGGATCTCAGACACTAAAGAGTCATTCTCCACTAGTGGATATGTATTCACTATAGGAGGAGTGGTTGTGTCCTGGAGATCGACTAAGCAGACATGTATAGCCTAATCCACCATGGAATCAGAATTCATAGCTTTGGACAAAGCTGGTGAAGAAGCAGAATGACTTTGGAATTTCCTCGAGGATATTCTATGTTGGGATAAACCCGTACCTACTATAATGGTACATTGGGACTGTCAAGCCGCAATTGGTAGGGTTCTAAGTGATATGCATAATGGAAAGTCTAGATACATTCGTCGTAGACATAACTCCGTGAGACAATTGATCTCAAGTGGTGTGATGTCCATAGACTATGTGAGGTCTAAGGACAATCTAGCGGATCCGTTAACTAAGAGCATAAATAGAAATCAGTTGTCTAAACTGTCAGAAGAAATGGGTCTTAAATCCACAAAGTAAAACTGAAGCAGTGGTAAACCAGCCAAGTTGACTGGAGATCCCAAGATCTTGGTTCAATGGGAAAACTAAAATGTAGAAGTTAGAGGATACACTTGGTAAACCGACCATTCCTTAGAGGACAGTGCGCCAAGTGTGAACTCGTACGTGGTACAGGTTAAGTTTATACGACTTTTAATGAATCCTAAGTCCATGTGGGGACGGAGTATTACGGGATACTCAAGAGGAGTTCACCTGTGTAAGTGTGAGGTGAGAGGCCGCCTCAAATATCAGTGGATATTAAACACTTATGAACCCAAAGGGTGTCCATGGCCGAAATGGACAAAAACGTGAAAACAAGAAATGAGCGTAGAGATATTATTGTGTCAGTAGTACTGTCTAGGTGCACACCAAAGCGAAATGGTTCAAGGCACTATGTCCACCAGGCTGCCAGTGTACTCGGTAATACTTGACTATGGAAGGTTCAAAGCCACAAACTACCTATCCAGATGCAATAATATTTTGCGTTTGAACTGGACTGTGAATCTGCATGTCTATAGGTTCAATTTTCACTCATGTGGGGGATTGTTAGAGAAAATGGTTGGTGGTATTAATTTAGAATTAATCGGTATTAAAGTTTATTTGAGACTTTAATAGTTGACCAATTAATTTTGGGTGTTGAAATTAATTTCTCAGAAATTAATTATTACAAGTACGTTCTATTCGGTAAGTAGATGAGAATGGTGTATTCATACTCACAAAACCAATTTTCGGTGAGTGAGAAATTGAATCGAAAGTCGAAAGGTTCAACACCTAATTATGAGATTAAATGAAGGAATTAAATAAGTCATTTAATTCTTCATCCCACATTGGAATTTTAGAATACTAATATACATGATATTAGTATGGGAACACTGAAGTATAATAAACTATAGTTCATTGCTAGTAGTCCACAAGTTGCCACACGCGCGCGCGCCGAGCCGAGCCGCGCTGCGCCCATGGCCTTGGACTTGGACTTGGTCTTGGTTCTTTGTTCTTACTTCATAAGAGCACATAAAACATATGTGCTAAATTTTTCTGGCAGCACTTTTTCAGTAATCTTCTCTTCTCCCTCCTGTCTCTGCATATAGAGTCTTAAGGCCAGTCCAATTCCAAGCGCTCGTTTGTTCGTCGGAGTTCCAAGACATGTGGTATTGCACTCTTGGAGATGATAGTGGTGTTTTACCTTTGAGGATAATTTTCCAAGACCAAAGAGCACTACCGGGGAAATATTATCTTGCAGGAAGAGGGCTTCCTCAACCTGTCACTCGTTGCTATCTTTTTCTTTTCTTCTCATTGTAATAGTTAATCGAGTTGTATTTTTCATTTGTTTCTTTGAATTATTATTTTCGCAGTCAACTTCTTTTCTCAAACATGCATGTGATGTGTTGTTTGATTTTAAAATGTAATGTTTAATTCAAAAGTCAAAATAATAAAAGGTCCAAGAACTTCTATCTTCACCTTTAATGTTATCTCACATAAACCATGCACATCTTTAAAGTTTAAACCGATTAGTTGCGGAAAGCCAATATATATCTTTATGCTAAAATTTAGCATAATTTAGCATGCTCCCCCGATATCTAATTCTGTTGGGGGTGGGGATGGGGTTGGAGCTGCTATTCCCATCTGTTGAGTGATGCTGGAGAATCAATCCATGCTAAAATTGACGAATGTATATAATTTAGCCGCTCTCCTGACATCTAATTATGTTGGGGGTGGGGTGGGGTTGGAGCGGCTATTCCCATCTGTTGAGTGATGCTGGAGAATCAATCCCGAAAACTCTCGTTATAGCTTGTGAGGCCCTTCATCTGCTTTTGGATGTCTATCAGCTCACGCTCCATCTGAGAGGGAGCAGAGTCGATCGAGAAGGACGAACCACTGTGTTGTGACCGTTTCGGACCACAGGTCGGGGTCGGCCGGAAGCAAGCCGGAAAAGGCACAGGGACGCCCAGGAGATGGGACCGACCTGGCCGGTCTAAGTCCGACCTCAGCGGGCTCCGATCACAAGTCTCCAACCTCGAAAATGAGGCCGAAAACCCACTTGAGGCGCCCGTCAATGTTTAAGGCGGCCACAGTGAAGAGTGGCCGTGACCGGACCGGCCGGGCCACGACCAGTCAAGACCAATGAAGGCCGCCCGGAGGCGTCCAACCAGCTGGAAGAGTCTTCGACCTCATTTCCCAACAGGAGGCCGTCTTCCGGTCCAACAATGTCCCCGGCCGGCGAGGGAGGTCTGGAGCACGTGATAGAATCAAGCAAGATCCTCCCCCAAGAGGGAAAAAGGTCGCCTCCGTACTCAGAGACACAGAGAATATTCCATCCAAATAAGGAAAGATGCCAGAGAATCGTCCTTTTTGGACACGCGTCAACACCCTAGTGGCCGGCCACCTGCGGGCTCTGACATATCAGTGCCCGCGCGCCCTCAGAGGCAGGAGGCATTTAATGCGCCTGTCCCCCCGAGAGGCCGGAAAAGACCAAAATACCCCTGTAGTGAGAAAACTATAAATACCCCCACATTTGTAATGTAAAAAGAATTCAATCTCTCTCAGTATAATCAATACACATACTCATTCAAGTCCAGGGATTAACAACCCCTGTCAATTCTTGGTGTTCTTATGCATTTATTGTCTTTCTTCACTCAAATATTCATTTTAGCATTTAAGAACCCAATCATTTGATGTTATTACCAGAGTCCACTTAAATAACCATTTAATCCCAGCATCACTATTTTGGTAAACAACACACTGCTCTGACGGTAGGCCTGCAGGATGGTCTTACTGTGGGTCGCCTGCCCCACGACCTTCTCAATCTAGGGAGGGGTGGGATTATCTTCGCTGTCGTCGGTGGGAGCCAACTGCTACGAGGCCTGGGCGAGACAATTCTTAAATTGATTATGAAATTATATAAATAAAATACAGTTATAATTAAACTACAATTATAATAAATAAATTAAAATTAAAACTACTCACGTGGATCTCGGTGGTGCGGGCGTAGGTAGACGTCCTAGTTTCCAGGTTCACCGGGTGGGAGATCTACATTTGCTCATAGAGAGAGGGTTTTCATCCCTGCTTCCTCTCTTGTTACGAACCAAATTCAATATATTTTAAAATATTAAACATTTAAAAATTTACTAATATTCAAATGTAAATAAAAAGTATAATACTTACAAAGGCGACTCGATGTCTGGAGACACTGTGCCCGGTAGGAACCTTCAACTGGTTCTACCTGGAGTTCTCGGACTTGGCTTTGAATTGCTCACTATTCCAGTGAGTAACCAAAGCGTCCCAGACAGAATGTTTGTCTGGCCCTCGACCTAACTGCAGCTGCTTCCCCTCATCGAACTTCTTCTTCAACCCGTAGATAATATTTTTGTAACCTCTTGCGCTTTCGTGCAGAACAAGTCATACATAACACTATCATGGGCAGGGTCCCAGACACACAACTTCTGTAATTAAATTAAAAATAAAATATTAACAAATAAATTCAAAATTAAATATTAAAAATTAAAATTATTATAAATATACCTTGAACTCCACGAAGTAGTTCATCCTCTTTCGCTCGGATGCCATGGACCACGAGGAGGCACCAATCTTGAACGGGAGCTTCCTAATGGCCTCTAAGACGTGAGAGCTAGTTGATTGCCAGATTCGTTAAAGCACAAATTCGAACTACTCGTAAGTGTACGATATCGTTGTTATAGTAAGGCAATTGACCAAGTGATAAAATTATCGAACCCAAAGGAAGTTAGTGGTTAGCTAAGTCGATTCCCGTTGGCATGCAAGGAAAATAAAGGATAAGCTCGAGTAGATTACACTACTAAACAAGAAAATTTAACAAGCGAACTAACAAGCAGTAAAAGAAATCTATCTAACTTCGAGAGACGAAGTGCGAGGGGAGAGATATGCCCTGAATGGTGTTCGTTATGTGATCTTTAGGATCGATCCTCAACTTATACAAAATTTCAATTGCAAATTGATTGTACCAAGTATTCCCTTCACCTAACCCTTCAACAGACTATCAAAGACTTAGGGCTTGTTGACGGTATCCTATGTCCCAACTCTCTCTCGACGAATAGACACATGATAAGCGCATCTATTCACTCTTCACTCACACCCAATGGCTTCCTCAAATTAATGTAACTCTCGTCTACACTAACAAGCATCCACACATCGATACAAGCAATTCATGCATAGAGCTAAATTAATTTCAATCAACAAGGGCATGCAAACAACATGCAACTAAAATAAGCACAAATTTAAGATCAATCATAATTCTCACATAACTTTCACAATTCAAGGCACACGGAGGTTGTGATGCTTATCTAGTGAAACTCAAGTAGGATTGTCAAGCCAATTCTATGTGTCAATTTGGATATACTAGGAGACCTCACCACTTACCTAAACAACCATCCAAGAAATTGATGTCTAATGATGGGGTTCTTTGCGATTAACTTTCTCTCGACGAATCAAACGCAAAATAGACGCATTCAATCATAAATCTCACACTTTTTCATCTAATCATGTTCATGTAACTCTCGTCTATGCTAAATATGCTTCAACAAACAAGCTACAAGAGATTAACAATCAAAGCTCAATACAAATCCATCATTAGAAGGAAAATCCAAATATCAACATAGAATAGGCAAAGAAAAATCTCAACTCAAGATTTCACATGGTATCTAATATCCCAAGCATCAAAACAATTAGCTCATGGTTTCACAATGAAAAATCATAGTTAAACAAGAACAAAATATTAAACACATAACTGAATGAAAAAGAAATTGCAATAATATGGAAAGAAGTCACCTCTTGGGTTTACAAACTTGAAATTGAACTTTGATCTTGAAGTCCTATGTTAAATTACTCTAATGATTCGAAGAAAAATAAAAACCTAAAAATGATGGTGAAATTAAACTAATCTAATGTGTGGGGTGTGTGTGTGAAGAGGGGCTCTCCCCCATAGAATGCCCTAGAAATAATAAGTGCCCCCAACTTCTCAAATCTGATAAAAGGAGTATATATAGTTCATGAGATAAATGGGTCGAAAATAGGGTTAAAAATGCTAAAAACGGGCAGGAACCGGAACTAGCACGACCCAGATGGCCGTGCTACTGTACACGACCGAGTACCTTTGATAATCTTGCGAAGCTGAAAAAATTGGAGGCTGCACGACTAGGATTTTGGTCGAGCAGCAACCTTGCACGAGAGAATAGGTGAAATGCGTTTCTTTTAAAAGTGGATCAAAGTTGCTGAAATTTTTCCTTGCTTTCACACCTTTTTAAGCGGGTCCCACAATATCTTTCTTTCTCAATCTTATTTCTCTCTCTTTGAAGGATAATGAGCATGGGTTTTCACAACTATAAAGCAGCTTAATTTGACCTTTCTAAGAATAACCGTGGGGCCCGCTTCTTTATTTGCTTCTTCTTTATCTAATTCCACAATTTCAGCAAAGAGAAATGGTCGTGGGACCCAATTGTTTGCAGCTGACTTTTCTTGCTTTTTCCTGATTACAATTCTCGTGACTTGCTGCTGGGAATAGGGGTCAAACGGGCCTTTATTAATTGAAGATGGGCTATGATTTATTTAATAAAAATAGGAGCCCAAGTCCTTTTCAATCTCAATTTGATTCGATTTTAATTCTTCTCGAGCCCACTTCTCGATCGACCTCAATTATCACGTATTTGCTCCAAATATTCCTCAATTTCCTACAAAATAAATCACAAACACCTTTCTCGACAATTAAGCACAAATGATCAATTTAATGGAAATAATCACATGAAATTCAATAAAATAGACAAATTAAATGCACGAATTTCAAGCAATATTCACACTAATTACCAGTCTCATGGTCTAGAAGCATATTGTGACATAAAAAAATTCAAGTTAATATTAATAATTAATATTAATGAATACAATTAATTATTTAATTCGTTAACTAAGAATATTTACATGTCGCCGCGAGGGACAACAATGAGACGACTATCCAATGCGGGATGCTTCCGTGAAGCCGAAGATCCTGCAACAAAAGTAGAGCCAGCTGTACTGGACTGCTGTGAGGAAGATGGTGTCATCTCAGGGGCCCGTTTAACCTCCGGGATCTCCGATCTCAACGACCCTGACCTCCTCTTACCCCTCCCACTCCCCCTCCCCCTCCCCCGATCCTGTCCCCCACTCTGATTAGGGTTATCTTGAGATCTTATCTGTAATAATTATAAATTCATCATATTAGTATACTATATCATATTTATACACATTCAACTAAATTCATACATACATATATTAATCAACTAAATTCATATATACCTACATATACCAATCAACTAAATTCATACCTACACATATCAATCAACTAAATTCATACCTACACATATCAATCAACTAAATTCATACCTACATATATCAATCAACTAAATTAGTAATTACGTACATAAATCAACTAAATTCATACCTACACATATCAATCAACTAAATTCATACCTACATATATCAATCAACTAAGTTCATACCTACACATATCAATCAACTAAATTAATACCTACATATATCAATCAACTAAATTAGTAACTACGTATATAAATCAACTAAATTCATACCTACACATATCAATCAACTAAATTCATACCTACTGTTGGTGACCAATAATTATCGAGTGGATTAGTGACTGTTTAAGTTCGGTTTAAAGATCATCAATCAATTACGTGTGATTGGTTACCACCGTAAATGGTAATTCGAAGGTCGGGTTATGAACTTGTAAATGTGGAAATCGAAATCGTAATAATTTCGTATGTGTGCACGTTTTGGTGTGTTTGTGTGTGTTTTGGGAGTATTTGTGAATTTGAACTTATATTAATAAGCTGGAGAACAACTATTTATAGAGACTAGCAAGCATGAGGTGTCTATGACTCTTGGTCTCCTTAGCCTGCATGCTTGACATGTGTCCTTTGACCTTAGTTTGACCTTATCTAAGCTGAATCTTAGTTACAAAGTCTTCTTTTGGTCTTATCTCGGATTCATTGTTGTTCGCTTGAGTCGGTTTGACTAATCTTGATTGTTCTTCAACTGAAAGTTGTTCGCCCTTTGGATGCATGGCTCAGAAGTTATTCGCCTTTGTATTTTACACAGATTGGCGTTGGGATCTTGATCCTTTGTTCGTCGACATGCACCTCTTAGGTTTGTAGATTCACCACCTTTTATCAATGTTGCTCGTCATTATTGACTTAGCAGAATGTTCATCTCTGGTCTTGGTCCTTCAAACCTGTTCGCCGAAAAGCTGTTCGTCGTTGTAGTTGTTCGTCAGTCTGTACACTCCCTGGATTGATTTATGCACCCCCATCTTGATTTTCTTTGTTAATAATCTTCGATTTGAGGTAGGTTCTTCATAATTCTTTTTAAGGCCTTAATCCTTGTTCGCCCATCATTGATTTATGTTCGCCTATCAACAGCCTTAATCCTTGTTCGCCCATCATTGATTTATGTTCGCCTATCAACACCTACGTATATCAGTCAACTAAATTCATACCTATGTATATCAATCAACTAAATTCATACCTACACATATCAATTAACTAAATTCATACCTACGTATATCAATTAACTATATTCATAACTACATATATAAATCAACTAAATTCATACCTACACAAATCAATCAATTAAATATATATCAATCAACTATAACATACATATACCAATCAACATGTAAAGATCTATATTCCTAAACTAACATACCATCTAATTTAATATATACTAACATACCAACTAACTTAAAAAATACTTAACATTTATATACATGATTCATACAAACATATATATATCTAACTTCATGTATATAAATCCTATATATTTTAAAAATTGACATACAAACATAATAAACGGTTAAAGTTTAAAAAAATTACATTATTGTATAGACGAGGATGGAAAAAGTGAATTGACCGGAGCAGATTGCTCGACGGAGGCGGTGATGGCGGCGGCTGCGGTGTTTTTGAAGTGATGGTCGAAAGTGAGTACCGCCTGCCTCTAAAAAGGGTAAAAAAATTAGCGACCGCCTAATCACAAATTTTGGCGGTCTCGATTGACAAAATTTGTGATTAGTTCGCTAAATAACAATCATTAATGAACATTGCCCGTTTACAGGAACAGGTCAAACTGACCAGTTTGCGCGCCAATAGGCGGTCAAGTCTGTCGCTGATCAGGCAGTAAAAAGTGTTGGTCAATTTTGACCGACCTTTGAGTTTAGCGACCGCCAAGCGGTCGTAGGCGGTCGCTAATCGTTCGATTTAGAGATATATTGTCCTTTTTTTTCTAGCCCAAAAATATATTGTCCTCTTTTCAACCTAAAGATACGGATCTAAAAAAATATTTTTCTATACTTTAGTATATGGCTAAGTTGGCATCGGACTGGAATAAACATTAATCAAATGTTTATTGGAAAGAAATATATATTTTTGAATTAAATCATCTTCATATATATATATATACACACACATTTCAGTTATTTACTTAATTGATATGCATCTTCTCAAAACAGGTGATCTGTGAGTTGGAGAGATCAGTGATGTCGGCATATGCTGCTCTCGCTACTATGCAGGGATTACTTTCAGTGGTTTTGCATTTTTGCGATGCTGCCCTTCCTCCCGAGGACCGGAATACGATTGAACTTGCATGCAAGGAATTGAAGTGGTTTCAAGATTTTGTGGAAAGATTGGGTAGAAGGAATAGGAAGACGATGAGTGCTCCGCTTGAACGAGTTGTGGAGGCGGCACACGACTTTTGTGAAAAATTTAAGAACGATCTCCAAGTCAGAGATCTTAACGAATTTATTCATTCCATAATGGAGACAGTGAAGAAACAGCAGCAGGAGTGCTACTCCTTGCTTGAAGAAGAAGAAGTTGTTTCATCAAAGATGATTGGGTTACGTGATCAGCGAAGAAAAGTCAAAGAAGCACTCGTGTGGTATAGCTCGATAAATCAACCTGTTTACTTACTGACTGGGATGGCCGGTGTTGGTAAGACCACTCTTGCTCGAGAAATTTTTGAAGATATGGATATTTCAGAGCATTTTGAATATCGTGCTTGGGTGACTTTGGGCAATGAATGGAAATCTAAAGAAATCACAGAGGCCATTCTCGCTCAAGTGGACCCTGAGGCATACAAGATGGTTTTGGGAGGAGACGAAGAGGAAATAGCTCAGCGGTTGAAAGAATGTTTAAAGTTGGGTAAACGATACCTCATCGTGGTGGATGATGTATGGGATCATTATGACTTTAAGAACTACATGGAAAGATTCCTGCTCCACGACATAGAAGGTAGTCAAGTCATGCTTACAACTAGAATAAAAAAGTACAATGACCACATGCGCATCATTAAATTGCGGCTGCTAAATGAAGAAGAAAGTTGGGATCTTTTACGCAAGAAGGCATTTCTTGGAGGCTGCTGCCCTCCTTCACTTGTGGATGTTGGGAAGATTATTGCCAAAAAGTGTGATGGTCTTCCTCTTACAATCATCACTGTTGCTGAACTCCTATCAAAGGCTGGAGAATCACTGTGGATTGATGTAGCAACGAAGAGGAAACATCAGGTCTTCACATATGCATATGATCAAATAACAAAAGTACTATATCCCAGCTATAAGGAATTACGTGATGAATTGAAGTTATGCTTTCTTTATATGGGAATTTTTCCAATCAAGTATAAGATACACCGATCAAAGCTCTTTAATTTGTGGAAAGCTGAGGAACTCTTTGATCAACTTTTTGATCAATTTGAGGAAGGAATTTCACCCTATGTTAACTTTCTATGTACAATAATGTATCTTGATGACTGTAGTCTTTTTATGGTTCATCAAAGAAGCACTACTTATTCATTATTGGATAGGTCTTGTCAAGCAATAAGAACATGTGGCCTCCATTCTTCTTGGTGGCACTTCTGCCAAAGAGAAGCTAGAAAGTCAAACTTCTTTTATATCCTAGATTGTTATGAAGACGGTATAGAAGAAGGTATAATAGGTCAAACTAGGTTGGGCATCCACAATAATGTTTTATTTGCCCTTAAAGATGTGCACAACTCAATGGAGAAAAATTGTGCTTCCACCGTGCAGACTCTCCTATGCTTCGGTCCATATAATCAATATATGGTGCCAATGTGTTTCGGTTTAAAGTTGCTCCTGAGACTAGATGCACTTAACATCCGTTTTTATGATTTTCCACTGGAAGTACTGGAGCTTGCTAAGCTTATCTACCTTGCTCTCACATGCAATCGGCAACTTCCTCCCTCCATATCCAAACTTGAGAAACTCCAATACTTGATAGTGCATCCTCATTTGAGCATCAAATCAAGTGCAACTCCTACTTATATGCCTATGGAGATATGGGATTTAGAAGAACTGAAGTATCTTCAGGTCTTGGGAAGCGACCTACCGAATCCTGGAGACAGGTCATTGGAAATGCTTTCAACACTTTTAGATGTGAGCACTGCCAGTTGCACCTTTCTTAATAAACTCCCAAATCTAGAGAAGTTGAGAATTAGAATTGTACTAACACCTGAAACACTAGATCCGTTGTGTAGCTTTGATCATATTTCTAATCTGATGAAAGTAGAAGCACTTACTTGTGTTGTCGTGAATCCTGGGTTCAAGTTTCAGGTTGCTCACCCAGTTGTTTCGTTCCCTGTCCTTCCGCATGCACTGATGAAGTTGAGTTTAAGTGGATTGGGCTATCCTTGGGAAAAAATAAGAGGGATTGCTTCACTGAAAAGGCTTCAAGTGCTGAAACTGAAGTTCAATGCCTTTCATGGACAAATTTGGGAAGTAGAAGAGTGCGATTTTCCAGACCTTCGCTTTCTTCTAATGGAAGGCCTTGATCTGGTAAAATTGAAGCGGGAACATGGAAGGTTCGAACATCTTCATCACCTAAGTATACAACATTGCTACAAATTGGAGGAGATCCAGTTGGGAGATAATCCAGACGTTTCGAGGATTGTAATAGTTGACAGCAATCCTCGGATTGAAAAGTGTATAAAACAGATTATTATGAAAACTGAATTACTCCCAAAACATCTTTCGGTGCATAGTTCATGGAAATCAGCAAGCGGATCAGAAGGTTAGTAACTCAGTTCTATCTCACATTAGCCCAGACATTAATATATATCCTTTTCTTCGTTTTGATGAAATGCTAATTTTTCTTATATGACGTCTGACTGCAATCTGATGTTCATATCCTGGTTGAATAAATCCTATTGCTTACTTTTTTAATAAGTTCTATGCTGTTATTGCATAGGAATACATTACGAGGATACTGATTTTTGCCAGTAAGCAATTTGAGGGGAAGGGACAGGAAGCTCACGCACCCTAGTTCATTTGAAGATGAATTGTAATATTATGTAATAAAGCTTGCGATGCTTGTTTTTCAACATTTAAGATTAATTTTTTTGTGGAGATACTTCATAATCCCGTAACTCTTTGTGTGGCGAATTACCCATGTATACCTAATTATTTCTATTAGAATACTTAAATATTGTTTTCTTTAGGTTATCAGAGGCTGCGGAGTTGATTTGGGATATCTTTGAACCAAAATGGTCCTGTAACTTTTTACCTTTATTGAAATGGTCCTCTATCTATTTACTTTATTGATTTAGTCCTGTATGTATTCAAAATTCACCATTTTCGTCCTAATTGGCTGGAAAAAGCATTAAACTATGTCGTTTCAGTCACGTTCCGATTACGTGATCGTGTTTTCCGGCAAAAACGTATGATGCGACATTTTTTTACGATGCGGAACACTAAGTGGGATATTTTGCCAATTTAAAAAAAATTTAAAAATTCCAACTCATCCATTTGAATAAATATAAATTTAAAATCATTTAAAACATTCCAAAACCTGGGCCACAAAATTAAGCTCACGGTGGGCCGTGTAGTGAAATTCAAAATTCGAGCCCATTAAGCAGCACAAAACCGCGGCCCATCAACTAATTTCTAATCCATGTGAGTAGCAAGCAGTGATTTCAAGTGAGGGATATTGCCTAAATTTCATGCGCTTTTTATGAGAGATGCTAAGAATTTTCGAATCAAATATAAGTTCCAAAAACTATAATAATGCAATTGATGGTCGCATTTTGCTTTGACCCCTAAATTTCAAGTGTTTTCTGATAAAATAGTAAAATGCATAATCCATGAATGTGCATATATAAATCAGCATGGAAAATTGCGCTTCAAGTCCTAAGAGAATGGATGCAAAACACTTTTGGTATCCATATGTAAAATTATACATTTTTTTGCAGATTTGATCTAATTGGTTAATTTTCAGGATAAAAACTACAAATTTGTCCTATTCTCTTGGGGCTAAAAGTTTAATATATTCATTCTCTTGGACTCAAAATTGAAATTTTTCCAAATTTCCTGAGACCAAAAGGGTAAAAAAAAAATTTCAAAACTATAATTGTCGAAAAAAATGATTATTATTAAATGAACATATTCGCATGGGACCAAATGTGCAATTAAACCTAAATCAGCTGCTAGATACACCAAACTATGTTCTTCCACAAGTTCATCAACAAGAGAAGAAAATGCAATGAGCTTCCTGGAATTTTTGTGAGAGGCGAATGGAAAGAAAAAGTTTCTGAAGTCAGAAATGGAATAACCGAATTTTTCCGGGATCATTACAAGTCGGTGGCGATGACAAGGCCAGGTTTTTGTCAAAATTTCTCCAGCAAAACAACTTCTGAAAATGACAATAAGATGCTCATTGCTGATTTTTCTATTGAAGTCAAGGAAGCCATCGATGCTTGTGACAACTCTAAAAGCCCTGGGCCCGATGGTTTCAATTTCGGTTTTTTGAAGGAATTTTGGGATCTCTTTCAGGTGGACTTCATGAAGATGATGAAGGATTTCCATTCCCATGGAAAACTAGTTCGTGGATTTAACCCGTCTTTTATTGTTCTTATTCCAAAGAAGGACGAAGCTGTGGAGCTCTCAAATTTTCGGCCAATATCGCTAGTTGGGGGTATGTATAAAATCATCTCCAAAATTCTCTCCATCAGGATATGTAAGGTGTTGGGCAGCATTATATCAGATCAACATAGTGCTTTCATCAAGGGAAGACAAATTTTGGACAGTGTGATAATACTCAACGAGGTTATTGAGGATGTCAAAGTGAGGAAAGAAGAATGCCTTCTTTATAAAAACGACTTCGCTAAGGCCCATGACTCTGTGGAATGGAGCTATCTCAGAAATTTGATGACGAGTTTTAACTTCCACAAAAAATGGATTGGGTGGATCATGGAGTGTATATCATCAGCTCGAGCATCAGTTCTCATCAATGGAAGCCCGTCAAAGGAATTCCAACTAAGGCGAGGTTTAAGACAAGGTGACCCCCTATCTCCTTTCTTATTCCTCATAGCAGCTGAGGGCCTTAGTATCATGTTTAAGAGGGCAATTCAACACAATTTATTTTCTCCAGTGGAGATTGGAAGGAACTCAATATCAATCTTTCATCTTCAATTTGCAGACGACACCATCTTTATAGGTAAAGCTTCTTTGGAATATATCAATTTTTTGAAATGCTTTCTTATAAATCTAGAATTTGTCTCAGGCTTGAAGGTGAACATAGATAAATGCTGCCTTTTCGGTGTTAATATTGATGATGATCGTATGGACAGATTAGCAGGAATTCTCTGCTGTAGGATAGGAACAATTCATTTTTCATATCTCGGTGTAAAAGTGGGTAGCATTCATAGACTAGCGTCAGAATGGGAGTATGTGGTACAAAAAGTGAGGATCAGGCTACTAAAATGGGAGGGTTTGACCTTATCCATTGGAGGTAGAGTGACTTTAATCAACGCGGTTCTTTCATCTCTTCCAGTTTACTACTTCTCTACCTACCGGGCTCCTAAAGAAACCTTGAGAGAAATTGAGAAACTTCAAAGAAGTTTCCTTTGGGGGGTGATGAGAGAGTGAGTAAATATCCTGGATCAAATGGAACTCGATATGCTAGCCGAAATCAAAAGGAGGGTTGGGGCTTAGAATCTTGAGTGTTTTAATAATGCACTCTTGGGGAAATGGATATGAAGGTTCTATAATGAGAGAGGGAGCTTATGAGAAAGAGTGATTGAATCGAGATGGGGGCTTGCTTTTGATATAGGGTTAAGTGGAGGGAGCAGTGGGAGAGTAAAAAAGTCGATTGGGTGGTGGGGGGAAGTTCTAAAAGCAGTGGGGAGAGGGGTAGAGGACTGGTTCTTTTCGGGTATGGTTAAGAAAATTGGGAATGACAATAATTCTTTTTTCTGGGAGGACGTATGGGTAGGGAAGAATCCGTTAAAATCTGATTTTACTAGACTATATAATTTATGCTTAGATAAATGGGTTAGGGTGAGTGATTTGGGGGTGTGGAATGAGGGTAAATGGAGTTGGATGTGGCAATGGAGACGTGAGCTATTTAATAGAGAGAAACCCATACTTTGTTCTTTGGTTGTTTAGTTAAACAGGTACCCATTAAAGTTTGGAGTGGAGGATCGTTGGAAGTGGCATTGGACAACAAACGGATTATACTCAACCAAATCAGCATATAAATTCCTGGCAACAATCATGGAACCGGACGAAGATATTGAAAAAGAAGAATTCAAGATTGTGTGGAATAAACTTACACCAACAAAGATCCTAATTCATGCTTGGCGCGTATTATGGGAACGTATACCGATATCTACAAAGCTGCATAGCAGAGGAGCGCTTCCGAACAATGCTGACTGTAATTGTGCTTTCTGTGGTATTAATGTGGAATCCATAAGACACGTTCTATTCGAATGTTCTTTCTCTTATAACCTTTGGATGAAATGTGTAAAGTGGCTTGGATATGTTGTGGTGTTACCATTTAACCCGGCGAATAGTTTACTCCTTTTTAGTAAGCTACTCAATGGGAAGGATGGTCGACATCTCACTATTTGTATTTGGGAATGTATTGTGGAAAGCGAGGAACTCGATCATCTTCCAAAACGACCGAAAGTCGAAACACTTCCTGCTGGATGAGCTTAAATCGAGGATATGGAATTGGCTTTCTGCAAGCAATAAAATGAGTCCCAACATCGTATACTCGGAATGGGAGAAAGATCCAAAAGTGATATTGAAATGAACTAGGTGTAATTCTTTTCTTCTAGGTGATAATTTTATGCGTAAGTTTGGAAGTGCTACTGTCTTCTTATTGTGTTTTGTACTGATTTGGGTATTCCTCATACCTTATCAATGAATTATTTTACTTTTCAAAAAATAAATATAAAAAACACCAAACTATGTATATGTACAAAATTGAATCGAACTTGTACACTAATGCATATTCTTTTACAGATCAACCAATAAACCCAAACTTTTGAATAATCATCATTTAGCAAAAGATGCAAGTTCGATGAATCTAAAGAAATCAACTTAGAAACATCACTCATTTTATTTGCAGAAGCAGAAAAACCAACTCTTTAATGTTTTGCTCAAAGACAAACATTAGAAGCTTTATTGCCATTCATACGCGACCAATACTTGGAATAAGCTCTACAACCTTAGATGAAGGATGTCCGAACATCTTGTCCTGTAAAACAAACGAGCCCCTCAAGAAATCAACATCTCAAACAACAAAAAACTTATTATGGAACTAAAGAGTACAATTGCATTCATTAATCAATATTAAGTATAATCAATTAAGTACATTAGACAATAAAAAAAATAAAATTGCCCTCAAATGCTACCCGCCCGTTCAAGTTTGTTCAAGAATATACTAACTTTATTGCGCACATTTGATATTTTACCAAGAGACACCCTTTTCTATCTGCTTAGCTTAAGATTGCAATCAATAATATTTATATAGATAAAGAGACACGTTTATTTGATGGAAATGCAATGCAGTTAGCATTTTATCTAATGAAGTAAAAGATATATATAATTGAATTACTAACCTTGTGATCCAAGTCGCCACTCACACTGATTCCCATGAACTATGCACCGAAAAATCATCTGGGACTTCCATCCCCTCTAGAAGAAGCTGTTTTATACACTTTTCAATCAGAGGATTGCTGTCAACTATTTCAATCCTCTGAAAACATGTGAAATAACTAAACTGGATTTCCTCCAATTTATAACAGTGTTTTATGCTTAGCTGAAACAGTTTTTCGAAGCTTTCGGGTCCCACATTCAATTTTACCAGATCAAGGTCTTCAATTAAAAGAACTTGAAGGTCTATAAAAGCCCCTCTTCTACTTCCCAAATTTGGCCATAAAAGGAATTGCATTGAAGCTCCAACACTTTAAGATTGTGAATGGAAGACATCCCCCTCATTTTTTCCCATGGATAGCAAAATCCACTCAAACTCAACTTCGTCAAAAAAGATGGGAAGATAGGAAATGAAGTAACTGGGTGAACAACCTGAAACTTGAATCCAGGATTCACGACGATGCATGTAATACTGGAAATTGTCCTTTGATTGGAAACATGATCAAAACAACATAAGGGATCTAGTACCTTAGGTGTCAATACAATTCTAATTCTCAGCTTCTCCAGATCTGGCAGTTTATTAAGAATTGAGCAATTGGCGGTGCTCACATCTAAAAGGGTGGCAAGCATTTCCAAGGATTTGTCACCAGGATCTGGTGAGTCGCTTCCCAAGACTCAAGATATTTCAGTTCTTCTAAATTTCATATATCCATAGGCATGACTTGATGCTCAAATGAGGGTGAACATTCAAATATTGCAGTTTCTCAAGTTTGAATATAGAAGGAGGAAGTTGTTTGTTGCAAGTGAGGGCAAGGTATAGTAGCTTAGCTAGTTCTAATACTTCCAGTGGGAAATCATAAAAACGAATGTTAAGAGCATCGAGTCTTTGATGAAACCTTAAGTATTTACAACCAATCGTTTTTTTCCGTCATTAATCCATCGCTAATGACTAAGATTAGCGACGGATAAGTGGCCGTCACAAAATTGTCGTCGCTAAAACCCATTTTTTTGTAGTGTTGGTTAAAATAAAAACATTAAAGTCCAATTGCCGGAAAAATTCAACTAGAGAAAGCAACTTGTCACTAAATTAATCAATATTAGTTTTTTTTTTTTAAATACACTTCCATCCAACTCATTCACATGAATTTTATTAAACTTCACTGTGCTGGAACTGATACTATGAGCAGGAGGAAGTAATACCGTTCAATGTTAGCAGTGTTACTGGATAATTAAATGACTAAGGGCATTACTGGAATTTCATAGCACTTTCATAACTAACTTTCAGTTATGAAACAAACTTGAAGGCGGGCATACAGAGCCCGTTGCACGATAATTGGGAGGTTAAAATACTTGGGTTTCATTTGTATTCGGTTAAGAGAATTTTCCCTTTGATTAGTTGGGTGATTCACATAATTGGGAGAATTAGGGTTCTTCACCATTAGAGAACCAGAGTAAGTAAATTCGAGTCAATTATTGTAATCATCTTGTAATTGAGAGTTCCTGTGAGAGTGTGATTGTGCTCTGATCTCCGTGGACGTTGATCATTTGATCGAACCACTTAAATTGCTTTGTGTTCGTATTTCGTATCCTTTGCTCTTTACATTCGAAGTTCTTGGGCTGATTAAGTGTTGATTACTTAATCCATTGTTAAATTCGTAACAATTATTTGTGTATTCATCCAAAAAAAAAAAAAAAATTTGATTGCTTTATTTGTCTTTCCACAAAAAATAATCATGTTTCTTAAATTGGGAAAAAGGAACTTTATCTACAATTTTCAACATAAAAAAACATAAGCTACTTGTAATAATATACACCAGTTTGCAAATAAATAAATCATGACTTGTTAATTAATTTGACGAAAAAGTCGAACAAGGTAAATTTTCTAGACCAATTTACGTGGAAACGACAAGGACAAAAATCAAAGATGAGTAACATGATGGCTTAAGAAAAATTTGAACTTTTATTATTAAGAGTATCACTTCTGCAATTTTCACCCCTAATTTCTAAACCAATTATTTTTATTGCTTTTTCACGAAAGCGCACAGTAAAATATTGTATTAACTAATATTTTTAATTATACAAATTAATAGGGAATTTTTTGTTAGGTTTATGTGCTTGCACACTTTTGACTTTATATATGGTTATATTAACTTTTTAATTTTGATTTTCTTTCAGTAATTTGCATGAATCAAAACTGAAGCAAAAAATGATTAAAGTGTGTAAGTTAAATGAAAAAAATCAAAATCTAAAAGTCAATTAACCAAAAGATAAAGTGGTTGGACAAACTTCTTTTTTTAATTTTCCCAAACCAATATGATCTGAAAATTTCCATTCCTGGGTCATCTAACCCATTAAAATGGGTTAAAATTTGTTCAAAACCGTACCAATTAACCTAGTTTTGTGAAAATTATTAGAGTGATTGGATTTTCTTGAGATCAATTAATTTAATTTGATCACAACAAAGCGGAAAAAATAAATACTTTTTAATTTAAACTAGCTTCGAATGGTGGAAAAATAAATACACATTTCAGCATACTGTTGGTGATTAAAATTTCAGAATTAGGCTTCATGAATATATATGGGATTGGAGGAATATAAACTGAGGAAGTTACCTTAACTGAAAACCACATGAAAACGCAAGGCTGAAATCCAAAATGAACTCCGTATATAGCCTCTGTTATATAACAAAGAAGATCAAACAAAATTAAGTAAAGCAACTTTTTTTTTTTTTTTTAAAGATCATATTGAAATACTGAGGTATATATAAACCGGAAATTCGCTGCACAAACGTAAAAAATTGAAGTCGATCACAAATGTATAAGTTCTTTTTTAGAGTAAAAGGACAAAATGGTATAAAGATATTAAACCAAGCAAATCAATTCAATGCAAGAAGCATTAGATCTAAGTATAAACATATTATTACCTTCAAAGCATTAGATCTGCCGGAGAAACAGTAAATCTTCGTCCACGTCTTTTTAGTTGTCTTTGTTTGTAGGCAGATAAAATTGGGGGCGCTGAGATCTCTAAATAAGAGAAATGATTTATATATATTGATATTAACTCTGTCTATCTAGACACATAGGTCTAATGGTTTCTCCAAAAATTTCCAGGAGATTAGTACATTTTGATCAAATCTATAATAGTGAAAATCAAAGTCTTTGGTCTATTAACAATTAATATTTTGAGCAAATTGGCGTTTCTTGATAATACAAGGTCGACAGTAAGTCAACTCTCTCCATGTGCCGACTGGAGGAGGGAAATTGCGTAATCGTCCTTATAATACTCAATAAAATTAAATTAATGGGTAAACTTCAACTATATATACGAGGTTTCTCTCTTTTGATTTAAATCAATTTTACTTGCAATTCAAAATGATATTAATTATTACACGGTATTATTATTTAATTAAGAGAAAGATATATTTGCAGGTCTGTAATTTAAGGGGGTGACAAAATGAGAACAATAACTTTCAGACTGGCAAAATGAGGAACGTAGCTTTCCAGGATGACAAAATGAGGACCGTAACTTTTTAGATTGACAAATTTAAGGACCGTAACTTATAAAATTTTGCAAATAAAGGCCAAGTTCAGCCAGAAAATAGGCCAAATTGACCCGATTTGGACCCGAATTCTAGCCCGATTTGGGCCAACTAGCCGGATTTGCATTGATTCAAGCTGCTTTGTCCTCAATTTGCCACATTTTAAAGTTATTGTTCTTATTTTGCCAGCCCGAAAAGTTATGATCTTCATTTTACTAACCTCCTTAAGTCACGGTCCTGATAAAATAATCTTCCCTATTTAATTAATACTCCCCCCGTCTCATACTATATGTGCTACATTACTATTTGCACATGATTTGAGAAAAGAGTTGTTTATTAATATTTAAAGTGGTAAAGTAATGTTTTCTACTTTAATGAAATACGTGATAGATACGTAAAATAAAGATGAAAAATATTATATTAAAAGGTAGTGTTGTTTTTTTTTTTTTTTTTTTTTTTGCCAAAATGGATGTAGCAATTGAGTATGAGACCTACCCTTTTTTGCAACGTAGCAAATAATTTTGGGACGGAGAGAGTATTTTTTTTAATAAAATAATTAATATTGTTAATAAGTTATACAAAATACAAATAAAATTAAGGGAAAAAGATTGTTTTTGTCCTCTATCTTTTACTGATTATAGTTTTGATCCTCTTGACTATTAATATTTGAAAGACATCCTTTTATTTTTAAAATTTTGTGATTTTAGTCATATCGCCTACTATAATAGGCCACCTTTCCGGGTTTTACTGATGTGACACTCTTTTTTTATTTAGTTTTAATTAATTTTAAGGGTTAATATGTCTTATTTGCAGTGATGGGTGAGTGCTTATATGTTACCATTTACATTGATGGATATATTTTTAAAAAAATTACGTGCTCTACGATGTTAGTGCTCGTGTGATGCTCCAATTCAATAAATAAGGTCCACTTCACACTCTATTTGGATTAAATAGGCTGAATATGAGATTTCACCCCATTGACGTTGACCTAATCTAATTCAAATGGATTGCGATGTGGATCTAATTTATTGACTTGGAGCACCACCCGAAATTTTGGGCTATTTTTAGAAATTTTGGTTGATATAAAAAGACCTTTTCTGATAATAAAAGGATCATAATTGAGAAGTTAAGAAGTTAAAGGGCCAAATTTTGACGCGGGAAAAATTACAGTACCATTTGTGATATTTCCTCGTACACTTTGCATGTTAAATTTATTGTGTTTTTTATAGATGCGGATAAATCAATTAGTTCCACTTTTGCTAATAACCAGCATTTGATACGACTAGATTGCCTATCGTGATTAGTGTTGTCATAGAGAATGTTTAATCATCAACATCTATCTTGGGAAATTCAGACTCTGTGCTAAAGTACCACTCTTCATTCGGAATTTAATTGATGCAAATTTTGAGATTTTCAGGACTCAGAGAGGAAGAAGATTGCAATAATAAAATAAATACACCATCTGTTTTGATAAAAAAACAGTAAAAGATTGCCTATCGGAGTAGCTTCTAAACGGATCCTCAACCATAGCTCAAAAACTACATAAGTCCCAACCCGACTTTCAAGAGTTTGAATAGAAAAGATGTTTAAAAAGGCCTCATTAAAACCTTATACAACGAAAAATTCCAAAGGAAAAAATCGTGTCAAGGAAAAAGAGTACCCAACAAGAAACGAAAGCGTAATAAGAAGAAAAATGACGAAAAAGGACAACTCTCTTTTACAGATCATCAAATACAGTTAAAAAGACACGAGTTTGATAAACATCACTCGTTTTATTTTCACGAACAGAAATACCAGCTCTTTCTTGTTTTGCTCAAAGACAAACTTCAAAAGCATTGTTACCATTCATACGCGACCAATACTTGGAACCAACTCTACAACTTCAGATGAAGGATGTCCTGTAAATCAAACGAGCCCCTCGATAATCAGTATTCACAAACAACACAAAACTTATTAATGAACACAACAACTTGCACATTAGTCAATTTGAATAAAGTTTTTTGCCCTCCAATGCTACGGTGTTCAAGTTCAGGATTTAAAATAATTAATACTACCTTCGTCCAAAAAAAAATTATACGTCCTGTTTCTTTGCGCGTGGTTTAATGCAATATGTTGGAGGGTTTTAAAAGGTATTTTCAGATCCGTTTTTAATAAAATGATTGTTTACGTGGTTTGCATACTTTCCAGAAAAAATCATATTAAAAAAAAATCTAACAATACTCTATAATATCCTCCAACATATCGCATTAAAAAAAGAGGGACTATTTTTGTGCACAGAGAGAGTAGTATACTAACTTTAAACTTTGTGCTATTTTTTTTTACACAAAGTGTAAAAACAAACTTATGGACTATCCTTTTCCATTTGCTAAACAAAAATATAAGAAGAAAAAATAGGATTGAAATACTAACCTTGTTATCCAAGAGTCGCCGCTGAAGCTGATTTCCATGAACTATGCACCGAAATATGGTATGGGCATGTATTCCCATCTAGAAAAAGCTTTTTTATACTCTTTTCAACCAGAGGATTGCTGTCAACTATTTCAATCCTAGTAACTTGTCTAAAACGTCCCAACTGGATCTCCTTCAATCTGTAGCAGTGTTTTATGATTAGGTGCTCCAAATCTTTGAAGCTTCTATGTCCCGCCTTCAATTTTACCAAATCAAGGTCTTCAATTAGAAGAAATTGAAGGTGCATAAAAGCCCCCTCTTCTACTTCCCAAATTTGACCAGTAAAGGCATTGCATTGCAACTCCAACACTCGAAGACCGTACAATGAAGACATCCCCCTCATTTTATTCCAAGGAATGCCTAATCCACTCAAACTCAACTTTCCAAACAAAGTTGGGAAGACAGGAAGCGAAGCAACTGGGTGAACTACCTGAAACATCAATTCAGGATTCATGACGATGCATGTTATATTGAAAATCTTCCTCCGATCGGAAACATCATAACAACATAAGGGATCTGGTACCCCAGGTGTCAATACAATTCTAATTCTCAGCTTCTCCAGATTTGGTAGTTTATTAAGAATGGAGCAACTGGCTGTGCTCACGTCTAAAAGAGTTGTAAGCTTTTCCAAGGATTTGTCACCAGGATCTGGTAGGTCGCTTCCCAAGACCTCAAGATATTTCAGTTCTTCTAAATCCCATATCTCCATAGGCATGTATGTTGGAGCTCCAGAAGACTTGATGCTCAAATGAGGGTGAACAATCAAGTATTGTAGTTTCTCAAGTTTGGATATGGAAGGAGGAAGTTGTTTGTTGCAAGTGAGGGCAAGGTATAGTAGCTGTGGTAGTTCTAGTACTTCTAGTGGAAAATCATAAAAACGAATGTTAAGTGCATCAAGTCTTTGAAGCAACCTTAAGCCGAAACATAGTGGTACCATGTATTGATGATATGGACCGAAGCATAAGAGAGATTGTGCAGTGGATGCACAATTTTTCTCGATTGAGTTGTAGACATCTTTGCGTGCAAATAAAACATTATTGTGGATGCTCAACCTGCTTTGACCTCTTATACATTCTTCTAAAGCATCTTCAGGACAATCTACAACATGAAAAAAGTTTGTCTTCCTAGCCTCTCTTTGGCAGAAGTGCCACCAGGAAGAATGGAGGCCCAATGTTCTTATTTGTAGTTTATACCGATGCCATCCTAATGAAGAAGTAAAGCTACTTTGATACACCATAACAAGACCACGGTTATCAAAATCGGTAATTAGAACGAGAAAGGCATGATAGGATGGTTTTTCTGTCTCAAATTGATCAAAACAATTCTCAGCAGACCACAAATTAAAGACCTTAGACCGGTGTATCTTACACTTTAGCGGAAAAACTCCCATATAAAGAAAGAATGATTTAAGTTTATCATGTAATTCTTTATAGCTAGGATATAGTACCTTTGATATTTGATCATATGCGTCGGTGAAAACCTGGTGTCTCTTCTTCTCGGCTACGTTGATCCAGAGTGATTCATCGGCCATTGATAGGTTGTCTGCAACGGTGATGATTGTAAGAGGAAGACCATGACATTTGTCGGCAATCTTCTTTCCATAGTCCTCAAGTTGAGGGGGGCACAAGCCTCCAAAAAATGCCTTCTCACGTAGAAGATTCCAACTTTCTTCTTGATTTAGCAACCGTTTTTCTATGACATGCCAGGGACGATGGAGATTCAAATATTTCATTCTAGATGTAACCACTACTCGACAACCTTTTATGTTGGGGTGCAGTACTGTATCTGCGTAATCTAGGAAAATTCGAAGATTCCATACATCATCTACCACGATGAGACAACGCTTACCCAACTTCAAAATTTCTTTCAACTGTTGAGTTATTTCCTCCTCGTCTCCTCCCATAACCATATTGTGTGCGTCGGGGTCTACTTGAGCTAGAATGGATTCTGTGATTTCTTTTGATCTCCATTCGGTTCCTGCCGTCACCCAAACACGACAAATGAACCACTCTGAAATATCCAAATCTTGATAAACTTCCCGAGCAAGCGTGGTCTTACCAATGCCTGCCATCCCATGGAGTAAGAAAACGGGTTTCCACAACATGTCAACACTGACAAGTGCTTCTTTGAGCTTAATCCTCTCATCGCGTATTCCAATCATCTTGAATGATGAAGACGACGATGATGATGAAACAACTTCTTCTTCGACCAACTCCTCCTGTATTTTCTTCAGTGTCTCTAATATAAAACGAGTAAATTCGAGCAATTCATCTCTTTTTCTAGCATCCCACATTTTTCTAGATTTATATAATGCCTCTGCGCTTCGTTCAAGCCAAGCACTCATCCTCTTCCTACTACTGCTATCCAACCTTTCAACAAAATCTTGTAACGACTTCAACTCCTTGTACGCACGTTCACATATATTCATTTGCATGGCCGGAAGGGCAACATCGTAATAATGTAAAATTCTTGAATATATTTCCTTCAGGGGAACCACAGCAGCATAAGCCGCCATCGATCTCTCTAATTTTTTCGTTTTATCAAGACCACCTGTTTCAGAAAACTTCAATAGTAATAAAGTCAACACCTCATGAAATGGTTGATGATTATTTAATGCAAAAATATTAATATACATTTCATTAAATATTGATGTCAGAAATTGATCATAAATAAAAAAAACCTAACACGATCGAAATAGCTGTTGCCAACTATAGAATACTAAATTAATTCTTGCCACTTGTATATAATTAGATAAAACAAGATACACATTAATAATTTTATATTTGTTATCCTCCTTAGGCAAAACTAATTCGGAAGACTTATAACCAACGGCCACTAGGTGGGAAATCTATTTCAAGTTAGAGAATGGTTGCAACAAGTGAATTTTGAACTTTCGACTAAAAAAGGAGCATACTCTTACAAGTCTCAAAATTAGTCCTCTAACTTAGCTTAATTCCAATTTAAGTCCTATAACTTTTCATTTTCTCAACTTTGGTCCTGGAGGTGTCAATTTTAGTCCTGTAAATTTTTATTTTCTCAAATTTAGTCCTAGAGTTATCAATTTTAGCCCTTTTAGGTATAAAACTTCAAATACTCACAGGAAGAATTGGGTTTTTTTTTTCCTGGGAAATTGTAAACGTGGACTACTGCATAAACAAAAAATTAATCGAAAATCTAACTATAATCGGCCCATTTGGAAATCAAAATTGCCCCAAAAAAAATCAAGCCCAATCGGTCCCCAATTTCACAGAAATCTATTTTGTTTAAGTAACAATCAATTTTCTAGACAAGACAGTCAATTTTTTTTATTATGTGTCTGTCCGAATATATAACTCACTAGAAAATAAAAAGCCTCCAATTCCTCATGTGAGTTTTGTTAATTTTGAAGCAATAAAGGACTAAAATTGACAACTCCAGAACTAAAATTGAGAAAATAAAAAATTACACGACTAAAATTAACAATTTCAGGAATAAAATTGAGAAAATATAAAGTTACAGGACTAAAATTTATATCTCCAGGACTAAAATTGAGAAAATGAAAAGTTACAGGATTTAAATTGAAATCAACCTAAGTTACAAGACTAGTTTTGATATTTGCTCGAATATTGTATTATGTTTATTGATATTGTTTTATTTTTAAATGTAAGATGAACCCACTCTATAACTTTAAAGTGATGTTCTAATCACTTTAGCTATTCCGCTTCTTCAATTTTGATTATTGATATAACTATTTCATGCTTAAAAGAATCTTCTTGCATTTCGAAAAAATATATTAAACCTATTGTATCTGTGAGATTGGTATCAATGGTATCGGTGCAATTGTCTACTGGTATTAGTTTTCTTATAGTGTGGTGCATTCACTAAATGGAGGAGTGCATGAAGATTAAAACGGTTATAACAGGAATAACCGCAGAGCTTCGCATCTGAAATTTGGGGTTTCCGATTCAGACTTCGACATGCAAAATCCGTTACGAAAGTTGTTACGTGAGGTTATGGGCAATATATAGTTGCATCTATTTGATTCCAATTACACATTACTTGAGAGAGTTGAGAGTGAGTACAAAAGGTTATGGTTCTTGAGTAGAAGTTAGCAATTTTGCGAATTCTGTAATTCTTCTTTCAATTTGTTCAATCATATAATGCGGACCTCCTGTTGACGTAGATCAATTAATCGAACCAAGTAAAATCGTGTGCCTAAGTCCATTTTTCGCTTTCAATCCTTTAATTTTGTTTCTGATTTGAAAGCTTCATTTTCTTCTTTTGGTTTTAACAGTATTTTTATTCACTGTCTCACACAAAACTGGGTAAACTGAAAACACAATCTTGAGGATATACAATATTGTAAATAAATTAGGATGAATTATAAATTTGGTCCACTTTCTTTTTGGTCCGTGTTTTGCAAATTTTGTCATTTTCGATAATTTTTAGGACCAAAGCTGTAATTCTTTGGGGCGGAAATCGCAATTTATACACTCTTTTGGAACCAAAACTGCACTTTTCTTGAGACAAAAAATATCAAATAAAATTACAGAACAAAATATATTAAAAAAACAACCATTTTTGCAGACCACATATTTTCATGGGAAGAAAACTACCATTTACCCAAAGAAATTATGTTATATATTTTATAATGAAATTATAAACAAAGATCCGGAGAAAATCTGTCGGCCATTATAAACCTTCGACAACGTTGAAATAGTTATTAAAACAAGGAAGCATGTGCATGGCACATGTTGAGATGTGTAGTAAAATACAAACATACAAGTCCATGGATGCAGAGGAGACACAAAATAATAAGGATTGATGGATTAATTGATTTGTAATTAAAAATATATTTAATTTAAATCAGTATGATGACTCGTATGTCTAACACAAGAATTTATCAAGACAGGGGAGCTTATGTATAGAGTACTGGGTAAATGAGTTGTACGCCAAAATCCTATAATCACGCCACATTTCTTGTCTCGCAATACCCATCAAAAAAATATTTAAAATATGAATATTTGAATAAGTGCAAAATCCATAAAATTTCCCTGAAATTTATAGAGCAATTGCTTTTTGTTCAATTTTTTTAAAAATATAAATATTGACAAAACAGTTGGCAAACGGCTGACGCGTAGATTGACATGGTGCCAATCTTTTTACCAACTTTGATTGGCAAAAATATATTTTTTTAGAAGTAGGGTAAAAAATAGTTGTCCAATAAATTTAAAGGCAAATATGCCCCTTTCCTTTTGAATAATGTCTTGATGGATATATTTCTTCTCACGATGGAAATTTTTTGTATCGATATACCCATCGAGAAAGTATTCAATGTATGAATATTTGAATATTGTCCATGAATATAATTCTTGCCCATTGAGACAAAGAATTTTTTGCAGAAACCATTAGAACATGTAATTTATGTCTTTTCACATCAAATTTGAGTAACGAATTTACTTTCTTATAAAATTGGTAGAAAACTATTTTTTTTATGAAGAGTAAATCGAGCATACTTTAATTGGTTAATACTTTGTGTTACTATAATACACTCTAATTAAAAAATCAAACTAGAGCCAACAAGTTGTCATTAATTGGATACTTGTCGCCCATTTAAATTAATAAACAATATAGAAACATGAAGTGAAATAAGGAATCCGGGCCAAGGGTACAAAGCCCAGAGTGTATGCATGAAAGGATTTAAACCAAATTCGTCCTCTATCTTTTCACTTTTATTTATTTGAAATGATCTTCTATTTATTCGTTTTATCAATTTAGTTCTTTATTTGGTCCTAATTGGTTGAAAATGGTTCTAATTGATTAAAAAATACCATAATACGCAATTGCTTCGATGACGTGCTTTTGATTACATGATTCAGTTTGGCACGTGACATGTTGAATGACAATTTTCTCCATTAAAAAATAACGTAAAATCAAAAGTGAATTTCAACCATAAAAAAAAATAATTAAAATAAAGATAAAACCAATGCTAAATTAAAATAAATTTATTTTTTGAAAAATTGTCTTCTTCAATTGTGCAAACGTTTAAACCACTGTTGCAATAATCATGCAATTCTAGATCTAAACAATCAAATCCAAGCTAAGGGTTAAATTTGTGATTAAATAATTTTTTTTGGAAAGATCTAATGACACTCTCAAATCCATAATGAGTTAATTTTTTTTATTATATGTCAAAGTTTATTTTTTTTTTTTTTTTGGCGAAGATTGGCACCTGGCGTGCCACATTGAAAAAAACCACATTATAAGCTTCCCAAAAAACTAGTGAACATGACGAACACATGAATAAAAATGTGGAATTTTATACATTTTCCGTTCAATTAGGATCTAATTGGCGAAATGCAAATTGAAATTGAAAAAGAAAATAAATAGAGGAACGAAACGGTGAGGTTTTGTTTTTGTTTTTGGTCAATTATGATCTATTTAGTGAAACATTGAATATATATAATACTAAATTGATAAAACAAATACACAGAGGACTATTTTGATAAAGATGAAAAGATAGAGGATGAATTTGTTTTAAATCCCTATGCATGAATATAAATTTAGGAAAAGTTACCTTAACTGAACAATGAAAATGCAAGTTTGAAATCCAAAATGAACTCCACAGTGAAAATTGCATTTTTCGTCCCATAAGAATATTTTCATGCAAAATTTGTCCTTTTTTATGCACTTTTGAACCCATACTAATTTACCGTCAATTTTAACGAGGGAAAATTGCATTTTTCGTCCCATTAAAATATTTCCTCGCAAAATTGGTCCCTTTTTTATGCACTTTTGGTCCCATGCTAATTTACCGTCATAGGTGTTAAGACCATTTTTTCTTTAAGTTTTTAAGATTGATTTTCATTTTATTAGAAAAATGAAACAAGCACAAAAAACAATTTTCTTCAAGAAAAGAATGTAGTTAATAATTCGTAGCAAGTAAGTTCTTTCATTTTTTTTATTCTAGTTGTTTTTTATGGGAAATAAAGTAATATAATTTTTCATTTATTTTTCTTATTGTTAATTGTAGAAAAATAGAGCAGGGTAAAAATTGGTTTCTCATTTTCTAGCATCAAATGGAACTACCTCTCATAGATCACCAACATTAGCTGGTCAAAGTGGAGTACCTCACATGAACAGCATGGCTTTCCAAGGGCCAACATCATAGCACCAGTGGTAAAGATGAACAGGGGCCATGACTTTCCACCCTAATGAGAATAGGTATTTTCAAAGAGGAAGCCATGAGGTCTCACAAACAAATGTTCCAGTGGTAAAGATTGCAGGAAAAAAATATGTCACTATGTCAAACTTGCAAGCTTCAATATCACGGGTCCAAGAACAAGAAGCAATTGCTGGTTTTTGCTGGTTTATGTCAAACTTCCAAGCTTCAATATCACGGGTCCAAGAACATTCCTAAGGTTTTGTTTTATTTGAGAGAGAAAACATTGCTGGTTTTTTGTTCTGACTTAGATGGAACAGTTTCTTATTTAGGTGGTATGACATAGTCTTTAGATGAAACAATGGCTTCTGGTGGTTTTTGTGTTTTGATTATGTTGGATGAACTTATTTAGATGGTTTTTGTATACGTGGAACTCCTTAGATGATTAACATGTTAAGATAGTGTTTGACCTTATTTAGGTGGTTTATTGGATTGTGTAATTCGTACAAGACTTTTGACGTTATGGTAATAAAATTATGGTATTTTAATTCATCAAGTAGGAGTTTCATTACCCTCAACAACTTTACAATAATCATGCTTTTATTTTTTTTGTTACAAATCTGCATTCTTGAGAGATTTTAGGATTGGGGTCAGATATGGGGAATATTTTTTAGATAAAGAAGTCATTATTTTTTAGATAAAGAAGTCATTTTTTTTTAGATAAAGAAGTCATTTATCTCCAAAAACTCTGTCCTAGAAGTGTTTTCCCTCCAAAATAGGACAATATGAGACCAAAAGTATTTTGACGGTATTCTTATGAGACCAAGAGTGCAATTTTCCTCCACAACCTTTGATAACTAAGGAAATCAAACAAACATAAGTAAGACTTCTTCTTTTTCTTTTTCTTTTTAAAAAAACATTTATATTGAAATACATCTTGATCAAATCTAAAACTTCTTAATGAAAATCAAAGTCTTTGGTCTATAAACAATTAATATTTAGACCAAATTGGCGTTTCTTTATAATAACAGCAGTAGTATAATACATTGTCGACAGTAAGTCAACTCTTTCCATGTGCGACTGGAGGAGGAAAATAACGTAATTGTCCTTATAATTGATTCTCTATTGAATTAAGTGATTGTTTGCAATCACTACATGATTAGTAAAATAAAATAAAATAAAAAAAATCAATTCTGTATTGCTTGTAATCCATATTTAACCACCTTAAATCTATTTTGGAGAAATAGAAAAAACCTACTTCTAAATTTTGAGAATTTATTTTTTGTAGATTGTTTTTATTAATTGATTTTTATGCAAACACTTCCACTTTTAAAATAATTTAATTTCAAATTATTTCATACACTTAATTATACAACAAAATCGAGATAAATAGTTTTTTGGTCCGGCAACTTGTCTAGTGTCCAATTTTGGTCCCAAAAATATTAACTTTTCAATTTTGGTCCCATAACTTATTGAATCGTCCAAATTTGGTCCCAAATGGGACCAAAATTGGACAATTCAATAAGTTACGGGACTAAAATTGAATAATTAAAACTTTTGGGACCAAAATTGAATAATTAAAATTTTTGGGACCAAAATTGGACACCAAACAAGTTAGGGACAAAAAATTATTTTTCCGTATTCATTAATTTTTTTTCTTTTCTCACCTTATATATATATATATATATACATACATCGATGGATTTATTTTTCATGAATATAAATTCAAATATTTGAAAAACATCTATAAAACATGAAAAATAAAAACCCATTATTTTTCAATTCCAATAATTATTATTTAAGATGAATTACAAAGCTCCCATAAAATACTAATAATAAAATTTTAATTACTAGCTAAGAATTTAAATTGTGATAGAGTAAATAAAATAATAAATTAATAATTTTCATATAAATTTTGATTCTCTATATCTTCGTAAAATAATTCCAAATTGCTATCGTGATCTCGTCTCCACCAATAATATATACATGATTATTACAAAGATTATTTTAGAGTATAATTAATTAAATAGTGTTTGATATATGTGTATGTGTGCGTATGTGTGTATATATATATATATATCAATGGATTTATTTTTCATGAATATAAATACAAATATTTGAAAAACATCTATAATTAAAACATGAAAAATAAAAATTAATTATTTTTCAATTCCAATAATTATTATTTAAGATGAATTACAAAGCTCCCATAAAATACTAATAATGAAATTTTAATTACTAACTAAGAATTTAAATTGCGATAGAGTAAATAAAATAATAAATTAATAATTTTCATATAAATTTTGATTCTCATATCTTCGTAAAATAATTCCAAATTGCTATCGTGATCTCGTCTCCACCAATAATATATACATTATTATTACAAAGATTATTTTAGAGTATAATTAATTAAATAGTGTTTGATATATGTGTATGTGTGTGTATGTATATATATATATATATATATATACATACATACATACATACATATAAGGTGAGAAAAGAAAAAAAAATAATGAATACGAAAAAATAATTTTTTGTCTCTAACTTGTTTGGTGTCCAATTTTGGTCCCAAAAATTTTAATTATTCAATTTTGGTCCCAAAAATTTTAATTATTCAATTTTGGTCCCGTAACTTATTGAATTGTCCAATTTTGGTCCCATTTGGGACCAAATTTGGACGATTCAACAAGTTAAGGGACCAAAATTAAAAAGTTAATATTTTGGGGACCAAAATTGAACACTAGACAAGTTGCGGGACCAAAAAACTATTTATCTCCAACAAAATCACTTAAAATTACTTCTGATTTTGGATTCAAAACAAAGTTTGATAATAATATCTAATGAAAATCAAAGTCTTTGATCTATTAAAATATTAAAATTTTGAGCTAAGTACTGGAGGAGGACTGCATAAGTCAACTCTTTCCATGTGCCAATAGTGCATTTGGGCATCTGTGTAAATCAAAGTCTTTGGTCTATTAAAAATGAATATTTTAAGTAATTTGGAGTTTCTTGATAATAATAATAGTATAATACAAGGACTAAGACGGCAATTAAGAAAAGATAATTGAGAGGCTGTATAGCATATATATATATATATAAAACCAGCATTTTGGGGTGATAAATAAAACAATTAAGATTTGGTAAATAGTTAACGCGTACAAGACATAATTAAGTCGACGACACTAATTAAGAAATAATAAATACTAGACGCGTAGAACATAAGCTACTTGTTATAATATGACCAGTTTACTTACTGGCAGCAGCAGGTCAATTAATTAAGGGAAAATTGTAGATTTGGTCCTTTCAATAAATTTTGGGACCCAAAAACTGCAATTTTTTTGGACTAAAATTGCAATTTATACATTATTTTGAGATCTAAATTGATTTTTTTGGATCAAAATTGTTGAATAAAACTACGGGGCCGAAAATATCAAAAAATGACTATTTTTGCACACCGCCTCTTTTCATAGAACCAAAAATACAATTTACCAAGAAAAAGTCGAACAACGTAAATTTTCTAGAATTTCAAAAATTGGAAACAACAAGGACCAGGATCAATGATGAGTAACATTGATGGCTTAAGAAAAATGTAAACTTTTATTATTAAGGGTATCCTCTGCAATTTTCACCCCTAATTTCTAAACTAATTTTTTTTTCCTTTGTCACGGAAGCAGTAAGATATTGTATTAACTAATATTCTTATTTATACAAATTAATAGGGATATTTCTGTGTTGTTTATGTACTTGTACACTTTTTACTTTATATATGGCCATTTTAACTTTTTAGTTTTGATTTTCTTTCAGTAATTTATTTGAATGACCAAAAGTTAAGCAAAAAGTGATTAAAGTGTGCAAGTTAACTGACAAAAATAAAAATTTAAAAGTCAATGTACCAAAAGAGAAAAGAGAAAGTGGTAGGATGACCTTTTTATTTTATTTTCACAAACTAATGATTTTGATAAAAAAATATGATCTGATAATTTTCATTCTTGGGTCATGTAACCATTAAAATGGGTTAAAATTTGTTCAAAATCGTACCAGTTAACCTAGTTTTGTGAAAATTATTAGTGATTGGATTTTCATGAGATCAGTTAATGATTTAATCAGATCACAAGATCAAATCGGAAAACTAGCTTCGAATGGTGGAAAAATAAATATTATATATATTTCAGCATACTATTGGTGATTAAAATTTCAGAATTATGATTCATGAATATATACTCAGGAAATTACCTTAACTGATAACCACATGAAAACGCAAGGTATATAGTCTCTGATATATAACAAAAAAGAACAAATAAATTAAATAAATACTTTCTAATTTAAACTCAGGAAGTTACCTTAACTGAAATCCAAAATGAACTCCGTAGCCTCTGATATATAACAAAAAGATCAAACAAAATTAAGTAATTAAATAAACTATTTAAAGGTAAAGAGACAAAATGGTATAAAGATACTAAACCAAGCAAATCAATTCAATGCATTAGAATTAAGTATAAACATATTATTACCTTTCCGCCGGAGAACAGTAAATCTTAAATCTTCGTAGACAGATAGGAATTCAAAGACCTTTTAGGGGATGCTGAGATCTCTAAATGGGTTAATATTAATAAGAGAAATAATTTATATTGATGTCTATCTAAACACATTATATTAATGGTTTCTCCTAAAATTCCAGGAGATTATTACATCTTGATCTAATCTATAACTGCTTAATGAAAATCAAAGTCTTTGGTCTATTAACAATTAATATTTTGAGCAAACTGGCGCTTCTTGATAATAACAGCAGTCACTACAAAAAAAACGCTGTTTTGCGACGGAATTTGCGACGGAAAATCCGTCGCAAACAGTGTTTTGTGATGGATTTTTGCGACGGATTTTGCCGTCCGTCGCAAATTAACGATGGATAAATCGATCGCAAAATTGGCGGGTCAGACCCGGCCGGGTCGCACAGAATTTGCGACGGACTGTATTCCGTCGCAAATCTTTCGGGTTAGACCCGATCGGGTCAACAACATATGCGACGGCCACATTCCGTCGCAAATGTTTATATATAATTTTTTTTATTCTTTTCTGTTATAATTTGCGACGGGCTATTTTCCGTCGCAAAATTCAATATTTGCGACGGAATTTGACCATTGGGCCACTCGGCCCATTGCTTATTATATGCGGCCCACCTTCTATATTAGTCTTATTAGGGCTTGAACAATTAATCAATTTTTGCGTCCAAGGGGAATCGAACACGTGACCTCTTGTGCAAGAGGAGGGGGCGCGCGCCACTAGGGCACAAACTACTTTCGTTCATTTTTATGCAATTAATTGTATATGTATTCAAATTAAGTCATTTTTTTTATAATTCACCAAATTAATTTCTTTTCGTATCTAAGTTGTTTATTAAAATATTTTGCCCAACTATTTTTTTTTATTTTGTAAAATTATTTATTTCGACAATGCATAATTCTATAATTCGTTCATTTGTACGCAATTAATTGTATATGTATTCAAATTGACTCATTTTTTTCTATAATTCACCAAATTTATTCATTTTCGTTTCTCACTTGTTTTTATAAATGATGTGGCCATTTAATTTTTATTAGTTTGGTAAAATTATTTATTTCGACTCCCGCTTAAAATTATAATTCGTTCATTTGTATGCAATTAATTGTATATGTATCCAAATTGAATTATTTTTTTTCCATAATTCACCAAATTAATTCATTTTCGTTTCTAACTTGTTTTTATAAATGTTGGGGCCATTTAATTTTTATTATTTCTGTAAAATTATTTATTTTGACTCCTGCTTAAAATTATAATCCGTCCATTTGTATGCAATTAATTGTATATGTATCCAAATTGACTCGTTCTTTTTCCATAATTCACCAAATTAATTTATTTTCATTTCTAACTTGTTTTTATAAATGTTGGGGCCATTTAATTTTTATTATTTCTACAAAATTATTTATTTCGACTCCCGCTTAAATTTATAATTCGTTCATTTGTACGCAATTAATTGTATATGTATCCAAATTGACCGTTTTTTTTCCATAATTCACCAAATTAATTCATTTTCGTTTCTAACTTGTTTTTATAAATGTTGGGGCCATTTAATTTTTATTATTTTGGTAAAATTATTTATTTCGACTCCTGCTTAAATTTATAATTCGTTCATTTGTACGCAATTAATTGTATATGTATCCAAATTGACTCGTTTTTTTTTCATAATTCACCCAATTAATTAGTTTTTGTTTCTAACTTGTTATATATACAATTATTTAGTAATTCTAATCGTCGTCTTCTTCCTCTTCATCTTCATCATCATCTTCACTCCTCGTCTAGAGAGGTTGTATAATTCGTTGAAGCATACGCTTCAGTATGAAATTTATATTCATTTGCGTAATATATGTGGTATGATACCACACTACGTAGTGGTCTTTTGCTCAAAGCTTCAAGATGTGGGTTGTTATTAAGTAGGCCACTTTGTCCCTGTAAATATTAAATTATCATGTATAAAAATAATAACATATTTGTTATAGGGTAAAAATCATATAATTATGTGATACTCAGGTAACGTTGGAACCAAACCATAAAATCATTGTGGATGGATTGAAAAACTGCTGCATCTGTGATGTCTGGTTCTACTTGACGCTTATACTCACAGAACATCCTTATATATCAGAAAAAAGAAATTAATTACTTTTCAGATATCAACAGTATACATATTGTAAAAACTCAATTATAAAATTAAATTACTTACTCTATATACGGTTGGACTTCAGGACAATTCATCAAAATATATGAATGTATTGTTTCCTCTTCAATACTGCCCCTGAACGGTCGTTTGGTGCCCTTACCCATTGGTCGACCCGGATGCAAAAATACAGATAACATACCTTCAACATCACGAAGGGGATGGTCTACTCCATGACCATCGTAGTTGCGAGGCACATTTCTGATTCTGGTTTGAACTTGATCGCCAAAGTAGTAAGAACAAAATGCTCCAACCTCTTCAGTAAGGTATGCATTAACAATTGATGCTTCGATGTGGGCCACATTTCCAATATTAAGCTTTAAGTTGTGCAAATACCTAAAACAAGAAGTGTTAGAAAATTTATTCAGTATTGATCGATCTTAAAAGTCGATCTAAAAAATGGTATAGAATTACCTCTCAAAAGGGTACATCCATCGATACTGTACGGGACCAGCAATTAAGGCTTCATACGCTAAGTGTACGGGTAAGTGTTCCATCGAGTCGAAGAAGTTGGGTGGAAAAGTCCGCTCAAGTTTGCATAGAATAACAGGAATCTCCTCATCCAAACGCCTCATGTCCTCAACTGTAATCGTTGATGCCGTTAAGTGTCTGAAAAATAAACTTAATTCCGTGATGACACTCCATACATTCTTGGGAAGTGAATACCGAAATGCAATAGGTAAGAGTCGTTGCATGAACATGTGACAATCATGACTCTTCATTCCAGACACCTTCCCGATTTCCGTGTCAACTCTGTCTCCCAAATTCGACACATAATTGTCAGGGAAGCTCAACTCTTTCACCCACTTACACAAATTCTTCCTTTCTGCTTTACTAATTGTGTAAGAGGCCTGGGGATATGTTCTTGTCTGCTTATCCTTGTGTAGGGAAGCACGAGAACAGAAGAGCCTCAACTCATCTCTAGATTTTAAAGTGTCTTTGGTCTTCCCTTCAGTACCCAGGACCGTATGAAACAAGTTGTCGAAAATATTCTTCTCTATATGCATCACATCCAAATTGTGTCGAATCAACAACTTGCTCCAATAAGGTAAGTCCCAAAAGATACTTCTCTTCTTCCAACCACCCTGGATGCGTTTATTGTGCTCCATTGCATCCGCCTCAGTTGTCTTCATCAAATCAGTGACTGTAACCTCATATAACGAATCACCTGAAATAATTAGTTTATATATGGTTAACTTATTTATATGAGACACATAGACATAAGTAGTGATTCAGTACCCAGACACATACCTGATCGAATTCGTGGTCTTGGGCGGCCTACTGCATTTTACCCTTTTGAAAGTCTATTTTGTTCCTCCGAAATGGATGATCAGGAGGAAGAAACTTGCGATGGTTGTCGAACCATGACACTTTTCTACTCAATGGAAGATAGAATGCATCAGAACCGTCCATGCAATATGGGCATGCTAGTTTTCCTGCTGTTGACCACCCAGACAACATAGAAAATGCTGGAAAGTCGCTAATGGTCCACAAAAGTGCAGCTCGCAACGTGAAGTTCTGCTTCCTATGAACGTCGTAGGCCTCCACCCCCGTAGACCACAAAGATTTCAACTCTTTAATCAGTGGCTGGAGATATACATCCAATTTATGCTTGGGGTTGTGTGGTCCAGGCACCAAGATACTAAGAAATATATGTTGAGGCTTCATGCACAACCAAGGAGGTAGATTGTACGGGGTCAACAGCACAGACCATAATGAATACTTTTTTCCGTGCATTCCAAATGGAGCAAAACCATCCGTGCACAAGTCTAACCTCACATTTCTTGTCTCCCTTGCAAAATCTGGAAACTCCCTATCAAGATGTTTCCATGCCTCCGAGTCTGCAGGATGCCGCATCTCTCCAGAATTCTCACTAGAACACTCCGCAGCATGCCATGTCATGTCTTTAGCCGTGGCACTAGACTGATACAACCTCTCTAGACGAGGAGTGATGGGAAGGTAATACATTGCCTTATAAGCCTTCAACTGCACTTTCTTCTTACTTTTTGTACGACCAGATGGTTTGTACTGTGGGTGACCACACATCTTGCAATGGTCCTCATCCTCATCCTCATCCCAGAACAACATGCAACCGTTTGTACAACAATCAATCTTCTCAAATGGTAGACCCATATCCTTCAAGAGCCTCTTGCTCTGATAGAAATTATCAGGCGCCGTGTTGTCTTCAGATAGAGCTCGTTTGAACAATTTAGCAAATTGATTGAACACTTTTTGACTGACCTTGCCTTCAATTTTGATGTTTAACATTTGAGCATTGAATGACAACTGCATCTCAGTCTCACAACCAGGAAAGAGCTTTTAATCAACAGTTTTAAGCATATCAAAAAAACTTCTTTGACCGATGATTTGGTTCCTCCTCCATAGGTGTTTCATTGAATTGTGGTTGACCACCCAAAACAGATTCTGCAATCATCATCCGATATCTATCAGGTTCATCCTCTATTTGTGGTTCACATTGAGTATACGGAACATAACTTGAACCACCAATATCAGAACTTCCACCACTGCTCCACCCAGTATACCAGTATTCTACGGTTTCGATGTCAACATTCCACCGTTGTTCACCGTGACTGGTCCAGTTGTAATAACGGGGAACAAAACCGAAAATTACAAGATGAGTTCTAACCTCATCAACACTCAAGAATCTCATATTTCTGCATCTTCTATCTTTACACGGACACCTAATATTACCCATACAATCCATAGTGCATGGATGTTGTAGTGCAAACTCAATAAACTCATCAATTTTATTGCAAACGACAGAGTTAATGCCTCCTCCTATCATTCTAGGTATTGAGTACATCCAACCACGATCTGGAAATTGCATCTGTTATAGATTAAAAGTAAATGTCACATGAGTTGTAAAAAAAATTGGGCAGAGCTTGCCTAAAAATAAGGATATACAAAATTTTCCTTCACAAAAATCAATCCAACACAACCATATATATCAATCATAGTAAACCAATCAAATAAACAAATATCACACAATTTATCTAATAGTGTACAGAAAAATTGAGCAGAGTTTCGACTAAAAATAGGTATAAATATCACACAAACTAAAATTAACGTACCCATCAAGTAAACATATATCATCAATCATACTAAAAAACCCATCAAATAAACATATATCATGCTCATTACCTAATAGTGTACTAAAAAAATTGAAACAATAAAAATATGACATTTAAACTGTTAAAAATGTGAAAACGTACGGTGAAGTTGAAGGCAATGACAAATACGTACGGTGAGGTTGAAGGCAATGACAAATACACCAATTATACGTGAACAACATATGAAAACCGCATCATTTCTTATTTTTTTCGTGAGTGAAAGTGAAAGGGAAAGAAAAGGAAGTGGGAAAGATACAGTTTGCGATGACCCAGGTCAATTATTGGTCACCAACCCGCCTGGCAAGATTCAACTGCTCAAATTTGCGACGGAATAGTGGTCCGTCACAAATTTGAATTTAAAAGTTGCGACGGAATTTGCGACGGAAATGTCGTCCGTCGCAAATGTTTTGCTTAGAATTTGCGACGGTGTCCGTCGCAAATGGGCAAAAAACGTCGGCGTTTTATGTCTCCGTCGCAAATTTGCGACGGACTTCTCTTTCCGTCGCAAAAGCGGTCAAAATTGACCAGCTAACGATGTCTGTCGCAAAACTGTCAATATTTCGTCGCAAACGAGCTATTTTGCGACGGATATACGTCCGTCGCAAATTTTCCGTCGCTAAAACCCGTCTTTTTTGTAGTGAGTAGTATAATACAAGGTCGACAGTAAGTCAACTCTTTCCATGTGCGACTGGAGGAGGGAAATGGAAATTACGTAATCGTCCTTATAAATGATTCTAAGTTAGTGGGTAAATTCAAACTATATACGAGGTTTCTCTTTTCTAAAATAATTCAATTTTACCTGCAATTTAAAACGATTTTAATTATTTTTATTACACGGTACTATTTTTTAATTAATATATTTAAACAAAATAGTTAATATTGTTAAAAAAACAAACAAAATACAAATAATTACGTAATCTGTAAAATTAAGTATTTGACACAAAGTTTGCTGAAATTTTTTGATAATTTTCATTGCCTTGGACGTATACAGTTATATACACAATGTACATTTAAATAAATCCCCCTAATTATGCTAACCATTATTTACATCATAATGATTACAATGAATATGGTCAAAATCATGGCAGAAGAATAGCACGTTATCTTTCCTCCTTCCAAGTTGGCGTGTGAAGGTTACGAACACCCAACTTGCCAACAAGAAACCGAAAATGAGTGGCACCCAAGGCTTTTGTGAATAAGTCCGCAACTTGATTTTCCGTGGAATCTTGCAGAGCACAATTTCATTTGACTCAACGCACTCGCGAACAAAATAACAATCTATTTCTACGTGTTTTGTACGTTCGTGAAACACTGGATTATTTGCAGTATGACGAGCTACATGATTGTCGCAATATAGTGAAGTCGCATTTGTTTGGGCAGCCTCCAAATCTTTTAGTAACCATCGAAGTCAAATAACTTCACTAACAGTGGTCGCCATAGGTCTATATTCTGCTTCTGCCAAGGAGCATGATACGACCGATTGTTTCTTAGTTCTCCAAGATATGGGTGCTCCTCCCAAGGTTATGAAGTAGCCCGTTCTAGAACGTCTAGTCATCGTACAACCTCCCCAATCTGCATCACAATATGCTTCAAACTTGAAATCATGGTTTGCTGGGAGAAAAATCCCTTGTCTAGTGGCGTCCTTGAGAAAATGGAATATGCGTATTAACAGTCATGTGATTGTGTCGAGGCGCACTTACAAATTGGCTTAAGAAATTCACAGCAAATTGAATAACAGGCCTTGTAACTGTTAAGTATAGTAAGCAGCCTATTAGCCTTCGGTAGCGTGGTGCATCAACTAGAGGGTCTTCGTCTTCATTTGCCATTCCGTAAATTTTGTTCCATGGGAACATCACTTGGTCGACCACCTTTTAATCAACTCTCCTCCAAAATATTAAGAGTATATTTTCGTTGGCTCATAACAATACCCTCCGACGAGCGAGCTACTTCAATCTCAAGGAAATACTTGAGAGTGCCTAGGTCTTTTATGCTAAACAGCCTGTCCGAATGTTCCTTCATTAGAGCAATTTTTTCATCATTGCTCCCAACCAAAATCACATCGTCCACATAAATAAGTGCAACTACGTACACTTCTCTTTGCTTGAAAATAAATAGAGAATTGTCCGCACGTGATTGTCTACAACCGACGTCAATCAAGACGCGAGTGAACTTTTGGTACCAATTCCTCGAAGCTTGACGCAACCCATATAACGACTTTCTCAACTTACATACTCGAGTTTCACCAAATCCTTGCGGTATTTTCATGTATACGTCCTCTATTAGGTCTCCATGGAGAAAGGCATTGTTAACGTCTAATTGGTGAAATGACCAATTCCTTTTGTCCGCTATCGCAAGCAAGCTTCTCACTATAACGAGCTTTGCAACAGGGGAAAACGTCTCATGAAAATCGATCCCCTTGATTTGAGTAAACCCTTTTGCCACCAATCGCGCCTTGTAACGCTCTATTTCTCCATTAGGTTTATACTTTATTTTATAAATCAACTTTGAATCTACAGCTTTTTTTTCCTGGTGGTAATGGTTCAAAGGTCCATGTACCGTTCTCCTCCAAGGCTTTAATTTCCTTTTTCATCGCTTCACGCCAACATTCATCTTTTATTGCCTGAAGAAAGTACTTAGGTTCATCATAATCAGTGATGGGCACCAAATAAGCTTTGTGACTGTTAGAAAACATATCATAAGAAACAAAGTTTGACAAAGGATATACCTCAGAGGTTCCCGAATTGGAAGTGGGACGCGGATGGTCAATGGACTTGGGCAAATAAGTGACGTAAGACTCAAGATGCTTGGTTGTTTCTTTGTCCGCTCACTCCTTTGATCCCTTTGCTCTAGTGAATGTTGCTCATCTCTTGGTAGTTGCACTTATATGTTTCCAACACAATTCTAGTCTTCAAGAATCTGACCGTGTTGAACATCAACATCCAAATTAGTTATACCAATTTCAAGTGTCCTTAATTCATAAATTTCCCATTCAACTTGCCTTTGTGAGTTCACTATATAAATTGAACTTTTTGTGTCAATTTCTTTGAAGGGAAAAATATTTTCCACAAACTTTACATCACGTAAAGTATAAATTTATTTCGTTTCAACATCGAAAACTCTATACCCCTTTTGAGAAAATGGATATTCATCAAAGACACATCGACGCCCCCTCTCCCCAAACTCATGTCCTCCTCTCCGGTTATCTTTAGCATATACCAAACACCCAAATACTCTAAGATGTTGATAATTTGGCACTTTCCCAAATAATATCTCATAGGGGTTTTTTTGTTTAGGATTTTAGAGGGTAAACGATTTATAATATATGTGGCAGTTAAAACACATTCTCCCAAATCCTTCATCTAGACCCATCAAAAATTCAAAGAGCCTCTCCTTTTCTGTGAATGTCATAAGTACAACCGCTACACTTGCACTTAGGAATGGCCGAGATGGCTTGAAATTCATCGCCCAATCCCTTAAGTTTGGTGTAGTAACCCAAAACAGACATCCTTACTTGCCTTGTATGAGTTATTTCTCGTTTCAACTTGTAAGCCTTCGGTGCGCTTTCACTTGCATAGCGCTCTCACAGATCTTCCTAGACCTCACGGGCTGTTTTGGCGTGTTTCACGCTGTTATGTATCTCCTTTTTCATCGAAATGTGCAACCAACCCTTTACCATGGCGTTGCATCGTTTCCACAATATTAACTATGGCGAACCTTATTTTTGGAACTGGAATCGAACCATCAATAAAACCAAATTATTTTTTCGCGAAGAGGGCATTACTCTTCATCAGCCCAAGACAAGACTGGGGCTATCGGAACCATGGATGTAGTATGGCGACATTACGAATACTACTCCTGACTCGATCTATTTCGAACTAGAGGTCTCTTTATCCTTTTTAGTCATGATGTATGGAGAGATGTGTACACTACAAAAAAAACATTGTTTTGCGACGGAATATCCGTCGCAAACAGTGTTTTGCGAGGGATTCTGCGACGGACACGTGTCCGTTCCTAAAACAGTCGTAGCTAATTTTTGCGACGGATTTTGGAGGTCCATCGCAAATTAACGACGGATAAATCCGTCGCAACAATGGCGGGTCAGACCCGGCCGTGTCGCACAGAATTTGCGACGGACAATAGTCCGTCGCAAATCTTTCGGGTTAGACCCGATCGGGTCAACCACATTTGCGACGGCCACATTCCGTCGCAAATATTTATATATATTTTTTTATTTTTTTCTGTTATAATTTGCGACGGGCTGTTTTCCGTTGCAAAATTCAATATTTGCGACGGAATTTGGCCGTCGCAAATTACCGAGCCTATACAAAATAAAAGTGGCTCGCGTGGTTCGAGCCCGGGCACCCGGGGCGGGCGGGGCGGGCGCGGACCACTGGGCCACTCGGCCCATTGCTTATTATATGCGGCCCACCTTTTATATTAGTCTTATTAGGCCTTGAACAATTAATTCATTTTTGCGTCCAAGGGGAATCGAACACAGGACCTCTTGTGCAGGAGGAGGGGGCGCGCGCCACTAGGGCACAAGCTACTTTCGTTCATTTTTATGCAATTAATTGTATATGTATTCAAATCAAGTCTTTTTTTTTTATAATTCACCAAATTAATTTCTTTTCGTATCTAAGTTGTTTATAAAAATATTTTGCCCAACTATTTTTTTATTTTGTAAAATTATTTATTTCGACAATGCATAATTTTATAATTCGTTCATTTGTACGCAATTAATTGTATATGTATCCAAATTGACTCGTTTTTTTTCATAATTCACCAAATTAATTCATTTTCGTTTCTCACTTGTTTTTATAAATGTTGGGGCCATTTAATTTTTATTATTTTGGTAAAATTATTTATTTCGACTCCCGCTTAAATTTATAATTTGTTCATTTGTACGCAATTAATTGTATATGTATCCAAATTGACTCGTTTTTTTCCATAATTCACCAAATTAATTCATTTTCATTTCTCACTTGTTTTTATAAATGTTGGGGCCATTTAATTTTTATTATTTTGGTAAAATTATTTATTTCGACTCCCACTTAAATTTATAATTCGTTCATTTGTATACAATTAATTGTATATGTATACAAATTGACTAATTTTTTTTCAAAATTCACCAAATTAATTCATCTAAGATCATGTATATGTTTGCTACAAGTAATTAATTAATTAACACAGAATTAGTAATATCTTTGTTGAAATACTATTTGTAGCATCATTCCCGGTCACAAGGTTTCCGCCATTATTATAGAGATATTGAGGGATAATCTAGAGGAGAACGCAATGAAGTTCAAACTCGTCTCGTCGCAGTGGAAGCAGTACTACTTGGATGAGTTTCGAGTATATATATGCAAATATTTTTAACCAACTAATTGTTTATAAATATTTGCATATATATACCTGAAACTCATCCAAGTAGTATTGCTTCCGCTGCGACGAGACGAGTTTGAACTTCATTGCGTTCTCCTCTAAATTATTCCTCATTATCTCTGTAATAATGGCGGAAACCTTGTAATCGGGAATGTCTTTACCAAAAATTGTTCAAAAAACATAAATAAATTGTTCAAAAAACATAAATAAATTGTTCAAACTGACTCTCTCTTCTTTCTCTCTTCTCTCCCTCTCCTCTCTCTCTCTCTCTCTCTTCATGATCTTCTTCAAAATGATGGTTCAATGTTCCAGTGATCCACCAAACCATCCCATATCGATCGTCCGTCTGGTTCTCGACCCAACTCCACCCGATCCCCACGCTCCCACCGCTTCTTCAGGCCGTAGAAAATATCTTTGTACCGTTCTTGCGCTTTTGGACAGAACAATTGGTACATAATACTATCGTTGGCAGGGTCCCAAACGCACCGCCTCTGCAAATAAATTAAAAATAGAATATTAAAGAATAAATTAAAAAATTAAAAGTTAAATTAAAATCATAAGAAATAAATTTTTTATACCTTGAAGTCATCGAAGTACTCCATCCTCTTTTGCTCGGACACTTGACTCCACGAGTGGGCACCATACTCAAACTGTCTCATCCTAATGATTTGTGATACGATTGAGCTAGTCTCATGGGCTGGAAGCAGTCTGTGCCAACAAAATTAAAAAAATCAAGTTAATTATATTAATATATATATAATTAAAAGTATACATAATTCATTAAAAAATACTTACTTGTTGTTGACTATGATGACACTGAGAAAATTATCTTGACCTGGGTTCATCTGTAATAATTATAAATTCAACTAATTCAATTATAAACTTAACAAAAATTAAACATGCTTTAAAATTAAATTAAAATTCGATCTACAAATTAAATTAGATCAACTAATTCCACTAAAATCAATTCATTTCTAATATAATTCAAACAATTCAACTAATTCAATTCTAAACTTAACAAAAAATAAACATGCTTTAAAATTAAATTAAAATTCGATCAACTAATTAAATTAGATCAACTAATTCAACTAAAATCAATTCATTTCTAATATAATTCAAACAATTCAACTAATTCAATTCTAAACTTAACAAAAATTAAACATGCTTTAAAATTAAATTAAAATTCGATCAACTAATTAAATTCGATCAACTAATTCAACTAAAATCAATTCATTTCCAATATAATTCAAACTATTCAACTAATTCAATTCTAAACTTAATTAACAAAAATTTAAAAATGCTTTAAATTAAAATTCGATCAATTAAATTCGATCAACTAATTCAACTAAAATCAATTCATTACTAATATAATTCAAACAATTCAACTAAAATCAATACTCAACTAAAACCAACTCTCTAAACATGCTTTAAAATTAAATTTTAAACGGTAAAAATGAAGAAAACTTACGGTTTATTTGTAGAAAATGTTGAAACGAGAACTCGGTGGGGACGGATTGGCTCTACAATCAACTAAACCCGACTTCTCCTTCCTTTTCCTTTCATTTTCCTCCTCTTCTTCTTTTTTCTCGCACGATCCGTCTGCTTCGCGAGGAGAGTATTTATAAATGTAAAAAAATTTGCGACGGCCGCCTATCCGTCGCAAATTTTGCCTGTCAAAGCCAAAACGACGTCGTTTTTTACTGATTTGCGACGGATTTTCCGTCGAAAATCAGTCAACGCACCGTTTCCCGAGAAGACGCGTAAAAACGGTTCGGATTTGCGATGGAAATTCCGTCGCAAATCAGTCAATGGACCGTTTTCCGAAAGGTCGCGAATATAAATGTAAGATTTGCGACGGCTTAGCTCCGTAGCAAATACAAAGTTAAAAATTGCGACGGCAAATTCCGTTGCAAATCAGCCAAACGGGTCGCTTTATGAACGGTCACCTTTAAACGGGTATATTTTGCGACGGAATGGACAGTCGCAAACTCAAAGTTGAGATTTCCAACGACCTTTCCGTCGCAAATGTAGTCGGTTCAAGACGAAGGTGGTGGGCCCTAGTGTTTGCGACGGCTTTACCGTCGCAAATTACTAACATTTGCGACGGACTTCCTAAGTCGTCGCAAATTGTCATTTTTTCGACGGCTTACAAAAATCCGTCGCAAATTCACTAAATTTGCGACGGATATTTGTCCGTCGCAAAATTTCCGTCGCTAATCTCCGTCTTTTTTGTAGTGGTATGTTGTATTTTATGAATTTATTGTGCGGAAGTTATGTGATCTTCAACCTGCTCTGGTGCCATGTAAATTTAATTATTTGATACAGATTTTGGGAGAAAAAGGTTTTTTTGGTCCCATAACTAATCTTGTGTCCAATTTACGTCCCAAAAAATTTAACTATTCAATTTTGGTCCCATAACTTATCTGGTTGTCCAATTTTGGTCCCAATTTCACCCGAAAAACCAAAACGACGTTATTTTATGTCACGCGTGGCTCATTTGCCGGCCAAAATTGGGGATTTCTATTGCCTATGCTGACGTGGCGCTGACTGGATTTTTTTTAATTAATTATTTTTTCCATTTTTTCCCACCTCATTAAATAATTAATGAATGAAACTCGGCGCCTAAATTGCCTCCCGTCTTTGACCGACCAACCGGAGTCTAGTGCGCCGTTTCGCACTCACAAAACCAGCATTGGGAAATCCGCCTACCACGTCGAAGCATCGATCCGTCGTCCCGATTCTATCTGTACCGAGGCCGATCGGGTTGAGTCTCGCACAAAGCCTTCGCAGTGCCGCATCTATCTTGCCTAAATCCAGTGCTCACGAAGCTGTCGTCGTCCGAATCTGTCGCCCAAAGCTCTGCTCATATTAACGAGCGACACCTAAATTCTGTTAGTAACCTTCGATTGTTAATTTCTTAAGAAGCTTCCGTTGTTCACGATCTGGTGCGAACCGCCACATAAAAGCATCGCCTCCATTGACCAAATTCTCATGCACACCACATGCTCGATGAAATGTGAGAGAAGAAATGCGTCCATACCAATGGTTAAGCAAGCTCTCTTCAAAGTCTGAAATTCCGGTGACGATGATGTTGCCCATACGTCGCACGAATCCATCGTTGAGGTTGAAGCAAACCCACCACTATTCATCTTCATTTTGAATTGGTTTTAAGTTGATACCTTATTTTCAGTAAATCCCGTTATTTTGAATTGGTTTTAGGTTGATACCTTATTTAAAATTAATTTTATTAGTTATTTAATGAGGTGGAAAAAAACTGAATAAAAATAATTAATTATAAAAAATACAGTCAACGTCACGTCAGCATAGGCAACGAAAACCCCCAATTTTGACTGGCACATGAGCCACACGTGACATAAAACGATATCGTTTTGTCTTTTCCGATGAAATTGAGACCAAAATTGGACAATCAAATAAGTTATGGGACCAAAATTGAATAGTTAAATTTTTTGGGACGTAAATTGGACACAAGATAAGTTATGGGACCAAAAAATCTTTTTTCTCCAGATTTTGGTCAAATTTTCTGATAATTTTCATTGCCTTGGACGTATACAATCATATACACAATGTGTATTTAAACAAATCCCCCTAATTATGCTAACCATTATTTACATCATAATGATTACAATGAATATGGACAAAATCATGACGGATGAATAGCACACTATCTTTCATAATCATTATCTATCTTTCATTGATCATTGTTCTGATCCTCTTGACTTTCAATATTTAAAAGACATCCTTTATCTTTTAAAATTATGTAATTTTAGTCCTATCACCTACTGTATTATGCCACCTCTCATTTTTTATTTCGTTTTACTTTTAAGGGGTAAAATATCCTATTTGGAATAATATGATGGGTGGGTGCTTATATGTCACCATTACATTAATGTATATATATTAAAAATTTACATGTTCTCCGACGTCAGTGCTTGTGTGACGCTCCAAGTCAATAAATAGGTCTATCTCACACTTTATTTGGATAAGAATAGGCTGAAAATGAGATTTCTCCCCATTGATGTGCACCTAATATAATCCAAATGGAGTGCGATGTAAACCTAGTTTATTGACTTGGAACCCCACCCAAAATTTCGGGCTACTTTTTATGCTGATATAAAAAGATTTATTCTAATATTAATAGGACCATAATAAAAAATTAAGAAGTTATAGAACCATTTGTGATATTTTCTCATACAATTTTGAGATTTTCAGAACTCGGAGAGGAAGAAGATTGCAATAAAAAATAAATACTCCCTCCATCCAATTTTATTAGTCCTTCTTTTTTATATTGTGTTGAAGAGTATTGTGAGGTCCATTTATACATAAACTGGTTGTTTATAAAAATATATGATACTTATATTCCATAAAAAATCATTTAATTCATAAATGAACCTCAGAATATTCTATAATAACCTCATGTCCTGTCGGAGTAGCTTCTAAACTGATCCTCTACCATATAGCTCAAATGAATAACTAAATAATGGCATTGATACCTCTCCTTTATGAAATGGAGCTATATTGTTGAAAACGCAAATGAAAATGAAGGAGGAAAGTCCCAACCCGACTTTCAAGAGTTTGAATAGAAAAGATGTTTAAAAAGGCCTCATTAAAACCTTACTCCGAATAATTCCAAAGGAAAAATTCGTGCCAAGGAAAAAGAGTACCCAACAACAAACGAAAGCGTAATAAGTAGAAAAATGACAACTCTCTTTTACAGATCAACAAACCCATACTTTGAATTATCATCAAATACAGTTAAAAAGACACGAGTTTGATAAACATCACTCGTTTTATTTTCAAAAACAGAAAAACCAGCTCTTTCTTGTTTTGCTCAAAGACAAACTTCAAAAGCTTTATTACCATTCATACGCGACCAATACTTGGAACCAACTCTACAACTTCAGATGAAAGATGTCCTGTAAATCAAACGAGCCCCTCAGTAATCAGTATTTTCAAACAACACAAAACTTATTAATGAACAAAACAATTTGCACGTTAGTTAATTTGAATAAAGTTTTCTGCCCTCCCATGCTACGGTGTTCAAGTTCAGGATTTACAATAATTAATACTACCTCCTTCCACACAAAAATGGTACATTCTGTTTCTTTGCACGTGGTTTAATGCAATATGTTGGAGGTATTACGAGATATTTGGATATCCGTTTTTAATAAAATTATTGTTTACATGGTTTGCATACTTTCCATAAACGATCATACTAAAAAAAATCTCACAATATCCTGTAATATCCTCAAATATAACACATTAAACTACGTGAAAAAAAGAGGGACTATTTTTTGTGCACAGAGAGTAGTATACTAACTTTAAACTTTGTGCATATTTGATTTTACAGACAAAGTAAAAACAAACTAATGAACTACCCTTCTCCATTTGCTTAACAAAAATCATTGCTTAAGATTGCAATCAATTTTTATATAAATCTTTGCAAGAGACGCGTTTATTTGGTGGAAATGCAGTTATCATTTTACCAAAAGAAGTAAAAGATAGAATTGAATTACTAACCTTGTGATCCAAGAGTCGCCGCTCACGCTGATTTCCATGAACTATGCACCGAAAAATGTCTTGGGAGTGTATACCTTTCTATAAAAAACCGTTTTATACTCTTTTCAATCCGAGGACTGCTGTCAACTATTTCAATCCTCTCAACTTGTGTAAAATTTCTCATCTCGATCTTCTTCAATTTATAGCAGTGTTTTATGCTTAAGTGATTCACATTGTTGAAGCTTCCAGGCCCCGCCTTCAATTTTACCAAATTAAGGTCTTCAATTAGAAGAAATTGAAGTTCAATAAAAGCCCCCTCTTCTACTTCCCATGTTTGGCCATAAAAGGCATTACATTGCAGCTCCAACACTCGAAGACTGTTCAATGAAGACATCCCCCTCATTTTTTCCCAAGGAAAGCCCAATCCATTCAAACTCAACTTTATTAACCCAGATGGGAAGACAGGAAATGAAGCAACTGGTTGAACAACCTGAAACTTGAATCCAGGATTCACGACGATGCATGCAATACTAGTAATAGTCTTCTGATTGGAAACATGATCAAAACAACATAACGGATCTGGTGCCTCAGGTGTCAATACAATTCTAATTCTCAGCTTCTCTAAATTTGGAAGTTTATTAAGAACGGAGCAACTGGCAGTGCTCACATCTAAAAGCGTTGAAAGCATTTCCAAGGATTTGTCACCAGGATTTGGTAGGTCGGTCCCCAAGACCTCAAGATGCTTCAATTCTTCTAAATCCCATATCTCCATAGGCATGTATTTCGGAGCTTCAGAAGACTTGATGTTCAAATGTGGGTGAACAATCAAGTATTGTAGTTTCTCAAGTTTGGATATTGAAGGAGGAAGTTCTTTGTTGCAAGTGAGCGCAAGGTATAGTAGCTTAGATAGTTCAAGTACATCCAGTGGAAAATCATAAAAACGAATGTTAAGAGCATCGAGTCTTTGAAGAAACCTTAAGCCGAAACATAGTGGTACCATATATTGATGATATGGACCAAAGCATAAGAGAGACTGTGCAGTGGATGCACAATTTTTCTCGATTGAGTTGTACACATCTTTAAGTGCAAATAAAACATTATTGTGTATACTCAACCTGCTTTGGCCTCTTATAAATTCGTCCATAGCATCTTCAGGACAATCTAGGACATGAAAAAAGTTGGTCTTCCTAGCCTCTCTTTGGCAAAAGTGCCACCAGGAAGAGTGGAGGCCCAATATTCTTATTTGTAGATTATAAAAATGCGATATTAATGAAGAACTAAAGCCTCTTTGGTAGACCATAACAAGACTACGGTTATCAAGTTTGGACATTAGTAAGAGAAAGGCATCATATGCTGATTCTCCTTCCTCAAATTGATCAAAAATTTGCTCAGCAGACCACAAATTAATGAGCTTAGACCGATGTATTTTACACTTTAGCGGAAAAACTCCCATGTAAAGAAAGCACAATTTAAAGTCATCATCTAATTCCTTATAGCTCGGATATAGTACCTTTGATATTTGATCATATGCATCAATGAAGACCTGATGTCTCTTCTTCTCCGCTACGTTGATCCAAATTGATTCCTCGGCCATTGATAGGTGGTCTGCAACGATGACGATGGTAAGAGGAAGACCATCACACTTTTCGGCAACCTTCTTCCCATAGTCCTCAAGTTGAGGAGGACACAAGCCTCCAACAAACGCCTTCTCACGAAGAAGGTCCCAACTTTCTTCTTTATTTAGCAATCGTTTTTCTAAGTTATACAAGATTTCGATATTCGAATCTTTCATCCTAGATGTAAGCATGACTCGACTACCTTTTATGCCGTGCAGCAGTACTGTAACTGTGTATGTTAGGGAAATTCCAAGATCCCATACATCATCCACCACGATGAGGCATCGCTTGCCCAGCTTCATACTTTTCTCCAACTGTTGAATTATTTCTTCCTCGTCTCCTCCCATAACCATCTTGTGTGCGTTGGAGTCCATTTGAGCTAGAATGGCTTCTGTGATTTCTTTTGATTTCCATTCGTTGCCTGCTGTCACCCAAGCACGACAATCAAACCACTCCGAGATATCCAAATCTTCATATACTTCCCGAGCAAGCGTGGTCTTACCAATGCCTGCCATCCCATGGAGTAAGAAAACGGGTTCCACCATGTCATCATTGACAAGTGCTTCTTTGAGCTTACTTCTCTCGTCGCGTATTCCAATCATCTTGAATGATGACGACGATGACGATGAAACAACTTCTTCTTCTTTGACCAACTCCTCCTGTATTTTCTTCAGTGTCTCTAATACAGACTGAGTATTTTCGGCCAATTGAAATGGTGGGGAAAATTCAAGCGTAATCTTACATTCATGTAATGCCTGTGGGATTCGTTCAAGCCAAGCACTCATCCTCTTCCTACTGCTGCTATCCAATCTTTCGATAAAATCTTGTAACGATTTCAACTCCTTGTACGCACGTTCAAACATATTCCGAAGCTCGGGCGGAAGGGCAACATCAAAATAATGTAAAATTCTTGAAATGAGTGCCTTGAGAGGAACCACAGCAGCATAAGCCGCCATCGATCTTTCTAATATTTTTTTTTATCCAACTCACGACTCACATACTAGGAATTTAGTTATGAAATTATGAAGATCGCCTGTTTCGGAAAGATGCAATAGCAATTAAGTCAACAACTAATGAAATGATTGATGATTATTTAAGGCTAAAATATGAATATACATTTGATTAATGTTGATGTCAGAAACTGATCAAATATTAAAGAACCTAACATGATCGAAATAGCTGTTGCCGACTCTACAATACTAAACAAATCAATAAATTATTTCTAGTCACTTGTATATAACTACATAAAACAAGATATATATTAAAAATTATTTATAACTGGTACCCGTCCAAATAATCCAAAGGATTTAGCAAAGCAAAATTTTACTTGAATTGATCGCAACTTGTGCATTTTAAATGAATCTTCTGGCATTTCGGGTAAAAAAAAATCAATCCTAAAAATATAGTATTGTATTTTTATTCACTACCGTCTAGAAGTATCCTAGTTTTGCCCGTAATTAAAATATAGGCCATATGATCTCTCTTTTCCATAAAATACTGAGCAAACATAAAACAGAATCTTGAGAATATAAAATATAAAATATTGTAATATAAAATCTTAACTTATATTAGCCAAACAATTTAACAACTTATAAATTTCTTAAAAAATTACATCTTATAAGCATCGAAAACAATTTTTAAAATTTTAAAGTTTATATGTAGACGTCCATCATATGTGAAGTATGTATTCAGTTGAGTTAGAGTTTCAGCGGAGTTGGAGTTAGCCTAAGTTAGTACACTTAGATGAATGTGTAGTTAGCTGAAGTTCAGTTAGCTCAATGGACCTGAAGTCTCCTGACAGTTGAGGAGAAGTCAACTGACCAGCTGTTATTAGCAAAGTGTATCCAAACTAACAGAAAGGCGGTTACATCCAAAGGCGGTTGAAACAGTTACTTGCTGGAGTACTACTCTATATATGATGCATGCAAAATTATCCAAAGCAAGAGAAGATAATACAAGCATTATAGTGCTGAGTTTAAGGTTGTTAGTACGATATCTCTGTAACCATATTAGGGTTTTCTTCGAGAGGAAATTCCTTGAGTGTTTTTGAGATTGAGAGATTGTAATCCCTTGAGTTCTCGTAGTGAAAGATCGAATCTCTCTGATCCCGATGATGTTGTTAATCTAAAACTTTGATTCAACAAGTGGCGCCGTCTGTGGGAAATCAATAATGGCTGCAACCAAGATCGATATTGAGAAGTTCACGGGGAAGAAGGATTTTAGTTTATGGAAGATTAAGATGAAGGCTCTCTTGGTACACAACGGTTTGTACAATGTCTTGTTGCCACCGGACAGGGTGGCTTCTGGAAGTGATCCGGCGAAGGTAGAGGTGAACAAGAGAAAGGCGCATAGTGTGATTATCTTGTGCCTCGGAGATAAACCGTCAATGGAGGTATCGAAGGAGAAAACCGTTCTTGAAGTTTGGAATAAACTGAAGCAGTTATACCAGACCAAGTCTGTTACGACTTCAAGTCTTCAAGATGAATGAAGACAAGAATCTTGGTGATCAGTTGGACGAGTTCAAAGGATTGGTTGATGATTTGGAGAGTTTAGATGTCACTATCAATGATGAGGACAAGTTATTGATGTTGTTCAATTCTCTACCCAAGTCTATGGAGAATTTCAAGGATGCCTTGCTATTTGGAAGACAAGATCAAGTTAAGTTTGATGATATTCAAACTGCCCTGAAAACCAAGTTTCTACAGATCCAGACAGAAGGGAAGAAGCCTGCTGAAGGATTGAATGTTCAATCCAAGAAGAAAAGGAGATTTCAATCCAAGAAGAAGGATGGTGGAAAGGGGAATAAGGGTGAGAAGAAATCTGTTTTTATTGAACGAAGGAAGTGTTTCACTTGTCATAAAGAAGGTCATCTGAGAAAGAACTGCCCTGAAAGAAGGAAGAAAGAAATTCAAGATGATCAAGATGGAGATGCAACTGTGGTAGAGGTTGAAGAATATGATAGTGCTGAAGTCTTGATGGTTAGTCATGAGAGACTAAGTCAAGAGTGGGTTTTAGACTTTGGGTGTACTTTTCATATATGTCCACATGAAGGCTGGTTCCTGGATCTTGAGAAGTTTGTTGGAGGTCTTGTTCTTTTGGGTAATGATGAGAGTTGTAGAGTGCAAGGATCTGGTTTTACCAAAATCAAGATGTTTGATGGAGTTGATAGGATTTTATCTGAGGTCAGATTTGTACCTGACCTAAAGAGGAACTTGATTTCTCTTGGTACACTGAATTCTAAGGGGTTTGAATTCAGGACAGACAAGGACATCTTGTCTTTCACTAAGTCTGGAAGACCAGTGATGAGGGGTATCATCAAGAATGGTTTGTATTTTTTGATTGGCAGGACTGTTACCGGATCAACTGAGGTCATCATGGAGTCCACTGATACTAACCTGTGGCACAGGAGACTTGCTCATATTGATGAGAAAGGTTTGGTGGAGTTATCCAAGAGGGGTGTAATCCCCGATAAGAGGATAAGTAAGCTGGAGTTCTGTGAGAGGTGTGTTCTGGGAAAATCAAAGAAGAAGGCATACCAAAAGGGTAAGCATACCACCACTGAGGTGATAGGTTACATACATTCAGATGTATGCAGACCAGCTAGAGTGTCTACTCATGGTAGAGACAGGTATTTCCTTACCCTTGTTAATTATTATTCTAGGAAGGATTGGGTGTATATACTCAAACATAAGAGTGATGTTTTCTCTAAGTTCAAAGAGTGGTTGACTGAACTTGAAAACAAGAGAGGGAGGAGCATCAAACATCTTAGAACTGACAATGGGTTTAATTCCTCTCAGAGGAGTTTCAACAGTTTTGTAGACTAAGGGTATTACTAGGCACAAGACTGTTCCTGCTAATCCTCAACAAAATGGGCTAGCTGAAAGAATGAATAGAACCATTCTGGAGAAAGTTAGGTGTATGTTATCTGATGCAGGTTTGACTAAGAGTTTTTGGAGTGAAGTTGTTAACACAACTGTGTATTTGATCAATAAAGTACCATCATATGCTATTGGCTTTAAGATCCCTGATAAAATATGGTATGGAAAAATATCAGATTACTCTAAGTTGAGAGTATTTGGATGGTTAGCTTATGTTCATGTTAAGCAATATAAGCTAGAGCCTAGAACATTGAAGTGTGTGTTTATTGGCTATCCAAAAGGTGTCAAGGGGTATAAGTTGTGGTGTTTGGAACCTAGAAACCATAAATGTATTGTCAGTAGAGATATTGTGTTCAATGAATCTCAGATGGGATACAAGTCAGGTGGAGGTGTTTCAACATCAGAGGAGGTGGATGGTGTGATCCCTGAACCGAATACTCAAGTTGAGGTTGAACCTGTTACTATAGATGAGGTTACCTCAACTGAACCTGGGGCAAGGCAGACAACTGAAAAGGTCAATGCATCTGATGAAGATAAAATGTCAGAAGAGGAAGAAGTGACTGAAGCTGATTTTAGAAATTATAGCTTGATAAGAGACAGAACCAGAAGACAAGTACATCCTTCACTGAGGTATATGGTTAGGCTGATCTGGTCTCTTATGCACTTGTAACAACTGAAGCCATAGAGTACCAGGAGCCTAGAAACTACAAAGAAGCCATTGACAGTGAAGATAGAGAGTCATGAAATCTCTTGAAAAGAATCATACTTGGATTCTTGTGAATAAGTCACCTGGGTAGAAACTAGTCAGTTGCAAGTGGTTGTTTAAAAGGAAGCTTGAATCAGGGATGAAAGATCAGGTTAGGTTCAAGGCAAGGTTAGCGGCTAGAGGATATACTCAAAGGGAAGGGATAAACTACAATGAGGTGTTCTCACCTGTAGTTAAGCATTGTTCTATCAGGCTACTTTTCTGTAGAGTTGTCCAAGATAACCTGGAGCTACATCACCTTGATGTGAAGATAGCTTTCTTTCATCGTGATCTTATTGAAGACATTTACATGCAGTAGCCTGAAAGGATTGTTAAACCAGGGTCAGAGGGAAAGATGTGTCTACTGAAGAAATTATTGTATGGCCTCAAGCAAAGTCCAAGGCAATGGCATAAGAAATTTAATGAAGTTATGTTATCCATTGGCTTTGAGAGAAACAAGTATGACACTTGTGTGTATCTGGAGAAGCAAGGGAGAGAAATGGTAACACATCTATTGATCTATGTTGAAGACATGTTAATTGCTTGCAAGAGTAAGATTCAGAGTCTTAAACAGAAGCTGAGTGCAAGGTTTGATATGAAGGATCTGGGAAATGGTAAAAGGATACTTGGGATGGATATACTGAGAGACAGGACGGCTGGGAGATTCTTTCTATCTCAGGAGAGGTATATTCAAAGGGTGCTGAAGAGGTTCAACAGACATGAGAGTAGACCTGTGACAACTCCTCTGGGACATAAGTTTAAGTTATCTAAGGAGATGGAGCCCAAGTCTGAAGAAAAAAGAATTACATGATGAAAGTATCTTAAGCAAGTGGTGTTAGAAGTTTGATGTATGCATTGGTCTGCAGTAGACCTGACTTGGCTTATTCATTGAGTATGGTGAGCAGGTACATGTCCAGCCCAAGTAGGATACATTGGGATGCTTTGAAATGGATATTCAGATATCTTAAGGGGTCATCTGAATTGGGATTGATGTTTGAGAAGATGACTGATCAAAAGAGTCCATTGGTAGGCTATGTTGATTCTGATTTTGCTGCTAATCTGGATAACAGAAGGTCCCTGACAGGGTACATGTTTACTCTTTACAACACTGCTGTAAGTTGGAGATCTGTGTTACAGAGTGGGGTTGCCTTGTCCACCACTGAAGTAGAGTTTTGTAGCAGTCCCTAAAGTAGTTAGGAAGCTTTATCGTTGAAAGACATCATTAGAGTATTGGAATTCAACAGAAGACTGTGATCATTCATTGTATAAACATAGTGTTGTTCATCTGGTTAAACATCAAGTGTTCCATGAGAGGTCAAAGCATATTGATGTAAGGTTGCATTTTGTGAGGGAAATCATAGACAAAGGAGTGGTCCTGATCCAGAAGATATCCACTGATGATAATGTTGCTGATATGTGTACAAAGTCTTTACATAGCCTGAAGTTCAAGTTCTTTGTTTAACTGGTAAAGATGGAAACATGGTAGGTGCCTTAGCCTCAAAGGTATCTGATGGAGAGGAGGAGAGGTTTGGTACTTTAAATTTGAGGTGGAGAATTGTGAAGTCATATGTGAAGTATGTATTCAGTTGAGTTAGAGTTTCAGCGGAGTTGGAGTTAGCCTAAGTTAATACACTTAGATGAAGTCAGCTGAAGTTCAGTTAGCTCAGTGGACCTGAAGTCTCCTTACAGTTGAGGAGAAGTCTACTGACCAGCTGTTATTAGCAAAGTGTATCCAAACTAACAGAAAGTTGGTTACATCCAAAGACGGGTTAAAACGGTTACTTGCTGGGGTACTACTATAAATATGATGCATGCACAATTATCCAAAGCAAGAGAAGAGAATACAAGCATTAGAGTGCTGAGTTTAGGTTGTGAGTACGATATCTCTATAACTATATTAGGGTTTTTTTTCGAGAGGAAAATCCTTGAGTGTTTGTAAGATTGAGAGAGTGTAATCCCTTGAGTTCTCATAGTGAAAGATCGAATCACTCTGATTCCGTGGATTTAGGAGTTTCTCTCCGAACCACGTAAAATTCTGGAGTTCTTTTGTTCCGTGGATTTCAATCTCGTGCTTATAGCTTCATAACCGATTCCTTGATTATAAGTTTTCTTGTTAATCTAAAACTCTGATTCAACATCTTACGTTTAGTTTCTATTCTTAAAGGACCCATTGTAATTCTCAATTTAAAAGTGGACTGATTTTGCCCTAAGACACTCACAAGTTATTTCATATAACTTGTGAAATTTTTATTTGGTATTTATATTTCTGTTGCTATCTGTTTTGTATAGATGTTGATCTGTGTGTGATCACATCACGTACAATATCCCGTGTCTTTAGTATTTTTAGTTGTGTTTTCCATCGTATAGACACTTTCACACCCATTTTTTTGTCTCGCTAGATATAATTCTTATCTCACGATACCCATCGAAAGAATATTCAAAGGTGTGAATATTTGAATAACGACTCAATGGATATAGTTTTTCCTGCGTTAAACATTTATACAAATCATTTGAACATGGTATTTTTTCTTTCATATCAAAGTTATTTTAAAATAGGTAAAATTATAAATTTGATCCCGTGAGAATTTTACAATACTAATTTTGGTTCCACGTCCTTTTCTGGTCTCACTTTTTGTAAATTTGATCCTTTCTATTAATTTTTTGCGACTAATTAAAACTGCAATTTATACATTCTTTTGGGACCAAAACTGGACTTTTCTTGGGGACAAAAAATATCGAATAAAACTACAGGACAAAAATATCAAAAAAGGCCAATTTTGCAGACCACTTATTTTCAAGGGACCGAAATTTACCCTTTTGAAATGGTTCAAAACTATTTTTATTATGAGGGAGTAGTTCTAGTATGCACCCCAAGTGCATGCTATGCATTTGGATAAATTGCAAAACGTATAAAAATAACACAGTTCAACGTGCACTTTGTGTTTTGAATCAACAATATCCCAAGTAATAAGGGATTTAAACCAAATCCGTCCTCTATCTTTTCACCTTTATCTAAATGGTCCTATACTTATTTGCTTTATCAATTTAGTCCTGTATTTTTTCAAGTTTCACCAAAATGGTCCTAATTTGGTGAAAAATGGTCCTAATTGATTTTTTGTATTTTATTTCAAGTTTTTTTTATTTGACAAAGATGGCCACCTAACGTGCCACATTGAAAAAAAAAATACATCATAGGCTTCCACCGAAAACACTAGTGCACATGACTAAAAAGGGGTCATTTTATGATTTATGCGTTCAATTAGGGACTAATTGGAGAAATATGAATTGATACGGGACTAAATTGGCAAAGAAAATAAATATAGGACCAAAACGGTGAATTTTTGTATATATTTATGTCAATTAGGACCATTTTGGCGAAACTAGAATAGATACGGGACTAAATTGATAAAGAAAATAAATATAGGGCCATTTTGATAAAGGTGAAAAGATACAGGACGGATTTGGTTTAAATCCCCAAGTAATAATCAACAATACCCCACACAGTAATCAATAAACGAGCAATAATTAACAATACCCCAAGTGATAATTAATAATACGTCAAACAGTAATCAACAACTATCCTGATATTTTTTAGTTATATATTTCAAATTGAAAAAATTAAAATTAAATTTAAAATTGAGCATAAATTTCAAGTGTATAGTGTATATTCAAGTACCTGCTAAAATTTGTGTTTATGAGTAGGGGAATCCAGCTGTCCCCAATTTGTTAATACTTCGCGTTACTACAATACATATTAATTAAAAAAATACATTAAATAACAATTACCAAATTAAAAATCCAACTAGACCAAGCAAGTTGTCACTAAATTAATCCATATTGGTTTTTCAACATGAATTACACTTCCATACAACTCTTTCACGTGATTTTAATTATTTGTTTATCATGGGATTTTAACTTATTTTTGTTTCCAATATTTGACTTTCAGATGACATAGCAGCACATCACTGTAGGTAATTAAAAACATGGGAAATATTATATCTCGACAAAGACTGCAATTAAGAAATTATAATTAAGAGGCTGTATCATATATAATCCATATTTTTGGCGACAAGTATGATAATTATGTTTTTAAATGAAGAGCAATTAAGATGTGATAAATTTAACACGTATAAGACATAATTAAGTCGAATACAATACTGCCAATAAATCCAATATCCGGTTTACATTTTTTTTTTTGTTAAGATTGTGACTAGAAACCATGAATTTCGCTTATAAGTAGTGAAATTTTTTTATATAAACTAATATGGAATTTCTTATTTTGTGTAATTGCACACTTTCAACCTTACGTTTTAATTTTGATTTTCATTCTATCACCTAGACACTTTTTTCACTTTTTGGTTTTTATTAATGTGGGGGCGTTTGGTTAACAACTCTTTAACGGTAATGAGAATGATTTTTTTTTTCCATCTATGCCCTCATAATAAAAATGATATGTTGTGGGAATAATTATTCCAATGGTGATTTCATTGCTAGTGTCATGTCTCAATTTTGGAATAGAAGTGAACAATAAATGTGTTGGTGGAGGAATAGGGTAGTGATTGAGTAGGATGATTGTAGCAAGAGAATATGGTAATAGAAATGTAGTAGTGGAGGGAGGTAGTAATTTTCAATCTCATTTCCAGTACCATTGAATCATCATAATCAAAATTTAAATCTCAATGAACCAAACAATAAAAGATAAAAGTGGAAGGACGATTTTTTCCAAAACTAATGATCACGAAAAATATGATCGAATAATTTCCATTCCCTTATTTTGAGTAAAATTTGATAAAAACTGTACCAGTTTAAATAATTTTTTTTTAAATTATTAGAGCAATTAAGATCAATTAATTTAATCAGATGATCACAAGATCAAAACCGACAAAACATTTCAGCATACCTGTTGATGATTAAAAAACTCCGTATGTAGCATCTGATGTATAACAAAGAAGATCAAAATAATTAAATTGCAGTCGATCACAAATGTATAAGTTCTATTTAAGAGTAAAAGGAAAAAATAATGGTATAAAGATATTAAACCAAGAAAATCAATTCAATGCAAGAAGCATTAGATATAAGTATAAACATATTATTACCTTTCCGCTGGAGAAACAGTAAATCTTCGTCTACGTCTTTTTTAGTCGTCTTTGTTTGTAGGCAGATAAAATTGGGGGTGCCGAGATCTCTAAATAAGAGAAATGATTTATATATATTGATATTAACTCTGTCTATCAAGACAAATAATTCTAATGGTTTCTCCAAAAATTTCCAGGAGATTAATACATCTTGATCTAATCTACAACTGTTTAATGAAAATCAAAGTCTTTGGTCCATTAACAATTAATATTTTGAGCAACTTGGCGTTTCTTGATAATAATTAATAATATTAATATTAGTATAATACAAGGATAGTAAGTCGACTCTTTACATGTGCCGTCTGGAGGAGGGAAATTACGCAATCGTCCTTATATTTCTCTATTAGATTAAGTCTAATAATAATATCTAATGATATTAAACAAAGACTTTGATCAATTTAAAAATTAAATTTTTTGAGCTAACTGGACGAGGACTACATAAGTAAACTCTAAGAGTGAGACAGAAAAATAGTATAATTATGATGATTATGAGATTAAAGTCATTACCCCCTCCTAAATAAGGTAACCACTACCCTATTTTAATTATATTTTTTCTTTTCTACAATCATTCCCCTATCTCAAAATTGGTGTATAACACTAACAATAAAACCATGAGAATAAAAGTTTTTTGGTTCCATAACTTATCGAGTGTCCGATTTTGGTCCCAAAAATTTTGACTCTTCAATTTTGGTCCCATAATTTCTACGGTTTGCCTAATTTTGGTCCCATTCTTGCTGAGAAATTTCTTTTTGGTCTCATAACTTATCGAGTGTCCGATTTTAGTCCCAAAAAATTTAACTCTTCAATTTTGGTCCCGTAACTCCTATGGGTTGTCCATTTTTCAACCACATATTAGTAATATGGAAATAATGATTAAAAAATACAAAACGAAAAAAAATCATTTTTCGGACACATCTTCGAGGGTACCGTAAAGGCCCAAATTCGGACAGAATGTGAGTTGAGCATGACAAAAAAAGGGCACCATTCTTGTATTTTTAAAGAAAATGAGACCAAAAATGGACAATCCCTAGGAGTTACGGGACCAATATTGAAGAGTCAAAATTTTTTGGAGCAAAATCGGACTCTTGATAAGTTATGGGACCAAATAACTTTTTTTCTCATGCAACCACTATTTGGACAATTATTTCTCCAACATACCATTTTTAGAGTAGGTCTTGTATAAGACCGTGTCATGGCATGAGACAGTGAGAATGAGAATAACTAGTGCATTGACTCATTAACACTTTGATAGGGTTGGATGTTAATTTGTGTTGTCTCATGATATGAGACGATCTCATACAATTTTTTATTTTATTTTTATTATTGGTGTATAAATGTAAAACAAATATTTGTTACCATTACTATTGAAATATTAGAAAGAAGCGATGTAATACAAGCACAGTAAGTCAACTCATTCCATGTGCAAAACAGGAGGAGGACAACTTCGTAGTCGGCCTTATAAATTCCGGGTTAATTGTACTTTTGGTACCAAGAGAATGTGTCCATTTTTAAATGGTCCTTTTTTCAGCACTTTTAGTTCGGTAAATTTTTTAACACTTTTGGTCCCAAGGGAATAGAATATATTTCAATTTTGGTCCCAAGAGAATGTATAAATTGCATTTTTGGTCCCAACAGAATATGACAAATTTGTTGTTTTGGTCCTGAAAATTCACGAATGGGACCGAAACTGCAAAAAAAAAAAAAAAAAAGAATCATCTTCGCACATAGATATCAAAAGTGTTTTACACTCATTCCCTTGGGACTAATAGTGCAATTTTCCATATAAATTCCTTATAATTACATATTAAAAGTTAAAGGGTAAACCACAACTATCTTCGAGTTTGTCTTCGAATAGATCTATCATTAAACTTACATTTCGTTTAGTTTGAAGTACTATTTGGATTGTCTTTATAATCTCTGGTCATCTCATGTTTAGTTTGAAGGACTGCAAATGAGCATGACCCTGGACTAAACTAGGGTTTGGGTCCATAATCCCAGCTAATTCCTCATTTTAATGACTATTGGGTTCCAAAAAATAGGTGAGAATATTTGTTTTACTGACTTACAATTGCCATTTTGTCGAGTTTAAATTATAAATCGTCCCATAACTTTTTGACAAAATAGATTTGGTCCCAAAATTAATTTTTAATCATATTTAGTCCCAATTTTTTGACAGGGTCCAATTTTGGTCCCAATTCTCACTTTTAAGTCCGAATTTCGGTGATTTCCGGCAAGAGTGCTGATGTGGCATTTACATCTACTATTTATATTTGATTTTTTCGTTTCTTTTACAATTTTATTGCACATAATACATATTTTGAAATTCTAAAAGAAAGTGACAAAATAAAATATAATTAGCACATATGGACGCTCCATCAACACCTTTGTCATAAATCTCCAATTTCGGACTTTAAAACGACGTCGTATTGTCTTTTTCGGCCGATTTGGGACCAAAATTGGACTTTGTTAGATAATTTGGGACTAAATCTGATAAAAAGTTAATTTTGGGACTAAATCTGTTTTGTCAGAAAGTTATGGGAAGATTTGTAATTTAAACTCCATTTTGTCCATCATTTTCTATTTTAAGTGATCAATCTTTTATTTTGGAAAATTTAGGCCAAATTTTACGAAATACGGGTTAAATAAAGTCCTATTATGATGTATCCAGCTAGCTCGAATTTAAAGAATTTGGCCTAAATTTGCCAAACTTAAAAGATAGTGTCCTAGTTTTAAAAGTTTGTAAAGATAATGTCCAAATTTCTAAGCTCCTAAAGATAGTGTCCAAATTTTGTAAGCACATAAATATAGTGTACTAATTTTACAAATACCTATAAGATAGTGTCCTAGAAAAATAATTTTCCCTAATTTTTATTAGATGGTTTTATTTTTTCTCTTAAAACTAACGTTAAATATTTTAATACAACCTCTACCTTTATACAAGTTTTTGTCGGTTTAATTTTTCAATCATCATAGATACAATTTTGCGTTATATTTGAATACAACTTTCACCTAGGTCAAGGATTTTTTATTTTTTTTGAAGTCATTTTTAGTTAGGGAGTATATTTTTCCAAGTTGTATTCTTGGATAGGTAATTAAATTTGAAAGTGTTAGATAACTCGATCTAGTCAACACTTGTAAGAAATTTCACGCATGCAGAAACCTATCAAGAACAGATCTAACCTATAAATTGCAATCTATATGAACTATGCAAGAAGCATTATATATAATAAAATATAAATAAGTTGACGTATCTTCGATCAATCGCACCCTATAATTTAAAAAAAAATGTATTTTCAACTAGTATCGTATCGCACCCGCATTCACGCTCCCGTACCCGTGCAACATAGGTACCAAGTCAAAGGATTCCAAACATATGTATCACGTATTTTGATTTTTGAATGTGAACGTACAACAATTAAATCGGGGACAATACTAGAATAACAAAAAAAAAAATATTCAAGGATTCATTGACTTTAGAAGCATTAATTGTACTGAAATCAACTTGGAATTTTAAATAGCAAGTTGCACTTTATCAATATTATCACCTATCATTAAAAATTATGCAAAATATTTGGATCTAACCACTCTACTCATCGTGGATGACTTCTAATGTTCATGGGCTATTTTCAGTCTCCATATTTTAATGTTCGGAAAATAGAGAGTTGAATAAAATAATAGACCCAATTAATTATAATTAAATGATCCCACATTCTCACTTATCCCCTAAAGGGAAGAAAAGGTCCGAGAACTCATATCTGCCCCCCCCCCCCCCCCCCCCCCCCCCAATAAATTTATCTTTCTAAATACACATACCAGTAAACACACAAAAAGGCGTGGCTGAAGGTTTACTTTTTTCCGGCAAAAAGGTAATATGTTTATGCTTAAATTTAGTGTTACTTACATTTAATTGATGCCGTTTGGTTTATTGTGCTTCAATTGACCGACTATTCCTAACTTTAAGTAAGATATGATTCAATTCTTACACCTAAACACAACTTATACATTTGTGATCCCAAGTTAGATTTTCAATTATTTTTTACATTTTCTATGTTTGTTTGGGCTAAAACGCATAAAAAAACCCCCCAATATTTGATGAATTATATGTAAAATCTATGATGTTTTAGAAATTGAGTAAAGCCCCTCCACGTTGATGAAAATATGTACGAAATTTTCGCTGACCAATTTTATTCAAAAAACATTGAAGAGTAAACTTACATAATTGTCAATTGACGCTCATTTTAAGCATTATACGTTATTGCAATTGAATTTTAGAATGTAATACAATTTAAAGTTACATTGATTTTAGATTGAATTCACTATTATGATATATGTATTGAACTGATGAAATTTGAATTGATGTTTTATTACTTAATTATATTAAATTATTAAATATACTTAAGTTTAATTTGGGCCAGAAAAAATCAGGGATGTCAATATTAACCCTACCCGATTTGACCCGACTTGGCCCGCGCCATTTGAGTCGTCCCGCCGCGTGCCCCGTAGTGGAATGCGGTGGGTCTGGGTATCACTCAAAACCCGTGCCCCGTTTAATATATTAAATTTGAATAATTCAACTTTATAGGCATTTTTTACATTAATATATTTGGAATTTATTATGTATTGTTTTTAAAATAACAAAAATTATATTTATATACATTTAATTTGATAAAAATTAAAATTATATTTTTTAAGTATTATATATAATAAAATATATATAAGTTGACGTATTCTCGATCAATTGCACCATACATCATAAAAAAATTGTATTTCATAACGAGTATCGTATCACAGCCGCACCCACACTCCCGCATCTGTGCAACATATGTACCAATTCAAAAGATTCCAAACATATATATAACGTATTTTGATTTTTGAATGTGAACATACAGCAATTAAACCGGGGACAATACTAGATTAACAAAAATATTTTTTATTCAAGGATTCATTGACTTTAGAAGCATTGTCTGTACTATCATAAAAATTTATGCAAAATATTTGGATCTAGGAATTAAGCCAAGAAAAAATCGTGAACAAGAGATTGACTTCTAACGTTCATGGACTTTATTCAGTCTCCATATTTCAATGTTCGGAAAAAAGGAGAGTTAAAATTCTTTGAAACTCTGTTAATTTCTAGAAATAGGGAGACATAAGTTCAATTGTGTATTTATCAATATTTATGATGTACAGCGTGAAACATATATGGTGGTTCAAGTTGATTTGCATAAATTATATACATGTGTTTTTATTCCATTCGTATGAATTTTATTTTTTTTTGGAAAACCTAAAAATAAATTCGTGCAAATGTAGTCCAAAACGGAAAATAGATTTAAATTTCAGTAATTATAACTACTATATTTAAAAATTTATTTGGTTCTGTATGTGATGTGATATTTGATTTTAAAAATGTTTAATTCACAAAGTCAAAATAATAAAAGGTCAAAGAACTCAGACCTGCACCCCCAATTTTCTCTTTCTAAAGTTTAAACCGATTAGTTGCAGAACAGCCACTGGAAAAGCTGAAGGTTTACTGCTTTCCGGCACAAAGGTAACATCTTTATGCTATAATTTAGCCTTACTTACATTTAATTGATGCCGTTTGGTTTATTGTGCTTCAATTGACGGACTTTCCTCTTAAGGAAAGTGTGATTCAATTGTTGGGTTATGATTATTAAAGACTCCCTTAGGTCTTTTTACCCTGAAAAAAGTTGTATTTGGATGAAGTCATTTGAACTAGGATTAAAATTAAGTAATTAAAATTTATCTATTTGAATATTATACTCAAATAAGAGGAGTGAATTTAGGTTGTGAATTTGAAATTCATAACCCAAATACCTTCCTCCAAACATAACTTTATACATTTTTTACCAAGTTGGATTTTTTCTTCACATTTTCTATGTTTGCCGGTGATAGAAAGCATAAAAACCACCCCGGTAAAATCAAACACATGGGAATATTATACATTTAATTAAATATGAAAGTTATCCTTGTATACTTTTATTAAATACTAGGGAGTTTTATATGAATAACTATTTCATATTTTCAAAGCTAGTGTTGATTATAATCTCATTAGGGAAAGGATATGTATGCAACGTATTGAGATTCTAGGGAACTTATGTAAGAGTCTTTTAACTTGTAAAATTTATTCATTTATATAAATTTTCCAACACTTTTCATCACCCATATGAAGATTTTAACCTTCAACCATTTGTAGCGGAAGTCTTACTTATTCGTATATCTTTGTACTTTTTAAATCAAACAAATTACACGAATCAAAAGCGAATAGGTTCACTATAGCATGTAAATATACGACCATAATTATCGAGCCCTGGACTTGGAAAATTAGTGGAGCCCTTGAACTATATGTTGGCATAGTATTATAAATGTGTGTTTTGGGGTTTTAAACTATTTGAAATGAAAAGACAATAAACCAAATTAACAAACTAGAAATAAGAGAGAGAAAATTAAACTAGAAATCTATTTAAAACTTCCTTTAGAAGTGCAAGTTTGAGAGTAATGCTTTTCTAATTATTCAATTGATGCTAAGTAAATTAATACCACTTTCTTGTGCTATATAGTTTGTTTTTCCACTAAGAGCAATCACTAATTATTTGAAGACTTACCCTATTTGAGGTTTGGGTGATCAAAAGAGTTAACTAATACCTAATTAACTATCAAAAGCTCAAAAGATGATGAATTTGTTGAAGCACGTGATGCACTCCAAGAATTCTCTCTTCACTGAGTACCTGAACCCGTATAATAAGACACCTAATGTCTAGTGCATAGTTTTTAAAGGCGTAAGAGGGGTCCTGGTGCCCGAGGCGCAAGGTGCGCCTCTTGTCCTCTATTTTCCTAAACACATTTTACACATACCTTCTATAAAATACCATATAAAATCACATAATACTACCACAAAGTCAATAACTTAACATAATAACACAATGTAATCATGAAATTAATACTAAACTAAATTTCATTCACACGCAATAACACAAAAACTATCAAATATTAATAATAAAATAATTATATTAGTCTAGTAATCTAGTTATTAGTCCTCATCTAATTCAAAACCCCCCTCCTCCTCATCATCAATATATTCCTCTTCCTCGAATTCATAGTCCTCTTCATTATCATCTTCATCTCTAAGTCTTATAGATGAGCCTTTTACGTTTTTTCCTTTACAAACTCTCTAATCCACTTGTTTATCTTTGCCCTTAGCTTTAGGTGGCCTAGCACTTGGGAGATTTGGAAATTTGAAACCGTAACCCTATGTCTCATGGAGTATATTTTGGACTTTTAAAAAATGGTTAACTAACAAAAGTGCTAGTATCTTCTATAAAAAGACCTAAAAGTGCTAGATCTTTAATAAAAAGATCTAAAAGTTCTAGTATCTTTAATAAAAAGACCTAAAAGGGCTACTACTTAAAAAAAAGACTTGAAACATGTTTGACCATGAGGCGCGCCTAAGGCGCACCTTTGTCGCCTTAAGAAAGGCGTAAAAGTCGCACTAAGGTGCACGCCTGGTGATTTGCGCCCTAGTTTACTCCATAGAGGCGCTAAAACTATATCCTTGCGCCTCAGGCGTGCCTTTTATAACAATGGTCTAGTGATGATGATCTAAGCCGTTTACCATCTCTTGGTTATGTAAACTACTATTTGAATTAAATAATCAATCAAATTCCTCACTATGAGATCAATCAATCTATACCCAACTCTCGTTGTAGAATAAATTAATCAATAAGAGCTACAAAACTCAATCAATTAATCTAATAAAGAATAACACATCAGTAGAAGCAATTAACATTACCTCTGCAGATATGTAAGGTATGACTTTGATACCATACCATTATGACACTCATACCTAGGAAAAGTTTAATATAAAAAAATATCATGATAAACTTATTATGAAATTGTTTTAAAGTTTTAAATATTGTATCAAAAGTATTAAAAATCTCACTAGGAATATAAAAAATTGGGTACAAAGTAGTAATGTTTAAAAAATATGATATTAAAAATTAAGGGAGAAATATATGTATAGCAAGTTTGTAGTATGCTATTGGATTATGGTTGGTTTAACATTGATGGTAATTTCCTCGACACAGTTAATGTTAAAAACCGAGGAGCCGTTTGGTTAGAGGTATTGTTTAATGGGTGTGATTGAAAATAAGTTATAATTCACCTATCAAATAACTTTTCATTCATTACCCTCTACTTGAATTATTTTCAATCACTTTAATTTCCACTACTCTACAATCATTACCCCCAACCAAAAGACCTGAGTATTCATTAGTTTAGTCACAACTCGGTTGCTATTGTTGGATTCCTCTGGCAATTTGATTTTGAATAAATAAGTGTTAATAGTTTTAGATTCACAAGAAAACTTGTAATCAGGGAATCGGAATATGACAACAGAATAAGAACAAAATTGAAATCAACAAGAACACCAGATTTACTTGTTTCGGAGATGAATACTCCTACATCCACGGGATCGGAGAGGATCGATATTTCACTAAGATAAGAATGAAGATTACAATTCACTCTAGCTCACTATCACTCTGTGTATGCACTATTGATGAATCCCCTTCTCTCAGTTGAGAAGTACCCTTTATATAGTTACAGAGATTGAGATGAACCTTAGATTCAATTCAGTTGTAACAAACTCAAATGTGAGGTAGTTATCCAGCTGGCTAACAACTTCAATAACCGCTTCAGTTGATTCAGTTAGAACCACATTTGCGTTAGTTTCAATTTGGTGTTTTTCTTGAGTAATGAACTTCGAATCAGATGACTTGACCTCCTCTGACATACCTTACCTTTCAGACTCCCCTGATCAACCTCATATTATAAGCCTCACCTGATAAGACTTCACTGGAGCAACTTCTCTGATACCCCAAAATCACTAACTCTCTCAGCTAACACTTTATCAACATAGCTTTCTATTGAAACTCAAACCCAGCAGATTAGATACTTCACATAGGACTCTCATAATAAAAAAGTTATCTTTACATCATGTTGTTGTAGCTCCAGGCAATCTTGGACAACTCTACTGAGAAGTAGCCTGATAGAATAATGTTTGACCACAGGTGAAAATACCTCATTGTAATCTTTCCCTTCCCTTTGAGTGAACCCTCTTGCCACTAACCTATCCTTGAATCTCACCTGATCTTTCATTCCAGATTCAAGCTTCCTTTTAAACAACCACTTGCAACTGATCAGTTTCTGCCCAGGTGACTTATTCACAAGAATCCAAGTATGATTCTTTTTAAGAGACTCAATCTCTTCTGTCATGGCAGTAATCTATGACTCTCTCTCTCTTCACTCTCAATGGCTTCCTTGTAGTTCCTTGGTTCCTGGTATTCTATGGCTTCAGCTGTTACAAGTGCATAAGAGACCAGATCAGCCTGACCATACCTTAGTGGAGGATGTACTTGTCTTCTGGTTCTGTCTCTTGTCAAGCTATAATTTCTCAAATCAGCTTTAGTCACTTCTTCCTCTTCTGACATGTTATCTTTAGTAGATGTATTTTCATCTTCAGTCGCCTCCTGCACTGGCTCAGGTTCAGTTGGGGTAACCTCATCTGAAGGAGTAGGTTCCACCTCAACTTGAGTATTAGGTTCAGAAATCACACCATCCACTTCCTCTGATGTTGAAACACCTTCACCTAACTTGTATCCAATCTGAGACTCGTTGAACACAATATCTCTACTGACAATACATTTTTGGTTTCCAGGTTACAAACACCACAATTTATACCCCTTGACCCCCTTTGGATAGCCAATAAACACACATTTCAATGCTCTAGGCTCCAACTTATCTTGCTTCACATGAGCATAAGCTAAGCATCCAAATACTCTCAACTTAGAGCAGTCTGATATTTTTCCATACCAGGTCTCATCTGGGGTTTTAAAATCAATAGTACATGATGACACTTTATTAATGAGATACACATCTGTGTTAACAGCTTTACCCCAAAAACTCTTAGGTAAATGAGCATCAGATAACATACACATAACCCTCTCCAGAATGATTCTATCATTCTTTCAGCCAATCCATTCTATTGAGGATTAGCAGGAACTGTCTTATGCCTAGTAATACCCTTCAGTCTATAAAACTGTTGAAACTCTTCTGAGAGGAATTCAAGCCCATTGTCAGTCCCTTGAAATTTGATGCTTCTTCCTCTCTAATTTTCAAGTTCAGTCAACCACTCCTTGAACTTAGAAAAAACATCACTCTTATGCTTGAGTATATATATCAAAACCTTCCTGGAATAATCATCAATAAGGGTAAGGAAATACCTACCTCCACCATGAGTGGATACCCTTGCTGGTCCCCATACATCAAAATGTATGAAAAGTACAACCAGAGTCTAGGACCCACTCTTGACTCAGTCTCTCATAACTAACCATCAAGACTTCTGCACTATCATACCCTTCAACCTCCATCACAGTTGCATTTCCATCTTGATCATTCTGGTTGTCTCTCTTCCTTCTTTCAGTGCAGTTCTTTCTCAGATGACATTCCTTATGGCAAGTGAAACACTTTCTCTTCTCAACAAAATCATATTTCTTCCCACCCGTATTCCCTTTTCCACCATCCTTCTTCTTGGACTGAAACCCCTTCTTCTTCTTGGATTGAACATTCAATCCTTCAGCAGGCTTCTTCCCTTCAGTCTGGATCTGTAGGAACATGGTTTTCAAGGCAGTTTGAATATCATCAAACATCACCTGATCTTGTCTTCCAAATAGCAAGGGATCTTTGAAATTCTCCAGAGACTTAGGTAGAGAATTCAACAGCATTAATGACTTGTCCTCATCATCAATAGAGACATCCAAACTCTCCAGATCATCCACCAGTCTGTTGAACTCGTCTAACTGATCACCAAGATTCTTGTCTTCACTCATCTTGAAGACTTGAAGCTTCTGTTTCATGTATAACTTGTTCGTAACAGACTTGGTCTGGTATAACTGCTCCAGTTTATTCTAGACTTCAAGAGCGGTTTTTTCCTTCGATACTTCCCTCAACGGTTTATCCCCAAGATACAAGATAAGCGCACTGTGCGCTTTCCTCTTATTCTCCTCCACTTTTGCCGGATTAGTTCCAGAAGCCACCTGATCCGGTGACAACAAGGCTTCGTACAAACCATTGTGTACCGGGAGAGTCTTCATCTTAATCTTCCATAAACTGAAATCGTTCTTCCCCATGAACTTCTCAATGTCGAACTTGGTTGTAGCCATGATTGCTTCCCACAAACGGCGCCACTTGTTAATCATTTTAGATTCACAAGAAAACTTGTAATCAGGGAATCGGAATATTAAAAAAGAATAAGAACGAAATTAAAATCAACAAGAACACCAGATTTACTTGGTTCAGAGATGAATACTCCTACGTCCACGGGATCGGAGAGGATCGATATTCCACTAACATAAGAATGAAGATTACAAAATCAATAACTCTCTCGGCTAACATCTGATGAACCTCATCTGATAAGCCTCACCTGATAAGACTTCTCTGGAGCAACTCCTCTGATACCCCAAAATCACTAACTCTCTCGGCTAACACTTTATCAACATAGCTTTCTATTGAAACTCAAACCCAGCAGATTAGATACTTCACATATGACTCTCACAATAAGATTAACTCTAATTTGTATTACAATAACAAGTAGTATTAATCAAGGCAAAAACTTGTATGAGACCGTCTCATGGTATGAGACAACACAATTAACACTTATTCCTCTCAAAGTGTTAATGAGTAAATGCCCTAATTATACTCATTTCTATTGTCTCATACAAGACCTACTCAATAATCAATTATCATTTCGACTCGATTGCTATTTTTCATATTTCCAGAGCAAGTATTGGACATAAGTTCATTGCCAAGATACCGCTAAATACCCTCCGACATATTATATTAAACGAAATGCAGAAAATAGTGCATTTACAATATATTAATAAACAAAACAAGAATAAATTATGAAAAGAATTAAAATGTGGCTTTTACAATTTTTTTTGTGTAATATGCATAGAGAGAAACAATTAGATATTGATTAATCAATACTATAGTTGGTGACAGCTTAGCTCTCTTTAACTTTCTCTCTCACCTCTTCACAGTCTATTTCCCTCTCATCTCTTTGCAGCGACGCTTCTGTCAAAGTTTCAACAACGGGGACAGTAATTTGTAAGAGTCTTCGTTTTTCAGTTTGCTGAAGTGCTAATATGTTATTAATCTATCATTTGTGTTTCAGATCTTAATATAAAGTAGTTAATTTTTCGAAATATTAATATGTACAAATTATAATAATACTATGAATGACATAAGAGAAAATCGTTAATTCGATTTTGGAGAAATTCGTTTCATTTACTAAAGTGTTAATTCTATTATATTATATTATATTTTTTTTAAATACGAGAAAATTCAAGTATGGAATAACATGTTATTTCCTTCCAAGTAAATTATCTTATTTAATTTAATTCAATTGGAAAAAGTGCATATTAGTCAAAATATTTATAGCTCAATGATTTTTTGCCTGCTTTTTAAAAGAAATGTTTTTTCCCCAAATATGATTACCAAAACAGTCGGTAGCGTGTCAATCAGGATGTCAACATTTTATCAACTATTTTGCGAACCTTTTTTTAGAGAAAAAACATCCTTATTAAAAAATAGTAGGATAAAAAATAATTTCCTACAAGTTTGAGGACAAATTTGTGTGTTTACACGAATATTATATACATGCAGATATAATTAGTTTATGTGTTAAACCACAAAATTGTCAAAAAACTTATAGGATAAATATTTTTTTCCAAATTTTTAGAAAAAGATGTTTTTTTCCCCAAAATTAGCAAAACAGTTGGTTTGCCAATCTTATTATTGAATAATATAGTATAGCTAAGTTTAGAAAATATAGCTCGATTGGACATCAACATTAATCAATATATATATTGATTAAATGATCATCATACAGGTGTATATATATTTCAATTGTTGACTTGATTATGCATCTTCTCAAAACAGGATTTTTTTTTTTTTTTTTTGATAGGGAATAAATTTTCATTCCTTATGAAACCGTAGGAACTTCATCCATCCATCCACACCTGCTCAAAATTTTCTGTATTGGCATCTCTCCTAACAAAGGAGAAGCTACTAAAACCAATTTCTTTTGCCATCAGTTTGATATCCTCCACATCAAAACAGGATATCTTTGAATTGGAGAAAAAAGAAATTAGAGAGATCAGAGAAATCGATGTCGGCATATGCTGCTCTCGCTTTTATGAAGGAATTACTTTCAAACATTTTGCATTATGTAGATGCTGCCCTTCCTCCCGAGTTGCGGGATCCGCTTGAACGTGCATGCAAGGATTTGAAGGTGTTTCAAGATTTTGTGGAAAGATTGGGTAGCAGGAATAGGAAGAGGATGAGTGCTCCGCTTGGACGTGTCGTGGAGGCAGCACACGACCTTCGTGAATATTCAGACGAAGATTTTGTCGAATATGTTAAATCCTTAATGGAGGCAGTGAAAAAACAGCAGGAGGAGTGTTACTCCTTGCTTGAAGAAGAAGAAGTTGTTTCATCAAAGATGATTGGGTTACGTGACCAGCGGAGAAAAGTCAAAGAAGCACTCGTGTGTTATACCTCGGAAAATTCCCTCGTTTACTTATTGACTGGGATGGCCGGCATTGGTAAGACCACACTTGCTCGAGAAATTTTTGAAGATGTGGATATTTCGGAGCAGCTCGAATATCGTGCTTGGGTGACTCTGGGCAACGAATGGAAATCTAAAGAAATCACAGAAGCCATTCTCGCTCAAGTGGACCCTGAGGCATACAATATGGCTTTTGGAGGAGATGAAGAGGAAATAGCTCAACGGTTGAAAGAATGTTTGAAGTTGGGTAAGCGATACCTCATTGTTGTGGATGATGTATGGGATTATTCCATCTTCCGGGACTACATGGAAAAATTACTGCTCCACGACGTAGAAGGTAGTCTAGTCTTGCTTACAACTAGAATCAAAGATTCAAAGTACGATGATCACTGGCGTTTCATTAAATTGCGGCTGCTGAATGAAGATGAAAGTTGGGATCTTCTACGTGAGAAAACATTTACTGGAGGCTCCTGCCCTCCTCAACTTGTGGACGTCGGGAAAATGATAGCCAAAAAGTGTGATGGTCTTCTCTTACAATCATCACTATTGCTGACCTCCTATCAGATGTTGGTGAGTCACTGTGGGTAGATGTAGCAACGAAGAGGAAACATCAGGTCTTCACTTTTGCATTTGATCAAATATCAAAAGTATTATATCCCAGCTATAAGGAATTACGTGATGAATTGAAGTTATGCTTTCTTTATATGGGAGTTTTTCCAATTAAGTATAAGATACACCGATCAAAACTCTTTAATTGCTGGAAAGCTGAGGAACTTTTTGATATATTTGATGGAGAAGATTCACCCCATGCTACATTTCTACGTTCAATAATGCATCTTGAAGACTGCAGTCTTGTTATGGTTCATCAAAGAAGCACTACTTATTCATTATTGGATAGGTCTCGTCAAGCAATAAGAACATGTGGCCTCCATACTTCCTGGTGGAACTTCTGCCAAAGAGAAGCTAGGAAGTCAAACTTCTTTTTTGTCCTAGATTGTTATAAAGACGGTATTGAAGAAGATATAAAAAGCCAAACTAGATTGAGCATCCACAATAATGTTTTATTTGCCCTCAAAGATGTGTACAATTCAATGGAAAAAAATTGTGCTTCCACCGTGCATTCTCTCTTATGCTTCGGCCCATATAATCAATATATGGTACCAATGTGTTTCGGCTTAAAGTTGCTTCAGAGACTGGATGCTCTTAACATCCGTTTTTATGATTTCCCACTGGAAGTACTGGAGCTTGCTAAGTTAATCTACCTTGCTCTAACATGCAACCGATAACTTCCTCCTTCCATATCCAAACTTGAGAAACTCCAATACTTGATTGTGCATCCTCATTTGAGCATTAGAACAAGTGCAACTCCTACTTATATGCCTATGGAGATATGGAATTTAGAAGACCTGAAGTATCTTGAGGTCTTGGGAAGCGACCTACCAGATCCTGGAGATAAATCATTGGAAAAACTTTCAACATTATTAGATGTTATGCTGTAACACTTTTGTATTTCAATATGTGTTTCATTAGCTGGATCATTAACATCAACTTTGTAACCAAAACTGCAATATTTGGGACCAAAACTGCAATTCTTTTGGGACAAAAAATGTCCAAAAGAACTGCGCGATCAAAAATATCAAAAAAAGGGACAACTTTTGCAGCCCACCTATTCTTATCGAACCAAAATTGCATATACCCATATATAAGGACTTCGACAGCTTTTTTCAACTTATATAATTTGTGCATCTCTCCTTCAATGACACTGACTCTACCTGCACTATTTGTTGTGAAAATTTTCTTTTACCCCAATAAATGCATTTTATTATTAAATATTGTGTATTTAGACACATATCTTCCATATCTTGCTAGCCAATCTTTTAATTTTGAAAGGATTTCAATTCATTTTATGCAGATTCTAAGATTTTCAGAAAGCAAGGGGAAGCAGAACATCACAAACAATCGAAATATTGAGCTTTTACACTGATACCTCTCTATTACTGATCACCAAATAAATGCATTTGATACCACTCTTTTGTGTCTGAAAACTAGTGGAAAGTCACAACCCGATTTTCAAGAGTTTGAAACGTAAAAATATTTTGCAACTCTTGCTTGTTCTGCTCCCAAAGGCAAACGTCACAGGGCTTTATTGCACAATATTTCCATTCATTAGCAACCAACACTTGGAGCAACTCTACAAGCTTTATTGATATTTACGCCACTTGTTAAACGAGCCCCTCAATTAACAGCAGCCTGGAAACGCAGTCGAGTGCAACACAAAACATATTAATTGATGAACTAAAAAATACTACTGCATTCATCCAATGCTACTCTATTCAAGTTTGGTGCATCAAGTTCACGAGTTACAATAATAGTACAATAACTTTCAAATATGTGCACATTTGATTCTTTATGAAGAGTGGAAAAAGAAAAAAATCTCACCGCTATCCTCTTCTATATGCTTCACTATATCATAGCTAAAGGTTGCGGCCGATATTTATATCAATTTTTTTAAGATAAAGTATTATGCGAACGATACACACGATAACTATTACCAAGAACAAAAATTTGCTAATAACTTATAGTGAAACTATTAATAGCTTTAGTGAAAATAAGTTGTACCTCTTCAACTGACACTTTTAATGAAAACAACTAATATCCTTTACAATTGATACCTTTAGTACAATTTATTAATACTTTAGTGAAAACAACTAATACCCTTCAAACAAGTTTCATCCTGAATATTATTCACATAATACCTTCTTGTTTTTCAAGGAAAAGCAATTAGCAAATTATCTTAAAAGAAGAATTGATAACCTTGTAATCCAACTCGCCGCTCATTCTGATTTCCATGAACTATGCACCGAAAGAAGTTCTGGGAGTCCATCCAAACCCATCCTAGTCCGTTTTATACACTTTTCAACCAAAGAATTGATGTCAACTATTTCGATCCTCGGAACCCCTTCAGGCCCTCCCAACTAGATTTCCTCCAATTTGTAGCAGTATTTTATGCTTAAGTGAAGATTTTTGAAGCTTCTAGGTGCACCTTTCAATTTTACTAGATCAAGGTCTTCAATAAGAAGAAGGTCGAGGCATGGGAACTCTGACTCTTCTACTTCCCAAATATGGCCATGAAGTGCAATGGACTTCAATTACAACACATTAAGACCATTCAATGAAGCAATCACACACAACTTTTTCAGCTCATATGGGAGGATAGGAAAAGAAGCAACTGGAGGAACAATCTGAAACTTGAATCCAGGATTCACGACGATGCATGTAAGTCGTTCTATTTCCCTCATATTGCAAATATGATCAAAGTAGCAATACAAGGGATCTGACGCTTCAGGTGTCAATACAATTCTTATTCTCAGCTTCTGCAAATTCGGGAGTCTATTAAGAACAGTGCAACTGGCAGTGCTCACATCGAGAAGTTTTAAAAGTCCTTTCAAGGATTTGTCACCAGGATCTGATAGGTCGTTTTTCAAGACCTCAAGATGTTTCAGTTCTTCTAAATCCCATATCTCCATAGGCATATAAATCGGAGCTCCACATGATTTGATACTTAGGTGAGGATGGACAATCAAATACTGGAGTTTCGCCAGTTTGGATATGGAAGGAGGAAGTTGTCGATTGCATGTGATAGCAAGGTACATTAGCTTAGCTAGTTCCAGTACTTTCAAAGGGAAATCATAAAAACGGATGCTAAGAACATCGAGTCTCTGAAGCAACTTTAAACCAAAACACATCGGTACCATATATTGATGATATGGACCGAAGCATAAGAGGGTCTGTGCACTTGATGCACAATTTTCTTCAATTGAGTTGTACACATCTTTGAGGGCAAATAGAACATTATTGTGGAAGCTCAACCTGCTCTAGCCTTTTATACCTTCTTCTGAGGCATCTTGAGGACAATCTAGAACATAAAAGAAGTTGATCTTTCTAGCTTCTATTTGGCAAAAATGCCACCAAGAGGAATGGAGGCCACATGTTTTTATTGCTTGAACAGACCCATATACATAATCAGTGCTTCTTTGGTAGATCATAATAAGACTACAATTATCAAGATGTAAAATTGCATCTAGGAAGGTACCAGGATATCGTTCCAGATCATATACTTCCTCGGCAATAAACAAATTAATGAGTTTGGATTGGCGTATCTCATACTTCAGGGGAAAAGCTCCATATAAAGAAAAAAAAAACTTTAATTCATCAATTAATATTTCGTAGTTGGGATATAGTACCTTTGATATTTGATCATATACATCAATGAAGATTTGATGTCTCTTCTTTTCTGCTGCGTCGGTCCAGATTGATTCCTTGGCCTTTGATAGCAGGTCTGCAACAATGACGAACGTAAGAGGAAGCCCATCACACTTGTGGGCAATTTTCTTTCCAGATTCCTCAAGTTGAGGAGGGCATGAGCCTCCACGAAAGACCTTCGCACGAAGAAGATCCCAACTTTCTTCTTTATTCAATAAACGATTTTCAATGACGTACCACTCATCAACGTAACGTTCATCTTTGATCCTAGTTGTAAGCACGATTTGACTACTTTCTATGTTATAAAGCAGTACATTTTTAATGTAGTTGGGGAAGATGTCATAGTCCCATACATCATCCACCACGATGAGGCATCACTTACCCCGCTCCAAACTTGCTTTCAACTGTTGAGCTATTTTTTCTTTGTCTCCTCCCATAACCATCTTGTGCGCCTTAGGGTCCACTTGAGCTAATATGGCTTCTGTGAGATATTCCGGTTTTCGTCCAACGCCTGCAATCACCCATGCACGACATTCGAACCACTCTGAAATATCCAAATCTTCATAAACTTCACGAGCAAGCGTGGTCTTCCCAATGCCTGCCATCCCAGCCACAAAGAAAACGGGTTTCCTTGCGAAGTGATAGTTGCATAGTGCTTCTTTAAGTTTACTCCCGTCATCACGTAATCCAATCATCTTTGAAGATAATGATGATGATGATGAAACAACTACTTTTTCTTCCTGCAACTCCTCCTGTATTTTTTTCAATATCTCTAATAAGGAACGAAAAAAATCGGCAAGTTTACCTTCTCTGGCATCACCATTGAACCTTTCTCTAGCTTCAACTAGTGCCGCTGCGATCCGTTCAAGCGAAGCACTCATCCTCGTCCTACTCCTGCTATCCAATCTTTCAATGAACCCCACTAACCACTTCAACTCCTTGTCTACACTTTCTATGATATTCAGAATCTCGGGAGGAAGGGCAGCATCGAAAAAATGTAAAATTCTTGAAAGTCCAGTCTTGAAAGTGATGGCGGCATCGATCTCAAAGATCTTAGTCTAGCAATTTGGTAATGAAATTATGAAGATCACCTGTTTTGATAAGATGAATTAGAAGTCAACCACAGATATGATAGTTATTTAATGCAAATATATGTGTATCGCTTTCCAATATACATTTGATTAATGATGAAGTCCGAAGTTGATCTAAAAATTAAATTAACCCAATCCGAGCTAGCTGTCGCCAACTATGCAATATACTAAACTAATCAAGAAATTAATTCTAGCCACACGTATATAATAATGTTGGCTTACAAAGCAACTATGAAAATACTAATGTGATACTAAGAAATTAAATCGCCAAACCATGTTAAAGTAAAACCTCTATCAATTATGATTCTATAAATTAATAATCTCTATAAAATTATAATGTTCTTCGGTCCCTACTTGGGCCAGTGCATAAATTTACCAATTCGATAAAATAATAAGATAATAATTTTTTAAAAAAAATTCTATATAAACTAGTGGTCCCATTAATATCATAAATTAATAATTTCTTTACATCTTCATAAATTAATAACTTTTAGGACACTATCTTATGGGTTTTTGCAAAAATAGGATATTATTTTATCGGGCTTGCAAAATTAAAACACTATCTTGTCGGACTTACAAAATTAGGACAATATCTTTTCAATATTGCAGAATAAGGACATCGTCTTTTATTTTGAGCAAATTTAGGCCAAACTTTATAAAATGCGGGTCAAATAAAGCCCGATTATGATGTGTTCATTTGGCCGGAATTTTATAAAGTTGGTCTATATTTGCCAAAATTAAAAGATAGTGTCCTATTTTTGCAAGTTTGTAAAGATAATATCCTAATTTTGCAAACTAGGAAAGATAGTGTTTTAGTTTTACAAATTCGTAATGATAGTGTCCTAATTTCGCAAACACCTGTAAGATAGTGTCCTAAAAAATCAATTTTCCCCTATGATAAACAAAATTAAGTAAAAGAACTATTTTTTTTAAGCATTCATATTGAAAATACAGACGTATAAACCGGAAATTGCTGCACAAACGTAAAAAATTGAAAACAAACTTTGTCGATCACAAATTTATAGGTTCTCTTTTAAGAGTAAAAGGACAAATAGGTATAAAGACACTAAACCAAACGAATCAATTAAATGGAAGAAGCAGTAGCTAGATTTAAGCATAAAGATATTATTACCTTTCTTCCGGGGAACAGTAAATCTTAGTCCACGTCTTTTTAGTCGATGTTGTATTCATAAATCTTTTCTGGATGCTGAGATCTC